>CANXME010000106.1:2400000-3600000 GCA_948144175.1 Closterium sp. NIES-65 | reverse complement strand
GTCCAGCAACTCCTCTTGCGTTGCTTGAGCCGTCAATGCCCATGGCTTGATGGCTCTCAAGGGCGTTGATGCGAGCGACGTGCTCATCAACGAGGGCGGCGCTGACGGAAGTCACTGCTGATGGCGCATTATTCGTTGCTGGTGGTGGGCCCGGAAAGTCTAAGTAGCTTTCCGTTCAGGAGCCATAGTGATGCAGACTTGTAACATGTACGGCATTTAATGAGTAATTATTTAATGAATTTGTTCTAGGAAGAACAAGAACTTGGTAGATCCTGTAATCCACGCTTGCTCTCATACCATATTGATATAACCGGGAACCGTAGTGGATAGGATAAGAAGTACTAAGTTGTGAGAAGACAATGAAGTCTTGTAATGACATTATCAATAATAGTCGAAAGATAACAAGATTATTCCAAGATAGAAGTACGATGATATCAATAACAATCTAGCTAGATATGTACTCTGAGGGGTACATTCCCTTATGAAATATATTGCATTGCTACAGTAACCGCGACTATTACTCGACAGTTACCATTGTCAGAACATTATAGCTTATACTTTTATGTAGGCTGTAGTGGGGTAGCCCATAAGGGGTACAACCCAATTAGGGTTAGTACTTTTACCCAACTAATTCATAGTTCATTTCATCCATTCTCATTTCTCGTCATGGTATCGAGCAGGTTCCTGAGTGGGAATGCTGCCTAGGGCCCACCACGATTTTTTCTTCCCTGCCCGGAGCGCACTTCGCTCCTACCCGAGTAGCGCCTCGAGCCGCCCTTAGTGGCCACCTTTGGCCGCCCTTACGGCCCCTAGTGCCGCCTTCTACGGCCCCTCGCGCCGCCCTTACGGCCCCGCTTAGGCCCCTTACGGCCCCGTCGCGGCCTCGCCTAGGCCCCTCCGCGGCCCCGTCTGGCCCCTCACGGCCTCGCTTACGCCCCTTACGGCCCCGTCGTGACCTCACCTAAACCCTTCCGCGGCCCCGCCTGGCCCCTTACGACCCCGCCTAGGCCCCTTCACGACCTCGCCTAGGCCCCTCCGCGGCCCCATCTAGCCCCTTACGGCCCCTTCACGGCCCCGTTTGGCACCTCTTGCGGCCCCGTATAAGCCCCTCCGCGGCCTCGTCTGGCCTCGCTACGACCCCTTCTGGCCCCGCTACGGCCCCGTCTAGCCCCGCTACGGCCTCTTCTGGCCCCGCTACGGCCGCGTCTCGCCCCGCTACGGCCCCGTCTGGCCCTGCTACGGCCCTGTCTGGCCCCGCTAGAACCCCATCTGGCCCCTCTGTGGCCCCGTCGCCACCTTCGGCCCCACCGCCATCTACGGCCCCGCCACCACCTTCGGCCCCGTCACCACCTGCGGCCCCGTAGCCACCTGCGGCCCCGCCGCCCAGCGCCCGCACCGCCGAGCAGCCGAACCGCCGAGCAGCTGAGCATCCTGACAGCCGAGCCGCCCAGCAGCCGAGCCGCCCGACCGCCGAGCCGCCCAGCAACCGAGCCGCCCGACCGCCGAGCCGCCTAGCACCGAGCAGCCGAGCCGCCCGACCGACGAGCCGCCCAGCAGCCAAGCCGCCTGACCACCGAGCCGCCGAGCAACTGACCCGACCGCCAAGCCGCCAAGCCGCCCGACCGCCCCACTTGCCTGGTAAGAGCATAGTCTCTGCCACTGAAATGCCCTACCCCACTGTAATCACTGCCTGTCTACTACTGTTATGGCCTCCCCTAGCGTTCTCACCTTCAACGGTGAGGGTCGGGCAGTGGACTTTGAGGTCTGGGTAGATGATATGCAGCTTTTCCTGCAGTGCGATAGGACAGACGGCCTCTCCCTGTTTGACCTCACTTCTGGTGCCTCCCCTGCCCCTACTGCTGATGCTGACGCCACTGTTTGCTCACAGTGGGCCACGCGCGATGCTGCTGCTCGCCTTGCTGTGCGCCACCACTTACCGACCACTGAGCGTGCACACTTTAGCCAGTACAAGAGTGCTCAGACCTTGTACGATGCTGTAGTTGCACGCTACTCTTCCCCTGCCACTGCTGCACTGAGCCGCCTCATGCTACCGTACCTCTTCCCTGACCTTGGTGCCTTTCCCACAGTCGCTGACCTCATTACGCACCTCCGCACAAGTGACACTCGCTACCGCGCTGCGCTTCCTGCTGAGTTCTGCGCCAACAACCCCCGCCCTATGTATATCACCCTCTACTACATAGTCACCCGGCTCCCTGACTCTCTACCCGTAGTCACGAACCACTTCCTCTCAGTCTGCCCCACCACTCTCACTGTTGACCTCCTCGAGAAGGCCCTCCTGAGTCAGCAGCAGGGAAGAGCATAGTCGCTGTAGGAGCCTCTCTTGGTGACCCTCGCACCCTTGTCTTTGAGGGGTGTTCTCCCTCCCCCCTCTTGCCCTCTGTTGCCTCTTCTGTTGCGGCCGACCTCTTTAGTTTCGAGTCGGTCGGCGCTGCGTCTGCCCCAAGCAGGAGACGCCGCACCGGCAAGGGCAAGGGGGGCAAGGGCGCTCGAGGGGTTGGAGGGGGCGGTGGAGGTGGTGGTGGAGGCAGTGGAGGGAGTGCGGATGGTGGTGGGAGTGGTGCCGGGGTTGGTGGCAGCGGCGGCAGCAGTGGAGGCGGCGGAGGCGGTGGAGGTGGCGGAGGGAGCAGAGGCGGCGGAGGTAGTGGAGGAGGCGGAGGTGGGGGAGGCGGCGGAGGCGGCGGCGGCAGCGGAGGCGGAGGTGGTGGAGCGGGTCGCGACTCTGCGCCGAGGAGTGGCGCCGGTGGTGGTTAGCGCCAGCAGCAGCAGAGGAGTGGTGTGACCCTCTCCCCTTAGTAGCTTCGTGAGTGGTACACTGCACGTCAGCGCGATGGGGGTTTTGGTCCTTGCGCTAACGTCCTCCGTACCGGCGACCGCGCTGGTGAGCAGTGCAAAGGCCCGTACTCCACCCAGCGCTCCTTTGGTCGCCTGACGGACGCGTGGCGTCGCCAGTTCCCTGAGGCGTTAGAGATCCCTTGCTCAGGAGATCTGACTAAGGACGGGGTTTCTATCTTTGATCTTGACTTTGATGCTATTCTTGCTGCCATGTATGTGACAAAATTAGAAGAAAGAAGAGGGGGTTGAACTAGCAGGAATGAGGATACAAATAGCAAAACCCTAGAAGGGTTGTACTCGCTATAGAGCACCCCACTACAGGCTAGAGCACAAGATAACATTCTGACAATATGCTGTTGCTAATAGTGTTGAGGGTGCCTGTTACCTGTGTGTACCGCCTGACTCGGGCATTGAGGCCGCTGCTCTAGGTGGTGGTGAGGCTGCTGCTCTAGGTGCTAGTGCGTCTACTGCTCCAGGTGCTAGTGCGTGTGCTGCCCCAGGTGCTGGTGAGTCTGCTCTCTCAGGTACTACGTCGGCTCAGGCCTTACACACCTTCACCTTGGACTCGGGTGCGTCCCGCTCCTTCTTTCGTGACCGCACCACTCTTACGCCGCTCAGTCAGCCGGTTGTAGTCTCCCTGGCAGACCCCTCTTGGGTTCCTATCCTTGCTAGCTTCTCCACTATCCTACCGTGCCCAGCAGCCCCCTCTCGCACCTTGTCTGGTCTCAACCTCCCCTCGTTCTCTACGAACTTTGTGAGTGGAGCGGACATACAGGATAGAGGGGTTGACCAGTTCACTCCTGCGAGTCAACAAGTGACCCACTGCACGTATGCTCGGACAGGCCGACACTTGACCACGTTCACCCGTCAGCCAAGGTCGAGCCTGTACACCCTTACTTCTGAGTCTCCTCCTCTTGCTGAGTCTTCCAAGGTAGCTGCGTCAAGTCAGGTGTTTGCTGAAGCGTCCACGTCAGGTCCTGGGTTTGCTCCCTGCTCGTGTCATCTGCTGTCCCACCAAACTCTCCTTTGGCACCACCGCCTTGGTCACCCCTCCTTGCCTCGTCTCCGAGGCATGGCCTCCCGTGTCCTTGTCTCTGGTCTCCCTTCGTATCTCCCTCCCCTTCCTCCGGGGCCTGGCCTTACCTGCGTCCCGTGCGTCGTGGGGCGATAGCGCGCCGCCCCTCACTTCACCGAGTTTCCTCCGACAGAGGCTCCGCTGCAAACTCTCCACATGGACGTGTGGGGCCCAGCCCGCGTCAGTAGGCAGGGGCCAGAGCGGTACTTCCTGCTGGTGGTTGACGACAACTCGCGTTACACCACACTCTTTCCCTTGCCCAGCAAGGGTGAAGTCGCTGAGGTGTTGATCGACTGGATCTGCGCAGCTTGTCTCCAGCCCAGAGAGAGTTTGGGCTCTGACTTTCCTGTTCTGCGTCTGCACTCGGACAGAGGCGGGGAGTTTTCCTCTGCCCGTCTAGGAGCCTTCTGTCGTGCACGGGGCATCCGCCAGATTTTCACGCTTCCGGCCTCTCCACAGCAAAATGGGATTGCTGAGCGCCGCATTGGCATGGTCATGGACGTCGCTCGTACGTCCATGATGCATGCGGCTGCCCCCCATTTTCTGTGGTCGTTTGCGGTTCAGTACGCCGCGCATCAGCTCAACCTTCAGCCCCGGGTCTTCTTGCCAGAGACCTCCCCCGCCTTGCGGTGGACCGGGAAGGTTGGCGATGCGTCTGCGTTTCGGGTCTGGGGATCTCGGGCGTTTGTCCACGACTTGTCTGCGGACAAGCTGTCCCCCCATGCTGTTCCCTGCGTTTTCCTTGGCTTCCCCCATGACGCGCCTGGGTGGCAGTTTTACCACCCCACCTTGCGCCGTGTTCTGTCCTCCCAGGACGTCACCTTTGACGAGTCGGTGCCTTACTACCGTCTCTTCCCCTACCGCACTGCGCCCCTCCCCCCGCCGCCGCTCTTCCTTGCGTGAGGTGCTACCCAGGTAGACCCCCTCCCCCCTCAGGGTCCTGCCCCGTCAGGTGTGTCCCAGGAAGACGCTGTTGAGCCTGTCGAGGTAGCTGTAGACTCAGGTGCTGCTATAGGTGCTAAGCCTGCGGGTGCCGGGTCTGGGGGTGCTGAGTCTAGGGGTGCTGAGTTAGGGGTTGCTGAGACTGGGGGTGCTGAGCCAAGGGGTGTTGCGCCTAGAAGTGCTGAGCGTGGGGGTGCTAGGTCTGCTCGTGTAGCCACCGGCGGTACTTTGTCGAGGCGGGATTCGCTCTCTTTAAAGGAGCTGCGTGGGTGTTTCGCCCGCCGCTGGAGACGTGTTGCTGAGTCCAGGGGTGCTGCTGAAGTAACTGGAGTTTGTCGTGTTGGAGCTGCTATCGGTGCTGGTGCTGCTGGAGCTGGAGCTTCTGGGAGTGTTGGTGCTGGTGTTTATACTGGCGGGTGGGGGTGCTGCTGAGGCTGCTGGTGCTGACAGTCCTACTGGAGTTGGTGCAGCTGGAGCTGGAGGTGCTCGGGGTGTTGGCGCTGGCAGTGCTGCTAGCGCAAGTGCTTCTGACGGTGCTGGAGTTTGCGCTGTTGGAGTTGGAGGTGGTGCTGGCGTTGGTGCTGCCGCTAGGGGTGCTAATGCCGTCCTTGCTGGTTCTGGAGGCCCTGCGCGGCCGAGGCCGTACTTCGTTCCGCTCCTGGAGCAGGTTCTTGGTCTCCCGCCCTCTACTGGTCCTGCTCCTCCCTTAGAGTGTCCACCGCTTGTCCAGTCGCAGTCACAGTTACAGCCCGCCTCCTCTCTACCTGCTCCTCCCTACACTGGTCCTACTGGAGGTCTTGCTGAGCGTCGTGAGCCTACGTCTCGTCCTGTGTTGCCTCTTCGTGGTGCTCGCACTAGCGGTCGTAATGCACGTCCGCGTCCTCCTGCGATCCCCGGCACACACCAGATGGCGCTGCGTCCTTTCACTCCTCCACTGTGTGTCCCGTTGCTGTCTCCTCCAGAGTCCTCTCTTCCTTCTCTTGCTGACCCAGAGTTTGACTCCCTTCGTGCTGCTAGTCCTTTGGTCACGCGCCTTCTTGCTACTATCGTCACTGACCCTTCCTTTGAGTCCACTGCTGCGTCTGCTCTAGTTGCTGAGCTTGTCGACTTTGTTGCTCGCTGTCGTCAAGACTACGCTGCCAGTCTTGTTGCTGAGTCTGAGTTTGTTTGTCCTCTGTCCGTCGAGGGTGAGTGTGCTCTTAGCACGGACGTCCTTGAGGACAGGCAAGAGGAGTTCCAGTGCTTTGCGGCTGCTTTGCTCCATCTCGTGTCCACGCAGATTGCCCCTGAGGGAGACCCAGATGCAGCACACATCCCGACTTCTCGATAGTACGTTGAGGCGATCGAGGGTCCCTACTCCTCTCAGTGGCAGTCGGCCATGGACACAGAGATGGCTTCCTGGAAGTCCACAGGCACCTACGTCAACGAGGTTCCCCCACCTGGGGCAAACATTGGTAGTGGCATGTGGATTTTCAAGGTGAAGTGGCCGCCAAGTTCTCCGCCTGTCTTCAAGGCGCGTTACATGGCTCGAGGCTTCAGTTAGCGACAGGAAGTTGACTACTTTCAGACCTTCTCTCCCACCCCAAAGATGACCACTCTTCGGGTGCTACTGCACATAGCCGCTCAGCGCGACTACGAGCTTCACTCTCTTGACTTCAGCTTTGCTTTCCTGCAAGGCAGCCTGCACGAGGAGATCTGGCTGCGCCGCCCTCCTGGCTTCACTGGGTCGTTTCCTCCTGGTACTCAGTGGAGCCTCCAGTCTACGGTCCTCGCCAGGCGCCCCGTGAGTGGCACGACACACTAAGAACTACACTTGCGGCTCTTGGGTTTGCTCCTTCTACAGCTGACCCGTCGCTGTTTCTGCGCACTGACACCTTTCTGCCGTCGTTCTACATCCTTGTGTACGTCGACGACTTGATCTTTGCCACTGCTGACACTGTTGGACTCGCCCATGTGAAGTCCGAACTGCAGAAGAGACACACGTGCACAGACCTGGGTGAACTGCGCAGCTACTGTGGCTTGCAGATCCCCCGGGACATAGCACAGCGCACCATTACCCTGACTCAGTCACACATGGTGCAGCAGGTCCTTCAGCGGTTCGGCTTCATGTACTCCTCGCCTCAAACCACTCCTCTGCCTACTCGCCACTCGCTCTCAGCTCTACCTTCAGATGAGTCCGTAGAGTCAAGTGGCCCGTACCCAGAGCTTGTTGGCTGCCTCATGTACCTGATGACCTGCACACGACCTGACCTTGCATACCGTCTTAGCATCTTGGAACGCTATGTTGCTCCTGGGAGACACAGACCAAAGCATATGGCTGTAGCGAAGAGGGTGTTGCGCTATGTGTGCAGTACGTCGGGCATGGGGCTAGTGCTTGGAGGGCAACGTCGAGTAGTCCTCACAGGTCACGCTGACGCTTCTTGGGCTGACGACCAGGCTCTACAGCGGTCGTTACAAGGTTAAACCTTCAGCCTTGGCTCCGGCTCTGTTCCGTGGCGGTCTACCCGCTCGTCTTCTGTTCTCAGCTCCAGCTGTGAGGCTGAGATCAACGCAGGGGCCATGGCTGCAAAGGAGCTACGCTGGCTCACCTACCTACTGACTGACTTAGGAGAGCCGCCTTGTTCTCCTCCAGTTATGTACGTAGACAACAAGGCCATGCTAGCCTTGTGTCGGGAGGACAGACTGGAGCACAGAATGAAGCACATTGCTCTTTGCTACTTCCTGGCTCGTGAGCTGCAGTAGCGTGGTCAGCTCCGTCTCACCTACGTGGCCTCTAAGACCAACACTGTTGATATCTTCACCAAGGCCCTTTCGCCTTGTAATCATCAGCATTTCTGTACTTTGGTAGGTCTTGTGCCTACCTGGCCTCACTTGCTCACTTCTTGATCTTGTTTGTACTGTACTCTTTCTGTACCTGCACTTGCTTGTTTACCTTTATATATATGTTCTTGCATGTGAACTGGCCTTTGTGAAAGTTGAAGAAAAGGAATGATGAACTATGAAATGTGTGAGTACAAGTACCAACCCTAATTGGGTTGTAACCCCTATGGGATACCCCACTATAGCCTACACAAAAGCATAAGCTATAATATTCTGACACACCCCCATAGGCAAAGTGGGGAAGAACAAGGGGTCACAAGACCAGTCAAGCAAAGCAAAGCAAAGCTCAGGGTGGATCACAAAGTCACCACACAGTCCGAGCACAAGGTCAAGGCCACAAGGCCAGTTCACATGCAAGACGAGACACTTATATATATAGGGCTAAACAAGCAAGAGCAGGTATATATATATGCAAGAGTACAGGCAAGGTCACGAGGTGAGCAAGTGAGGTAGGACAAGTACAAGTCCCAGCTGAGTGCAGAAGCGCTGATGATCACAAGGTGGAAGTGCCTTGGTGAAGACATCGGCAGTGTTGGCCTCAGAGGCCACGTACGCAAGTCGCAAATGACCACGCTGCTGCAGCTCACGAGCAAGAAAGTAACGGAGAGCAATGTGCTTCGTTCTGTGCTCCAAGCGCTGCTATCGACACAAGGCCAGCATGGCCTTGTTGTCTACGTACAGCACTGGAGGAGAACGAGGCAGCTCTCCAAGGTCAGTCAGCAGGTAGGTGAGCCAGCGAAGCTCCTGTGCAGCCATGTTCCCGCGTAGATCTCAGCCTCACAACTGGAGCCGAGAACAAAAGACGAGCGAGTAGCCCGCCAAGAGACAGAGCCGGAACCAAGACTGAAGGTGTACCCCTGCGACGACCGCTGCGTAGCCTGGTCGTCAGCCCAAGAAGTGTCCGCGTGGCCAGTAAGGACCACTGGACTCCGCCCTCCAAGCACTAGCCCCATGCCCGACGTACTGCACAAGTAGCGCAACACCCTCTTCGCTGCAGCCATGTGCTCTGGTCGGTGTCTCCCAGGAGCAACATAGCGTGCAAGAATGCTAAGAGGGTATGCAAGGTCAGGTCGAGTGCAGGTCATCAGGTACATGAGGCAGCCAACAAGCTCTGGGTACGGGCCACTCGAATCTACGGACTCATCCGAAGGCAGAGCTGAGAGCGAGTGGCGAGTAGCCAGAGGAGTGGCCTGAGGCGAGGAGTACGTGAAGCCGAAGCGCTGAAGGACCTGCTGCACCATGTGTGACTGAGTCAAGGTAATGGTGCGGCGTGCTCTGTCCCGAGTGATCTGCAAGCCAAGGTAGCTGCGCAGTTCACCCAGGTCTGTGCACGTGTGTCTCTTCAGCAGCTCGGACTTCACGTAGGCGAGTCCAGCAGTGTCAGCAGTGGCAAAGACCAAGTCGTCGACATACACGAGGATGTAGAACGGCGGCAGAGAGGTGTCGGTGCGCAGAAACAATGACGGGTCAGCAGTAGAGGGAGAAAACCCAAGAGCCGCAAGCGTAGTCCTCGGTGTGTCGTGCCACTCACGCGGTGCGTGGCGGAGACCGTACACTGGCCGTCGGAGGCTCCACTGGGTGCCAGGAGGGAAAGTCCCAGTGAAGCCAGGTGGACGGCGCAGCCAGATCCCCTCGTGCAGGCTACCCTGCAGGAAAGTAGTGCTGAAGTCAAGAGAGTGAAGCTCGTAGTCACGCTGAGCGGCTATGTGTAGCAGCACCCGAAGAGTGGTCATCTTTGGGGTGGGAGAGAAGGTCTGAAAGTACTCAACTCCCTGCCGCTGACTGAAGCCACAAGCGACGTACCACGCCTTGAAGACAGGTGGAGAGCCCGGCGGCCGCTTCACCCTGAAGATCCACATGCCACTGACGATGTTCGCCCCAGGAGGGGGAACCGCGTCAACGTAGGTGCCTGTGGACTTCCAGGAAGCCATCTCCGCATCCATAGCTGCCTGCCACTGAGAGGAGTAGGGACCCTCTACGGCCTCCGCGTAAGAGCGCGGAGTCGGGATGTCTAGTGCATCCGGGTCTCCCTCAGGGGCAAGTAGTACGGATGCGAGATGAGGTGAAGCAGCGGCCAGACACTGGAACTCCTCCTGCCTGTCCTCAAGGACGTCCGTGCCAAGAGTACACTCACCCCCGACGAACGGAGGACAGACAGACGCAGACTCAGCAACAAGACTAGCAGCGTAGTCTAGAGGACAGCGGGCAGCAAAGTTGACGAGCTCAGCGACAAGAGCAGACGGAGCAGTGGACTCAAAAGAGGGGTCAGTGACAACAGTAGCAAGAAGACGCGTGACAGTAGGACTGGCAGCATAAAGAGAGTCCGACTCCGGGTCCGAAATCGCAGGAAGAGAGGACTCAGGAGGAGAAGGCAAAGGGGCACGTAGAGGAGCAGTGGACGGACGCAGAGACATTCGGTGCGTGCCAGGGACAGGAGGAGGACGCTCACGAGAACCGCGACCACTAGCGCGAGCAGAACGAACAGGCGACGCGGGACGAGACGCAGGCTCACGACGCTCAGCGAGACCTCGAGTAGGACCAGTGTAAGGAGAGGGAGCAGGCTGTGGGGAGGCCGGCTCTAACAGTGACTGCGACCAAGAACGTGCTGCAGGAGCGGAATGAAGTACGGCCGAGGGTGCGCGGGGACTCCAGGCCCAGCAGGGACAGCACCAGCACCCTCAGCGGCAGCACCAGCGCCAACAGCACCTCCAGCGGGAGGACCTCCAGTTGCACCAGCAGCAGGACCACCGCTAGGGAAGACAGCAGCATTCTCATCACCAACACCCTCAGCAGCTCCAGCTCTAGTAGGACCCAAAGGCCCAGCAGCTCCAGGACCGGCGGCACCAGTACCCTCGGGGGCCGAAGAAGCTCCAGCTCCAGCAGTACGCCTCAAGCAGCGAGCAAACCACTAGCGCAGCTCCTGTGGAGAGAGGGGCTCCCGCCAAGACGGAGCACACGGAGAACCTCCAGGCCCAGCACCGCCAGACGCCACAAGGGGAGGTCCAGTGGCCGCAGGCTCCGCACCTCCCGGCTCAGCAGCTCCAAACGCAGCACCTCCAGGCTCAACACCCTCTGGCGCAGCACCCCCAGACTCAGCAACCTTAGGCTCGTCACCCCCAGGCTCAGCACCCATGCGCACCGCACCCCCAGGCTCAGCACCCCCAGGCTCGTCACCCCCAGGTTCAGCACCCGCAGCAGGACCAGAGTCACCATCAACCTCGACCGGCTCGACGGCGTCTATCTGGGACACACCTGAAGGGGCAGGAACCTGAGGAAGAAGGGGGTCTTCCGGGGGGGGACCTCGCACAAGGAAGTCCGGTGGCGGGGGGAGGGAGGGAGTGCGGTAGGGGAAGAGGCGGTAGAAGGGGACTGACTCGTCGAACGTGACGTCCTGGGAGGACAGAACACGACCAGAGGAGGGGTGGTAGAACTGCCACCCTGGAGCGTCAAGGGGGAAGCCAAGAAAGACACAGGGAGCAGCACGGGGGGACAGCTTGTCCGCAGACAAGTCACGGACAAACGCCCGAGATCCCCAGACACGGAACGCACACGCATCGCCGACCTTCCCAGTCCACAGGAGGGCCGGGGAGGTACGGACCTTCCCCGGCCGGGAAACCCCGGGGTGAAGGTTGATCTGATGCGCCGCGTACCGTACCGCAAACGGCCACTGAAAATGGGGGGCAGCCGCATGCATCATGGACGTACGAGCGACGTCCATGACCATGTTAATGCGGCGCTCAGCAATCCCATTTTGCTGTGGAGAGTCCGGAAGCGTAAAGGTCTGGCGGATGCCCTGTGCACGACAGTAGGCTCGCAGAAGGCCAGAGGAAAACTCTCTGCCTCGGTCAGAGTGCAGACGCAGAACAGGAAAGTCCGAGCCGAAGCTCCTCCTGAGCTGGAGACGAGCTGCGCGGATCCAGTCGATCAACACCTCAGTGACATCACCCTTGCTGCGCAAGGGGAAGACTGTGGTGAAACGCGAGTAGTCGTCAACCACCAACAGGAAGTAGCGCTCGTGACCCTGCCCACGGACGAGGGCCGGGCCCCCCACGTCCATGTGAAGCGTCTGCAGCGGAGCCTCTGTCGGAGGAAATTGTGAGGAGTGGGGGGCAGCCCGGAGGCGCCCCTCGACACAGGGGACACAGGAAGGTCCTGGCCCCGAACGATGTGAAGAAAGTAGGTAGAGCAAGGAGCCATAGCTAGGAATGACCTAGCCAGGCAAGAAACAAGTTAGGCAAAGAAGGCTTGAACTAGCAGAAATGGGGATACAAATAGCAAACCCTAGAAGGGTTGTACTCGCTATAGAGCACCCCACTACAGGCTAGAACATAAGAATAACATTCTGACACACCCCCATAGCCAAAGTGGGGTGTAATCAGCAGAGCAGGCAAAACAGTACAAGCTCAGGGTGGATCACAATGTCACCACACATTCTGAGCACAAGTTCAAGAAGCAATAGTTTAGAGTTCACAATTATGAGCAAAGCTAGTGGTAGTCACAACGGGCAAGTGAGGAGGAGGAGAGAGAGTGAGGGGGGGGGGATAGGAGGCGACGAGTGAAGCTGCAGACACACGGGCAACAGGAGGCAGACTGGCACAGCGGCTACCGGACAGCTCCCGGACTACAGGAGTAACAGGCCCCGCAGCTAAAGTAGCGGCGGACGGGCAACAGACCCACAGGCGGCTGGTGTAGAAGTCTAGCTCACTGGGCTACCGGGACAGCGCCCCGGACTACAGGTGCTGCGGACAACAGTACGGCGACCTCCATGCAGTGTCCCCAAACAGTCCCACCCCCCCGACACACACCCGCTGCTACACCGCTAGCTCCACTCCCACACACCCTCCTTAAACCCTAAACCCCAGTCTCCCACACAACCACCCCCCTCAGCGACAGCTGCAGCAGTGGGAGACGAAGGAGGAGGAGGAGCAAAGGGAAGAAAGCACACCGGCCACCCCCATACCCGCCACCCCACAGCTCGCCCCTCAGGTCGCCTCGACAGACGACGGGAAATGGGGGGGGAGGGGAGAAAGGGGCCCACCACGGACCTGAGAGAGTCGTAGGTGGGGGCACGGGGCCGGGGCCGGGGCTGCACGGGCGGCGACGGGGCCGCTGCGGCGGTGACGGGGCCGCTCGGGCAGCGACAGGGCCGCTGCCCGCGGAGACGGGGCCGCGGCGGGTGGGGACGGGGTCGCTGCGGGCGGCGACGGGGCCGCGCGGGCGGCGACGGGGCCGCTGCGGCGACAACCAGGCCGCTCGGGCGGCGAAGGGGCCGCGGCGGGTGGGGACGGGGTCGCTGCGGGCGACGACGGGGCCGCACGCGACACCCCAGACCGTCGTAACGGACGGGCGGGGGCCGCGCGCGGCTCTCCTGGGCGGCGCGACGGGGCAGCGGGCGGCGCGCCAGAGAAGAAGGGGGCCGCGCGCCAGAAAAGAAAGGGGCCGCGCGCCAGAAAAGAAAGGGGCCGCGCGCCCCGTGGCGCGCGGCGAGATTAAAAATCTGTCGCACGCCACGGGGCGTGCGACAGAGCGTGTAGCAGCGGAAGCAATAGTACCCACAGGCCGAGAGCGTAACCGCTCTGAAACCATGTGAAGAAAGTAGGTAGAGCAAGGAGCCATAGCTAGGAATGACCTAGCTAGGCAAGAAACAAGTTAGGCAAAGAAGGCTTGAACTAGCAGAAATGGGGATACAAATAGCAAACCCTAGAAGGGTTGTACTCGCTATAGAGCACCCCACTACAGGCTAGAACATAAGAATAACATTCTGACAAAGGAAGGGGAGGGAGAGACCGGGGAAGACCAGAGACAAGGACACGGGAAGCCATGTCCCTGAGACGGGGCAAGGAGGGGTGGCCAAGACGGTGGTGCCACAAGAGAGTCTCGTGAGACAGGAGGCGACACGAGCAGGGGGCAGACTCAGGACCAGACCTGGACGCAGCAGCAAACACCTGACCCGGCGCAACTACCTGGCCAGACACAGGGACAGGAGGAGACTCAGTGGTCAGGGTGTAGAGGCTCGACCCCGGCCGACGGGAGAACGTGGCCAGGTGCCGGCCTGTGCATGCGTCCGTGCAGTGGGTCACCCGCTGACTCGCAGGAGTAAACTGGTGAACCCCCGCATCCTGTAGGGCAGCACCACTCACCAAGTTCGTCGAGAACGAGGGGAGGTACAGACCAGACAGGGCGCCCGAGGGGGCAGCTGGACACGGCACGACAGTGGAGAAGTGAGAGAGGGCAGGACCCCCAAAGGGGTCAGCCAGGGAGACCGCAACCGGCCGGCCAAGCGGCGTGAGTGTGGTGTGGTCCCGAAAGAAGGAGCGAGAAGCCCCAGAGTGAAGCGTAAAGGTGAGGGAGGCCGAAGCTGACGTGGTACCTGAGAGCGCAGCCTCACCAGTACCTGAGAGCGCAGCCTCACCAGCACGTGAGAGCGCAGCAGCGTCACACGCACCTAGCGCAGCCGTACCAATGCCCGGGTCGGGGTGGAAACACCGGTAACAGTCACCCTCATCACTAAAAGACACAGCATACATGGCAGCAAGGATAGCATCAAAGTCTAGCTCAAAGATCGCTACACCAGCTCTAGAAAGGTCTCCCAAGCGGGGGATCTCAGAAGCGTCAGGGAACTGCTGACGCCAAGCGTCCGTCAGGCGGCCAAAGTAGCGCCGGGTGGAGTGGGAACCCCCACACTGCTCACCCGCGCGGTCGCTGCTGCGAAGAACGTAGGTGCACGGGCCAAAGCCTCCACCACACTGTCTCTGCGTGTACCACTCACGGAGCTGCTGAGGCGTGGGGACGTCCTGAGCACGCTGCTGCTGCTCCTGCTGCTGCTGCTGCTGCCGCGGACCACCACCAGAGCCGCTCCGCTGCGGGGCACTACCCCGACCAGCTCCACCGCCTCCACCTCCGCCACTGCCACCGCCTCCGCTCCCACCGCCTCCGCCGCCACCACCTCTGCCGCCGCTGCCGCCTCCACCGCCACCACTCCCGCCACCACTCCCACCGCCACCCCCACTCCCTCCGCCTCCTCCACCGCCACCTCCACCGCCCTCGCCAGCTCCACCCGCACCCTTGCCCCCCTTGCCCTTGCCAGGGCGGCGTCTCCCGCTAGGGGCAGACGCCGCGCCGACCGACTCAAGACCAAGCAGGTCGGCAGCAGCAGCAGAGGCAACAGAGGGCAGCAGGGGGGAAGGAGAACACCCCTCAAAGATGGGGGTGCGCGGGTCACCACGAGAGCCTCCTACAGCGACTATACTCTTCTCCGCCGCTAGGAGGGCCTTCTCGAGGAGGTCGACAGTGAGAGTGGTGGGACAGACTGAGAGGAAGTGGTCCCTGACTACACGAAGGGAGTCAGGGAGGCGAGTGACTATGTAATAGAGAGCGATGTACATGGGGGGGGGGGTTCTTGGCGCAGAACTCAGTAGGAAGGGCAGCGCGGTAGCGGGTGTCACAAGTGCGGAGGTGCGTAATGAGGTCAGCGATAGTGGGAAAGGCAGTGAGATCAGGAAAGAGGTACGGTAGCATGAGACGGCTCAGCGGAGCAGTGGCAGGGGAAGAGTAGCGCGCAACGACGACTTCGTACAAGGTCTGAGCACTCTTGTACTGACTAAAGTGCGCGCGCTCAGTGGTGGGCAAGTGGCGACGCACAGCAAGACGTGCAGCAGCATCGCGGGTGGCCCACTGAGAGCGAACAGTGGGGTCAGCATCAGCAGCAGGAGCAGGAGAGGCGCCAGAGGTGAGGTCAAAGAGAGAAAGACCGTCCGCCCTATCGCACTGTAAAAACAACTGCAGGTCGTCGACCCAGACCTCAAAGTCAATGGCTCGACCCTCAGCGTCAAAAGCGATGACACTGGGGGTAGCCATGACGACAGACTAGCAGTGCAAGCAGTGGGAAGGGCACGCAGTAGCAGCGGGGCAGTACCGTGCTCATCAGACAGGGCAGGTCGGGCGGCCTGGTAGCAGGGCGGCTCGGCGGCTCCTGGGCGGCTCGGCTGCTGCTGGGCGGCTCGGCTGCTGCTGGGCTGCTCGGCGGCTCCTGGGCGGCTCGGCTGCTCCCGGGCGGCTCGGCTGCTGCTGGGCGGCCCGGCTGCTGCTGGGCGGCTCGGCTGATGCTGGGCGGCTCGGCTGCTGCTGGGCGGCTCGGCTGATGCTGGGCGGCTCGGCTGCTGCTCGGCGGCTCGGCTGCTGCTGGGCGGCTCGGCTGCTGCTCGGCGGCTCGGCCGGTGCTGGGCCGCATAGGTAGGGCGGCTGGGCCGCGAAGGTAGGGTGGCGGGTGGGTCGCAGGTAGGGCGGCGGGTGGGCCGCAGGTAGGGTGGCTGGTGGGCAGCAGGTAGGGCGGCGGGTGGGCCGCAGGTAGGGCGGCGGAGGGCCGCAGGTAGGGCGGCGGGTGGGCCGCAGGTAGGGCGGCTGGTGGGCCGCAGGTAGGGCGGCGGTAGGGCCGTTGGTAGGGCGGCAGGTAGGGCCGCAGGTAGGGCGGCGAAGGGCCGCAGGTAGGGCGGCGGTAGGGCCGCGTAGGTGAGGCGGCGGGGCCGCGACGTAGGGGCGGCTGAGCCGCGTAGGTGAGGGCGGCAGGGGCCGTGTAGGGAAGGGCGGCGGGGCCGCTCAGGTAAGGGCGGCGGGGCCGCGTTGCTGAGGTGGCGGGGCCGCGAAGGGTGGGGCAGCCAGGCCGCGACGTAGGGGCGGCGGAGCCGCGTAGGTGAGGGCGGCAGGGGGCCGCGTAGGTAAGGGCGGCGGGGCCGCTCAGGTAAGGGCGGCGGGGCCGCGTTGCTGAGGCGGTGGGGCCGCGACGGAAGGGCGGCTGGGCCGCGTAGGTGAAGGCGGCGGGGCCGTGCAGGTGAAGGGCGGCGGGGCCGCGATCAAAGGGTCGGCCGTTAGGGCGGCTTGGTGAGAGAAAGGCCCGAGGCGCGACTCGGAAGGAGTGCGCTTCGGGCAGGAAAAAAAAAAATCGAGTGGTGGGCCCTAGGCGAAGTTCCCACAGGGGAACCTGTTCTATACCATGTGAAAGTTGAAGAACAGGAATGATGAACTATGAAATGTGTGAGTACAAGTACCAACCCTAATTGGGTTGTACCCCCTATGGGATACCCCACTATAGCCTACACAAAAGCATAAGCTATAAGTTATGACAGCCTTGTGGCCTCACTCTTGTGCTCGGACTGTGTGGTGACTTTGTGATCCACCCTGAGCTTGGTTTGCTTTGCTTGACTGGTCTTGTGACCGCTTGTTCTCCCCCACTTTGCCCATGGGGGTGTGTCAGAACATTATAGCTTATACATTTGTGTAGGCTGTAGTGGGGTAGCCCATAAGGGGTAGAGCCCAATTAGGGTTAGTATTTGTACCCAACTGTTTCATAGTTCATTTCATCCATTCTCATTTGTCGTCAACCATGCTGCAGTGTATAACCTCTGAGTAGTGTTACTGGATGATCTACAGTCACGACCGTTGACTAACTTCGACTTTTGACCTTGGAGTAACTCTCGAGCTGCCGCATGCTCTAAATGAGCTATTGCGGTACTGGTACAGTGGCGCTGCTTCGTTATGAAGTGGCGCGCTAGGAGAGAGCCTTCGTGAAAGTTATAATAACATTTCGGTTATTCCAACAAGTTTGGCCTAAAATTCCGCACCCAACCCCGCACCAATCGCAACCATTTCCGAGCCGAGCCACCTTCGTCCGGCGTCGTCGCCTGCCTAGGATTCCCCTTATTTGAACCCGTCACTTTTCATTGTATGACATTTAGTAATTTCAGAGGCTCGTTATTCGTTATTCTGCACACTTTGTAAGTTATTTCATAACAACTAGGCTGTCAAAAGTCTGAAGCGGTCACCCTACAACAGATGGTTACCTGACAAATTTTGACACAGCTGTGACGAGTTGGACCCGCCCTCCAGAACTCCACTTCTCTCAAGATCTGCTCACCAGGAATGTCACATGATCATCCTGTGTTCCAGTCGTGCTATCAGCTAGAATCCCGGTTGCTCTTAGCCGGCTCGACGCCATGGCGACCTCTAGCATGCGCGGCTTGTCGGTGTTCATATCCGATATTCGAAACTGTCAGAACAAGGAGCAGGAGCGACTACGAGTCGACAAGGAACTCGCGAACATTCGCACGCATTTCAAGGCTGAACGTGTAAGACGGCGGTGTGGCCGTGGTCTTTCGCAGTGGTAACTTCGTAAAGTCAACTCGCTGTAGTAGGGTCGTAAAAGTCTGGAAAGTCGAATGCTAGGCATCAACTTTCACGATGCGCCGCGACATGGTTGGATTAGGCCATTCAGTTTAGATCGAACCCCCGCATATCGTAAAGCCACGATGATAGCCTGATGAGAGCGGTCAGCTTGATAGATCGTAGATAAGGTGACGATTAAGAAGCGAGGCGATACTGTGTGTGGAGAGCTGGATTGCCAGGCACATGCCTTGCGTTGACTGAGTTGACTCGCACGTGTTGACTTGACTCACAGTTCTTGATTTGACTGAGTTGACTCGCACGTGTTGACTTGACTCACAGTTCTTGATTTGACTGAGTTGAATCGCACGTGTTGACTTGACTTGAATCACATCTGTCTGTGCGTATGGGTGCGTGTATCTGTGCGTGTCCGTGTCTGTGCGTGTCCGTGTCTGTGCGTGTCCGTGTCTGTGCGTGTCCGTGTCTGTGCGTGTCCGTGTCTGTGCGTGTCCGTGTCTGTGCGTGTCCGCGTCTGTGCGTGTCCGCGTCTGAGCTCTCAGAAGTTGACGCCGTACGAGAAGTAAAAGTACGTGTGTAGAAGAAATAAGTTGCCATACATCGTCACGTTCATGTTTGTATCTCTCTGTGCCTGTACCCGTCCGTCCGTGCGTGCGTGTGCTCTCAGAAGCTAACGCCGTACGAGAAGAAGAAGTATGTGTGGAAGCTGCTCTACATATTCATGCTCGGCTACGACGTCGATTTCGGCCACATGGAGGCCGTCTCCCTCATCTCCGCCCCCAAATACGCAGAAAAGCAGGTGCTCTCCCCGCTCTCCCCGCTCTACCCGCTCTCCCCGCTCTCCCCGCTCTCCCCGCTCTCCTCGCCCTCCCCGCCCTCCCCCCTCTCCTCGCCCTCCCCCATTTCCGCGCCCAAATACATCGAGGAAAAGGTCCGTTTTCCTCTGCTCCCCCGTGCCCACCTGCTCGTCCACCTGCGTCCGTCCGCCTGCTGCCTGCTGCCTGCTGCTGTGCGTGCGTCTTCTTGCTGGCTCCCTTGGTTCAGGGCGTGGCAGGTGTCCTGACGTAGGAAGAATTGCATCACTGATTGTGTGTGTGTGCTTGTACCCAAGTGCTCATGTACCCACGTGTGTGTGCATGTGTGCGCCTGCCCATGCATGCATGCATGCATGACACGTGGCATGGCAGGTGGGGTACATGGTGACGTCATGTCTGCTGAACGAGAACAACGACTTCCTGCGCCTCGTCATCAACTCCGTCAGGAATGACATCATCGGCCGCAACGAGACCTTTCAGTGCCTCGCCCTCACCATGGTATGCCTCGCCCTCACCATGGTATGCCTCGCCCTCACCATGGTATGCCTCGCCCTCACCATGGTATGCATCGCCCTCACCATGGTATGCCTCGCCCTCACCATGGTATGCCTCGCCCTCACCATGGTATGCCTCGCCCTCACCATGGTATGCCTCGCCCTCATCATGGTATGCCTCGCCCTCACCATGGTATGTCTCGCCCTCACCATGGTATGCCTCGCCCTCACCATGGTATGCCTCGCCCTCACCATGGTATGCCTCGCCCTCACCATGGTATGCCTCGCCCTCACCATGGTATGCCTCGCCCTCACCATGGTATGCCTCGCCCTCACCATGGTATGCCTCGCCCTCACCATGGTATGCCTCGCCCTCACCATGGTATGCCTCGCCCTCACCATGGTATGCCTCGCCCTCACCATGGTATGCCTCGCCCTCATCATGGTATGCCTCGCCCTCACCATGGTATGCCTCGCCCTCACCATGGTATGCCTCGCCCTCACCATGGTATGCCTCGCCCTCATCATGGTATGCCTCGCCCTCACCATGGTATGCCTCGCCCTCACCATGGTATGCCTCGCCCTCACCATGGTATGCCTCGCCCTCACCATGGTATGCCTCGCCCTCACCATGGTATGCCTCGCCCTCACCATGGTGAAGAAGAAGGCACCAAGTGCCAACCAAGGACCAAGACCAAATCCAATCTTGACCAACCACAAAGTGTGGCTGGAGTGTACACCCAACCCCCCAAGAACATAAGGGACTACACCTATTCTAGCCTATGAATGTTGTATATAATGTACATTTACAACACATAAAGGACTACACCTATTCTAGCCTATGTATGTTGTATATAATATACAACACCCTCCTCCCTTCCCCTTCTTCCCCTGCCACCTCCTCCCCTTCCCTCAACCTCTGCCTCCTCCCCCCTGCTTTCCTCCCTCCCCCCCCCTTTCCCCGCCGTGGCAGGTGGGCAACATCGGGGGGAAGGAGTTCTCAGAGTCCGTCGCCCCTGACGTGCAGAAGCTGCTGGTAGGGAAGGCGAGGAGGAGGGGGGATGAGGATGTGGTTGGGCAGGATGGGATCGTGGGCTGGGGCGAGAAGTGGGGGAGCAAGGATGGGGTGGAATATCTCAGCCAAAACGGGTCGTCAAGCCTGACGACCTGTTGACGACTTGACGATATGCTGCCCCGGGCAGGAAAAATCTAAAACCCTATCGGATGGCATGCCATCCTAGGGAGGCATCAACCCTAAATCCATGCCTCCCTGTGTTTAGGGCTGATGCCTCCCTGACCGGATGCATGCCCTTCTGGGGGTTTTTTTTTTGCCCGCGGGCAGCGAGCTCCCCTGGGCGGTCTCGCTTGTCCGCTGAGATATTTTCGGCGGGATGGATCATGCTGGGGCAGGGGTGGTGAGGGAGGGTGCAAGTTCGGTAGGGCAGGGAAGGTTTTGCAGGTGCCCCGCCCCATGTGGCTGCTTGTGTGTGGCGCAGAGGCATACATACTGTGCGCTATGTCTTACTCACACCACACCGGCTTTGCTCAACTTTTCCTCCGTCCTATTCACTCCCGCCTCCTCCCCCCCTCCTTTCATTGCACTCCCATACACCTATGTTGGAATTGACGCGTCAAGCGTCTTTGACGCTAACGTCTGGACGCTTGACGCAGAATCCTGATTCTTTTGACGCAGTTTTGACGCTCTGGCGGGCAGCAAAAAAACTTTCGGGCAGCAATAGAAAAGTATAAGGGGGGAGGGAGGGGAGTGGCAAGGCGAAAGTTAAGGGGTAATAGGAGTGGAACGGCGATCTAACTCTGTAGGAACATGATAGTCGATCTAACCCTAATTTATGTTGAGTAGCTTGCAAAGCAGAGTGACGACCTGGATTGGCGTGACTGATTTTTGTCAACTTCAGTTGGTTGGATCTTCTAGTTGCATTGCGGTACAATGTGGTGTGAGGGATGTTTTTGTGTTTCTGTTTTGTGAGAGGTGTTCAATGTCGACTTGACATTCGAAGTCACGATTTTGAAGCGAAGTCGCGATTTCGAAGCTAAGTCGCGAATGATTTTTTTTCCGCACGATTTCGGGCTGCCCGATTTTTTTTTTTACCAGCGTCAAGCGTCAAAACGCGCGTCAAGCGTTTTGCGTCAAAACGCTAGCGTCAAAACGCTTGACGCAACCCCTCCAGAGCGTCAATTCCAACATAGCCATACACTGCGCGCCCTCCCCCAGCCCTTTCCTGCCTCTCCTCCCCTTTTCATCCTCTGGATTTATTTCCCCACCCCCCCCTCTTGATTCATTCCCCCACCCCCTCCCCTCTGGATTCATTTCCCCACCCCCCCCTCTGGATTCATTCCCCCACCCCCCCCTCTGGATTCATTTCCCCACCCCCCTTTCTGAATTCATTTCCCCACCCCCCTTTCAGGATTCATCCCCCCACCCCCCCCCTCCCTCATCTCCAATCCGGCCTGCTGGGCTTGCCCCCCTCCGCTCACTGGGAGCTGTCGAGCTCAGCGCGGCCGCTGGTGAAGAAAAAAGCATCGCTGTGCCTGCTCAGGCTTGCCTTGCCCCCCCTTGCCCCCCCTTGCTCCCCTTGCCCCCCCTTGCTCCCCTTGCCCCCCCTTGCTCCCCTTGCCCCCCCTTGCTCCCCTTGCCCCCCCTGCCCCCCTGCGCGCACTGGCAGCTGTCGAGCTCAGCGCGGCCGCTGGTGAAGAAGAAGGCAGCGCTGTGCCTGCTGAGGCTCTTTCGCAAGAACCCCGACATCATCAGCACCGACACATGGTGAGTGACGTCATCATCAGCACTGACACATGGTGAGTGACGTCATCAGCACAGACACGTGGTGAGTGATGTCATCATCAGCACTGACACGTGGTGAGTGACGTCATCATCAGCACCGACACGTGGTGAGTGACGTCATCATCATCAGCACAGACACGTGGTGAGTGACGTCATCATCAGCACCGACATGTGGTGAGTGACGTCATCATCAGCACCGACACGTGGTGAGTGACGTCATCATCATCAGCACAGACACGTGGTGAGTGACGTCATCATCAGCACAGACACGTGGCGAGTGACGTCATCATCAGCACCTAAACGCGGTGAGTGACATCAGCAGCAGCACCGACACGTGGTGAGTGGGGGCTCGCCTCGCAGCAGTGTATGTTTGGACCGCCCCAACAGTCGCCTGCTGAGGCTCTTGCACAAGAAGCCCGACATCACAAGCAACGGCACGTGGTGAGTTCCAGGTGCAGCATCTTCCATCGACATCTCCTCCCAGTGCACCATTGGCATGCCTTGCCAACCCCCCATACCCATTGCCACCCATTGTGCAGCGCATGATCCCCCCCTGCCTCTTCTCATCCCCATTTCCCAGACCACAGCGCATTACCCCCCCCCCTGCCCATCCTCTCCCCCTGCTGCAGGCCACAGCGCATGGCGAGTCTGCTGGAGGAGCGCAGTCTGAGCGTGCTCCTCGCAACCATGTCGCTGCTCGTGGCGCTCGTGGCAGCAAACCCGGAGGCGTACCTGTGCTGTGTGCCCAAGTGCGTCAAGGTGTTGGAGCGCCTCGCCAAATGTGTGGACATCCCGCAGGACTACACCTACTACGCCATTCCATCTCCCTGGCTGCAGGTGTGTGCGACTTGCTGTGTGTGCTGTGCCATCCCCTCGTTCTCATTGTTCCTCCATCCCCCTTTCCGTTCATCCGCTTCTCTCCCCACACACCCGCCTCCCCCCTCAACACATGCCCCCCTGTGCTGCTGGCCCCCAGGTGAAGGTACTTCAGTACTTTCCCTCCATCAAAGACGAGTTTCGAGCCGACTCAAACCCTTTCTTCCCCCTTCACCCTCTTCCCCTCCTCCCCCGACCGACAATGTGCCTCTGGGGAGCGGGCGGCAGGTGAAGACGATGCGGGTGCTGCAGTACTTCCCGTCCATCGAAGACCCCTCCATCCGCAAGTCGCTGCTCGAGGTCTGTTATGTTGCTCCATCTCCTCCTCGCCTCTGCCCTCTTCGTTTCTTCTCTCCAATCAACAAGTCTTGCATGGCTCCTACTTGAGAAGGTTTGAGAATGCTAGATTGTGCGGTCGAGTGCACGCTGAATTGCATGCCATGCCACCATCCCCTCCCCGTACAATCCCACCTACGCACTATCCGCACCATGCTGCTACAGGGCAGGGATGTTCAGGACTAGCGTGTGCCCCATGTCGTCCCCACGCCCCCTCATTCCCTCATGTCCGCCCTTGTTACCGTGCACCGTACATGCTCCCCCCCCCTCCCCCCCTCATGGCATGGCATGGCATCAGGTGCTGGCGCGCATACTGCAGGGCACGGAGGTGGTGAAGAATGTCAACAAGAACAACGCCGCCCACGCCATCCTCTTTGAAGCCCTTGCGCTGGTACGGCCCTCCTTGCGCTGGTACGGCCCTCCAGTGCTCCCCTACAAACCCTCCCTCTGCCCTTCCTTCTTTTCCTCCTATTGCCCTCAAGTCCACCTCGTGCCACTCCACTCACGTCACCTCTGTGTGTGCCCAACAGCTGCCCTCCCTCACTCTGCCACTCCCCCCTCCCCCCCACCCGTGCCTCTCTCTGCGCAAGGCCGGGCCGCCAGGCAATGCACATGGACGCAGAGAGGGAGGTGATGGTGCAGTGCTGCTGGTTCACACATATCCGCTAACCATCCCCCCCTCACAGATCATATCCGCTAACCATCCCCCCCTCACAGATCATATCCGCTTACCATCCCCCCCTCACCCCCCCACCCTCCCCGCCCCTGCCAGGCGATGCACATGGATGCGGAGAGGGAGGTGATGCAGCACTGCGTGGGGCTGCTGGGCAAGTTCGTGGGCGTGAGGGAGCCCAACATCCGCTACCTCGCCCTCGTGAGTAAAACAAGTGCTTGAGACTTCTCAAAGCAAGTTCGTGGGCGTGAGGGAGCCCAACATCCGCTACCTCGCCCTCGTGAGTAAAACAAGTGCTTGAGACTTCTCAAAGCAAGTTCGTGGGCGTGAGGGAGCCCAACATCCGCTACCTCGCCCTCGTGAGTAAAACAAGTGCTTGAGACTTCTCAAAGCAAGTTCGTGGGCGTGAGGGAGCCCAACATCCGCTACCTCGCCCTCGTGAGTAAAACAAGTGCTTGAGACTTCTCAAAGCAAGTTCGTGGGCGTGAGGGAGCCCAACATCTGCTACCTCGCCCTCGTGAGTAAAACAAGTGCTTGAGACTTCTCAAAGCAAGTTCGTGGGCGTGCGGGAGCCCAACATCCGCTACCTCGCCCTCGTGAGTTAAACAAGTGCTTGAGACTTCTCAAAGCAAGTTCGTGGGCGTGCGCGAGCCCAACATCCGCTAGCCACACCACGCACCATCCATGCCTCACTGCTCGGCTCGCTGCACTGCTCACTGCACTGCACCATGCTGCACCGCACTGACTGCACGACGATGAGGGCGGCTGACTGACTAGGTGCTGGTCACGATGCCATGCACAGTAGCGCAACGCAGTGGTGCTGTGCTGCTGCTGGGGAAGCTTATGGGCTCGCGTGGGAGGGAGGTCAACATCCGGTAACTGGGTAACCCAACCTCGTGAGTCATGAGCGCACTGCTCTTTTAGGACGGCTCGTTGCCACTTCCACGTTGGCACTCACGTGAGGGCTGACTAGGTGGCTGCCACTTCCACGTCATGTCTTGGATCTATGCTCACAACTCCTGATCTTGCCTCGTCGTGATGGTATGTGTTGGGATGAGTTGATACGTGATGGCATGGGACGACATGGAATGGCATGGGACGACATGGAATGGCATGGGATGACATGGTATGGCATGGGACGACATGGAATGGAATGGCATGGGACGACATGGAATGGCATGGGACGAGATGGAATGGCATGGGATGACATGGAATGGCATGGGACGACATGGAATGGCATGGGACGACATGGAATGGCATGGGATGGCATGTGGGCATGGCATGACGTGGCATGGCGTGAGTGTGGGAGCAGGAGAACATGGCGCGCATGTTGATGGTGGCAGACGTGCAGGATGACATCAGGGGCTTCCAGAGCCAGATCGTGCACTCCCTCAAGGACCCCGATATCAGGTGCACTCCCTCAAGGACCCCGATATCAGGTGCACTTCCTCAAGGACCCCGATATCAGGTGCACTCCCTCAAGGACCCCGATATCAGGTGCACTCCCTCAAGGACCCCGATATCAGGTGCACTCCCTCAAGGACCCCGATATCAGGTGCACTCCCTCAAGGACCCCGATATCAGGTGCACTCCCTCAAGGACCCCGATATCAGGTGCACTCCCTCAAGGACCCCGATATCAGGTGCACTCCCTCAAGGACCCCGATATCAGGTGCACTCCCTCAAGGACCCCGATATCAGGTGCACTCCCTCAAGGACCCCGATATCAGGTGCACTCCCTCAAGGACCCCGATATCAGGTGCACTCCCTCAAGGACCCCGATATCAGGTGCACTCCCTCAAGGACCCCGATATCAGGTGCACTCCCTCAAGGACCCCGATATCAGGTGCACTCCCTCAAGGACCCCGATATCAGGTGCACTCCCTCAAGGACCCCGATATCAGGTGCACTCCCTCAAGGACCCCGATATCAGGTGCACTCCCTCAAGGACCCCGATATCAGGTGCACTCCCTCAAGGACCCCGATATCAGGTGCACTCCCTCAAGGACCCCGATATCAGGTGCACTCCCTCAAGGACCCCGATATCAGGTGCACTCCCTCAAGGACCCCGATATCAGGTGCACTCCCTCAAGGACCCCGATATCAGGTGCACTCCCTCAAGGACCCCGATATCAGGTGCACTCCCTCAACCTCAAGGACCCCGATATCAGGTGCACTCCCTCAAGGACCCCGATATCAGGTGCACTCCCTCAAGGACCCCGATATCAGGTACGGGGGAACCATGCTCATAGGTGATGCGCAGGGCATGGTGCTATGATGCACATCCCCTAGCACATGCCATGGTCTCGTTTTCTCCCCTCCACCCCTTCCTGCCATCCCCTCCTCCCAGCATTCACCCTCGAGCCCTTCATGTGCTTCACAGGCTATGCGACATCCACAGGCTGCGATATTGACAACGCCAAATGCTATGCCCCCCATCCTTTCCTCCCTTCTCCCCTTGCCTGCCCTTGTCTGCCCTTGCGTGCGTCTCCCCCAGCATTCGGCGGCGCGCGCTGGACCTGCTGTACGGGCTGTGCGACACCGACAATGCCAAGTTCATCGTCGAGCAGCTGCTGCAGGTCGGTAGGAGGGGCTGCTGCAGGTGAGCGAGGGGCTGCTGCAGGTGAGTGAGGGGCTGCTGCAGGTGAGTGAGGGGCTGCTGCAGGTGAGTAGGCTTGAGCATGCTGGCCCCGTCAGGTGAGATGAGGGGTGAGGGGCGCAGCTGCTGCAGGTGAGGGTTCTGTTTTTTACGTTCCTCTATAGATTTAGTGCTGCACTTGATGCCCCCCCACATGTTTCCTCTTGCTAGCAACATTAGTCTGTGTGCAGTGCAGGTGGGCGCTCTGCCTTTTCTCGCTTCTCCTGCCCACCGCCCTTCCTCTCTCCACTCTGCCTTTGCCCCCCATTTCCCTTCCCTCCCCTTCTTCCCTTCCCCCCCCCCTCCGCCTCTTCCACGCACCCCTGGCGACGGCACGGCAGTACCCGATGGTGGTAGACTTTGGGATGTGCGAGGAGGAGCTCACCCTCAAGACCGCCATCATTCTGATCTGAGACGATGTTTGTGGCGCCTCAAAACCCCCACCCCCGCCTCCCCCTTGGCCCTTCCCCACGGCAGTACCTGACGGTGGCGGACTTTGTGATGCGCGAGGAGCTGACCCTCAAGACCGCCATACTGGCAGAGAAATTCGCAGTCGACCTGCCCTGGTGAGAGAGAGGGGCGGGGGGAGGGGAAGGCTGTTTTATCCCTGGTGGGTGTAGAGCGGGGCAGCTGCTGCAGAACTTTGTGATGCACGAGGAGGTGACCCTCAAGACCTCCATCCTTGCAGAGAGATTCGCAGTCGGCCTGCCTTGGTGGATGCAGAGGGGGACGCGGGGGAGCTGTTAGAATTGAACCATTGACTTGATTAGGAATCATGAGGGTTTACATAGTGGAAGCTAGGGCAGGAGGGGTTGGTTGGTTACCTAGCCAACATTATTGGCCCCCCACCAATAAGTTGGGTTGGAGAATTATTGGGGGGTCCCAATAATGTTGGCCAAAGGTGGGCCAACATTATTGGGGGGGGCCAATAATCTCCCAACCCAACCTTGGAGGCCAATAATTGGACCAAGGTTGGGTTCCAGCCCCCAACTAGGGTTAACCCTAGTTGTGCACCCAAACATAGTTTGGGTGCCTATCTCTATCCTAGGGTTTATAGGATCAATGCAGGATACAAGAGTAGTATAATCTAACAGGAGCTGCCCTGGTGGGTGGAGAGGAGGGAGAAATGGGGAGGTGGGGTGGGATGTACAGGGTGATAAGCACCTCCCATCGATCCGCCTCTGCTCCTTCACACCCTTTCCTCTCCCATCTCCCACCCCTCGCTTTCCCACCCCCATTTCCCCTCTTCCCCCTCCCTTCGTCCTCCCCCTCGCCGCCCTTCACCTGGTATGTGGATGTGGCTCCGTGCCTCATGCACCGACCTCCACCTCCCTCTATTCCACATTCCACTCTTCCGCTTTCCCCTGCTTCCCCAACCCCCCCTCCTTCCCATGTCCCCTCGCCTCGCCCCCGTATCCCACGGGCAGGTACGTGGACGTCATTCTGTGTCTCATGGAGTTGACTTCTAAGTCGACTCAAAAGTCAACCCCCCCTCCTTCCCATATCCCATCGCTCCCCTTCGTCGAATCAGGTACGTGGACGTGATTCTGTGTCTCATGGAGCTGACTTCTAAGTCGACTCAAAAGTCAACCCCCCCTCCTTCCCATATCCCCTCGCTCCCCTTCGTCGAATCATGTACGTGGACGTGATTCTGTGTCTCATGGAGCTGACTTCTAAGTCGACTCAAAAGTCACCCCCCCCTCCTTCCCATATCCCCTTGCTCCCCTTCGTCGAATCAGGTACGTGGACGTGATTCTGTGTCTCATGGAGCGAGCAGGCGACTTCGTGAGCGAGGACGTGTGGTACAGAGTGGTGCAGATCGTTACCAACAACGACGATTTGCAGCCCTATGCGGTCTCGCGAGTGCTCAAGCTCATGCGCAAGCCGGCGGTGCATGAGACCATGGTGAAGGTGAGAGGCGTGCATGAGACCATGGTGAAGGTGAGAGGCGGGCATGAGACCATGGTTAAGGTGAGAGGCGGGCATGAGACCATGGTGAAGGTGAGAAGCGTGCATGAGACCATGGTGAAGGTGAGAGGCGTGCATGAGACCATGGTGAAGGTGAGAGGCGTGCATGAGACCATGGTGAAGGTGAGAGGCGTGCATGAGACCATGGTGAAGGTGAGAGGCGGGCATGAGACCATGGTGAAGGTGAGAGGCGTGCATGAGACCATGGTGAAGGTGAGAGGCGTGCATGAGACCATGGTGAAGGTGAGAGGTGTGCATGAGACCATGGTGAAGGTGAGAGGCGTGCATGAGACCATGGTGAAGGTGAGAGGCGTGCATGAGACCATGGTGAAGGTGAGAGGCGTGCATGAGACCATGGTGAAGGTGAGAGGCGTGCATGAGACCATGGTGAAGGTGAGAGGCGTGCATGAGATTATGGTGAAGGTGAGAGGCGTGCATGAGACCATGGTGAAGGTGAGAGGCGGGCATGAGACCATGGTGAAGGTGAGAGGCGGGCATGAGACCATGGTGAAGGTGAGAAGCTGCATGAGACCATGGTGAAGGTGAGAAGCGAGAGGCATGATGTTGTGATGGTACGGATGAGTCCATGGTGAAAGGGTGACTCTTGGGTCGACTCAAAAGTCGCCTGCAGCCCTATGCTGCCTCGCGAGTGCTCAAGGTCATGCGCAAGCCGGCGGTGCAAGCGACCATGGTGAAGGTGCACGGGAATGGTGAAGGTGAGAGGCATGCACAAGACAATGCTCAAGGTGAGAGGCATGAGTCACATGCTGGTGGGCAGTTAATGCTCGTTTTGCGACTGTACAATGAGGATCGGTGAACTTGAGGCACAATGAGAGAAGAACAATATATCTGTAGAATGAGGATCGGTGAACTTGAGGCACAATGAGAGAAGAACAATATATCCTTAGTAGGAAGATGGTACAAACCTGAAAGGCTAGAGCAATGTCCTTTCCAAGGATGAGTTCTAGAGAAGTGGGAAGCCACATTTATGTGGCTGAACTCTTGAGGCTAGCTGCAGCACCTCAAAGCTGAGGGCAAGGCTAGCCAACCTTGCCAAGCTAGCAATTGAGGCCACATGTTGCACATGTGGGCCAGGCTGGAACAACAGCCTACATGGCAGCATGTGGCACACCATAGGAGCCAACAAGGTGAGTATGGGATGGGTGGACAGATGGCAATGCCAACTGTGACCACACTTCACTGTGGGTGAGTGTGGTGGAGTGTGGGAGTGTCATGTTCGGCATAATGAGAAGAGAAGGTGCTGTCGATGAGAGTTGAACCCGCGACCACTAAGACCAAAGGTACCCACTGGAACATTCTTGCTTCCACAACAATATCCTTAGTAGGAAGATGGTACAAGCCTGAAAGGCTAGAGCAATGTCCTTTCCAAGGATGAGTTCTAGAGAAGTGGGAAGCCACATTTATGTGGCTGAACTCTTGAGGCTAGCTGCAGCACCTCAAAGCTGAGGGCAGGGCTAGCCAACCTTGCCAAGCTAGCAATTGAGGCCACATGTTGCACATGTGGGCCAGGCTGGAACAACAGCCTACATGGCAGCATGTGGCACACCATAGGAGCCAACAAGGTGAGTATGGGATGGGTGGACAGATGGCAATGCCAACTGTGACCACACTTCACTGTGGGTGAGTGTGGTGGAGTGTGGGAGTGTCATGTTCGGCATAATGAGAAGAGAAGGTGCTGCCGATGAGAGTTGAACCCGCGACCACTAAGACCAAAGGTACCCACTGGGACATTCTTGCTTCCACAACACCCCCCCTCAAGGATGTCCCCGGGGTAGGGTGCCTCAAGAGGAAACATGGGTGAGACCGAGAAGACCACGGATGCGAAGAAAAGGGTCACGGGGCAAAGGCTTGGTCCCAATGTCAGCGAGGTTGTCTTGAGTAGGAACATAGTGAAGGGTGATGGAGTGGTCGGCAACATGATCGCGAATGAAATGGTGCTTGATGTCGATGTGCTTGGCCTTGGGATGAAAGACGCCATCGTCCTTGGCGAGAATGATGGCACTGTTGTTGTCACACGAGATACGGGTGGGGCCGGTAGGGGGAAGTCCAACTGCAGTAAGGAGCGAAGGAAGCCATAATGCCTCGTGCACCGCGGCGCCCAGAGAGTAATATTCAGCTTCACATGAAGAGGTAGCAACGACGGCTTGGCGTTTGGACTGCCAAGAGATGAGTGACGGACCGAGGAAGAACAAGTAGCACGTAACGGAGCGACGCAGCTCCCCCTCCGGTCCCCAAGAGGCGTCACACCAGCCATGAAGTTCGAGGGTGTCGGGAATGCCACCAAGGAGAAGCCCAAGGGAGGTAGTCCCTTTCAAGTAGCGAGCAATGCGTTTGGCAGCCGAGACGTGAGGAGTAGACCAATCGTGAAGGTGACGAGCAAGAACTCCAGCGCTATATGCGAGGTCGGGACGGGTCCCCACCATGGCATACATGATGGAGCCGACAAACGAGGTGTAAGGGAAGGAGGAGGAGTGCGGGCAGGAAGTCACGGGTGGCTGAAACTTTGTGTCCATGGGAGTGGCAGCGGGGTTCAGTGGAGAGAAGGAGTAGGTGTCTAGAATGGAGGTGATGAATTTGGATTGATGAAGGTGGAGAGTGCGGGAAGTTCGATCACGAGTGATGTGAAAGCCAAGGTAGTAGGAGAGAGGTCCGAGGTCACGAAGTTTGAAGCGAGATGAAAGGGCATGCTTGAATGAGGCAAGAAGAGAGGAGGAGGAGGAGAGAATGATGAGGTCGTCAACATAGACGAGAAGCATGAAGAAGGATGCAGCTGTAGGCCGATAAGGTGAGTGAGGAGGAGCAATGAAGAGGCCGGGGTCCGCACGAGCAGCAAAGAGGTGAAAGGCAGCAAGCTCCTCACGAAGCTTGCGGTACCAGCATCGCGGAGCTTGCTTCAACCCGTACAGCGGTTTGTGCAAGAGACAAACTTGCTCAACACCATGGACCGCCGGAAGGTCATAACCGGGAGGCTGCATCATGTAGAGAATCTCATCAAGGGTGCCGTTGAGGAAGGCGTTGGAGATGTCCAGCTGATGGACGTCCAGGTTGAAAACGGCAGCTATGGTGAGAAACAAGCGGAGGGTGGCGAAGCGGACGGTAGGAGCAAAGGTGTCATGAAAATCAACACCATCACGTTGCTTGAAGCCTTTGACAACAAGGCGGGCTTTGCGGCGTTCAATAGAACCATCAGCGTTCTCCTTGACCTTGAAAATCCATTTGCATGGAATCGGCTTGCACTTGGGTGGTCGAGGAACAATGCTGTAGGTGTCATTAGCGTGCAGGGCAGCGAGTTCCGCATCAGCAGCCTTGATCCATTCGGCAGCATCAGGGCCGGTACGAGCCTCATGAATGGTTTGAGGTTCGTAATGATGGTGAAGGGCAGCATTGGCAGAGGTGTTGGAAAGAGGAGGAAGAGTGAAGTCAATGGGTTCGGAAGGGGATGGTAAGACCTTGAGGAAGGAGAAAAGGGAAGGATCGGGAAGAGCTGAAGGGGATGGCGGAGAGGAGCGAGTCGTGCAATGGGGAGGGGGAGGCGAAGAGGGAGGAGAGAAGGATGGAAGGTGAAAGTCTTGCGGCGTCGAGGGCAGAGGAAGGCTGGAAAACAATGGAGGAGGAGAAGATGTGGCTGGTGCGGGCAGGTTTGGGGATTGTGGGTGGGGGTTGGTGGAGGAAGGTATGGTGGGGGAAGGAGAGGGAGGGGAGATTGGGTCCAAGGAAGAAGGGTGTGTAGGAGGAGGTAGTGAGGAGGATGCGGGTGGAGATGACGATGGAGGGTCGCGAGAGTCGTCGGAAGGCGGTGCAGAGGGCTCCATGAAGATGACATCACGAGAAAGGATGACACGGTGCTGAGATGGGATATAGATGCGGTAAGCTTTGGTGCCGTCGAGATGACGATATCCAACCATGATGCCGGCCGTGCTTCGGTCGTCGAGCTTAGAACACCGTTGGGAAGGAATGAGGACCGAGACGGGTGAACCGAAGATGCGGAGGTGTGATACATCCGGACGTGCACCGGTCCATAGTTCCATGGGAGTCTTAGAAGTTGAACCACCCCGACTAATGGCATGATTACGAAGATAGGCAGCAGTAAGAGCGGCTTCACCCCACCAGCCTTTGTCCATGTGTGCATCATGGAGCATGGAACGGACCATCTCAAGTAAAGTCCGGTTGGCCCGCTCAGCTACTCCATTTTGCTAAGGTGTGTATGGCGTGGAGAGGTGGCGGGCGATGCCACGAGCTGTAAGGAATGAAGTGAAGGCTTTGGAAGTGAACTCCAAGGCACCGTCAGAGCGAAAGGTTTTGATGGTGTGTGGGGAATGCATGTTGTGCACCCGAGTGACGTAAGCCTTGAAGCATGAAAGTGCCTCCGACCGGTGGCGTAGGAGATACACTGTAATGTGGCGGGAGTAGTCGTCGATGAAGGTGAGAAGGTAGCGAGCGCCGCCAATGGTAGTTCCATATGAAAGCGGTCCAGCAATATCTGAGTGAATGAGTTGGAGTGGGGCTGTGGTGCGAGAATGGGACACGCAAAATGGCTGACGTGTTTGTTTCCCACGATAGCACGAGATGCAGGGGGGAATCGAGGTGGAGGAGAGGTGAAGACCGGTGACCAGCTGCTGCCGATGAAGTGTTGACAAGGCCTGCATGTTGAGATGCCCGAAACGACGATGCCAGAGGTACGAGGAGGTGGTGGTGGAGGCTGGACATGCAGTTGGCCTGATAGAAGGAGCAGCACTGCTCCCATGATGCAGTTGAAGATAAAACAGATTGTTGCGGGTGTAGCCCTCGCCAATAGGAACGTCATCAGATGTGAGAACAACGCGCCCAGCAGCGGGGAACGAGACGGCAACGCCGACAGCACCAAGCGCACGAACAGAGAGCAGGTTGTGAACTGATGAAGGGAGAAATAGAACGTTGTCAAGCTGAATGGTGGTTTCCGATGTTGGTGACCGAAGAGTAGCCACCACCGTGCCGACTCCCAAGACCTTGTAAGTCTCTCCTCCACCAAAACGAACAAGGATCTCTTCGTTGGGCTTCTTGAGAGACGAAAACAGCGAACGATCCGAGCAGATATGGGAGGATGCGCCGCTGTCCACCAGCCACGACGAAGTCCGCTCCATATTGAATGAGGAGGCCGTGAATGCCGATGCGTAGGGAGCCCCATAAGGGAAGAGGAGGAGGAGAAGGAGGATGGTGAGAATGAAGACAGCAGCGACGAGAGGAGTCCATGTGGAGAAGATGGGGTGGTGGCTGGTGCTGACAGCAATGTCCACGTACCGGGAATCAGGTACGGACTGAGGGGTTGATGGGGCAGGAGGTGGTGTGGGGGTCGGAGTAGCTTCAGCAGAGGAGCTGGTGGAGACATGCACCGAAGGTTGGAAGACGGATTTCTCCCGTTTAGAGCTTTCTTCAAGCTCTTTCTTCTTCTTCAATTTGAAGCATTCATCGATGGTGTGACTCGTTTTCTTGCAGTAACGGCAGGTGGGCGACTGGCGTGAACCGGAGCGAAGAGGGTGGGAGGGCTGGGAATTGAGGTTGTATGCACCCTCCATGTTACGGCTTGTACCAGATTGTGACCGCTCCCAATCGGCATCGAGTAGGCGTGACTGTAGGTATTCAACCGTCATAGACTTTATGTCTTTCACGGTGCAAATGGTTTCAGTAAGGGTCTTGAACGAGTCCGGAAGGTTGAGGATGATGGAGATTACCACCACCCATGATGGTAGCTCAAAGCCGGCAGATTTGAGTTGGTGTGTAAGGTTTCCAACTCGATCAAAGTAGGAGCGAAGACTTGTTGTTGGGTCCATCCGTGTAGTGATGAGATCCCGGAGGAGAGCCACTTGTGCATGGTTGCCCATGCAGTCGAACCGCGCCATGATACATCCCCACATATCCTTTGTCGTGTTGGCTTGAGCAAGAGTGAGCGATAGTTGAGGATGGACGGCTGACATGAGAAGATAGTATGCATGCTCCTCTTTTTCTTCATCCGGCAGCGAAGCAATCGAATGGGTTGTCTTAGGGGCTGCACCGCTGTTGCCTTCGGTAGTCTCTCCACCGCTGGTTGTGGAAGAGGAGATTGAAGGACGCGAAGCAACCTTGGGATCTCCAAGGAGGGAGATCAGCCCGAGGACATTGAAGATGTAGCAGATCTTTTTCTTCCATGGAATGAAGTTGGAACCATTTGGTTCCAAGGTGGGAAGGGTGTGCCGACCGAGAGGCGTTTCAACTTGAGCCATGAAGTGTGCAACGTTCACTAAGCTAGAAGCCTTGCTCTGATACCATGTAGAATGAGGATCGGTGAACTTGAGGCACAATGAGAGAAGAACAATATATCCTTAGTAGGAAGATGGTACAAGCCTGAAAGGCTAGAGCGATGTCCTTTCCAAAGATGAGTTCTAGAGAAGTGGGAAGCCACATTTATGTGGCTGAACTCTTGAGGCTAGCTGCAGCACCTCAAAGCTGAGGGCAGGGCTAGCCAACCTTGCCAAGCTAGCAATTGAGGCCACATGTTGCACATGTGGGCCAGGCTGGAACAACAGCCTACATGGCAGCATGTGGCACACCATAGGAGCCAACAAGGTGAGTATGGGATGGGTGGACAGATGGCAATGCCAACTGTGACCACACTTCACTGTGGGTGAGTGTGGTGGAGTGTGGGAGTGTCATGTTCGGCATAATGAGAAGAGAAGGTGCTGTCGATGAGAGTTGAACCCGCGACCACTAAGACCAAAGGTACCCACTGGGACATTCTTGCTTCCACAACAATATCCTTAGTAGGAAGATGGTACAAGCCTGAAAGGCTAGAGCAATGTCCTTTCCAAGGATGAGTTCTAGAGAAGTGGGAAGCCACATTTATGTGGCTGAACTCTTGAGGCTAGCTGCAGCACCTCAAAGCTGAGGGCAGGGCTAGCCAACCTTGCCAAGCTAGCAATTGAGGCCACATGTTGCACATGTGGGCCAGGCTGGAACAACAGCCTACATGGCAGCATGTGGCACACCATAGGAGCCAACAAGGTGAGTATGGGATGGGTGGACAGATGGCAATGCCAACTGTGACCACACTTCACTGTGGGTGAGTGTGGTGGAGTGTGGGAGTGTCATGTTCGGCATAATGAGAAGAGAAGGTGCTGCCGATGAGAGTTGAACCCGCGACCACTAAGACCAAAGGTACCCACTGGGACATTCTTGCTTCCACAACAGCGACCGTGGTCAAGGTGAGAGGCATGCATGCATGAGAGACCATGGTCAAGGTGAGAAGCAGTGGTGAGAGAGTATGGTGAATGAGTTGCGAAGAGCGTGTGGGAGTGATGGCCAGCTCGCAGGACGTTGCTGCTCCTTTCGCAATTTCTGGCTTCTTTAAGCCTTTCCCATGGTCATGCTAGTCCCTTTTGACAGAATTGGAACTGAACTGATTGATTAAGAAAGAAGGCACTAGGCCTTAAGTACAAACGAGGTTGGGATGGGCAAGGCTAGGGAAAGGATGGGATGGGAATCCTAGCAAATCTCTAATTGGTGAGTTGGCAGATTTGCAGGATTACGAGGGAATCCCAACCAGATAGGGTTGGGATCACAAACTACACCCAACCCACAAATAACCTACGCGATATAGAATATAGTACACGAAGTGTTGACAGCCTAATTCTAACACCTTTGTGTTATCCAATGGATGTGTGCATGTGTGTGCATGTGTGATGTGTGCATGTGTGATGTGTGTATGCGTGATATGCGCATGTGTGATGTGTGCATGTGTGATGTGTGCATGTGTGATGTGTGCATGTGTGATGTGTGCATGTGTGATGTGTGCATGTGTGATGTGTGCATGTGTGATGTGTGCATGTGTGATGTGCGCATGTGTGATGTGCACGAGCGTACATGTCCACATTATTGAATGTGTGCATGTGTGCATGGGCATGGCAGGTGGGCAGCTACATATTGGGCGAGTTCAGCCATCTGTTGCCACAACAGCCAGGCTCCACAGCAGCGGACGTTTTTGCCGTGCTGCACGACAAGTTCCACACCGTCTCGTGCGTCCAACCCCCCACGTCCAAACCCCCGCCCCCCTCTCTCCCTCCACTCTCTTTCCCGGTGACGTTTGTCGTCTTTGCAGTGCTGCATGACAAGTTCCATACCGTCTCGTGTGTCAAACTGAAAGCAACACCAAACCCCCGCCCCCTCTCCCCTTCTCCACTCTCTTTCCCTCCACTCACTCCCTTCTCTCCTTTTTCCCCTCACTCTCTCACCTCTCCCTTTCCTTCCCCCTTTTCTCTCCTCGCCCTTTTCCCCCCTCTCCCTCTCCCCTCTCCTTCCACCTTCTCACCTCTCATTTTTTCTCATCGCAATTCAATATGCACATGAGCTGATGACTTTGCTGTGGGGTTAACTCACTTTCTCTTTGTCTTTTCACACCGTGCATCTCCCTGTCACTCTCACCACACCACCCCTTCTTGCACTCCTCCCTCCCTCACCTCCCTTATAAACCCCACCCGACCCCCACAAGCCCCCAACCTTGTCCACCCCCACTCTTCATCCCCCCCTTTTGCACCCAAACTTTCCTCCCCCACCCTTGCGCCCCATCTTGCTCCCCTCCTTGCCCCCCTCCCCTTTCCCCCGTTGCTCCTCCACCTCCCTTCTCTTACACCCTCACCACCACTGGCCCCCATGGCAGCATCCCCACGCGCGCGCTCATGCTGTCGGCGTATGTGAAGCTGGCAGTGCGCTCGCCGCCCGACGATGCGCTGCACGGCAAGCTCATGGCCATCTTCACTCGGTGAGGGACCCCCCACCCCGCCCTCATGGCCAGCTTCACTCGGTCGGTACATGGCTGGCTTGGACCGGGGGGGTGGGTGGGGGGTTGGGTAAGGGAATGGGGAAGGGCGCCATGCGGTGGGGGGTGGGGGGGTGGGTGGGTGAGTGGTGTTGCGATGCCACTTGAATCGAGTCAGGCCCGCCTGCACTGCCAGTGCATGGCCATATTCACTTGGTGGGTTGTCAGGGTGGGGGGTTGGGGGTGGGGGATTGGGTGGGTGAGGGTATGGAGAAGTGCGAGTGAGCAGCACGTAGGTGCCATGCCTCGCTGTATATATCCCTTGTGATGCCTCATCACATGCCCTCTTGCCCGCTCACCTCCTTTTGAGTCGACTCAAAAGCAGCCTCATCCCATGCCCTCTTGCCCGCTCACCTCTTCCCCCACCCTCGTCCCTCCCAATGCCATCCTCCCCCCTTTTCTCCGCAGCCTCTAGAGCAGTGTGGTTTCGTGGTGCAGCAGCGGGCAGAGGAGTATGCCTCGCTGTTTGATGCTCCCATCGCCCGCCATTGTCCCTGCCCCCAACCCCTCCTTCACCCACCTTTTTATTCCCCCTTCTCCCTGCAGCTTCGAGGGCAGTGGGGATGCAGAGGTGCAGTGGGGATGCAGAGGTGCAGTGGGGATGCTAGGGATGAGCAAAGGGCGAACACGGACATGTTCGTGTTCGCCCCTTCTCGAACACGTCCTTTTGCCGAACCGAACAGTGTTCGGTTCGGCGAACAGTTTAGCCAAAAACAGGTGTTCGCTGTTCGCCTGTGGAGGCGTGTTCGGGCGAACCTCGAACACGTTCGTGTTCGACACGGGGCGTTTTGCAGCAGCGCCACGAACACGAACGTGTTCGGGCGAACATCGAACACGTTCGGGCGAACGATTTAAGCTGAAAAACATGTTCGAGGCGAACCGAACAGGTGTTTGCCACCTTGCTCAAGCCTAGGGGATGCAGAGGTGCAGTGGGGATGCAGAGGTGCAGTGCAGCAGCAGCACGCCTCGCTGTCATGCTCTCTTCTCCCCCCCTCACCTCCTCTGTCGCATTCTCCCCCTCCATTTCCCCCCCACCCCTCTTTCACCTCCCCCACTCCCCCTTATCACGTATGCAGTTACAAGAGCAGTGTGGGCGCGGAGGTACAGGAGTGAGTACGCATCGCTGTGTGCCTCTGTGGTGCCTCTGTGGTGCCTCTGTGGTGCCTCGTCTTGTGCCCTTTTAGCCACTCACCTCCTCCCTCTCCTTCTTCCTCGCCCCCGCCCCATCCCTCCCCCGTGCGTGCAGCTACGAGAGCAGTGTGGACGCGGAGGTGCAGCAGCGCGCAGTGGAGTACGCGTCGCTGTGCCGCAGGGGCGGCCCCGCCATGGCCGACATCGTTGCTGACATGCCCAAGTTCCCTCAGCGCGAGGTGAGGCCTGCTGGAAAGGAGGTGGGGAGGAGGTGGGGAGGCGGTGGGGAGGCGGTGGGGAGGAGGTGGGGAGGCGGGGGAAAGGAGGTGCACACAGTGGCGAGTTTGGGAGAGACGAGACGAGCGGGTGAGGAGCAGGGTGGTGTATATGAGTGGGCCAGTTCCCTGAGCACATTGTTGGTGGCATGTCCCAGTTCCCTGAGCACCAGGTGGGGGGAGGTGGGGTGGGGGAGATAGTGAGAGAGAGAGGTGGAGGGGAGAGCAGGGGCACACTGCAACATGTACTCCAGGGGCACACGAGAGGAAGCAGGGTGAGAGCAAGGGCGAGTGTGCTGGGTGGTGGTAGTCGACCGGCTTCACTCATCTTTCTCCTCCTCACCCTCATGCAAGTCCCTTTCTCACCACCATCACTGCATCGCCTCCCCCTCACGTCCCTCCCTGCTGGCAGTCATTGCTGCTGCGGCGTGCGCCGGACAATGAGGGCGACAGTGCGGAGGTGAGCGCAGTGACTCTCAGGGCCACTCAAGGGCCAACCCCCCGAACCCCTTTCTCTTCTCCACCCCCCGCCAGTCCTCGCTGCTGCGCCGCGCACCGGACAACGAGGGGGACAGTGCGGAGGTGAGCGCAGTGAAGCTGCGCGCGCACCAGGCCAACGCCCTCGCCCTCGTCCCCGTCTCCGCCCCCGCCTCTGCCTCTGCCGCCAAGCTCCCTTCTGCCACTGCTGCCCCCGCTGCTGCTGATGGTGGTGTGGGGCCGGTGCGACGACCACAGCCAGCCTCCTCTGCTGATGTGAGCACCAGTGCAGATGTGAGCACCAGTGCAGATGTGAGCACCAGTGCAGATGTGAGCACCAGTGCAGATGTGAGCACCAGTGCAGATGTGAGCACCAGTGCAGATGTGAGCACCAGTGCAGATGTGAGCACCACTGCAGATGTGAGCACCAGTGCAGATGTGAGCACCAGTGCAGATGTGAGCACCACTGCAGATGTGAGCACCAGTGCAGATGTGAGCACCACTGCTGATGTGAGCACCACTGCAGATGTGAGCTCCACTGCTCTCCATCCATCATGTTGCCCGCCCGTGCTGCCATGCTGCCGTGCTGCCACTCTCCCCGCTTGCCATAGTTGCCCCCTCGCCCCTCATGCTCTTTTCCCTCCGCTCAACCCAACCTATGGCTTCCTCCCAATCACAACTCATCCGCACACATCCCCTACACGTCCTCTCAATTCTCCCCCCTTCTTCCCCCCTTTCCCATCAGGACACCCCGTCGTCACCACCCCCGTCCACCACCCAGCCTGCACCCGCTCAGCCGCCCACCTCACTGGTGGACGAGCCAGCAGCCGCGCCCCCCCCTGCAGCAGGCAACGAGCTCGCCCTCGTGCCCGCTGACTCTGCCAACGCTGTGGGCGACCTGCTGGGGGAGCTGCTCTCACTTGATCCCTCTGCCTCCGCCTCCAACGCCCCTGCTGCTGCTGCGGCCGCCCCTGCTCCTGGTGCTGCTGCTGCCGCTGGTGCTGGTGGTTTGGGGGGAGCCGAGGCCGGGGCCATGGCACTGACGCTCTTTGACCAGACTGCTGCACCCACAGCTGTGGTGCAGGTACGGTGGGATGCTGTGGTGCAGGTACGGTGGGATGCTGTGGTGCAGGTACGGTGGGATGCTGTGGTGCAGGTACGGTGGGATGCTGTGGTGCAGGTACGGTGGGATGCTGTGGTGCAGGTACGGTGGGATGCTGTGGTGCAGGTACGGCGGGATGCTGTGGTGCAGGTACGGCGGGATGCTGTGGTGCAGGTACGGCGGGATGCTGTGGTGCAGGTACGGCGGGATGCTGTGGTGCAGGTACGGCGGGATGCTGTGGTGCAGGTACGGTGGGATGCTGTGGTGCAGGTACGGTGGGATGCTGTGGTGCAGGTACGGTGGGATGCTGTGGTGCAGGTACGGTGGTATGCTGTGGTGCAGGTACGGTGGGATGCTGTGGTGCAGGTACGGTGGGATGCTGTGGTGCAGGTACAGTGGGATGCTGTGGTGCAGGCACGGTGGGATGCTGTGGTGCAGGTACGGTGGGATGCTGTGGTGCAGGTACGGTGGGATGCAGTGGTGCAGGTACGGTGGGATGCTGTGGTGCAGGTACGGTGGGATGCTGTGGTGCAGGTACGGTGGGATGCTGTGGTGCAGGTACGGTGGGATGCCGTGGTGCAGGTACGGTGGTATGCTGTGGTGCAGGTACGGTGGGATGCTGTGGTGCAGGTACGGTGGGATGCTGTGGTGCAGGTACGGTGGGATGCTGTGGTGCAGGTACGGTGGGATGCTGTGGTGCAGGTACGGTGGTATGCTGTGGTGCAGGTACGGTGGGATGCTGTGGTGCAGGTACGGTGGGATGCTGTGGTGCAGGTACGGCGGGATGCTGTGGTGCAGGTACGGCGGGATGCTGTGGTGCAGTGCAGGTACGGTGGGATGCTGTGGTGCAGGTACGGTGGGATGCTGTGGTGCAGGTACGGCGGGATGGTGTGGTGCAGGTACGGCGGGATGTGGAGGTGGTGTGTTGTTGTGCAGTTACAGTGAGATGCGGCGGTGGAGTGAAACAGATGCTGCGTCCTGTGTGGGGGTGGGTGGAGGATGCTGCGTCCTGTGTGGGGGTGGGTGGAGGATGCTGCGTCCTGTGTGGGGGTGGGTGGAGGATGGGGGAGGAACCAGAAGGGCAAGGAGCGATGGAGGGGAAGGAGAGATGAGCGGAAAGGGAAGCGGCTGGTGAAAGTGGGAGGGCAGTCTGTCAGCCCTCTCACTCCATCCGCCTCTGCCATGCCCTCACAGTGCCAGTGTGAGGACAGCAAGGGGACAGTGCTGCCCCCCTCCCATTCTTCCACATCCGCCCTTTTCCCCCTCCCACCCTGACCTGCGTGGCAGCCACTGGGCAGTGTGGCGGAGTGGTTCAGGGCGCTGATGGGCAAGGACAGCGGTGTGCTGTATGAGGACCCGCACCTGCAGGTGAGAGCCTTTTGAGTCACCTCGTGCTGTATGAGGACCCGCACCTGCAGGTGAGAGCCTTTTGAGTCACCTCGTGCTGTATGAGGACCCGCACCTGCAGGTGAGAGCCTTTTGAGTCACCTCGTGCTGTATGAGGACCCGCACCTGCAGGTGAGAGCCCCTCTCTGAGAGGGGAGCGCCACTGCAGGTAGGGACGATGGTAGGATATGCATATGTCAGGTACTCATCTCGTACCTATCCCATGCCGTGTTACTGTGAGAATCCCATAGTTGGGATGAGAGGTGAACTCAAGAGTTGATTTGATTAGAAAGATCGTGGGTACATATAAGCGATGAGAAGTGGGGGGACCTAGGTTGGGTACCCTGCGACATTATTGGTGAGCCAATGGGAGTGGCCACCAATAATGTTTTGGAGGTGGCTGCCAATTATTGGAGGGCCTGGTTCCCCCCGCCAAATGTGGCAGAGTGGGGTTGGGACGAGCCCAACCAAAAATGGTTGGGGCGCCTTGGCCCAAAGTGTACACCCATGTTTGGGTGTTACACTCGCACATTTACAACCCAACTGATGCTATAATCTAACACAACCCCTTAGCAGAAGAAGGGTTTAAATGTGCACAACCCCTGAATTTTCAAGCCGGGAAGGGGGCTGCTGCAGGTGAGGAGGCAAGCCAGCCCAAGGTGCTGCGGCGGTGAGGTCGCACGCCAGCCAGGAGGGGGGGCTGCTGCAGGTGAGGAGGCAAGCCAGCCCAAGGTGCTGCGGCGGTGAGGTCGCACGCCAGCCGGGAGGGGGGGCTGCTGCAGGTGAGGAGGCAAGCCAGCCCAAGGTGCTGCGGCGGTGAGGTCGCACGCCAGCCGGGAGGGGGGGCTGCTGCAGGTGAGGAGGCAAGCCAGCCCAAGGTGCTGCGGCGGTGAGGTCGCACGCCAGCCGGGAGGGGGGGCTGCTGCAGGTGAGGAGGCAAGCCAGCCCAAGGTGCTGCGGCGGTGAGGTCGCACGCCAGCCGGGAGGGGGGGCTGCTGCAGGTGAGGAGGCAAGCCAGCCCAAGGTGCTGCGGCGGTGAGGTCGCACGCCAGCCGGGAGGGGGGGCTGCTGCAGGTGAGGAGGCAAGCCAGCCCAAGGTGCTGCGGCGGTGAGGTCGCACGCCAGCCGGGAGGGGGGGCTGCTGCAGGTGAGGAGGCAAGCCAGCCCAAGGTGCTGCGGCGGTGAGGTCGCACGCCAGCCGGGAGGGGGGGCTGCTGCAGGTGAGGAGGCAAGCCAGCCCAAGGTGCTGCGGCGGTGAGGTCGCACGCCAGCCGGGAGGGGGAGGCTGCAGCAGGTGAGGAAGCGAGGGGGGAAGGAGGGCTTGAATGCCCTGAGGAGGAGTAAGCGAGGGGGGAGGAGGGCTTGAATGCCCTGAGGAGGAGTAAGCGATGGGGGAGGAGGGCTGGAATGCCCTGAGGAGGAGTAAGCGATGGGGGAGGAGGGCTGGAATGCCCTGAGGAGGAGGAAGCGAGGGGGGAGGAGGGCTGGAATGCCCTGAGGAGGAGGAAGCGAGGGGGGAGGAGGGCTGGAATGCCCTGAGGAGGAGGAAGCGAGGGGGGAGGAGGGCTGGAATGCCCTGAGGAGGAGGAAGCGAGGGGGGAGGAGGGCTGGAATGCCCTGAGGAAGAGGAAGCGAGGGGGGAGGAGGGCTGGAATGCCCTGTGGAGGAGAAGGCGAGGGGTGAGGAGGCTAAAAGGCTTCAAGGAGGAGGTACAGAGAGAAAAAGGGGCGGAAGCGTGTTGAAGAGAGGGTGAAGGTGTGGAGGAACGCTGTGAGGAGCGGCGTGGTGGGCGAAATGCCCTCGGGAGCGAAACTGACAGGCGAAATGCCCTCGGGGGCGAAACTGACGGGCGAAATGCCCTCGGGAGCGAAACTGACGGGCGAAATGCCCTCGGGAGCGAAACTGACGGGTGAAATGCCCTCGGGAGCGAAACTGACGGGCGAAATGCCCTTGGGAGCGAAACTGACGGGCGAAATGCCCTCAGGAGCGAAACTGACGGGCGAAATGCCCTCGGGAGCGACACGGACGGGCGAAATGCCCTCGGGAGCGAAACTGGCGGTCGGGAGCGAAACTGATGGGCGAAATGCCCTCGGGAGCGAAACTGACGGGCGAAATGCCCTCGGGAGCGAGACTGACGGGCGAAATGCCCTTGGGAGCGAAATTGACGGGTGAAATGCCCTTGGGAGCGAAACTGACTGGCGAAATGCCCTCGGGAGCGAAACTGACGGGCGAAATGCCCTCGGGAGCGAGACTGACGGGCGAAATGCCCTTGGGAGCGAAATTGACGGGCGAAATGCCCTTGGGAGCGAAACTGACGGGCGAAATGCCCTTGGGAGCGAGATTGACGGTCGACGCGTTCGTCCCACAGGTCCGCGCGTTCGTCCCGCAGGTTCGCGCGTTCGTCCCGCATGTCCGCGCGTTCGTCCCGCAAGTCAGCGCGTTTGTCCCGCAGGTCAGCGCGTTTGTCCCGCAGGTCAGCGCGTTTGTCCCGCAGGGCCGCGCGTTTGTCCTGCTGGTCGGTGCGGATAAGTGCTGCAAACGCCGCGAAGGGAAGCCTGAGGAAGGGGAGCAAAGACCATGAAGGTGGCACGGTGCCGAGGATCTCCTAGCACAGCACAGCACAGCACAGCACAGCACAGCACAGCACAGCACAGCACAGCACAGCACAGCACCGCACAGCACAGCACAGCACAGCACGGTGGCTGGACGTTCCTAGGGAGGGGGAAGGTGGCGTTAGCCAAAACAGCTCTATACCATGTGAGAATCCCATAGTTGGGATGAGAGGTGAACTCAAGAGTTGATTTGATTAGAAAGATCGTGGGTACATATAAGCGATGAGAAGTGGGAGACCTAGGTTGGGTACCCTGCGACATTATTGGTGAGCCAATGGGAGTGGCCACCAATAATGTTTTGGAGGTGGCTGCCAATTATTGGGGGGCCTGGTTCCCCCCGCCAAATGTGGCAGAGTGGGGTTGGGACGAGCCCAACCAAAAATGGTTGGGGCGCCTTGGCCCAAAGTGTACACCCATGTTTGGGTGTTACACTCGCACATTTACAACCCAACTGATGCTATAATCTAACAGTTACCCCTTCTTACCCAATACTGGGATTCGCTGAATGCACCGCCTTGCTCCATCTTCCCGCCTCCTTGCTTCACGTCTCTCATCCCATTGCTTCATTCCCTGCACCACCTTGCCACTCGCTCTCCCACGCTTCGACTGCCCATCACCACCCGTGCACCGCCCGTCATCCACGTCTGCATTGCATGGCCTGGCATGGCTGGTCGTCCACCCCACGCGTGCATGGCATGGCAGATCGGGGTGAAGAGTGAGTGGAAGCCACCGCACGGCCGGCTGGTGCTCTTCCTCGGCAACAAGGAGACGGCGCCGCTCACCGCTCTCACCGCCTCCACACCGCCCACGCCTGGCCTGCGAGTCATCCTCTCGCCGCTGCCTCAAGTCATCCCCCCCCGCGCCCAGGTCAGTCTCAGTCCCTTTCTCTGCTTCCCTCTCCCCCCGTCTCGCTGCTCTCGCCCACCCCCCACGCTGCTCTTGCCGATCCTTCTTTCTGCTATTGCCTCATCTTTCTGCTAAACATCCCTCTTGAGATCATCTCCCAACCCCTCAGCCTTCAACCCCTCAGCCTTCAACCCCTCACCCTTCAACCCCTCCACCCCTTCACCTAGCATCATCTTCCTCCCTCCTCCGCCCCATTCCTTCCCCCCCCCTCCCCTGTCCCGCCCCCGACAGATCCAGCTACCAGTGGAGGCGGCAGCAGTGCTGGTACCCAGGGAGGCGCCGCGCCTGGACATGGCGTACACGCTGCCGTCGGGCACGCGCGTGCCGCTGCGCCTGCACCTGCCCGTGGCGCTCTGCAAGGCGCTGCTGCCGGCGTCGCTGTCCTCTGCTGACTTCTTTGCTCGCTGGAAGACCCTCTCTGCTCCGCCGCACAAACAGCAAGTCGTGGTGCGTGCTGCTGTGTGCTGGGGGGTGGTGCTGGGTGCTGGGTGGTGGGGGGTGGTGGGGTGTACACATGCCGCTACCTGCTGCCACCTCTCACCTCCTCACCTCTCACTCACTCAATACTCTCCCCATGACAGGACTTCACGTCACTCCCACACTCACCCACTCGCTCGCACATCCTCCCCCCCCATGTCCCCCTCACATCTGCCCCTTCCCCCCACCAGCTGAGAGGAGTGAAGCCGCTACCGCTGCCTGCACTGGCACAGCTGCTGGCATCCATGCGCATCAACCCACTGCCCAACCTGGTCAGACCCGCCGTGCCGCCTCTCCCGCTTTCCACCACCAACCCTTTGCTCTTTCAACCCCCCCTCCGTTTCACAATTTCTGGCATTTTCCACCCCATCCCCCTCTATCCTCGCTCACCCTCTCCCCCACTCACCCCTCTTCTCATCCCTTTCCCCGTCCCTCTCGCCCTCGTGCTCCCCTCTCCCCCCATGGGCGCACCAGGACCCAAACCCCAACAACTTAGTGGCGTGCTGCACGTTGCATACAGAGACCACCCCGCCCACCCTCCTCCTCGTAAGCTGCTACCCCCGTGCTCTCCTCCCAACGCCTTCCTGCCTCTCACTGTGCCTCCCCTCCTGCATTCCTGCTTTTCGGCTTGCCCTTCTTCTCATTGGTGTTCCTCGGCTCCCCTCTCCACTCCACTCCCTCTCTTTCCTCCTCTAAGCCCATCCTCACTAACACCTCCCAACCCCCACCATCTCCCACCATCCCCCATCACCTCGCACCACCCCTCATCTGTTACAATCAAGGACTGGGTCTAGGCACTTTAGGAGGGCAGAAATAACTCAAAATCGTAAACTAAGTTTCTGGACATAAAAATTGTGTTTACAAGAAACGCCAAAGACGACAAGTTTACCGTTCGAACTTCTTCAAGAAAGCATGTGTTATTCCTAATCTGAATCGTACTAGAAAGTGAAGTATAGCTTGAGATATATGATTATCGGTGCACTGAGGGTATGCTGTAGCTTAATCTTAATTTGATCACAACAGTTAAGCAAGAATCAGAGTAGCAAGAAACTAGGTAAGAGATAATGAAAAACATGAGAGTCAAGGTCTCCAGATAGTCCCCAACAAAGAATACCATGACCACACCAAATCCCTTCCCTATAAGATCCCAACTTTCATCTTGGTTTTTTTTTCAACCCATGCAATTCGCCTCATCCAAATCGGCCACATTTGCCGTTCTGGTTTGGCTTCCCCCAACCACTTGGCAGCAACTACAGTAGAGTGACGAGTTTTCCAACCCGAATTTATTTGCTCCATATAGAATTTCCCTGCCAATTCCCATTGTTGCCGCATCACAATCATAATTTCGAACGATCAGAAATTTCCCATTCTTGGCTCGTCAGAAAACTCTTGAACAGAGACGTCATTTCATATATATGCTCAAGCTAAATCAAATTCATACACACACACAATTTTTAAACCGTACCAAATTTAAAGTCTTTCGAACATGCATACCACGCATGTAGGGTAGAAAAATAGGATGGGAGGCAGACAGATGTGAATGCAAATGACCCTATTCCACCACCCTCCATCACCCCTTACCACCCTCCATCACCGCTCACCACCCCAGGCGCGTCTGGAGACGGACCCAGCGGACCGCTCGCAGCTGCGCCTCACCTGCGCCTCCTCCGACCCCACCGCCTCCGCTGCGTGTGTGGCCTGCCCTGGGGGGCGGGGACAAATGGGGGGGGAGGGGGGGGGGGTGGGGGGGGGAAGGGAAGGGGACAGGGAAGGAGAAGTGGAGGGGGTGGAGAAAGGGGGTTGGGGGTGGTGAGGGGTGTATGTGGGGCATGGGGAAGGATGGTTAAATGATGCAGTTTGTATCGTGTTGCTCATGCCCCCACTTGCTGTTTCTCCGCCCCATTGTTCTCACTGCCTGCCACCTCATTTGTGGCTCCTTTGCCACCCCTCCACGCTCACCTGCATGCCTGCCCTGTGCTTCCCTGCCCCTTGCCTCCCCTTCCCTTCCCTTCCCTCCCCTTCCCTCCCCTTCCCTTTCCTCCCCCCCCCCTGCCCTCTCCTGCGTGCCCCGGCCTGCCCCGCGCCCCAGGCTGAAGGAATTTATCAGCGACAACATCAGTGAGCTGCCGCCAGCCTGGCTGCAGCCGCCCCCAGTGGCCGCCCAGCAGCAGCAAGGGGGAGCCGCAATGCTCGCCCTGCCCTGGTCCGGTGCCCCTGCTGCTGCTGCTGTTTCTTCCCCTCCTGGCCCCACTGCCCTCGCCCCCTCGCCCGCTGCCCCTCACATGGTGCTTCCGGGGGGTGCTCCTCCCCCTGCTGCTGCCGGCATGGCACCCATGCTGTATGGGGGCATGCCCATGCAGGGGCCTGAGATGGGCATGGCTGGACCCATGGGGATGGCAGGGCCAGGCATGCCTCCTCCCATGCAGATGGGCGGCGGCATGGGTAGGCCGGGTGGCATGGGGCCGGGCGGCATGGGGCCGGGCGGCATGGGCCCAGGCGGCATGGGGCCGGGCGGCATGGGCCCAGGCAGCATGGGGCCGGGCGGCATGGGCCCAGGCGGCATGGGGCCGGGTGGCATGGGCATGGGGGGGCAGATGCCCATGCACGTGGGGGGGATGCCTGGTGCCATGGGCATGCCAGGTGCCATGCCGGGTTACAGGCCTGGAGGGCCTGCTTCCGGGTCCCTGCTCTGACCACAATCATGCCCTAACCTTGTTCTGCAAATTTACCCGTGACACGGTTATGCTGCTTTGAGTATGCTACGGTAGCTAGTGTTTCGGAATTCCTCATGTGGTGTTTGTAAGCTGTACATGTTATAGTCATAATCAGGGCCTACATTATTATAAATTTTATGTCTGAATTTCTGGATTCTGAACACGTTTTTACTGGTTCATCTGATGTCGTACGGTGTGCGCTAGTGGATCTCCGTGCTTCACACAACTGGTACACTTCAAAGACGGACGACCGTTAGACACGCGGAGTAGACACAACCATTTCATTTGAAACTACTTGCCCACTGACCGTCAAACGTCTTCTTCACCGACTCGTACTCAGCATTTGCTAGAGGGTTTAGCGCGTGGTCACAAGCGACAACGGGTGTTTGTGGGGGTGTTGTACGATTTGTCACCACTCGAACAATGGTCTGATTCGTGTTAAAAAAGATTCGGTAACAGGGTAGTGTACACCAAACCCTGATTCCGTCAGGGTAACCTAAAAACCTATCAGGGTGAAATAAAACATGCTCTTTTAAGATGTTGGAAACAATAAGTCCTAAGTGCGCTTCTGTCGTATCAAACCCAAGGCACCAAGCGAAGCAGTCCCAAACGAAGCATCGAGTCAACCTCGGAGGTTAGGGTAACCGCCTGGAGGTTACGAGAAAGTCAAAGGTCGCTGACCTTTGACTCGACAATCACAGCGCGACAGTTAAGGACACACAACTGACTCGTTACAGAGCAGTTGCCCGAGTCGCACTGTATCGAACCGCAACAGCAATACAGTTATCTACCTATCTATTCGTATTCCCTGTACTCTTATATAAATCCTTGTATTTGCTTGTTTAATTTAATCTACTTTGCTCTCACACACCAGTGCAAGGTCGGTTCACAATCCTCATTAAAATGCTTCCGCTATTACAAGTTTCTACCCAAGAGTTCTCCTCTGCAAAGATCCTAAGGGCTATTTTTTCAGCCCAACATGGTATGAGAGCTGACAGGGGAAAACTCTAACCTTTTTCATCATTACAAGACATGGCAACAAACAAGGAAAGGAGCTCCCCCAATGGCTCCTCGGGCACTACTCCTACTCCACCGCCAGCCTCTGGCCTACAGACAGAGGAAGACACGGCAGCAAGACCAAGGGGAACATCAACCGAGACCCCCACGAACCATCCTTCTGACTTCGACCAGAGCATGATGGAGAAATTTTTCTCCTTCATGTCCTTCTACGAGCAACACCAGCAGTCGGGACCTGCACAGACACACAACAGCAACAACGGAGCGACACCCATGAGCCTTGACGGGTCGTCATATGCGCGAGGGAATCAACAGCAGCAACCCACCTTCGCCCCGTACGAACGCGGGTCGATCAGCTTCCTGCCTCAACCTCCACCTGCGCAAGACAAACCAATGGATGCCTTACAAGTACAATCGCAGTTCGCGCATGTTCTGAAACTACAGACGTCAAGACCTTTCGACGGAAAGGACTTCTTTACCTGGTCCTTTGAATTCGAGTTGATGATGGAGGGCGCGCAGATACTCGGCTTCTTCGACGGATCCCTGCAGTATCCAGCAAACGGGACACAGTATGAAAAGCAGCAGTATACGTATCAATCCATGATGGCGTATACTATTCTACTGAGAAACATCACACCAACCCAGCAGCAGAACATTCGCTCCTACCGGAACTTCGGCAATTCGGCGGAACTCGCGTACGGCCATCTGAAGAACCTGTACCAGGCAATAGACAGTGTAAACCAGAGCAGGTTAATGGCGCAGCTGACAACAGTGGAAATGAAACCAGGAGAAAAGGGGTTGGCGTATATCAGCCGATGTCGCGAATTGCGCGACAAGCTTCTTCGATGTGGAGGGTCAATCTCTGAAGACGCCTTCGTAACAGTCGTCATCGGCGGCCTCGGTCCTCAGTGGCGCGCCACCAAAGCAATTCTTCGAGCACACGGGAGGATCTCCGAAGCGGCACTTTGCGCAGAAATTCACGCGGAACAACAGGATATGGACCTGCAAGAAGAAAGAAACAAGAAAAGGACATTAGCACCGAAGTTTGCTTTCCATACTCAGCGACGACACAACTACTACAACAATCGACAGCAGCTGCCGAAGTTAGTACCTCCATTTTGTCACATCTGCAAGACATCAGGACACCCACGCACGCACTGCCCGTCTCGACAGACAACACCACAGCGACAACTGCGGGCTTCAAGCACCCAAGCTGCTTCGACACAAGCAAGCTCGACAACCACGATTCAAGCTTCAACAACCTCAACTGGACAACCTACGCAAGGAGCAAGACATATAGTCAACTGCATGGTCAAGATAAACGACTCTTGCGTAACAGAGTCACCACCCCATTACTCACCGGAAGAGGAGCTCGACAATAGGACGCCTCGTCGCGAATCACTCCATCCAAATCCGACTTACGCCGCCATCGCTCAAAGTGAACCGTCCGGCCAAGACACCTGGTTCTTGGACAGTTGCTGCGGGCAACACATATGCTCGTCCGGGCGTTTCGTACAACGTGAACATCGACTCCAACGGGAAGTAATCATCACGGTTGCCAACAACCAAAACCTGCGCACACGAAGGCAAGGAGTGGTACAGCTTCAGTCACGAGAAACAAATGTCATACTGCACATGTCTAAGGTACTCATCACTGAAGGACTCGGCTACAACTGAGCGTTAGCCAGTTGATGGCGAAAGGAATTCATCTGGAAGCCGACAGCACGACCCAGGAGTTCAAGCTTTACCACGGGAGAGGCGGTCTCTACATCGTAAAAGCAGTGCTGAAGAACAACGTCTTCGTCCTCGACTTCGTTCCTGACCTCGGCACTGCAGACAGCGACGCCATTGTGAACTTTGCTGATTGGACACACCCTCCGGATCTCGACCCCGACTTCAGCCCGGGAGGTTTCTGGTACTCCCACACTATCCCTGAAGCAGAACGAACAAGAGCGTTAGCAACGATTCAACAAGAAGCAGAGACAACAACATCGGCAGTAGCAACAACATCGACAGCAGAAACAACATCGGCAGCAGCAACAACATCAGCGGCAGCAGAAACAACGACACCAGTCACAGTCGACGAAGCACCACCAACACCCGCGCAACAGCTGAATCCGACTCAGCGTGAAGTCCACCGAAGCGCCAACCTCGTCGCCAGCTTTTACTCCAACTCCGACGCATATCAGCGTTCACCCGGACACCGCGCCTCTGAAGAGATCTGGCACGCACGCACAGGACATCCAAGCAACACGGTTTTGAATAACACGATAAGAGCAGGGGTCCTCGACAAAGACTCTCTACTTCTACCCGATGGCAGAGAACTCCAGAAGGCACGAGGGACTTGCCTTATAAGTCCCGAAGCTGACTTACCTCATCGACCGTTTACTTCACGTCACAACCCGAGCGCTCCAGCGTACGCACCACTCGAAAAAGTCTACAGCGACATCCTCTACAATCGCGAACCAGGACAAGTCAACTACAACTACACCATCACCTTCATCGACGCTGCCACTCGATACGTCTGCCATCGCAACCTACCCAGCCGCGACATGGCGCTCGCAGCATTCGCCGCCTGGCTACCGATAGCAGAAAGAGAGTCTGGAACACAACTGAAAAATTTCCAGTCAGACGGAGGTGGCGAGTACACCTCTCAGCGCTTCAAGCAGTTCTTGGCGGAAAGGGGGATCAAGCAACTCCTCTCCCTTCCCTACGCACATCAGCAGCAAGGTGTTGCAGAACGACTGAACAGGACCCTGCAGAACAGCATGCGCAAACTGTTACGTGGCATGCGGCTACCCAACCACCAGTGGCCAGCAGCAATGGACCACGCTGTCATGCTGCACAACTTGTTGTCGTCGTCGTCACTCCCGAACAACGCATCACCGCATCTGCTGTGGACAGGGAAGCAGGGCAGCACGAAAATGTTACGAGTTTTCGGGTGCATGGTACAGTACAGACCCCCAGAAGCACGAGCGGGAAGATTTTCGCAACGGGCACAGTGGGGACTACACCTCGGCATCGAGAAAAATTACAACGCATGGAAAATCTTCGACGTCCACACAAAGGAAACAGTAGCAGCACGTGATGTGATCTTCTACGAAAGACTCACCCTTCAGACGTACCTCGCCAACTTGCACGAGAATCGGGACCTCACCAGTGGCTTTCGTGGTGACCGAGCCTTCGCGTCAGCAGCGGACAAAGCAGACTGGGATGAACAGAACGTCGACAACGCCTCAGAAGAAGCCGGACCTCTCCCATACTGCTCTGTCGACGTACCCATGGATGAGGATAATCCTCGCGACAGTAACAACGCCGAAATCTTCTACCGCTTCGCCGACGATGGTTACGTAACACCTGTGACAGTCAACACCAACGAAGCAGAAAGGGTAGGGCCAAATTTCATGCCCGACCCAGAAACGGGAGAAGAAGCAGCTTATCCCGAGGATCCAGAACTCCCTCGATACTCACAGACTGGGCTGCAAATCCTTGGTCTCGTCACCGCAGTCCATGGCGCCGGCATTCCTGAGGAGCCTGCGACGGTTCAGCAGGCTCTGGGGGGGGAACACAGGGAGAAATGGCGTGAAGCTATGGACAAAGAGCTGAAGGCACTGGAGGAGCGCAACACCTGGAAAATTGTTCCCATCGGCGTAACTCAAAATAAAAACATTCTTACCGGAAAATGGGTCTTCCGTGTGAAGACGAAAGCTGATGGCACCATCGACAAATTCAAAGCCCGCTGGGTCGTACGTGGCTTCGACCAGGAGCACGGAAGAGATTACACCGAAACCTTCGCTCCGGTCAATCGCCACACCTCACTCCGAATCCTCATCGCCGTCGCCGCCATGAAGAAAAAGAAATTACGACAGATCGACGTTGCGAACGCATTTCTCTACGCACCTGTGGATGCAGAAATCTTCGTTGAACTCCCGCACGGCTCCCACGGCGAACCCAACCGAGTGTGTCAACTACTCAAATCACTCTATGGGATCAAGCAGGCACCGCGACTGTGGCAGCAGTACCTACACGCCCGCCTCATCCGCATCGGCTTCAAACAACTCCCGCATGACCAGGGCATGTATCGCCTCACAAAAGGAGGCGATTACGTCCTATTAATCGTCTATGTGGACGATCTTCTCTACATTGGGTCAACCGACAACATCGCCGCGTGGTTCGAAGGGGAGCTCCAGAAAGACCTCACGCTCACGGTCTCTTCTACGGTTACGCAACACCTCGGGCTCAACATCCGTGAGGAAGAAAACGCAATCTACCTAAGCGCCGAGAAGTACGCCGACACTATCGCGAAACGCTTTCGTCTCACACCAAGCGCCATCTCCACGCCTTATCGCTACGCGTCAGGAACCGAAAAGGGGCAATCTACTCTACTTAAACCCGCCGGCATACGCGACTATCAGAAGAAGCTAGGATGCCTACTTTTCGCAGCAGTCACGTGCCGTCCCGACCTATCCTACTCCACGAGTCAGCTCGCTACCTATCTCAAGAGACCTGAAGCAGAGCATCTGGCGGAACTCGATCGTGCTCTCCACTACTTCGTCAGCACCGCGACGATCGGACTAACTTATCACAAAAACGTGACTACACCGACCAAACTAATCGGCTACGTCGACGCCGATCACGCCGGCGACACCGACAACAGGCGCTCACGCACCGGCTATGTCTACCGCCTTGAGCCTATCGGTCCTATCTCCTGGCAGTCAAGCAAGCAGGAGTTAATCGCACTATCTTCAGCAGAAGCAGAATATATCGCACTCTGCTCAGCCACCAAGGAGGGACTTTACCTTCGCGAACTACTGGAAGAAGCGAAACTAGCCGAGTTACCCAGCTTCACCGTGTTCTGCGACAACCAGTCGGCAATCCGCATCGCCAACAAAAACGGCTTCGCAAACAGGACGAAACACATCGCCCTGCGCTATTTCTTCGTGAAGGACGAGATAGAAAAAGGGAAACTCGATCTGTCATACTGCCCAACATCCGAGATGGCAGCCGATTACTTGACCAAGAAACTCGGAAAGCAGAAGTTCGAATACTGCATGATGCTGACTGGACAAGGCCACGTCACCAGCAGCGACACTCCAGAAGCGAAGGGGAGTGTTGGAAACAATAAGTCCTAAGTGCGCTTCTGTCGTATCAAACCCAAGGCACCAAGCGAAGCAGTCCCAAACGAAGCATCGAGTCAACCTCGGAGGTTAGGGTAACCGCCTGGAGGTTACGAGAAAGTCAAATGTCGCTGACCTTTGACTCGACAATCACAGCGCGACAGTTAAGGACACACAACTGACTCGTTACAGAGCAGTTGCCCGAGTCGCACTGTATCGAACCGCAACAGCAATACAGTTATCTACCTATCTATTCGTATTCCCTGTACTCTTATTTGCTTGTTTAATTTAATCTACTTTGCTCTCACACACCAGTGCAAGGTCGGTTCACAATCCTCATTAAAACGCTTCCGCTATTACAAGTTTCTACCCAAGAGTTCTCCTCTGCAAAGATCCTAAGGGCTATTTTTTCAGCCCAACATAAGAGAAGGGTAACTATTGAGCAATCCTGATTTCGGGAGGGTAATCCTGAAAAAGCAGCCGGCCCCCAGGGTAATCAGGGTATTTTACCCTGATATTTTGGGCCCTGACCGTGTATGGGGCGAAGGGTGAGGGTGCGCGGGATCTCCAGATTGGCAGCATCCGCACTCACTCCGCGACCCGTGCACACAAGAACGCGGTGGAGAATCAGGAGAAGGCGAAGCAGGCCACACTCACTCGGTGGCAGGCCACGGACGCTTCCACCCGTCACATCATTCGGCTCCTCCACATCGTGCTCTTCGTCTGCAAGGCCGACGCACCCATAGCGATGTTTGTCCCGCTGTGCTGGTTTCTAGCGAAGGAGGGGTTACCAGACCTTCCTCCCAGTGGCGGCTACGGCGCGTACTACACAGAGTAAGTGGTGGCAAGTGTATGTGAAACTGGTGTACTCAGTATTATGCACTCTGTGATTTGACAACCTCTGTTTCCCCCTGGCAGTTACGGATTCAAGGAAAACCTGCGCGCACTCTCAACATACCTTCAAGAAACACAACGTCTGCACCTGCTTGAATCCCCATGGATAGGGATCTCCCTCGACGAGAGCACGGACTGGGTGCATGGGAAGCACCTCATTCTTTACACCACGTTCTCCCAGCGCACCACAGTGGTTACAAAGTTCTTAACTCTTATTACTGTTGACTATTGTGACAGTGCCTCACTCACGTCGGCTGTCGTGCAGTATCTCACAGGTATCGGTGTCCACTCGAGAAGATCTCCAGCGTCGCCTCTGATGATGCCAGCGTGATGGTCGGAAAGAACCGCGGAGTTGTGACACGGCTGCGAATGCGCATTCCGCATCTCGCCTCAACACATTGTATCGCTCACCGGTATGCGTCACCGTTTTGCTGCTCCGTGCTGCATTTACTACATGAAATTCCATGGACTTACCCTCTGTCTGCGTGCCGTTATGTACAGGGAGGCACTCACTGCTAGTGATGCTGCTGAAGAGGTACCTGAGCTGCTAATGATTGACGATGTCGTGCACGCCTTCGCTGACCACATCGGCCGCAGCAGCATGGACAACCAGAAGTTTCAAGAAATGCAGCGGATATTATGCCAGACGAATCTAGAGGCGCAGGGGATTAGCGATACCCGCTGGCTCGCCCGTGGTGAAGCGATCCAGCGCCTGCTCGACGTGCTCCCTGCTGCCATAGTGGTGCTGAAGGATTACAAGACGGAACTTGTCAGAATCCCAACCACTAGACCATTGGGATAAAAGGGCTTGTTTCAGTAGCGGGTCATAGTGTGCCTATAACCCCCCAGGCAAACGCGCCTGTAACCCCCCGTAGGATCAATCGGGCATCCACAGTGCAGATCTACTGACACCCCCCCACACTGGGAGGCCCAGGACTGAGCACAGCGGCAACGGCCTACATGTGCATACACCGGGATTCGAACCCGAGACCATACTGACACCATGTCAGAATCCCAGTCACTAGACCATTGGGATAGAAGGGCTTGTTAAGTAGCGGGTCAGTGCGCCCATAACCCCCCAGGCCAACGTGCCTGTAACCCTTCCCTAGGATCAATCGGGGATCACTAGTGGACCTCTGACACCCCCCCGCACTGGGATGCCCAAAGTGCACACGCTGGGATTCGAACCCGAGACCTTCGCTCTAATACCATGTCAGAATCCCAACCACTAGACCATTGGGATAAAAGGGCTTGTTTCAGTAGCGGGTCAGAGTGCGCCCATAACCCCCAGGCAAACGCGCCTGTAACTGTCAGAACATATATACAGTTTATACTGTTGTGTAGGCTGTAGTGGGGTATCCTATAGGGGGTACAACCCAGTTAGGGTTTGCTACTTGTACTGATTTCATTTTCATAGTCATTCATTCCTGTTTTCTTATTTCACATGGTATAGAGCGGGTCCTGCCTTAGGACCGTTTTCTGGGCCCACCAACGCGCGCCCCGAGGCGCGCCCATTTTTTTTTAGCGACCCCTCGGGTCGCCTTTTCACTCGCGGCCCGCCGCCTCCCCTGACGCGGCTTTGCCGCCTCCCCTGACGCGGCCCAGCCGCCTCCCTTGACGCGGCCCCGCCGCCTCTCTTAACGCGGCCCCGCCGCCTCCCTTGACGCGGCCCCGCCGCCTCCCTTGACGCGGCCTCGCCGCCTCCCCTGACGCGGCCCCGCCGCCTCCCCTGACGCGGCCCTGCCGCCTCCCTTGACGCGGTTCCGCCGCCTCTCCTGACGCGGCCCCGCCGCCTCCCTTGACGCGGCCCCACCGCCTCCCCTGACGCGGCCCCGCCTCTACTGCCGACGGCCCCGCCGCTGCACTCTACGGCCCGCCGCTGCACCCTGCCGGCCCGCCGCTGCTCCTGCCGGCCCGCCACTGCACTCTACGGCCCGCCGCTGCACCCTGCCGGCCCGCAGCTGCTCCTGCCGGCCCGCCGCTGCACCTGCCGGCCAGCCGCTGCACCCTACGGCCCGCCACTTGCACCTGCCGGCCCGCCGCTGCACCTGCCGGCCCGACGCTGCACCTGCCGGCCCGACGCTGCACCTGCCGGCCCGAGCCGCCCCAGCAGCCGAGCCGCCCGGGACCCGAGCCGCCCTGCCGCCAAGCCGCCCGGGAGCCGAGCCGCCCTGCACCCGAGCCGCCCAGCAGCCGAGCCGCCCTGCGCCCGAGCCGCCCAGCCGCCGAGCCGCCCGGGAGCCGAGCAGCTGTGCACCCGAGCCGCCCGGTCACTGAGCCGCCTTTCTGCTGCCTGCACGACCTGCCCTGCCTGGTGAGCACAGTCCCACTGACACTGCGAGCTCTTTCCCTACCGCTTGCACTGCGTCACTGTCGTCACCATGGCTACCCCTAGTGTCCTAGCTTTTGACGCTGAGGGTCGCGCCATTGATTTTGAGGTCTGGTTAGATGACCTGCAGCTGTTCTTACAGTGCGACAGGGCTGACGACCTTTCTCTCTTTGACCTCACCTCTGGCGCCTCTCCTGCTCCTGCTGCTGATGCTGAACCCGCTGTCCGCTCTAAGTGGGCCACCCGCGATGCTGCTGCACGTCTTGCTGTGCGTCGCCACCTCCCTACCTCTGAGCGTGCGCACTTTAGTCAGTACAAGAGTGCTCAGACCTTGTACGACGCTGTAGTTGCGCGCTACTCCTCCCCTGCCACTGCTGCACTGAGCCGTCTCATGCTTCCCTACCTCTTTCCTGACCTCTCTGCCTTTCCCACTGTCGCTGACCTCATTACGCACCTCCGCACTAGTGACACTCGCTACCGCGCCGCCCTTCCTGCTGAGTTCTGCGCTAAGAACCCCCCCCCCATGTACATCGCTCTCTACTACGTAGTCGTGCGCCTCCCTGACTCCCTTCGCGTCGTCACGGACCACTTTCTCGCAGTCTGTCCCACCACTCTCACCGTCGACCTCCTCGAGAAGGCCCTCCTTGCAGCGGAGAAGAGCATAGTCGCTGTAGGTGCTTCTCGTGGTGACCCTCGCACCCCCATCTTTGAGGGGTGCTCTCCTTCCCCCTTGCTCCCCTCTGTTGCCTCTGCTGCTGCTGCCGACCTGCTTGGTCTTGAGTCGGTCGGCGCGGCGTCTGCCCCTAGTGGGAGACGTCGCTCCAGCAAGGGCAAGGGAGGCAAGGGCGCGGGTGGAGCTGGGGGGGGCGGTGGCGGTGGCGGCGGTGGAGGCGGAGGGAGTGGGGGTGGCGGCGGGACTAGTGGCGGGGGTGGTGGTGGGGGTGGTGGCAGCAGCGGCGGAGACGGTGGTGGTGGTGCCAGCGGTGGTGGTGGAGGCAGCGGCGGAGGTGGAGGCGGCGGAGGTGGGGGCGGTGGAGGCGGCAGCGGAGGAGGCAGTAGTGGTGGAGGAGGTGGAGCTGGTCGAGGTGGTACCCAGCAGCGTAGCGGCAGTGGTGGTGGCCAGCGCTCGCACCGGCAGCAGCAGCAGCGCTCGCGGGACATCCCTTCGCCTCAGTAGCTTCGTGAGTGGTACGCTGGGCGTCAGAGGGGTGGGGGTACTGGTCCCTGCACCTACGTTCTTCGTTCTGGCGACCACGCGGGTGAGCAGTGTGGGGGTGCCCACGCCACCCAGCGCTGCTTTGGCCGCCTCACGGACGCTTGGCGTCAGCAGTTCCCTGGGGCTAGTGAGATCCCTCGCTGGGATGAGCTTCTCAGGGCTGGTGTAGCGATCTTTGATCTTGATTTTGATGCTATCCTTACTGCCATGTATGTTGTGGATTATAGTGAGGAGAATGAGGGTTACCGCTGTTTCCAGCCCGACCCGGGCATTGGTACTGCTGCGCTAGGTGCTTGTGAGGCTGCTGCTCTAGGTGCCAGTGCGTCTGCGCTCTCAGGTACTGGTGAGACTGCGCTCTCAGGTACTAAGTCGTCCTCGTCCTCCCTCACTTTCACACTTGACTCCGGAGCTTCTCGCTCCTTCTTTCGAGACCGCACTACCCTTTCGCCGCTCGACAGGCCGGTTGCGGTCTCCCTTGCTGATCCCTCTGGGGGTCCTGTCCTGTCTCACTTCTCCACTGTCCTCCCGTGTCCGGCTGCCCCTTCGGGCACCCTGTCGGGTCTGTACCTTCCCTCGTTCTCTACGAACTTGGTGAGTGGAGCAGACCTGCAGGATGGGGGTGTTCACCAGTTCACTCCTGCGCGTCAGCGGGTGACCCACTGCACGGAGGCTCGCACAGGCCGACACCTGGCCACGTTCTCGCGTCGGCCTGGGTCGAGTCTCTACACCCTGACCGTTGAGTCTCCTCTTGTCCCTGCGTCTGGTCAGGTGGCTGCGTCGGGTCAGGTACTTGCTGCTGCGTCCCGGTCATGTCCTGAGTCTGCCCCCTGTTCTTGTCGCCTCCTGTCGCACGAGACTCTCCTGTGGCACCACCGTCTTGGCCACCCCTCCTTGCCCCGTCTTCGGAGCATGGCTTCCCGTGTCCTTGTCTCTGGTCTTCCCCAGTCTCTCCCTCCTCTCCCCTCCGGGCCAGGACCTTCCTGTGTCCCCTGTGTCGAGGGTCGCCTCCGGGCTACTCCTCACTCCTCCCACTTCCCCCCGACAGAGGCTCCCCTGCAGACGCTTCACATGGATGTGTGGGGCCCAGCCCCCGTCCGTGGGCAGGGTTACGAGCGCTACTTCCTGTTGGTGGTTGACGACTACTCGCGTTACACCACAGTCCTCCCCTTGCGCAGCAAGGGTGCGGTCACTGAGGTGCTGATCGACTGGATCCGCGAGGCTCCTCTCCAGCTCAGGAAGAGCTTCGGCTCGGACTTTCCTGTTCTGCGTCTGCACTCTGACAGAGGCGGAGAGTTCTCTTCTCGCCTTCTGCGAGACTACTGTCGTGCACGGGGGATCCGCCAGACCTTCACGCTTCCGGACTCACCACAGCAAAATGGGATTGCTGAGCGCCGCATTGGCATGGTCATGGATGTCGCTCGTACGTCCATGATGCATGCGGCTGCCCCCCATTTTCTGTGGCCGTTTGCGGTGAGGTACGCGGCGCATCAGCTCAACCTTCACCCCCGGGTCTCTCGGCCTGCGATGTCCCCAGCCTTGCTGTGGACGGGGAAGGTTGGCGATGCGTCTGTGTTCCGTGTCTGGGGATCTCGGGCGTTTGTACGCGACTTGTCTGCGGACAAGCTGTCCCCCCGTGCTGCTCCCTGTGTCTTCCTTGGCTTCCCCACTGACGCCCCAGGGTGGCAGTTTTACCACCCCTCCTCTCGTCGTGTTCTGTCCTCCCAGAACGTCACGTTCGACGAGTCACTCCCCTTCTACCGTCTCTTCCCCTACCGCACTCCTTCCCTCCCCCCTCCCCCGGACTTCCTTGTGCCGGTTCCCCCCCCGGTAGACCCCCTCCCCCCTCAGGTTCCTGCCCCCTCAGGTGTGTCCCAGGTAGACGCCGTTGACCCGGTCGAGGTTACTGGTGACTCTGGTGCTGCTGCGGGTGCTGAGCCTGGGGGTGCTGACTCTGGGGGTACTGTGCGCGGGGGTGCTGGGCATGGGGGTGCTACTGCGGTGGGGGCGGAGCCTGGGGGTGCTGAGCCGGGGGGTGCTGTGACTGGAGGTGCTGAGTCTGGGGGTGCTGAGTCGGGAGCTGCTGAGCCTGGGGGTACTGAGCTGGGAGCTGCTGAGCCTGGGGGTGCTGCGCCTAGAGCTGCTGAGCCTGGGGTTTCTCCTGCTGCTGCGTCTCGTCGGGAGCCCCTCTCTCCACCGGAGCTGCGCGAGTGGTTCGCTCGCCGCTGGAGGCGTGCTGCTGAGTCTAGAGGTGCCGCTGGAGCTGGAGCTGGAGCTTCTTCGACCGTCGAGGGTGCGGGTGCTGCCGGTCCCGGAGCTGCTGGACCTGCGGGTCCTCCTGGAGCTGGAGCTGCTGAGGGCGTTCGTGCTGAGCCTGCTGCTGTTGGTCCTGCCGCTGGAGGTGTGGGTGGCGCTGGTGCTGTCGCTGAGGGTGGTGGTGCTGTCCCTGTTGAGTCTGGAGCTGCCGCGCGGCCTCGGCCGTACTTCGTTCCGCTCCTGCAGCAGGTTCTTGGTCTTTCTCCTCCAGTAGAGGGTCCACCGCCTGTCCAGTCGCAGTCCCTGCTGGAGCCTTCCTCTCCACTGCCTGCTCCCTCTCCTTACGCTGGTCCTACTGGAGGTCTTGCTGAGCGTCGTGAGCCTGCGTCTCGTCCCGCGTCGCCTGTTCGTGCTGCTCGCGCTAGTGGTCGCAGTTTGCGTCAGCGTCCTCCTCCTGTCCCTGGCACGCACAGGATGTCTCTGCGTCCGTCCACTGCTCCTCTGCGTGCCCCTTTGCCTTCTCCTCCTGAGTTCTCTCTTCCTGCGCTTGCCGACCCTGAGTCGGACTCTCTTCGCGCTGCGAGTCCTACTGTCACGCGTCTGCTTGCTACTGTCGTCACTGACCGCTCTTTTGAGTCCACTGCTACGTCTGCTCTGGTCGCTGAGCTCGTTGACTTTGCTACTCGCTGTCGTCTTTACTACGCTGCTAGTCTTGTTGCTGAGTCTGTGTCTGTCTGTCCTCCGTCCGTCGGGGGTGAGTGTGCTCTTGGCACGGACGTCCTAGAGGACAGGCAGGAGGAGTTACAGTGTCTAGCGGCTGCTTCACCTCATCTCGCGTCTGTACTGCTTGCCCCTGAGGGAGACCCGGATGCACTAGACATCCCGACTCCGCGTTCTTACGTGGAGGCCGTAGAGGGTCCCTACTCCTCTCAGTGGCAGGCAGCTATGGATGCAGAGATGGCTTCCTGGAAGTCCACAGGCACCTACGTTGACGCAGTTCCCCCTCCTGGGGCGAACATCGTCAGTGGCATGTGGATCTTCAGGGTGAAGCGGCCGCCGGGCTCTCCACCTGTCTTCAAGGCACGGTACGTTGCTCGTGGCTTCAGTCAGCGGCAGGGAGTTGACTACTTTCAGACCTTCTCTCCCACCCCGAAGATGACCACTCTTCGGGTGCTGCTGCACATAGCCGCTCAGCGCGACTACGAGCTTCACTCTCTCGACTTCAGCACTGCGTTCCTGCAGGGTAGCCTGCACGAGGAGATCTGGCTGCGCTGTCCGCCTGGCTTCACTGGGACTTTCCCTCCTGGCACCCAGTGGAGCCTCCGACGGCCAGTCTACGGTCTCCGCCAGGCACCGCGTGAGTGGCACGACACACTGAGGACTACGCTTGCGGCTCTTGGGTTTGCTCCTTCTACTGCTGACCCGTCGCTGTTTCTTCGCACCGACGCTTCCCTGCCGCCGTTCTACATCCTCGTGTACGTCGACGACTTGGTCTTTGCCACAGCGGACACTGCTGGACTCGCCTACGTGAAGTCCGAGCTGCTGAAGAGACACACGTGCACAGACCTGGGTGAACTGCGCAGCTACCTTGGCTTGCAGATCACTCGGGACAGAGCACGCCGCACCATCACCTTGACTAAGTCACACATGGTGCAGCAGGTCCTTCAGCGCCTCGGCTTCACGTACTCCTCGCCTCAGGCCACTCCTCTGCCTACTCGCCACTCACTCTCAGCTCTGCCTTCGGATGAGTCCGTAGAGTCGAGTGGTCCGTATGCAGAGCTTGTTGGCTGCCTCATGTACCTGATGACCTGCACACGACCTGACCTTGCATATCCTCTGAGCATTCTTGCACGCTATGTTGCTCCTAGGAGACACAGACCAGAGCACATGGCTGCAGCGAAGAGGGTATTGCGCTACCTGTGCAGTACGTCGGGCATGGGGCTAGTGCTTGGAGGGCGCAGTCCAGTGGTCCTTACAGGCCACGCGGACGCTTCTTGGGCTGACGACCAGGCTACGCAGCGGTCGTCACAGGGTTACACCTTCAGCCTTGGTTCCGGCTCTGTCTCGTGGCGGTCTACTCGCTCGTCTTCGGTTCTCGGCTCCAGTTGTGAGGCTGAGATCTACGCCGGGGCCATGGCTGCACAGGAGCTTCGCTGGCTCACCTACCTGCTGACTGACCTTGGAGAGCCGCCTCGTTCTCCTCCAGTGCTGTACGTAGACAACAAGGCCATGCTGGCCTTGTGTCGAGAGCAGCGCTTGGAGCACAGAACGAAGCACATTGCTCTCCGCTACTTCCTTGCTCGTGAGCTGCAGCAGCGTGGTCAGTTGCGACTTGCGTACGTGGCCTCTGAGGCCAACATTGCTGATGTGTTCACCAAGGCACTTGCGCCTTGTGACCATCAGCGCTTTTGTACCCAGCTGGGTCTTGTGCCTGTCTTGCCTCACTTGCTCTCTTCTTGACTTTACTTGTACTGTGACATATATACACCTGCTCTTGCTTGTTTTGCTTTATATATATGTCTGTACTCTTGCATGTGAACTGGCCTTTGGCCTTGCTCTTGTGCTCGGACTGTGTGGTGACTTTGTGATCCACCCTGAGCTTTGTTTTGCTTTGCTTGACTGGTCTTGTGACCCCTAGTTCTCCCCCACTTTGCCTATGGGGGTGTGTCAGAACATATATACAGTTCATACTGTTGTGTAGGCTGTAGTGGGGTATCCTATAGGGGGTACAACCCAGTTAGGGTTTGCTACTTGTACTGATTTCATTTTCATAGTCATTCATTCCTGTTTTCTTATTTCACAGTAACCCCCCGTAGGATCAATCGGGCATCCACAGTGCAGATCTACTGACAGAACTGTACGAGGTGGTTACCTCGTTCAAGTTCCACTGGCTCATCCGCTTTTTTGCGGATGTGCTGTGGGAACTAAACTGCCTCAACCAACGCTTCCAGCAGCGGCAGGTAAGCGCCTTTGTCATTGTCGTTTATGTGGTTGCATGCCTTCTCGTGCGGGATGATGCATGGCGTGTCTTCTTCCCCAACATCCTGCGGATGTGGCAATCATTCGGTGTGCTGCCACTGAGCACGGTTGAATGCGAGCGCAGCTTCTCAAAGCAGAATCTGATCAAGACTTGGGGACGCGTCAGCCTAGGCGACACAAGCCTGGAGCATCTGATGCGTTGCTCCCTGCTGCGGTACGAGGTCGACTGGTTTGAGGTGGTCGCCATCTTTCGTGGAGAGAAGCTGATTTTGGGCCCTGGTCGTAGACATGTTGTTTAATTTTATCTGACTTTTCAGAGAAGCTTTTTCTATTCATTTGATTTCTCAGACAGCCTCATACAGTTTGTCTAAGACTGCAGATATCGAGTATTTTCTCGTCAGAAGTATTGAGGCGAAATAGAAGCAGACAAGAAGGATGACCGCACCTATCTGACAGAATCAGGCGACAAGATTCGAACCCCGAAATCTAAATCTTCTTAGTCCCGAATGTATTGACTAGACCATTGGACACTGGACATTAACATTTCTAACAACATTTTGGACGTGTCAGATTGGTTTCAGGGCATGCTGATCGATCAGTGTGCAGTGTCCAAAATTGTGTCCAAATCAACGTTGGAATTGGTTAAGACCAGTATATAATTATAAAATTTAAACCAAATCAGTGTTGGGGGTTAAATTTATGCTGACTTTTCCAGTTTGAATTTTTAAGGCAAACTGAAAAATCTGCGTTCAAACTATCATTGCCAGGCCCTCAGAAGTCAGCGAAAAAAAGCTGGTTGGGGGTAAAAAGCCTGTGATTTCAGCCATTTCAGGAGACGTTGGGCTGTTGTGGCAGCATTTTTTTGTATGTATGCTGTAATTTCAGTTTTTTTTTAACTGTCTCTGCTGAAATATCCGTTTTTTTCCTGTCGTGTGCGCTGTCTCATCAGACTTGTATCGGAGGGCTGGGCTGAAATTCCTCTAATGGAGATTCGGGTTTAGGCCCTGAATTTCGGATGTCTAGATACAGCTGTTCAACTATCCCTTCGTCAATCACGCCGAAATGGCAAGATTCCTTGCCAACGCATCCGAGAATGGCATCATTCCCAAACTTTCACACCACTGCTGTTAGGTCGCAAAGGCAACTTCGCCCGTGATTGGTGTCAAACTCATATGCTATAGTCTGTGTAGGCTATAGTGGGGTACACAATATGGGGTACAACTCTTTTAGGTTTTCCTACTTGTACCCACCTGCTTTCTAGTTCATTCATTCCTCATTTCTTCACATGGTATAGAGCAGGTTCCCTAGTGGGAACGCTTCCTTGGGCCCACCGCTGAAACATTTTTTTTTCTGACCGGAGCGACAGTCGCTCCTGCCCGAGGCGCGTCTTGTGGGCTGCCCTTCAGTCGACCTCTCTTAGAGGCCCCTCTCACGGCCCCTCGCGCCACCCTCACCAGCCCAGTCACCGCCCCTACGCGGCCCCGTCGCCGCCCCTAGCGGCCCTGTCGCCACCCCTAGCGGCCCCGTTGCCGCCTCCCTCCCTACGCGGCCCCGTTGCCGCCCCTACGTGGCCCCGTAGCCGCCCCTAGCGGCCCCGTCGCCGCCCCTACGCGGCCCCATCGCCGCCCCTAGCGGCCCCGTAGCCGCTCCCCTCCCAACGCGGCCCCGTAGCCGCCCCTACGCGGCCCCGTCGCTGCCCCTAGCGGCCCTGTTGCCGCCCCTAGCGGCCCCGTCGCCGCTGACCTCCCTAAGCGGCCACGTTGCCGCCCCTATACGGCCCCGTCGCCGCCCCTACGTGGCCCCGTCACCGCCCCTAGCGGCCCTGTAGCCGCTCCCCTCCCTACGCGGCCCCGTCGCCGCCCCTACGCGGCCCCGTTGCCGCCCCTACGCGGCCCCGTCGCCACCCCTAGCGGCCCCGTCACCGCCCCTAGCGGCCCCATCGCCGCTGACCTCCCTACGCGGTCCCGTTGCCGCCCCTACGCGGCCCCGTCGCCGCCCCTACGCGGCCCCGTCGCCGCTCCTAGCGGCCTCGTCGCCGCTCCCCTCCCTACTCGGCCCCGTCGCCGCCCCTACGCGGCCTCGTAGCCGCCCCTACGCAGCCCCATCGCCGCCCCTAGCAGCCCCGTCGCCGCTCCCCTCCCTATGCGGCCTAGTCACAGCCCCTAGCGACCCCGTCGCCGCCCCTACCCGGCCCCGTCGCCGCCCCTAGCGGGGAGCCGAGCCGCCGAACCGCCGAGCCGCCCAGCAGCAGCAGCCGCCCCTGGAGCAGCAGCCGCCCCTGGAGCAGCAGCCGCCCCTGGAGTAGCCGCCACTGCAGCAGCCGCCCCTGGAGCAGCCACCACTGCAGCAACCGCCCCTGGAGCAGATACCCCTGCAGCTGCCGCGGAGCTCTCGCTCTACAGTGGTAGCGGCATCGCCGTTGCCGCCGTCGTACGCCTGCCCTTCTCGCCAGTGGTGAGCACTGCCCTACCCGTACTGCTGTTACTACTGCTTTTACTACTGCTGCTATTTCTACTGCTACTCCTGCTCCTGGCGTGGCCAGATGCAGCTCCAGCGTCACCCGCGTGAGTCCCTCACCCCCGAACAGCTTCGTGAGTGGTACGCTAGTTGGGGTTGTCGGGGTGGCCGTAGTGGGAGTCGTCTTGGAGTGAATAGTTCCGCAACTGCTTGTAGTGGCAGGATGCAGCTCCAGCGTCGCCCGCATGAGTCCCTCACCCCCCAACAGCTTCGTGAGTGGTACACCAATTGGGGTTGTCGGGGTGGCAGTAGTGGGAGTCGTCCCGGAGTGGGTAGTTCAGGAGTTTCTTGTAGTGGCCCGGTGCAGCAGCAGCGTTGTCCGCGCGAGACTCTTTCACCCCAGCAGCTTCGTGAATGGTACGCTCGGAGTGGAGGGTCGCTGAGTACTGATCGCTGCCCGTACGTTATTAGCACGGGTGTCCGGACTGGTTAGACTTGCGGGACACATGGTCACACAGAGTCCCGCTGCTTCGCGCGTCTCAGTGACACTTGGCGTACAGAGTTTGGCGAGGACGCTTAGCTCCCCGACTGGGTGGAGCTGCTTAGGCAGAGGGTAGATATCTTTGCTCTTGACTATGATGCTATTCTCACTGCAATGTATGCATTGTCTACTAGTGCCGAGGGAGCCTGTCACCTGTGTGTGCCGCCTGACCCCGGTATCCGATCTGCTGCTCTAGGTGCTGGTGAGGCTGCTGCTCTAGGTGCTAGTGCGTATGCTGCCCTAGGTGCTGGTGAGTCTGCTCTCTCAGGTACCACGTCGGCTCAGGCCTTACACACCTTCACCCTTGACTCGGGTGCTTCCCGCTCCTTCTTTCGAGACCGCACCATGCTTACGCCGCTTAGTCGGCCGGTTGCGGTCTCCCTGGCGGACCCCTCTGGGGGTCCTGTCCTTGCTACCTTCTCCACTATCTTACCGAGCCCGGCAGCCCCCTCTAGCACCCTGTCAGGTCTCTACCTCCCCTCGTTCTCTACGAACTTGGTGAGTGGAGCTGATCTACAGGATAGGGGGGTTGACAAGTTCACTCCTGGGAGTCAGCGGGTGACCCACTGGCCACATTCACCCGTCGACCAGGGTCGAGCCTGTACACACTTACTACTGAGTCTCCTCCGACTGCTGAGTCTGGTCATGTAGCTGCGTCGAGTCAGGTGTTTACTGCAGCGTCTAGGTCTGGTCCTGAGTCTGCTCCTTGCTCGTGTCATCTCCTGTCCCACCAGACTCTCCTTTGGCACCACCGCCTTGGTCACCCCTCCCAGCCTCGTCTCCGAGGCATGGCCTCCCGTGTCCTTGTCTCTGGTCTTCCCCGGTCTCTCCCTCCCCTACCTCCGGGGCGTGCCCCTACCTGCGTCCCCTGCGTCGAGGGGCGACAGCGCGCCGCCCCTCACTCCTCCGAGTTTCCTCCGACAGAGGCTCTGCTGCAGACTCTTCATATGGACGTGTGGGGCCCCGCTCGTGTCCGTGGACAGGGGCGTGAGCGTTACTTCCTGTTGGTGGTTTACGACTACTCGCGTTACAGCACAGTCTTCCCCTTGCGCAGCAAGGGTGATGTCAATGAGGTGTTGATTGACTGGATCCGCGCAGCTCGTCTCCAGCTGAGAGAGAGTTTCGGCTCGGACTTTCCTGTTCTGCGTCTGCACTTGGATAGAGGCGGGGAGTTTTCCTCTGCCCGTCTGGGAGCCTTCAGTCGTGCACAGGGTATCCGCCAGACCTTCACGCTTCCGGCCTCTCCATAGCAAAATGGGATTGCTCGTACGTCCATGATGCATGCGGCTGCCCCCCATTTTCTGTGGCCGTTTGCGGTTCAGTACGCCGCGCATCAGCTCAACCTTCAGCCCCGGGTCTCCTTGCCAAAGACCTCCCTCGCCTTGCAGTGGACAGGGAAGGTTGGCGATGCGTCTGCGTTTCAGGTCTGGGGATCTTGGGCGTTTGTCCGCGACTTGTCTGCGGACAAGCTGTCCCCCCGTGCTGTTCCCTGCGTCTTCCTTGGCTTCCCCCCTGACGCGCCTGGGTGGCAGTTTTACCACCCCACCTCGCGCCGCGTTCTGTCCTCCCAGGACGTCACCTTTGACGAGTCGGTGCCTTACTACCGTCTCTTCCCCTACCGCACTGCGCCCCTCCTCCCGCCGCCGCACTTCCTTGCGCCAGGTCCTCCCTTGGTAGACCCCCTCCCCCCTCTGAGTCCTGCCCCGTCAGGTGTGTCCCAGGTAGACGCGGTCGAGCTTGTCGAGGTAGCTGTTGACTCTCGCGCTGCTCGAGGTGCTGTGCCTGCGGGTGCCGGGTCTGGGGGTGCGGAGCCTGGAGGTGCTGGGTCCAAAGGTGCTGAGCCTAGGGGTGCTAAGTCTGGGGGTGCTGAGCCTGGTGGTGCTGAGTCTGGGGGTGCTGAGCCTGGGGGTTCTGAGCCTAGGGGTACGGAGCCTGGGGGTGCTGGGTCTGCTCGTGTGACCTCTCGCGGTGCTTCGTCGAGGCGGGAGCCGCTTTCTCTGGAGGAGCTGTGAGATTGGTTGGCCCGGCGCTGGAGCCGTGCTGCTAGAGCTGCAGGTACTACTGTTGCTACTGGTCCCGGAGGTGCTCGTACTGGCGGTACTGGAGCTGCTGGAGCTGGGGTTGCTGCAGGAGGTACTGCTGGAGCTGCTGGCGGTACTGGAGCTGCCGGTCCTACTGGAGTTGGTGCTGTTGGAGCTGCTATAGTTACTAGAGCTGAAGCTGCTGGGGGTGTCGGCGCTGGTGGTTCTGCTGGCGCTGGTGGTTCTGCTGGCGCTGGTGCGTCTGAGGGTGCTGAAGCTGGCGCTATTGGCGTTGGCGGTGCTGCTGACACTGGTGGTGCCGCTGGGGGTAATGGTGCTGTCCCTGCTGGTTCTGGAGGCACTGCGCGGCCGCGACCGTTCTTCGTTCCACTACTTGAGCAGGTTCTTGGTCTCCCGCCCTCTAGTGGTCCTGCTCCTCCCTTAGAGTGTCCACAGCATGTCTTGTCGCAGTCACAGCTACAGCCCGCCTCCCCCTTGCCTGCTCCTTCTCCCTACACTGGTCCTACTGGAGGTCTTGCTGAGCGTTGTGAGACTGCGTCTCGTCCTGCGTTGCCTGCTCGTGCTATTCGCACTAGTCGTCATGCTCCGCATCCGCGTCCTCTTTCGGTCCCAGGCACAAACCAGATGGCACTGCGACCGTCTACTACTCCTCTGCGTGTCCCATTGCCGTCTCCTCCAGAGTCCTCTCTTCTTGTCCTTGCTGACCCGGAGTCTGACTCTCTCTGTGCTGCCAGTCCTAATGTCACGCGTCTCCTAGCTACTGTTGTCACTGACCCTTCCTTTGAGTCCACTTCTGCGTCTGCCCTAGTTGCTGAGCTTGTCAACTTTGCTGCTCGCTGTCGTCTATACAACGCTGTTAGTCTCGTTGCTGAGTCTGCGTCCGTCTCTCCTCCGTCCGTCGGGGGTGAGTGTGCTCTTAGCACGGACGTCCTTGAGGACAGGCATGAGGCGTTCCAGTGTTTTGCTGCTGCTTTGCCTCATCTCGTGTCTACGCTGATTGCCCCTGAGGGAGACCCGGATGCACCAGACATCCCGACTCCTCGATCGTACGCTGAGGCGATCAAGGGTCCCTACTCCTCTCGGTGGCAGTCAGCCATGGACGCAGAGATGGCTTCCTGGAAGTCCACAGGCACCTACGTCGATGAGGTTCCCCCACCTGGGGCGAACATCGTCAGTGGCATGTGGATTTTCAGGGTGAAGCGGCCGTCGAGTTCTCCGCCTGTCTTCAAGGTGCGTTACGTGGCTCGAGGCTTCAGTCAGCGGCAGAGAGCTGACTACTTTCAGACCTTCTCTCCCACCCCGAAGATGACCACTCTTCGGGTGCTGCTGCACATAGCCGCCGCTCAGCGCGACTACGAGCTTCACTCTCTTGACTTCAGCACTGCTTTCCTACAGTGCAGCCTGCACGAGGAGATCTGGTTGCGCCGCCCTCCTGGCATCGTTGGGTCGTTTCCTCCTGGTACCCAGTGGAGCCTCTGGCGGCCAGTCTACGGTCTCCGCCAGGCGCCCCGTGAGTGGCACGACAAAGTGAAAACTACACTTGCGGCTCTTGGGTGTGCTCCTTCTACTGCTGACCCATCGCTGTTTCTACGCACCGACACCTCCTTGCCGCCGTTCTCCATCCTCGTGTACGTCGACGACTTGGTCTTTGCTACTAGTGACACTACTGGACTCGCCCACGTGAAGTCCGAGCTGCAGAAGAGACACACGTGCACAGACCTGGGTAAATTGCGCAGCTACCTTGGCTTGCAGATCACCCGGGACAGAGCAGAGCGCACCATTACCCTGACTCAGTCACACATGGTGCAGCAGGTCCTTCAGCGCTTCGACTTCACGTACTCCTCGCCTCAGGCCACTCCTGTGTCTACTCGCCACTCGCTCTCAGCTCTGCCTTCGGATGAGTCCGTAGAGCCGAGTGGCCCGTACCCAGAGCTTGTTGGCTGCCTCATGTACCTGATGACCTGCACACGACCTGACCTGGCATACCCTCTTAGCATCTTGGCACGCTATGTTGATCGTGGGAGACACCGACCAGAGCACATGGCTGCAGCGAAGAGGGTGTTGCGCTACTTGTGTAGTACGTCGGGCATGGGGCTAGTGCTTGGAGGGCGACGTTGAGTGGTCCTCACAGGTCACGCAGACGCTTCTTGGGCTGACGACCAGGCTACGCTGCGGTCGTCACAAGGTTACACCTTCAGCCTTGGTTCCGGCTCTGTTTTGTGGCGGTCAACCCGCTCGTCTTCTGTTCTCGGCTCCAGCTGTGAGGCCGAGATCTACGCGAGGGCCATGGCTGCACAGGAGTTACGCTGGCTCACCTACCTGCTAAGTGACCTAGGAGAGGCGCCTCGTTCTCCTCCAGTTTTGTACGTAGACAACAAGGCCATGCTGGCCTTGTGTCGGGAGCACAGACTGGAGCAGAGAACGAAGCACATTGCTCTTCGCTACTTCCTTGCTCGTGAGCGGCAGCAGCGTGGTCAACTGCGCCTTGCTTACGTGGCCTCTGAGGCCAACACTGCTGATATCTTTACCAAGGCACTTCTGCCCGGTGATCATTAGCGTTTCTGTACGATGCTAGGTCTTGTGCCTACTTGGCCTCACTTGCTCACTTCTTGACCTTGCTTGTACTGTGATCTTTCTATACCTGCACTTGCTTGTTTACCTTTATATATGATCTTGCATGTGATCTGGCCTTCTGGCCTTGCTCTTGTGCTCGGACTGTGTGGTGACGTTGTGATCCACCCTGAGCTTGCTTTGCTTTGCTTGACTGGTCTGGTGACCTCTTGTTCTCCCCCACTTTGCCTATGAGGGTGTGTCAAACTCATATGTTATAATCTGTGTAGGCTGTAGTGGGGTAGACAATATGGGGTACAACTCTTTTAGGTTTTCCTACTTGTACCCACCTGCTTTCTAGTTCATTCATTCCTCATTTCTTCACAATTGGATGTTAGTGTCAGTAGAGCTACCGTGTGAGATTCTTGATCAATCCTAGGGGGGGTTATAGGCGCGTTTGCCTGGGGGGTTATGGGCGCACTGACCCGCTACTGAAACAAGCGCTTATATCCCAATGGTCTAGTGGTTGGGATTCTGACATGGTATCAGAGCGGTCTCGGGTTCGAATCCCGGTGTATGCCACTGTGCTCTGTCCTGGGCCTCCCAGTGTGGGGGGGTGTCAGTAGAGCTACACTGTGAGATCCCCGATCGATCCTAGGCGGGGTTACAGGCGCGTTTGCCTGGGGTGTTATGGGCGCACTGACCCGCTACTGAAACAAGCCCTTTTATCCCAATGGTCTAGTGGTTGGGATTCTGACAGTTAGTGCGATCACATCAACCAGTGGCAAATTGAATGTCAACAGTGCGGCACCACGCACGCACGTTACAGCAGTACAGCAACACAAACTGGTTGCCGCGCGACTAGAAAACCCCCCCACCTCACCCACCCCGAAGCTGCAACCAGGTTCCATTGGGTCGTGCCGCCTTGCATCATGGCACGGTAAGCTTGCCAACCAATCTCGCTTCACCATCACCAGCTCCTTCTTGCATAACCCTAGATAGCTGCTAGAATCCCCCGTCCCACACCCATCCTCGCTAGGGTTCCACTTGTTTTGCCTCTAGCACCAGCGCTTTCTCGGCACGCTCTCTTAGTGCTGTGCACGCGCTCTCAATGCTCGGCTCGCTCTCGTAACTGTTCCGCCATGGCTGGCCATGGCGCCGGCCTTTCAGACGACGAGGGTGACGCCGATTTAGATGACGCCGATAGCGACACCATCGAAGAAGCGCGTATGGGCCTGGATCTTCTGCTAAGATCTTTAGGCCGCCAACTACCACCTCCAGCGCCCACTGCACCCAGTCCGGTTCCTATAGTGGCGGAGAACCTGGACGCGCCTTCAAGCCTGGATTCAATCCGGGCTATCCCTCCCATGCTGCCTAGTGTTTCCAACACCGTTCACAATGGCACGTCGGCGTCGAAGTCGTCAGCACCGCCGCACAATCAAGCTCAAGCAACAGAAGCTGAGTTTCTGGAAGCCATCATCCAGCGTCCCAGTCTCGGAAGCTGTTGTCAACGAAACCACCGTGCGCCCTTCTCTGGACTTCAACGTTCAGGATATTGTTGATGCCATATATGCCGAGGCACTGGATAAGTACAAAACCAGGTGGCATGAGCGTTTCCCATGGCTTGTACCTACCAAAACTGTTCGTGGTCTGCCTGCTTTCAAATGCAATCTCTGCACTAAGCACGCCGGTGTCAGGGGACGTTGTGGCAGGACAGGCAAAGGTGCTACCGACGTCCAGACACAGGCCTTTCGCAAGCACGCCGGGACCAAAAAACACAAGCTGGCACTGGAGAAGCAAGAGGCCCTGCTTACAACCGCGTCTAAACAGCCTCGCATCGACGAGCACCGTGCAGCGATCGATGTAGAGAAGATCCGGGTCACGTCACTGCTTGAGGCGCTTCTGTTTGTCATTGACTGCGACGCACCCATGGGGACATGGGTGAAGCTGGTGCAGGTTCAAGGTTTCCCTAAGAAAGGCTATGGGATGTACTATACCACGTGAGTAGTATTAACCGTTGCTGTTTCTTTTGTTTTACATATAGACGCGGAGTCACTAATGATGTTTGCCTTGTATTCTGGCAGGTATGGCTACGGCAAAGTAACACATTCAATGGCACTCTAGCTACAGACGACCCAACTGGAGCATATACTCACAAGCCCCTTCATCGGCATCGCCATCGACGAAAGCATAGACCGTGTCCGGGGGAAGCATCTTATTCTTTAGGCCACATTCGTTCGGGATTCTATCGTGGTTACAGAGTTCATGCAATTCATCACCGTCAAGAAAGTTGACGCCTCGACCCTCTTGAGCCTTCTTTTGTCTCACCTGCAGGCCGTCCGTGTTGAAATGCAGAGGATTTTGAGCATCAGCGTTTACAGTGCGTCGGTGATGATGGGAAGTAATGCTGGTGTTGTGAGAGTACGACAACTTATGCCAGCTATGTTTGCTTGCCTTTACTTTATCATGCTATTTCTAGCATAGGATAATTATATGCATGCATGATTGCTTGATTTCCTAGGTAGGTGCTTTCCAATATTTTATTATAGTTATAGCACCGAGCTAGGTTGCGTGCACCGAGTTCTGGGCTTTTTGGTTGCCACCGAATCGCCTTCTACCGAATTCGGGAAGGATCTGTTCAGGACGCTTCGCGACCCTCGGAACCTTCGCATAATACTTGGTTACGAGTCCTTGTGCCGAGCCTATATGCAGCCTCATGTTGTACCCAGATGGTCATTCAATTCAAACTCTCTTTTCTGAGCTCGATCCTAGATCCTCACACTTGGTAATCAAAGCCTGTTTATATGCGAAGTTTTTGTCAGAACATTATAGCTTATACATGTGTGTAGGCTGTAGTGGGGTAGCCCATATGGGGTACAACCCAATTAGGGTTAGTACTTGTACCCAACTGTTTCATAGTTCATTCATCCGTTCTCACTTCTCGTCATGGTATCGAGCAGGTTCCCGAGTGAGAATACTACCTAGGGCCCACCACGTACTTTCTCCTTCTCTGCCCGGAGCGCGCTTACCTCCTAACCCGAGTAGCGCCCCGAGACGCCTTAGTGGCCCCCTTTAGGCCGCCCTTACTGCCCCTCGAGCTGCCCGCTACGGCCCCGCTACGGCCCCGTCGGCCCCGTTACGGCCCCGCTTTGGCCCCGCTACGGCCCCGTCGGCCCCGCTTAGGCCCCAGCTACGGCCTCGCTACGGCCCCGTTGGCCCCGCTTAGGCCCCGTCGGCCCCGCTACGGCCCCGCCAGCCCCGCTTAGGCCTCGCTACGGCCACCGCTACGGCCCCGCTTAGGCCCCGACGGCCCCGCTTAGGCCCCGTCGGTCCCGCTTAGGCCCCGCTACGGCCCCGCTTAGGCCCCGTCGGCCCCGCTACGGCCTCGCTACGGCCCCGCTACGGCCCCGCCGGCCCCGCTAACGCCCTGCTACGGCCTCGCTACGGCCCCGCTTAGGCCCCGTCGGCCCCGCTACAGCCTCGCTACGGCCCCGCTACGGCCCCATTGGCCCCGCTTAGACCCCGTCAGCCCCACTACGGCCCCACTACGGCCCCACTTAGGCCCCGTCGGCCCCCCCTACGGCCCCGCTACGGCCCCGCTACGGCCCCGTCGGCCCCGCTTAGGCCCCGCTACGGCCCCGTCGGCCCCGCTACGGCCCCGCTAAGGCCCCGTCGGCCCCACTTCGGCCTTGCTGCGGCCCCACTACGGCCTCGCTACGGCCCCGTTGGCCCCACTACGGCCCCGCTAAGGCCCCGTCGGCCCCACGTCGGCCCCGCTACGCCCACTTCGGCCCCGTCGCCAACGCGGCCCCGCCCACCCTTGCGGCCCGCCGCCACTTGTGACCTCGACCCCACCTCCCAGCGCTCGCAGCGCCGAGCAGCCGAACCGCCGGCCAGCTGAGCCGCCCGAGCCGCCCAGCAACCGAGCCGCCCAGCAGCCGAGCCGCCATGCAGCCGAGCCGCCCAACAGCCGAGCCGCCAAGCAGCCGAGCCGCCCTGCAGCTGAGCCGCCTAGCAGCCGAGCCGCCCAGCAGCCGAGCCGCTCGACAGCCGAGCAGCCGGATCGCCCCACCTGCCCGGTAAGAGCCCAGTCTCTGCCACTGCACTGCCCTGCCTCACTGCCCTCACTACCTGCCTACTGCTGTTTGTTAGAGACTAAGGACGGAGTCTACGAAGATTAGGTGCCTAAAATTCTCAAAATCGTTGGCTTAGAATTCTGGACAGAACATTCGAGTTCACAAGAAACGCCGTCCACAAAACGTTCACGGTCAAAACTTTACCAAACTCCAATATGTTGTAGCTCTACTCCATGGCTACAGTTCCCAAGTTGAATCGTACAAGAAGGTTAAGTATTTCTTGAGTTATCAATTTCGGCGCACTAGGGGGTATGCTGCCATAGAATCTTAACTCAATCACAAAGTTCTCACACAAGTTCAGAATTACTACACAAGAGAGTTAGAGTGGCAATGAACCGGGTGGGATGGGATGAGGAGGACGAGAGGGAAGGTCCCAAGAGAGTCTCCAACCAAGGAAACCCCATGCCACACAATTCCCTTCCCCATAGGCAACCCAGCTTTGACCTTTGTCACTATCCCAACCTCCACAATCCACCTCAACCCAACTTGGCCACACTTGCCAACCTGGTTTGGTTTCTCCCAACCATTTGGCAGCAACTACAGTAGAAAATACAAATTTCCCAACCCCCAAAAATCTGTACCCCATATTGAGTCAACCCCACAACTTCCCATAGTTGCCACAATCAAATATGAAAAGCATACGAACTCCAACGTTCGTAACTTTCTTGTTCGTGCTCCGATTGAAGCGATACTTGGTTCGTCGGAAATCTCTTGAGCAGAGGAGTCACTTCAGATATCTGCTCAAGCCAAATAACATTCACACACACTCAGAAAAACCAAACCGCACAAAACACAAATTCTTGCACACGCTCACACCACGCATGCAACGCACGAACATATGATGGGAGGCAGACAGACGTGAATGCATATGATTGCATCACACAACAAAGTCCCCCTCTGGCTGCCTATCATCATCCCACATGCCATAGCTCAAGCATGCACCCTCAATGCACACTCATCCCAGCAAGCTTCATGCCCTTCCAATGCTCAGATTCAGCCAGGCGCTTGGTGAGAATGTCAGCCGCCTGCTGATGGGTCTTCACAATCTCTTGCCGCACCTCCTTGTCCAGGAGCCTCCTCACCCAGTGCCACTTAGGCCTGATGTGTTTGGTCAGCCCATGAAGACAAGCATTCTTTGCTAGCTTCACCGCCGACTCATTGTCACAAAAAATCACAGTCGGCTCCCTCTGGCACACTCCGATCTCCTCCAACAAACGCCTCAGCCACACCACCTTCTTTGCCCCATGATGCAGGGCCATGTACTCTATCTCACACGAGGACTGCCCCACCTCGTTCTGCTTCTTGCTGCGCTAGCTCACTGCACCACCTCCAAATAGGTACACATAGCCTCCAATGGTGGTGCCATCCGCCTTCACAGAGTTGAAGCTGGCGTCGGTGTAGCAAGTCAGGAGCATCTCCCCCTTGCCCAAATCAGCTGCACCCCTCTGCAGCCTCTGTCGCACAGCACTATACTCCAGGCCCACTGATGCCGTAGCGCTGACATAGCGGACCAACCTCTTGGCCGCTTCCAGCTGCTCATGACTAGGGCGTGCAACCACACTTGCAAGCCTTGATGTAGCAAAGGCAATATCAGGCCGCGTGTAGTTAGCCGCATAATTGAGTGCCCCCACCATGGAATGAAACAGCTTCCTGTCACTCTCACCCACCATCTTTTCATCAGCACAGGGCTCCACTGTGAACCCTGAAGGCAGTGGGGTGGCTGGCTTTCCTCCATTTTGCAGCCCATACTTCTCAGCCAGCCCCTCACAGTACTTCCTCTGGTGCAACCTCAACACTCCCTTGTCAAGGTCCCTCTCCACATGCATCCCCAAATAGTACTTCACATCTCCCATCTTGGAACACTTGAACTGCATCTCCAGCATCTCCTCCACTCGGTCAATCATTGCAGACGACTCAGAGAAGAGCAAGATGTCGTCCACATACACCAGGAGCATGAGAAACTGCTCCTTCTCTTGTAGCAGGAACAGGCTGTGGTTACACTCACTCTTCTTGAACCCCCCAGTCAGCAGTGTCTCCTCTAGCTTGTGGTACCATGCACGAGGAGCCTGCTTCAAGCCATAGATGGCCTTCTTCAGCCTGCACACCCTGCCGCTCCCATCATCCAAATGCTCAGGCTGTAACATGTACAGCTCCTCCAGAATGATCCCATTGAGGAAGGCGGTGGTGATGTCCATCTGCTTCACCCGCCATCTACGGTTTGCTGCCATTGCCAGTGACACTTTCAATGTTGTGCCTTTCCCCACAGGAGCAAAGATCTCGTCAAAATCCTCCCCCTTTCTCTGCTGAAACCCCTTAGCCACAAGCCTTGACTTGTAGCGGGTCAGCTCCCCATCAGGTCCGTACTTGTGCCTAAAAATCAGCTTGGAAGAAATGGCCTCCTTCCCAGGTGGCAGCTCACACAGCTCCCACATCTCGTTCTCCAGCAGAGAGTCATACTCCTCCTTCACACTCTGCTTCCATTTTTCAGCATCCGGCCCGCTCAATGCTTCAGCTAGCGTCTTGGGCACAGGAACGGCTGCCCAGTAGCAGTGTGCTATCTCATCCTCATCACACTGCTCAGCCACACTCCCAGCCCTTACCACCTTTGGCTTGCCAAAGCTCGGATAGGTTAGCCGGTTAGGAGGGCGCACATCCCTCCTTGGACGGTCAGCCGGACGTGCGGCACCTTGTGGAGCACCTTGCTACTGCTGCTGTTGCTCCTCCACCTCAGGTTCTCCCCCATCCTCAGTCACCCCAGAGATCTCCTCCTCTGAGACAGTGACCTGCACTTGTCTCGAAGGCCGCTGCACCTCGTCGGCCTCAATGATCAGCGGTGTAGTAGGAAGCTTCTGCTGCTACTGCTTCCACTCTTTATAGTACAAGGATTCAAGGAACTTCACATCCCTTGACACAGTCAGCTGCTGGCTAGTCAAATCCCATATCAACCAGCCCTTGTGATCCTTAGCAAGCCCCAAGTGCACACCCCATCTCCCAGAAGCTTCTAGTTTTCCCCTCTTCTCCTTAGGCACATGAAACACCACCATGCACCCAAAGGCTCTCACCATGTTTACAGCTGGTGCACTCCCATACCACTTGGTGTATGGGACCCATGAGAAGGGGCCCTCGTGGAGCCCACCACATCCATGTGCACAAGTGCAAGTGGTGCCTTGGCTGGTCCTGTGCTGCTGCTGAAGGGAAACTTCGTGAACTTGGTCTCAAGGCATGTAGGGCAGCTCCCAATCTCCTTTGCTGCCTCCTTCACCTCCAGCCCCTTCAATCACCCATCCTTCACTAACTTTTGTAGCATAGGGATGTTGATGTGACACAACCTCTCGTGCCACGTCTCCCAATTGGCCTCACCACTCCCAAATGAAGCCTTTGCCCATGCAGCTGTCGCATCCACACCAGCAAGCACCTCACCATGTGGTTGCTGTGACTGCTGCACCTTCTTGACTGCATCCAGGCCCCCATCAGCTGGTGCAGTCTCCTCTCCTCCCGCGGTTGCTTTAGCCGTTGCCGCTGCCTTTGCTGTTGCTGGTGGTTTCCCCTTCCAAGGGATGATGGGCAGCTGCCACAGGTCCTTGATGCAGCTGCTCTTCTCCTCCAAGTTCCACAGCAGCAACTTCCCAAGCTATGCACGGCAGCTGGTTGGGCCGAAGGTAACTCCAGCCTTGCTCTTCTGCAGCCGACGCACAGAAAGAAGGTTAGCGGACAAACCTTCAACCAACAGCACATTCCCAGGCCCCACAAGCTCTCCATTGGCTCCCATCACCTTGGCATTCCCAACACCAATCACTGTGAGCAAAGCACCTGAAGCGGCAGCCACAAACTTGATCTTCCCAAGAGGTTTTACCTCATCAAGCAAATCTGCCCGAGGGGTCATATGACTCGTGCAACCTGAATCGATCACCCAGTGAGTGAGGGGGTGCATCACAACCTTCCCAACTGAACCCCCATTACCCCCACTCCCTTACACATCCTCAACCATGAGGAACATCCCAGGGTTGGTTTTACCTTGTGCACCATCACCTTGTGCACCTGAACCTTGCACAGCGCCACCTCGTGCACGTTCACCACTTGGAGGCTTCATGCCTGGAGGGGCCCATCCTTCAGGCCGGCTGAAACACTTGAACAATGGGTGTCCAGCCTTCTAGCAGTACCAGCACGCACCCTCCATTCGGGTGCTCCCCCTGCCACCAGAGCTCCCATGCCCCTCATTGTAGTCACCTCGGCCTCTCCCTCTGCCAAAGCCTCTCCCTCCCCCTCTTCCTCTGCTGCCTCCTGCAGCTCCATACCCCTCAGCAGTTTTGTTGGCAGCACCACCTCCAATGTGGCGCCTGCGGAAGTCCTCCTGCAGGATCTGCTGCCGAAGCCACTCAGGCGTCCACTTGTCCTGCTGAAAGTTGAGGGTGGGGATGAGGTTGTCCCACGAGTTGTCGAGCACTGAGATGATCTTGGTGCACTGTTGCATTTGCGACACATTGCTGCCCGCCGCTGCCATCCTCGCATAGGTGTCCTTGATCTTGTCAAGGACCAGTTTCACATCATCTCCCGGTTTCATGGAGAGGGCAGCCAACTCCTTCTCCAACACAATCACCATCGGCAGCGTGTTGGGCTGAACCACGTCACGTAGCAGCTTCCATGCCTTTGGTCCGGAATCATCCAACTCCACCAAATCCTTGATGTGCTGGAACATGTCGTTGTTGACCAATTGAAGGATGAGGTCGTACAGCACCGCGCTCTTCTCAATCCACCGATCGCGGGCATCTCCTTCCCCCGGCATCTTCTCCTCTCCCAATGCAATTTTCAGCAGCTTGTAGCGCTTGAAGGCGCTCCGCATCCGCCCGCTCCATTTCTCATAATTGGAGCCATCCAAAGCTTCAATCTTGGATGGTGGCGGCTCACTCCTCTTCTCAGCTGCATCTAAACTCCCTTGATTCATCTCTTCTGCTCCCAAACAGAGGTTTCAGCTCCCCTCTTTGCTGGTCACAATGTAGATCCACACAATCTTCACAAGTGTCGGCGCCAGCGAAATTTCGGCAGAGTTTCCCCTTAGCGGAAGTCACATCTAGCCTCCAGAACTCCACTTAGGCACGCCCACAGGCCATGGTGGGTCTAGGAGGGTCTCCAAACTTCAGTAGACTCCCCAAAAGGTCCTTAATCAGCTCTGATACCACTTGTTAGAGACTAAGGACGGAGTCTACGAAGATTAGATGCCTAAAATTGTCAAAATCGTTGGCTTAGAATTCTGGACAGAAACGTCGAGTTCACAAGAAACGCCGTCCACAAAACGTTCACGGTCAAAACTTTACCAAACTCGGATATCTTGTAGCTCTACTGCATAGCTACAATTGCCAAGTTGAATCGTACAAGAAGGTAAAGTATATCTTGAGTTATCACTTTCGGCGCACTAGGGGGTATGCTGCCATAGAATCTTAACTCAATCACAAAGTTCTCACACAAGTTCAGAATTACTACACAAGAGAGTTAGAGTGGCAATGAACCAGTTGGGATGGGATAAGGAGGACGAGAGGGAAGGTCCCAAGAGAGTCCCCAACCAAGGAAACCCCATGCCACACAATTCCCTTCCCCATAGGCAACCCAACTTTGACCTTTGTCACTATCCCAACCTCCACAATCCACCTCAACCCAACTTGGCCACACTTGCCAACCTGGTTTGGTTTCTCCCAACCATTTGGCAGCAACTACAGTAGAAAATACGAATTTCCCAACCCCCAGAAGTCTGTACCCCATATTGAGTCAACCTCACAACTTCCCATGGTTGCCACAATCAAATATGAAAAGCATACGAACTCCAACGTTCGTAACTTTCTTGTTCGTGCTTCAATTGAAGCGATACTTGGTTCGTCGGAAAGCTCTCGAGCAGAGGAGTCACTTCAGATATCTGCTCAAGCAAAATAACACACACACACACTCAGAAAAACCAAACCGCACAAAACACAAATTCTTGCACACGCTCACACCACGCATGCAACGCACAAACATATGATGGGAGGCAGACAGACGTGAATGCATATGATTGCATCACACAACACTGTTATGGCTTCCCCTAGCGTTCTCACCTTTGACGCTAAGGGTCGGGCGATGGACTTTGAGGTCTGAGTAGATGATCTGCAGCTTTACCGCAGTGCGATAGGGCAGACGGCCTCTCCCTTTTTGACCTCACTTCTGGTGCCTCCCCTGCCCCTGCTGCTGATGCTTACGCCACTGTTCGCTCACAGTGGGCCACACTGATGCTGCTGCTCGCCTTGCTGTTCACCGCCACTTACCGATCACTGGGCGTGCACACTTTAGCCAGTACAAGAGTGCTCAGACCTTGTACGACGCTGTAGTTGCACGCTTCTCTTGCCCTGCCACTGCTGCACTGAGCCGACTCATGCTACCGTTCCTCTTCCCTGACCTTGCTGCCTTTCCCACTGTCTCTGACCTCATTACGCACCTCCGCACTCTTGACACTCGCTACGGCGCTGCGCTTCCTGCTGAGTTCCGCGCCAAGAACCCCCCCCCCCCATGTACATCACCCTCTACTACATAGTCACTCGGCTCCCTGACTCTCTTCGCGTAGTCAGGGACCACTTCCTCTCTGTTTGCCCCACCACTCTCATCGTTGACCTCCTCGAGAAGGCCCTCCTAGCGATAGAGAAGAGCATTGTCGCTGTAGGAGCCTCTCGTGGTGACCCTGGCACCCCCGTCTTTGAGGGGTGTTCTCCCTCCCCCCTCTTGCCCTCTGTCGCCTTTGCTGCTGCGGCCGACCTCGTTGGTTTCGAGTCGCTTGGCGCTGCGTCTACCCCGCGCGGGAGACGTTGCAACGGCAAGGGCAAGAGGGGCAAGGGCACTGGAGGGGGTGGAGGGGGCGGTGGAGGTGGTGGTGGAGGCGGTGGAGGGAGTGGGGGTGGTGGTGGGAGTGGTGCCGGGGGTGGTGGCGGCGGCGGCAGCAGTGGAGGCGGCGGAGGCGGTGGAGGTGGCGGAGGGAGCGGAGGCGGCGGAGGTAGTGGAGGAGGTGGAGGTGGAGGTGGCGGAGGGAGCGGAGGCGGCGGAGGTAGTGGAGGAGGTGGAGGTGGAGGTGGCGGCGAAGGCGGCGGATGCGGCGGCGGTGGTGGTGGAGCGAGTCGCGACTCTGCACCGAGGAGTGGCTCCGGCGGTGGTCAGCGCCAGCAACAGCAGCGGAGTGGTGTGACCATGTCCCCTCAGCAGCTTCATGACTGGTACATTGCACGCCAGCGCGGTGGGGGTTTTGACCCCTGCTCCTACGTTCTCCATATCGGCGACCGCACTGGTGAGCAGTGCGGAGGTCCGCACTCCACCCAGCGCTGCTTTGGTCGCCTGATGGACGCGTGGCGTTGCTAGTTTCCTTAGGCGTCAGAGATCCCTCGCTGGGGAGATCTGGCCAAGGCCGGGGTTGCTACCTTTGATCTTGACTTTGATGCTATTCTTGCTGTCATGTATGCTGTTGCTGATAGTGTTGAGGGTGCCTGTTACCTGTGTATACCGTATGACCCGAGCATTGAGGCTACTGCACTAGGTGCCGGTGAGACTACTGTTCTAGGTGCTAGTGCGTCTACTGCCCCAGGTGCTAGTGCGTCTGCTGCCCCAGGTGCTGGTGAGTCTGCTCTCTCAGGTACTACGTCGGCTCAGGCCTTCCACACCTTCACCCTGGACTCGGGTGCGTCCCGCTCCTTCTTTTGAGACTGCACCACTCTTACGCCGCTTAGTCGGCCGGTTGCGGTCTCCCTGGCAGACCCCTCTGGGGGTCCTGTCCTTGCTAGTTTCTCCACTGTCCTTCCGTGCCCTGCAGCCCCCTCTAGCACCCTGTCTCGTCTGTACCTCCCCTCGTTCTCTACGAACTTGGTGAGTGGAGCGGACCTACAGGATCGAGGGGTTGACCAGTCCTGCGAGTCAGCGAGTGACCCACTGAACGTGTGCTCGGACAGGCCGACACTTGGCCACGTTCACTCGTTGGCCAGGGTCGAGCCTGTACACCCTTACTGCTGAGTCTCCTCCTACTTCTGAGTCTGCCCGGGTAGCTGCGTCGAGTTAGGTGTTTGCTGCGGCGTCCATGTCTGGTCCTGAGTCTGCCCCCTGCTCGTGTCATCTGCTGTGCCACTAGACTCTCCTTTGGCACCACCGCCTTGGTCACCCCTCCTTGCCTCGTCTCCGAGGCATGGCCTCCCGTGTCCTTGTCTCCGGTCTTCCTCGGTCTCTCCCTCCCCTTCCTCCGGGGCCTAGCCCTACCTGCGTCCCCTGCGTCGAGGGGCGACAGCGCGCCACCCCTCACTCCTCCGAGTTTCCTCCGACAGAGGCTCCGCTGCAGACTCTACACATGGACGTGTGGGGCCCAGCCCGCGTCAGTGGGTAGGGGCGAGAGCGGTTCTTTCTGCTGGTCGTTGACGACTACTCGCGTTACACCACAGTCTTCCCCTTGCGCAGCAAGGGTGACGTCACTGAGGTGTTGATCGACTGGATCCGCGCAGCTCGTCTCCAGCTCAGAGAGAGTTTTGGCTCGGACTTTCCTGTTCAACGTGTGCACTCTGATAGAGGCGGGGAGTTTTCCTCAGCCCGTCTGGGAGCCTTCTGTCGTGCACAAGGCATCCACCAGACCTTCACGCTTCTGGCCTCTCCACAGCAAAATGGGATTGTTGAGCGCCGCATTGGCATGGTCATGGACGTCGCGCGTACGTCCATGATGCATGCGGCTGCCCCCCATTTTCTGTGGCCATTTGCTGTTCAGTACGCCGCGCATCAGCTCAACCTTCAGCCCCGGGTCTCCTTGCCAGAGACCTCCCCGGCCTTGCGGTGGACAGGGAAGGTTGGCGATGCGTCTGCGTTTCGGGTCTGGGGATCTCGGGCGTTTGTCCGCGACTTGTCTTCCTTGGCTTCCCCCCCGACGCACTTGGCTGGCAGTTTTACCATCCCACCACGCGCCGTGTTCTGTCCTCCCAGGACGTCACCTTTGACGAGTCGGTGCCTAACTACCGTCTCTTCCCCTACCGCACTACGCCCCTCCTCCTGCCGCCGCTCTTCCTTGCGCCAGGTGCTGCCGAGTTAGACCCCCTCCCTCCTCACGGTCCTGCCCCTTTAGGTGTGTCCCAGGTAGACGCAGTCGAGCCTGTCAAGGTAGCTGTTGACTCTCGTGCTGCTAGAGGTGCTGAGCCTGCGGGTGCTGGGTCTGCGAGTGCCGGGTCTGGGGGTGCTGAGTTTGGGGTGGGTACTGAGCCTGGGGGTGCTGGGTCTGCTCGTGTGGCCACCGGCGGTGCTTCGTCGAGGCGGGAGCCGCTCTCTCCACAGGAGCTGCGCGAGTGGTTCGCCTGCCGCTGGAGACGTGCTGCTGAGTGTGGGGGTAGTGCTGGAGCTGCTGGAGCTGTTGTTGTTGCTGGTGCTGCTTGAGGTGGAGCTGCTGGGGGTGTTGGCGCTGGTGTTTCTAGTGGTGCTGGTGCGTCTGGGGGTGCTGCTGAGGCAGCTGGTGCTGACGGTCCTACTGGAGTTGGTGCTGCTCGTGCTGGAGCTGCTGGGGGTGTTGGCGTTGGCGGTGCTGCTGGCGCTGGTGCTTCTGAGGGTACTGGAGTTGGCGCTGTTGGAGCTGGAGATTCTACTGGCGCTGGTGCTGCCGCGGGGGGTACTGGTGTCGTCCCTGCTGGTTTTGGAGGCGCTGAGCGGCCGAGGCCGTACTTTGTTCCACTCCTAGAGCAGGTTCTTGGTCTCCCGCCCTCTTCTGGTCCTGCTCTTCCCTTAGAGTGTCCACAACCTGTCCAGTCGCAGTCATAGTTACAGCCCGCCTCCCCGCTACCTGCTCCTTCTCCCTACACTGGTCCTACTGGAGTTCTTGCTGAGCGTCGTGAGCCTGCGTCTCGTCCTGCGTCGCCTTTTCGTGCTGCTTGCACTAGTCGTCGTCCTGTGCGTCCGCGTCTTCCTGCGGTCCCCGGCACACACCAGATGGCATTGCGTCCATCCACTGCTCCGCAGCGTGTCCCTTTGCCGTCTCCTACAGAGTCCTCTCTTCCTTCGCTAGCTGACCCGCAGTCTGACTCCCTTCGTGTTGCTAGTCCTTCGGTCACGCGCCTTCTTGCTACTGTTGTCACTGACCCTTCCTTTGAGTCCACTGCTGCGTCTCCTCTAGTTGCTGAGCTTGTTGACTTCGCTGCTCGCTGTCGTCTAGACTACGCTGCCAGTCTTGTTGCTGAGTCTGAGTGTGTCTGTCCTCCATCCGTCGGGGATGAGTGTGCTCTTAGCACGGACGTCCTTGAGGACAGGCAGAAGGAGTTCCACTGCGCTGCGGCTGCTTTGCCCCATCTCGTGTCCACGCTGATCGCCCTTGAGGGAGACCCAGATGCACCAGACATCCCGACTCCTCGATCATACGCTCAGGCGATCGAGAGTCCCTACTCCTCTCAGTGGCAGTCGGCCATGGACGCAGAGATGGCTTCCTGGAAGTCCACAGGTACCTACGTTGACGAGGTTCCCCCACCTGGGGCGAACATCGACAGTGGGATATGGATCTTCAGGGTGAAGCGGCCGCCTGGCTCTCCGCCTGTCTTCAAGTCGCATTACATGGCTCAAGGTTTTAGTCAACGCCAGGGAGTTTACTACTTTCAGACCTTCTCTCCCACCCCAAAGATGACCACTCTTTGGGTGCTGCTGCACATAGCCGCTCAGCGCGACTACGGGCTTCACTCTCTAGACTTCAGCACAGCTTTCCTGCAGGGCAGCCTGCACGAGGAGATCTGGCTGCGCCGTCCTCCTGACTTCACTGGGTCGTTTCCTCCTGGTGCCCAGTGGAGTCTCCAGCGGACACTCTACGGTCTCCGCCAGGCACCCCGTGAGTGGCACGACACACTGAGGACTACACTTGCGGCTCTTGGGTTTGCTCCTTCTACAGCAGACCCGTCACTGTTTCTGCACACTGACACCTCTTTGCCGCCGTTCTACATCCTTGTGGACGTCGACGACTTGGTCTTTGCCATTGCTGATACTGCTGGACTCGCCCATATGAAGTTCGAGCTGCAGAAGAGACACACGTGCACAGACCTGGGTGAACTGCGCAACTACCTTGGCTTGCAGATCACCCGGGACAGAGCATGCCGCACCATTACCCTGACTTAGTCACACATGGTGCAGCAGGTCCTTCAGCGCTTCGGCTTCACGTACTCCTCGCCTCAGGCCACTCCTCTGCCTACGCGCCACTCGCTCTCAGCTCTGCCTTCGGATGAGTCCGTAGAGTCGAGTAGCCCCTACCTAGAGCTTGTTGGCTGCCTCATGTACCTGATGACCTGCACACGACCTGACCTTGCATACCCTCTTAGCATCTTGGCACGCTATGTTGCTCCTGGGAGACACAGACCAGAGCACCTGGCAGCAGCAAAGAGGGTGTTGCGCTACGTGTGCAGTACGTCGAGCATGGGGCTAGTGCTTGGAGGGCGACGTCGAGTAGTCCTCACAGGTCACGCTGACGCTTCTTGGGCTGACGACCAGGCTCTGCAGCGGTCGTCACAGAGTTACACCTTAAGCCTTAGCTCCGGCTCTTTTTCGTGGCGGTCTACCCGCTCGTCCTCTGTTCTCGGCTCCAACTGTGAGGCTGAGATCTACGCAGGGGCTGCACAGGAGCTACGCTGGCTCACCTACCTGCTGACTGACCTAGGAGAGCCGCCTCGTTCTCCTCCAGTTCTGTACGTAGACAACAAGGCCATGCTGGCCTTGTGTCGGGAGCACAGACTGGAGCACAGAATGAAGCACATTGTTCTCTGCTACTTCCTGGCTCGTGAGCTGCAGCAGCGTGGTCAGCTCCGCCTCACCTACGTGGCCTCTGAGGCCAACACTGCTGATATCTTCACCAAGGCCCTTCCGCCTTGTGATCATCAGCGCTTCTGTACTATGCTAGGTCTTGTGCCTACCTGGCCTCACTTGCTCACTTCTTGATCTTGTTTGTACTGTATTCTTTCTATACCTGCACTTGCTTATTTACCCATATATATATGACCTTGCATGTGAACTGGCCTTGTGGCCCTACTCTTGTGCTCGGACTGTGTGGTGACTTTGTGATCCACCCTGAGCTTGCTTTGTTTTGCTTTGTTTGACTAGTCTTGTGACCGCTTGTTCTTCCCCACCTTGCCTATGGGGGTGTGTCAGAACATTATAGCTTATACATGTGTGTAGGCTGTAGTGGGGTAGCCCATATGGGGTACAACCCAATTAGGGTTAGTACTTGTACCCAAGTGTTTCATAGTTCATTCATCCATTCTCACTTCTCGTCAGTTTTTTGACCGCTAAAACCTAGCTTTTAGAACCGCGAGGGCGACGACGGAAAGCGCCAATTTCGGGTACGTAAACCAGTTCTGCGCTATTTTCTAATGTCCCGCTCAAACCGGTTTTCGAACACTCCTCAGGTCCAGTGGCGAAAAAGTTGGAATTTGGAGTGTCGTATCGAATTTCTTCTCAACAGCCGAGACCGGACACGAATTTCGACTAAGGAAAAATTACGCGACCTACAGAATCGACGCTCGTCATTTCTACATTCGATTTGACTCATAGTATGATGACCAACGCCTAGAATTCAATCATTTTCATCGCACATTTTCCTGTAAATCGCCAAATGGAGGAAAATGGTGATAATTTTGTACGAAAAATTACGGAGTTACACACCGGTTTGGACTAGACGCGAGCGGCACTCCAGCGAATAGAGGAGCTTTTCGCGAACCAATCGAAAGCCGCCACGACAGCAGCGAATGCAACAACGACGGCAGCAGCAGCAGCCGCAACACCGAGACTTCACCCAGCAGCAGCGGCAACAGCTACAGTGAATCTTGAGGCGGCACGTCTGAGGCTACCGGAATCGTTCAATCCAAATGCGAGAGACACCGACGTCCGTCGATTCATTGCGACTCTCGAAATTTACTTCAAGGCCGTTGGCTGTACGACCCTGACACATGATGTAATGCAGATTCGACTCACAGCGACACTGTTTTGAGGCCCGACGCTCGAGTGGATTTACAACAGCAATAAGATCCGAGGCGAGGGGTCATGGACGCAGTTTAGGGAAGCTTTAATTCAACGTTTCAACCAAGTATCGCTTCAAACTCCAGCTTCATGGCGCGGCAGCAGATTCATTTGCATAAACAGTTCAGCAGTGTAACACAGTACACGCAGTAGATGGAGAGCCTCTTCAACTTAATTACCGACCTGAGCGAAGGGGAGAAAATCCAAGCGTATACTGAGGGGCTAAGACGGAAGTCCGCCGACAGGTGATTGCCGCGAAATACAACAACTACCACGACTTGGTGTGTGCAGCAGAGAGATTCGATGCGTTGGCTCAAGGTCAACCCAAAACACGACAACGCGTGCCAAACAGATCCTTCGGCACGGAGCGATGGCACCACCCACGACCGCCGACCCGATGGATATCGATAAGATCGACGCGAAGCAGCGGCCGGCAAAATATGAGAAGTGCGAATTTTTTGGCGCAGCAGAACATTGACTCTTGGCATGTTGGAAAACGAAGAAGGCACGAGCGGAGATGCAGGGCAACAATAGTGCGACATCCACGATGGCAAAAAAAGGAGGACATGATGGCGCGAATTTAAAACGCCACGACCGGCCGACAACAGGGGAAATCGCCGAGACAAATGGAGGCTCCGCGAAACAAGACTCTGCACCGACCGTGATGTCAGAATATTATGTTTCTCTAGTCTGTAGTGGGGTACTCTATAGTGAGTACAACCCTTTTAGGGTTTGCTATATGTATCCCAATGTTTGCAAGTAAACCCCTCCTCTCCTCTTCATTCCTCAATTCTTCACATGCTATTAGAGCACTACGGTCCTGGCCTGTGGGCCCACCTAACTGCTTCCGCTGCTACTCTGTGCACTACACGCCCCGTGGCGTGTCCCTCTCGCGCCCTTAGTGGCCCCGTCGCCGCCCTTCTCGGCCCCTCGCGGCCCCTTCGCGGCCCCGTTGCCGCCCCTTTCAGGCCTCTCGCGGCCCCTTCGCGGCCCGTCGCCGCCCTTCCAGGCCCCTCGCGGCCCCTTCGCGGCCCCGTCGCCGCCCCTATTGGCCCCGTCGCCGCCGCCAACGGCCCCGTCGCCGACCCGGGAAACTCCAGCCGAACACGCCAAAGAGTAAGAATATTCCCTCTCGAGGTTTTCAAGCCTTTAAACAAATCAGAGGAGATTTCAAGGCCAAGAAAAAGCCTTCATACATTATTCAGGTACCTAAGAAGTTGGCAAACCACTCCGGAGCGTTGAAAAGGGTCGTGCATTCCAAGGAGTTAATATTCTCTCCCCGCAACACAGTCTTAAGGCTCCCTGTTGCCCCCAGGTGAAGCCTACACAGCTGCAAAGGCTTATGGGAAGGTTCCAGGCCAAGACGAAGCTGAATCGGCCTTGGATAAATCCTTCTTACCCAACTCAGTTGAAAACTAATATGGAGTCAGCACCTTTGAGCGCAGGACCGAGGGATGATCTATTCGACGTATCCTACGATCCTATAAGTGAGACCATCTACGGTTACTCGGAGCAGCAAGAACCACTACTACTCGAGGTGATCTGCAACAGGCGACGCCTCAAAGCACTGGTGGATAGCGGTGCGTCTGACTCGGTGTGCGACCGCGGGACATTGGAGAAAATTGAAGAATCTTCAGAGGAGACCAAGTTCTCGGCAACAATGGTGGATGGTACTAAACTGTCAAAAATGAGAAGTGATTGGACTAGGAAAAGCGTGGGGTACAAGTAGGAAACCCTAAAGTTATCATACCCCATAGTATCTGTCAGTAGAGATGCACTGTGGATGCCCGATTGATCCTGGAGAGGGTTACAGGCGCGCTCGCCTGGGGGGTTATGGGCGCACTGACCCGCTACTAAACAAGCCCTTTTATCCCAATGGTCTAGTGGTTGGGATTCTGACATGGTATCAGAGCGGTCTCGGGTTCGATTCCCGGTGTATGCACATGTAGGCCGTTGCCGCTGTGCTTAGTCCTGGGCCTCCCAGTGTGGGGGGGTGTCAGTAGAGATGCACTGTGGATGCCCGATTGATCCTGGAGAGGGTTACAGGCGCGCTCGCCTGGGGGGTTATGGGCGCACTGACCCGCTACTGAAACAAGCCCTTTTATCCCAATGGTCTAGTGGTTGGGATTCTGACAGTATCTACCCCACTACAGCCTAAACAACTGTAGCAGATATAACATTTGACACACCCCCATAGGCAAAGTGGGGGAAAGCAAGGGGTCACAAGACCAGTCAAGAAAAGCAAAGCAAGCTCAGGGTGGATCACAACGTCACCACACTCACTGATCACAAGCAACACGCCACAAGGCCAGTTCACATGTAGAGGCATCTATGTAACACAAGCATCACAGTGATCTCTACCTAGTAAAGCAAGCATGCAGATATATATGTATATATACAGATCACAGTACAGGCAAAGTCTACAACAAGTGAGGAAAAGTGGGCACAAGCCCTAGCAAAGTGCCGAAACGCTGATGATCACTAGACTGAAGTGCCTTGGTGAATATATCAGCTGTGTTGGCCTGAGTGGCCACGTAACGCAGACAAAGCTGACCACGCTGCTGCAACTCTCAAGCCAGGAAGTAACGTAGAGCGATGTGCTTCGTTCTATGCTCCAGTCTATGCTCCTCACACAAGGCAATGGCAGCCTTGTTGTCGACATACAGCACTGGAGGAGAACGAGGCCGCTCTCCTAGGTCGGTCAGTAGGTAGGTGAGCCAGCGTAACTCCTGTGCAGCCATGGCTGTGGCGTAGATCTCAGCCTCACAACTGGAGCTGGGAACTGAAGACAAACGCGTAGAACGCCAAGAAAATGAACCAGAGCCAAGGCTGAAGGTGTAACCCTGTGACGACCGCTGAGTAGCCTGGTCGTCAACCCAAGAAGCGTCTAAGTGCCCAGTGAGAACAACTGAGCTCCTCCCTCCAAGCACGAGCCCCATGTCCAATGTACTTCACAAGTAGCGAAATACCCTCTTTGCAGTATCCCAGTGCACCTTTCGGTGCCGACCAGGAGCCACGTAGCGAGCCAGAAGGCTAAGAGGGTACGCGAGGTCAGGACAAGTGCAAGTCATCAGGTACATGATGCAGCCAACTAGCTCTAGGTAAGGACTGTTGATTGTGTAGGTGGTTGGAGTAATTTGCTCTAGCTGGTTGTGGGCTAAGGGTTTGGGCAAAATGTGGTGGTTAGACTTGTTGCTAGCTAGAATTGATCTCACACCAAACAAGCACCAACAAACCTTTGCTATTCAGTACAACACCTTTGGTGTTGCTAGTTTAGCACTTTGGGCTGTTGGGGATTGTTGTAGAGCAAGGTTTGGGTTGGTAGGGTTTAACCAACTCGTCACTTTTCAGATTTGAACTCTTCCCAAAGCTACTTTCTTGATTTAATCCATGGCTGCCTATTGATTCCTCCAGAATACCCCGTCGCACTTAAATCGCAAAAGCGATCGGCCTAGATCTTGGTTGAAGGCGTGCGTTACCATTCTTGAAAGTAGAGATTAAGACCTTTCCAATGCGTACCTGCTCATAGTTTAAGGTTACGTGAGCTGCACGCAATGTTCCGTCGAAGTCGGCGGACTTAATCTCTTGTTACGCTCTCCAGATTCGCTCGCTTTCCATCCGTGGTATCAGAGCTGGTTAGGCCTGCGACATTCCCTCCTATTATTATATTTCGAATTGGCTTAGGAACCTCCAGATCTAGGGTTGGTCATGGCCCAGAAATTAGATGGCCCTCCTAGGTTCACCGGCTCGGATTTTTCGCTATGGCGGTTCCAGTTTACGCTTTGGCTAGGTACCAAAGACCTAGAAGGCGTTTTGGAAGGATCGGAGCGAAGACCTGAAGCTGATGAAGGAAAGGCATCTACGGGAGTCTCTAGCCAAGTTGGAGAAGGGGCTGGGGGAGCCTCTAGCTCATCCATAACTGAGGGAAGTGGAGGTGGACCAGCAGCACTGCGAATCGGAAGGCAACGGCTTAGTACAGAGGAGCTTCTTAAGGCACAAGAAGCATGGGACCGCAAGGGCAGGCAAGCGTTCCAGTATCTGTGTTGGGCCTTGGAAGGCCAACTAGAGCTCCTAAAGATGCTGATTGACCTGAAGGGCAAGCAAGGAGCAGCTGCACTAGCATGGAAGAGAGTTCAAGATCGACATTTGCAAAAAGGGTTGTTAAGCATACTCACCTGGAGGAAGTGGTTCTACACCATGGAACGCAACTATGGCGATGGGGAGACCATGGTGCAGTACCTCCAGAGGGTGGATGAGTATGTGAGGGCATTGGAGGAGCTGAACTATGAAGTAGATGAGAAGGAGATCATCTACACCGCACTCCAGGGGCTGGACCAAGAAGCAAACGAGGCTCTACTACAATACCTTCACCTAGAGCAGCAGAAATGGACCAAGGCCTGGATATGGGAGGTGTTGGTTTCTGATGAGGCTCGCAAGCGTGATGCTGGTCAAGGAGTTGAGGGGGGAATGGGGGCAGGTGATATGGCTGCCTCCAGGAAATACCAGCAGCGGCACGGAGATGGGGGGAAGAAGAAGGAGCTCGACAAGTGCCTCGTCCCTGGATGCAACCGGAAGCACTCTTGGAAGGAGTGCTGGAGCCGACCAGATGGGTGGAAGCCTCAAGGGTACCTAGGAGAGGCTCCACCTGTCACTAGGCCTGAGTGGGTAGAGAGGAGGATGAAGAATGGAGCACGGAACAAGAAGGGCAGCAAAGGGAAAGCGGCAGCAGCGGCGGCAAACGAGGATAAGAAGGGAAAGGAGGACTTATCGGATGATGGATTCTCCTTCTTATCCTTAGAGAAGGAGACGGCGCTTGCTGGTCGTACGTTGGCTGACCCCAATCAGCTCATTCTAGACTCTGGAGCAACCTGTGGAATGTTACCTCGGCGCGACCTCTTCACCACTTATCACTCCCTCCCACCTAACTCCAAAATTGTGATTGTGGGGAGCGGAGATACGCTGCAAGCAATCGGCATCGGCACCATCACCGTCATGGGGAAGGAGGGGGAGGTGCTGAATGTGAAGGGTGTGCTTCATGTTCCTGATTTGGCAGCCAACCTTCTCTCGTGCTCTCAACTTGCGAGGCAAGAATACATATGCACCTTCACCATGGAAGGTGGCACCGCTCGCAAGGGTGGAGCTGTGGTGATGGAGGCCAAATTAGAGAAGGGCCTATACCTTGTTCCAGTTTGTGTGCCTCAGGTGGAGAGGGCACATGGAGTTGAAGCCGAGGAAGCCGCTTGTAGCAGCCGTTGGAGGGACGTGGAGCAGGTGACGACAGATTTGCTGCACCTACGCATGGGGCATGCAGGAAGGCAGCAACTTGTGGAGTGTGTGAAGAAGGGGGAGCTGAAGGGTGTGGAGATCAAGGAGGGTGGTGGGCAGCCAAGCAAGTGCCCTGATTGCACGACCGGGAAGCTGCCAAGGACCTCTTTCCCTACCTCCACCACTAGAGCCTCCGCACCTCTTGAGTTGGTGCACACGGATGTGTGTGGCCCCATGCAAACACCGGATAGGGAGAAGGGCACCAAATACTTCATCACCTTCTTGGATGACTTCAGCCGCCTAAGTTGGGTTACCTTGGTGAAAACCAAGGATGAGGTGGCCAAGGTCTTCAAACGTTGGATACGCTATGCGGAGAGGGAAGCCGGGGCCAATGTGAAGATACTAAGGTCTGATCGGGGTGGGGAGTACATGGGGAAGGATCTGGAGTCTTTCCTTGAAGACAAGGGCATCACCCACCAGCTTTCAGTTGCCTACACGCTGCAGGAAAATGGGGCAGCGGAGTGGCTAAACCGGACCCTCATTGACCTTGCCCGAGCCATGCTTGCTCATGCGCAGTTGGACCATACTTGGTGGGGGGCAGCAGTGCAATATGCCAACTGGGTTAAGAACAAAATGGGCAGCAAGAGGCTAGGGGGCAAGAGCCCTTACTTCATGTGGACCAGGAAGGTGCCTAGTGTATCCATGGCACGAGTGTGGGGGTGCATGGTGCAGTACAAAGTGCCCGACCAGCAACGGAGGAAGCTGGATCCTAAGGCACAATGGTGCATTTTTCTTGGGGTGTCGGAGAGGAGCAAAGCTTGGATGTTGTGGAGTGTGGCGGATCAGCGGGTGGTGGAAAGCAGGGATGTGGTTTTCCACGAGGGGCTGAGCTATAAGGGGTGGAAGGAGCATGGTGCTAGTACAGTTGTGAGCTCCCTTCAGGATCCCTACACCTCTTCCATCTTTGAGGGGGCATGGGAGGACCCTGGAGAGGAGGTAGAGGAGCAGCAAGAGGAAAAAAGGGAAGCTGCACCTCACCATGAGGAGTCACCAACTGCTGGTTCTACCCCTGACCCTAACGCACCAGCCCATGACCCGGAGCAGCCACAGGAGCAGCAGCAGCAACAAGAGAAGCCGCAGCAGCCACCACAAGGAGCATACACCGCCTGTTCCTGTGGGTAGGTGGCAGCAACTACTGCAGCAGCAGCTGTCCAAGTCACCACGGTCCCCCATAAAGAGAGTGACTTGGAAGGAGAAGCTGCAAAGTTTGGAGCAGGGGGAGGCTTCACCTCTGCGCCGCACCACACGCATCTCCCGGCCACCCGAAAGGTTCACACCAAGTGCACAGTAAGCTTGCATGCATGATCATGAGGTGCATGACTTGGAGGAGTGCATGTTTGTGGATGCTGAGGGGAGTGAGCTTGGGCTTGATTTCTCTCTCATGGGTCAGGTGCATGAGCCCAAGTCGGTCAAGGAGGCCTTGTCCCGTCCTGAGTGGATCGAGTCCATGCGTGCGGAGCTTGAGTCTCATAGGGTGAACGAGTCTTCTGAGCTGGTTGATCCAGCTTGTGTGCCACTTGGAATGGAGGTCTTGAGGTGTGAGTGGGTGTGGGAGTATACGCACATGGCTGATGGGAGTATTGAGAAGCCTAAGTCCAGGTTGGTGGCCATGGGGAACACTCAAACACGAGGCGTTCACTATGACCAGGTATATACCCCGGTGGGTAAACCTACCACCCTGAGAGGTTCCCTTGGGATGGCAGCATCCTCGGGGTCTCACATCCATCACATGGATGTGACCACTGCCTATCTTCATGGGGTCTTGAAGGAAGAGCTTTACATGAGGCATCCACCTGGTTTTGATGATGGGTCCGGCAGAGTTTGCCGACTCAGGAAATCAATCTATGGGCTAAAGCAAGCTCCAAGGCAATGGTACCTCAAGTTTGATGAGGCGCTGATGGACTTTGGGTTTGAGAGGTCGGAGTGCGACCCCGCCTTGTACCACTTGGTGAGGCGTGAGGGCAAGCTGTTCCTCTACCTCTATGTGGATGACATTCTGCTCATGTCTTCGAGCATGGTCTTGCTGGACGAGGTGAAGGGTCTCTTGTCCTCTCGTTTCCGCATGAAGGCTAAGTACTATTTGGGGATGCAGATTGAGCGTGATGAGAGTGGCATCTTGATTCATCAGGAGAGGTACATTCTCAACATGCTCGAGTTCTTTGGCCTTTCTGAGGCTAACCCGGTGCGTACCCCTCTCCCTTCAGGGTTCGACGTGCATGCACATGCTGAGGAGCCCTTGTTGCGAGATGAGCTGGTCCAGCTCTATCAAAGCATTGTGGGGTCTCTCATGTATGCAAGCACGACCACACAGCCCCAGATTGCTTATGCAGTGTCACAGCTGTCCAAGGTGGTGTCTTGTCCCAAGGCATTTCACTTGCAGGCTGCGAAGAAAGTGCTAAAGTACCTGAAAGGTTGTGTCAAGTCAGGTATCTTCTACCCCGCACACACCAAGCCTCACGTTGAGCTGGTGGGCTTTAGTGATGCTAATTATGCTGGAGATTCAGCTGATCGCAAGAGTCACATCGGCTATGTCTATTGCCTTAATGGTGCAGCCATCTCTTGGCAGAGCAAGAGGCAGCCGGCGGTTGCATTGTCCACCACTGAGAGTGAGTACATTAGTCTGTGTCAGTGCATTCAGGAGGGTGTGTGGCTGAAGCGTTTGTTTGGGGAGTTTGGGCATGAGTTTGCTGGTGGTGTGCCTGTGTTTGTGGACAATCTAGTCTGCCATTGCCCTTGCACAAAATGCATGCTTGCATGGCCGCACCAAGCACATGCAGGTTTGGTGGCATTTCATCAAGGAGATGGTGGCGTGCGGTGAGGTGATCCTCCGGTGGTGCCCCACCAACCGTCAAGCAGCAGATATACTCACCAAACCCCTCCCTTTTGAGCGGCATGGTGTGTGCATGTCCTTGATGGGGGTGCAGCCCCATGTCAGCATGGTGCCTGAGCAGGATGTAGGAGGACTGGTGCTTCTCTGCCTTGACGACCTCATGGTGTGGATGGCGCCCCTCCCTGGGCAAGGGGGAGTGAAGTGAAGGATTTTGACTAGTGGTGTTCAGCCACCTCCAGCACAAGCAAGGGGGAGTGTTGATTGTAAAGGTGGTTGTGGTATTTCGCTCTAGCTGGTTGTGGGCTTAGGGTTTGGGCAAAATGTGGTGGTTAGACTAGTTGTGGGCTGGAATTGATCTCGCACCCAACAAGCACCAACAAACCTTTGCTATTCACAACAACACCTTCGGTGTTGCTAGTTTAGCACTTTGGGTTGTTGGGGATTGTTGTAGGCCGAGGGTTGGGTTAGTAGGGTTTGACCAACTCGTCACTTTTCAGATCTGAAATCTTCCCAAAGCTACTTTCTTGATTTAATCCTTGGCTGCCTATTGATTCCGCCAGAATACCCCGTCGCACTTAAATCGCGAAAGCGATCGGCCTAGATCTTGATTGAAGGCGTGCGTTACCATTATGGAAAGAAGAGATAAGACATTTCCAACGCGCAACTGCTCATAGTTTAAGGTTACGTGAGCTGCACGCAATGTTCCGTCGAAGTCGGCGGACTTACTCTCTTGTTACGCTCTCTAGATTCGCTTGCATTCCATCAAGGACCACTCGGCTCTACGGACTCGTCCGAAGGTGGAGCTGAGAGCAAGTCACCTGTAGCCAGAGGAGTGGCCTGTGCTGAGGACCAGGTGAAGCCGAAACGCTGAAGGACCTGCTGCACCATGTGTGACTGAGTCAGTGTGATGGTGCGGCGTGCTCTGTCCCACGTGATCTGCAAGCCAAGGTAGCTGCGCAGTTCACCCCGGTCTGTGCACGTGTGTCTCTTCTACAGCTTGGACTTCACGTGGGTGAGAGCCTTTGCATAAGCAGTGGCAAAGACCAAGTCGTTGACGTACACGAGGATGTAGAACAGCGGCAGCGAAGTGCCGGTACGCAGAAACAGCGACGGGTTAGCAGTAGAAGGCGCGAACCCAAGAGCCGCAAGTGTAGTCCTCAGCGTGTCGTGCCATTCACGTGGCGCCTGGCGGAGACCGTAGACCGGACGGCGGAAGCTCCACTAGGTACCAGGAGGGAACAACCGAGTGAAGCCAGGAGGGTGGCGCAGCCAGATCTCCTTGAGCAGGCTGCCCTACAAGAAAGTTGTGCTGAAGTCAAGAGAGTCAAGCTCATAGTCACGCTGAGCGACAACGTGCAGTAGCACCCAAAGAGTGGTCATCTTCAGGGTGGGGGAGAAGGTCTGGAAGAAGTCTACTCCCTCTTGCTGACTGAAGCCTCGAGCAACGTAACGAGCCTTGAAGACAGGTGGAGAACGTGGCGGCCGCTTCACCCTCAAAATCCACATGCCACTGACGATGTTCGCCCCAGGCGGGGGAACCTCGTCGACGTAAGTGCCAGTGGACTTCCAGGATGCCATCTCTGCGTCCATGGCTGACTGCCAATGAGAGGAGTACTCACCCGCGATCGCCTCAGCGTAAGAGCGCGGGGTCAGGATGTTTGGTGCATCCGGGTCTCCCTTAGGTGCAATCAGCATGGACACGAGATGAGGTACAGCAGCGGCAAAGCACTCAAAATCCTCCTGCCTATCCTCAATAACGTCCGTGCCTAGAGCACACTCACCCCCAACGAACGGTGGACTGACAGACCCAGACTCAGCAACAAGACTCGCGGTGTAGTCTAGACGACAGCGAGCAGCGAAGGCGACAAGCTCAGCAACTAAGGCAGACGCAGTAGTAGACTCAAAGGTAGGGTCAGTGACAGCAGTGGCCAGGAGAGGCGTGATAGTAGGACTAGCAGCACAAAGAGAGTCAGACTACGGGTCAGCAAGGGCAGGAAGAGAGGACGCAGGAGGAGAAGGCAGAGGGACACGTTGCGGAACAGTGGAAAGACGAAGCGTCATCTGGTGAGTGCCTGGGACAGCAGGAGGACGCTGACGCGGGACACGATGACCAGAACGAGCAGCACAAACAGGCGACGCAGAATGAGACTCAGGCGACACAGGACAAGACTCAAGCTCACGACGCTCCGTAAGACCTCCTGTCGGACCAGTGTAGGGAGAAGGACCAGGGAGGGGCGAGTCAGGTTGTAACTGTTACTGCGACTAGACAGGCTGAGGACACTCTAAAGAGGGAGCACGACAAGGAGGAGGAGGCTTACTAAGAACCTGCTGAAGGAGCGGAACAAAGTACGGCCGTGGCCGTGAAGCGCCCCCAGAACCAGCAGAGACAGCACCAAAACCCCCAGCAGCAGCTCTAGCAGTGCCAACTCCAGTACCCCCAGTAGTACCAGCTCCAGCAGCACCGTCGGCTCTAGCACCTGCTGGACCAGCCCCAGGGTCAGCAGCTACACCAACTCCAGTAGGCTCAGCCTCCTCAGCTCCACCGGCAGCTCCAGTAGCGCCAGCACCTGCAGCTCCAACTCCAGCACCAGCAGCACCTCCAGTAGCACCAGCTCCAGCAGCTCCAGCTCCAGCAAAACCCCCAGTCCTAGCAGCTCCAGTACCGCCTGTACGAGCACCTCTAGGACCTGAGGCTCCAGTACCTCCAGCCACACAAGGGCCTCCAGCGAGCGGCACCCCACTGCTAGGTGCGCCGCTCCGGAGGCTGCAGCGGCGAGCGTACCATTCACGCACTCGCTATGGGGAGGGAGGCGCGGGCTGCGACACTGTACCCAAAGCACCACCAGCTCCAACTCCGGTAGAACCCGCAGCTCCAGCAGCCCCACGCCAGAGGCTGCAACGCTGAGAGTACCACTCACGCAACTACTGTGAAGAGGGAGCGTCACCAGAAGCAGGACGGTCAGTCTCAGCTCCCTCAGGCTCAGCATCCCAAGGCTCAGCACCCCCAGGCTCAGCACCCCCAGGCTCAGCACCCCCAGTCTCAGCACCCCCAGGCTCAGCACCCCCAGTCTCAGCAACCCCAGGCTCAGCACCCCCAGGCTCAGCACCCTCAGTCTCAGCACCCCCAGGCTCAGCACCCCCAGTCTCAGCACCCCCTGACGCCGTACCCCTCGCACGACCAGAGTCAACAGCTACCTCGACAGGCTCGACCGGGTCTACCTGGGAAACACCTGAGGGAGCAGGACCTTGGGGAGGGAGGGGGTCTACCGAAGTAGCGACTGGCGTGAGGATGAGCGGCCGGGTGGGAAGCGGCGCAGTGCGGTAGGGGAACAGACGGTAGAAGGGTACCGACTCGTCAAAAGTGACGTCTTGAGAGGGGAAGACACGGCGCGAGGTGGGGTTGTAAAGCTGCCAGCCAGGCGCGTCAAGGACAAAGCCAAGAAAGACGCAAGGAACGGCACGGGAGGAGAGCTTGTCCGCGGACGTATCGCGGACAAAGGCTCGACATCCCCCAGACTCGGAAATCTGACGCATCGCCAACCTTCCACGTCCAACGTAGTGTGGGCGAGGTCTCCGGAGCAGAGACTGGGGGCCACAGGTTAAGCTAATGAGCAGCGTACTGTACTGCAAACGTCCACAGAAAATGGGGGGCAGCCTCATGGATTATGGAGGTACGAGCGACCTCCATGACTAAGCCAATGCGGCGCTCAGCAATCCCATTCTGCTGTGGAGAGGCCGGAAGAGTGAACGTATGGCGGATGCCGTGCGCCGCACAGTAGGCTGCCAAGAGGTCAGAGGAAACTTCACCACGCGTGTCAGAGTGCAGACGCAGGACTGGAAAGTCCGACTGGAATTGGTCGCAGAGCTGGAAACGAGCAGCGCGGATCCAAGGGATCAAAACATATGTGACCTAACCCTTGGTGCGCAAGGGGAAGACCGTGGTGTAGCGCGTGTAGTCATCGACAACCAGCAGGAAGTTCCGCTCATGGCCCTGTCCATGGACGCGAGCTGGGCCCCACACGTCCACGTGAAGAGTCTGCAGAGGAGCCTCTGTGGGAGAGAGCGAGGAGGAGTGAGGAGTGGCGCTGCCGCCCCTGAACACAAGGAAGACAGGGAGGAGCAAGCAAGGCTGGGAGCGGAGGGAGAACTCTGGGAAGACTAGAGACAAGGTACCGGGAGTGCATGCCACGAAGGCGCTGCACTGAAGGGTGACCAAGGCGGTGGTGCTAGAGGACGGTCTGGTGCGACAGGGTGCGACATGAGCAGGGGGCCGACAGCTGACCTGACGTAGACGCAAACGCAGCTACCTGAGGGGACTCAGTGGTCAGTGTATACACGTCCGACCCCGGCTGCCGAGTAAAGGTAGCCAGGTGGCGACCCGTCCGAGCACACGTACAGTGGGTCACACACTCATAGGCAGGGGTGAACTAGTGAACACCCCCATCCTGGAGAGCAGAGCCCGCCACCAAGTTCGTAGAGAACGAGGGGAGGTAAAGACCCGACAGGGTGCCGTCCGGAACCGCAGGACAAGGGAGGACAGTGGAGGAGGTCGCAAGGATCGGGCCCACAGAGGGGTCAGCGAGGGAGACAGCAACAGGCGAGCTAGCTGCTCAAGGACAGTGCGGTCACAAAAGAAGCAGCGAGAAGCACCCGAGTCCAGTGTGAAGGTGTGCAGTGCCTCAGTAGATGCAGTACTAGCAGGTGCAGACGCACGAGCACCTGGAGCAGCAGACTCATGAGCACCTAGAGCAGCAGCCTCACCAGGACCTAGGGCAGCAGACGCACTAGCACCTGGAGCGGCAGTCTCACTGGTCCCAATACACGGGTCAGGCGGTACACTCAGGTAGTTGTCACCCTCACTAATAGTCAATGCATACATAGCACCAAGGATAACATCAACATCAAGAGCAAAGATATCAATTCCCTTCTTAAGGAGATCAGCCCAGCGGGGCAGCTCAGAGGCGTCAGGGAACAACTCGCGCCACGCAACGTCGAGACGAAAGAAGTAGCGTTGCGCCGTGTGAAACCTCCCACAGGTCTGGCCGGTACGGTCACCTGTGCGGATGACGTACGGGCAGGTATCTCCACCCCCAGACCCCCCACGCTGAGAGTACCACTCTCGGAGGTGCTGGGACGATGGGGTCTCGCCGGGACGCTGCTGCTGCCTCTGGCCACCTCCGATCCCCCCACGCTGCACTGCTCCACCGCGCCCGCCACCAGCTCCACTGCCGCCACCGCTGCCACCACCACCCCCGCCACCCCTGCCACCACCGCCGCCACCACCCCCGGCTCCGCCACTGACCCCCCCACCACGAGCACCACTCCCACCACCGCCACCACCCCCGCCGCCTCCACCCCCTCCATCACCGCCACCCCCATCGCCACCCCCGCCACCCCTGCCCCCCTTGCCCCTAACGCCCTTGCGCCTCCCACTAGGAGCAGACGCAGCCCCGACCCCCTCAGCACCGAGGTAGTCAACAGCAGCAGCAGATGCAATGGAGGGAAGGAGGGGGACGGGGGAGCACCCCTGAAAGAAGGGGGCACGAGGATTGCCACGAGAGGCACCTACAGCTACAATGCTCTTCTCGGCTGCTAGGAGTTCCTTCTCGAGCAGGTCGACAGTGAGGTCGGTAGGGGAGAGGGTGAGAAAGTGGTCCCTGGCAGTGTGAAGGGAGTCAGGGAGGCGGGTGACCAGGTGATAGAGTGTGAGGTACATCGGGGGAGGGTTCTTGGCTGGGAAATTGGGGGGAAGCGCGGCACGGTAGCGAAGATCACTAGTACGGAGGTGCGTGATGAGGTCAGCTACAGTGGCAGAAGCAGATAGATCGGGGAAGAGATAGGGCGGTGAGAGACAGCCTATCGCAGCAGTAGCAGGGGAGGAGTAGCGTGCAACTACAGCATCGTACAGCTCCTTAGCGGTCTTATGATGGCCAAAGTGCTCGTGCTCATCTAACGGTAGGTGGCTGCGAACGGCTAGGTGAGCATGAGCGTCACGAGTTTGCCACTGTGAGCGAGCAGTGCTGTCAGCAATAGCAGCAGGTGCGGGAGCGGTACCGGACGTGTGGTCAAACAGGGAAACATCGTCCTTGGCAGTGATCTGGAGGAACAGGTGTAGATCATCGAGCCAAACATCAAACTTAATCGGACGGCCCTTAGAGTCAAAAGTGAGAACGGTAGGACTGGCCATAGTGGCAGTAGCAGCAGTAGTAGTAACAGCAGTAGTAGCAGCAGTAGCAGTAGTAGTAGTAAGAGTAGTAGCAGTAGCAGCTGTAGCAGTAGCAGCAGTAGTAGTAGCAGCAGTAGTAGTAGCAGTAAGAGGAGTAGCAGTAGCAGCTGTGGCAGTAAGAACAGCTGTAACAGTAGGAATAAGAACAGCAGTTGCTGCAGGTGGGGCGGCGCGGCTCGATCAGGACAGCGCGACTCGGGCGGGGCGACTCGGGCGGCGCGGCTCGGGCTGGTAGGGCGGCGCAACGGCGGGCCTATGCGCGGTGCGCAGCGGTGCCTAGGGTGCAGCTGCGTGCGGGCCGCGGCTGCGTTCGTGCGGCGGCTAATCGTGAGCTGCACCAGCCGACGCGCGATCGCCGTTGCGCGCGGGCTGCGACCTGCGGGCGGGCGGCGGTGGGTCGAGCGTCGGCCTAGGGGCGAGCGGGGCCTACGGGCGACGGCCTACTGGCGCGCGCGAGAAAAATCGGGCCGCACTAGGCGGCGAATCGGCTACTCGCGCTAAAAACGCGTGGCCGCGCTCGGGCTGCTAGCGGGCTGCAAAACAAGCAGCGTGAGAGGAGGGTGCGCAAGGGCGCACTAAGAGAGAGGCGCTCGAGGGCGCTAAGACAGTAGGGCGCACGAGGGCACCTGTAGCGAATCGGTGGGCCCTTCGGTAAGCGGTCCTAGGTCCCTAACCTAGGCTCTTAATACCATGTAAGGAATGAGAAGTGATTGGACTAGGAAAAGTGTGGGGTACAAGTAGGAAACCCTAAAGTTATCAAACCCCATAGTATCTACCCCAGTACAGCCTAAAGAAATGTAGCAGATATAACATTTGACAGAAACTTCCCATCCACGGCGAATAATCACTGCAGCTGCACAAAGGGGCGTCGAGGTGGAAGCCGACATTGCTGATCACGAACACTAAGGGTTTAGATTTCATATTGGGGCGAGATTTCCTGAAGCGGTTCAACCCCGAGATCGACTGGGTCAACAGGAAGGCGCGCATCTACAACAACGGGAAATGAGTGGAGCTGCGAAGCTGGACGGATACAGGGAGCGTTCCTGAAACGACACTGGCACGGTTCGAACGGACAGTGAATGAGAGTAACACGGGTTACTTAGCATTGGTTATGGCAGCAGCAGAGGGGGGAGAAGCTGAGTACGGATCTACCTGTAGCAGTGAAGGAGGTCTTGGAGCAATACAAGGATATAATGCCCGATGACCTACCTGCTAACGTACATCCAGCGCGCACCCACGAGCACGAGATCGTGGAGGAACCAGGTGCGACCCGTCTCACCTGCACTGTACCGACTGAGTCCGACCGAACTGACAGACATGAAGAAACAGATAGAGTATCTACTAGACAGACAACTGATCTGCCCATCCACCTCTCCCTACAGTGCACCAGTCCTCTTCACTCAAAAACCAGACGGCAGTTTACGGATGTGCATCGACTACCGCACACTGAACAAATAGACAGTAAAGAACAAATACCCCATACCGCGCATAGATGACCTGATGGACCAACTGCGTGGTGCAACAGTCTTTTCGAAGCTGGACCTACAGTCGGGTTACTGGCAGATCAAGATGGCAGACAACTCAGTCCACAAGACAACTCAAAGAGCGACTTTGCCTTGAAGAAGGTGCAGTTTCTCGGGCACATGGTGAGTGCCGAGGGCGTACACGTGGATCCGCGGAAGATTGAAGCTGTGAAGAAGTGGAAAGTATCGTAGAACGTGAAGGAGTTGTAGCAATTTCTAGGCTTCGCCAACTACTGCAACAGGTTCGTGCCGCAGTATGCTAAGATAGCAGCGCCACTGACCGACCTACTGAAAAAGGATACGCCCTACAAGTGGGATACTCCTCATCTGCAGCTACAAACACCACTGACTTCAATGCCAGTACTCATCCTACCGGACCCAAACAAGGACTACGTGGTGGAAGCAGACGCTAGTGACCAAGCAGTCGGAGCAGTACTGATGCAGGATCACAGACGCGGCTTGCAGCCCATCGCCTACCTCAGTAAGAAGCTACACGGAGCAGAACTGAACTACCCCATCCATGACAAGGAAGCCTTAGCGATAGTCATAGCCTTCAAGACGTGGAGGTGTTACCTAGAGGGAGCCAAGACTACAGTCTATACTGACCACTGCAGTCTCAAATACCTGAAGTCACAGCCGACGCTCTCAGGACGACAGGTACGGTGGGTGGACTTCCTGGAAACTCACTTCCACTACGACATCGTCTACAAGCCTGGGCTACACAACAAGGCAGACGCGTTGAGCCGCCCTGCTCATGTAGCAGGCATCCAGCTTGACGGGATGAACCCTCTGCTCAAGGGTCTATTCCAACATGGGTACTCCGTGGATGCAAAGATCGTTACAGCACAGACCAAGAAGTTGTTACAGTGGGAGAAAGACTTAGGTGTAAGGAAGGGTTCAGGAAAGATTTAGGTACCGAATTACGCCCCCCTATAGCACATCCTATTGGAGGAGTTTCACGACATACCATACGCGGGACATTCGGGAGCAACAAGAGCAAAGTAATACTACTGGCCCGGGATGGCAGCAGACGTGCAGCAATTCGTCACCTCATGCGACACGTGCCAACGTATGAAAAGCAGCAAGCAGAAAAAATCAGGGTTACTTCAGCCTCTATCCGTATCGGAGGAGCCATGGCAGGTCGTTAGCCTCGACTTCATCACAGGACTTCCTTCGACCTCACAAGGGCATGACGCTATACTCGTGGTGATCGACAAGTTCTCCAAAATGGGTCACTTCATCCCGATCAACGCCATAGCTACAGCTGAAGCAACTGCTCGCCTCTTCTTCGACCGCATCATCACCATCCACGGCATCCCCGCTACACTCATCTCACACAGAGACCCCACATTCACGAGAAAGTTCTGGAAGGAGCTCATGGGATTATTGGGGACCAAACTTGCGATGTCCTCAGCATACCACCCACAGAATGATGGACAGACAGAGCGACTCAATCAGGTGGTTGAATAGTTACTACGCACAGCTTGCAAGGACGACATCAGCCACTAAGACACACAGTTACCGACCCTAAAGTTCGCTTACAACAACACATCATATGCGGCCACATGGAAAACTCCTTTCTTCCTGTGTTACGGACGGGAACCACTTATACCACAGCAGCCAACCACACCGGCACACGTCCAAGCCGCACATGATTTCGTCACCACCATGCAGCAGCTATGGGAGAAGACGCAGCGACGTCTTACCACGATGCAAACCTCCTAGAAGCAGTATGCCAATCGCCAGCGACGTGATCACTCAGTAGCAGTTGGAGATCAGGTGCTTCTTGACAAGAACAGCTTGAACCTGTCTCACCTCCCATCCAAACTCCGGCCTCGCTTCTGTGGTCCTTTTCTTGTTGAGGCATAGGTGACACCAGTTACATTCCGCTTGCGCTGACCAGATTCATGGAAGCTTTACAATGCTTTCCATGTCCAGCTACTGAAACCCTACAAGGACCCCAACCAACAGTTCCAGGGACGGCAGCTACCGCCACCACCACCTGTTCTTATACAGATTGAATCCGATTATGAAGTGGAACGTGTTCTCACTCATCGGCGCCGCGGCGGCAAGACCCTCGAGTTCGTGATACACTGGAAGGAATACGACCTTACTGAGGACAGTTGGGTTCCAGAAGCTGATATGGGCAACGCACGCCGTGCTCTCAAGGACTATCTTGTCAAGCAGGGTGTTTCTTACACCACCCAGCTTTGAGGGGGGGACGTGTGAGAGTACGACGACTTATGCCAGCTATGCTTGCTTGCCTTTACTTTATCATGCTATTTCTAGCATAGGATAATTATATGCATGCATGAATTTCTTGATTTCCTAGGCTAGTTGCTTGCCTATATTTTATTATAGATATAGCACCGAGCTAGGTTGCGTGTACCAAATTCTGGGTTTTTCGGTTGCCACCGAATCGCCTTCTACCGAATTCGGGACGGATCTGTTCGAGACGCTTCGCGACCCTCGGAACCTTCGTGTAACACCTCGTTACGAGTCCTTGTGCCGAGGCTATATATAGCCTCGTGTTGTACCCAGGTGATCATTCAATTCAAACTCTCTTTTCTGAGCTCGATCCTAGATCCTCACAGGTGTGGTGGTTTGCCTGCGAGAGCGGATTCCCCACCTCGTCTCTTGTCACTGCATCGCCCACAGGCTAGTGCCGTTTTGAATTGAGAGCGTTAATTCGTTTCTATTTCTGTGCGATGTACTGATTCTTCTTATCGCAATTAATGCAGGGAAGCCCTAGCCGCTAAGGATGCGGCCGAAGATCTACATGTCTTCAACATGGTAGACAACCTTATGTGCGTGGTGTTGGGCCCGCCGGGCCGTTCTGGCCCGAAACACCAGCGCTTCATGGACCTCCAGGAGCTCTTCACCAAGACCAGCCTAGAATTTCAGGGGATACATCACGTCCAGTGGCTCTCTCGGGGGGATGCGTTGCTTCGCATCCTGGCAGTGTGGCCTGCTGTCATCGTGTTCTTGCAGGAGTTCCATTCCGCTATGTATTTGCTCGCCACTTCCTACCGTTTCCACTTCTTCATGTATTTTCTTGCTGATGTGCTTGAGCAGTTGAACATCTTGAACAAGACATTCCAGCAGCGCCAGGTAAATGTTTGTGTGTGTATTTCTATGCCTCCGCTTTTTATTCATTGTTGGTACACGCGGCTGACATTCTTCCTTTCATGACCGATGCTTGCAGCTGGACCTTGTCTCACTGCACGGTCAGATCAAGCGCACGACGACGCATATTGAGAGCCGATATGTAGACTGTGGGGATGACTTTGGTGGAGGCTTCAGCCGCTGGTTGTTGCCCTTCATCGAGCGTTACAACCCCGTAAAGGACCGCAAAGTGACAGTGGAGGGGCTCGACTCCGATGGGCGACCAACAACATTCAAGTTCAAGCTCCATGAAGACAAGGTCAAAGGCTACAAAGGCCCTTGTGATCACGAAGCCTGTGTTGAGGCCTGCATCGACTTCGCCGAACGCATCGTGGCAAACCTGGAGAGTCGGTTGAGTGACTTGGACTCGTTGTCGGGAGTCCGACTGTTCCTCCCAGATGAGTGGCTGAAGAGCAAGTTGGAGCGTCACGCACGATGCGTTGAGTGGCTGCATTCGCTAGTGACGCTGTTCAAGGCAAAAGAGGCAGAAGACATACTGCCAAGTGGAGTTGTATTATGGTTTTCTGTTTGTTTCAATGCCACCGTATTGTTTCTCTTTACTGCCAACACACCTCCTTCCCGTTTGCATAAGTCATCACTAAGCCCCGTCTTGCATATCTAGATGAACCCCATGCTGTAGAAGCTGTAGGCTCTAGTGATAGTGAGGATGAAGAGGATGATGATGATCTAGATAGTTAAATGATTGTCTTGCTTGCTATGAGTGGTTCAGACTTTACCGCAAAATGACGCTGATCGTTCACCTTTTTTTCTCCTAGACACCCTGAAAAAACTTTTTTTTTAACACCTCGACTAACCGTTCAGCCATTAACTCATCCCTAAGGTGGGCCAGTCAACCTATGCCAAAACGAATCTAAGGCCCTGATCATTGCACACTGCGCATGGTGCTACTGACGTAGTTGTTTGGGTTGTTACTTGTAATCACGTAGGTATCAAGTTCGATTCCCGTAGACAGGAGCTACCTGAGTGGGCTGCGAGCTCTTTTTGCGGGAATCCTGGGTTAAACACCCCCTGTACACCCATACCCTATCATGTCCGAATCTGTGTGACTCGGTACACTATACTGATTCATCAGTGTTACTTGTGCGGCAACACGCAAAATGGTCAGTGTGGCAAAATAGGTTATACTGAAATTATCAGAACTATATTGCAGGTAGTAGTGGGGCACTCCTTATGGGGTACAGTATTGTTATGTTTTACCTATGGGAACCTTGTACTGTGCACGAGGAGATCTGGCTGCTCCGCTCACCTGGCTTCACTGGGTCATTTCCTCCTGGTACCCAGTGGAGCCTCCGACGGCCAGTCTACGGTCCGCGCTAGACGACCCGTAAGTGGCACGACACACTGAGGACTACGCTTGCGGCTCTTGGGTTTGCTCTTTCCACTGCTGACCCGTCGCTGTTTCTACGCACCGACACTTCACTGCCGCCGCTCTACATCTTCGTGTATGTCGACAACTTGGTCTTTGCTACTGTTGACACTGCTCGCCTGGCCCACGTGATGTCGGAGCTGCAGAAGAGACACACGTGCACAGACCTCGGTGAACTGCGCAGCTATCTTGGCTTGCAGATCACCTGGGACAGAGCACAGCGCACCATTACCCTGACTCGGTCACACATGGTGCAGGAGGTCCTTCAGCGCTTTGACTTCACGTACTCCTTGCCTCAGGCCACTCCTCTGTCTACTCGCCACTCGCTCTCAGCTTTGCCTTTGGATGAGTCCGTAGTGCCGAGTGGCCCGTACCCAGAGCTTGTTGGTTGCCTCATGTACCTAATGACCGGCACTTGAACTAACCTGGCATACCCTCTTAGTATCTTGGCACGCTATTTTGCTCCTGGCAGACACCGACCAGAGCACATGGATGTAGCTAAGAGGGTGTTGCGCTACCTGTGCAGTACATCGGGTATGGGGCTCGTGCTTAGAGGACGGGCTCCAGTTGTCCTCATTAGTGACGCAGAAGCTTCTTGGGTTGACGACTTGGCTACGCTGCGGTCGTCAGAGGGTTACACCTTCAGTCTTGGTTCCGCCTCTGTTTCGTGGCGGTCTACCCGCTCGTCTTCTATTCTCAGCTCCAGTTGTGAGGCTTAGATCTACGCTGGGGCCATGGCTGCACAGGAGTTACGCTGGCTCACCTACCTGCTGACCGGCTTGGGAGAGGCGCCTCGTTCTCCAATAGTTTTGTACGTCGACAACTAGGCCATGCTGGCCTTGTGCCAGGAGCACAGACTTGAGCACAGAACAAAGCACATTGCTCTACGCTACTTCCTTGCTCGAGAGTTGCAGCAGCGTGGTCAGCTTCGTCTTGCTTACGTGTCCACTCGGGCCAGCACTGCTGATATCTTTACCAAGGCACTTCAGCCTTGTAATCATCAGCGGTTTTGTACTATGTCAGGTCTTGTGCCTACCTGGCCTCACTTGCTTACCTCTTGAATTTGCTCGTACTGTGATCTATAGATACCTGCACCTGCATGCTGACCCTTGCTAGGTTGAGATCACTGTCTTGGTTGTTCACCTTGATTTATAATCCTGCATGTGAACTGGCCTTGTGGCCTTGTACTTGTGCTCAGAATGCATGGTAACGTTTTGATCCACCCTGAGCTTGACCTTGCCCTGTTCTCTTGCTTGTCCCCCACTTTGCCTATGGGGGTGTGTCATAACTATATGGTAGGCTGTACTGGGGCACTCCTTATGAGGCACAGTATTGTTAGGTTTTGCCTATACAAACCTTGTACTGTGCTGTTTCTATTTCATTCTCGTTTCCTACTTTGCGACAGAAATTTCAGTGCAAACTTTGCGATAGGCAATTTAGATCGCACGACTTTATTAAGAATTGACGTCACGGCGTCACTTTGAAGGAACGGCATTATGGCAGCCACTATAGTCTTAGAACACACAATAGGGAAGAGCTAGAAAGAGTTACGAGTTGGGAATGACCCCTAGCTCCTACAGACTCCAAGAGTCGAGGTACAGTTATGTGGAACAGTGCCGCACTGTCCCCAACCAAGAAGGGTCTTGAAACTACCCTCCACAAGGGCCTACACCAAGAGAAATGTTACACTCCACAAGGCTCGGGTTCTTCATCACAAACTCATCCCTGAGTTCTTGATGGGCGTGCTGCACACACCTACGACACGCCAAACGTTCGACACGTTGATGGTTTTTGAAGGCATACCGTATTCTCCCGGACTTAACGACCCCCCATAATTGTACACCCCCGGGTACCGTAGCTTGTGCGGGGTGGGTGCTATGTGTTGACTGCTATTTGGGATCTAGAAGCTCTAAGCACACCTTTAAATCAACGCTAGATAGTCCCCACGGGGTCACCTCTAAGGGTCCTTCGTGACCTGGTAGAACCAGCCCCTATCCAAGGGTCCGTGTTTGTAGAGGAACTTTTCAAGCGTGAAATCAGTCGTGTGCACTAGAGCACTCCCAAGCTCATATGCGGAAGCATTAACGATCGATTGGCTCGTATGCAGAAATTTCTCCCAGCGTCAATACGTCGATAGAGAAAATATTCACTCCAAAAAGTTGTTTACAACTTAAGACAAGCACACATTTATAGAACTACTAATGCATGAGCAAAGGAAACGCAAGGCAAACACTAAACAGTTATAAAACTGAAATAAATGACTTCGCCATGTTGTCTTGGTAAAACGGTCATCAAACTTTAGCTGCATTTGGCTTGATCCGCTTTATTAGAATAACTGACTTTGAGTTGTAATTGATCCAAATGCCCCTGCTGACTCCCCTCGCGAGCACTCATGAATTCCCGTTAGCATTCATGAAGCGTCGTGTCGGAAAACTGTTATCCCGTTGCAAAACGGAATTTACCGTTTTGTACCTTGTTGAAATGATCACGCAATGTGACGTGACTTTCTGGCGAAACCTCATGTTTGTCAAGTCAACACGGGATACAGTTTTTCAACTGTAAATCCCGAGCTCCTCACGTGCCAGCCAGCATGACCGAGATATTTCTCGATCATGCAGGACAGGACGATCGCGTACGCGATCGTGCGCTGTCGTGGCGCGAGACAGGGCAGTAATGTGCCCTGTCTTGTTCCGATCGTGGGACCTGCCACGCTCGCTACAGAGCCGAAGCACACGCGCGAGCCCTGAGGGGCCACACGCGTGTGTCAGGACCCCACGCGCGGGACCTTGACCAGCGCGACTTAGTCAAAGTGGCAAAACACTCGCCACTCTCTAAAACGGACAAAACATATGAACTCTCATAAACTCTAGTGAAAACTCACGAAAACACATGAGAAACAATGAGCGCACACGCAGACTCATGAACAATCGCGAACTCACGCGAACTTACCGAAACTCACGAACTTTCATGCGCTTTCACGGAAACTCATGAACATTCATGAATATTCATGAAATGCATCAACACACGAGAATGCATGTAACTTATGAACTGCTAAGGCGATTCACAAACCGTAAACGCACAAATGTAAGGGACGCAAATGCGCTTCTCACACTCCAAAAATTACCTTAAAACAAAACTCTCATTTCCCTTTATCGTCGGCGAATAGGCGGTAGGTTGACGTGCAAACCACATTTTGCACTCAACACTATGGGCGACCTTGTTTTTACTATACCCCCCCTTTTGGGTGATTATTTATAATAACCCTCTTTTCTTACAGATACTTTATTATAGCTGATAACGAATAGGTGCAAGTATGGGAGGAAATCGCGAAAATCCCTCCTTTGATGGAATTTCGATGTTCCGCCCACTATTTCGCTATCGCCACGTGCTAGTGAACCTTCTGGTGCAAGTGGCCATACAAGTGCCACATGGCATTTTTGAGGGGGTAATGACATTCGCGTCGAAACTCACATTTGCGCCTCAACATGTGATGCTAAAACGCCCATGGAAACACTCAACTTGTCTAATAAGAAAAAATAAACTCTTACACTAAAATGTACTATATATATGGACCCACATATTATGTAGCCTTTTCCTATGAGAAGACACCCCCCATTTTTTCCCTGTAATTTTTAGCTATACGCTAGGGTGTTATTGTCAAACATTGTATATGTTTCTGTTTTGTAGGCTACAGTGGGTTAGTCTTTAGGGTGTACATTTCTCTAGGGTTTCATACTTGTACTCCCAAATGTTCCTAGTTGACCACTTCTTGATTCTGACATGGTATTAAGAGCTTAGGTTCTAGACCTAGGACCACTTACCTAAGGGCCCACCACTAGAAGCGCCCTCAACCACCATATCGACTTAGCGCCCTCAAGCGCCTCTCTCCTAGTGCGCCCTCGTGCGCCTCTCCTTCTCCTACTGCCCGTGCGCAGCTCGCTAGTGCCGCGCGCGGCCTCTTTTTTAGCGCACGAGCCCGCTAGCAGCCCGCGCGCGGCCTTTTCTGCGCGCGCGACGACCGTTAGCCGCCCGCGCGACTAGCGCCGCCACAAGCAGCCCGCTAGCCGCCCGTTGACAGGCCCTCCTGGCCGTCCAGAGCACCGCACCCCCGCCCGTAGGCCGCCGCGTCGCCCTCGTAAGCTGCCGCACGCGCACGCACAGCCACGAAACGCTCGCTACAGCCGCCCACGCGCAGGCCCACCGTCGCGCCGTGCCGTGTAGCCTAGTCCGAGCTGCGCCGCGCCGCCCTGCCCGAGTCATGCCGCCCTGCCCGAGTCACGCCGCCCTGACCGAGCCACGCCGCCCCACGTGCAGCAACTACTGCTCTTGTTCTTGCTACTGCTGCTATTGCTAATGCTACAGCCGCTACCGCTACTGCTACTGCTGCTACTGCTACTACTACTGCTGCTACTGCTACTACGGCCAGTCCCACTGTTCTCACTTTTGACGCTGAGGGCGGACCAATTAAGTTTGATGTCTGGCTCGATTACCTACACCTGTTCCTCCAGATCACTGCCAAGGATGACGTTTCCCTATATGACCACACGTCCGGCGCTGCCCCACGCACCTGCTGCTGCAGCTAACAGTACTGCTCGCTCACTGTGGCAGACTCGTGACGCCTATGCTTGCCTAGCCGTTCGCAGTCACCTGCCGTTAGATGAGCGCGAGCACTTTGGCTAGCATAAGACCGCTAAGGAGCTGTACGATGCTGTAGTTGCACGCTACTCCTCCCCTGCTACTATTGCGATAGGCCGTCTCTCACTGCCCTATCTCTTCCCAGATCTGTCTGCTTTTACCACTGTAGCTGACCTCATCACTCATCTCCGTACTAGTGATCTCTGCTACCGTGCTGCGCTCCCCCCCGATTTCCTAGCCAAGAACCCCCCCCCCCCATGTACCTCACCCTCTACCACCTAGTCACTCGCCTCCCTGAATCTCTTCGCGCTGTCAAGGACCACTTTCTCGCTCTCTCCCCCACAGACCTCACTGTCGACCTACTCAAGAAGGAACTCCTTGCAGCTGAGAAGAGCATTGTAGCTGTAGGTGCCTCTTGTGGCGACCCTCGCACTCCCTTCTCTGAGGGATGTTCCCCCTCCCTCCTTCTCCCCTCCATTGCATCTGCTGCTGCTGTCGACTTCCTAGGTGCTGAGGGGGTCGGAGCTGCGTATGCTCCCAGTGGGCGGCGCAATGGAGGCAGGGGCAAGGGGGGCCGGGGTGGCGGAGGTGGCGGCGGGGGAGGTAGTAGTGGAGGGGGTGTTATAGTCACAGTAGGCTCCAATGTGCCTAAAACGAAAGATAGAGTGCACAGTCGGATTTCTGCACAGCGACTTCAAAAGTTCATAGCGATCTGCTCACAACTCCAAATGACTTCATTCAACTTGGATCTCGAGCTCCTTAACGTCGCCTACAATAGGCAATTTAAATCGCACGTTTTCATTAAGAACTGACGACACAGCGTTGGTTTGAACGAACGGCACTAGGGCAGCAACATAGTCTTAGAACACAAGATAGGAAGAGTTAGGAAGAGTTACGAGTTGGGAATGACTCCCAACTCCTACAAACCCCAAGAGCCAAGGTACAGTGATGTGGAACAGTGCCACACTGTCCCCAACCACGAAGGGTCTCGAAACTACCCTTCAGTAGGGCCTACACCAAGTGAAATGTTACACTACACAAAGTAATGTAACTATCTTCAATATCTTGAGGTGCACCCTTTTGGCGAGCTTCGAAATCACTTGAGGCTTGACACCAAGGCTCGGGCTCTTCATCACAAACTCATCCTTGAGTTCTTGATGGGTCTTCTGCACACACCTGCGACACGCCAAACGTTCGACACAGGACAAAATAGAAACCGCGCACGACAAAATATAAACCGCGCGCGAGACACAAACGACCGCGTAACACGCGTCTAGCGATAACTCGCTATTGACTCGACACACACACTCGACATCATGACTCAACATTCACACACAATTATAAGCATGAAATATATATTATCACATGCCCTCATACCATTCCATACACACACATGCACGCACACGGACAACAAGCCGAGTGCAAACCGTAGGGTTGCACCAACAAACTCCCCCTCGGATTGTTGGCCTTAGGATATGTTGCTCTCTCAGTTCAGAGCCATCCCAACCAGCTTGCAACACTTCAAATGCTGCTGCTCCACCAGCCTCTTAGTCATCATGTCAGCCGGCTGCCCCGTCGTCTTCACGTACCGTAACTCAACTTCACCCGCGGTCACCATGCTCCTCGTCCAATGCCACTTCACCCTCATGTGCTTTGTGAGTCCATGCAACACAAGGTTCTTAGCAAGAGCAATGGCACCCTGGCTGTCATAGTAGAGTGGGGTAGGTCCTTGCTGCTCCTCCCCCAATTCAACCAACAAACGCCGCTGCCACACAATCTCCCGTACGGCACGGAAGAGTGCCATGTACTCGGACTCCACCGAGATCAAAGCTTGGTCAACCTGCTTCTTGCTCTCCCAAGCAGTTGGGCCTCCACCAACACAGCATATGAAGCCTCCCACACTTATCATGTTCTCTGGTTCCGATGCATATGAAGCATCCGAGTAGGCGGTGAGGAACAAACGCCCGGGCTCAACACCATCCGCGCCCTTTTGGTGCCTTTGTGCCGCCGCCGAATATTGCAGCCCAACGGTCGGTGTTTGGCCAAGATACTTGGCCACCCTCATTCCAGCTGCTACCTGCTCCTCATTAGGGCATTGCAAAACCCTAGCCAGCTGCCTGGTAGCAAACGCGACGTCCGGTCGGGTGTTTACCGCCGCATACATGAGGCTGCCCACCAACGAGTGAAATCGGCGCCTCTCCTCTTCTCCAACGCTCTCCTCCTCTGGCCCCTTCACACACTTGAACCCAGAGGGAAAGGGAGTAGCCACATGACCTTCACTCTGGCCGAAGTTGGCGGCCAACGCCTCTAGGTACTTCCGTTGGTTCACTCGCATGCTCCGCTTCTCCACGTCTCGTTCGATGTGGAGCCCAAGGTAGAAGTTCACGTCACCAAGGAACTTGCACTTGCACTTTTCTTGCAGCTTCAGCATCACCTCCTTCACAAGGTCAGAAGAGGGTGAGAAGATGAGGATGTCCTCCACGTACACCACCATGAAGCTCCTCTGCTCCCCCTCGCCAAGCATGAACAAGGAGTGATCGGAAGTTGAGGAAGTGAAGCTGATCCCCTCCAACACTTCGCGCAGCTTCATGTACCATTGCCTAGAGGCCTGCTTCAGCACATAGAGGGCCTTCTTCAGCTTCCACACTCTGCCACTACCATCGTCAAACCCCTCTGGCTGCGCCATAAAAATCTCCTCCTCAAGGATGCCGTTAAGGAATGCCGTTACGATGTCCATTTGTTTTACTACCCATCCTTTGATGGAGGCTCCCGCGAATAGGGTTCGCAGCGTCGTCGGCTTCACCACAGAGGCAAACAGCTCCTTGAAGTCCACCTTCTCCTTCTGCTGGTACCCCTTGGCTACAAGCCTAGACTTGTAGCGCTCGATCTTGCCGTCGGCATCCGACTTGATTTTGAAGAGCCACTTGGACGTTATCGCCGTACGCCCCTCCGGTAGCTCCACCAATTCAAACGTGTCATTCTCCTTGATGCTCTTCAGCTCACTCTCCATGACCTTCTTCCACTCCTCAGCATCACTACTCTCCAAGGCCTCCTTGAGAGTTGCTGGTTCTCCCGGCATCTCCACCGGAGAGAAGAACGCGAAGGCACACTCCTCGTAGTCACTCTCCTCGTCGTCTCCGACCATCATTGCCGCTCCGGCCAGGGCTGTCTTGCCCTGTTTTCCTGGTGCATCATTGGTCAGCCTATTAGGGGGTTGAACTCTCCTCTTCCCCCTTCCTTCCTCCTCAGCTGCAGGGACTTGAAGGCCTTGGCGTTGCTGCGGTGTGGCTCGGATCCGTGGAGTGCTCGTAGTGCGGGAAGGAAGTGTCGGTGCACGCTCGCTCACTTGCTGCACCTCCTCCTCTTCTCCCTCTGCATCATTGGCCTCCTTTCCCTCATTCACAAGGGAAGATTGCCTTGTGGTGGTGCTGCAGATGCTCAACTCCAAAGGCAGCTTCACGTGCTCCAAGCCGGAACTCTTCACTTCCCCAAACCGCACGCCTATCTTCGCCTCCTTCTCCGCCTTCCAATCCTTGTACATGAAGTTCTCCATGAACTTGCAGTCCCTGCTCACCAAGAACTTCTTGGTGAATGGGTCCCAAAGAAGCCACCCTTTGCTGTTTTGAGCCATGCCCAAGTGCACAGCCCATATCGCCTTGGCACCAAGCTTGTTGTGCCAAAGATGCTTAGGCACGAGCGCCATGCACATGCACCCGAACACCCGAAGCATATCCACCTTTGGCTTTCTTCCAAGCCACTGCACATAGGGCACTCATTTGTCTGCTCCCACATGAGTCAAAAATCTGTTCTTGGCCACACACGCGCTCCACACCGCATCAGGCCAGAAATAGTCGGGTAGCCCGACTTCAATGAGCAACCCGCGTGCCGCCTCCGTAATCGTCCGATTCGCTCGCTCGGCGATGCCGTTCATTGCAGGGGAGTATGACATGGTAAGGGAGTGCCAAATACCATTCTTCTTCAGCCACAACCCAAACTCCTTGCTCAGGAACTCTCCTCCTCGATCGTTGCGGATTGACTTGACTAGACGGTCTTGTTGCCGCTCCACCATCAGGAACCAATCCGTTTTCAACGTTTCAGCCACGTCGCTCTTCTTGGCCAGCACATACACCCAAGTCATGCGGGTGTAGACATCAACAATGGTGAGAAAATAATCAGCTCCAGCAGCTCCAAGCTTCAGGGGGCCCACCACGTCCATCACCACCTCATCAAGCGGTGCCTTAGCCGTCGCCTCCGAACTAGAGAACGGGAATCGGGTGAACTTGGCTTGCATGCACGTCAGGCAGCCAAGTATCTCATTGGGCTCCCCCTTCACACGTATGCCAGCAACCATCTCATTCTTCACTAGCTGCTGCAAGATGGGCAGGGCCACATGCCCCATGCACCGATGCAAGGTGAGCCAATCACACTCCCCCGTAGCCGAAGTTGGATTGGAGAATGCCGCGCTCGCAATAGCGCCCCACATTCTCTCTCGGTAGTCCTCCTTCGCTGCTGCCTCGGGGTTCTCCTCACCTTTATGCTGCTCCTTGGATGCTGCACCACTCTCTTTAGGTTCACTGAACTTGCTGGTCCCTTCAGGTTTGCTCTTCTTGAGCTCATTCTCCTTAGCGCGACCGTTCGCGCCATCGTCGCTACCAACCGCTCCATCCTTGGTGCTGATGCTTGCTGCCACTTGCCTCTCCTTAGGCATTGGGACCACTGGGATCTGCCACATCTCGTTGTAGACATCCCTGTCCTTATGAAGGTCCCAAATAATTCGATCGCCAAGCCTTGCGGTGTAGGTCTTGGCTCCCTTCGAGTTCGTGTCCATGCCGGCCTTTGCCAACCGCCGCACGGAGATCAGGTTCGCAGCAAGGCTAGGCACCCAAAGCACGTTCTTGAGGCCCACCATCTTCCCATCAGCACCCTTGAACATGGCCTTGCCTATGCCTTTCACCTCCGCTCCCTCCCCCAAAGCCGATGTGACATGCTTCACCGGTGACTGTTCGAGTTCGGTGAGCAGGTCTCGGCGAGGTGTCATGCTATAGGTAGCGCCACTATCGATCACCCAATAGTCCAGGGGTTGTAGGGTCACCTTCCCCACAGATTCTAGCTCCTCAAAGTTTTCATCCTTCTCTGGACCAGCTGGTACTTGCGTCGACACGAAGTAGAATAGACCCGGGTATCGATCGTCGCTCGGGTCCTTGTCATTGTCTCCGCTCTTCATGTTTGCAGCTCCGCCACCGCGACCGCCACGGTCTCCACAGCCTCTTCCTCTCCCTCCTCCTGCTCCTCTACCCTCCTGGCCTTGGGCAGAGGTCCATCCTTCAGGGAGTTTGAAGCAATCGCGCCACATGTGCCAGGTCTTATGGCAATAGTGACATTCACCGTCAAATCGGCCGCGACCGCGACCGTAGCTCTTGCCGTCGCTGCCACTCCCGCGGCCTCCACTGAAGTTGCTGCCACCAAACCTCCCCCCCCCTCGTCCTCTGCCTCTTCCACGGCCATATCCACGGCCGATGCTCGCTGCCCCTGCGTCATCCGCACTCGCCAACTCACGGCGGCGGAAATCCTCTTGAAGGATAGCTCGCTGCACGTCTTCAAGCGAGAGGCGGGGCAACTCGCGATTCGGTTTGATGATGAGCGAGGACCATGACTCAGGGAGTAGGGCCAGCAACTTGGTGTTCTTTTGGAGCTCACTATAGTTCAAATCAGCTCTCTCAAGCCGAGTCAACAAGTCGAAGAATTTTTGCACCCCTTCTACAACCGCTTCATCCTCTTCAATTCGTAACGTCGCCATTTGTTGTTCCAATACCACAGCTACCGCCGCTATTGCAGGAGTGTGTACACCCTTGAGAGCAGCCCATGCCTTTGGTCCCTTCTCTGGTTCACGCTGGAAAGGCTTGATGTGACGGATCTGGCTGCTCCCCAACGCTTGCCCTAGTAGGAGGTAGCCTTGTGCGCTCTTCCGCACCCACGGGCTCTTCTCCAGGTCGTTCTCGGGGCACTTCTCCGTTCCTTCCATCACCTCCAGCAGGTCATAGTGATCAAACACGTTCTCCATTCTGAAGGACCACTCAGCAAAGTTGTCACCATTGAACTTTTCAAGGCCAAACACTCTAGCCTCGTCCCTACATGGGCCAACACTTGGTTGCACGGGCGCCATGGCTGAGTCACGGGGTTGGCCTTGAGCTTGGGCTTCTCCATTGCCACCAGCACCTCTGCCACCCCTTTCCTCAAGTCCAGCCATTGTCGAAACTGCTCCAAGGGGCTCTGATACCACTTCTTATAGTCACAGTAGGCTCCAATGTGCCTAAAACGAAAGATAGAGTGCACAGTCGGGTTTCTGCACAGCGTCTTCAAACATTCATAGAGATCTGCTCATAAATCAAAATAACTTCATTCAACTTGGATCTGGAGCGCCTTAACATCGCCTACAATAGGCAATTTAGATCGCACGTTTTCATTCAGAACAGACGACACAGCGTTGGTTTGAACGAACGGCACTAGGGCAGCAACATAGTCTTAGAACACAAGATAGGAAGAGTTAGGAAGATTTACGAGTTGGGAATGACTCCCAACTCCTACAAACCCCAAGAGCCAAGGTACAGTGATGTGGAACAGTGCCACACTGTTTTCAACCACGAAGGGTCTCGAAACTACCCTTCACTAGGGCCTACACCAAGTGAAATGTTACACTACACAAAGTAATGTAACTATCTTCAATATCTTGAGGTGCACCCTCTTGGCGAGCTTCGAATCACTTGAGGCTTGACACCAAGGCTTGGGCTCTTCATCACAAACTCATCCTTGAGTTCTTGATGGGTCGTCTGCACACACCTGCGACATGCCGAACGTTCGACACAGGACAAAATAGAAACCGCGCACGACAAAATAAAAACCGCGCGCGAGACACAAACGACCGCGTATCGCGCGTCTAGCGATAACTCGCTATTGACTTGACACACCCACTCTACATCATGGCTCAACATTCACACACAGTTATAAGCATGAAATATATTTTATCACATTCCCTCATACCATTCCATACAGACACACATGCACGCACACGGATAACAAGCCGAGTGCAAACCGTAGGGTTGCACCAACAGGGGGTGGAGGGGGCGGAGGCGGTGGCGGCAGTGGTGGGAGAGGTGCTGGTGGTGGGGGGGGCGGTGGTGGAGCCAGGGGTAGTGGAGGCGGCGGTGGTGGAGGTGGTGGGGGTGGTGGTGGCAGTGGTGGCGGCGGTGGAGCTGGTGGAGGGCGCGGTGGAGCGGTGCTGCGTTGCGGGTTCGGCGGCGGCTAGAGGCAGCAGCAGCAGCGTCCCAGCGAGACCCAGTCGCCCCAGCAGCTCCGTAAGTGGTACTCTCAGCGTGGGGGGTCTGGGGGTGGAGGTACCTGCCCGTACGTCATCCGCACAGGTGACCGCACTGGCCAGACCTATGGGAGGTTTCACACGGCGCGGCGCTGTTTCTTTTGCCTCGAAGACGCCTGGCGCGAGCAGTTTCCTGGCGCCTCTGAGCTGCCCCGCTGGGCTGATCAGTTTAAGAAGGGGAATGATATCTTTGCTCTTGATTATGATGCTATCCTTGCTGCCATGTATACATTGACTATTAGTGTTGAGGGTGAATGTTACCTGAGTGTACCACTCGACCTGGGTATTGGGACCAGTAAGGCTGCAACTCTATGTGCTAGTGCGTCTGCTGTTCTAGGTCCTGGTGAGGCTGCTACCCTAGGTGCTAGTGCGTCTGCGTCTGCTGGTACCGCACCTACTGAGGCACTGCACACCTTCACACTGGACTCAGGTGCTTCCCGCTGTTTCTTTCGCAACCGCACTGCCCTAGAGCAGCTTTCTAGACCGGTTGCTGTCTCCGTGGCTGACTCCTCAGGGGGTCTGGTCCTTGCGACCTCCACCACTGCCCTCCCTTGTCCTACTGTCCCATCTGGCACGCTGTCGGGCCTCTACCTCCCCTCGTTCTCTACGAACTTGGTGGCATCTGCCGCGCTCCAGGACGCGGGTGTTCACCAGTTCACCCCTTCCTACGAGCGTGTGACGCACTAAACGTGTGCCCAGACGGGTCGTCACCTGGCTACCTTCACTCGGCAGCCGGGGTCAGACTTGTACACACTAACCACTGAGTCTCCTTAGGTAGCTGCGTCTGGGTCTGCGTCAGGTCAGCTGTCGGCCCCCTGCTCGTATCGCTCCCCGTCCCATAGGACTGTCCTCTGGCACCACCGCCTTGGTCACCCGTCAGTGCAGCGCCTTCGTGGCATACACTCCCGGTACCTTGTCTCTGGTCTTCCCAGAGTTCTCCCTCCCCTCCCACCCTCGCCAGCTTCTCCCTGTCTTCCCTGTGTTGAGGGGCGGCAGCGCGCCGCTCCTCACTCCTCCTCGTTCCCTCCCACAGAGGCTCCCCTGCAGACTCTCCACCTGGACGTATGGGGCCCCGCCCGCGTCCGGCGACAGGGCCACGAGCGGTACTTCCAACTGGTCGTCGACGACTACCCGCGCTACACCACTGTCTTCCCCTTGCGTACCAAGGGTGAGGTCCTTGATGTCTTGATCCCCTGGATCCACGCTATTCGTCTCCAGCTCCGCGATCGGTTCCAGCCAAACTTTCCCGTCCTGCGTCTGCACTCTGACAGGGGTGGTGAGCTTTCCTCCGACCTCTTGGCAGCCTACTGTGCGGAGCACGGCATCCGCCAGACGTTCACGCTTCCGGCCTCTCCACAGCAGAATGGGGTTGCTGAGCACCGTATTGGCTTAGTCATGGAGGTCGCTCGTACCTCCATGATCCATGCGGCTGCCCCCCATTTCCTGTGGCCGTTTGCATTGTAGTACGCTGCGCATCAGCTCAATCTCTGGCCCCGTGTCTCTGCTCCGGAGACCTCGCCCACACTGCGTTGGACGGGGGAGGTTGGCGATACGTCGGTGTTCCGTGTCTGGGGATGTCGAGCCTTTGTCCGTGATACGTCCGCGGACAAGCTCTTCTCCCGTGCCGTTCCCTGTGTCTTCCTTTGTTCCTGACCCGCCTGGCTGGCAGTTTTACCACCCCACCTCGCGCCGTGTCTTTGCCTCTCAGGACGTCACCTTTGACGAGTGGGTACCCTTTTACCGTCTCTTCCCCTACCGCACTGCCCCGCTTACCCCCCCGCCGCTCTTCCTCACCCTAGGTGTCCCGTCGGTAGACCCCCTCCCTCCCCAGGGTGCTGCTCCCTCAGGTGTTTCCCAGGAAGACTCGGTCGAGCCTGTCGAGGTAGCTGTTGACTCTAGTCTTGCACGAGGTGCTGAGCATGCTGACCCTGGTGGTGCTGGGTGTGGGGGTACTAGGACTGGGGGTGCTGAGCCTGGGGGCACGGAGACTGGGGGTGCTGAGACTAGGGGTGCGGAAACTGTGGGTGCTGAGCCTGGGGGTGCTAGGACTGGGGGTGCTGAGCCTAGAGGAGCTGAGGCTGAGGGTTCTGAGACTGACCGTACTGCGCCTGTTGGCGCTCCCTCTTCACAGCAGCTGCGAGAGTGGTACTCCCAACGTTACAGCCTCCGTCGTGGGGCTACTGGAGCTGGGGGGTCTGCTGGAGTTGGGGCTGGTGGCTCTGCGGGTGCAGTGTCGCAGCCGGAGCCTCCCTCCCCTCAGCGGCTACGTGAGTGGTACGCTCGGCGCTGCAGCCTCCGGAGTGGAGCTCTTGGTGTTGAGGTACCGCTCGCTGGAGGCCCTGCTGCTATTGGAGGTCCTAGAGCTGCTGGAGGTGCTGCTGGTTCTGGTGCTGCTGGAGGTGCTGCTGGTGCTGCTGGAGGTGCTGGAGCTGTTGGAGGTGCTGCTGGTGCTGCTGGAGGTCCTGGAGCTGCTAGAGGTGCTGCTGGTGCTGCTGGAGGTACTGGAGCTGCTGGAGGTGCTGTTGGTGCTACAGGAGGTTGTGGAGCTACTGGAGGTGCTGCTGGTGCTAGTTCGGCTGGAGGTTCTGGTGCTGTCTTTGCTACTTCTAGGGGCACTTCACGGCCACGGCCGTACTTCGTTCCGCTCCTCGAGCAGGTTCTTGGTCAGACACCTCCTCCTTATCTTGCTCCCTCCTTAGAGTGTCCTCCGCCAGTCCAGTCGCAGTAACAGCTACCGCCTGCCTCGCCACTTCCTGGTCCTTCTCCCTACACTGGTCTGAAAAGCGCTCTTACAGAGCGTTGTGAGCTTGAGTCTCGTCCTATGTCGCCAGAGTCTCGTCCTGTGTCACCTGTTCGTGCTGCTCACACTGGTCGCCGTGTTCCTCGTGAGCGTCCTCCACCTGTCCATGGCACATACTAAATGACTCTGCGACCTTCCACTGCTCCACAACGTTTCCCTCTGCCGTCTCCTCCTAGGTCCTCTCTTCCTGTTCTTGCTGACCCGGAGTCTGATTCTCTTCGTGATGCGAGTCCTACTGACACGCGTCTCCTGGCCACTGCTGTCATTGACCTTTCCTTTGAGTCTGCTGCTGCGTCTGCCCTAGTTGGTGAGCTTGTCGACTTTGCTGCTCGGTGTCGTCTAGACTACGCCGCTAGTCTTGTTGCTGAGTCTGAGTCTGTCTGTCTTCCGTCCGTCGGGGGTGAGTGTGCTCTAGGCACGGACGTCCTTGAGGACAAAAAAGAGGACCTTGAGTGTCTTGCAGTCGCTGCGCCTCATCTCGTGTCCATGCTACTTGCCCCTGAGGGAGAACCGGATGCACCAGACATCCCGACCCCGCGCTCTTACGCTAAGGCGATCGCGGGTGAGTACTCCTCTCAGTGGCAGTCAGCCATGGACACAGAGATGGCATCCTCGAAGTCCATAGGCACTTGCGTCGATGAGGTTCCCCCTTCTTGGGCGAACATTGTCAGTGGCATGTGGATTTTCAGGGTGAAACAGCCGCCAGGTTCTCCGCCTGTCTTCAAGGCTCGTTACGTTGCTCGAGGCTTCAGTCAGCGAGAGGGAGTAGACTTCTTTCAGACCTTCTCCCCCACCCCGAAGATGACCACTCTTCGGGTGCTACTGCACGTTGCTGCTCAGCGTGACTACGAGCTTCACTCTCTTGACTTCAGCACAGCTTTCTTGCAGGGTAGCCTGCACGAGGAGATCTGGCTGCGCTGCCCTCCTGGCTTCATTGGGGCGTTTCCTCCTGGTACCCAATGGAGCCTCCGGCGGCCGGTCTACGGTCTCAACCAGGCGCCACGTGAGTGGCACGACACACTGAGGACTACTCTTGCGGCACTTGGGTTCGCGCCTTCTACTGCTCACCCGTCGCTGTTTCTGCGCACCAACACTTCGCTGCCGCCGTTCTACATCCTCGTGTACGTCGACAACTTGGTCTTTGCCACTGCTAACACTGAGGCTCTCGCACACGTGAAGTCGGAGCTGCAGAAGAGACACACGTGCACAGACCTGGGTGAACTGCGCAGCTACATTGGCTTGCAAATCACCCGGGACAGAGCACGCTGCACCATCACACTGACTCAGTCACACATGGTGCAGCAGGTCCTTCAGTGCTTCTGCTTCACCTGGTCCTCAGCACAAGCCATTCCTCTGGCTATATGTCACTCACTCTCAGCTCTGCCTTCGGATGAGTCCGTAGAGCCGAGTGGTCCTGATCCAGAGCTAGTTGGCTGCCTCATGTACCTGATGACCTGCACTCGCCCTAACTTAGCGTACCCTCTTGGCCTTCTGGCTTGCTACGTGGCTCTTGGTAGGAACCGAAAGGTGCACTGGGATGCTGTAAAGAGGGTATTGCGCTACTTGTGTAGTACATCGGGCATGGGGCTCGTGCTTGGAGGGGGGAGCTCAGTTGTTCTCACTGGGCACTCAGACGCTTCTTGGGTTGTCGACCAGGCTACTCAGCGGTCGTCACAGGGTTACACCTTCAGCCTTGGCTCTGGCTCAGTTTCGTGGCGTTCTACGCGTTGGTCTTTAGTTCTCAGCTCCAATTGTGAGGCTGAGATCTACGCCACAGCCATGGCTGCTCCGGAGTTACGCTGGCTCACCTACCTGCTGACCGACCTGGGAGAGCAACCTCGTTCTCCTCTAGTGTTGTACGTTGAGAACAAGGCTGCCATTGCCTTGTGTGAGGAGCACAGACTAGAGCACAGAACGAAGCACATCGCTCTACGTTATTTTCTGGCTCGAGAGTTGCAAGAGCGTGGTCAGCTTCGTCTGCGTTACGTGGCCACTCAGGCCAACACTGCTGATATATTCACCAAGGCGCTTCAGTCTGGTGATCATCAGCGTTTCTGCACTTTGCTAGGGCTTGTGCCTGTTGTAATTTCATATTTCATACAACATACAAAGGCTATAAGTGTAGCACATTTATAAATTGGGGGGCTGCTTAGTGTACCCTCCAACCACATTTTGTGGTTGGTTGGGATTGGTCCTTAGCTCAACCAATCCCAACCAACACACATTTGTGGTTGCTTGGGTCAGAAGCAAGCTCACCCATTGGCCAACTTATTGGCCAATAGGGTAAGCTTCCCTCTCATCTCTCTCTTGCTCATTGTTTGTACTAAAGAGCCTATTGGCTCATTATTCAATGAATCAATTCTAGCTTTCTAACATGGTATCAGAGCTATTGGCTCACGCCTTGATCCCTCGGTCCTTAGGCCACCCTCTCCTCCCCGTCCCTCCGACGTAGTCCTACTACGGTGCTCCCAAGCTCAGATTCACTCCTCCCGAGCTCAAATATCCTCCTCCCGAGCTCCGATCTACTCCTCCCCAGCTCAGATCTACTCCTCCTGAGCTCAGATCTACTCCTCCCCAGCTCAGATCTACTCCTCCCGAGCTCAGATTTACTCCTCCCGAGCTCAGATCTACTCCTCCCCAGCTCAGATCTACTCCTCCCGAGCTCAGATCTACTCCTCAACAGCTCAGATCTACTCCTCCCGAGCTCAGATCTACTCCTCCCGAGCTCAGATCTACTCCTCCCCAGCTCAGATCTACTCCTCCCGAGCTCAAATCTACTCCTCCCCAGCTCAGATCTACTCCTCCCAAGCTCAGATCTACTCCTCAACAGCTCAGATCTACTCCTCCCGAGCTCAGATCTACTCCTCCCGAGCTCAGATCTACTCCTCCCGTGCTCCCATCTCCTCCTCCCGAGCTCAGAATTACTCCTCCCGAGCTCAGATCTACTCCTCTCCAGCTCAGATCTACTCCTCCCGAGCTCAGATCTACTCCTCCCGAGCTCAGATCTACTCCTCCCGAGCTGCCATCTCCTCCTCCCGAGCTCAGAATTACTCCTCCCGAGCTCAGATCTACTCCTCCCCAGCTCAGATCTACTCCTCCCGAGCTCAGATCTACTCCTCCCGAGCTCAGATCTACTCCTCCCGAGCTCACACCTCCTCCTCCCGAGCTCAGATCTACTCCTCCCGCGCCCTGCTCTACTCCTCCTGCCCTCAGATCTGCGCATTTCGCGCTCAGATCTGCACATTCCACACTCAGATCTACTCTCCCGCGCCCAAATCTGCATTCCGCGTGCTCAGATCTGCAACTCGCACGCCCTTGCTAGTCCGACCGCGCGCCCTGGTCGTCCGCGCTCTGCTCGTCCGCCCTTCGCGTCCCCGCCCTGCCCGTCCGCACGCCCTGTTCGTTTGCACCCTGCCCGTCTGCACGCCCTGCTCATTTGCCCTTCGCGTCCGCGCCCTGTTCCTCCGCGCGCCCCAGTCATCCGCACCCTGGCCGTCCGCGCGCCCTGTTTGTCTGCACGCCCTGCTCGTCCGCGCTCCGGTCGTCCACACTCTCCCCGTCCGCGCACTCGTTGCACGCCCTCCTTCCCCGCTCGCTGTCCCCCTCCCCTCGTCCGCCTCCTGCCCACCTCCCTGGCATACAACACATCTGCACGCACATACCTCACACCTGACAGCACATACCGCACACCTGACAGCACATACCGCACACCTGACAGCACATACCGCACACCTGGGAGCACATACAGCACACCCGCCTACGCATACCGTCAGCTGCCTGCGCACACCTTCATGCCCTGCTCGCTTGCGCCATGCCGTGACCGCCCACACCCCACATTGCTTCCCCCATGGCAACAGTCGCGCTGGCATGCATCAGCAGTGGTGCCGGTGGGCATGGAGGAGGGCATAGTGGTAGCTGTGGTGGTGGTCAAGGGAGACTCGCAGGATATTGTGGTGTCAGGGGTTTGAGCGCAGGCTGCGGCGCAGCAGCAGCCTTCTCTCCTCGTGAATATGTGCCTCGCTATGGCCCGACTCGAGGACTTTAGTGTAAACTCTCCACCCAAGCCCACCATGCCCCTAGTCAACCCTTCTCTCTACCACAGCCTCCTCCTCCTCCTCCTCCTCCTCCTCCTCCTCCTCCTCCTCCTCCTCCTCCTCCTCCGCAGCAACAGCAGCACCAGCAGCAGCTCTAGCACCTCCTCCTCCAGCTCCAGCAGTTGCTCCACCGCCTGCAGCAGCACCTTGACCTACAACCGCAGCTGCCTCCTCCTCCTCCTCCTCCCCCAACTTCCCAGCAGAACTCAGTTCCGCATTGTTCCACAAGCTCCGCCACTTCAAGCATCGTCCCACCTTTCTCATCCGTTGGTATCGCTGGTATGGTCAATCAAGCCACATCAACTGCACCTGCCACATACTCCTCTAGCACTAACGAAACTGCGTTCCAGTCCTCTGTCCCTTCCTCCTCCCTCTCCTCCACTGTCGATTTTGTCCTCGACAGCGGCGCCACTGACACAGTTCTTCGCGATGCTGGCACCTTGCGCCCCCTCCCAACGCCTACCTCCCTCCTTGGTGCCGACAGCAGCTTCTCTATCCCCTGCCATAACACCTCGACTCTCCCCTGCCCACTCTTCCCCTCAGGCACTGTCACCGATCTCCACATACCCTCTCTTCGCGCTAATCTCCTTTCGCAAAGGTCCCTTCAGCAAGCCGGTATCACCACAGTATTCCCTGCTCATGCTAACTATTGCGCTCTCTACCATTCCGCCACCGGTCAGTTCCTTCGTCGCATTCCCTTTTGCCCTCGCTCCCGTCTGTACACCCTTCGGGTTCCTCGCCTCCCCTCCTGTCAGGTCATCTCTCGTCCCCCCCTCCACCCTCTCATCCCACCTCCTCCTCTCCCTCCCACTAACCCGGACCTCCCTTCCCGCCCCCCCCTTGACTCCTCTTGCTCCTGTCGCTCCCTCTCCCACCCTGCCGTCCTCCTCCATCACAGGCTAGGTCACCCTAACTTCGCTACTCTACGCTCCTCTGTTTCCACCGGTCTCCTCCACGGTCTCCCCTCCTCCCTCCCTCCCCTCCCCAAATCCCCTGCCCCCCCCTGCACCGTCTGCGTTCAGAGCAAGCTCAAGCAGCAGCCGCACCGGAGCTCCCCCTCCGCTGCTGCGCAGCCACTTGATCTTGTTCACATGGACCTCTGGGGACCCAATCCCTCTCCCACTCGCCAGGGCCATCGATAACTCCTCGTACTCGTCGATGATCACAGTCGGTACTCGTCCGTCTCTCTCCTTCGGACGAAGGCAGATGCCCCAGCTGCGATCATCGCCTGGCTCGAGCGGGCAAATACCCATTTTGGGCGCCCTGTTCGCCGCCTTCACTCTGATGGTGGTGGTGAGTTCCTTAACAACCAAATATCCTCCTACTGTCAGTCTCATGGCATTCTTCAGACTTACACCCTCCCTCACTCCCCACAGCAGAACGGTGTGGCTGAAAGTCGTGTTCGAGAGATCACCAAAACTGCCCGGTGTCTTCTTGTCCACGCCTCCTGCCCTCCTTCTCTGTGGGGCTACGCCCTCCTTCATGCCGCCCTCCTTACTAACCTTTACCCTCACCCTCTTCTCCCATCCACCACCCCCACTGAGCTGTGGACGAACAACAAACCTGATGTCTCGTCTCTTCGTGTCTGGGGTTCAAAGGCTTATGTTCTCCTTCACCCCACTGACCGCTCCCGCTCTATGGGAAAGCTTGCCCCTCGTACCCTTCCCTGCATCTTTCTCGGTCATAACTCCTCCTCACCTGACTACCTTTTCCTCCATCCCCCCTCAGGTCGTCTATTCCGCAGTAGGGATGTGGTCTTTGATGAGTCCACTCCCTACTACTCCTCTCCCCCATCCACTGACCCACTCCCCCGTCTTCCCCGTCCCCTTGTCTGGTCTGACACCACCCCTCCCCCACTACTTCCTCCTCCCCCCATCCTCCCTCCCCCCCCCCCCACCGTCGTCCCCATCCCACGGTGCCCCTCCCTCGTCTAGTGATATATTTGACCCGGAACCTCTGTCCTCTCCCGTCTCCCCCACACATTCCTCTCCTAGTGCCCCTCCCGCCCCTCCTTCACCTCCCTCGCCGCCGACTCGTCCTTCCCCCCCTCCCCGCACCGTACTTACCCGGTATCCCCATACCAGGTCACGTGACAGTATCCTTGGTGCACCGCCCCCTGTTACCCTCTATACCTCTACCCTCCCCCCACTCTCCCCTCTCCTTCACCACTTCTTCCAGGCTGTTCTGCATCAACCTCCTCCTGCAGCAGCCCCCTCTGCCACCTCTCCAGCAGCGGCGCCAGCAGCAGCGTCCGCAACGGCACCCGCAGCGGCACCAGCAGCAGGACCAGCAGCGGCACCTGCAGCAGGACCAGCAGCGGCACCAACAGCGGGACCAGCAGCGCGACCAACAGCGGCACCAGCAGCGGGACCAGCACCAGCACTAGCAGCGGCACCAGCAGCGGCACTAGCAGCGGCACTAGCAGCGGCACCAGCAGCGGCACCAGCAGCGGCACCAGCAGCGGCACCAGCAGCGGCACCAGCAGAGGCACCAGCAGCGGCACCAGCAGCGGCATCAGCAGCGGCACGTGCAGCGGCACCAGCGGCACCAACGGTCATCCGCTCCTTCTACACCTCCCTCTCCGAGGACTCGCATAAGGAGTTCCTTGACCTCCACCTCTGTGACCCTTCCCTTCTACCCCTCACCTTCGACCTTTCTGGGACACCAGTATTCGCATTCTCCTCTGCTCCCTCCGTTTTCATCCCTACCACGTATGAGGAGGCCATGGCTTGCCCCGACGCCCCACTCTGGCTCGCCGCCATTATCAAGGAGCTGGAGGCTATGTCGCCAACTCCTCCTTCGTTGATGTGCCTCGCCCTCCCTCCTCTACGAACGTGGTGAAAGGGAAGTGGGTGTTTCGCGTCAAACAGCTGCCAGGAGAGCCGCCCGTCTATAAGGCTCGTTACTGTGCCAAGGGGTTCACGCAGCGGTATGGTTTTGACTTCTTCGATACCTTCTCTCCCACTGCCAAGCCTGCTACTGTTCGCGCAGTGCTCGACCTCGCCGCTCGCCTCAATATGGAGATCCACTCAATGGACGTCTCTAACGCTTTCCTCCAAGGCGTCCTCCGCGAGCTTATCTAAATGGAGCGTCCAGCCGGTTTTCACCTTCCCTTCCCTGCAGACTCTGTCTGGCAACTGCGTCGCCCTGTGTATGGGCTTCGACAGGCCCCGAGGGAGTGGCATGCTAAGCTTGCCGCCACCCTTGCTGAACTTGGGTTCCGCACCTCCCGCTCTGACGCCAGCCTCTTCCTCCGCACCTGCCCCTCCCCGTTCTACATCCTTGTGTATGTCGATGACATGATTCTGCTCACTGCCGACCTTGGCGAATTGGAGCGTGTTAAGGCTGAGTTGAGCAGCCGTCTCAAATGCAAGGACTTGGGCGAGCTGCAGCATTACCTGGGCATGACCATCACCCGTGATTGCTCCGCCCGCACCATCTCTCTCTCCCAGGGTCATTACTTGCAGCAGGTCTTGGAGCGGTTTGACATGGTCCGCGGTGGCGCCCAACCTACTCCACTTTCTGTCGGGCACCACCTCTCTCCACCCACCTCCCCCTCAGCCTCCTCCCATCCTTATCCCGAGCTCATCGGCTCCCTCATGTACGCCATGGTCTCCACTCGCCCTGACCTTGCCTACCCCATCAGCGTCCTCGCTCGTTTTGTTGGCGCAGGCAAGCACACGGAAGAGCACTGGCAGGCCGTCAAGCGTGTCCTCCGGTACCTTCATGGCACCAAGGACTATGTCCTTACCCTTGGCGGTCCCTCCCCACCTCTTCTCAGCGGCTACAGTGACTCCTCCTGGGCTGATTCCCGGCCAGATCGTCGCTCCTCCCAGGGCTATGGCTTCTCTCTTGGCAGCGGCCTTATCAGCTGGCGCTCCACCCGCTCCTCGGCTGCAGCCCTCTCCTCCTACGAGGCGGAATTGTATGCCGCCACCATGGCTGCGCAAGAGGCCCGCTGGCTCACCTTCCTTCTTGAGGAACTTGGTGCCCCCCAGCGCTGTCCCACAATTTGGTGTGAGAATGCTAGTACCATTCACCTCACCAAAGATGCTGTGTTTCACGGGCGCTCCAAGCACATTGAGCTCCGTCATTTCTTCATTCGCGATCTTGTTCAGGCGGGGCACCTTCGCCTCGACAAGGTTGACTCGGCGGCCAACCTTGCCGACATCTTCACAAAAGCTCTTCCTCATGCCGCTCACTCTTTCCTACTTCGTCTTCTTGGCCTCACTCCTCCTAAGTCGCCTCCCGCCTCTTGATTCTAGCCTTCTAGCCTTATGCATGTTGGGGGGTTGTGTTGTAATTTCATATTTCATACAACATACAAAGGCTAGAAGTGTAGCACATTTATAAATTGGGGGGTTGCTTAGTGTACCCTCCAACTACATTTTGTGGTTGGTTGGGATTGGTCCTTAGCTCAACCAATCCCAACCAACACACATTTGTGGTTGCTTGGGTCAGAAGCAAGCTCACCCATTGGCCAACTTATTGGCCAATAGGGTAAGCTTCCCTCTCATCTCTCTCTTGCTCATTGTTTGTACTAAAGAGCCTCTTGGCTCATTATTCAATGTATCAATTCTAGCTTTCTAACAGTGCCCACTTTTCCTCACTTGTTGTAGACTCTGTCTGTACTGTGATCCATATATATACTTGCATGCTTGCTCTGCTAGGTATAGATCACTATGATGCTTGTGTTACATATATGCTTCTTGCTTGTGCTCAGAGTGTGTGGTGACTTTGTGATCCACCCTGAGCTTGCTTTGTGTTTCTTGACTGGTCTTGTGACCTCTTGTTCTCCCCCACTTAGCCTATGGGGGTGTGTCAAAATTGTATATGTTTCCGTTTTGTAGGCTACAGTGGGTTAGACTTTAGGGTGTACATTTCTTTAAGGTTTCATACTTGTACTCCCAAATGTTTCTAGTTGACCATTTCTTGATTCTGACAGTTATGTCCGGGAGAATACGGTACTTAGTACACACCCTTTGGTGCTTGCTGAATTGAGTGCGAATTGTTTAGGGTACGGAAAGTTGGTGCGAGGAAATGAAACAAGGCTGGCAATGCCAACCAATTTTGTACGAGGGTTAGGCTAGGGACACACACCGCGGAAGGGCAGAATTCAAGCGTAGGGTGTGTTGACGGGAGTAGTGTGTTGGCCCCGCCCTCGATTGGGCGAAAACGATTTTGTGGTTAGGTTCGCAGGAGGTGCGGCCGACCGTCCCATGTGGTCGACGTCAGCCTGGGTGTGCATGTCGACAAGGTGGGCGACTTACAGGCGATCGTTGTGACGTCGCCGTTGACAGGGTTCGGCGGCCTAGTTCGATAGGGGAGGTCGACGAAGCAGTTAGTCGACCTACGCGGGCTTGCGAACGGTCGTCGATGGAGGGAGTTCAGGGGCAGCAACTGATCGAGTTGGTCAACGGAGGGGTACGTTGACCGCAATGGTCTTGGATGGGAGCAGTGGTTGACAAGGGAGGTCGTTGACCATGACGCTACGTGGTCGACCCGATCGACCAAGTAACCTCCTCCACGAGGTTCTGTGGAGGCATGCGAGGCTCGTCGTGGCTGTGATGGCAATGGCAAAGGCGACCTCGAGCTGGTATCTCAAGGCTGACGTGGATTTTGTGGCGCAACTATCGATATGTGGCTGGCCTGACACCTGCACGCGAGTAGAGAATGTGCTTGAATGTCCCCCGCGGTTGCAACGTTGTCAAACCGCCTTGGTGGGCGCACACTTGAGCTACTGTTATACACAGTTGCAATGCTGGCAAGCCGTCTTGGTGCAGCGTTGGCGAGCCGCAGACTTGCTCTGCTGGCGGATCGCCCTTTTGCAACACTAACACGGTGCCTCTACGCAACGCTGGCAGATAGTCAACCGTTATGCACTTACAGTCGACCAGCTTGCCTGCTAGGTTGCTAGGATCTGATGTTGTCAGTTTTGCAATTGCTTGTTCAACCATCATAGTTCTGAACTTTGCTAGTGAAACTCTTGCCAAATCTTCCTGTGAGAGGCCTAACCGCATGTCCTGATAGGACGTGCAGACCAAATTTGCAACTCGTGAGCCTGCTAAAGTGAAGTTATTTACATGATTTGAGACATTTTCAGTTTTGTATTTAACATGTGCTTGTAATAACTCAGGTTGTTTTAAGGGGTGCGCATACACGGTAATCGAGTACGAGCCTTAAGCGCAGTGCTCCAGATAGAAGTGCTTGAGCTTGTTATAGGCCCGCGCTTATATTCAGGGCCTTACAGTATTAGGAATGGTTGATTTTCCAAAGATGGGGTACTCGCCCATTGTAGGTGAGCTTTCAAAAATTGCCTTTCCCTAATCGTATTTGTTAGACAGTAGTTTACTACAATCGTTCCCATGTGTGATGTCATGGCAATAGAGAAAAGAATAACTAGGTTACCAAAACAAGTTTTTCCAAGACTGATTTTTTCGTGCACCAACAGTCATTGAACAACAAAAACATATGCTAATGGAGTACACGTATGAGCAATTAGTACAGGATATCACGATACGTCATATTTCTACAAAAGCCCTTTCTTATTTCCCCCAAGCTCTGCAACTCCCCTCCACCACTCACAACACCCCATCACCTAACTGCTATAGTGACATCACATCCTCGTTCCCCTCCACCCTTTACGAAGCCGATTAACCTTTCAATCCTTCATCCAGGTTTGGCCAAACTTAGACATAAACCCCTTTTGCTGGTTCATTGAAAGCATCTTCAAAGGAGAGGCTGAGGCATCTTCATGAAGAAGCTCTTGCATTGCGCTTAGGTCGGTGGGGCAATCTGGCACTCGGTGCTGGGAGTGGTCATGACAAAGTTGTTGCCATTGCTGAAGTATAGCTCGTCCACGCATAGATACGCATAGAGCATGTGAACGGTCTCCCCGTGGTACATCTGGATGTTCTCGGCTGGCCGCGGTTCATCATGAGGTCGTAGTATCCGGGCTTGTCGGACACCACCCCAAAGATGTCGCCCGTCCGGTAGATGCTGGGGTTGGGCACGGGGTTGGCGAAGATGCGCTCCCACACATTCTCGAAGCACTGCCACACGCGCAGCAGGTTGAGCACGGTGAAGTTGTAGCTGTTGTACAAGGTCATGTTTTGCGCAGGTCGTACGGCCCCAGCAGCTGCAATCGGATTGTCAACGTTGTGCGCTCGCACGCTGCCAGGGGGAGGCACGGGGGGAGGGGGGAGGGGGAGGGGGGGGGGGGTGGAGGCGAGGGGGGAGAGGGGGGAAGGTGGGGGAAAGGTGGACGGGGGGGGGGGGGGGGTTGAAAGGGGAGAGTGAGATAGGGGGTGGTTGTGTCAGTCCAGCCCACAATTCAAAGGACTTCTACAGAATGCAAGGCACAGATTGTTATGCTACGTGCAGGGGCCAGAATGGAGGGTTTGTCGCCTTGCGTGGTTATTTCCGTCAGCTGTAGCTCGCCCCGTCGATCATGCCTTCAAGTCTGGAGTCACGGTGGCATGCGAATGAGAGGCTGGTCGAAGTGGACAACCCCTCTATTCGAGTTCGCCCCAAGTACTAACCGTATTTTTGGTGGATGGATCGCACTAGAGATAGCTAGGCCATTGGTAAAACTAACGACATCTCACGCTTCGTTAAGAATATCACTCGGAGTAATGTCCACTGCAATCGTTAACTCAGTTTGCTTCGTTGTTTATGTCAACGCCGAGTGTAAATGTCAAATGTTAAATCTGCTACAGTTTGTTTAGGCTGTAGTGGGGTAGTTACTATGGGGTACAGTAAGTTTAGGGTTTCCTACTTGTACCCAACCCTTTCCTAGTGCAATCACTTCTCTCTCATTCTGACATGGTATTACGAGCCTAGGTTAGGAACCTAGGACCGCTAGTTCCTAAGGGCCCACTGTTCCGCTAGAAGTGCCCTCGTGCGCCGTCCCTTACTCGCGCCCACGTGCGCCTCGTTCCTAGTATGCCCTCGCGCGCCCCTTACTCTCACGCTGCCCGTGCGCAGCTGCTAGCCGCCCACGCGCGCGGCTTGTTTTTCGAACGCGTAGCCCGCTAGCCGCCTGCGCGCGGTTTTTTTCTCGTGCGCGCGACCCGCTAGCCGCCCACGCGCAGCCTGCCCTGACCTCGCGCGGCCCCTAGCACAGCTCGCAAGCTGCTTGTTGACCGCCGCGCGCCGTCGCCTCGTGCACATAGGCCGCCGCCCGCGCTAGCCGCTGCCCTCACGTAGGCCGCCGCCCTCACGACGGCTGCCGCCCGCACGTAGGCCACCGCCTCGCACAACCGCAGACCACGTGCCGGCCCACCCTCCCTGACCGAGCCGCGCCGCGCCATCCTGCCCGAGCCGCGCCGCCCTAACGGAGCCGCACCGCCCTGACCGAGCCGCGTCGCCCTACTGTGCCCCACCTGCAGCACCTGGTGCTCCTGCTGCTGCTACTGTTCCTACTGCTGCTACTGCCACTATGGCCAGTCCTACCATTCTAACTTTTGATGCTGAGGGCCGTCCGATTAAGTTTGACGTTTGGCTCAAAGACCTGCACCTGTTCCTCCAGATCACTGCCAAGGACGATGTTTCCTTGTTTGACCACACGTCCGGCGCAGCTGTCGCACCTGCTGCTACTGCTGACACCACTGCTCACTCACAGTGGCAGACCCGTGACGCTCATGCTCGCCTAGCCGCTCGCAGCCACCTGCCGTTAGATGAGCGCGCGCACTTTGGCCAGCATAAGACCGCTAAGGAGCTGTACGATGCTGTAGTTGCACGCTACTCCTCCCCTGCTACTGCTGCGATAAGTCGTCTCTCACTGCCCTATCTCTTCCCCGATCTGTCTGCCTTTGCCACTGTAGCTGACCTCATCACTCACCTCCCTACTAGTGATCTTCGCTACAGTGCGGCGCTTCCCCCCGATTTCCTAGCCAAGAATCCTCCCTCGATGTACCTCACACTCTACCACCTAGTCACCCGCCTTCCTAACTCTCTTCGCACTATCAGGGACCACTTTCTTGCCCTCTCCCCCACCGACCTCACTATCGACCTGCTTGAGAAGGAATTCCTAGCAGCTGAGAAGAGCATTGTAGCTGTAGGTGCCTCTCGTGGCAACCCTCGTGCTCCCTTCTTTGAGGGGTGCTCCCCCATCCCCCTCCTCCCTTCCATTGCATCTGCTGCTGCTGTCGACTACCTCGGTGCTGAGGGGGTCGGGGCTGCGTTTACTCCTAGTGGGAGGCGTAAGGGCGGCAAGGGCAAGGGGGGCAGGAGTGGCGGAGGTGGCGGCGGGGGCGGCGGTGGTGGAGGGGGTGGAGGGGGCGGGGGTGGTGGCGGTGGTGGGAGTGGTGCTGGTGGTGGGGGGGTTAGTGGCGGAGGCGAGGGTGGTGACGGCGGCGGTGGCGGGGGTGGTGGGGTTGGTGGTGGCAGTGGTGGCGGCAGTGGAGCTGGTGGCGGGCGCGGTGGAGCGGTGCAGCGTGGGGGGGTCGGCGGTGGCCAGAGGTAGCAGCAGCTGCGTCCTAGCGAGACCCCGTGACCCTAGGATCTCCATGAGTGGTACTCTTAGCGTGGGGGGTCTGGGGGTGGAGGTACCTGCCCGTACGTCATCCGCACAGGTGACCGCACAGGCCAAAGCTATGGGAGGTTTCACACGGCGCAGCGCTGCTTCTTTCGTCTCGACGACGCCTGGCGCGAGCTGTTCCCTAACGCCTCTGATCTGCCCTGCTGGGCCGATCTGCTTAAAAAGAACAATAATATCTTTGCTCTTGATTTTGATGCTATCCTTGGTGCTATGTATGTTTTGACTATTAGTGTTGAGGGTGACTGTTATCTGCGTGTACTGCCCGACCCGAGTATTGGGGCCAGCGAGGCTGCCACTCTAGGTGATAGTGCGTTTGCTGCCCTAGGTCCTGGTGAGGCTGCTGCTCTCGGTGCTAGTGAGTCTGCTGCTCCAGGTGCTCGTGCGTCTGCGCCTGCTGGTATTGCGTCTACTGAGGCACTGCACACTTTCACACAGGACTCCGGTGCTTCCCGCTGCTTCTTTCGTGACTGCACTGTGCTTGAGCAGCTAGCTCGGCCTGTTGCTGTCTCCCTCGCTCTCCTCTGGGGGCCCGGTCCTTGCGACCTCCTCCACTGTCCTCCCTTGTCCTGCGGTTCCGGCCGGCACCCTGTCGGGCCTTTACCTCCCCTCATTCTCTACAAACTTGGTGGCAGGCTCTGCTCTCCAGGACGGGGGTGTTCACCAGTTCACCCCTGCCTATGAGCATTAGACCCACTGTACATGTGCTCGGAAGGGTCGCCACCTGGCTACTTTCACTCGGCAGCCGGGTTCGGACCTGTACACACTGACCACTGAGTTCCTTCAGGTAGCCGCGTCTGCGTCTGCGTCATGTCAGCTGTCGGCCCCCTACTCGTGTCGCACCAGACCGTCCTTTTGCACCACCGCCTTGGTCACCCGTCAGTGCAGCGCCTTCGTGGCATGCACTCCCGGTACCTTGTCTCTGGTCTTCCCAGAGTTCTCCCTCCCCTCCCACCCTCGCCTCCTCCTCCCTGTCTTCCCTGTGTCGAGGGGCGACAGCGCGCCACTCCTCACTCCTCCTCGTTCCCTCCCACAGAGGCTCCCGTGCAGACTCTCCACCTGGACGTGTGGGGCCCAGCCCGCGTCCGTGGACAAGGCCACCAGCGGTACTTCCTGCTGGTCGTCGATGACTATACGCGCTACACCACGGTCTTCCCCTTGTGCACCAAGGGTGAGGTCCCTGATGTTTTGATCCCTTGGATCCACGCTGCTCGTCTCCAGCTCCGCGAGCGGTTCCAGTCGGACTTTCCCGTCCTGCGTCTGCACTCTAACAAGGGTGGTGAGCTTTCCTCCAACCTCTTGGCAGCCTACTGTGCAGAGCACGGCATCCGCCAGACGTTCACGCTTCCGGCCTCTCCACAGCAGAATGGGGTTGCTGAGCGCCGTATTGGCTTAGTCATGGAGGTCGCTCGTACCTCCATGATACATGCGGCTGCCCCCCATTTCCTGTGGCCGTTCGCAGTACAGTACGCTGCGTATCAGCTCAACCTTTGGCCCCGTGTCTCTGCTCCGGAAACCTCGCCCTCACTGCGTTGGACGGGGGAGGTTGGCGATGCGTTGGTGTTCTGGGTCTAGGGACGTTGAGCCTTTGTCTGCAATACGTCCGCGGACAAGCTCTGCTCCCGTGTCGTTCCCTGTTTCTTCCTTGGATTTGTTCCTGACCCGCCTGGCTGGCAGTTTTACCACCCCACCTCGCGCTGTGTCTTCCCCTCTCAAGACGTCACTTTTGACAAGTCGATACCCTTCTACCGTCTGTTCCCCTACCGCACTGCGCCGCTTCCCCCCCCCGCCGCTCTTCCTCACGCCACGTGCTACTTCGGTAGACCCCCTCCCTCCCCAGGGTGCTGCTCCCTCAGGTGTTTCCGAGATAGACCCGGTCGAGCCTGTCGAAGTAGCTGTCGACTTTGGTTCTACGAGGGGTACGACGTCTAGGGGTGCTAAGACTGGGGGTGCTGAGCCTGGGGGTGCTAAGACTGAGGGTGCTGAGCCTAGGGGTGCTGAGACTGGGGGTGCTGAGCATGGGGGTGCTGAGACTGCGGTTGCTGAGACTGGGGGTGCTGAGCCTGAGGCTGTTGAGACTGGGGGTGCTGAGCCTGGGGGTGCTGAGCCTGGGGTAGCTAAGACTGACCGTGCTGCGCCTGGTGGTGCTCCCTCTTCACAGCAGCTGCGTGAGCGGTACTCTCAACATTGCAGCCTCCCGAATGGGGCTGCTGGAGCTGGAGTTCTGCCGGAGTTGGAGCTGGTGGTGCTAGGGGTGCTGTGTCGCGGCCGGAGCCTCCCTCTCCGCAGTGGCTGGTGAGTGGTACGCTCGGCGCTGCAGCCTCCGGAGCGGCGCTCCTAGCGCTGGGGTGCAGCCTCCTGGAGGCCCTAGTGCTGAGGTGCTAGAGCCTCTGGTCCTGGAGGTGCTCGTACAGGCGGTACTAGGGCTGCTGGGACTGGGGGTTCTACTGGAGCTGGAGCTGGAGCTGCTGGAGCTGTTGCTACTGGAGGTACTGGTGGTGCTGGAGCTGCTAGAGGTGCTTTTGGTGCTGGAGTTGCCGGTGGAGCTGAGGACGCCGGACCTACTAGAGTTGGTGTAGCTATTGACCCTGGGGTTGGTGTTGTAGGGGTTGGAGCTGGAGGTGCTGACGCTCGTCCTCCTGCAGGTGCTGGAGCCAACGGTGTGGCTGGAGCTGGCGCTACTGGGGGTATTTGAGTTGGCACTACTTGAGCTGCTGGTGGTGCTACAGGAGTTGGAGCTACTGCTGGAGGTTCTAGTGCTATCTCTGCTAGGTCTGGGGGCGCTTCATAGCCGCGGCCGTACTTTGTTCCGCTCCTTCAGCAGGTTCTTGGTCAGCCGCCTCCTCTTTGTCTTGCTCCCTCCTTAGAGTGTCCTCCGCCTGTCTAGTCGCAGTCACAGTTACAGCCTGCCTTGCCACTCCCTGGTCCTTCTCCCTACACTGGTGCGACAGCCATGGACACAGAGATGGCTCTTTGGAAGTCCACTGGCACTTACGTCGATAAGGCTCCCCCTCTTGGGGCGAACATCGTTATGGACATGTGGATTTTCAGGGTGAAGCGGCCGCGAGGTTCTCCGCCTGTCTTCAAGGCTCGTTACGTTGCTCGAGGCTTCAGTCAGCGAGAGGGAGTAGACTTCTTCCAGACCTTCTCCCCCACCCCGAAGATGACCACTCTGCGGGTGCTACTACACGTTGCCGCTCAGCGTGACTACGAGCTTCACTCTCTTGACTTTAGCACAGCTTTCTTGTAGGGCAGCCTGCACGAGGAGACCTGGCTCCGCCGCCCTCCTCACTTCACTGGGTCGTTTCCTCCTGGTACCGAGTGGAGCCTCCGGCGGCCGGTCTACGGTCTCTGCCAGGCGCCATGTGAGTGGCACGACACACTGAGGACTACACTTGCGGCTCTTGGGTTCGCGCCTTCTACTGCTGACCCGTCACTGTTTCTGCGCACCGACACTTCGCTGCCGCCGTTCTACATCCTCGTGTACGTCGACGACTTGGTCTTTGCCACTGCTGACATTGAAGCTCTCACCCTGGTGAAGTCGGAGCTGCAGAAGAGACACACGTGCACAAAGCTGGGTGAACTGCGCAGCTACCTTGGCTTGCAGATCACCCATGACAGAGCACGTCGCACCATCACACTGATGTCAGAGGTCTACTAGTGATCCCCTATTGATCTTAGGGAAGGGTTATAGGCTCGTTGTCCTGGGGGGTTATGGGCGCACAGACCTGCTACTTAACATGCCCTTTATCCCAATGGTCTAGTGGTTGGGATTCTAACATCTGACTCAGTCACACATGGTGCAGCGGGTCCTTCAGCGCTTCGGCTTCACCTGGTCCTCGGCACAGGCCACTCCTCTGGCTACAGGTCACTCGCTCTCAACTCCACCTTTGGACGAGTCCGTAGAGCCGAGTGGTCCTTACCCAGAGCTAGTTGGCTGCCTCATGTAATTGATGACTTGCACTCGTCCTGACCTCACGTACCCTCTTGGCCTTCTGGCTCGCTACGTGGCTCCTGGTCGGCACCGAAAGGTGCACATGGATGTTGTTAAGAGGGTACTACGCTACTTGTGCAGTACATCAGGCATGGGGCTCGTGCTTGGAGGGAGGAGCTCAGTTGTTCTCACTAGGCACTCAGACGCTTCTTGGGTTGACGACCAGGCTACTCAGCGGTTGTCACAGGGTTACACCTTCAGCCTTGGTTGTGGTTCAGTTTCTTGGCATTCTACACGTTCATCTTAAGTTCTCAGCTCCTGTTGTGAGGCTAAGATCTACGCCACAGCCATGGCTGCACAGGAGTTACGCTGGCTCACCTACCTTCTGACCGACTTGGGAGAGCGGCCTCGTTCTCCTCCAGTGTTGTACGTCGACAACAAGGCTGCCATTGCCTTGTGTGAGGAGCACAGACTGGAGCACAGAACGGAGCACATCGCTCTACGGTACTTCCTGGCTCAAGAGTTGCAGCAGCGTGGTCAGCTTGGTCTGCATTACGTGGCTACTCAGGCCAACACAGGTGATATATTCACCAAGGCACTTCAGTCTGGTGATCATCAGCGTTTCTGTACTATGCTAGGGCTTGTGCCCACTTTTCCTCACTTGCTGTAGGCTTTGTTTATACTGTGATCTGTATATATATACCTGCATGTCTGCTTTGCTAGGTGGAGATCACTGTGATGTTTGTGTTACATATATGCCTCTGCATGTGAACTGGCCTTGTGGCCCTTTGCTTGTGCTCAGTGAGTGTGGTGACGTTGTGATCCACCCTGAGCTTGCTTTGCCTTTCTTGACTGGTCTTGTGACCCTTTGCTCTCCCCCACTTTGCCTATGGGGGTGTGTCAAATGTTAAATCTGCTACAGTTTGTTTAGGTTGTAGTGGGGTAGTTACTATGGGGTACAGTAAGTTAAGGGTTTCCTACTTGTACCCAACCCTTTCCTAGTGCAATTACTTCTCTCTCATTCTGACAGTAAATTCATCGATACTCTCCCCATCTCGAAGTGGCTGGGGTGGACAAGCGAACACGTGGCATGCTTTCATATTCAGGCATGACAAGAGGACAGGCGTGTGCCGTTTTTGTGATGTTTGAGAGGAGACATCTAAGCTGTTGTCGGCTCTCCCATCGGATAGCATGGGTAGTTGCTAATACGGCACTTCCTCAGAGCAGCTGAAAGGTCTCATCCCACGTTGCTCCCAAGCCATCCCATGCAAACCCGACGAACCGTGGCGAGACAAGTTACCAAGCCTTGGCCAGTTTGGTCAATAACTTTCATACCCAAAACAAACCATTAGATGTGTAGCTGCTATTTGGAAATAGCACACATCCCAATTTTGTCCTACCATTTGCAGCAAAACATGCTGCACAGCGGAGAGAATGTTTGCACGGCGATTGGGTTGCTTTCTTCGTGCGTCCCCAAAAACTTTGAAAATAGGCAGTTAACAAACCGAGAACAATACATTTCAATAGAATGTGGCACAAAATACAAGATTGAGAAAGTTTGCTTCTGTAGGAATTTGCATCGTTCTAATTACATTGAGCTCAGTACAAGAGTTCCTACAAATAATACTGATATAATAACCGCAAAATGTTTAAAAACTATTACTCTCAAAGATGGCTAGCCTGTAAAGGGTGGGTGGGAATTGAACTTGAGTGAAACTCCCCTTATAGCTTGACTTTGTCCTCGTGCGGTATTGGCACGTTGTCATCGACAAAGCACTTCAACCCAGTCATCTCCAGCTGAGGCTCGATGGACTCCCTCTACGTGATGAGGTCCCGTCGTCCTTATAACGGCACTGGCAAGGCGATCTTGTTCGTCGAGAATTTAAAGTAGCCATACGCCGGAGCGATCCCGTCCACCGTCAGATGCGTCAACGATGTGGGCCTCCTACTGCTTTGCAGAGGAGAGCGACATCGTCCGTCGACGTCGAAATGTGAGCTGCCTGCGGCTACCGTCAACCGCTTCACTCGCGCCTGATTACCACAGATGCTTGATCACTCCTATCTTCCTTGTGCCTTAGCTGCCGCCGAGTTGGTCACCGCCGTCGACCTCCTTGTTGACACCGCGTTTGTTACGCACCAGTCGAGGAGATGCAGGTCTGGAAAGGTGTTTCGTCGCCCTTTGCACACGGATCCTCTGGAGAACAACCTTCAAGGGGAGCCCCAGCCCAAACTCGTCATCTCCATGGCTTCTTGTCGCATCAGCCAAACGTGCTTCAAAGGTCCCCTCTACCACACCGGCTGCCACCAGGGTAGGCGTCATAGTTTGCGCGGGCTGCCGGCCAACGAACGACTTAGGTAAGTGACGTCAGCTACTAAGTTGAAGGTATCGGCGGGCCCGCTCCATTCTCACCGCACCATGTTGAGATAATCTCTACAATAGTGGGAGCTAGACTACGGGGTAGGCAGTGGTTGTAAGAGTGATCGTTGCTCTGTCTGTGTTCTTTAGGACTTGTGTGCTCACAGGGCAAAACAACAAGAGTTTCACTAAGAAAAGTTGAGAATACCGAATGAACTAGCAATGGCAAGATACTATATCAGATGCAAGGTTTGCTAGTGCACAGGCAGGTCGACCGCCAGCACGACAAAGCCGTCGACCTTCCAATGTAGCAACTCCGCAGCCCACTAACGCAACTTGCGTGCGACTTGCCAGCACTGCAGAATGGCGGCCTGCCAACGCTGCACCCGTGCGGCTTGCCAACGCTGCATCCGCGCAGGTTGCCAACATTGCATCCACACTTGATTGTAAGCACATGTGCACGCACCTACTTCGCAGGTGCTTGTAGACAGTTACGCACGACGTGCACTGTCGAGCACATTACGCAGGTGCTTGGTCGGCCATATGCCAACGGTTGCACCTGATGAGCCACGTCGACCACGTGCTGCCTGTCAAAACATAAACATCAAATAGTTGTTTGTAGTCTATATAGGGGCTAGCCTTAGGGGATACATAAAACTTTTTGACACTCTACTTGTATCTCCTTGTTGACCTAATACACGCATAGTCTAAGTTCAACATGGTATAGATCAGATAGTCCTTAAGGACCAAAACTTTTCCAAACGTGCTGCCCCTTCCGCTGCCCGTAGCGCGCCCCTAGCGGGGTCCCTTCTTTTTCTGCCCGTGGTCCACCCCTTTCATACCCGTTGCGCACGCCCTTCTACGCGCTGATGCCGCGCAATGCCTCGCGAGCACCGCTGCCTTACTGAGCTGCCCGCGAGCTACTCTGCCGCGCTGCCCGCGAGCGCCGCTGCCCTGCTGTGCAGCCCGCGAGCTGCCCTACCGCGCAGCCTGCCGCGCTGCCTTGCGCTGCCATATTGCGCAGCTTGCGCGCTGCCCATGCCCTGCCCCCGCGCTGCCTAGCCACCCACGCTGCAGCCCTGCCGCCCACCCTGCTGCCCGCGCTGCAGCCTGGCCACCCGCTCTGCACGCTACGCAACGCACGCTGCCCTACCTTGCCGTGCCGGCCTGCAGCCCACAACTTCGTTGCTGCGCTGTTGCCACCTTGTCTGCTGCCGCTACAGCCTCTGCTGGCTGCCACTACAGCTCTGCTGCTGCCGCTATAGCTCTCCTGCTGCTACTACAGCCCTGCTGCTGCCGCTACAGCCCTGGTGCTGCTGCTCCAGCCCTCCTGCCGCCGCTACAGCCCTTGCTGCTGCAGCTACAGATTTGCTGCTGCCGCTACAGCTCTGCTGTTGCCGCTCCAGCCCTGGTGCTGCTGCTACAGCCCCGCTGCTACGGCTACAGCTTTGCTGCTGCTGCTACAGCCCTGCTGCTGCCGCTCCAGCCCTCCTGCTGCTACTACAGCCCTGCTGCTGCCGTTCTAGCCCCTGCTGTCATAGCTACATCACCTGCTGCTACCGCTACAACCCTGCTACTGCCGTTACAGCCCTTGTTGTCTCCAGTGCAGCCACTGCCAACACCGGTCTTGCTACTGCAGCTATAGCCTTGCTGATGCCGCACCTGCACGCCCAGCTGCCCTGCAGCTGCTACTCCAACTGCCTCTACCTCTACACCTGCCATTGCCGCCCTTCCGCCGCTGCAGCTGATAGCCGCTGCCGGTCATGGCCTTTCTCCCAGTCTTAATAGTTGACTTACACAGCCGCCCTTTCAAGTTCGAGTTCTGGCTTATGTGCCTGCGCAGATATCTCAGGCTCTTCACTATAGATAGCGTCGCCCTGCTCAAACACACGTCAGGGTTCCTTTAGTGCCCCACACCTCCTAGTGAGCTTGCTGCTGACGCTGGCAAGGACATGCAGTGGCAGTACCGGGCGGATAGCCTTGCCTACACACATTGGAAGCAGCATGATGCTGTCGCTGAGCTTGTCATCTGGGCTCACGTACTGGTCAACCACAGGGACCACTTTCGCCAGGTTATGTCGGCCTAGGCTTTGTACGACGCTGTAGTTAGACGCTACTCTTGCCTCTCTCCTGCCACCCGTCCACTCCAGCAACGCCGTTCATTGTTAGCGGGGGTACATTAGCTGGTTCAGGAGGCGAGTGTAGGTGCCTGTGCATCTGCTCGTACAGGTGGTGCTGCTAGTGGGGGCAGAGGTTCTGGGGGTGGACAGCAGCAACAGCAGAGTCAGCAGGAGACCCACTCGCTGCAATAGCTTCGGGAGTGGGTTTCCCAACGATGCGTCCCTGGTGGTGTAGAGGCTGCCAGTCTAGGTGCTTGTGAGGCTTCTAGCACAAATGCAGCTCTGGCGGAGGCTTTGCTCACCTTCACGCTAGGCTCAGGCGCGTCTCACTGCTTCTTCAGTGACTACCCCACAATCATACCACTCACCACACATGTCCTTGTCATTCTGGCCGACCCCGTGTTGCTTCTACCACTGTTCTCCCGTGTTCGGCAGTCCCCTCGGTACGAACTTGGCTGGTCACTACCACCACTCCTGGGGGCGAGCTTGTGGCGATCTGTACGAACTCAGTGACTGGCAACCACCTCGCCACGTTCACTCGGAGGCCTGGGTCTGGCCTGTATACACTGCGCATTGAGTGTGCACACTTTGCTGGGTCCGGTCAGGTAGCTGCGTCGTGCTCGTGCCGGTCGCTCACGCACCCGTCTCTCCTCTGGCACCCTCCTTGCAGCGTCTGCGTCGCATGCACTTGCGTCTCCTTGTCTCTGGCCTTCCAAGGTCCCTCCCCCCGCTCCCTCCGTCGCTCACGCCACCGTGTACTCCTTGCGTTGAGGGGCGGCAGCGCGCCGCTCCTCACTCCTCGTTCCCTCCGACGAAGGCTCCTTAGCAGACCCTGCACATGGACGTGTGGGGCCCTGCCTCAATCCCTGGGCCAGGCCGGGAGCGCAATTTCCTGCTAATCGTCGACGACTACACGCGCTACACTAGGGTGCTTCTCTTGCGGAGCAAGGGCGACATTTGTAGTGTTTTGATTCCTTGGATCCGCACTGTTTGTTGCTAGCTGAGCGCACGATTCCACCAGGACGTCCCGATTCTCCGTCTGCACTCTGACCGTGAAGGTGAGTTTTCTCCGGTCTCCTTGAGGACTTTTGTTATGAGGAGGGCATCACCTAGTCGTTCACGCTTCCGGCTTCTCCGCGGCAGAATGGGATTGTTGAGCGCCGCATTGGCTTGATCATGGAGGTTGCTCGCACCTCCATGATCCATGCGGCTGCTCCCCATTTTCTGTGGCCGTTTGCAATCCGATACGCTGCGCATCAGCTCAACCTCTAGCCCCGTGTTTCCATGCCGGAGACCTCGCCTACCCTGCGTTGGACGGGGAAGGCTAGCGATGGGTCGATGTTTTGGGTCTGGAATCCGATGGCCCTTGTTCGTGATGCTACCGCGGACAAGCTCTCTTCTTCTTTTGTGTCTTGGTTTTCCCACCGACGCACCTGCTGGCAGTTTTACCACCCAGCCACGCGTCGTGTCCTGTCTTCCGAGAATGTCACCTTTGACGAGCCGGTTTGCTACTACTGTCTCCTCCCCCATGTGTCTTCTCTTGTTCCCCCGCCGCCCCTCGTCCTGGTTCCAGGTTACCCCCTTGTAGACCCCCACCCCCTCTCGCGTCCTGCTCCCTCAAGTGTGTTTCAGGTGACACCACCCCCCTTTGTTGAGCCTTTGGAGGTCTCCTCTGGCCTAGCTGAGGGGGGTGACCGTGTTGCTGACGACACTGCGGTCTCTCGCCGCTCCCCACACTTGGAGACCCCTCCTGGTTTCCCACCTCGGTCGTCTTCGCCTCCTGTGCTGCTTGTCGCCGTGGACTCCAGTGCTACTGGAGGTGGTGGCTTCGGAGGTGGTGGCGCTGGAGGTGTGGGCTCTGAGGGTGTTGACGCTGGTGGTACTGGTTCTGAGGGTGCTGAGCTGGGGGGTGCTGCACCTGGAGGTGGGCAGTAGCTGCTGTCGCGTCCTCAGGAGACTCTCTCGCTGCAGCAGTTGCGTGAGTGGGTAGTTGGACGCCGTGCTGATACTGGAGCTGCTGGTTCTAGGGGTGCGGAGTTTGGGAGTGCTGACTTTGGGGGTGCTGAGCGTGGGGGTGGACAACCGCTGCCGTCGCGTCCGCAGGAGACTCTCTCGCCGCACCAGCTGTGTGAGTGAGTAGTTGGACGCCGCGCTGATTCCGCAGGTGTTGGTTCTGGGGGTGCTGAGGGTAGGGGTGCTGCCACTGGAGGTACTGAGCAGACAGTTACTGACTTTGGAGCTGGAGGTGCTGGAGGTACTGGAGAAGGGGGTGCTGAGGCTACTGGTGCTCGAGGTACTAGAGCCAGAGTCACACGACCTGGAGATACAGGAGCTGGAGGTGATGGGGGTTCTAGTACTAGTGGTACTAGGGTTGGGACAGCTGGTGCTGGAGGTGCTGGAGGTTCAAGCACTACTGTTGGTGGTGCAGGAGGTACTGGAGCTGGGTCTACTAGAGGTTCCACTACTGGGGGTGCTACGCAGCCTGTGTAGCGGCGACCGTTCTTCTGGCCTCAGGCGGAATCGTCACTACCACCACCTGGCTCGGTGCTTTGCGCTCTCAGTCTTCCGTCTTCCACTGGCCTTACTCCTCCCCTGCTCTGTCCTCGGCTTGATTAGTCACAGCCACAGTTACAGCCTGACTCCCCAGTGCGTACTCCTTCTCCTTGCACTGCGTTGACAGACTCTTTCACAGAGCGTCGTGAGCCTGCATCACGTCCCACCTCCCCTATTCACACTGTTCGTCGGGCTCGTCGTGTTCCTCCTCCGCCTATTTCCGGCACACACAGTATGTTAGTTCATCCTTCCTCTGTTCAATAGCGTGTTGCCCTGCCGTCTCCCCCAGCGTCCTCTCTCCCCAACGTTCCTGACCCTGAGTCTGACCTTATTCGTGCTGCTAGTCCTACTCTCTCTCGTTTTCTAGCCACACTTGTCACTGACCCTGCTTTTGTGTCTTCTGCTCCGTCAGCCTGAGTCACTGAGCTCGTTGACTTTGCTGCTGCGTGTCGTCTCAACTACGTTGCTAGTCTTGTTTTTGAGTCTGAGTCTGACTATCCTCAGTCCATCGGGGGTGACTGTGCTCTTAGCATGGACGTCCTTGAGGACAGGCTGTTTAAGCTCGAGTGTCTTACGGCTTCTGTACCTCATCTCGCTGCCATGCTGCTTGCCCCTGGGCAAGACCCGGATACAGTAGACAACCCAACCCCGCGTTCTTATGCACGAGCGATGACGAGTCCTTACTCCTCTAGGTGGCAGACAGCCATGGACATAGAGATGGCATCTTGGATGTCCACAAGCACCTACGTCCACGCGGTTCCCCCACTTGGGTGGAACATAGTCGATGTGATGTGGATTTTCAGGGTGAAGCGGCCGCCAGGTTCTCCGCCTGTCTTCAAGGCACGTTACGTTGCACGAGGCTTCAGTCAGCGACAGGGGGTTGACTTCTTTCAGACCTTCTCCCCCACCCCGAAGATGACAACTCTTCGGGTGTTACTGCACGTTGCAACACAGCGTGACTACGAGCTCTACCCGCTTCACTTCAGCACAACTTTCTTGAAAGGCAGCATACACGAGGAGATCTGGTTGCGCCACCCTCACCCGCTTGTCTTCTATTCTCAGCTCCTGTTGTGAAGCTGAGATCTATGCGGGGGCCATGGCTGCACAGGAGTTACGCTGGCTGCACAGGAGTTACGCTGGCTGACCTACTTGTTGACCGACTTGGGTGAGCAGCCTTGTTCTCCTCCGGTCCTGTACGTCGACAACAAAGCCATGATTGCCTCGTGTCGGGAGTAGAGAGTGGAGCACAGAACAAAGCCAACGCTCTACATTACTTCCTCGCTCGAGAGCTGCACCAGCGTGGTCAGCTTCGCCTTGCTTACGTGGCCTGACAGGCCAACACAACTAATATCTTCACCAAGGCCCTAGGGTCTAGTGATCATCAGCGTTTCTGTACTGCTCTTGGTCTGGTGCCTACTCTGCCTCACTTACTTACCTCTTGATTTTGCCTTGTACTGTAATCTATATATTTGCCTACATGCTTATCTTTGCTAGGTGGTGATCACTGTAATGTGCATGTGCTCTCTATAATCTTGCATGTGAACTGGCCTTGTGGCCATTTGCTTGTGCTCGGACTGTGTGGTTACTTTGTAATCCACCGTGAGCTTTATTTTGCTTCTTCTCTTGACGATTCTTGTGACCATTGCTTGCTCTGGCTATCCCCCACTTCCCCTATGGGGGTGTGTCAAAACATAAACATCTATATTTGTCTATAGTTTATTTAGGGGCTAGCCTTAGGGGGTACATAAAACTTCTTCACACTCTACTTGTATCTCCTTGTTGACCTATTACACACATAGTCTAAGTTCAACGCTGCCACGTTGGTCGACTTCACCAAGCAACCGCGACGACCCTCGCAAACCTCCGCAGAACCTCGTCAAGAATGTAACCTAGTCATCCGTGTAAAGTCCCCGGCAACCATGCAGGTCGACAACCTTCGTCATTGAAGGTTGATGACCTTCGTCGTCGCGGGTCGATGTCCTTCGTCGTTGCCAGTTGACGGTCTTCGTCCCCGTGGGTCAACGACCTTCGTCGTCGCGTGTCGACGACCTTCGTCGTCGGAGGTCAACGTCATTTGTCATCGCGGGTAGACGACCTTCATCGACCATCTCGGTCGAAATTCCGGCTCCTCATTGGTCGAAATTAGGGCACATTCGAATTTTTAGCCAAAAATCTCTTGTGCATTTGCGAGGGTGCCCAGGATTAGACGCGACCCTATTTAGCTTAACACCCACGAACCTCTGCACCAGCTGCCCCACTTGCATATGTGCACGAGATAATTGAGTTGCACTTGCGGGTGCTTCAGTTACGCTTGCATGGGTTCCCTGGTACACCTCCTGTACCGCAACCTTTCACCTTGTTTACAAGGTCCTTATCCCAACCTGCGCAGGCTCCAGATCTCGCATACTGCGGAGGGTTGGCTGCACCTCCCACACACTTGACCACGGAGTCAGCTTTGCCCAAGCGAGGGCGGGGCCAGCTCCCGTCAATAAAAATTGGGGAGCATATTATTGTCTAGTAATAGCTCGTGCATGTCTTTGTGTCCAGTAATTTTAGTACATGTAATCAGGAAGCTTAAGGGGGTCAGTGAAGTGTGAGGAATAAGCTTGAGGGAACGATGCAAGAGGTATGTGATGTTGCTAGAGGAATTCGTGGGTGGGTAGCAGAGACGTTGCTGGGAGCGTGGGGGGATATGCATGCGGGTGTGCAATAACATGTGCATCCAGTCATTTCTCGTACCTACATGTATTTCCGTTGTGCAAAGCCATTGGGCTTGCACCACATCACGCAACGCAACTACGTGGAACATCCAACTGTAGAGGGCAGAACATGCTGGCAAATTTGTCGAATGCGTGCAACAACTCGGAAAGGGTTACTTTGGCTATGACTTGATTTGGTTTTGCAGGGGCCTGGGGTCAAAATTTCGCTGAGCGCGCATGTTCGCGGATTTGCTTGCGAACTTTGCATACTAGTGGCTCTTCGAGTTAGGCCGTGTTACATTTCAAACATCAGAGGAAGGTCAGATCACAACCCGTCGCCTTGAGCATCGATCTCCCCTGAGCCTTGTGTCGTGATTGTCCTCAAGATCCTTCTTTACAAACTGTTAGAAACGGTTCAAAAATTTGTACATGCAAAGCGAACATACTCCGAGTACGGTAACAGTTTGATCTGGATTTTATATCGCCCGAAGTGACGTGTCCCGAGTCTTCACTGAGAAAACTGAAACGAGAATGGAATGAGCTAGAAAGTTGGGTACAAATACAAACCCTAGAAAGCTGTACCCCATATCTGCTACCCCACTATAGCCTACAATAGCGATGTCATATAAATCTAACACACCCCCATAGGCAAAGTGGGGGAGTACAAGGGGTCACAAGACCAGTCAAGCAAAGCAAAGCAAAGCAAGCTCAGGGTGGATCACAAAGTCACCACACATTCCGAGCGTAAAGGTTAAGGCCACAAGGCCAGTTCACATGCGGGAGTACACATATATATATTAAAGGCTAGACAAGCAAGAGCAGGAGTATATATATATGTAACAGTACAAGCAAGGTCAAGAGGTGAGCAAGTGAGGCAAGACAGGCACAAGACCTAGCTAAGTACAGAAGCGCTGATGAACACAAGACGCAAGCGCCTTGGTGAAGGTATCAGCAATGTTGGCCTCAGAGGCCACGTACACAAGACGCAGCTGACCACGCTGCTGCAGCTCAGAAGCAAGGAAGTAGCGAAGAGCAATGTGCTTCGTTCTGTGCTCCAGTCTCTGCTCTCGACACAAGGCGAGCATGGCCTTGTTGTCTACGTACAGCACTAGAGGAGAACAAGGCGGCTCTCCGAGGTCAGTCAGCAGGTAGGTGAGCCAGCGAAGCTTCTATGCAGCCATGGCCCCGGCGTAGATCTTAGCCTCACAACTAGAGCCGAGAACAGAAGACGAGCGGGTAGCCCGCCACGAAACAGAGCCGGAACTAAGGCTGAAGGTGTAACCCTGTGACGACTGCTGCGTAGTCTGGTCATCAGCCCAAGAAGTGCCTGCGTGCCCAGTGAGGACCACTGGACTCTGCCCTCCAAGCACAAGCCCCATGCCCGACGTACTGCACAAGTAGCGCAACACCCTCTTCGCTGCAGCCATGTGCTGCGGTCTGTGTCTCCCATGAGCAACATAGCGTGCGAGAATGCTTAGAGGGTATGCAAGGTCAGGTCGTGTGCAGGTCATCAGGTACATGAGGCAGCCAACAAGCTCTGGGTACGGGCCACTTGACTCTACGGACTAGTCCGAAGGCAGAGCTGAGAGCGAGTGGCGAGTAGGCAGAGGAGTGGCCTGAGGTGAGGAGTATGTGAAGCCAAAGTGCTGAACGACCTGCTGCACCATGTGTGACTGAGTCAGGGTAGTGGTGCGGCGTGCTGTGTCCCGGGTGATCTGCAAGCCAAGGTAGCTGCGCAGTTCACCCAGGTGTGTGCACGTGTGTCTCTTCTGCAGCTCAGACTTCACGTGGGCGAGTCCAGCAGTGTCAGCAGTGGCAAAGACCAAGTCGTCGACGTACACGAGGATGTAGAATGGCGGCAAAGAAGTGTCGGAGCGCAAAAACAGCGACGGGTCGGCAGTAGAGGGAGCAAACCCAAGAGCCGCAAGCGTAGTTCTCAGTGTGTCGTGCCATTCACGCAGTGCCTGGCGGAGACCGTAGACTGGCCGCCGGAGGCTCCACTGGGTGCCAGGAGGAAACGACCCAGTGAAGCCAGGTGGGCGGCGCAGCCAGATCTCCTCGTGCAGGCTACTCTGCAAGAAAGCAGTGCTGAAGTCAAGAGAGTGAAGCTCGTAGTCGCGCTGAGCGGCTATGTGCAGCAGCACCCGAAGAGTGGTCATCTTCGGGGTGGGAGAGAAGGTCTGAAAGTAGTCAACTCCCTGCCGCTGTCTGAAGCCACGAGCTACGTACCGCGCCTTGAAGACAGGTGGAGAACCTGGCGGCCACTTCACCCTGAAGATCCACATGCCACTGACAATGCTCGCCCCAGGCGGGGGAACCTCGTCAACGTAGGTGCCTGTGGACTTCCAGGAAGCCATCTCTGCGTCCATAGCTGCCTGCCACTGAGAGGAGTATGGACCCTCTACGGCCTCCGCGTAAGAGCGCGGAGTCGGGATGTCGAGTGCATCCGGGTCTTGCTCAGGGGTAAGCAGTACGGACACGAGATGACAAAGCAGCTGCCAGACATTGGAACTCCTCCTACCAGTCCTCAAGGACGTCCGTGCCAAGGACACACTCACCCCCGACGGACGGAGGACAGACAGACTCAGACTCAGCAACAAGACTAGCAGCGTAGTCTAGACGACAACGAGCAGCAAAGTTGACGAGCTCAGCAACTAGGGCAGACGCAGCAGTGGCCTCAAAGGAAGGGTCAGTGACGACAGTAGCAAGGAGACGCGTGACAGTAGGACTGGCAGCATGAAGAGAGTCCGACTCCGGGTCGGCAAGAGCAGGAAGAGAGCACACAGGAGGAGAAGGCTAAGGGGCACGCAGAGGAGCAATGGACGGACGCAGAGACATCAGGTGGGTGCCAGGGACAGGAGGAGGACGCTGACGCGAATCGCGACCACTAGTGCGAGCAGCACGGACAGGCGACGCAGGGCGAGACGCAGGCTCACGACGCTCAGCAAGACCTCCAGTAGGACTAGTGTAGGGAGAAGGAGCAGGCAGTGGGGAGGCCGGCTGTAACTGTAATTGGGACGAGACAGGCTGTGGACACTCTAAGGGAGGAGGAGGACCAGTAGAAGGCGGGAGACCAAGAACCTGCTGAAGGAGCGGAACGAAGTACGGCCGAGGCCGCGCGGCGACTCAAGACACAGCAGGTACAGCACCAGTTCTCCCACCAGCAGCACCAGCGCTAACAGCACCTCCAGCTCCAGTACGTCCAGCAGCACCAGTAGTACCCCCAGTAGGACCGCCTCCAGGAGCGAGAGCAGTAGCCTCAGCGCCAACACTCTCAGCAGCTCCAGCTCCCGTCGTACCCGCAGGCCCAGCAGCTCCACTACTCCCAGTACGAGCACCTCCGGGACCCGCGGCACCAGCACCCTCAGCAGCCAAAGAAACTCCAGCTCGAGCAGCACGCCTCTAGCGCCAGGCAAACCACTCGCGCAGCTCCTGTGGAGAGAGTGGCTCCCGCCGAGACGAAGCACTCGGAGAACCTCCAGGCCCAGCACCGCCAGAAGCTACACGAGCAGGCCCAGCGCCCGCAGGCTCCGCACCTCCAGACGTAGCACCCCCAGGCTCAGCACCCCCAGGCGTAGTACCCCCCGGCTCAGCACCCCCACGCTCAGCACTCCTAGGCTCAGCACCCCCAGTAGTACCACCCGTAGGCTCAGCACCCCCAGGCGTAGCACCCACACGCTCAGCCACCCTGGCGCGTCAGGGGGGAAGCCAAGGAAGACGCAAAGAGCAGCACCAGGGGACAGCTTGTCCGCAGACAAGTCGCGGACAAACGCCCGAGATCCCCAGACACGGAACGCAGACGCATCGCCAACCTTCCCCGTCCACAGCAAAGTTGGGGAAGTCTCAGGCATGGAGACCGTGGGGTGAAGGTTGGTCTGATGCGCCGCGTATCGAACCGCAAACGGCCACAGAAAATGGGGGGCACCCGCATGCATCATGGACGTACGGGCGACGTCCATGACCATGCCAATGCGGCGCTCAGCAATCCCATTTTGTTGTGGAGAGTCTGGAAGCATGAAGGTTTGGCGGATGCCTCGTGCTCGACAGTAGGCTCGCAGAAGGCCAGAGGAGAACTCTGTTAGAGTGCAGAGGCAGAACATGAAAGTCCGAGCCGAAGCTCTGCCGGAGCTGGACACGAGCTGCGCGGATCCAGTCGATAAACACCCCAGTGACATCACCCTTGCTGCGCAAAATGAAGACTGTGGTCTAACGCGAGTATTCGTCAACTACCAGCAGGAAGTAGCGCTCGTGACCCTGTCCACGGACGCGGGCCGGGCCCCACACGTCCATGTGAAGCGTCTGCAGCGGGGCCTCTGTCGGAGGAAACTGGGAGGAGTGAGGGGCAGCCCGCTGCCGCCCCTCGACACAGGGGACGCAAGTAGGGCAAGGCCCCGGAGGGAGGGGAGGGAGGGACCGGGGAAGACCAGAGACAAGGACACGGGAGGCCATGCCTCGGAGACGAAGCAGGGAGGGGTGACCAAGGCGGTGGTGCCATAGAAGAGTCTCGTGAGACAGGAGGCGACACGAGCAGGGGGCAGACTCAGGACCAGACCTGGACGCTGCAGCAAACACCTGACCCGACACAGCTACCTGACCAGACGCAGTGACAGGAGGAGACTCGGTGGTCACTGTGTACTGGCTCGACCCCGGCCGACGTATAAACGTGGCCAGGTGTCGGCCTGTGCGAGCGTCCGTGTAGTGGGTCACCCGCTAACTCGTAGGGGTGAACTGGTGAACCCCCGCATCCTGTAGGTCAGCACCACTCACCAAGTTTGTAGAGAACGAGGGGAGGTAGAGGCCAGACAAGGTGCCAAAGGGGGCTGCCGGACACGGGAGGACAGTGGAGAAGTGAGAAACGACAGGACCCCCAGAGGGGACTGCCTGAGAGACTGCAACTGGCCGACTTAGCGGCGTGAGTGTGGTGCGGTCTCGAAAGAAGGAGCAAGAAGCCCCTGACTCAAAGGGTGAAAGTGAGGGAGGCCGAAGCCGACGTGGCACCTGAGAGCGCAGACTCACCAGCACCTGAGGAAGCAGACGCAGTGGCACCTAGAGCAGCAGCCTCGCTAGCACCCAAAGCAGCAGCCTCCCCAGTACCTAGAGCAGCAGTCTGAATGACCGGGTCGGACGGAAAACACCGGTAACAGTCACCCTCATCACTAATAGTCACAGCATATATGGCAGCAAGAATAGCATCAAAGTCAAGGTCAAAGATAGCTACTCCCGCCCTAGATAGCTCACCCCAGCGGAAGATCTCAGTGGCCTTCGGGAACTGGTGACGCCAAGCGTCCGTCAGGCGGCCAAAGCAGCGTTGGGTGGGGTGTGCACCCCCACACTGCTCACCCGCGCGGTCGCTGGTGCGTAGGACATAGGTGCACGGACCAGTACCCCCACCCCGCTGACGTGCAGCGTACCACTCACAGAGCTACTAAGGGGGGGGGATGTCCCGAGTGCGCTGCTGCTGCTGGCGCGGACCACCACCGGAGCCGACCCTCTGCATAGCGCCATCCCGACCAGCTCCATCTCCTCCGCCACTGCCTCCTCCATCGCCGCCACCTCCGCTACCTCCGCTCCCACCGTCACCGCCGCCGCCGCCTCCGCCTCCACTGCCGCCACTGACACCTCCACCCCCGCCACCACTCCCACCGCCACCCCCACTCCCTCCGCCGCCTCCACCGCCGCCTCCACCGCCCCCGCTAGCTCCTCCAGCGCCCCTCCCCTCCTTGCCCTTGCCATGGCGGCGTCTCCCGCTAGGGGTAGACGCCGCACCGACCGGCTCAAGACCAACGAGATCGGCCGCAGTAGTAGAGGAGATAGAGGGCAAAAGGGGGGAGGGGGAACACCCCTCAGAGATGGGGGTGCGAGGGTCACCACGAGAGGCTCCTACAGCGACTATGCTCTTCTGTGTCGCTAGGAGGGACTTCTTGAGGAGGTCAACGGTGAGAGTGGTGGGGCAAACTGAGAGGAAGTGGTCCCTGACTACGCGAAGAGAGTCAGGGAGCCGGGTGACTATGTAGTAGAGGGTGATGTACATGGGGGGGGGGGGGGTTCTTGGCGCAGAACTCAGCAGGAAGCGCAGCGCGGTAGCGAGTGTCACTAGTGCGGAGGTGCGTAATGAGGTCAGCGACTGTGGGAAAGGCAGCAAGGTCAAGGAAGAGGTACGGTAGCATAAGGCGGCTCAGTGCAGCAACAACAGCGTCGTACAAGGTCTGAGCACTCTTGTACTGGCTAAAGTGCGCACGCTCAGAGGAAGGCAGGTAGCGACGCACAGCAAGACGTGCAGCAGCATCGCGTGTGGCCCACTGTGAGCAAAGAGTGGCGTCACCATCAGCAGCAGGGGCAGGAGAGGCACCAGAGGTGAGGTCAAAGAGGGAGAGACTGTCCGCCCTATCGCACTGTAGGAAAAGTTGCAGGTCATCTACCCAGACGTCAAAGTCAATGGCCCCCTGCGGCCCCGTCACCTACCCCGCGGCCCCGGCGCCGCCCTTCCCGGCCCCGATCCACCGCCCTGCGGCCCCGTCGCCTCCACCGCGGCCCCGGCGCCACCCCTTTTCCGGCCCCGACGCTGCCCTTCCCGACCCGGCCCCGCCTCTGCTGGCCCCGTCGCCTACCCCTGCGGCCCCAAGCCACCCTTCCTTGCCCCGTCGCCTACCCCTGCGGCCCCGGGCCGCCCTTCCTGGCCCCGTCGCCTACCCCTGCGGCCCCAAGCTGCCCTTCCCGGCCCCGGCCCCGCCTTCACGCGGCCCCGCCGTCACCACCGCGCCGCCAGCGCCACCCGAGCCGCCAACGCCGCCGCACCACCTGAGCCGCCCGAGCCGCCAGGGCGCCGCGCGCCGAGCTGCAGTTGCCACCGAGCCGCCGTACCGCCGAGCCGCCCGAGCCGCCCGAGCCGTAGTTGCCGCCGAGCCGCCCGAGCCGCCTGAGCCGTGGAGTTGCCGAGCTGCCGAGCTGCAGTTCCTGCCGAGTCGCCGAGCCGCCCTGTCTGGTAAGAGCAGCGCCTCTACCACTGCATTGCCCTTACCCCACTGTTTGCGTTACTAGTCTACTAGTGTCATGGCTACCCCTAGTGTCCTCGCTTTTGACGCTGAGGGTCGGGCCATTGACTTTGACGTATAGGCAGATGACCTGCAACTTTTCCTACAGTGCGATAGGGCGGACGGTCTCTCCCTCTTTGACCTCACCTCTGGTGCCTCTCCTGCCCCTGCTGCTGATGCTAACGCCACTGTTCGCTCATAGTGGGCCACACGCGATGCTGCTGCACGTCTTGCTGTGCGTCGCCACCTGCCTACCTCTGAGCGTGCGCACTTTAGCCAGTACAAGAGTGCTCAGACCTTGTACGACGCTGTAGTTGCACGCTACTCTTCCCCTGCCACTGCTGCACTAAGCCGCCTCATGCTACCGTACCTCTTCCCTGACCTTGCTGCCTTTCCCACAGTCACAGACATCATAACGCACCTCCGCACTAATGACACTCGCTACCACACTACGCTTCCCGCTGAGTTCTGCGCCAAGAACCCCCCTCCCATGTACATCATCCTCTACTCCATAGTCACCCGGCTCCCTGACTCTCTTCGCGAAGTCCGGGACCACTTCCTCTCAGTTTGCCCCACCACTCTCACCGTTGACCTCCTCGAGAAGGCCCTCCTAGTGGCAGAGAAGAGCATAGTTGCTGTAGGAGCCTCCCGTGGTGACCCTCGCGCCCCCATCTTTGAGGGGTGTTCCCCTGTCAGAATATTATTCTTATGTTCTAGCCTGTAGTGGGGTGCTCTATAGCGAGTACAACCCTTCTAGGGTTTGCTATTTGTATCCCCATTCTTGCTAGTTCAATCCTCTTTCTTCTTCTAATTTTGTCATGCTATCAGAGCAGGTCGATCCCCTTGGATCGATCCTGTGGGTGTGTTCCCACCTCGCTTCCGCTGCTACTTTTTCCTCCCGACGTGCGCCCCGAGGCGCGCGGCGGTGTTCTGCCCGCCGTGCGCCCTGAGGCGCGCGGCGGTTTTCTGCCCGCCGTGCGCCCCGGGGCGCGCGGCGGTTCTCTGCCTGCTGTGCGCCCCGAGGCGCGCGGCGGGCTTCTGCCCCGTCGGTCGCCGCGTCGCCTTCTGGAGGCGTCGCGACGGGCGACGGGGACCCTCGTCGCGGCCCCGCCCTACAGTCGCGGCCCCGCCCTACGTCGCGGCCCCGCCCCGACCGTCACGGCCCCGCCCTACGTCGCGGCCCCGCCCCGACCGTCGCGGCCCTGCCCTACGTCGCGGCCCCGCCCTACGTCGCGGCCCCGCCCTGCGTCGCGGCCCCGCCCCTCGAAGCGGCCCTGCCCTACGTCGCGGCCCCGCCCCGACCGTCGTGGCCCCGCCCTACGTCGCGGCCCCGCCCTGTGTCGCGGCCCTGCCCCTCGAAGCGGCCCTGCCTGACCGTCGCGGCCCCGCCCCTCGTCGCGGCCCCGCCCCTTGTCGCGGCCCCGCCCTCCAACCAGGCCCGTGGTGGGTCCCTTTCACCACCCCGCCCCCCCCCCCCCCCCCCCCCCCCTCCCCCTGCCATTTCCCGTCGTCCGTCGAGGCGACCTGAGGGGGCCGCTTGCTGTGGGGTGGCGGGTATGGGGGTGATCGGTGTGCCTTCCTCCCTTTGCTCCTCCTCCTCCTTCGTCTCCCACTACTGCAGCTGTCGCTGAGGGGGGTGGTTTTGTGGGAGACTGGGGTTTAGGGTTTAAGGGGGGGTGCGTGGGAGTAGAGCTAGCGGTGTAGCAGTGGGTGTGTATCAGGGGGGTGGGACTGTTTGCGGGAGGTTGAGCGGAGGCTGCCGGCTTGTCGTCCGCAGCACCTGTAGTCCGGGGCGCTGTCCCGGTAGCCCAGTTGTAGCCAGCTGTGCCAGCCGCCCGTGGGTCCGTTGCCCGTCCACCGCTATTTGAGCCGCGGGGCCTGTTACTCCTGTAGTCCGGGCGCTGTCCGGTAGCCGCTGTGCCAGTCTGCCTCCTGTTGCCCGTGTGTCTGCAGCTTCAGCCGTCGCCTCCTATCTCCTCTCCCCTCACTCTCCCTCCTCCTCCTCACTTGCCCGTTGTGACTACCACTAGCTTTGCTTATAATTGTGAACTCTAAACTATTTCTTCTTGAACTTGTGCTCAGAATGTGTGGTGACATTGTGATCCACCCTGAGCTTGTTTTGCTTTGCCTGCTCTGCTGATTACACCCCACTTTGGCTATGGGGGTGTGTCAGAATATTATTCTTATGTTCTAGCCTGTAGTGGGGTGCTCTATAGCGAGTACAACCCTTCTAGGGTTTGCTATTTGTATCCCCATTCTTGCTAGTTCAATCCTCTTTCTTCTTCTAATTTTGTCACCCCCTCCCCCCTTTCGCCCTCTGTTGCCTCTGCAACTGCGGCCGACCTCGTTGGGCTTGAGTCGGTCGGTGCGGCGTCTACCCCTAGCGGGAGATGCCGCCCTGGCAAGGGCAAGGGGGGCAGGGGCGCTGGAGGGGCTAGCGGGGGCGGTGGAGGCGGCGGTGGAGGTGGCGGAGGGAGTGGGGGTGGCGTTGGGTGTGGTGGCGGGGGTGGAGGTGTCGGTGGCGGCAGTGGAGGCGGAGGCGGCGACGGCGGTGGCGGTGGGAGCGGAGGTGGCGGAGGTAGAGGCGGTGGAGGAGGCGGTGGCGGAGGAGGTGGAGCTGGTCGGAGTGGCGCTACGCAGAGGGTCGGCTCCGGTGGTGGTCCGCGCCAGCAGCAGCAGCAGCAGCAGCAGCAGCAGCGCACTCGGGACATCCCCCCCCCCTAAGCAGCTCCATGAGTGGTACGCAACACGTTAGCGGGGTTGGGGTACTGGTCCGTGCACCTACGTCCTACGCACCGGCGACCGCGCAGGTGAGGGGTGTGGGGGTGCGCACCCCACCCAGCGCTGCTTTGGCTGCCTCACGGACGCTTGGCGTCACCAGTTCCCAGAGGCCACTGAGATCCCCAGCTGGGGTGAGCTGTCTAGGGCGGGAGTAGCTATCTTTGACCTTGACTTTGATGCTATTCTTGCTGCCATGTATGCTGTGACTATTAGTGATGAGGGTGACTGTTCCCGGTGTTTTCCGCCCGACCCGGGCATTGAGACTACTGCTCTAGGTACTGGTGAGGCTGCTGCTTTGGGTGCTAGCGAGGCTGCTGCTCTAGGTGCCAGTGCGTCTGCTTCCTCAAGTGCTGGTGAGTCTGCGCTCCCAGGTTCCGCGTCGGCTTCGGCCTCCCTCACCTTCACCCTTGACTCAGGGGATTCTCGCTCCTTCTTTTGAGACCGCACCACACTCACGCCGCTTGGTCGGCCAGTTGCAGTCTCTTTGGCACACCCCTCAAGGGGTCCTGTCCTTGCTCACTTCTCCACGGTCCTCCCGTGGCCGCCGGCTCCCTCTGGCACCCTGTCTGGTCTCTACCTCCCCTCGTTCTCTACGAACTTGGTGAGTGGTGCTGACCTACAAGATGGGGGAGTTCACCAGTTCACTCCTGCGAGCCAGCGGTTGACCCACTGCACGGACGCTCGGCCGGGCCGATACTTGGCCACGTTGACACGTTGGCCTTGGTCGAACCTGTACACACTGACCACTGCGTCTCCTCCTGTCCCTGCGTCTGGTCAGGTAGCTGCGTCGGGTCAGGTGTTTGCTGCAGCGTCCAGGTCTGGTCTTGAGTCTGCCCCCTGCTCGTGTCGCCTCCTGTCTCACGAGACTCTTCTGTGGCACTACCGCCTTGGTCACCCCTCCCTGCTTCATCTCCGAGGCATGGCCTCCCGTGTCCTTGTCTCTGGTCTTCCCCGGTCCCTCCCTCCCCTTCCTGCGGGGCCTGGCCCTACCAACGTCCCCTATGTCGAGGGGCGGCAACGGGCTGTCCCCCACTCCTCCCAGTTTCCTCCGACAAAGGCCCCGCTGCAGACGCTTCACATGGACGTGTGGGGCCCGGCCAGCGTCCGTGGACAGGGTCACGAGTGCTACTTCCTACTGGTAGTCGATGACTACTCGCGTTACACCACAGTCTTCCCCTTGCGCAGCAAGGGTGATGTCACTGAGTTGTTGATCGACTGGATCCGCGCAGCTCATCTCGAGCTCAGGCAGAGCTTCGGCTCGGACTTTCCTGTTCTGCGTTTGCACTTTGATAGAGGCAGAGAGTTCTCCTCTGGCCTTCTGCGAGTCTACCGTCGTGCACGAGGCATCCGCTGGACCTTCACGCTTCCGAACTCAGCTCAGCAAAATGGGATTGCTGAGCGCCGCATTGGCATGGTCATGGACGTTGCCCGTACGTCCATGATGCATGCGGCTAACCCCCATTTTTTGTGGCCGTTTGTGGTTCGGTACACAGCGCATCAGATCAACCTTCACCCCAGGGTCTCCATGCCGGAGACCTCCCAAGCTTTGCTATGGACGGGGAAGGTTGGCGATGCGTCTGCGTTCCGTGTCGGGGGATCTCAGGCGTTTGTCCGCGACTTGTCTGCAGACAAGGTGTCTCCTGGTGCTGCTCCTTGCGTCTTCCTTGGCTTCCCCCCTGACGCGCAAGGGTGGCAATTCTACCACCCCACCTCTCGTCATGTTCTGTCCTCCTAGGACGTCACGTTTGACGAGTCGGTCCCCTACTACCGTCTCTTCCCCTACCGCACTTCGTCCCTCCCCCTGCCACCGCTCTTCCTTGTGCCAGGTCCCCCCCCCGGTAGACCCCCTCCCCCCTCAGGGTCCTGCCCCTTCAGGTGTGTCCCAGGTAGACGCAGTCGAGCCTGTCGAGGTTACTGGTGACTCTGGTGCTGCTTGGGGTGCTGAGACTAGGGGTGCTGAGCCAGGGGATGCTGAGCCTGAGGGTACTACGCCTGCGGGTGCTGAGCCTGGGGGTGCTGAGCCTGGGGGTGCTACGTCTGGAGGTGCTGAGCCTGGGGGTACCACGTCTGGAGGTGCTGAGCCTTGGGGTGAGGAGCCTACGGGGGCTGGGCCAGAAGGTTCTCCGAGTGCTTCGTCTCGGCGGGATCCACTCTCTCTACAGGAGCTGCGCGAGTGGTTTGCCTGGCGCTAGAGGCGTGCTCCTGGAGCTGGAGTTACTTTGGCTGCTGAGGGTGCTGGTGCCGCGGGTCCCGGAGGTGCTCGTACTGGGAGTACTGGAGTTGCTGGGCCTGCGGGTATGACGGGAGCTGGAGCTGCTGAGAGTGTTGGCGCTGAGGCTACTGCTGTCCGTCCTGAGGCGGTCCTACTGGGGGTGCTACTGGTGCTGCTGGACGTACTGGAGCTGGAGGTGCTATTGGCGCTGGTGCTGCTGGTGGGGGAACTGGTGCTGTACCTACTGTGTCTGGAGTCGCCGCGTGGCCTCGGCCGTACTTCGTTCCGCTCACCTGGAGGCGGTCCTCCTGGGGGTGCTACTAGTGCTGCTAAAGGTACTGGAGCTGGAGGTGCCGTTGGCGCTGGTGCTACCCCTGGGGGTGCTGGTGCTCTCCCTGCTGTGTCTGGAGTTGCCGCGCGGCCTCGGGCGTACTTCGTTCCGCTCCTTTAGCAGGTTCTTGGTCTCCTGCCTTCCACTGGTCCTCCTCTTCCCTTAGAGTGTCCACAGCCTGTCCCGTCTCGCTTACAGTTACAGCCGGCCTCCCCACTGCCTGCTCCTTCTCCCTACACTGGTCCTACTAGAGGTCTTGCTGAGCGTCGTGAGCCTGCGTCTCGCCCTCTGTCGCCTGTCCGTGCTGCTCGCACTAGTGGTCGCGGTTCGCGTCAGCGTCCTCCTCCTGTCCCTGGCACGCACCGGATGTCTCTGCGTCCGTCCACTGCTCCTCTGCGTGTCCCTTTGCCTTCTCCTCCTGAGTCCTCTCTTTCTGCTCTTGCCGACCTGGAGTCGGACTCTCTTCGTGCTGCCAGTCCTACTGTCACGCGTCTCCTTGCTACTGTCATCACTGACCCTTCCTTTAAGGCCACTGCTGCGTCTGCCCTAGTTGCTGAGCTCGTGGACTTTGCTGCTCGTTGTCGTCTAGACTACGCTGCTAGTCTTGTTGCTGAGTCTGAGTCTGTCTGTCCTCCGTCCGTCGGGGGTGAGTGTGTCCTTGGCACGGACGTCCTTGAGGACAGGCAGGAGGAGTTCAAGTGTCTGGCAGCTGCTTCGTCATCTCGTGTCCGTACTGCTTACCCCTGAGGGAGACCCGGATGCACTCGACATCCCGACTCCGCGCTCTTACGCGGAGGCCGTAGAGGGTCCATACTTCTCTCAGTGGCAGGCAGCTATGGACGCAGAGATGGCTTCCTGCAAGTCCACAGGCACCTACGTTGACGAGGTTCCCCCGCCTGGGGCGAACATCGTCACTGGCATGTGGATCTTCAGGGTGAAGCGGCCGCCAGGTTCTCCGCCTGTCTTCAAGGCGCGGTACGTAGCTCGTGGCTTCAGTCAGCGGCAAGGAGTTGACTACTTTCAGACCTTGTCTCCCACCCCGAAGATGACCACTCTTCGGGTGCTGCTGCACATAGCCGCTCAGCGCGACTACGAGCTTCACTCTCTTGACTTCAGCACTGCTTTCTTGCAGAGTAGCCTGCACGAGGAGATCTGGCTGCGCCGCCCACCTGGCTTCACTGGGTCGTTTCCTCCTGGTACCCAGTGGAGCCTCCGGCGGCCAGTCTACGGTCTCCGCCAGGCGCCCCGTGACTGGCACGACACACTGAGGACTACACTTGCGGCTCTTGGGTTTGCTCCTTCTACAGCTGACCCGTCGCTGTTTCTGCGCACCGACACTTCTTTGCCGCCGTTCTACATCCTCGTGTACGTCGACGACTTGGTCTTTGCCAGTGCTGACACAGCTCGACTCGCCCACGTGAAGTCCGAGCTGCAGAAGAGACACACGCGCAAAGACCTGCGTGAACTGCGCAGCTACCTTGGCTTGCAGATCACTCGGGACAGAGCACGGCGCACCATTACCCTGACTCAGTCACACATGGTGCAGGAGGTCCTTCAGCGCTTCGGCTTCACGTACTCCTCGCCTCAGGCCACTCCTCTGCCTACGCGCCACTCGCTCTCAGCTCTTCCTTCGGATGAGTCCGTAGAGTTGAGTAGCCCGTACCTAGAGCTTGTTGGCTGCCTCATGTACCTGATGACCTGCACACGACCTGACCTTGCATACCCTCTTAGCATCTTGGCACGCTATGTTGCTCCTGGGAGACACCGACCAGAGCACATGGCTGCAGCGAAGAGGGTGTTGTGCTACTTGTGCAGTACGTCGGGCATGGGGCTTGTGCTTGGAGGGCAGAGTTGAGTGGTCCTCACTGGGCACGCAGACGCTTCTTGGGCTGACGACCAGGCTACGCAGCGGTCGTCACAGGGTTACACCTTCAGCCTCGGTTCTGGCTTTGTTTTGTGGCGGGCTATCGCTCATCTTCTGTTCTTGGCTCCAGTTGTGAGGCTGAGATCTACGCCGGGGCCATGGCTGCACAAGAGCTTCGCTAGCTCACCTACCTGCTGACTGGCCTCGGAGAGCCGCCTCGTTCTCCTCTAGTGCTGTACGTAGACAACAAGGCCATGCTTGCCTTGTGTCGAGAGCAGAGACTGGAGCACAGAACAAAGCAGATTGCTCTTCGCTACTTCCTTGCTCGTGAGCTACAGCAGCGGGGTCAGCTGCGTCTTGCGTACGTGGCCTCTGAGGCCAACCATGCTGATATCTTCACCAAGGCACTTGCGCCTTGTGATCATCAGCGCTTCTGTACTCAGTTGGGTCTTGCCTCACTTGCTCACCTCTTGACCTTGCTTGTACTGTCATATATATATAAATACGCGTGCTCTTGCTTGTCTGGCCTTTTATATATATGTGTACTCCTGCATGTGAACTGGCCTTGTGGCCTTGACCTTTTGCTCGGAATGTGTGGTGACGTTGTGATCCACCCTGAGCTTGCTTTGCTTGACTGGTCTTGTGACCCCTTGTTCTCCCCCACTTTGCCTATGGGGGTGTGTGAGATTTATATGACATAGCTATTGTAGGCTATAGTGGGGTAGCACATATGGGGTACAGCTTTCTAGGGGTTTTATATTTGTACCCAACTTTCACTTAGTCATTCATTCCTCGTTCTAGTTTTCTCGGTCCCCGCAAATCGAACCGTCACAAGTTCGATGTGTGAAATGTTACGCGTCCTCAACTCAAGCATGTAACATTCAGGAGAGCAACAAGCTGATTGCTTCAACTTGATGAAACTCTACTGGAAACTATTAGAGCACGCGAATGTATCGTACTAGGCGACGCCGATAGGTTTCCGCCTTCGCTGGTTTTATACTTGTGTTAACTTGAATCTTTCGTGCTCCTTTTTTACTCTTATTGACACGTTTGAGACGCTTCTATAGTCGACACCGTTTCGTCTGCTTGCTCTTGAACACCTTTTCTCCTTGCTCATCCTTCCGTGCCATGGCGTTCCTAAGAAAGCTGCCAACCTCCGAGCGGAACAAAGAGGCAACGAGCTCCTGCCGTGCTTTTACTGTAGGCGCAATGATCCAACAGGATATTAGTAGGAACGCAGTCGCGCCGATTACAGGAACGGAGCATAGAGGTTAAGTGCCTCAGGCTCCTTACCAAAAGGGCAGGAAGCCCTCATAGCATGGGATGGGGGACGCGGAGTGGCCTCGCGTAAGCCCTCCGCTACTTGCGCTGCTCAACGCGCTGCTGCTAGCGCTCGTGGTGGTCGAGGTGTGGCCGCAATTCGCGGGTGACGGGCCCTCATAGGGTGTGCAGCAGCTAATAGAAGCGCTGCTGGGCTCGCCCGGTGTAGCAAGAGGATATAACAGCAGCACCAGGTTTGTAATCACTTCCAGTTTGAGTGAGTCATGCGTGATCCGGATTCGCCTTATGCGTTCGTTCAATTCCGTGTTGATTCTTGTGTTGAGCGCGTAGCTTCAGGTCTGTAACCGTGTTGGTCCACTCAGTAACCCGTTGCTAGAATCCATCCCCATGAGCGCATTCTGCCCCCATCCCTCCCCCATATGCGCATTCCCCCCCGCATCCCTCCACCATGTGCGCATTCCGCCCCTATTTCTCCCCCATGTGCGCATTCCGCCCCCATCCCTCCCCCATGTGCGCATTCCGCCCCCATTGCTCCCCCATGTTTGCATTCCGCCCCCATCCCTTCCCCATGTGCGCATTACGGCCCCATCCCTTTCCCAGGTGCGTATTCACAGTCATATTTCGGGCCCATGTGCGCCTTCCATCCCCATGCCACACATCCCGCCCCCATGCACGAGTCAAATACCAAAATCCATATCTGCTCCCTTCTGTCTCATCTGTACTAACCTGTCATGTCACCCCTTTTCCCCCCGCCTCTTTCAACCCGCTCCTATTCCGCGCCGCTCCTCTGCGCCCCTCGCCCGAGCTTGTCCTCCGCGCCCCTTCTTCCACGTCTATCTCGTCTCCTCGTGCCGCATTCCATTGGTAGTAGCGCCACACGAGCACCGTCACAAGCTGCAGAGCGTCCATTCAATGCCGCCCACGCTCCATCCTTTCCACCCTAGAAAAGGAATTTTGCTGGTCATCAGGTACTATGATCGTGCTGCAGTACGCTAAGATAGCAGCGCCACTGACCGACCTACACAAAAAAGATACGCCCTTCAAATGAGATACTCCTCATCACCAAGCCATGGAACAGCTATACACAGCACTGACCACAGCGCCAGTACTCATCCTACCGGACCCAAACAAGGACTACGTAGTTGAAGCAGACGCCAGTGACCAAGCAGTCGGAGCAGTACTGATGTAGGATCACAGACGCAGTTTACAGCCTATCACCTACCTTAGTAAGAAACTACACGGAGTATAACTGAACTACCCCATTCACGACAAGGAAGCCTTAGCTACAGTCATAGCCTTCAAGGCGTGGAGGTGTCACTTAGAGGGAGCCAAGACCACAGTATACACTGACCACTGCAGTCTCAAATACCCGAAGTCGCAGCCGACGCTCTCATGACGACAGGTGCGGTGGGAGGACTTCTTGGAAACCCACTTCCACTACGACATCGTCTACAAGCCCGGGCTACACAACAAAGCTGACGCGTTAAGCCGCCCCTGTCATGTAGCAGGCATCCATCTCGACGGGATGAACCCTCTACTCAAGGGTCTATTTGTCAGAACTATATTGTAGGCTTTAGTGGGGCACTTTTTATGGGGTACAGTAATGTTAGGTTTTGCCTATACAAACCTTGTACTGTCCTGTTTCTAGTCATTCTTGTTTCCTATTTTGTGATATGGTATTAGAGCAGGTTCCCTAGTAAGAATGTTTTATTTTGAAGGGAACGTTTTTGTGACACTATTCCAACATGGGTACTCCGTGGACGCAGAGATAGCAACGACAAAGAAACATAAGCTGTTACAGTGGGAGAAAGACTTAGCTGTAAGGAAAGATTTGGGTACCGAATTACGCCCCGCTACGGCAGATCCTATTGGAGGAGTTTCACGACGTACCATACACGGGACATTACGGGAGCAAAAAGACATTAGTGGGAGTAGCAAAGTATTACTACTGGCCCCGGATGGTAGCAGACGTGCGGCCGTTCGTCACCTCATACGACACGTGCCCGCGGATCAAGAGTAGCAAGCAGAAAAAAGCAGGGTTACTTCAGCCTCTACCCGTACCGAAGCAGCCATGGCAGGTCGTTAGCCTCGACTTCATCACGGGAATTCCTTCGACCTCACAAGGGCATGACACCATCCTTGTACTGATCGATAAGTTCTCCAAAATGGGTCACTTCATTCCGACCAACGCCACCACTTCAGCTGAAGTAACTGCTCGCCTCTTCTTCAACCGCATCATCACCATCTACGGCATCCCCGCTACACTTATCTCACACAGAGACCTCAAATTCACGAGTAAGTTCTGGAAGGATCTCATGGGAGTGTTGGGGACTAAGCCTGCAATGTCTTCAGCATACCATCCCCAAAATGACGGACAGACGGAGTGACTCAATCAGATGGTAGAACAGTTACTGCGCACAGCTTGCAAAAACGACATCAGCCACTGGGACACACAGTTACCGACCCTAGAGTTCGCTTTTAACAACGCCTCGCATGCGCCCACAGGGAAAACTCCTTTCTTCCTGTGTTACGGACGGGAACCACTCACTCCACAGCAGCCAACCACACTGGCAGACGTCCAAGCCGCGCATGACTTCGTCACTACCATGCAGCAGCTATGGGAGAAGACTCAGCGACAACTCACCACGATGAAGACCTCCTATGGGAAAGCCAGCCACCCCGCTGCCTTCGGGGTTCACTATGGAGCCCTGTGCTGATGAGGAGGTGGTGGGGGAGAGTGACAGGAAGTTGTTTCACTCCATGGTGGGGGCACTCAACTATGCGGCTAACCACACGCGGCCTGACATTGCCTTTGCTACATCCAGGCTTGCGAGTGTGGTTTCATGCCCAAGTCATGAGCAGCTGGAAGCGGCCAAGAGGTTGGTCCGCTATGTGAGCGCTACAGCATCAGAGGGCTTGGAGTACAGTGCTGTGCGACAAAGGCTACAGAGGGGTGCAGCTGATTTGAGCAAGGGGGAGATGCGCTTGACTTGCTACACCGACGCTAGCTTCAACTCAGTGAAGACGGATGGCACCAGCATTGGAGGCTATGTGTGCCTCTTTGGAGGTGGTGCAGTGAGTTGGCGCAGCAAGAAGCAGAACGAGGTGAGGTTGTCCTCGTGTGGGACTGAGTACATAGCCCTTCATCATGGGGCAAAGGAGGTGGTGTGGCTGAGGCGTTTGTTGGAGGAAATCGGAGTGTGTCAGAGGGAGCCGACTGTGATTTTCTGTGACAATGAGTCGGCGGTGAAGCTTGCAAAGAATGCCTGTCTTCATGGCTTGACAAAGCACATCAGGCCAAAGTGGCATTGGACAAGGAGGCTCCTGGACAAGGAGGTGCGGCTGGAGATTGTGAAGACCCAGCAGCAGGCGGCTGACATTCTCACCAAGCGTCTGGCAGAACCTGAGCATTGGAAGGGCATGAAGCTTGCGGGAATGAGTGTGCATTGAGGGTGCATGCTTGAGTTATGGCATGTGGGATGATGGTTGGCAGCCAGAGGGGGAGTTTGTTGTGTGATGCAACCATATGCATTCACGTCTGTCTGCCTCCCATCATGTGTTTGTGCGTTGCATGCGTGGTGTGAGCGTGTGCAAGAAATTTGTGTCTTGTGTGGTTTGGATTTTTTGTGTGTGTGTGTGTGTGTGTGTGTGTGTGTGTGTGTGTGTGTGTGTGTGTGTGTGTGTGTGTGTGTGTGTGTGTGTGTGTGTGTGTGTGTGTGTGTGTGTGTGTGTGTGTGTGTGTGTGTGTGTGTGTGTGTGTGTGTGTGTGTGTGTGTGTGTGTGTGTGTGTGTGTGTGTGTGTGTGTGTGTGTGTGTGTGTGTGTGTGTGTGTGTGTGTGTGTGTGTGTGTGTGTGTGTGTGTGTGTGTGTGTGTGTGTGTGTGTGTGTGTGTGTGTGTGTGTGTGTGTGTGTGTGTGTGTGTGTGTGTGTGTGTGTGTGTGTGTGTGTGTGTGTGTGTGTGTGTGTGTGTGTGTGTGTGTGTGTGTGTGTGTGTGTGTGTGTGTGTGTGTGTGTGTGTGTGTGTGTGTGTGTGTGTGTGTGTGTGTGTGTGTGTGTATGTGTCTATGTGTGTATGTGTGTGTGTGTGTGTGTGTGTTTGTGTGTGTGTGTGTGTGTATGTTATTTGGCTTGAGCAGATATCTGAAGTGATTCCTCTACTCAAGAGCTTTCCGACGAACCAAGAATCGTCGCGATTGGAGCACAACCAAGAAAGTTACGAACATTGGAGTTCGTATGCTTATATATTTTGGTTGCAGCTACTTTGGGAAGTTGTGGCATTGACTCAATATGGGGTACAGACTTGTGGGGGTTGGGAAATTCGAACCCATCACTGTAGATGCTGCCAAGAGGTTGGGTGAAACCAAACCAGGTTGGTAAGTGTGGCCAAGTTGTGGTGAGGTGGATGGCATGGGTTGGAAAGTGACAAAGGTCAAAGTTTGTTGCCTATGGGGAAGGAAATTGTGTTGCATGGGGTTTCTTTGGTTGGGGACTCTCTCTTGGGACCTTCCCTCTCGTCCTCCTCTTCCTCTCCTACCAGGTTTAGTGCTACTCTAATGTTCTTTTGTGGGACTTGTGAGTTAATTGTGATTGAGTTAAATTTCTGTGGCAGCATACCCCCTAGTGCGCCGAAAAGTATAACTCAAGATATGCTTCATAATTTGATACGATTCAAATTGGGAAATGTAGCCACGGTCTAGGGCTACAACATATACGAATTTCGTGGGATTCTAACAGTGCACCTTACGTCGACAACGTTCCTTGTGAAGTCGACGTTTGTGTCCAGAAATTGAGACCAACGATTTTGAAAAATTTGGGCACCTAATCTTCATAGACTCCGTCCTTAATTTTTTACAGTAGGAAACCCTAAAGTGTTGTACCCCATATGAACTACCCCACTACAGCCTATACAGACTATAGCATATAAGTTTGTCACACCCCCATAGTCAAAGTGGGGGAGAACAAGAAGTCACAAGACCAATCAAGAGAAGCAGAGCAAGCTCAGGGTGGATCACACCGTCACCACAGATTCTAAGCACCAGTTAAAGGCCACAAGGCCAGTTCACATGCAGGATTATCAAGCAAGGTGAACAAGCAAGACATGTTAGAGACTAAGGACGGAGTCTACGAAGATTAGGTGCCTAAAATTCTCAAAATCGTTGGCTTAGAATTCTGGACAGAAAAGTCGCGCTCACAAGAAACGCCGTCGACAAAACGTGCACTGTCAAAACTTCACCAAACTCAGATATGCTGTAGCTCTACTCCGTGGCTACAATTCCCAAGTTGAATCGTACAAAAAGGTGAAGTATTTCTTGAGTTATCAATTTCGGCGCACTAGGGGGTATGCTGCCATGGAGTCTTAACTCAATCACAAGAGTCTCACACAAGTTTACAATTACTACACAAGAAAGTTAGAGTTGCACTAAACCAGGTGGAAGGGATGAGTAGGATGAGAGGGAAGGTCCCAAGAGAGTCCCCAACCAAGGAAACCCCATGCCACACAATTCCCTTCCCCATAGGCAACCCAACTTTGACCTTTGTCACTATCCCAACCTCCACAATCCACCTCAACCCAACTTGGCCACACTTGCCAACCTGGTTTGGTTTCACCCAACCACTTGGCAGCATCTAGAGTGATGTTGACGAATTTCCCAACCTCCAAAAGTCTATACCCCTTGTGGAGTCAACCCCACAACTTCCCATAGTCACCACAACCAAATATGAAAAGCATGCGAACTTCAACGTTCGTAACTTTCTTGTTTGTGCTCCGATTGAAGCGATACTTGGTTCGTCGGAAAGCTCTTGAGCAGAGAAGTCACTTCAGATATCTGCTCAAGCCAAATAACATTTGCACACACTCAGAAAATTCAAACCATACAAAACACAAATTCTTGCACACGCTCACACCACGCATGCAACGCACGAACATATGATGGGAGGCAGACAGACGTGAATGCATATGATTGCATCACACAACAAACTCCCCCTCTGGCTGCCAACCATCATCCCACATGCCATAGCTCAAGCATGCATCCTCAATGCACACTCATCCCAGCAAGCTTCATTCACTTCCAACACTCATCCCAATGAACAATCATCTCCTTCCAACATCCCACTTCCAACATCTCCTCTTAGCTCAAATCTGCAGCACCCTTTGCAGCCTCTATTTCAAAACGCTATCCACCAAACCATCTCATTGCAGCTCCATAGAAATATGCCATCTCATCCTCATCCATCTGTTCAACCACACTTCCAGCCGGTACCACACTTGGCATGCCATGGCTCGCATAGGTCAGCCGGTTAGGAGGGCGCACATCCCTCCTAGGACGGTCAGCCGGACGTGCGGCACCTTGTGGAGCACCTTGCTGCTATTGCTGCTGCGGCTGCTGTTGCTCCTCCACCTCAGGTTCTCCCCCATCCTTAGTCACCCGAGAGATCTACTCCTCTGAGACAGTGACCTGCACTTGCCTCGAAGGCCGCTGCACCTCATCAGCCTCAATGATCAGCGGTGTAGTAGGAAGCTTCTGCTGCTGCTGCTTCCACTCCTTATAGTACAAGGATTCAAGGAACTTCACATCCCTTGTTACAGTCAGCTGCTGGCTGGTCAAATCCCATATCAACCAGCCCTTGTGATCCTTAGCAAGCCCCAAGTGCACATCCCATCTCCCAGAAGCTTCCAGCTTTCCCCTCTTCTCCTTAGGCACATGAAACACCACCATGCACCCAAAGGCTCTCAGCATGTTGACTGCTGGTGCACTCCCATACCACTTGGTGTAGGGGACCCACTGCTTGTCCCCCACAGTCGCCATCACCCTGTTCTTCACAAGGGTGACCTGCCGCAGTGCAGTCACCCAAAACGGATCCGGCAGCCCTGCACGCCCAAGGAGAGTGTGAGCACCTTCCTGCAGGGCCCGGTTGAACCGCTCAGCCACGCCCTTCTGCTGAGGGTTGTAGGGCTCCGTAAGCTGATGCTGGATCCCCTTCTTCTTCAGCACCGCCTCAAAATCAGCGCCAATGAATTCTCCCCCGTTGTCAGTGCGGATCACCTTCACCTTATGACCGCTCTCCCTTCAGCCAACAGCACATTCCCCAACCCCACAAGCCCCCCATTGGCTCCCATTACCTTGGCATTCCCAACCCCAATCACAGGTAGCAAAGCACCTGAAGCGGCAGCCACAAACTTTATCTTCCCAGGGGGCTTCACCTGATCAAGCAGATCTGCCTGTGGGGTCATGTGACTCGTGCAAACTGAATCGATCACCCAGTGAGTGAGGGGGTGCATCACAACCTTCCCAACTGAACCCACATCACCCTCACTCCCTTGCACATCCTCAACCATGAGGAACATCCCAGGGTCGGCTTTACCTTGTGCACCATCACCTTGTGCACCTGAACTTTGCACAGCGCCACCGCGCGCACATTCACCACTTGGCGACTTCATGCCTGGAGGGGCCCATCTCTCATAATCCCAACCACTAGACCATAGGGATAAAAGGGCTTATTTCAGTAGCGGGTCAGTGCGCCCATAACCCCCCAGGCAAACGTGTCTTTAACCCTTCCCTAGGATCGATCGGGGATCACCAGTGGACCTCTGACACCCCCCCGCACTGGGATGCCCGAAGTGCATACACCGGGATTCGAACCCGAGACCTTCGCTCTGGATACCATCTCAGAATCCCAACCACTAGACCATTGGGATAAAAGGGCTTGTTTCAGTAGCGGGTCAGTGCGCCCATAACCCCCCAGGCAAATGTGCCTGTAACCCTTCCCTAGGATCGATCGGGGATCACCAGTGGATCGATCGGGGATCTGCACACGACCTGACCTCGCATACCCTCTTAGCATTCTCGCACGCTTTGTTGCTCCTGGGAGACACCGACCAGAGCACATGGCTGCAGCGAAGAGGGTGTTGCGCTACTTGTGCAGTACGTCGGGCATGGGGCTAGTGCTTGGAGGGCGCAGTCCAGTGGTCCTCACTGGGCACGCAGACGCTTCTTGGGCTGACGACCAGGCTACGCAGCGGTCGTCACAGGGTTACACCTTCAGCCTTGGTTCCGGCTCAGTCTCGTGGCGGGCTACTCGCTCGTCTTCTGTTCTCGGCTCCAGTTGTGAGGCTGAGATCTACGCTGGGGCTATGGCTGCACAGGAGTTACGCTGGCTCACCTACCTGCTGACCGACCTTGGAGAGCAGCCTCATTCTCCTCCAGTCCTGTACGTAGACAACAAGGCCATGCTGGCCTTGTGTCGAGAGCAGCGACTGGAGCACAGAACGAAGCACATTGCTCTTCGCTACTTTCTTGCTCGTGAGCTACAGCAGCGTGGACAGCTGCGACTTGCGTACGTGGCCTCTGAGGCCAACACTGCTGATGTCTTCACCAAGGCACTTGCGCCTTGTGATCATCAGCGTTGCTGCACGCAGTTGGGTCTTGTGCCTGTCTTGCCTCACTTGCTCTCCTCTTGACCTTGCTTGTACCTTCGCATATATATACTCTTGCTCTTGCTTGCTTGACTCTTGTATTCCTCTATATATGATCTTGCATGTGAACTGGCCTTGTGGCCTTTGAACTTGTGCTCGGAATGCGTGGTGACTTTGTGATCCACCCTGAGCTTTGCTTTGCTTTGCTTGACTGGTCTTGTGACCCCTTGTTCTCCCCCACTTTGCCTATGGGGGTGTGTTAGAACACATAGCTTACTTGTTTGTGTAGGCTATAGTGGGGTATCCCATAGGGGGTACAACACAATTAGGGTTTCCTATTTGTACTCACTTCGTTCATACTCATTTCATTCTCGTTCAATTCTTCTCACCATCCCTCAGGCCGGCTGAAACACTTGAACCACGGGTGTCCAGCCTTCTTGCAGTACCAGCACGCACCCTCCATTCGGGTGCTCCCCCTGCCTCCAGAGCTCCCATGCCCTTCATTGTAGTCACCTCGGCCTCTCCCTCTGTCAAAGCCTCTCCCACGGCCTCTCCCTCCCCCTCTTCCTCTGCTGCCTCCTGCAGCTCCATACCCCTCAGCAGTTTTGTTGGCAGCACCACCTCCCCTGTGGCGCCTGCGGAAGTCCTCCTTCAGAAGCTGCTGCCGTAGCCCTTCAGGCGTCCATTTGTCCTGCTGAACGTTGAGGGTGGGGATGAGGTTGTCCCACAAGTTGTCGAGCACCGAGATGGTCTTGGTGCTCTGTTGCATCTACGACACCTCGGTGCCCGCCGCTGCCATCCTCGCATAGGTGTCCTTGATCTTGTCAAGGACCGGTTTCACATCATCTCCTGGTTTCATGGAGAGGGCAGCCAACTCCTTCTCCAACACAATCACCATCGCCAGCGTGTTGGGCTGAATCACGTCGCGTAGCAGCTTCCATGTCTTCGGTCCGGAATCATCCAACTCCACCAAATCGTTGATGTAGTGGAACATGTCATTGTTGACCGATTGGAGGATGAGGTCATACAGCACCGCGCTCTTCTCAATCCACCGATCACGGGCATCTCCTTCCCCGGGCATCTTCTCCTCTCCCATAGCAATTTTTAGTAGCTTGTAGCACTTGAAGGCGCTCTGCATCCGCCCGCTCTATTCCTCATAGTTGGAGCCATTCAAAGCTTCAATCTTGGATGGTGGCGGCTCACTCCTCTTCTCAGCTGCATCTCCACTCCCTTGATTCATCTCCTCTGCTCCCAATCAGAGGTTTCAGCTCCCCCCTTTGCTGGTCACAATATAGATGCACACAATCTTCACAAGTGTCGGCGCCAACGAAATTTTGGCAGAGTTTCCACTTAGCGGAAGTCACATCCAACATCCAGAACTCCACTTAGGCACGCCCACAGGCCATGGTGGGTATAGAAGGGTCTTCACATTTCCGTTCACTCTCCGCTAAGTCCTTAATCAGGTCTGATACCACGTGTTAGAGACTAAGGACGGAGTCTACGAAGATTAGGTGCCTAAAATTCTCAAAATCGTTGGCTTAGAATTCTGGACAGAAAAGTCGCGCTCACAAGAAACGCCGTCGACAAAACGTGCACTGTCAAAACTTCACCAAACTCAGATATGCTGTAGCGCTACTCCGTGGCTACAATTCTCAAGTTGAATCGTACAAAAAGGTGAAGTATTTCTTGAGTTATCAATTTCGGCGCACTAGGGGGTATGCTGCCATGGAATCTTAACTCAATCACAAGAGTCTCACACAAGTTTACAATTACTACACAAGAAAGTTAGAGTAGCACTAAACCAGGTGGAAGGGATGAGTAGGATGAGAGGGAAGGTCCCAAGAGAGTCCCCAACCAAGGAAACCCCATGCCACACAATTCCCTTCCCAATAGGCAACCCAACTTTGACCTTTGTCACTATCCCAACCTCCACAATCCACCTCAACCCAACTTGGCCACACTTGCCAACCTGGTTTGGTTTCACCCAACCACTTGGCAGCATCTACAGTGATGTTGACGAATTTCCCAACCCCCAAAAGTCTATACCCCTTATGTAGTCAACCCCACACCTTCCCATAGTCACCACAACCAAATATGAAAAGCATGCGAACTTCAACGTTCGTAACTTTCTTGTTCGTGCTCCGATTGAAGCGATCCTCGGTTCGTCGGAAAGCTCTTGAGCAAAGAAGTCACTTCAGATATCTGCCCAAGCCAAATAACATTTGCACACACTCAGAAAATTCAAACCACACAAAACACAAATTCTTGCACACGCTCACACCACGCATGCAACACACGAACATATGATGGGAGGCAGATAGACGTGAATGCATATGATTGTATCACACAACAAGACAGTGATCTCAACCTAGCAAGGGTAAGCATGCAGGTGCGAGTATATATATATATATATACATATATATATATATCACAGTACAAAGAAAGTCAAAAATAAGCAAATGAGGCCCGGTAGGCATAAGACCTAGCATAGTACAGAAACGCTGATGATCACAAGGCTGAAGTGCCTTGGTAAAGATATCAGCAGTGTTGGCCCAAGAGGCCATGTAAGCAAGACGAAGCTGACCACGGTGCTACAACTCTGGAGCAAGGAAGTAGCGCAGAGCAATGTGCTTCGTTCTGTGCTCCAGTCTTTGCTCCTGACACAAGGCCAGCATGGCCTTGTTGTCGACGTACAGAACTGGGGAAGAATGAGGCGCCTCTCCCAAGTTGGTGAGCAGGTAGGTGAGCCAGCGTATCTCTTGTGCAGACATGGCCCCAACGTAGATCTCAGCCTCACAACTGGAGCCAAGAACAGAAGACGAGCGGGTAGACCGCCACAAAACTGAGCCGGAACCAAGGCTGAAGCTGTAACCTCGTGACGACCGTAGCCAAGTCGTCGACCCAAGAAGGGTCTACGTGACCAGTGAGGACAACTGGAGCTCGTCCTCCAAGCATGAGCCCCATGCTCGACGCACTGCAGAGGTAGCGCAACACCCTCTAAGCTGCATCCATGTGCTCAGGTCGGTGTCTCCGAGGAGGAACATAGCGTGCCAAGATGCTAAGAGGATATGCCAGGTCAGGTCGAGTGCAGGTCATCAAGTAGATGAGGCAGCCAACAAGCTCTGGGTACGGACCACTCGGCTCTACGGACTCATCCAAAGGCAGAGCTGAGAGCGAGTGGCGAGTAGACAGAGGAGTGGCCTGAGGCAAGGAGTACGTGAAGTTGCAGCGCTGAAGGACCTGTTGCACCATGTGCGACTAAATCAAGGTAATGGTGCGCCGCGCTCTGACCCGGGTGATCTGCAAGCCAAGATAGCTGCGCAATTCACCTAGGTCTATGCAAGTGTGTCTCTTCTGCAGCTCAGACTTCACGTGGGCGAGTCCACCAATGTCAGCAGTAGCAAAGACCAAGTCGTCGACGTACACGAGGATGTAGAACGGCGCAGCGAAGTGTCGGTGCGCAGAAACAGCGACGAGTCAGCAGTGGAAGGAGCAAACCCAAGAGCCGCAAGCGTAGTCCTCAGTGTGTCGTGCCACTCACAGGGCGCCTCGCGGAGACCGTAGACTGGCCGCCGGAGGCTCCATTCGGTACCAGGAGGAAACGACACAGTGAAGCCATGTGGGCGGCGCAGCCAGATCTCCTCGTGCAGGCTGCTCTGCAGGAAAGCAGTGCTGAAGTCAAGAGAGTGAAGCTCGTAGTCACACTGAGCAGCAACGTACAGTAGAACCCAAAGAGTGGTCATCTTCGGGGTCGGGGAGAAGGTCTGGAAGAAGTCAACTCCCTCTCGCTGACTGAAGCCTCGAGCAACATAACGCACCTTGAAGACAGGCGGAGAACCCTGCGGCCGCTTCACCCTGAAATTCCATATGTCACTGACGATGTTCGCCAAGGAGGGGGAACCTCGTCGACGTAGGTGCCTGTGGACTTCCAGGATGCCATCTCTGCGTCCATGGGTGACTGCCACTGAGAGGAGTAGGGACCCTCAATCGCCTCTGCGTAAGAGCGCGGGGTCGGAATGTCCGGTGCATCTGGGTCTCCCTCAGGTGCAATTAGCATGGACACGAGATAAGGTACAGCAGCTGCAAAGCACTCAAAGTCCTCCTGCCTGTCCTCAAGGACGTCCGTGCCAAGAGCACACTCACTCGCGACGGATGGAGGACAGACAGACTCCAGCAGCAGCATGACCTCCAGCGCCCGTAGCACCACCAGCTCCAGCAGCACGGCTCCAGCGGCGAGCAAACCACTCGCGCAGCTGCTGTGGAGAGAGTGGCTCCCGCCAGGACGAAGCACCCAAAGGACCTGCAAGCGCAGCACCTCCAGACTCCACACGCGCAGGCTCAGCACCCTTAGACTCTGCACCCCCAGATTCAGCAACCCCACGCTCAGCACCCATAAACTCAGCACCCCCATGAGCTTCACACTCACGCTCAGCACCCCCAGCCGGCACACGCAGGCTCAGCACCCCTAGCAGCACCAGAGTCAACAGCAATCCCATTTTGCTGCAGAGAGACCGGAAGCGTGAACGTTTGACAGATGCCCTCCGCAGGTCAGAATGCTCGCAGAAGGTTTGGAGGAAAACTCTCCACCTCTGTCGGAGTGCAAACGCAAAACAGGAAGGTCCGAGCCGAAACTCTCGCTGCGCTGACGACGGGCAGCGCGGATCCAATCGATCAGCACCTCAGTGACCTCACCCTTGCGGCGTAAGGGGAAGACGGTGGAGGCTGCTCTAGGTGCTGGTGAGGCTGCTGCTCTAGGTGCTAGTGCGTCTGCTGCCCCAGGTGCTGGTGAGTCTGCTCTCTCAGGTACTACGTCGGCTCAGGCCTTACACACCTTCACCCTTGACTCGGGTGCTTCCCGCTCCTTCTTTCGAGACCGCACCACTCTTACGCCGCTTAGTCGGCCGGTTGCAGTCTCCCTGGCGGACCCCGCTGGGGGTCCTGTCCTTGCTAGCTTCTCCAGTGTCTTACCGTGCCCGGCAGCCCCCTCTGGCACACTATCAGGTCTCTACCTCCCCTTGTTCTCTACGAACTTGGTGAGTGGAGCTGATCTACAGGATAGGGGGGTTGACCAGTTAACTCCTGCGAGTCAGCGGGTGACCCATTGCACGTGTGCTCGGACAGGCCGACACTTGGCCACGTTCACCCGTCGGCTGGGATCAAGCCTGTACACACTTACTACTGAGTCTCTTCCAGCTGCTGAGTCTGGTCAGGTAGCTGCGTCAAGTCAGGTGTTTGCTGCAGCGTCCAGGTCTGGTCCTGAGTCTGCTCCCTGCTCCTGTCATCTCCTATCCCACCACACTCTCCTTTGGCACCACCGCCTTGGTCACCCTTCCCTGCGTCGTCTCAGAGGCATGGCCTCCCGTATCCATGTCTGTGGTCTCCCCCGGTCTCTCCCTCTCCTACCTCCTGGGCCAGCCCCTACCTGCGTCCCCTGCGTCGAGGGGCGACAGCGCGCCGCCTCTCACTCCTCCGAGTTTCCTCCGACAAAAGCTCCGCTGCAGACTCTTCACATGGACGCCAGGCGTCGCTCAGACGAGAGAAGCACCGGGACTCTTTGTGACCAATCGTCCCGCAAGGCTGACCAGCCCGAGCACCAGTGCAAATGACGTACGGGCAGCGAGCAATACTCCTCGACCCTCCACTCTGAGCGTACCACTCACAAAGCTGCTGGGGCAAAAGGACTGCGCGCGGGCGCTGCTGCAGCTGCACTTGGTCACTACAAGAAGCTCTCGAACGACCCGCTCCAGGGCGACTCCCACCACGGCCACCCCTACAACCCCAACTAGCGTACCACTCACGAAGCTGTTGGGGCGTGAGGGACTCACGAGGACGCCGCTGGAGCTGCATCTAACCACCGCTAGGAGCAGCAATAGCAGTAGTAGCCGCAGTAGCAGCAGTAGCAGTAGTAGCAGCACGGCCACCCCTACAACCCCAACTAGCGTACCACTCACGTAGCTGCTGGGGCGTGAGGGACTCACGCGAACATCGCTGGAGCTGCATCTGGCCACCGCCAAGAGCAGCAGTAGCAGGATTAGGAGTAGTCGCGGCAGTAGTAGTAGAAACAGTAGTAGCAGCATGGGCAGGGCAGTGTGGCACCGCGCTAGTAAGGCAGGCGCGCGGGAAGTGCGGGTAGGGCAAGTGCTCACCAGTGGCGGGAAGGGCAGTCACTCGCCGGGCGAGTAGGGTAGGCGCACGACGGCAGCGACAGCGCGGCCGGGACAGCTGCAGGGCGGGGCCGCGACAGCGGCAGGGGGCTCCTCGGCAGCTGCTGCAGGGCGGGGCCACGACTGCTGTAGGCGGCTCCGCGGCAGCTGCAGCAGGGCGGGGCCGCGACGGCGGCAGGGGGGCTCCACGGCAGCTGCTGCAGGGCGGGGCCACGACTGCTGCAGATGGCTCCGCGGCAGCTGCTGTAGGGCGGGCCCGCTACGGCGGCAGGGGGCTCAGCGGCAGCAGCTGCAGGGTGGGGCTCCAAGGCAGCTGCTGCAGGGGGGGGGGGGGGGGGGGGGGGGGGGCGCCGCGACGAGCAGGGGCGACGCCCCGGGGGCGCCGCGACGAGTAGGGACGGCGCACGGGCTGCAGAGGCAGCTCCCACGGGCTGCAGAGGCAGGCACAGCTGTAGGGGCAGCGCCCATGGGCTGCAGGGGCAGGCACGGCTGTAGAGGCAACGCCCACGGGCTGTAGGGGCAGACATGGCTGCAAAGGCAGCGCCCACTGGCTGCAGGGGTAGGCACCGCTGCAGGGGCAGGCACACCTGCTCGGGAGGGCGGCGCGCGGGCTGCAGGGGCAGCTCCCACGGGCTGCAGAGGCAGGCAAGGCTGCAGGGGCAGGCACAGCTGCAGGGGCAGGCACGGCTGCAATGGCAGCACGGTCGCAGGGGCAGCACGCGGGCTGCAAGGGCAGCGCGGCCGCAGGGGCAGCTAAAAAAAATAAATCAGTTAGGGCAGGGCGGAACGTTCGGTGGGCCCTAGGAACGATTCTGCTCTAATACCATGTGAGAATAAGAACGAGGAATGATTGCATTCAGCAGCATGACGAGTACAAGTAGGAAACCCTAAAGTGTTGTACCCCAAATGAACTACCCCACTATAGCCTACACAGACTGTAGCATATAAGCTTGACAATGCCAGCTATGCTTGCTTGCCTAGACTTTATTATGCTATTTCTAGCATAGGTTTATTTTATGCATGCATAAATTGCTTGATTTCCTAGGCTAGGTGCTTTCCTATATTTCATCATAATTATATCACCGAGCTAGGTTGCGTACACCGAATTCTGGGCTATTCGGTTGCCACCGAATTGCGTTCTACCGAATTCGGGAAGGGTCTGTTCGGGACGCTTCGCGACCCTCGGAACCTTCGCGTAACACCTGGTTACTGGGCCTATATATAGCCTTGTGTTGTACCCAATTAATTCATTGAATTCAAACTCTCGTTTCTGATCTCGATCCTAGATCCTCACAGAGATGACAATCGGCTCGTCCGTTTGCGCGAGTGCATTTGCAGGTGCGTGTGTTGGTGTTGGTGTTGGTGCGTTCATCGCTGATTGCTGGCGGGCGGAGTCGCGTTCCACCATGAGCGTCGCAAACTCGAGCTACGAATCCTCGAGTTGGCGCACAAGACGGTCGAGCTGCTCCTGCGTCAGCGTCGCAAGATTAAATTTGGCTATGGCGGGGGTGTCGTGCAAGCTCAGCGATAGCCTCTGTCTGGCCGTGCGTGCTTACGAGAGAGCACTTCGAGCGGCGGTGCTTGTTTCGCTAAGAGACGTCTACCCCCCCGCCCCCCCCAAAAAAAAAAAAGAGATATTGGGGAAGCGAAGGTGTGGGTGCGGCCCGAGAGAAGATTGTAGGCTCTGGATACCAAGTGTTCCGTGTCAAATTATAATGTTGTGTAGGCTATAGTGGGGTAGCCTATATGGGGTACACATTTCTAGGGTTGCATATTTGTATCACTTCCATTCCTTAGTCATTCATTCTCATTCTACTTTCCTCATGGTATCGAGCAGGTTCCCCCGTGGGAACAGTGCCTAGGGCCCACCACATCGAGATTTTTTTTTTTCCTGCCCGAAGCGCGCTCAGCCCGAGTCGCGCTACGGGCTCTCACCTCGTCGAGCCACTCTAGCGGCCCCGTCGCCCGTCTCAGCGGCCCCGCCGCCCTTCGCTGCGGCCCCGCCGCCTCTCTCGCTGCGGCCCCGCCGCCCCTCTCAGCGGCCCCGCCGCCCTTCGCTGCGGCCCCGCCACCCCACATTCCGGCCACGCCGCCCTTCTTCGCGGCCCTTCCGCCATTCGCTGCGGCCCCGCCGCCCGTCTCAAAGGCCCCGCCGCCCTTCTTCGCGGCCTCGCCGCCCTTCGCTGCGGCCCCGCCGCCTCACGTTGCGGCCCCGCCGCCCTTCGCTGCGGCCTCGCCGCCCGTCTCAGCGGCCCCGCCGCCCGTCTCAGCGGCCCCGCCGCCCGTCTCAGCGGCCCCGCCGCCCGTCTCAACGGCCCCGCCGCCCTTCGCTGCGGCCCCGCCGCCTCTCTCGCTGCGGCCCCGCCGCCCTTCTGCTGCGGCCCCGCCGCCCTTCTCAGCGGCCCCACCGCCCTTCTCAGCGGCCCCGCCGCCCTTCACCAGCGGCCCTGCCGCCCCTTCACTGCGGCCCCGCCGCCCCTTTCACCAGCGGCCCTGCCGCCCTACACCGCCCGCGCCGCCCGAGCCGCCCGAACCGCCAGAGCCGCCCGAGCCGCCCGACCTGCCCGAGCCGCCCGAGCCGCCCGAGCCGTCCGACTCGCCCGAGCCGCCCGACCAGCCCGAGCCGCCCGAGCCGCCCGAGCCACCCGAGCTGCCCGAGCCGCCCGAGCCGCCTCAGGAGCCGAGCCACTGGTGCCACGGAGCCGCAGTTGCTGCTGCGCCGTCCGAGCAGCCGTGTTGCCGAGTTGCTGTACTGCTAAGCTGCCCGACCTACCCTGTCCGGTGAGAGCAGCGCTTCTGCCACTACCCTGCCCCTGTCCTAGAGTTGGTACTGCTAGTCTACTGCTGTCATGGCTACCCCCAGTGTTCTCGCTTTTGACCCTGAGGGTCGAGCCATTGACTTTGAGGTTTGGGTAGATGACCTGCAGCTTTTCCTACAGTGCGATAGAGCAGACGGTCTCTCCCTCTTTGACCTCACCTCTGGCGCCTCTCCTACCCCTGCTGCTGACGTTGACGCCACTGTTCGCTCCCAGTGGGCCACGCGCGATGCTGCTGCACGTCTTGTTGTGCGTCGCCACCTGCCTATCACTGAGCGCGCGCACTTTAGTCAGTACAAGAGTGCTCAGACCTTGTACGACGCTGTAGTTGCGCGCTACTCTTCCCCTGCCACTGCTGCACTGAGCCGCCTCATGCTACCGTACCTCTTTCCTGACCTTGCTGCCTTTCCCACAGTCGCTGACCTCATTACGCACCTCCGCACTAGTGACACTCGCTACCGCGCCGCGCAACCTGCTGAGTTCTGCGCCAAGAACCCCCCCCCTATGTACATCACTCTCTATTATATAGTCACCCGCCTCCCTTACTCCCTTCGCGTAGTCAGGGACCACTTCCTCTCAGTCTGTCCCACCACCGTCACTATTGACCTCCTAGAGAAGGCCCTCCTAGCAGCGGAGAAGAGCATAGTCGCTATAGGAGCCTCTCGTGGTGACCCTCGCACCCCCATCTTTGAGGGGTGTTCCCCTTCCCCCCTGTTGCCCTCTGTCGCCTCTGCTGCTGCGGCCGACCTCGTTGGTCTTGAGTCGGTCGGTGCGGCGTCTGCCCCTAGCGGGAGACGCCGCTCTGGCAAGGGCAAGGGGGGCAAGGGCGCGGGTGGAGCTAGCGGGGGTGGTGGAGGTGGCGGTGGAGGCGGCGGAGGGAGTGGGGGTGGCGGTGGGAGTGGTGGCAGGAGTGGAGGTGTCGGTGGCAGTAGCGGAGGCGGAGGCGGCGGAGGCGGTAGCGATGGGAGCAGAGGCGGCGGTGGTGGCAGAGGTGGAGGCGGAGTTGGTGGAGGAGGTGGAGCTGGTCGGGGTGGTGCTTCGCAGCGGAGCGGCTCCGGTGGTGGTCAGCGCCAGCAGCAACAGCAGCAGCGTTCTCGGGACATCCCCCCTCCTCAGCAGCTCCGTGAATGGTACACGCAGCGTCAGCGTGGTGGGGGTTTTGGCCCGTGCACCTACGTCCTTCGCTCTGGCGACCGCGCGGGTGAGCACTGTGGGGGTGCCCACCCCACCCAGCGCTGATTTGGCCGCCTGACGGACGCTTGGCGTCAGCAGTTCCCGGAGGCTAGTGAGATCCCCCGCTGGGGAGAGTTGTCTACGGCCAGTGTCGCTATCTATGATCTTGACTTTGATGCTATCCTTGCTGCCATGTATGCTGTGACTATTAGTGATGAGGGTGACTGTTACCGGTGTTTCCCGCCCGACCCGGGCATTGGTACTGCTGCACTAGGTGCTAGTGAGGCTGCTGCTCTAGGTGCCAGCGCGTCTGCGCCCTCAAGTACTGGTGAGGCTGCGCTCTCAGGTACCACGTCGGCTTTGGCCTCCCTCACCTTCACACTTGACTCGGAGGCTTCTCGCTCCTTCTTTCAAGACCGCACCTCACTCACGCCGCTTGGTCGGCCGGTTGCAGTCTCCCTGGCAGACCCCTCTGGGGGTCGTGTCCTCTCTCACTTCTCTACTTTCCTCCCATGTCCGGCTGCCCCCTCTGGCACCTTGTCTGGTCTTTACCTCCCCTCGTTCTCGACGAACTTGGTGAGTGGTGCTGACCTGCAGGATGCGGGGGTTCACCAGTTTACTCCTGCGAGTCAGCGGGTGACCCACTGCTCGGACGCACGCACGGGCCGACACCTCGCCACGTTTTCGCGTCGGCCGGGGTCGAGCCTCTACACCTTGACCACTGGGTCCCCACCTGTCCCTGCGTCTGACGAGGTAGCTGTGTCGGGTCAGGTGTTTGCTGCAACGTCCAGGTCTGGTCCTGAGTCTGCCCCCTGCTCGTGTTGCCTCCTGTCTCACGAGACTCTCCTGCGGCACCACCGTCTTGGTCACCCCTCCCTGCCTCGTCTCCGAGGCATGGCTTCCCGTGTCCTTGTCTCTGGTCTTCCCCGGTCCCTCCCTCCCCTTCCTCCGGGGCCTGGTCCTTCCTGTGTCCCCTGTGTCGAGGGGCGGCTCCGGGCTGCCCCTCACTCCTCTCAGTTTCCCCCGACAGAGGCCCCGCTGCAGACGCTTCACATGGGCGTTTGGGGCCCGGCCCGCGTCCGTGGACAGGGTCACGAGCGCTACTTCCTGCTGGTGGTTGACGACTACTTGCGTTACACCACAGTCTTCCCCTTTCGCAGCAAGGGTGATGTCACTGAGGTGTTGATCGACTGGATCCGCGCAGCTCGTCTCCAGCTCAGGAGGAGCTTCGGCTCGGACTTTCTTGTTCTACGTCTGCACTCTGACCGAGGTGGAGAGTTCTCCTCTGGCCTTCTGCGAGCCTACTGTCGTGTGCGAGGCATTCGCCAGACCTTTACGCTTCCGGACTCTCCACAGCAAAATGGGATTGCTGAGCGCCGCATTGGCATGGTCATGGACGTCGCCCGTACGTCCATGATGCATGCGGCTGCCCCCCATTTTCTGTGGCCGTTTGCGGTTCGCTACGCGGCGCATCAGATCAACCTTCACCCCAGGGTCTCCAGGCCGGAGACCTCCCCAGCCTTGCTGTGGACGGGGAAGGTTGGCGATGCGTCTGCGTTCCGTGTCTGGGGATCTCGGGCGTTTGTCCGCGACTTGTCTGCGGACAAGTTGTCCCCTCGTGCTGCTCCCTGTGTCTTCCTTGGCTTCCCCCCTGACACCCCTGGGTGGCAGTTCTACCACCCCACCTCTCGTCGTGTTCTGTCCTCCCAGGACGTTACGTTCGACGAGTCAGTCCCCTACTACCGCCTCTTCCCCTACTGCACTCCTTCCCTCCCCCTGCCACCGCACTTCCTTGTGCCGGGTCCCCCCCCGGTAGACCCCCTTCCCCCTCAGGGTCCTGCCCCTTCAGGTGTGTCCCAGGTAGACGCAGTCGAGCCGGTCGAGGTTGCTGGTGACTCTGGTACTGCTGCGGGTGCTGAGCCTGGGGGTGCTGATTCTGGGGGTGCTGCGCGCGTGGGTGCTGAGCCTGGGGGTGCTGAGTCTGGGGGTGCTGCGACTGGGGGTGCTGAGCCTGGGAGTGCTACGACTTGGGGTGCTGTGCCTGGGGGTACTGCGTCTGGGGGTGCTGAGCCCGGGGGTGCTACGACTGGGGGTGCTTAGCCTGGGGGTGCTGCGTCTGGAGCTACTGAGCCTGGAGGTGCGGGGCCAGCGGCCGCTGGTCCTGTTCGTGTGGCGTCTGGCGGTGGTGGGCCTGGAGGTTCTCCGGGTGCTTCGTCTCGGTGAGCCACTCTCTCCACAGGAGCTGCGCGAGTGGTTTGCCAGGCGTTGGAGGCGTACTGCTGGAGCTGGAGCTTCTTCGGCCGCTGAGGGTGCTGGTGCCGCCGGTCCCGGAGGTGCTCGTCCTGGGAGTGCTGTAGCTGCTGGGCCTGCGGGTACGACTGGAGCTAGAGCTACTGAGGGTGTTGGCGCTGAGGCTACTGCTGTCAGTCCTGGCGGTGGTCCTGCTGCGGGTGCTGCTGGTGCTGCTGGAGGTCCTGCAGCTGCAGGTGCTGTTGGCGCTGGTGCTGCCGCTGAGGGTGCTGGTGCTGTCCTTGCTCTGTCTGGGGTCGCCGCGCGGCCTTGGCCGTACTTCGTACCGCTCCTTCAGCAGGTTCTTGGTCCTTCTCCTCCTGTAGAGTGTCCACCGCCTGTCCTGTCACGGTCACAGTTACCGCCCGCCTCCCCACTGCCTGCTCCCTCTCCTTACACTGGTCCTACTGGAGGTCTTGCTGAGCGTCGTGAGCCTGCGTCTCGTCCCGCGTCGCCTGTTCGTGCTGCTCGCGCTAGTGGTCGCGGTTCGCGTCAGCGTCCTCCTCCTGTCCCTAACACGCACTGGATATCTCTGCGTCCGTCCACTACTCCTCTGCGTGTCCCTTTGCCTTCTCCTCCTGAGTCCTCTCTTCCTGCGCTTGCCGACCCGGAGTCGGACTCTCTTCGTGCTGCCAGTCCTATTGTCACGCGTCTCCTTGCTACTGTTGTCACTGACCCCTCTTTTGAGTCCACTGCTGCGTCTGCTCTTGGTGCTGAGCTCGTCGACTTTGCTGCTCGCTGTCGTCTGGACTACGCTGCTAGTCTTGTTGCTGAGTCTGCGTCTGTCTGTCCTCCGTCCGTCGGGGGTGAGTATGCTCTTGGCACGGACGTCCTTGAGGACAGGCAGGAGGAGTTCAAGTGTCTTGCTGCTGCTTCACCTCATCTCGCGTCCGTACTGCTTACCCCTGAGGGAGACCCGGATGCACTAGACATCCCGACTCCGCGCTCTTACGCGGAGGCCGTAGAGGGTCCCTACTCCTCTCAGTGGCAGGCAGCTATGGACGCAGAGATGGCTTCCTGGAAGTCCACAGGCACCTACATTGATGCGGTTCCCCCTCCTGGGGTGAACATTGTCAGTGGCACGTGGATCTTCAGGGTGAAGCGGCCGCCGGGCTCTCCACCTGTCTTCAAGGCGCGGTACGTGGCTCGTGGCTTCAGTCAGCGGCAGAGAGTTGACTACTTTCAGACCTTCTCTCCCACCCCGAAGATGACCACTCTTCGGGTGCTGTTACACATAGCCGCTCAGTGTGACTACGAGCTTCACTCCCTTGACTTCAGCACTGCTTTCCTGCAGGGTGACCTGCACGAGGAGATCTGGGTGCGCCTTCCACCTGGCTTCACTGGGACTTTCCATCCTGACACCCAGTGGAGCCTCCGACGGCGAGTCTACGGTTTCCGCCAGGCACCGCGTGAGTGGCACGACACACTGAGGACTACGCTTGCGGCTCTTGGGTTTGCTCCCTCTATTGCTGACCCGTCGCTGTTTCTGCGCACCGACACCTCTCTGCCGCCGTTCTACATCCTCGTGTACGTCGACGAATTGGTCTTTGCCACAGCTGACACTGCTGGACTCGCCCACGTGAAGTCCGAGCTGCAGAAGAGACACACGTGCACGGACCTGGGTGAACTGCGCAGCTACCTTGGCTTGCAGATCACCCGGGACAGAGCACTCCGCACCATTACCTTGACTCAGTCACACATGGTGCAGCAGGTCCTTCAGCGCTTCGGCTTCACGTACTCCTTGCCTCAGGCCACTCCTCTGTCTACTCGCCACTCGCTCTCAGCTCTGCCTTCGGATGAGTCCGTAGAGTCGAGTGGCCCGTACCCAGAGCTTGTTGGCTGCCTCATGTCCCTGATGACCTGCACACGACCTGACCTTGCATACCCTCTTAGCATTCTTGCACGCTATGTTGCTCCTGGGAGACACAGTCCAGAGCACATGGCTGCAGCAAAGAGGGTGTTGCGCTACTTGTGCAGTACGTCGGGCATGGGGCTAGTGCTTGGAGGGCGGAGTCCAGTGGTCCTCACTGGGCACGCAGACGCTTCTTGGGCTGACGACCAGGCTACGCAGCGGTCGTCACAGGGTTACACCTTCAGTCTTGGTTCCGTCTCTGTTTCGTGGCGGGCTACTCGCTCGTCTTCTGTTCTTGGCTCCAAATGTGAGGCTGAGATCTACGCCAGGGCCATGGCTGCTTAGGAGCTTCGCTGGCTCACCTACCTGCTGACTGACCTCGGAGAGCCGCCTCGTTCTCCTCCAGTGCTGTACGTAGACAACAAGGCCATGCTGGCCTTGAATCGGGAGCAGCGCCTGGAGCACAGAACGAAGCACATTGCTCTCCGCTACTTTCTTGCTCGTGAGCTGCAGCAGCGTGGTCAGTTGCGACTTGCGTACGTGGCCTCTAAGGCCAACACTGCTGATGTTTTCACCAAGGCACTTCCGCCTTGTGATCATCAGCGCTTCTGCACTCAGTTGGGTCTTGTGCCTGTCTTGCCTCACTTGCTCACCTCTTGACCTTGCTTGTACTCTTACATATATATATACCTGCTCTTGCTTGTTTAGCCTTATATATATATGTGTACTCCTGCATGTGAACTGGCCTTGTGGCCTTGACCTTGTGCTCGGACTGTGTGGTGACGTTGTGATCCACCCTAAGCTTTGCTTTGCTTTGCTTGACTGGTCTTGTGACCCCTTGTTCTCCCCCACTTTGCCTATGGGGGTGTGTCAAATTATAATGTTGTGTAGGCTATAGTGGGGTAGCCTATATGGGGTACACATTTCTAGGGTTGCATATTTGTATCACTTCCATTCCTTAGTCATTTATTCTCGTTCTACTTTCCTCATTCCGAGTAAAATTGATTGAGCGAGCGAGAATTGCACTATCGAAGCAAGAGTACCATGAGCGATGGCATGAGTGAAGAATATACAGCGAAACTACAGTGGTAACGGTAATGTGTGAAAATGGGGTGCGTGACGGGCCTAGCGCCGAGGTTGGGAAACTGTCGGGGCAGAGGTCCGGAGCGCGGGTTACCAACCGAACTGTGAGGTTGGGTCGCGTCGTGAACAGTGGCGGGAACAGTGTCGAGGCGTCGCGAGTGGAAACGGATTGCTGTTGGGCGATGTTGGTGGGAACAGTGGTGTACGCGCTGAGCAGGGACGCGAAGTAAGGAATTTTCCTTACAGATATAAACTGGTGAAATTTGGAACCGCACCCAAATCGTGAACGTTCTCAACCACGTCATACACTTGGACGGAAAACGATGACACGCTAGAGAGCCTATTGAACACTGCCTACAGAGACCTAGTTGAAGCACCGACAATTAGTGCGCGTGTCTTTTGAAATTTATTGTAAAGTTCATGTTTTTTACTCGAATCTTCCCGTTTGAACTCTGGTCGACTTGTAATCGACCATCTCGACTTTTGGAGGGCAATTTCATCATCACCTTTTGCATCAAGCAAGAGTAAGAACAACGTTCGACATTCGAAGGTTCGATTTTATACAGTAAAACCCGAGTCGCGCACAAATTTCGTAGGTTACCTATTTTGACTACGTAGCTCGTGATCAAATCCAAATTCAGTAACGTGGTTTGTTATCCGTCGTTACTTTCGCAGAAATCGCAAATTCACTGTGCACGAGAGGAAGAACACACGTTTGGATTAGGCTTGGGCATTGGCCCGACCCGACCCGACCCGACCCGACCCGACCCGTTTGGGGCTACCCGAGGGTAGGGTGGGGTGGGGTCGGGTATACCCGACCTCGGGTACTTAGGGTCAGGTTAGTTACCCGACTCGCTTTGTACACCTCGGGTTTTTATAACCCAAGGTCGGGTCGGGTATACCCAAGGTCGGGCCGGATATACCCGTAAAGACAATGCGATGAAATTTTTTTTTTTATCTTACATTTCACACTGTGTGACGGGGCGCTCCCATTAATTACCTAAACTCCTAATTGAAAATGTAGTAGTTAGGCGCTTCTTGTCATTTTGCAAGCCACAAGCATGTTTAACCAGGTTGGGTATCGGGTATCAAATACCCGAGTTTGAACACCCGGGTCGGGTATCGGGCATATGTTACGACGTGTTGCGACCCAAAGAGGTCGGGTCGACCAGGTCGTATTTCTAGGAAGGCTGTGTTGCGGATCTAGCCAACCAGCTCGACCCAGCCACGTCGGGTCGGGTCTGCCCGATTTGGGTCGACCTGGTCGGGCCAACCAGGTCGACCCGACCAACTCAGCAAGATTGGGACAAGTTACCTGAGCTAGAGAAATTTAAAATCTCGCTAAAGGTTCGTATTATATGTGTTTACGAATTGGAAATACAGCGAGGCTAGTTTCGGAGTAACCGTTAGTTCAGCGAGTTTCTGACTCTCGTCACAGCTCGCCTAGCCTGCAGGAAGCTAGAAACAAATTGCACTAGAAGTGCTTAGAGGGTGTGCCAAAATTTCTCAGAGATTCTGTGAGGCCCCAAGCCGCGATGGTCAGGTCGACCAGGTCAACCCAACCCAACCCAACCTTGTTGGGTCGCAACACGTCGTTACCCGACGTGGGTATACATACCCGACCTGCCTGGGTAGTCCAATCTGAATTAAATACCTGACCCGCCAAAAAGGTCGAGTCGGGTCGAGTTACCCGACCTGTTCGGGTCAAATGCCCAAGCCAGGTTTGGATAAACGGGCTTGTGAAAATTCGACCCCAGTTCATTGTCCTTCGGTTTCATCAACCTTTGAACTTGGACACACGATTCTCGCAAAGAGCTCTCGGAGGAATTGATGAAGCCGGTAACCAGCAAAAGTTTTGTCAGAATGTTATTCTCTAGCCTGTAGTGGGGTGCTCTATAGCGAATACAACCCATCTAGGGTTTGCTATATGTATCCTCATTGCTGCTAGTGAAAACCCCTCTTCTTCATTTCTCGTTCTATTCTTCACATGCTATCAGAGCATCTACGGTCCTGGCCTGTGGGCCCACCTAACTGCTTCCGCTGCTACTCTGTGTTCGGCACGCCCCGTGGCATGCCCCTCGCCCTACTCTTAGCGGCCCCGTTGCCACCCTTCCAGGCCCCTCGCGGCCCCTTCGCGGCCCCATTGCCGCCCTTCCAGGCCCCTTGCGGCCCCTTTGCGGCCCCGTTGCCGCCCTTCCAGGCCCCTCGTGGCCCCTTCGCGGCCCCGTCGCTGCCCCTATCGGCCCCGTCGCCGCCGCCAGCGGCCGCGTCGCCGCCGCCAGTGGCCCCGTCGCCGACCCTAGCGGCCCTGTCGCCGTCGCCAGCGGCCCCGTTGCCGCCGCCAGCGGCCCCGACGCCGACCCTCGCGGCCTCGTCGCCGCTCCTATTGGCCCCGTCACCGCCGCCAGCGGCCCCATCGCCGCCGCCAGCGGCCCCGTCGCCGACCCTCGCGGCCCCGTCGCCGCTCCTATCGGCCCCGTCGCCGCCGCCAGCGGCCCCGTTGTCGCCGCCAGCGGCCCCGTCGCCGCCTCCAGCGGCCCCATCGCCGCCACTTGCGGCCCCGGCCCCGCCCCGGCCATGCCCCGTCGCCAGCCGCGGCGCACCGGGGGCACATGCACCGCCCCCCCCCCCCCCCCCCCCCCTTTTTCCCGTCGCCTGTCGAGGCGACCTGAGGGGGCCGCGACCTTGGGGAGGGGGGCGAGCATCGCCCTCTCTGCCGCCTGTTTTGGCACCCTGGGAGACCGCGCGTCGCCCCCCCCCCCCCCCCCACCCTCCCCCTAACCTCCCTACCCGCCGTCCCGCCCTGCTCCTCCTCCTCCTTCGTCTCCCACTGCTGCAGCTGTCGCTAAGGGGGGTGGATGTGTGGGAGCCTGGGGTTTAGGGTTTAAGGGGGGTGCTATGGGAGTGGAGCTAGGGTTTGAGGGAGGTGGATGTGTGTGAGCCTGTGGTTTGGGGTGTAAGGAGGGTGCTATGGGAGTGGAGCTAGGGTTTGAGCAGGGGGTATGTGTCGAGAGGTGTGGGGCAGCTAGAGGAGGTTGGTTGAACGGAGGTTGTCGTCGTGTCGTCAGCAGCACCAGTAGTCCGGGGCGTTTCTCCGGTAGCCCAGTCGTAGCCAGCTGTGCCAGTCGCCCGTGGGTCCGTTGCTCGTCTGCCGTTAGCCGCGGAGCCAGTTACTCGAGTAGTCCGAAGCGTTGTTCCGGTAGCCGCTGTGCCAGTGTGACTCCTGTTGCCCGTGTGTCTGCAGCTTCAGCCGTCGCCTCCTATCTCCTCTCCTCTTACAGTCTCGCCTCCTCCTCCTCACTTGCCCTTTGTGAATGACTCTAGCTTTGCTCGCTATTGTGAACTCCTGCTCTATGCCTGCTTGCTCATTGTGCTGATTACACCCCACTTTGGCTATGGGGGTGTGTCAGAATGTTATTCTCTAGCCTGTAGTGGGGTGCTCTATAGCGAGTACAACCCATCTAGGGTTTGCTATATGTATCCTCATTGCTGCTAGTGGAAACCCCTCCTCTCTTCTTCATTCTCTTGTTCTAAGTTTCACAAGTTTGACCTTAAAGCCCGAGTATCACATGGCTGAATACCAAGTTTCCTGAACATGAAACAGGGTTAGCGAGAGGGAGCAAAAACCTTTTTCGTAGAACCAACCCTGGCGACGCACTCTTAGAGTCGCGAAATCAATGATCACCTTGCCACACTCAGATTGGCCTGCTTCCCCCAGAGATGACCACCATTGCACGAAAATACTGTGTGCGACCATTCTGTCGCCTCGAATGGTGCAGAAGCGCAGCCAATCAGCACCACCAATAAAAAATACTCGCATTGCATCCAAACAGCGAGGGGGTATAGAGGGAATAGGGGGGTTACAGTCCGGTGAAGTGTTGAATTGAACCACCAAAACGAGTGGTCGGTAAACATTTGACACCAACCTCAAAAGCGACCTGAAACACCTACAGCCTCGCAAAAAGTGCTCGATGACGGAATCAACGCATAGCACGACTACCAACCTTGCTTGATAGTAGGCAGGTCATAGCACGAAATATTGTCGCGACGCGCTGGCACTAGGACGTCGCGTCGCAGGAGATGTCAACAGCTAAACCCGATGTTCAGGGCCTGAGTGTAAGGAGCACGATTTGCCGAGAAGAGTAGATGCGTTCCACGAAGTACGAGCATTGCAGGGGTATTCTAGAGAGGAAAAGTTCATTTCGGGTGGGTCCTAACCATACGTAGACAATAGGAAAGGTTGGTAGAACCTTTACTACCTGCGGGTGTAACATCTACGGCCTGACTTGCGACAGTAATCTTCGATAGGGCGACCACAGGAATGCGCGAGGGAAAGGCCTAAACCGTTGCCGGTAGGGAGAAAGACGATAGGTGAACGGGATTCAAGGCCAACGTCCTGCACTACATTTTGTACATCGGCACCCAACCGTAAGAGAGGATAAACGCAATCTTGAGCACCGGTTGTAGTGTTGTCTCACTCAAGCTGTAGTTTCACTGGCTCTCGGCGGCATACACAGCTGTAGACAGACTGCTGAAGTCGAGCGTGTTGTCACCCTCTGTCGTAGCCACTGTCCGAGCCACGGTTCCAACCTGAGGTTCGTCCCGCATAACGCATGCGCGCCATCGCCCTGGTGCCTCAGCATGCGGCGTCACTGCTGTCCAAGTCACAGCATGGTCATAGCATGCGGCGTCACTGCTGCCCAAGTCACAGCATGCGGCGTCACTGCTGTCCTAGTCACACATGCGGCGTCACTGCTGTCCCAGTCACAGCATGCGGCGTCACTACTGTCCAAGTCACAGCATGCGACGTCACTGCTGTCCAAGTCACAGCATGGTTATAGCATGTGGCGTCACTGCTGCCCAAGTCACAGCATGTGGCGTCACTGCTTTCCTAGTCACAGCATGCGATGTCACTGCTGCCCAAGTCACAGCATGCGGCGTCACAGCTGTCCAAGTCACAGCATGCGGCGTTAGTGCTGTCCCAGTCACAGCATGCGGCGTCACATATGCTTGTGTCACAGCATAAGGTCACTGCGAGGCACGTCATAGCGAGCAGTGTCATTGCTGCTTATGAGAGACCTCACTTCTACTCACGTCATAGCGTGCGGTGTCACCGCTGCTTAGGTCCCGTCATATGGTTACTATTGCCCACGTCATAGCGTGCGGTGTCACTGCTGCTTATGCCACATCATATAAGTACTGCTGCACACGTCATAGCGTGCGGTGTCACTGGAGCTTATGTCACATCATATGGTCACTGCTCCTCACGTAATAACGTGCCGTGTCACTGCTGCATGTGCTTACATCACATGGTCACTGCTGCCCACGTCATAGCGTGCGGTGTCACCGCTGCATGTGCTCACATCGTATGGTCACTGCTGCCCACGTCATAAGGTGCGGTGTCACTGCTGCTCATGGCACATCATATGGTTACTGCTGCCCACATCATAGAGTGCGGTGTCTCTGCTGATAATGTCACGGCAACTACACACTGCCGCTCGTGTCAAAGCATGTAGCCTTTGCTGCTGACATCCCAACATGAGTTGACACTACTGCCAAGTCACAGCATTATGTTAATTTGACGTTTTATGTCACATCCTCTGGTCACTGATGTCTTTGACAGCAAGGGTGCTCACTCCTCCTCATGTCCAGCATCCTATCCCTGCTGCTCATGTCAAAGCATGTGGTGTCTACTGTTGGCGTCACAACATGATGCACCACTGCTGCCAAGTCAAAGCATAAGGTCTATTTCCTGTTTATGTCACAGCATCTCATCAATGCTTTTTATGCCTGTCCATGTGCTCACTCCTGCTAATGTCACAGCATCATATCACTACTGCTCATGTCAAAGCATGTAGTGTATAGGGTTGGAGTCACCACATGAGGCGCTACTGCTGCCAAGCCACAGCATAATGGCACTAATATTGATGTCATAGTATCCCATCACAACTTTTTATGCCAGCGCATGTGCTCGCTCCAGCCCATCACACAACAGCATATCCCACGGGCGCATGTCAAAGTAAACTGTCTAGTGCTGGCGTCACAACAAGAGGCGCTACTACTTACAATTCACAATATAATGTCTATTTCCACTTTCTGTCACCGCATTTCATCCCTGCTTTCTATGACTGCGCATTTTTGGGTTCGATGTGAAGGGCATCATCTCGGATCAAGGGACCACGTTTAGAGGCGCTGCGGCAGAGCGAAAGCTGGATCATCAGGTGGATTGGTGGCACGTGAAGCGGACACTGTACAATCTCTTCTGCAAGGAGCTTCAGGATCAGGTGCGGATGGCTGTGGAGGTGGACAAGGCTAGCTGTATCGAGGAGCTATGGTTGGCTAAGGTGGAAGAGTTAAAGCAGTGGTTGAGGACCAAAGGATTGGAGAAAGAGGAAAAGGGGACACTCAAAGCATCACTTGTGAAGGCGGTGTGTGAAGCCATGGGTACCATTACATATGTGAAGATGACCCCTGATGAAGCAAAGTGGAAGTTTCCTGAGTTGCGAAAAGTCCGACGGCTAGGAGGAGAACGGGCGGCAGTAGATGTCCTAGTGGGATATGGCGAGGTGCGTCCTGATACTACTGGAGAGATGCAGCCCATCGTTCGAGATGCTGCGGTTGACGAGGCGGATGCGGGCGCAACCCAAGTTGATGTGCAATGGGCGGATGTGGAGGAGTTATGGCAATACGATATCCATCCTGTGCGTGGTGCGAGACCATCGTCATTGGCTAGTTCTTTCATCGTGCACGCACATGCGGGCCCATGAAGTAACTTACGATTCATCGGCGGGACGACTCCGTGGGCCAGCGATGATGAAGCTACTGGTATGAACACTTTGTGAAACTTACTTTCCATGCCATATTCAAATTGGAGTACACCACTTGTTTCCTAAAATTGTTCATACTGCTCGTTTTGACCTGACAGAGACGATGACTGGCTGCAACAACGATGGTGCAGCGAGTGAGACCGACAACCACGGAAGTGACGTCGGAGAGAATTTGCCCCGTTGGACTGGGCGGCGAAAACGGAAACGTGGCGGAGATGAGATAAACGCCGGCGATGAGGAGAGTACGGTGGCGCAGCACTTCACCTCGCATTTCTTCCATGTGATGATCCGTTGCGCGGCGCTGTTGAAAGCGGGCACCCCTATGACTCCCGAAGATGTGGCAAAGGAAATTGGGACGGCACCTAACCACTAGGCAGGTGACCACTCCGAGTGTGGACGGAACGGGAGTATTCCTCCAAGGTGTGTTACCGAGAAGTGGGGCAGGGAATGTGCACTTTATGAGCCTGGATCGGAAACGCACAAGGCGGTTCTTACATGGTTCAAGAAACTGTGTTCGCCAGACAAGGTGAAACCCTATGTTCACGGAGCCAACAGTTCCATAAACGAGTCTTTCCATTCCCTGATTATCAAATACGCTGCTAAGCGTATCAGGTAGTCTTGAGGCACGAGTGGGGCTGGCTGTCCTGCATTGGAATAACTCGATGGACAGGCTGGTCACATCGTATCGCACTCGTGTACGGCAAGTAACTCGGGTGCGACGGGCCAACAAGGATCGAACCCTCGGACCTATGGATTGGTCTTGGGTTGATCGGATTATGGAGGACTGGCAACGATCGCTGGGGTTTGGAGTCGACAATGAGATTATGGAGATGGCCCCAAAGAGGCAGGCGCAACATCCTGTCGACTTACCTTGTGGAGGGTGACACCCATCTGTTGTTGGGCCGGTTACTCCTGTGCGAGAAGGTGGCATAGTGTCCGCGGCCTTACTTCGACGCGCGGTGCTGGGCGACGTATTTTATGTAAGATCCGAACCACATTCTCGCCAACCCTTACTCTTGTCTTATGTAATATATTTTGACGCTCTCCTCTTGCGATCATGTTGCAGGTGATGCCACCAACCATCCTCGATAAACGTTTTGGAAACACTTACGCTGACGTGGAGGGATCTAAATCACCATTTTGTCCAACACGCCGCGTCAATTTAGATGTCGGCGATGCTGGTGAGCGCCTTTGAGGGTAATAGTGCCTATCCTTGTCCATATCACTGCTACTTTCACCCATAACATGTGCATCTCTCGCTTTGCCCTCTATCTTCACTTTCAGACCCGGTATGCCCTCTCCCAGCCTTGTCCCATGCTCCCATCCTACTCCCTTCAATGCCCATCTTACGCCCTCATGCTTCAATTCCCCAGTCTAGTCATTCTAAACCCTCCACCTCAGTCAATCATAGAGCATTATTTTTCCCTCTCATTCCAACCTTGTTCTCTCAGCTCCTGGACGTGCTTTTGGGGAAGGATACTGGTGTGGAGTTGGTGCCATACGAGTAGAGGGCCATGGTGGTGTCTCTGTGCCTGACCCCAAAGGAGGCCTAGGCGCCCTTTGATGTCAGCCGAGTCGTGGACCCCTCCGAGCACAACCTCAACCACCAATAGGTGCGAGTGCCATCAGTCATGCGAATCAACGGTACATGCGACAGCGTAAGTCAAGTGCAAACCATTGATTTATCATTTACCATGAGGTATCTTTCGTAAACCCTTCGTTCGTCTTTGTCGACTTAGCATGCATTGTGATACTACCCAATTATCCCCTTTGCAACAAAATACAAGCTGCTCCTACTCCATCCGGTTCCATGTCTTCTTGGTTCTAACCTTTGATGCATACTACAACCACTGATTTATCTTTTTGTGCTCGTTTCACTATCATGGCACTAATGTTGCCCATGCCTCACACCCCTCCCCACACATGCGTTCAACCAGCCGCATGGACTTTTTGTCAACAGCTTTCAAGGTCAGGAGTGGCCCCTTATTGCTCCCAACGTGGTGCTCTCATTACCATTCATCTCTTTCTTTGCTCTACTTCTCCATGTTTTGCTCCACTGAACTGCAGATCCATTTGGTGTCCGGAACATTTTTGTGTTTGTTGGAAATTTTCACCGCATACAAGACATTACCACCACACGATTGAGTACATGTAGCCTACAGATACTACTCCTCCTACCTGCATGATTTTGGCAGCAACAGGTTGCACCTTCTAAAGCAAGTACGGTACCGTCTCCCCCCGGATATACCCCCATGGGGGGCAATAATAAAACAGGTTTTTTCATGGGGGTGGGCTTATAATCGAGTAAATTTATAAGCGCCGGCGTTTCTAAAATGACATATATATTTTTTATATCTTTTAACACCAAACTGTAGGTCTCGTGCTTGCCTTTTCAATCGAGTCGAAGTTACATGGGATCGTCAGTGAAATTCTCGCGCGCGCGGGGAGATACACCCAATCTGACTCACATCCAGCTCCTAACAGGTCCTGCTGACTGGACCCGCATCCAGTGCAGGGTCCGAATGTGAAGGGAACCGAATCTGCAACATATCCGCCTGCTAAAGTAAAAATCGTTACAGCTTTTTGAACACATTTCAAATTTTAAAGTTTACGTGCGCTTATAATAAAACAAGTTTTTTCAAGGGGTGCGCTTATAATCGAGGAGGGGATATAAGCGCCATATGCCAATTAGAAGCGCCAGGCGCTTATCCTAGGGTGGCGCTTATATCCGGGGGGAGACGGTAGTTTGATGTTTTTGCTCATGACTCAGCATAATTAGTATGTGTGTGTGTCAAGTGGCTCAAGTCACAGCATGCGTATACATGTATAAAGGATTTTACATTGAATGCGAATGAGCACTTGTCCACCAAACATGTTTGCCTCAATGGTCCTGGTTTCAAGAATGACACAACATAACCTCTCCTGCAGTGAGAGTCAACGGTGGTAAAATTGAGTGCCATCATATGGTGTACGAGCCAATAAGTGTTGGAGGTGGACAACCCCCGGTCTCCATCCACATCAGTGCATTGTCCTCTGTTGAGAGAGGTGTGGTGGCGATGAGCTTGCTGACAGTTGCCACACATGGGGAGATGGTGAGGGAAAGGGAGGCAGAGGATGGGGGGAAATAGGAGGGAGGGTGAGGAAGGGCAGGGAAGGCAATGGTGGTAGTAGGGGATAGGTATACGGGGAAGGGGGTGAGGAAGACGAGGGACAGGGAGAAAGGCGATAAGGAGAAGGGAAACATAGAGAAGGGGGACAGAGAGAATATGAACTGAGAGGACGGGAGGATGAAAGGACAGAGGCATGTGAGGACAAGAGGACGAGAGGACAGGGGGACGAGAGGTCAGGGGGACGGGGGGATGAGAGGACGGGGGGATGAGAGGACAGGCGGATGAGAGGACGAGGGGATGAGAGGATGGGGGGACGAGAGGACAGAGGGATGAGAGGACGGGGGGATGAGAGGACAGGCGGACGAGAGGACAGGGGACGGGGGGATGAGAGGATGGGGGGAGGAGAGGACAGGGAACAGGGGGATGAGAGGACGGGGGCATGAGAATGAGAGGACAGGGGGATGAGAGGACAGGGGGATGAGGGGACAGGGGGGTGAGAGGACAGAGGGGTGAGAGGACGGGGGGATAAGAGGACAGGGGGATGAGAGGACGGAGGGATGAGAGGAGAGGGGGATGAGAGGAGGGGGGGATGAGAGGAGGGGGGGATGATAGGACAGGCGGACGAGAGGACAGGGGACGGGGGGATGAGAGGATGGGGAGACGAGACGACAGGGAATAGGGGGATGAGAGGACGGGGGGATGAGAGGACGAGTGGATGAGAGGACAGGGGACACGGGGATGAGAGGCCGGGGTAATGAGAGGACGGAGGGGTTTTTCGCGGGAGGGGAGGGAGGCCGGCGGGAGGGGGGATTCCCGAGCGACACGGAGGGCGATGGCAGGGGAAGCGTGGGCGACGGTGGGGGGAAGCGTGGGCGACGGTGGGGGGAAGCGTGGGCGACGGTGGGGGGAAGCGTGGGCGACGGTGGGGGGAAACGTGGGCGACGGTGGGGGGAAACGTGGGCGACGGTGGGGGGAAACGTGGGCGATGGTGGGGGGAAACGTGGGCGACGGTGGGGGGAAGCGTGGGCGACGGTGGGGGGAAGCGTGGGCGACGGTGGGGAGAAGCGTTGGCGACGGTGGGGAAAAGAGTTGGCGACGGTGGGGAATAGAGTTGGCGACGGTGGGGAAAAGCGTTGGCGACGGTGGGGAAAAGCGTTGGCGACGGCGGGGGGAAGCGTGGGTGACGGGGAGGAAGCGTGGGCCACGATGGGAGGAAGCGTGGGGGACGGTAAGAGGAAGCGTGGGCGACGGTAAGAGGAAGCGTCGTTGACGGTGGGCTGAAGCGGGGGTGACGGTCCGGTGAAGCGTGGGCGATGAGCGTGTGTGAATGTGGGGGGAGGCGTGCGCGATGGTCAGCGGAATTGTGGGTGCACCCAGGGAGCAGGAGGCAGCAACGGTAAAGGGGAAGCGTGAGAGAAGGTGAGGGAAAGGGTGGGGGGAAGCGTGGGCGTGTGCGTAGGGTACGCAGAAGGCGAATGTGATGTTTGAGGAAGGGCGATGCCAGGGCGACCGAGTGAGGCAACGCGATACACCGTGGCGTTGCTGTCATACCGAGGCGCTACGACTGGAAAATAAGTCGGGGTGTCTACATTGGCCGAGAGGTTGACGGCGGAGGCGGAAGGCTGGGGATACTTTCGCGACGCGCGAGCGTGTGCTTCTTTCTAAGCCTGAGACTACTACTCGCTGCAACGACACTTGGAGAGAACGTGGCGGTTGCGTTAGAGGAAACATAATGGCGGCGGCTCGGTTGCAACTAAAGTCGCCAAAGGTCCCTGATTCGTGTCTTTGAACAGAGCACTTAGACTGAAGATTGCCCGTATGTGACGGAGAACGACAACTAGCGTGCCTCATAATATGTGTGTCCAAGCGTTCCCGATGGTTATCAAGTTTACTCAAGGTGAATAGTGCTTAGGCGTTTTTCCTGCTTGTTGTTCCAGTTTATCGCTGGCCAATCACGGATCACCTCTGCTGCTTGAAACCGACGGATTGTTCTGAACCAGATGGTAACATGGTTATTCACGAAATCAACTTCAAGAAACTTGAATTTGAAAAATACCATGTAAAAATTGGGCTTTAATTTTGAACTTCTGCACCATAAGACACACGCCCATATTTTGGTCAACGGTATTGGCGGGTTTCCAGCCCACGCTTTCGCGGTTCAAGTTTCCATGTGTCTGGTTTCGCAAGCCCCAGTGGGACCCCGTCGTGGGCGACTTGTTGGACCTCATCGTGCGAGCCGCATAAAACATCGTCAATCGCAGAACGTGATGGTGCCAAACGTGTGCAACATTTCGAAAAGGGTTACAACTTCGTTGTGGCCGACAGGGTTGCTTACGGCGTGTTGCAATTTCTGGTGGACTGCATCGGCTCGGGACATTTGGAAGGCTCCAGGCAGGCGGGAGGCCAAACACGGGCACTGATTCGAGAAATAAAAGTTTCAAGATAGTGATTCAAAGAGTTATTTTCAAGGTAATACTAGGACATAGATTTTCTTTACGCGTCTTCTGTGAAAAATTTACGGCCTCTTGCGTTCCTGGAGCCTTCCCAAATCCGGGCCACGAGCCGAGCTGATGCAGTGCACCGTAAATTGCAACACGCCGTTAGGAGTTGATGGCAGAATTCGATTGCGGACAATGCGCAGAAATGTTCGCGAGCTTCGCATGCCTGCTACTACTTCGCAACAAATCCGTCGTCACAACTTGGGCCATTAGGATCTCACACGCCTTAAGATTTCTCGAGGTAGCAGCGGGCGCTGGTAGAAGCAAACCGACTGCTTGAAGTATACTCAAAGCTATGGAAGTGATTGACCGAACACGCGAAGTTTGCTTTTATCGACCGTACTACTTGAATTCATCGATTCTGTCGCGACGTCGATACTGCGCCTCCGCCTTCCCTGGCTCTTAGACTCGTGATTGCGCTGAACTTTCTTTGTTCCCCTGCGTTTATTAGAGTTTTCTTAGAATTTCTTTAGTCGGGACGGCGAGACACGTTATCGTCTGCTCGATATTTTCTCCACGCTAGTCGCTCCGTGCCTCAGCGTTCCCCAGCGAGCTCGCCGCATGGCGAGCCATACGGTTACGAACGCAGGTGCGTTTATAGATACGGACCAAACTGGCAACGACCCGCTGTCTGCTTTCAGGCGCAATGATTAAGCACCCTGTGCTCCCTAGCGCCCCTGGTCCGAACAGATGTTAGCATTTTGCGCCTCGCCTTCCTTTCCCACTCCTGCCTCCCTCTCCTTGCCCCCTCTTAGTCTGCGACCTTGTGCGTGCGATTTTTTGCAATAGCGTCGAGTCCCCCAGTGCCTCACCGAGGCGCGGTTGAGTTTTTTGAGCCGAACCCCCAGTGGCTCAACGGGGGGAGGCTTTGAGTGCATCAGTCATCCCAGCACACTAGCACTCGTAATCGACCTTGGTTGCGATGTGTCTTGCCTCCTCCGACCTTGTGCGTGCGTCTCTCATTCCTCACATGCCGTTCAATCCCCATGTAAATCCTTGCCTTTTTTTAAAAATTGTGATTATATCGAGTGGCAGCCACTCCTTTTCAAAAGGGCGGGAAGCTGTCAGAGAATGGGAGAGGCGTTCTGGAATGGCCTCGCGTGAGCCCTCCGCTACTCGCGCTGCTCAACGCGCTGCTGCTGGCGCTCGTCGTGGTCGAGGTGTGGCCGCAATTCGCGGGCGACGGGCCCACGTGGGGAACACGCGGCACGTGGGGTGTGCAGCAGCCAATAGAAGCGCTGCTGGGCTCGCCCGGTGTAGCAAGAGGACGTAACGACGCCAACAGGTTTGTAATCACTTTCAGTTTGAGTGAGTCGTGCATGACCCTGATTCGCCTTATGTGTAAAACCGTTCATTTCCGTGTTAATTCTTGTGTTGAGCTCGTAGCTCCACCAGGTCTGTAACCGTGTTGGTCCACTCAGTAACCCGTTGCTAAAATCCATTCCGCGCGCATTCAGCCCCCATCCCTCCCCCATGTGCGCATTCTGCCCCCATTTCTCCCCCATGTGCGCATTCCGGCCCATCCCTTCCCCATGGTGCGCCTTCCGCCCATGCCTTCCCCATGTGCGCATTCCGCCCCCATCCCTTCCCCATGTGCGCATTCCGCCCCCATCCCTTCCCCATGTGCTCATTCCGCCCCCATCCCTTCTCCGTGTGCGCATTCCGCCCCCATCCCTTCCTCATGTGCGCATTCCGCCCCCATCCCTTCCCCTTGTGCGCATTCCGCCCCCATCCCTTCCCCATGTGCGCATTCCGCCCCCATCCCTTCCCCTTGTGCGCATTCCGCCCCCATCCCTTCCCCATGTGCGCATTCCGCCCCCATCCTTTTCCCATGTGCGCATACAAGGTCCAACTTGGGGCCCATGCGCGCCTTCATCCCCATGCCACACATCCCGCCCCCATGCACGAGTCAAATACCAAAATCCATATCTACTCCCTTCTGTCTCATCTGTACTAACCTGTCATGTCACCCCTTTTCCCCCCGCCTCTTCCAACCCGCTCCTATTCCGCGCCCCTCCTCTGCGCCCCTCCCCCGCGCCCGTCCTCCGCGCCCCTTCTTCCGCGTCTATCTCGTCTCCTCGTGCCGCATTCCATTGGCAGTAGCGCCACACGAGCACCGTCACACGCTGCAGACCGTCCATCCAATGCCGCCCATGCTCCATCCTATGCCGCCCTGGAGCAGGACATTTGCTGGTCATCAGGTACTAAGATCTTTCCCTCATCTGCTTCTTGAGCCGACTAGAAAGTCCTCTAGCCGGTGTAAAAGTCAACTCCTCCATCCAATGCCTCCCTAGCACGGGACATTCGGTGGTCATCAGGTACTATGTGCTTTGCCTCACCTTCCTTTTGTCTTTGCTCACCCGCTCGCTTGCATGTGTTTTGCCTTCACCAGCTTTCTGTGGTGCATCTTTGCTCGTTCGCTTCCTTCACTATGTTCTCGCGTTGCTTGAATTAAGATAGTGCGAGGAGTGCTAGAGGCAGTGCGAGGAGTGCTAGAGGCAGTGAGAAAGCAAGCAACTGACTCATAGACACCCCGCTACCCCCTTTTTGCCCGAATCCCTCACAGAACCCGTTGTTACCAGCAGCATACGACCACAAGCAGCAACAGGAGAAGCAGCAGCAGCAGCAACAACAGGTGGGGTGGTGGTGGACGGGAGGGGTTGCAGCCGCTGCGTGCGGGGCGAGCAGTGCAGCTTTCACGTGTGGGTGCGCCCGCCTGCTCGCTGGGTGCTGCCCCCTGTGGCTCCTGCGAGCAGTGAACAGGAGAACGGCGCAGAAGGGGGGAATAAAGGAGAGGGGGAGAGCAGCAGCGGCAGCAGCATGGAGGCGAGCTGGTGGAAGAAGGATGTGACGCTGTCTCTGCTGGGGCCTGCCCTGGGCCACGGGGAGGTGCAGTGCCTCGACCCCCCTGCCTGCTCGCACCTCCGCATCTCCTACCGCCTGTGGGATGCGGGGACATACAGGTGAGAGCCCAGCTGGTGGGAGAATGACAGTGTTTGCTCCTTGAAGGACCCTTCCTTGGGCCATACGGAGGTGCAGTGCCTCGACCTCCGCGCCTGCTCGCACCTGCTCGTCTCCTACCGCCTGTGGGATGCATGCACTTACAGGTGAGAGCCCAGCGAGTACTTGCACGCACAGGTGGGGGAACGAAGTGTACAGGTGGGTCAAGCACTGGTGGTGCTGGCACAGGCACGCACTGTTGGTGCAAGCACAGGCATGCACTGGTGGTGAATTTTGAGTCGACTCAAAAGTCAACGTGGTGCAAGCACAGGCATTCACTGGTGGAGCAAGCACAGGCACGCACCTTCTCGTCTTCTTTGGTCGCTGGGGATCTACAGGAGTGAGTGGGACGGACACCATTCGCTGCCTCGATCAGCTCAGCCATGCTCCAGCCATTGCGGCCCACGTGCTGCCCACGTGCTGCTCCAGGTCTCCACCTGCTTCACCGTTTTTGCCTATCCTGCCTGTGCTCCTGCGCCACTTGCTGTCGATGCCCCCCTACCCCTCCTCCTGCTCCTCCTCCTCTCCCCCTCCATCCCCCGTCTTCCTCTTCCTCCTCCACTGCCTCCTCTCACTCACACTCCCCCCTTCTCTCACATTCTCTGCTGTTCCCCTTCCCCCCCTTTGGCTCACCTCTTTTCCCCTCCCCACGCCCCCCCGCACTCTGCACATGCCCGTCTGTCCCCACCCCCACTCCCCACTGCAGTGCAACACTCCACGTGGGTTGCGCCAATCTCAACTTCTCACCGGCCTTTGCCGCCCATTTCAACTCCACCTACCGCCATGACCTTGCCACGTGGAGCCTCTCCATTGGCTGGCCAGAATCAGTTTCTCAGAAGGTTCCTGGCTCTGCAGGTGCTCCTGCAAAAGCTGTTGATGCTGCTGCAGGTGATTCTGACGAATCTGCTGTTAGTGGCGCTGATGATGCTGGTGATAGTGGTGATAGTGGTGATGCTGCTTATTCCAGACCTGCAGATGCTTCTGATTCGGGGGCTGCAGCTGCTGCTGATGTTGATGATGGTGGTGACAGTGCTGCCAGGTCATCATCAGAAGATAGGGTCCTTCTGGATGACGTGGCAGCTGGTGATGAGGCACTTGGAGAAGGCGATACAACCTCCCCAGATACCGCCAACCCAAATGCCACCCCCCCAGATGCTGCCTCTCCCAGCAAGCTACCCTCTCCCTGTGCACTCTCCTCCATCCCCGGTCGGTGGACCAAGGCACGCAGTGGCAAGTACATGTGAGTCGCCTCCCTCGCCCCCTGCCTCGCCCCTCTCCCCTTCATGTCCCCACGCCATGTGTCCCCTGTGTGGCAATCTGGTCAGTCCACCAGCAAATGAACGGCTGGGATTGTGCTTTCTGCTGCATGCACTGCTGCATCCCTCCCTGGGTGGTGCCAGAAGGCACACAGCAGCAAGTTCATGTGATGTGAGTAGCTGTTTGCCTTCTGGTGGCCTTGCTGCCTCACGAATTCCTTGCACCCTCCCTCCCTCACTCTCTCACTACCCGTCACCCACATCCCTCTCCCCCTTCTCTCCCGCACCACTGCAGCTGGGCCTTCTTCCCATGCGCACCAGCAGCGTCACCTCCCAGCCGTTGGATCGAGCAGCTGGCAAGCAGGGGAATCCGCGAGATTAACATAGTGGGCGATTCCCACCAGCGGGTGCTGGCGCTGCACCTGCACTGGCTGCTGTCGGGGGAGGCGGACAAGCGGATTCGAAAGGGACATTTAGACTTCAGCAAGGAGTCGCGGAATGAGAGGAACGAGACGATGAGGATCAACTTCTACTGGGTGGATGGGATTTACCGGAATGATGAGTTTGGATGCAGGTGCGTGTGGCGCTGGGTGGATGGGAGGGTTGTCTCTGGTGAGGGAGGAATAGGTGGAGGAATGAGATGATGAAAATCAATTTCTATTGGGTGGATGGGATTTACCAGGATGGCGAGCTTGGATGCAGGTGCGTGTGATTGCTGAGTTGGGGGGGGGGAATGGGAGGGGATCGAAGGGTGGGCTGGGAGAAGGAGGAACGATGGTGACTGGCAGTGTGTGCTAATGATGATGCATGGAATAGCGTGGAAGGAATGATACTGGAATATGGTGTGCTGGGAGCTGAAAGTAGTTGAATGAGTGGGGCAGGGCAGTGCTGCTAATGAACTTATGCCGGATGGATGGGATTAACCTCAAGAATTGGTCTGGCTGGTGTGTTTTTTAGTAGATGGGACACGTGTGATTGCATCTGCACGCACCTGTGCGCATGCGTGCATTATTTTGAGTAATGCTGTCTCAACCTTCCCCCCACTCACCTGCCCCTCTTCTCTCTGCTCCCCCCACGCTCCCACTCAAAACCCCTCTATAAACCGCAGTCATCGGGGAATCTACACCCATCGCAACACCGCATTCCCAACCAACGTATCCACCACAGCTGACGTTACCCTTCTAGAAGCAGGCTACTGGATGAACAAGTGGTGCACAGAGCCAGTCCAAGCCATGCGAGCCCACCTCCCAGAGTACCTCAATTGGGGATTGCAGTTCGCCGCCCAAACCGGGAAGCCAATAGTGTTGCGCACGGCGCCTCCAGTGCCGAACGGGGGCGATCATTGCTTCGTGGGATCGTATCCCGGGCCAGCTACGAACCTGGCACTTATGGAGATCAATCGGTTGATGCGTCAACTTACAGCGGGTGGTAAGGTATATGGTGGAGGTGCTAATGGGTTAGGTAAGAAAAGAGCAGATAGTGCAAATGAAACAGGTTACAGCGAAGCTGATGCGGACCCAGCTGAACCATGGGACGACGCGTCAATATCGAGAGCCTTTACTGTGGATGAGATGAGGCAGGTCTCGACGGTGCCGGTGTTTGATTCGTGGAAGATCGAGGCTCCTCGGTACATGGACGTGTGTCCAAAGAAGGACCACCACTATTCATGCTATCGAGAATTTGCGAACAGAAAAGCAGAGATTCGAGGTCCAGTGGGGGAGGCTGTTGCGCGTGCATTGGTACACTTCCTACTCCACACGTTGTAATTTATTATTTCATTGATTGTGTATCCCATCGTTCTCACCAAACTGTATCCTTGTGTGCCATACTCGCCAGGGCTCAAATTTGCAGTGTAATTTACCCTTCTATACTGATAATAAGGGTGAAATTTGAAGTCTACACTGATGGGCTGGGGTATTTTTTTGGTGAATTAGTGTTACACTGATCTGTAAGTGTATCGTTGTAGGCCACACTGATGCCTTGGGGTAAATTTCTAGTTATCGAAGATTACACTGAAGGGCGTACAGGGACCACCCCCCTCCCCCCCTCCCCCCCCCCCCCCCCCCCCCCCACCCCTTTCTTTTCCCCGAGATTTGTCAAATCGTGATTTCCGTCAATCACGCAAGTACCGAGGTTACCTTCCGTTCAGTACCGTATCACCTCGGATAGTAGCGCATATGCGCTTATAATTGAGGAAAGGGCATACCGTAATCCCCCGGATAAAAGACCCTAGGGTCTGTTATTGATTTCACAAAAAAATGTGGGGGGTCTTATTAAAGGGTAAAAAACCTATAAGACCCGGGTCTTATACGAAGTGCTATGTTTTTTACAATATAATGAAATGCTTGGGTGTTGTAATCCAGATTTGCGTTTTTTTAACGAGGAAAACCCTCGTGAATGTCCATGAAGCATCTGAATGCTTCATGCTCATTGGCCCATATTCATGTCAAAGTTAGAAGAAAGAAAGAGAGTTGAACTAGCAAGAATGAGGATACAAATAGCAAACCCTAGAAGGGTTGTACTCGCTATAGAGCACCCCACTACAGGCTAGAACAATAAGATAATATTCTGACACACCCCCATAGCCAAAGTGGGGTGTAATCAGCAGAGCAGGCAAAGCAAAACAAGCTCAGGGTGGATCACAATGTCACCACACATTCTGAGCACAAGTTCAAGAAGAAATAGTTAAGAGTTTACAATTATAAGCAAAGCTAGTGGTAGTCACAACGGGCAAGTGAGGAGGAGGAGGGAGAGTGAGGGGAGAGGAGACAGGAGGCGACGGCTGAAGCTGCAGACACACGGGCAACAGGAGGCAGACTGGCACAGCGGCTACCGGACAGCGCCCGGACTACAGGAGTAACAGGCCCCGCGGCTCAAATAGCGGCGGACGGGCAACGGACCCACGGGCGGCTGGCACAGCTGGCTACGACTGGGCTACCGGGACAGCGCCCCGGACTACAGGTGCTGCTGACGACAAACTGGCAACCTCCGCTCATCCTCCCGCACACAGTCCCACCCCCCTGATACACACCCACTGCTACACCACTAGCTCTACTCCCACACACCCCCCTTAAACCCTAAACCCAGTCTCCCACACAACCACCCCCCTCAGCGACAGCTACAGCAGTGGGAGACGAAGGAGGAGGAGGAGAAAGGGAGGAAGGCACACCGACCACCCCCATACCCGCCACCCCACAGCTCGCCCCTCCCGTCGTCCGTCGTGGCGACCTGAGGGGGCCGCAAGCGGCCCCCTCAGGTCGCCACGACGGACGACGGGAAATGGTAGGGGGAGGGGGGGGGGGGGGGGGGGGGGGGGGGGGGAGAGTGGGGCCCACGACGGACCTGAGAGGAGAGCGGGGCCGCGACAAGGGGCGGGGCCGCTTCGAAGGGACGGGGCCGCGACGCAGGGCGGGGCCGCGACGTAGGGCGGAGCCGCGACTGTAGGGCGGGGCCGCGACGAGGGCGGGGCCGTGTCGGTCGGGGCGGGGCCGCGACGTAGGGCAGACGCCCGCGAAGGTGGGGCGGGGCCGCGACGGTCGGGGCAGGGCCGCTTCGAGGGGCGGGGCCGCGACGCAGGGCGGGGCCGCGACATAGGGCGGGGCCGCGTTGAGGGGCGGAGCCGCGACGAAGGGCGGGGCCGCGACGTAGGGGAGAAGCCCGACGTAGGGCGGGGCCGCGACGTAGAGCAGACGCCCGCCGCACGCCTCGGGGCGCACAGCGGGCAAAGAACCGCCGCGCGCCCTAGGGCGCACGGCGGGCAGAAAACCGCCGCGCGCCTCGGGGCGCACGGCGGGAAGGAAAAAAAATCGCCGCGCGCCTCGGGGCGCACGGCGGGAAGGACAGGTAGCAGCGGAAGCAAGGTGGGGACACACCCACAGGATCGATCCAAGGGGATCGACCTGCTCTGATAGCATGTCAAAGTTAGAAGAAAGAAAGAGAGTTGAACTAGCAAGAATGAGGATACAAATAGCAAACCCTAGAAGGGTTGTACTCGCTATAGAGCACCCCACTACAGGCTAGAACAATAAGATAATATTCTGACAATTCAATGGTAACCAGGTGTTGAGAGGCTGCCTTGATTGTATTTTGTGACTCTTGTGGCCGAACATGTGCCACTACTTGCTTAAAACCGAAATATGGAATAGTGAACCCCGTCCCAGCTTGAAAGGGTCTTCCAGAGTGGGTTTGCATAGGACTGTTTCAAACATTTCGTGTGTGCAGATCGAAGCCATTTGATTGGCTCCCGCCAAAAACGAATTTTTTGGGCCTTAGGGCGTATTCCTACGACCTCCTATCAAGAATCCTCCTATCAAGAATGTAGTTCTCGCCTGTAAATTTGCAAGATCGCGCAACCTCCTATCAACAAAACTTGACGGTTTCCCCACATGTGCGACCCAAAACAAACGCTGATGTGGCACGCTGCGACCCAGGTTGATCAAATAAAAAAAGCACCACGTAAGCACGTAGTGTGCCAAGGGGACAAGTCAACAAACATCTCGCGAACACATGCCCATGCACGCCACAACCTCCCATCTATTCGTAGAAATAGTACAAACGCTCGCAGCTTACTGCAATCCTGCTAATAGTGCCTACCACAACGACTATGACGGACGTTCCTTTCCTGCCTAGGTTGTTTATAGTATGGCACGCCTTTTATTACGACACATTCCAAAATAGTGCCATCCAGTCTTGCATTAAGTTCCTCGAGCAGATAAGCAATGCGGAAGAAGATACCGTCGTAGTGACGAGGAGTGAATTACGTGCTCGAAACCGAAGCTTACGGCGGCGCCGCTTAGGCGTGTGGGAGGACGAAATGGCGACGATGCCCGAGGAGGTGTTCATCGACTTGTTCCGCATTAATCGCGCTATTCTGGAATACGTATGTCAAGGAATGGCTCACGTGCTCAACCCCGTCATCCAGCGCCATCGCATTCCAATTACAGTGGCCGTGCTCATACCAATCAAGTATTTCGCAAGCGCGATGGCGTATGTGGACCTGGCTTTCTGGTTCGGTGTGCCAAAAACCCTGTGCCATCACCTCGTAGACCTCTTCCTCTTAAACTTTCCCACCGTTTTCAAAGCGGCCTGGGTACGTTTCCCGACACAGGATGAAATGCGTGACATGGCTGAAGAGTTCCGGAATATTAAAGGGGTGCCAATGGTTGTAGGTGCTATTGACGGCACACATGTCCAGATTCGGGGGATGGAGGGGCATCGGGCGGAATATTACACGCGAAAATCACAATATGCCGTGCAACTACAAGTGACATGCGACGCTAAAGGAACCATCTGGGATTACCTAATAGGCTATCCAGGCACCGCCCATGACCAGCGGGTGTTCGTCCTGTCTAGCCTCTATGAGCGACTACGAAGAGGTGACCTCGCACCGTACCAGCTGGTAGGAGACGCCGCCTACCCGCTCCGCAGCTACTGCTTGACGCCATTGCATGCTCCCACTGGCCGCCTCATGCTCGAGTGGGAGCAGACCTTCAATTACTGCCAGTCCGCGACTCGCATGCCCGTGGAGCGAACCATTGGTGCGTTGAAAGGACGGTACCGCCTATTTGCCGGCCGTCACGAGTGCGCGTTATGGCGGGTCCTTGCCGGCGCCAGCTGTGTTGTCATACTGCACAACATGGGCATCAAGATGGCAACTTCCAGGATGAGAACAATCAATCACACGTGGGCTGCGCGGCTGATCAACCAAGACCCATGGTGGACGAGAGGAGAACTTGCACGGTATAATTGGTGCGCCGATCTTGCCGTCACTACACACGATCTCAAGGAGAGGAGGAAGAGGCTCGGGGAGGCGCTGCATGTGGAATACCTTAAGCGACGTCGGACCGGCGATGCCACACCTCCACGTCGTCGGTGACTTCATCAGCGGCGTCGGTATTGTAGCCGGTCGGCCCTGATTCATCCGCTGGGTTGCTTCCAAAGTTGAGGGGACGGCTTGTTGTTGATTGTTGGGAGGCCATCCACTTGCGTATGACTCCGGTGATTTGTGTTACGCCTTCCTGGGAGCACTTTGTGAATGTGTCGGCCAACAGTTGAGCAGCTGCCATGGTCGCCGTCTCATTAATACGGCGTCGTGCATGGGGCGGGGTGTTACGAACTAGGGATAAGAGCGGGGAGGGTTACGGGGTAGAAATGAATAGCAGCACAAGCAGTCATTCTTTTGTGGTGTAAGCGACATTACATAACATTCCGTCAACTTTTTCACGCTCGGATTTTCAACTTGCTATAAATTGGCCTAGCATTCAACACACATACCAGGTGTTGTTGTGGCAGCAGTAGTCGGCGGCTTTGGAACCTTGACGCCAGGGTCCACTGTCACGTTAACTGCACCGCCACCATCCAGAGCGTGAGGCTCGGCAGCAGCAGTGTCTTCGTAAAACAGCACCATCCACTGCCACCACGGCGGCTTTATCACCGTTCCGCCTCCAGATGCCGAATCCCCGATCTCGATATGCTTCCATAGCGCTTTAAGTCGCTTCCACTGATTGACGCAGGCGGTGGCATTCCTGCACCAATCGGGATGCTGCTTCTTAATGTGTTCGATGAGGCGCAACCAATACTGCGACCCCTGTTTTCCCGTCATTTGGTTGAGCTCCTCCTTGGTGAACCATCGCGCGGCGCACAATATGGTGGACTCTTTGGCCGTCGATTCCGATTTCGGGCCTGTGCCCAAACAGTCGGCATTATTCGCGCCAGCAGGGTGACTGCCCTTTCCCTTCCCGCGAGCCTCGACGCGGCTGCTGGAGCCTCGTTTCTCTGCTGCCGCGGCCGGCGCCACAGGGCGATCATCACGCGGGCCACTATATTCCGCGTCGCCACACCACGCCTCGTCCGGTTCTTCGAACTCGAAATCCTCGTCGTCGTCGCCATCCGCAGTGTCCTTGTCCGTGTCGTCCTCGTCAGTGTCATAGTCGACTTGCAGACCGATATTACTGGTCCCGGGCGTGGCGCGAGGTGTGATGGGTGACTTTGCGGGGGGCTGGCCTACATTGCGCAACGGCTTTGCTGTGGGTCTACCATTCGCGAGTTCGGCGTTCATCCACGCCACATATGCAAGATCCTCTGGCCGCCATAATTGTTCGTCTGCCTGGCTGAATACTTTACGCTTTCGGGCCATGTTGTTGGATGTACGGTGCTTTGCGTGCCAAGGAATGGGAGCTACCAATGTATAGAGAGCATGATGGCGAGTTGGGTGCTCTGTGTCATGTGTGTTTGGATGAGAGGCCTCGTGAAGTGCTTGACGTGCTGGGGGTGGTATACGTGTCGCGTGGCGCCAGGTGTGAAAATTCCTTTCAAAGTTTGCATTCCGTACACGTTCGCGCGCACCGCACGACCGCCACATCGTCCAGCATGGCACGAATTGTTGACTGCTGCATACCCTGGCCTGACGTCTGTTCGTTAGAGGGAACCGTGTTCCGGGAAGTCATCACGTTCACGCGACACCCTGCGACCATTTCTATTGGTTCGCTCAATCATTCCAAAACTTGATAACTGGCGTTTTATAACGTACACGATGTCATACTACATTCTTGATAGGAGGATTCCTGATAGGAGGTCGTAGGAATACGCCCTTACACAAGGAGTCGCCTTCAACATGATGCACCCGCACGACGGCTGCACGGCGATCATTGCGATCGTTGGGTCCAACTCCAACTTCAAGCTGGACCTGGGTTCCACTACTTCTTTCCGCTCTAGTCTCTAGTTTAGCCAAGCTTAGAACAGCTGAAAACGTAGGCATTTTTGCCTAGGCAACTACCATTTTTATAAATTTAATCCTCATCCTTCTATTCGTGGCCTAGTGGCGAGGAATCTTACGCGCCGCGTAGCGACACTTGCCTCGAAACGCCCTTTCGTCGCCCTCTCTCTCGCCCCTCTCTTCCCGTCGTGCTCTCTCTATCCGCGCTCTTCCCGTCGCCTCCCTTCCCATCGCGCTCTCTCTCCCCCCTCCCTTCCCATCGCGCTCTCTCTCTCTCTCCGCTCCCTTCCCGTCGCCCTCTTGTCAGATATATATGACATAGCTATTGTAGGCTATAGTGAGGTAGCACATATGGGGTACAGCTTTCTAGGGTTTGTATTTGTACCCAACTTTCCCTTAGTCAATCCATTCTCGTTCAACTTCTCTCATGGTATCGAGCAGGTTCCCCTGTGGGAACAGCGCCTAGGGCCCACCACTTCGACTTTTTTTTACTGCCCGAAGCGCGCTCATCCCGAGCCGCGCCTCGGGCTGTTAACTCGACGAGCCGCCCTAGCGGCCCTGCAGCCCTACTATCGCGGCCCCGCCGCCCCTGATTCGCGGCCTCGCCGCCCTGCTTTACCGGCCCCGCCGCCCTGCTTTAGCGGCCCCGCCGCCCTACACCTAGCGGCCCCGCCGCCCTACACTTCGCGGCCCCGCCGCCCTGCTTTAGCTGCCCCGCCGCCCTACACCTCGCGGCCCCGCCGCCCTGCTTTAGCGGCCCCGCCGCCCTACACCTCGCGGCCCCGCCGCCCTGCTTTCTCGGCCCCGCCGCCCTTCATTTCGCGACCCCGCCGCCCTGCTTTAGCGGCCCCGACGCCCTTCCTTAGCGGCCCCGTCGCCCTGCTTTAGCGGCCCCGCCGCCCTGCTTCAGTGGCCCCGCCGCCCTCCACTTCGCGGCCCCGCCGCCCTGCTTTAGCGGCCCCGCCGCCCTACACCTCGCGACCCCACCGCCCTTCATTTGGCGGCCCCGCCGCCCTGCTTTAGCGGCCCCGCCGCCCTACACCTCGCGGCCCCGCCGCCCTGCTTTCGCGGCCCCGCCGCTCGACTCTACCGACCCCGCCGCCCTTCTGCTGCGGCCCCGCCGCCCTGCACCTGGGGCCCCGACGCCCGTCTGCTGCGGCCCTGCCACTCTCCTCTCCTGCCCGCCACCCGAGCCGCTGACCGCAGCACCACCCTGCAGCGTGCACCCGAGCAGCCGACCGCCGCGCCGCTGAGTACCGGAGGAGCCGGGCCGCCCAGCTGCAGAGCCGCCCGGCCGCCCACCAGCCGAGCCGCCGTTCAGCCGAGCCGCTGTGCAGCCGAGCCGCCCAGCAGCCGAGTGCCGAGCCGCCGAGCCGCCCAGCCGCCGAGCCGCTGTGCAGCCGAGCCGCCCAGCAGCCGAGCGCCGAGCCGCCGAGCCGCCCAGCAGCCGAGCCGCCCTACTACCAAGCCGCCCGACCTGCCCTGTCCGGTGAGCGCAGCCCCACTGTCACTGCGTGCCCTTCCCCTACTGCTTGCACTGCTAGTCTATCATCGTCATGGCTACCCCTAGTGTCCTCACTTTTGACGCTGAGGGTCGAGCCATTGACTTTGAGGTCTGGGTCGACGACCTGCAGCTGTTTTTACACTGCGATAGGGCGGACGATCTTTCTCTCTTTGACCTCACCTCTGGCGCCACTCCTGCCCCTGCTACTGACGCTCACCCCACTGTTCGCTCTCAGTGGGCCACCCGCGATGCTGCTGCACGTCTTGCTGTGCGTCGCCACCTGCCTACCACTGAGCGCGCGCACTTTAGTCAGTACAAGAGTGCTCAGACCTTGTACGACGCTGTAGTTGCGCGCTACTCTTCTCCTGCCACTGCTGCACTGAGCCGCCTCATGCTACCGTACCTCTTTCCTAACCTTGCTGCCTTTCCCACAGTCGCCGACCTCATTACGCACCTCCGCACTAGTGACACTCGCTACCGCGCCGCACTTCCTGCTGAGTTGTGCGCCAAGAACCCTCCCCCCATGTACATCACTCTCTATTACATAGTCACACGCCTCCTTGACTCCCTTCGCGTAGTCAGGGACCACTTTCTCTCAGTCTGTCCCACCACTCTCACTGTTGACCTCCTCGAGAAGGCCCTCCTGGCGGCGGAGAAGAGCATCGTCGCTGTAGGAGCCTCTCGGGGTGACCCTCGCACCCCCATCTTTGAGGGGTGTTCTCCTTCCCCCCTGCTGCCCTTTGTTGCCTCTGCTGCTGCTGCCGACCTGCTTGGTCTTGAGTCGGTCGGCGCGGCGTCTGCCCCTAGCGGGAGACGACGACCTGGCAAGGGCAAGGGGGGCAAGGGCGCGGGTGGAGCTGGCGGGGGTGGTGGAGGTGGCGGTGGAGGCGGCGGAGGGAGTGGGGGTGGCGGTGGGAGTGGTGGCGGGGGTGGTGGTGGTGGTGGCGGCAGCGGAGGCGGAGGCGGTGGCGGCGGCAGCGGTGGGAGCGGAGGCGGCGGTGGTGGCGGAGGTGGAGGCGGCGGTGGTGGAGGGGGTGGAGCTGGTTGGGGTGGTGCCCCGCAGCGGAGCGGCTCTGGTGGTGGTCAGCGCCAGCAGCAGCAGCAGCAGCAGCAGCGTTCTCGGGACATCCCCCCGCCTCAGCAGCTCCGTGAGTGGTACGCGCAGCGTTAGCGTGGTGGGGGATTTGGTCCGTGCACCTACGTCCTTCGTTCCGGCGACCGTGCGGGTGAGCAGTGTGGGGGTGCCCACCCCACCCAGCGCTGCTTTGGCCTCCTGACGGACGCTTGGCGTCAGCAGTTCCCCGAGGCTAGTGAGATTCCCCGTTGGGGAGAGCTATCTAGGGCAGGCGTAGCTATCTTTGATCTTGACTTTGATGCTATCCTTGCTGCCATGTATGCTATGACTACTAGTGATGAGGGTGACTGTTACCGGTGTTTCCCGCCCGACCCGGGCATAAGTATTGCTGCGCTAGGTGCTTGTGAGGCTGCTGCTCTAGGTGCCTGTGCGTCTGCGCTCTCAGGTACAGGTGAGGCTGCGCTCTGTGGTACTGCGTCGGCTTCGGCCTCCCTCACCTTCACACTTGAGTCAGGGGCTTCTCGCTCCTTCTTTCAAGACCGCACCACACTCACGCCGCTTGGTCGGCCGGTTGCAGTCTCCGTGGCTGACCCCTCTGGGGGACCTGTCCTCTCTCACTTCTCCACTGTCCTCCCGTGTCTGGCTGCCCCTTCTGGCACCCTGTCTCGTCTGTACCTCCCCTCGTTCTCGACGAACTTGGTAAGTGGTGCTGACCTGCAGGATGGGGGGGTTCACCAGTTTACTCCTGCGAGTCAGCGGGTGACCCACTGCTCAGACGCTCGCACAGGCCGACACCTCGCCACGTTTTCGCGTCGGCCGGGGTCGAGTCTCTACACCCTGACCACTAAGTCTCCTCCTGTCCCTGCGTCTGGCCAGGTAGCTGCGTCGGGTCACGTGTTTGCTGCTGCGTCCAGGTCTGGTTCTGAGTCTGCCCCCTGCCCGTGTCGCCTCCTGTCTCACGAGACTCTCCTGTGGCACCACCGTCTTGGCCACCCCTCCCTGCCTCGTCTTCGGGGCATGGCTACCCGTGTCCTTGTCTCTGGTCTCCCCTGGTCTCTCCCTCCCCTTCCTTTGGGGCCAGGACCTTCCAGTGTCCCCTGTGTCGAGGGGCGGCTCCGGGCTGCCCCTCACTCCTCCCAGTTTCCCCCGACAGAGGCTCCTCTGCAGACGCTTCACATGGACGTGTGGGGCCCGGCCCGCGTCCGTGGACAAGGTCACGAGCGCTACTTCCTGCTGGTGGTTGAGGACTACTCACGTTACACCACAGTCTTCCCCTTGCGCAGCAAGGGTGATGTCACAGAGGTGTTGATAGACTGGATCCGCGCAGCTCGTCTCTAGCTCAGGAGGAGCTTCGGCTCGGACTTTCCTGTCCTGCGTCTGCACTCAAACCGAGGTGGAGAGTTCTCCTCTGGCCTTCTGCGAGCCTACTGTCGTGCACGAGGCATCCGCCAGACCTTTACGCTTCCGGACTCTCCACAGCAAAATGGGATTGCTGAGCGCCACATTGGCATGGTCATGGACGTCGCTCGTACGTCCATGATGCATGCGGCTGCCCCCCATTTTCTGTGGCCGTTTGCGGTTCGGTACGCGGCGCATCAGATCAATCTTCACCCCACGGTCTCCCGGCCGGAGACCTCCCCAGATCTGCTGTGGACGGGGAAGGTCCGCGATGCGTCTGCGTTCCGTGTCTGGGGATCTCGGGCGTTTGTCCGCGACTTGTCTGCGGACAAGCTGTCCCCTCGTGCTGCTCCCTGTGTGTCTTCCTAGGCTTCCCCCTTGATGCCCCAGGGTGGCAGTTCTACCACCCCTCCTCTCGTTGTGTTCTGTCCTCCCAGGACGTCACGTTCGACGAGTCAGTCCCCTTCTACCGCCTCTTCCCCTACCGCACTCCTTCCCTCCCCGCGCCACCGCACTTCCTTGTGCCAGGTCCCCCCCAGGTAGACCCCCTTCCCCCTCAGGGTCCTGCCCCTTGAGGTGTGTCCCAGGTAGACGCACTCGAGCCGGTCGAGGTTGCTGGTGACTCTGGTACTGCTGCGGGTGCTGAGCCTGGGGGTGCTGCGCGCGTGGACGGTGAGCCTGGGGGTGCTGAGCCTGGGGGTGCTGAGCCTGGGAGAGCTGAGTCTGGGGGTGCTGAGCCTGGGGGTGCTGCGACTGGGGGTGCTGAGCCTGGGGGTTGTGAGAGTACGACGGGTTATGCCAGCTATGCTTGCTTGCCTCTACTTTATCATGCTATTTCTAGCATAGGATAATCATATGCATGCATGAATTGCTTGATTTCCTAGGCTAGGTGCTTTCCTATATTTTATTATAGTTATAGCACCGAGCTAGGTTGCGTGCACCGAATTCTGGCTTTTCGGTTACCACCGAATTGCCTTTTACCGAATTCGGTAAGGATCTGTTCGGGACGCTTCGCGACCCGCGGAACCTTCGCGTAACACCTGGTTACGGGGCCTTGTGTCGAGCCTATATATAGCCTCGTGTTGTACCCAGGTGGACATTCAATTCATTTCAATTCAATTTGAATCATCTTTTCTGAGCTCGATCCTAGATCCTCACACTTGGTAATCGGAGCGAGTTTACACGCGAGGTCTTCAACCGCTTAGTTCCGGCCTTTAAAAACCGCGGGGGCGACGACGAAAGCGCCGATACGGGTATGTAAAACCAGTTCCGCGTAATTTTTCTAAGTCCCCCTCGATTCGGTTTTCGAACACCCCTCAGATTTACTGGTGGAATGGTTGGAGTTTCGACCGTTCGATCGAGTTTCATCTCAACGGCCCAGAGAATTTCGCCCAAAAAAGTTGGAATTTGGAGCGTCGGATCTATTTTCTCCTCAACGGCCGAGGTCGGACGCGAATTTCGCTCAAGGGAGATTTACGCAACCAACAGAATTCGCGCTCGTTGATTCTATAGTCAATTTGACTCGCAGTTAGTCGACTAGCACCTAGAATTCGATTATTTTCGTCGCGCATCTTCCTGTAAATCACCAAATGGAGGGCCAAGGCGACAACTACGCGACTACAAGCGACATTGCGAGCCTCCGCACCGACATGGAGCAGACGCAGGCGACGCTTCGTTGACTCGAGGCTTTTCTGACAAGCCAACCAGGGTTCGCCACCGCAGCAGCAGCGACCACAGCGACTACAGCACCGACAACTCCAGCAGCAGTGGCGACACCGACATTTCACGGACCAATGGCACCACTGTCGCCGAACCTCGAAGCAGCACGACCGAGGCTCCCGGAGGCGTTCGATCCAAGCGCGAAGGGATCCGACGTCCAGCGATTCGTGGCCAACCTCGAAATTTACTTCGAGGCCATTGGCTGTTCGACCCCGCAACACGGCGCAACAAGGATTCGGCTTGCAGCGACACTGTTATGTGGACCGGCTATCGAATGGATTTACTACACCGACGTAGCCCGCGGGGAGAAAACGTGGCAGCAGTTTCGGGCAGATTTAATCGAGCGTTTCGAACCAATTAATACAACCTACATGGCGCAGCAGCAGATACACCGACACAAGCAATACAGTAGTGTAACACAGTACACGCAGCAGATGGAGTTACTGTTCAACCGCATCACCGACCTGACCGAAGGCAAAAAAATCCAGGCGTACACTGTATCGAGAATAAATAGTTAAGTTGAAAGGAAGGGCCTAGGCTTAGTAGCCTAGGCCCGAACTTAGGTGTCGAGTAGGTTTCTCCTAGGCGAGGTATCGAGTGAGTTGAGAAGAAAGTTGGGGAATGATGGTTTCACTAAAGGGTTCGAAGTACATATAGCATAGGAACCAAATAAGGTGCACCACCAACAACAGTTTAAATAACTACACTAACTACAACTACAAGCAGTTATAAAACATGACAAATATATTTCGACACGCCCCCATAATGCTTGTAGGTAGATATGTAGTTACGCCATTCAAAAGAATAGCAAGCAACAGCAGGTACCCCTTCCATCTCCTCACCCTCCTCCTTCCCCTCCCCCACACTGCTGCAAGAGCAGCAGAGAAGGGGGGGAAGTGAGGAGTGGTGGAGGGACGGCTGCATGTTGCCTCACACCCGCCACCCCGGTACCACTCCCCCTGCTCCCCCACATCCTCACACCCTCCCCCCCCAGCGGCAGCTGCAGTGGTGGGACTGAAAGAAGGAGGAGGGGAAGGGAGAGAGGTGACCCAACACTCCAACACCCTCCACCCCCATACCCTCCTCCCCACGGCTGCAGGGAGACAAAGGAGGAGGGGGTGGGCGGGAAGAAAGCCGCAGAGCGGAGAAAAGGTGTCGGTGCAGATGGGCCAGGGGCGGCTTCAGGGAGAGCAGGGGCGGAAAGGCCCGTCGCGTGCCAGTGCCACGGGGCGCACGACGGGTAGGAGAAGAAAGAGGGCCCGATCGTGTGCCTAGGGGCGCATGACGAGCAGGGCACCATCGTGTGCCACGGGGCGCACGATGGGCAGTTGAAGGGCACCGTCGCGTGTCACGGGGCGCGCGACGGGCAGAGTAGGAGTCACACACCCGTGGGCGGGACAAGGTAAAAATCGTCACGCGCCCTAGGCGCGCGACCGAAAAATCATAGCGGAAGCGTAGGGCGGGCCCACAGGCCAGGTCGTAATTAGCTCCGATAACATATCGAGAATAAATAGTTAAGTTGAAAGGAAGGGCCTAGGCTTAGTAGCCTAGGCCCGAACTTAGGTGTCGAGTAGGTTTCTCCTAGGCGAGGTATCGAGTGAGTTGAGAAGAAAGTTGGGGAATGATGGTTTCACTATAGGGTTCGAAGTACATATAGCATAGGAACCAAATAAGGTGCACCACCAACAACAGTTTAAATAACTACACTAACTACAACTACAAGCAGTTATAAAACATGACAAATATATTTCGACACACTGAAGGATTAAAAATGGAGATTCGGCGGCTGGTGATTGTGGCGAATTACAACAGCCATAGAGACATCGTGCGTGCTGCCGAGCGATACGACGCGCTGACTCGAAGTCAACCCGAAACACGACGCTTCACGCCAAACCGTACATTCGACACGGAGCGATCGGCACCCCCCACGTTCATCGAACCGATGGATATCGACAAATACGACGCGAAGCAGCAGCCGACAAAATGCGAATTTTGCGGCGCAGCAGGACATCAGTTTTTGTCGTGCTACAAAATGAAGAAAGTGGAGCACCCTCGAAGTAAAAAAACGGGAATCGCTTGTAGCCGCGGATCGACCTGGCGATCGCGTTAAGATCCGAAAAGCAGGAAAAGGCGACGACGTGGCGACTTCGGAGCGGGTGAAAAAAGGAGAAAATGATGGCGCGAATTTAAAACGTCACGACCGGCCGGCATCAGGGGAAATCGCCGAGGCGAATGGAGGCTCCGCGAAAAAAGACTCTGCACTGACCGGGAAACTCCAGCCGAACACCCATGAAAGTAAGAATTCGTTAAAAGTATCCTATAAAGATGCTCTAACGAAGAATATTGCTTCTCGTGGTTTACAAGCCTTAAAAAAACTCAGGGGAGGTCTAGAGGCCAAGAAAAAGCCTTTAGAAATTATTCAGGTACCTGAGAAGTTGGGCAAAATACTACGGAGCGTAGAGAAGGGTCGTGCGTTCCGTGGAGTTAATATTCTCTCCCCGCAGCATAGTGTTAAGGCTCCCCGTCGCCCACAGGTGAAGCCTACACAGCTGCCAAGGCTTAGAGGAGACATCCAGGCTCAAGAAAAATTATACAAGCCTCGGAAAAATCCTCCTACCCCCCAGGTGAAGTTGGAAAGCGCTGAGTCAGGTATAGGAAAAAGGAAAGGTATTAAGTTTGATGTACCCTATGATCCTATTAACGAGACCCTCTTTGGCTACTCAGCACAGCAGAAACCACTACTCCTCGAGGTGTTATGCAATGGGCGACGCCTCCAGGCACTGGTGGACAGCGGTGCATCTCACTCGGTGTGTGACCGCGGAGCATTGGAGAAAATTGGAGAGAAGGCGGAAGAGACCCAGTTTTCAGCAACCATGGTGGACGGTACGAAGCTTCCTATCCACGGCGAAGCATCACTGCAACTGCATATAGGTGCGTTGAGGTGGAAGCCGAAGCTACCAGTCACCAACATCAAAGGATTTGATTTTATCTTGGGGCGAGATTTCCTCAAGCAGTTCAACCCCGAGATCGATTGGGTCAACAGCAAGGTGTGCATCTACAACAACGGGAAACGAGTGGAGCTGCAAAGCTGGACGGATACAGGGGACATACCTGAAACGACACTGGCACGGTTCGAACAGACGGTGAACAAGAGTAACACGGGTTACCTAGCACTGGTTATGGCAGCAGCAGAGGAGAAGCAGAGTTCCGAGCTACCTGCAGCAGTGAAAGGGGTCTTGGAGCAGTACAAGGATATAATGCCCGACGACCTACCTGCAGGTGTACCTCCAGCACGCACCCATGAGCACGAGATCGTGGAGGAACCAGGTGCGAAACCCGTCTCACGTGCACCATACCGACTGAGTCCGACTGAACTGACAGACATGAAAAAACAGATAGAGTATCTACTGGACAGACAACTGATCCGCCCATCCACCTCTCCCTACGGCGCACCAGTTCTCTTCACTCCAAAACCAGACGGCAGTCTACGGATGTGCATCGACTACCGCGCACTGAACAAACAGACAGTCAAAAACAAATATCCCATACAGCGCATAGACGACCTACTCGATCAACTGCGTGGAGCAACAGTATTTTCGAAGCTGGACCTACGATCGGGCTACTGGCAGATCAAGATGGCAGACAACTCCGTCCACAAGACAGCGTTCCGTACCAGATACGGCTCCTACGAATACTTGGTGATGCCGTTCGGACTCTGCAACGCACCAGCAACGTTTCAGGCGGAGATGAATCACATCTTACGACCCCTGCTGGACGAATGCGTGGTGGTGTACCTGGACGACATTCTCATCTACTCCAAGAACATGAAGGAGCACGTGGAGCATCTGGGGAAGGTGTTCGAGATCCTCCGGAAAAACAAGTTCTACGTGAAGCTATCAAAGAGCGACTTCGCCCTGAAGAAGGTGCAGTTTCTCGGGCACATGGTGAGTGCCGAGGGCGTACACGTGGACCCACGGAAGATCGAAGCCGTCAAGAAGTGGAAAGTACCAGAGAACGTGAAGGAGTTACAGCAGTTCCTAGCCTTTGCCAACTACTACAACAGGTTCGTGCCGCAGTACGCCAAGATAGCAGTGCCACTAACCGACCTACTGAAAAAGGATACGCCCTACAAATGGGATACCCTTCATCAGCAAGCCATGGAGCAGCTACAGACAGCACTGACTACAGCGCCAGTACTCATCTTGCCGGATCCAGACAAGGACTACGTGGTGGAAGCAGACGCTAGTGACCAAGCAGTCGGAGCAGTACTGATGCAAGATCACGGACGCAGTTTGCAGCCCATTGCCTACCTCAGTAAGAAGCTACACGGAGCAGAACTAAACTACCCCATCCATGACAAGGAAGCCTTAGCTATAGTCATAGCCTTCAAGGCATGGAGGTGTTACCTAGAGGGAGCCACGACAACACTTTATACTGACCACTGCAGTCTCAAATACCTGAAGTCACAGCCAACACTCTCGCGGCGACATGTGCGTTGGATGGACTTCCTAGAAACTTACTTCCACTACGACATCGTCTACAAGCCCGGGCTACACAACAAGGCAGACGCATTGAGCCGCCCCGGACATGTAGCAGGCATCCAGCTTGACGGGATGAACCCTCTACTCAAGGGTCTATTCCAACATGGGTACTCCGTGGACGCAGAGATTGCTACAGCACAGACCAAGAAGCTGTTACAGTGGGAGAAAGACTTATCTGTAAGGAAGGGTTCAGAAACGATTTGGGTACCGAATTACGCCCCGCTACGGCAGATCCTATTGGAGGAGTTTCACGACGTACCTTACGCGGGACATTTCGGGAGCAACAAGACGTTAGCAGGGATAGCGAAGTATTACTACTGGCCCGGGATGGCAGCAGACGTGCAGCAGTTCGTCACCTCTTGCGACACGTGCCAGCGGATGAAGAGCAGCAAGCAGAAAAAAGCAGGGTTACTTCAGCCTCTACCCGTACGGGAGCAGCCATGGCAGGTCGTTAGCCTCGACTTCATCACAGGGCTTCCTTCGACCTCACGGGGACATGATTCCATCCTCGTGGTGATCGATAAGTTCTCCAAAATGGGTCACTTCATACCGACCAACGCCACAACTACAGCTGAAGCAACTGCTTGACTCTTCTTCCACCGCATCATCACCATCCACGGCATCCCCGCTACACTCATCTCAGACAGAGAACCCAAATTCACGAGTAAGTTCTGGAAGGAGCTCATGGGACTGTTGGGGAGAAAGCTTGCAATGTCTTCAGCATACCACCCCCAGACTGACGGACAGACAGAGCGACTCAATCAAGTGGTTGAACAGTTACTGCGCATAGCTTGCAAGGACGTCGTCAGCCACTGGGACACATAGTTACCAACCCTAGAGTTCGCTTACAACAACGCATCACATGCGGCCACAGGGAAAACTCCTTTCTTCCTGTGTTATGGACGAGAACCACTCACACCACAGCAGCCAACTACACCGGCACACGTCCAAGCCGCACATGACTTCGTCACCACCATGCAGCAGCTATGGGAGAAGACTCAGCGACGTCTCACCACGATGCAGAACTCCCAGAAGCAGTATGCCGATCGTCAGCGACGTGATCACTCAGTAGCAGTCGGAGATTAGGTGCTTCTTGACACGCGCAACTTGAACCTGTCTCACCTCCCATCCAAACTCCGGCCTCGCTTCTGTGGTCCTTTTCTCGTTGAGGCACAGGTGACACCAGTTACATTCCGCTTGCGCTTACCAGATACATGGAAGCTTCACAACGCTTTCCATGTCCAGCTACTGAAGCCCTACAAGGACCCCAACCAATAGTTCCATGGACGGCAACTACCGCCACCACCACCTGTTCTCATACAGGATGAACCCGAGTACGAGATCGAGCGCGTTCTCTCTCATCGGCGCCGCGGTGGCAAGACTCTCGAGTTCCTGATACGCTGGAAGGGATACGACCCCACTGAGGACAGTTGGGTTGCAAAAGCTGATATGGGCAACGCACGCCGTGCTCTCAAGGACTATCTTGTCAAGCAGGGTGTATCTCACGCCACCCAGCTTTGAGGGGGGGACTTGTGAGAGTACGACAGCTTATGCCAGCTATGCTTGCTTGCCTCTACTTTATCATGCTATTTCTAGCATAAGATAATCATATGCATGCATGAATCGCTTGATTTCCTAGGCTAGGTGCTTTCCTATATTTTATTATAGTTATAGCACCGAGCTAGGTTGCGTGCACCGAATTCTGGCTTTTCGGTGGCCACCGAATTGCCTTCTACCGAATTTGGTAAGGATCTGTTCGGGACGCTTTGCGACCCGCGGAACCGTCGCGTAACACCTGGTTACGAGGCCTTGTGTCGAGCCTATATATAGCCTCGTGTTGTACCCAGGTGGACATTCAATTCAATTCAATTCAATTTGAATCATCTTTTCTGAGCTCGATCCTAGATCCTCACAGGGGTGCTACGTCAGGAGCTGCTGAGCCAGGGGGTGCTGCTGAGCCTGGAGTTGCGGAGCCTGCGGCCACTGGACCTCCCCTTCTGGCGTCTGGCGGTGCGGGGCCTGGAGGCTCTCCGAGTGCTTTGTCTTGGCGGGGGCCACTCTCTCCACAGGAGCTGCGTGAGTGGTTTGCTCACCGCTGGAGGCGTACTGCTGGAGCTGGAGCTTCTTTGGCCGCTGAGGGTACTTGTGCCGCCGGTCCCGGGGCTCCTGGGCCTTTGGGTCCGCCTGGCGCTGGAGCTACTGAGGCTGTTGGTGCTGAGACGGCAGCTGTCCTCCCTGGCGGTGGTCCTGCTGCGGGTGCTGCTGGTGCTGCTGGAGGTCCTGCAGCTGGAGGTGCTGTTGGTGCTGGTGCTGCCGCTGAGGGTGCTGGTGCTGTCCCTGCTGTGTCTGAAGTTGCCGCGTGGCCTCGACCGTACTTCGTTCCGCTCCTGCAGCAGGTTCTTGGTCTTTCTCCTCCTGTAGAGTGTCCACCTCCTGTCCAGTCACAATTAGAGCCCGCCTCCCCACTTCCTACTCCCTCTCCTTGCACTGGTCCTACTAGAGTTCTTGTTGAGCGTCGTGAGCCTGCGTCTTGTCCCGCGTCGCCTGTTCGTGAGGTTCGCGTCAGCGTCCTCCTCCTGTCCCTGGCACGCACCGGATGTCTCTGCGTCCGTCCACTGCTCCTCTGCGTGCCCCTTTGCCTTCTCCTCCTGAGTCCTCTCTTCCTGCACTTGCCGACCCAGAGTCCGACTCTCTCCGTAATGCCAGTCCTACTTTCACGCGTCTCCTTGCTACTGTCGTCACTGACCCCTCTTTTGAGTCCACTGCTGCTTCTGCGCTTGTTGCTGAGCTCGTCGACTTTGCTGCTCGCTGTCGTCTAGACTACGCTGCCAGTCTTGTTGCTGAGTCTGCGTCTGTCTGTCCTCCGTCCGTCGCGGTTGAGTGTGCTCTTGGCACGGACGTCCTTGAGGACAGGCAGGAGGAGTTCCAGTGTCTGGCTGCTGCTTCACCTCATCTCGCGTCCGTACTACTTGCCCCTGAGGGAGACCCGGATGCACTAGACATCCCGACTCCGCGCTCTTACGGGGAGGCCGTAGAGGGTCCCTACTCCTCTCAGTGCCAGGCAGCTATGGATGCAGAGATGGCTTCCTGGAAGTCCACAGGCACCTACGTTGACGCGGTTCCCCCACCTGGGGCGAACATCGTCAGTGGCATGTGGATCTTCAGGGTGAAGCGGCCGCCGGGCTCTCCACCTGTCTTCAAGGCGCGGTACGTGGCTCGTGGCTTCAGTCAGCGGCAGGGAGTTGACTACTTTCAGACCTTCTCTCCCACCCCGAAGATGACCAATCTTCAAGTGCTGCTGCACATAGCCGCTCAGCGCGACTACGAGCTCCACTCTCTTGACTTCAGCATTGCTTTCTTGCAGGGTAGCCTGCACGAGGAGATCTGGCTGCGCCGTCCACCTGGCTTCACTGGGACTTTCCCTCCTGGCACCCACTGGAGCCTCTGACGGCCAGTCTACGGTCTCCGCCAGGCACCGCGTGAGTGGCACGACACACTGAGGACTACGCTTGCGGCTCTTGGGTTTGCTCCCTCTACTGCTGACCCGTCGTTGTTTCTGCGCACCGACACTTCTCTGCCGCCGTTCTACATCCTCGTGTACGTTGACGACTTGGTCTTTGCCACAGCGGACACTGCTGGACTTGCCTACGTGAAGTCCGAGCTGCAGAAGAGACACACGTGCACAGACCTGGGTGAACTGCGCAGCTACCTTGGCTTGCAGATCACTCGGGACAGAGCACGACGCACCATTACCTTGACTCAGTCACACATGGTGCAGCAGGTCCTTCAGCGCTTCGGCTTCACATACTCCTTGCCTCAGGCCACTCCTCTGTCTACTCGCCACTCGCTCTCAGCTCTGCCTTCAGATGAGTCCGTAGAGTCGAGTGGCCCGTACCCAGAGCTTGTTGGCTGCCTCATGTACCTGATGACCTGCACACGACCTGACCTTGCATACCCTCTTAGCATTCTTGCACGCTATGTTGCTCCTGGGAGACAACGACCAGAGCACATGGCTGCAGCGAAGAGGGTGTTGCGCTACTTGTGCAGTACGTCGGGCATGGGGCTAGTGCTTGGAGGGCGGAGTCCAGTGGTCCTCACTGGGCACGCGGACGCTTCTTGGGCTGACGACCAGGCTACTCAGCGGTCGTCACAGGGTTACACCTTCAGTCCTGGTTCCGGCTCTGTTTCGTGGCGGGCTACTCGCTCGTCTTCTGTTCTCGGCTCCAGTTGTGAGGCTGAGATCTACGTAGGGGCCATGGCTGTTCAGGAGCTTCGCTGGCTCACCTACCTGCTGACTGACCTTGGAGAGCCGCCTCGTTCTCCTCCAGTGCTGTACGTAGACAACAAGGCCATGCTGGCCTTGTGTCGAGAGCAGCGCCTAGTGCATAGAACGAAGCTCATTGCTCTCCGCTACTTTCTTGCTCGTGAGCTGCAGCAGCGTGGTCAGTTGCGACTTGCGTACGTGGCCTCTGAGGCCAACACTGCTGATGTTTTCACCAAGGCACTTCCGCCTTGTGATCATCAGCGCTTCTGCACTCAGCTGGGACTTGTACCTGTCTTACCTCACTTGCTCACCTCTTGATCTTACTTGTACTCTTGCATATATATATACCTGCTCTTGCTTGTTTAGTTTTATATATATATGTGTGCATTCCTGCATGTGAACTGGCCTTGTGGCCTTGACCTTGTGCTCGGACTGTGTGGTGACTTTGTGATCCACCCTGAGCTTGCTTTGCTTTGCTTTGCTTGACTGGTCTTGTGACCCCTTGTTCTCCCCCACTTTGCTTATGGGGGTGTGTCAGATATATATGACATAGCTATTGTAGGCTATAGTGGGGTAGCACATATGGGGTACAGCTTTCTAGGGTTTGTATTTGTACCCAACTTTCCCTTAGTCAATCCATTCTCGTTCAACTTCTCTCACCTTTCTCCCGTCGCCCTCTCTCTCCCCCCTCCCCTCCCATCGCTCTCTCTCTCTCTCTCTCTCTCTCTCTCTCTCTCTCTCTCTCTCTCTCTCTCTCTCTCTCTCTCTCTCTCTCTCTCTCTCTCTCTCTCTCTCTCTCTCTCTCTCTCCGCTCCCTTCCCGTCGCCCTCTCTCCCGTCGCCCTCTCTCCCATCGCCCTCGCTCTCTCCTTCGCTCTGTCCCGTCGCCCTCTCTCCCGTCGCCCTCTCTCCCGTTGTCCTCTCTCCCATCGCCCTTGCTCTCTCTTTTGCTCTGTCCCGTCGCCCTCTCCCCCGCCGCCCTCTCTCCCGTCGCCCTCTATCTCTCACGTCGCCCTCGCTCTGTCCCGTCGCCCGCGCACTCTTCTGTCGCCCCCGCTCTCTCCCGTCGCCTCGCGAAATTTTCTGCCGTCTCGTAGTAATATCGACCTTGCTATCCCCCTTTCCTGAAGCTTGAAGTATTAAGTGACGATACTTTTAGCTGCTGGCGGGGGCGGGGTTAATCACCTGACGCTAAATACTTATGCAGCCAACTAGTTCTTCTATGTTTTCTTATTATAATAATAGGGACCCTAATTTCGTACAGATTTACTTCCCCTCCCGTCGATCCCTTGAGGTCCTTGTTCCCATTCCCTTGCTCTCTCCCTCCTTTTCCACCGCCCTTGGTCTCTCCCCTCCATTTCCGTCGCCCGTGCTCTCTCCCCTCTGTTCCCGTCGCCCTTGTGTTCTCCCCCTCCCTTTCCATTGCCCTCGCTCTCTTCCCTCCCTATCCGTCTCCCTTGCTCTCTCCCCTCCCTTTCCGTCGCCCTCGCTCCACCTCATCCGACCCTCTTGTCAGAACATTATAGCTTACTTATTTGTGTAGGCTATAGTGGGGTATCCCATAGGGGGTACAACCCAATTAGGGTTTCATATTTGTACTCACTTCATTCATAGTTCATTCATCCTCGTTCTTTCTTTCACATGGAATCAGAGCAGGTTCCCTCCTAGGGACTGCTTCTAGGGCCCACCGAAGCGCGCCCCGAGGCGCGTTTTCCTTTTTTTTAGCGACCCGTTGTGTCGCCCCTAGCGGCCCGTCGCGCCGCCCTTCCCTTAGCGGCCCCGCCGCCCTTCGATCGCGGCTCCGCCGCGCTTCCTTAGCGGCCCCGCCGCCCTTCGATCGCGGCCCCGCCGCCCTTCGTTCGCGGCTCCGCCGCCCTTCCTTAGCGGCCAGGCCGCCCTCTGCTAAGCGGCCACGCCGCCCTTCGATCGCGGCCCCGCCGCCCTCTGCTAAGCGGCCCCGCCGCCCTTCGATCGCGACCCCGCCGCCCTCTGCTAAGCGGCCCCGCCGCCCTTCGATCGCGGTCCCGCCGCCCTCTGCTAAGCGGCCCCGCCGCCCTTCGATCGCGGCTCGCCGCCCTCTGCTAAGCGGCCCCGCCGCCCTCTGCTAAGCGGCCCCGCCGCCTTTCTCACGTGGCCCTGCCGCCCTCTGCTACGCGGCCTCGCCGCCGCGTCGCCAGTGCAGCCGCCCGTGCCCAGCCGCCCGTGCAGCCGCCCGCGAGCCGTCCCAGCCGCCCGTACGGCCGCCCGTGAGTTGCCCGCGAGACGCCTGCGCCGCCCGAGCTGCCCGAGCCGCCCGCGAGACGCCCGCGCTGCCCGAGCCGCCCGAGCCGCCCGCGAGACGCCCGCGCCGCCCGAGCCGCCCGAGCCGCCCGAGCCGCCCGAGCCGCCCGTGCCGCCCCAGCCGCCCGAGGAGCCGATCTTCAGCCGAGCCGCCCATGCCCCTCCCATCTCCCTACCATTCCGCAGATTTTGCTCACGCATCTCTCTTCCCGCGTCCTCGTTTCTGCTGCACTAAGTGTCTCTTCTCTCGTGCCCTGAAATTCTCTGTTTTTTTCGCTTGCTTTTCCCATGTTGTTATCGCTTCCCTTGCAGGCCCATGTCTAAGGCATTTGCTTTGCGTTTGTTGGGCTTGCTTTGCATGAGTTGGACGTGCTTCACAATCCGAATTTGGAACTGGATATGAATGAGACTTGCGCATCGCAATATTTTGAGCGACGCATTTGCACATGCTTGCGACGATTTTGTTTGAGTTGAAGTTTGGAAACTCGATCAGCATCATATGCGCTTGGAAAAAAAATAAAGAAAAGCACTTCAACTTTCAAGTGGACCCAACTAGAAGAGGGGGGTCACTATTTTAGCTGCTGGCTTTAATTGACAAGAATTAGCCTAAAAAAAACACTTTTATGGTTGGGGGGGGGGTCTTATAATGATTTCACCCCAATTGGGGGGTATAAGGAAAACAGTATTGAATAATGTACCCCCCCCCCCCCCCCCCCCCCCCCCCTCCGGTATTAAAGACCCGGGTACATTATTATAGGGGGGTCTTTTATCCGGGGGATTACGGTAAAAGCATGCGCATATAAAATGGAAAAAATGAATTTTGTTTGTAAGGGTACCAAATCGAAGCTCTCATTAAGGCGAATTCGCCCATCAAACATTCACGTCGGTTTCGTGCATGAAATGCATGCGAAATTAGCAGCGACTCGATTTCCCACCGCACAAATCCAGTCCCGGAGCAACGCATCTGCCAACGCTGACTCGGAAGCTGCCGTGCGGCCCAATCCCTCTAGAAGGGGATCGAATATTCCCTGCCACCGCAGCATGTGTGTCGCCCATTTTCATCGTCTGCGGGTTCAGGCTGTGGGGGTACCCGTCTATCATTGACGAGGAGGGCGAGCCGCTTCCCCGCAGGGGTCCCGTATGAAGTCCATTTCTTCTCATTTCTTGCTCGTATTGAATCAGTTTAGCATGTTTCGCCCGCCAGGCTGCGAAAGCCATGGCGTAATTCACAAGCACCCACTTCCTTTTCAAGAAGAAGCCTAGGCCCGCCTTCCGTGTGGACGCTGACGGCTGGTATAGCCGTATCCCACCATCGCCCCCAGAGCCACCGCAGCCTCTGGCGCCGCCTGCGCCGCCTGCGCCGCCTCCTGCATTTCCAGCTCCACCTGCTCCTCCGAGTCCACCCGTGTTTGTCGGCCCATCAAATCCTCCCGTGCTGACGCTCCTGCACCCGTCGGCGTTCGACGAGTACTTGTCGGAACCTGACAGCAACAAGCCCCCCGACGTATGGGTTTCAGCTCCGGCCCCGGCACCACAATGGGGCCAGCCGCAAGATTGTGCGTGGGACGAATCTGCGGTGGGCGCTGACGACAATGTGCCTGACACCGAGGCCGGCACTGGCACTGGCACCGACTGTGAGAGTACGACGGCTTATGCCAGCTATGCTTGCTTGCCTTTACTTTATGATGCTACTTCTAGCATAGGATAATTATATGCATGCATGAATTGCTTGATTTCCTAGGCTAGGTGCTTTCCTATATTTTATTATAGTTATAGCACCGAGCTAGGTTGCGTGCACCGAATTCTGGCTTTTCTGTTGCCACCGAATTGCCTTCTACCGAATTCGGGAAGGATCTGTTCCGGACGCTTCGCGACCCGCGGAACCTTCGCGTAACACCTGGTTACGGGGCCTTGTGTCGAGCCTATATATAGCCTCGTGTTGTACCCAGGTGATCATTCAATTCAATTGATTTCAATTCAATTACAATTCTCTTTTTTGAGCTCGATCCTAGCTCCTCACAACGACACTGGCAATCAGAGCGGGTTTACACGCGAGGTCTTCAACCGCTTAGTTCCGGCCTTTACAAAACCGCGGGGGCGACGACGAAAGCGCCGATACGGGTATGTAAAACCAGTTCCGCGCAATTTTTCTAAGTCCCCCTCGATTCGGTTTTCGAACACCCCTCAGATTTACTTGTGGAAAGGTTAGAGTTTCGACCGTTCGATCGAGTTTCATCTCAACGGCCCAGCAAATTTCGCCCAAATAAGTTGGAATTTGGAGCGTCGGATTGATTTTCTCCTCAACGGCCAAGATCGGACGCGAATTTTGTCAAAAGGAGATTTACGCGGCCTACAGAATTCGCGCTCGTCGATCGTATAGTCAACTTGACTCGTAGTAAGTCGACCAACACCTAGAATTCGATTATTTTTGTCCTGCATCTTCCCGTAAATCGCCAAATGGAGGGAAAAGGAGATATTTCAGTACAGAAAATCGCGGAGTTACGTGCTGAGCATAAGCAAATACATGCGGCGCTCCCACGACTCCAAAAACTACTTGCGAACCAGTCGGCAACCGCCACAGCAGCAGCAACAACAGTAGCAGCAGCAGCAGCGGCAACACCGACAATTCTACATGCGACAACGGCAGCAGCTACAGTTAACCTTGAAGCAGTGAAGCCGAGGCTACCGGAGGCGTTCGATCCTACAGTAAAAAGGAACGACGTTCACACATTCCGAGCACAAGTTCAAAGGCCAGAAGGCCAGTTCACATGCAAGATCATATATAGAGATATACAAGAGTCAAGCAAGCAAGGGCAAGAGTATATATAGGTGAAGGTACAAGCAAGGTCAAGAAGTGAGCAAGTGAGGCAAGACACGCACAAGACCCAGCTGCATGCAGCAGCGCTGATGATCACAAGGCGCAAGTGCCTTGGTGAAGACATCAGCAGTATTGGCCTCAGAGGCCACGTACGCAAGTCGCAACTATCCACGCTGCTGTAGCTCACGAGTAAGAAAGTAGCGGAGAGCAATGTGCTTTGTCCTGTGCTCCAGTCGCTGCTCTCGACACAATGCCAGCATGGCCTTGTTGTCGACGTACAGGACTGGAGGAGAACGAGGCGGCTCTCCAAGGTCGGTCAGCAGGTAGGTGAGCCAGCGAAGCTCCTGGGCAGCCATAGCCCCGGCGTAGATCTCAGCCTCACAACTGGAGTCGAGGACAGAAGACGAGCGGGTAGCCCGCCACGAAATAGAGCCGGAACCAAGGCTGAAGGTGTAACCCTGTGACGACCGCTGAGTAGCCTGGTCGTCAGCCCAAGAAGCGTCTGCGTGCCCAGTGAGGACCACTGGACTACGCCCTCCAAGCACTAGCCCCATGCCCGACGTACTGCACAAGTAGCGCAACACCCTCTTCGCTGCAGCCATGTGCTCTGGTCGGTGTCTCCCAGGAGCAACATAGCGTGCAAGAATGCTAAGAGGGTATGCAAGGTCAGGTCGTGTGCAGGTCATCAGGTACATGAGGCAGCCAACAAGCTCTGGGTACGGGCCACTCGACTCTACGGACTCATCCGAAGGCAGAGCTGAGAGCGAGTGGCGAGTAGGCAGAGGAGTGGCCTGAGGCGAGGAGTACGTGTAGCCGAAGCGCTGAAGGACCTGCTGCACCATGTGTGACTGAGTCAGGGTAATGGTGCGGCGTGCTCTGTCCCGGGTGATCTGCAAGCCAAGGTAGCTGCGCAGTTCACCCAGGTCTGTGCACGTGTGTCTCTTCTGCAGCTCGGACTTCACGTAGGCGAGTCCAGCAGTGTCAGCTGTGGCAAAGACCAAGTCGTCGACGTACACGAGGATGTAGAACGGCGGCAGAGAGGTGTCGGTGCGCAGAAACATCGACGTGTCGGCAGTAGAAGGAGCAAACCCAAGTGCCGCCAGCGTAGTCCTCAGTGTGTCGTGCCACTCACGTGGCGCCTGGCGGAGACCGTAGACTGGACGCCGGAGACTCCACTGGTTACCAGGAGGGAAAGACCAAGTGAAGCCAGGTGGGCGACGCAGCCAGATCTCCTCGTGCAGGCTGCCCTGCAAGAAAGCAGTGCTGAAGTCGAGAGAGTGCAGCTCGTAGTCACGGTGAGCAGCAACGTGAAGAAGTACCCGAAGAGTGGTCATCTTCGGGGTGGGAGAGAAGGTCTGAAAGTAGTCAACTCCCTGCCGCTGACTGAAGCCACGAGCCACGTACCGCGCCTTGAAGACAGGCGGAGAACCCGGCGGCCGCTTCACCCTGAAGATCCACATGCCACTGACTATGTTCGCCCCAGGAGGGGGAACAGCGTCAACGTAGGTGCCTGTGGGCCTCCAGGAAGCCATCTCTGCATCCATAGCTGCCTACCACTGAGAAGAGTAGGGACCCTCTATCGCCTCCGCGTAAGAGCGCGGAGTCGGGATGTCTAGTGCATCCGGGTCTCCCTCAGGGGCGAGCAGTACAGACACGAGATGAGGTGAAGCGGCGGCCAGACACTGGAACTCCTCCTGCCTGTCCTCAAGGACGTCCGTTCCAAGGGCACACTCACCCCCGACGGACGGAGGACAGACAGACTCAGACTCAGCGACAAGACTAGCAGCGTAGTCTAGACAACAGCGCGCAGCAAAGTCGACGAGCTCAGTGACAAGGGCAGACGCAGCAGAAGACTCGAAAGAAGGGTCAGTGACGGCAGTAGCAAGGATACGCGTGACAGTAGGACTGGCAGCACGAAGAGAGTCCGACTCCGGGTCGGCAAGAGCAGGAAGAGAGGAAGCAGGAGGAGAAGGCAAAGGGGCACGCAGAGGAGCAGTAGACGGACGCAGAGACATCCGGTGCGTGCCAGGGACAGGAGGAGGACGCTGACGCGAACCACGACCACTAGCGCGCAGAGTACGAACAGGCGACGCAGGACGAGACGCAGGCTCACGACGCTCAGTAAGACCTCCAGTCGGACCAGCGTAGGGAGAAGGAGCAGGCAAAGGGGAGGCAGGCTGTAGCTGTGACTGTGACTGGACAGGTTGTGGACCCTCTAAGGGAGGAGGAGAAGGACCAGGAGAAGGTGTATCACCAAGAACGTGCTGCAGGAGGGGAACGAAGTACGGTCTGGGCCGCGAGGCGACGCCAAAAACAGCAGGGACAGCACGAGTACCCCCAGCAGGAGTACCCGCTCCAGTAGCACCTCTAGCAGCACCTCTAGTAGCTCCAGAACCCCCAGTAGCACCTCCAGCGGCACCTCCAGTAGCACCTCCAGTAGCTCCAGAACCTCCAGCAGCACCAGGAGCACTGCCAGCCGGACCGCCAGCATTAGTCTCAGCGCCAACACGCTCAGCAGCACCAGCTCCAATAGAACCCGCAAGATCAGCAGCTCAGTACTCCCAGTACGAGCACCTCCGGGACGCGCGGCAGCAGCACCTTCAGCAGCCGAAGAACCTCCAGCACCAGCAGCACGCCTCCAGCGCCGGGCAAACCACTCACGCAGCTCTTGCGGGGAGAGTGGCTCTCGGCGAGACGAAGCACCCGGAGAACCTCCAGGCGAAGCACCTCCAGTCTCAGTACCCCCAGGCTCAGCACCCCCAGGCTCAGCATCCCCAGGCTCAGCACCCCCAGGCTCAGCACCCCCAGGCTCAGCACCCCCAGGCTCAGTACCCCCAGGCACAGCACCCCCAGTCACAGCACCCCTAGGCTCAGCACCCACAGCAGCACCAAAGTCACCAGTGACCTCAACAGGCTCGACCGCGTCTACCTCAGACACACCTGAAGGGGCAGGACCCTGAGGGGGAAGGGGGTCGACCGGGGGGGGACCTGGTACCAAGAAGAGCGGGGGTGGGGGGAGGGACGGAGTGCGGTAGGGGAAGAGGCGGTAGTAGGGTACCGACTCGTCGAACGTGACGTCCTGGGAGGACAGAACACGGCGAGAGGTGGGGTGGTAGAACTGCCACCCAGGGGCGTCGGGGGGGAACCCCAGGAAGACGCAGGGAGCAGCACGAGGGGACAGCTTGTCCGCAGACAAGTCGCGGACAAACGCCTGAGATCCCCAGACCCTGAACGCCGACGCATCGCCAACCTTCCCCGTCCACAGCAGGGCTGGGGAGGTCTCCGGCCTTGAGACCCTGGGGTGGAGGTTGATCTGATGCGCCGCGTACCTGACTGCAAACGGCCACAGAAAATGGGGGGCAGCCGCATGCATCATGGACGTACGAGCGACGTCCATGACCATGCCAATGCGGCGCTCTGCAATCCCATTTTGCTGCGGTGAGTCCGGAAGCGTGAAGGTCTGACGGATGCCTCGCGCACGAGAGTAGGCACGTAGAAGGCCAGAGGAGAACTCTCCGCCCCTCACTGAGTGCAGACGCAACACAGGAAAGTCCGAGCCAAAGCTTTGCCTGAGCTGGAGACGAGCTGCGCGGATCCAGTCGATCAGCACCTCAGTGACATCACCCTTGCTGCGCAAGGGGAAGACTGTGGTGTAACGCGAGTAGTCGTCAACCACCAACAGGAAGTAGCGCTCGTGACCGAGTCCACGGACGCGGGCAGGGCCCCACACGTCTATGTGAAGCGTCTGCAACGGAGCCTTTGTCGGAGGAAACTGGGAGGAGTGAGGGGCAGCACGTTAGCGCCCCTTGACACAGGGGACACAGGCAGGGCTAGGGCCCTGAGGAAGGGGAGGGAGGGACCGGGGAAGACCAGACACAAGAAGACGAGAGGCCATGCCTCTGAGCCGAAGCAGAGAGGGATGACCCAGGCGGTGGTGCCAGAGGAGAGTCTCGTGAGACAGGCGACGACACGAACAGGGGGCAGACTCAGGACCAGACCTGGACGCTGCAGCAAACACCTGACCTGACGAGGGGACCCTACTAGACTCAGGAACTGGAGGAGAAGCAATGGTCAGTGTGTACAGGCTCGACCCTGGCTGACGTGTAAACGTAGCCAGGTGACGACCTGTGCTAGCCTCTGTGCAGTGCGTCACTCGCTGACGAGCAGGGGTGAACTGGTGGACTCCCGCATCCTGTAGGTCAGCACCACTCACCAAGTTCGTAGAGAACGAGGGGAGGTAGAGACCAGACAGGGTGCCAGAGGGAGCCGCCGGACACGGGAGGACTGTGGAGAAGCGAGACAGAACAGGACCCCCAGAGGGGTCAGCTAGGGACACCGCAACCGGCCGACTAAGCGGCGTGAGTGTGGCGCGGTCCCGAAAGAAGGAGCGAGACGCTCCAGATTCAAGGGTGAAGGTGTGGGAGGCCGAAGCCGAAGCAGTACCTGAGAGCGCAGACTCACGAGTACCTGAGAGAGCAGCCTCACGAGTACTTGAGAGCACAGACGCACTGGCACCTAGAGCAAAAGCCTCGCTGGCACCTAGAGCAGCAGTACCAATGCCCGGGTCGGGCGGGAAACACCGGTAACAGTCACCCTCATCACTAATGGTCACAGCATACATGGCAGCAAGGATAGCATCAAAGTCAAGATCAAAGATAGCTACACCAGCCCTAGACAGCTCTCCCCTGCGGGGGATCTCCGCGGCCTCCGGGAACTGCTGGCGCCAAGCGTCCGTCAAGCGGCCAAAGCAGCGCTGGGCAGTGTGGGTACCCCCACACTGCTCTCCAGCGCGGTCGCCAGTGCGAAGAACGTAGGTGCAGGGACCAAAACCCCCACCACGCTGACGCTGCGTGTACCACTCACGGAGCTGCTGAGGGGTGGGGATGTCGCGAGAACGCTGCTGCTGCTGCTGCTGCTGCTGGCGCTGACCACCCCCAGTGCTGCTCCGCTGCGAAGTGCCACTCCGACCACCTCCACCACCGCCACCCCCGCCTCCGCCTCCACCGCCCCCGCCTCCGCCTCCACCGCCGCCGCCTCCGCCACCTCCGCTCCCACCACCACCGCCGCCGCTACCCCCGCCTCCACTGCCGCCACTAGCACCCCCACCCCCGCCACCCCCTCCACCGCCACCCCCACTCCCTCCGCCGCCTCCACCTCCACCTCCACCGCCCCCGCTGGCCCCACCTGCTTCCTTGCCCCCCTTGCCCTTGCCAGAGCGGCGTCTCCCGCTAGGGGCAGACGCCGCACCGACCGACTCAAGACCAACGAGGTCGGCCGCAACGGCAGAGGCAATAGAGGGCAGGAGAGGGGAAGGAGAACACCCCTCAAAGATGGGGGCGCGGGGGTCACCTCGAGAGGCTCCTACAGCGACTATGCTCTTCTCCGCCGCTAGGAGGGCCTTCTCGAGGCTGTCGACTGTGAGGGTGGTGGGACAGACCGCGAGGAAGTGGTCCCGGACTACACGAAGGGAGTCAGGGAGGCGAGTGACTAAAAAGTAGAGAGTGATGTACTTGGGGGGGGGGTTCTTGGCGCAGAAGTCAGCAGGATGCGCAGCGCGGTAGCGAGTGTCACTAGTGCGGAGGTGCGTAATGAGATCAGCGACAGTGGGAAAGGCGGCAAGGTCAGGGAAGAGGAAGGGAAACATGAGGCGGCTCAGTGCACCAGTGGCACGGGAGGAGTAGCGCGCAACTACAGCGTCGTACAAGGTCTGGGCACTCTTGTACTGGCTAAAGTGCGCGCGCTCAGCGGTAGGCAGGTGGCGACGCACAGCAAGACGTGCAGCAGCATCGCGCGTGGCCCACTGTGAGCGAAGAGTGGCGTTAGCATCAGCAGCAGGGGCAGGGACGGCGCCAGAGGTGAGGTCAAAGAGAGAAAGACCGTCTGCCCTATCGCACTGTAAGAACAGCTGCAGGTCGTCGACCCAGACCTCAAAGTCAATGGCGCGACCCTCAGCGTCAAAAGCTAGGACACTAGGGGTAGCCATGACAACAGACTAGCAGTGCAAGTAGTGCGGGAAGGGGTACGCAGTAGCAGTGGAGCTGTGCTCACCAGACAGGACGGGTCGGGTAGCTCAGCAGCACAGCAACACGGCAACACAGCAGCTCTGCCGGCCCAGTAGCAACAGCAGCCCCACAGGACCAGCAGCTCGGCTCCTCAGGCGGCTCGGGCGGCTCGGGCGGCTCGGGCGCTCGGCGGTACAGGCGGCTCGGGCGGCAAAGGTGGCTCGGGCAGCTCGGCTCCTCAGCTGCGTAGGCGGCTCGGGCAGCTCGGGTGACGCGGGTGGCATGGGCGGCTCGGGCGTCGAAGGGCCGGGACAGCGTGGCGCGAGGGCGGCTGGGAGCGGGACCGGGGTGGGCGGCTCACGGGTGGCTCGGGGCCGAAACGGGTGGCTCACGGGCGGCGCACAGGCGGCTCACGGGCGGTTCACGGGTGGCTCGAGGCCGGGACGGACGGCTCACGGGCGGCTCATGGGCGGCTCACGGGCGGCTGACGGGTGGCTCACGGGCGGCTCACGGGCGGCTCACGCGCGGCTCACGGGCGGCGCTTCGCGCGGCTACGGGCGGCGCACGAGCGGCTCACGGGCGGCTCACAGGCGGCTCACGGGCTGCGCTTCGGGCGGCTAAAGGCGGCGCACGGGCGGCACGTGGGCGGTTAAGGGCGGCGCGCGGGCGGAGCATGGGCGGCCTGAGGCCTGGCGGGCGGCGCGCGGGCAGCTAAGGGCGGCGCGCGGACGGCGCGTGGGCGGCCTGGGGCCGGGCGAGCGGCGCACGGGCTGCTTAGGGCGGTGCGCGGGCTGCTTAGGGCGGCGCGCGGGCTGCTAAGCGCGGCGCGCGGGCTGCTAAGGGCCGAGACGGGCGGCGCGCTGGCGGCGTGAGGCCTGAACGGGCGGCGCGCGGGCGGCTAAGGGCCGGTCGACAGAGGTAAGAGAGAGAGCCCAGAGCGCGCTTCGGGTAAAAAAAAAAAAATCGAAGTAGTGGTGGGCCCTAAGCACAGTTCCCACAGGGGAACCTGCTCGATACCATGAGAAGAATAGAACGAGAATGAAATGACTATGAACGAAGTGAGTACAAATAGGAAACCCTAATTGGGTTGTACCCCCTATGGGATACCCCACTGAGAAGAAGTGAACGAGGATGAATTGACTACGAACGAGGTGAGTACAAATAGGAAACCCTAATTGGGTTGTACCCCCTATGGGATACCCCACTATAGCCTACACAAACAAGTAAGCTATAATGTTCTGACACACCCCCATAGGCAAAGTGGGGGAGAACAAGGGGTCACAAGACCAGTCAAGCAAAGCAAAGCAAAGCTCAGGGTGGATCACAAAGTCACCACACATTCCGAGCACAAGTTCAAAGGCCAAAAGGCCAGTTCACATGCAAGATCATATATAGAGATATACAAGAGTCAAGCAAGCAAGAACAAGAGTATATATAGGTGAAGGTACAAGCAAGGTCAAGAAGTGAGCAAGTGAGGCAAGACAGACACAAGACCCAGCTGCGTGCAGCAACGCTGATGATCACAAGGTGAAAGTGCCTTGGTGAAGACATCAGCACTGTTGGCCTCAGAGGCCACGTACGCAAGTCGCAACTGTCCACACTGCTGTAGCTCACGAGCAAGAAAGTAGCGGAGAGCAATGTGCTTTGTCCTGTGCTCCAGTCGCTGCTCTCGACACAAGGCCAGCATGGCCTTGTTGTCTACGTACAGGACTGGAGGAGAACGAGGCGGCTCTCCAAGGTCGGTCAGCAGGTAGGTGAGCCAGCGTAACTCCTGTGCAGCCATAGCCCCGGCGTAGATCTCAGCCTCACAACTGGAGCCGACAACAGAAGACGAGCGAGTAGCCCGCCACGAAACAGAGCCGGAACCAAGGCCAAAGGAGTAACCCTGTGACGACCGCTGCGTAGCCTGGTCGTCAGCCCAAGAAGCGTCCGCGTGCCCAGTGAGGACCACTGGACTGCGCCCTCCAAGCACTAGCCCCATGCCCGATGTACTGCACAAGTAGCGCAACACCCTCTTTGCTGCAGCCATGTGCTCTGGTCGGTGTCTCCCAGGAGCAACATAGCGTGCGAGAATGCTGAGAGGGTATGCAAGGTCAGGTCGTGTGCAGGTCATCAGGTACATGAGGCAGCCAACAAGCTCTGCATACGGGCCACTCGACTCTACGGACTCATCCGAAGGCAGAGCTGAGAGCGAGTGGCGAGTAGGCAGAGGAGTGGCCTGAGGCGAGGAGTACGTGAAGCCGAAGCGCTGAAGGACCTGCTGCACCATGTGTGACTGAGTCAGGGTAATGGTGCGGCGTGCTCTGTCCCGGGTGATCTGCAAGCCAAGGTAGCTGCGCAGTTCACCCAGGTCAGTGCACGTGTGTCTCTTCTGCAGCTCGGACTTCACGTAGGCGAGTCCAGCAGTGTCCGCTGTGGCAAAGACCAAGTCGTCGACGTACACGAGGATGTAGAACGGCGGCAGAGAGGTGTCGGTGCGTAGAAACAACAACGGGTCGGCAGTAGAAGGAGCAAACCCAAGTGCCGCAAGCGTAGTCCTCAGTGTGTCGTGCCACTCACGTGGCGTCTGGCGGAGACCGTAGACTGGACGCCGGAGACTCCACTGGGTACCAGGAGGGAAAGACCAAGTGAAGCCAGGTGGGCGACGGATCCAGATCTCCTCGTGCAGGCTGCCCTGCAAGAAAGCTGTGCTGAAGTCGAGAGAGTGCAGCTCGTAGTCGCGGTGAGCAGCAACGTGCAGCAGTACCCGAAGAGTGGTCATCTTCAGGGTTGGGGAGAAGGTCTGAGAGTAGTCAACTCCCTCCCGCTGACTAAAGCCACGAGCCACGTAACGCGCCTTGAAGACAGGCGGAGAGCCCGGCGGCCGCTTCACCCTGAAGATCCACATGCCACTGACGATGTTCGCCCCAGGAGGGGGAACAGCGTCAACGTAGGTGCCTGTGGACTTCCAGGAAGCCATCTCTGCATCCATAGCTGCCTGCCACTGAGAGGAGTAGGGACCCTCTATCGCCTCCGCGTAAGAGCGCGGAGTCGGGATGTCTAGTGCATCCGGGTCTCCCTCAGGGGCGAGCAGTACAGACGCGAGATGAGGTGAAGCGGCGGCCAGACACTGGAACTCCTCCTGCCTGTCCTCAAGGACGTCCGTGCCTAGGGCACACTCACCCCCGACGGACGGAGGACAGGCAGACTCAGACTCAGCGACAAGACTAGCAGGGTAGTCTAGACGACAGCGCGCAGCAAAGTCGACAAGCTCAGTGACAAGGGCAGACGCAGCAGAAGACTCAAAGGAAGGGTCCGTGACAGCAGTAGCAAGGAGACGCGTGACAGTGGGACTGGCAGCACGAAGAGAGTCCGACTCCGGGTCGGCAAGAGCAGGAAGAGAGGAAGCAGGAGGAGAAGGCAAAGGGGCACGCAGAGGAGCAGTGGACGGACGCAGAGACATCCGGTGCGTGCCAGGGACAGGAGGAGGACGCTGACGCGAACCGCGACCACTAGTGCGTGCAGTGCAAACAGGCGATGCAGGACGAGACGCAGGCTCACGACGCTCAGTAAGACCTCAAGTCGGACCAGCGTAGGGAGAAGGAGCAGGCAAAGGGGAGGCAGGCTGTAGCTGTGACTGTGACGGGACTGGCTGTGGACCCTCTAAGGGAGGAGGAGGAGGACCAGGAGAAGGTGTCAGACCAAGAACCTGCTACAGGAGCGGAACGAAGTACGGTCGTGGCCGCGTGGCGACGCCAGAAACAGCAGGGACAGCACCAGTACCCCCAGCAGAAGTACCCGCTCCAGCAGCACCTTCAGCAGCACCAGGAGCACTGCTAGTCGGACCGCCAACAGTAGTGTCAGCGCCAACACCCTCAGCAGCACCAGCTCCAGGAGAACCCTCAGGCCCAGCAGCTCCAGCACCCACAGCACGAGCACCTCCGGGACGCGCGGCAGCAGCACCCTCTGCAGCCGAAGAACCTCCAGCACCAGCAGCACGCCTCCAGCGCCGGGCAAACCACTCACGCAGCTCCTGTGGGGAGAGTGGCTCTCGGCGAGATGAAGCACCTCCAGGCGGAGAACCTCCAGGCGAAGAACCTCCAGGCGCAGCACCCTCAGGCAAAGCACCTCCAGGCAGAGCACCCCCAGTCTCAGCACCCCCAGACTCAGCACCCCCAGACTCAGCACCCCCAGACTCAGTACCCCCAGGCTCAGCACCCCTAGGCTCTGCACCCCCAGGCTCAGCACCCCCAGACTCCGCACCCCCAGGCTCAGCACCCCCAGGCTCAGCTCCCGCAGCAGCACCAGAGTCACTAGTGACCTCGACAGGCTCGACCGCGTCTACCTGGGACACACCTGAAGGGGCAGGACCCTGAGGGGGGAGGGGGTCTACCGGGGGGGGACCTGGTACCAAGAAGAGCGGGGGCGGGGGAAGGGAAGGAGTGCGGTAGGGGAAGAGGCGGTAGTAGGGTACCGACTCGTCGAACGTGACGTCCTGGGAGGACAGAACACGGCGAGAGGTGGGGTGGTAGAACTGCCACCCAGGGGCGTCGGGGGGGAACCCCAGGAAGACGCAGGGAGCAGCGTGAGGGGACATCTTGTCCGCAGACAAGTCGCGGACAAACGCCCGAGATCCCCAGACCCAGAACGCCGACGCATTGCCAACCTTCCCCGTCCACGTCAGGGCTGGGGAGGTCTCCGGCCTGGAGACCCTGGGGTGGAGGTTGATCTGATGCGCCGCGTACCTGACCGCAAACGGCCACAGAAAATGGGGGGCAGCCGCATGCATCATAGACGTACGAGCGACGTCCATGACCATGCCAATGCGGCGCTCAGCAATCCCATTTTGCTGCGGTGAGTCCGGAAGCGTGAAGGTCTGGCGGATGCCTCGCGCACGACAGAAGGCACGCAGAAGGCCAGAGGAGAACTCTCCACCTCTGTCCGAGTGCAGACGCAACACAGGAAAGTCCGAGCCAAAGCTCTGCCTGAGCTGGAGACGAGCCTCGCGGATCCAGTCGATCAGCACCTCAGTGACATCACCCTTGCTGCGCAAGGGGAAGACTGCGGTGTAATGCGAGTAGTCGTCAACCACCAACAGGAAGTAGCGCTCGTGACTGAGTCCACGAACGCGGGCAGGGCCCCACACGTCCATGTGAAGTGTTTGCAACGGAGCCTCTGTCGGAGGAAACTGGGAGGAGTGAGGGGCAGCACGCTGGCGCCCCTCGACACAGGGGACACAGGCAGGGCCAGGGCCCTGAGGAAGGGGAGGGAGGGACCGGGGGAGACCAGACAAAAGAAGACGGGAGGCCATGCCTCTGAGCCGAAGCAGAGAGGGGTGGCCAAGGCGGTGGTGCCAGAGGAGAGTCTCGTGAGACAGACGGCGGCACGAACAGGGGGCAGACTCAGGACCAGACCTGGACGCTGCAGCAAACACCTGACCAGACGAAGGGACTCTACCAGACTCAGCACCGGGAGGAGAAGCACTGGTCAGTATGTACAGGCTCGACCCTGGCTGACGTCTAAACGTAGCCAGGTGGCGACCTGTGCTAGCCTCTGTGCAGTGTGTCACCCGCTGACGAGCAGGAGTGAACTGGTGGACCCCCACATCCTGTAGGTCAGCACCACTCACCAGGTTCGTAGAGAACGAGGGGAGGTAAAGACCAGTCAGGGTGCCAGAGGGAGCCGCCGGACACGGGAGGACTATGGAGAAACGAGACAGAACAGGACCCCCAGAAGGGTCAGCCAGGGACACCGCAACCGGCCGACTAAGCGGCGTGAGTGTGGTGCGGTCCCGAAAGAAGGAGCGAGACGCCCCAGAGTCAAGGGTGAAGGTGTGGGAGGCAGAAGCCGACACAGTACCTGAGAGGGCAGACTCACTAGCACTTGAGAGCACAGAAGCACTGGCACCTAGAGCAGCAGCCTCACTGGCACCTGACACAGCAGTACCAATGCCCGGGTCGGGCGGAAAGCATCGGTAACACTCACCATCATCACTAACAGTCACAGCATACATGGCAGCAAGGATAGCATCAAAGTCAAGATCAAACACAGCTACACCAGCCCTAGACAGCTCTCCCCAGCGGGGGATCTCAGAGGCCTCCGGAAACTGCTGGCGCCAAGCGTCGGTCAGGCGGGCAAAGCAGCGGCGAGCGGTGTGGGTGCCCCCACACTGCTCACCCGCGCGGTCGCCGGTGCGAAGGACGTAGGCGCAGGGACCGAACGCCCCACCACGCTGACGCTGCGAGTACCACTCACGGAGCTGCTGAGGGGCGGGGACGTCGCGAGAGCGCTGCTGCTGCTGCTGCTGCTGGCGCTGACCACCCCCAGTGCCGCTCCTCTGGGACGAGCCACTCCGACCACCTCCACCACCGCCACCCCCGCCTCCGCCGCTACCGCCGCCACCGCCACCCTCGCTCCCGCCGCTCCCACTGCCTCCTCCGCCACCACCTCCGCCGCCACCTCCGCCTCCACCGCCGCCACCAGGCCCTCCACCCCCGCCTCCACCCCCACCGCCACCCCCACTCCCCCCGCCGCCCCCACCTCCTCCGCCACCGCCCCCGCTAGCTCCACCCGCTCCCTTGCCCCCCTTGCTCCTGCCAGAGCAGCGCCTACCGTTGGGGGCAGACGCCGCACCGACCGACTCTAAACCAACGAGGTTGGCCGCAGCAGCAGAGGCGACAGAGGGTAGCAGGGGGGAAGGAGAACACCCCTCAAAGATGGGGGTGCGCGGGTCACCACGAGAGGCCCCTACAGCGACTATGCTCTTCTCGGCTGCTAGCAGGGACTTCTCGAGGAGGTCGACAGTGAGGGTGGTGGGACAGACAGAGAGAAACTGGTCCCTAACAACACGAAGGGACTCAGGGAGACGGGTGACTAGAAAGTAGAGGGTGATGTACATGGGAGGGGGGTTTTCAGCGAGGAAGGCTGCAGGAAGCGCAGCTCGGTAGCGAGTGTCACTAGCGCGAAGGTGGGTAAAGAGGTCAGTGACTGTGGGAAAGGCAGTAAGGTCAGGAAAGAGGTACGGTAGCATGAGGCGGCTCAGTGTAGCAGTGGAAGGGGAGGAGTAGCGCGCAACTACAGCGTCGTACAAGGCCTGAGCGGTCTTGCACTGACTAAAGTGTGCACGCTCGGAGGAAGGGAGGTGGCGACGCACAGCAAGACGTGCAACAGCATCGCGTATGGCCCACTTGGAGCAAACAGTGGGGTCAGCATCAGCAGGAGGGGCAGGGACAGCGCCAGAGACAAAGTCAAAGAGAGAAACCTCATCGATTGCATCGCACAGTAGGTACAGCTGCAGGTCCTCAATCCAAACAGCAAAGTCAATGGCGCGACCCTCAGCGTCAAAAGTCAGGACACTGGGGGTGGCCATTGTAGCAGCTGACAGTCTCACCAGGCAGGAAGAGTCGGGTAGCAGAACGACACAGCAACACGGCAGCACAGCAGCTGCGCCGGCCCAGGAGCCCCACAGGAGCAGAAGATCGGCTCCTCGGGCGGCTCGGGCGGCTCGGGCGGCTCGGGCGGCTCGGGCGGCTCGGGCGGCTCAGGCGGCTCGGGCGGCTCGAGCGGCTCGGGCGGCTCGGGCGGCGTGGGCGGCTCGGGCGGCTCGGGCGGCGTGAGCGTCTCGCGGGTGGCTCGCTGGCGGCTCACAGGCGGCAGCACGGGCGGCTGGTGCGGCTCGTGGACAGCTGCACGGGCGGCTGGAGCGGCGAGCGGGCGGCTCACGGGCGGCTGCACGGGCGGCCGAGGCGGCTCACGGGTGACAGAGGCGGCTGCACGGGCTGCTGGGGCGGCTCGCAGGCTGCTCACGGGCGGCTGCACTGGCGGCCGCACTGGTAGGTGCACGGGCGGGTGCACGGGCGGCCGCACGGGTAGGTGTACGGGCAGGTGCACGGGCGGGTACACGGGCAGGTGCACGGGCGGGCACAAGGGCGGCTGCACGGGCTGCTCGTCGGGCGGCGCTAGGGCGGCGCGTGGGCGGCGCGTTGGGCAGCGCGACGGGCGGCGTTAGGGCGGGCAGCGGGCAGCGCGACGGGCGGCGCGTTGGGCAGCGCGACGGGCGGCGCTAGGGCGGCTGCACGGGCAACGCGACGGGCCGCGCTAGGGCGGCGCGTTGGGCGGCGCTAGGCTGGCGCGTCGAGCGGCGCTAGGGCGGCGCTAGGGCAGCGCGTCGGGCAGCGCTGTGGGCGGCGCGTCGGGCGGCTAGCGCTAGAGCAGGCCGCGGACGGGCGCTAGGGCGCTAGGGGCGGCGCTCACGTTCGAGGGCGGGCGGTGCGCTAGCGGCCAGGGCAGAAAAAAAAAGACGTTTCGAGGTGGTGGGCCCTAAGCACAGGTCCCACAGGGGAACTTGCTCGATACCATGAGAAGTGAACGAGGATGAATTGACTACGAACGAGGTGAGTACAAATAGGAAACCCTAATTGGGTTGTACCCCCTATGGGATACCCCACTATAGCCTACACAAACAAGTAAGCTATAATGTTCTGACACCCACTATAGCCTACACAAATAAGTAAGCTATATTGTTCTGACGGTTCGTCGATTTGTAGCTGAACTCAAAATTTACTTCGAAGTTGTTGGATGCACGACCTCGACAAAAGACGCAATGCGCATACGGCTCGCAGCAACACTGTTACGAGGCCCAGCTCTAGAGTGGATCAACAACAAAATAGTCCAAGGCGAGGGGACGTGGGCGCAGTTTTTGGCAGCACTGATCGAACAGTTCGACACGTTGAACAGTAGCTACTACGGAACACGACGCAACAAGCCAACTAGTGGCATGGGGCGATTGGCACCACCCACGACTGCCGACCCGATGGAGAACTACGAGGGCGATCTGGAGCATCGGCTAGCAAATAATGAGACGTGCAAATTTTGCGGCGCTACAGGACATCGTATCTTGGCGTGTTGGAAAATGAAGAGAAGGTGTGCGAAGCTGAAAGACAAGAACAGTGCGGCACCCCCGAAGCAGGAAACGGACAACGTGGCAACTTCGGAGAGGGCGAAAAAAGGAGAATATGGTGGTGCAAATTTAAAACGTCACGACCAGCCGGCACCAGGGGAAATCGCTGAGACTAATGGAGGATCCGCGAAACAAGACCCTGCATGGACCGGGAAACTCCAGCCGTATACCCCGACAAGTAAGAATATTACTTCTCGTGGGTTTCAAGCCTTTATTAAGGGAGAGTCAGAAATTAAACCGGTACCGGGTATTATGGGGACCCTACTCCAGAGCGCTAATACGGGTCGAGCGTTCCGAGTAGTTGATATTCTCTCCCCGCAGCACTGTATAAAGGCTCCCTGTTCCCCACAGATGAAGCCTACACAGCTGCAAAGGCTTAGTGGAAGGTTCCAGGCCCAAGAGAAGCCGAATCGGCCTCGGATAAATCCTTCTAACCTTTCTCAATTGAAAACTGATACTGCGCTAATACACTGACTACAGCGCCAGTACTCATCCTACCGGATCCAGACAGAGACTACATGGTGGAAACAGACGCTAGTGACCAAGCAGTCGGAGCAGTACTGATGCAGGATCACGGACGCGGTTTGCAGCCCATCGCCTACCTCAGTAAGAAGCTACACGAAGCAGAACTAAACTACCCCATTCACGACAAGGAAGCCTTAGCGATAGTCATAGCCTTCAAGGCGGGGAGGTGTTACCTAGAGGGAGCCAAGACTACAGTCTATACTGACCACTGCAGTCTCAAATACCTGAAGTCGCAGCCGACGCTCTCACAACGACAGGTGCGGTGGGTGGACTTCCTGGAAACTCACTTCCACTACGACATCGTCTACAAGCCCGGGCTACACAACAAGGCAGACGCGTTGAGCCGCCCCGGACATGTAGCAGGCATCCAGCTCGACGGGATGAACCCTCTGCTCAAGGGTCTATTCCAACATGGGTACTCCGTGGACGCAGAAATCGCTACAGCACAGACCAAGAAGTTGTTACAGTAGGAGACAGACCTAGCTGTAAGGAAGGGTTCAGAAAAGATTTGGGTACCGAATCACGCCCCGCTACGGCAGATCCTATTGGAGGAGTTTCATGACGTACCTTACGCGGGACATTTCAGGAGCAACAAGACATTAGCAGGGATAGCAAAGTATTACTACTGGCCCGGGATGGCAGCAGACGTGCAGCAGTTCGTCACCTCTTGCGACACGTGCCAGCGAATGAAGAGTAGCAAGCAGAAAAAAGCAGGGTTACTTCAGCCTCTACCTGTACCGGAGCAGCCATGGCAGGTCGTTAGCCTCGACTTCATCACAGGACTTCCTTCGACCTCACGGGGGCACGATTCCATCCTCGTATTAATCGATAAGTTCTCCAAAATGGGTCACTTCATACCGACCAACGCCACAGCTACAGCAGAAGCAACTGCTCGCCTCTTCTTCGACCGCATCATCACCATCCACGGCATTTCCCGCTACACTTATCTCAGACAGAGACCCAAAATTCACCAGTAAGTTCTGGAAGGAGCTCATGGGACTGTTGGGGACAAAGCTTGCAATGTCTTCAGCATACCATCCCCAAAATGACGGACAGACGGAGTGACTCAATCAGATGGTAGAACAGTTACTACGCACAGCTTGCAAAAACGACATCAGCCACTGGGACACACAGTTACCGACCCTAGAGTTCGCTTACAACAACGCATCACATGCGGCCACAGGGAAAACTCCTTTCTTCTTGTGTTACGGACGGGAACCACTCACACCACAGCAGCCAACCACACCGGCACACGTCCAAGCCGCACATGACTTCGTCACCACCATGCAGCAGCTATGGGAGAAGACTCAGCGACGACTCACCAGGATGCTGACCTCCCAGAAGCAGTATGCGGATCGTCATCAACGTGATCACTCAGTAGCAGTCGGAGATCAGGTGCTTCTTGACACGCGCAACTTGAACCTGTCTCACCTCCCATCCAAACTCCGGCCTCGCTTCTGTGGTCCTTTTCTCGTTGAGGCACAGGTGACACCAGTTACATTCCGCTTGCGCTTACCAGATACGTGGAAGCTTCACAATGCTTTCCATGTGCAGCTACTGAAACCCTACAAGGACCCCAAACAACAATTCCAGGGACGGCAGCTACCGCCACCTCCACCTGTTCTTGTGCAGGATGAACCCGAGTACGAGATTGAGCGTGTTCTCTCTCATTGGCGCCGCGACGGCAAGACCCTCGAGTTCCTGATACGCAGGAAGGGATACGACCCCACCGAGGACAGTTGGGTTGCAGAAGCTGATATGGGCAATGCACGCCGTGCTCTCAAGGACTATCTTGTCAAGCAGAGTGTATCTCACGCCACCCAGCTTTGAGGGGGGGACGTGTGAGAGTACGAGAGCTTATGCCAGCTATGCTTGCTTGCCTTTACTTTATGATGCTACTTCTAGCATAGGATAATTATATGCATGCATGAATTGCTTGATTTCCTAGGCTAGGTGCTTTCCTATATTTTATTATAGTTATAGCAATGAGCTAGGTTGCGTGCACCGAATTCTGGCTTTTCGGTTGCCACCGAATTGCCTTCTACCGAATTTGGGAAGGATTTGTTCGGGAACTTCGCGACCCGCGGAACCTTGTCAGTAGAGCTACATTGTGATATCCCCGATCGATCCTAGGGGGGGTTACAGGCGCGTTTGCCTGGGGGGTTATGGGCGCACTGACCCTCTACTGAAACAAGCCCTTTTATCCCACTGGTCTAGTGGTTGGGATTCAGACAAACCTTCGCGTAACACCTGGTTACGTGGCCTTGTGTCGAGCCTATATATAGCCTCGTGTTGTACCCAGGTGATCATTCAATTCAATTCAATTCAATTACAATTCTCTTTTCTGAGCTCGATCCTAGATCCTCACACCAACACTGGCGCCGAGGCCGGCAACGCGGTAGATGTGTTTCCCGAGGGTGCCGCGGGCGGCGAGGACGACGACGGTGTGGAGTATTGGTCGCGCGACGGACTTCTTGAGAAGCTCCCTATTCCTACGTTTTCTCCGGTTAACCGCAAGCGCCCCCACCCCTCTTCTGAGAACCATGATTCCCGCCCCCCCTCTCCCAGGCACAAGCCGTCGCAGCACAAGCGCAACGCTTATACCGCGCAGGAGAAGCTGCAGTGGATTGGGTGCATGGATGTGGCGGTGTCGCTGCGGTCGTTGTCGCGCGAGTCATGAATCCATCGCAAGTGTCCCGCGGAGTGGAAGAAAGCCGCCGCCAAACTCAAGGAAGCGCACTCAGCACGGAAGCGGATGCATGGGCGTGGGAGGTCATCGTGGTACAGGCCGATGGAGCTGAAAGTCTACGCGAGGCTTCTCGAGTGGCGCCGCAAAGGAACTGCCGTCTCCGCCGGTCGCTTGCAGGAGTGGTCGAAGGAGTACATGAAGGTTCTGTTCCCCGACGTGAAGTGGAAGGGTAGCCAGCGGTGGTTGGAGCGGTTTCGGAAACGGTGGAATCTGAGCGTTCGCATGAAGACGAGGATTGCCCAGAAGACCGCCGAGCGTGAGTGCCGAATTCCTATACCGTATGCTTGTTGTGTTTTTCATTTACAGTCGTTGACTAACCACTGCCTCTTAACATTGTCCGTGTGTGCGCAGACGTCGCGGAGCTGTGCCAGTCTTTGTGGCAGTACGTTTGTGACAAGCGGCGTGAGCGTGGCATCGAAACCCGCTGGATTATCAACGCCAACCAGACGCCGCTGTGGATGGAGATGCCCGCCACGACAACTGTGGACGAGACGGGCGTTCGCTCAGTGCCCATCAGGAGCGGGGGGTACCAGAAGGAACGCGTGACCGTGATGCTGACGTGCACGGCGGACGGCGAGAAGCTCAAGCCGTGGGTTTTTTCAAGCGCAAGACGGTGCCGAAGGGTGACTTCCCGCCAGGTAAGAATAGACCATGGTCAGCAGTTGTTTGGTTTTCCAGTCGTGATAATAACGCCAATTTCTTGACTGGCTGTGATTTCGCAGATGTGGTCGTGGCGGTGCACCCGAACGGCTAGAGGACGCCAACGGCGTTTTGGGCTGGCTTGAGGAGTGCGTCAAGCCCTTCACCCGGCCTCGGTTCGGCAGGCAGGCGAGGAGTGCCATGGTCGTCCTTGACTCCTACCGCGGACGAAGTGAAGCAGAAGTTCGTCGACCTCGACATTGTTCCGGTGGTGATCCCGTCGGGCTGTACGGCGGAGGTACAGCCCCTCGACGTCTCGATCAACAAGTCCTTCAAAGAAAGCATCCGCCAGCAGTACCAGACCTGGTTTGAAGAGGAGGGCCAGGAGCGGTTGACGCCTGCAGGTAAGAGCCCTGAGAAAGTACGAACGAGAAGTGAAATGACTATGAACGAAGAGAGTACAAATAGGAAACCCTAATTGGGTTGTACCCCCTATGGGATACCCCACTATAGCCTACAGAAACAAGTAAGCTATATGTTCTGACACACCCCCATAGGCAAAGTGGGGGAGAACAAGGGGTCACAAGACCAGTCAAGCAAAGCAAAGCAAAGCTCAAGGTGGATCACAAAGTCACCACGCATTCCGAGCACAAGTTCAAAGGCCACAAGGCCAGTTCACATGCAAGATCATATATAGAGATATACAAGAGCAAGAGTATATATATATGTGAAGGTACAAGCAAGGTCAAGAGGAGAGCAAGTGAGGCAAGACAGGCACAAGACCCAACTGCGTGCAGCAACGCTGATGATCACAAGGCGCAAGTGCCTTGGTGAAGACATCAGCAGTGTTGGCCTCAGAGGCCACGTACGCAAGTCGCAGCTGTCCACGCTGCTGTAGCTCACGAGCAAGAAAGTAGCGAAGAGCAATGTGCTTCGTTCTGTGCTCCAGTCGCTGCTCTCGACACAAGGCCAGCATGGCCTTGTTGTCTACGTACAGGACTGGAGGAGAACGAGGCTGCTCTCCAAGGTCGGTCAGCAAGTAGGTGAGCCAGCGTAACTCCTGTGCAGCCATAGCCCCAGCGTAGATCTCAGCCTCACAACTGGAGCCGAGAACAGAAGACGAGCGGGTGGCCCGCCACGAGACAGAGCCGGAACCAAGGCTGAAGGTGTAACCCTGAGACGACCGCTGCGTAGCCTGGTCGTCAGCCCAAGAAGCGTCTGCGTGCCCAGTGAGGACCACTGGACTGCGCCCTCCAAGCACTAGTCCCATGCCCGACGTACTGCACAAGTAGCGCAACACCCTCTTCGCTGCAGCCATGTGCTCTGGTCGGTGTCTCCCAGGAGCAACAAAGCGTGCGAGAATGCTAAGAGGGTATGCGAGGTCAGGTCGTGTGCAGGTCATCAGGTACATGAGGCAGCCAACAAGCTCTGCAAACGGGCCACTCGACTCTACGGACTCATCCGAAGGCAGAGCTGAGAGCGAGTGGCGAGTAGGCAGAGGAGTGGCCTGAGGCGAGGAGTACGTGAAGCCGAAGCGCTGAAGGACCTGCTGCACCATGTGTGACTGAGTCAGGGTAATGGTGCGGCGTGCTCTGTCCCGGGTGATCTGCAAGCCAAGGTAGCTGCGCAGTTCACCCAGGTCAGTGCACGTGTGTCTCTTCTGCAGCTCGGACTTCACGTAGGCGAGTCCAGCAGTGTCAGCTGTGGCAAAGACCAAGTCGTCGACGTACACGAGGATGTAGAACGGCGGCAGAGAGGTGTCGGTGCGCAGAAACAGCGACGGGTCGGCAGTGGAAGGAGCAAACCCAAGTGCCGCGAGCGTAGTCCTCAGTGTGTCGTGCCACTCACGTGGCGCCTGGCGGAGACCGTAGACTGGACGCCGGAGACTCCACTGGGTACCAGGAGGGAAAGACCCAGTGAAGCCAGGTGGGCGACGCAGCCAGATCTCCTCGTGCAGGCTGCCCTGCAAGAAAGCTGTGCTGAAGTCGAGAGAGTGCAGCTCGTAGTCACGGTGAGCAGCAACGTGTAGCAGAACCCGAAGAGTGGTCATCTTCGGGGTGGGGGAGAAGGTCTGAAAGTAGTCAACCCCCTGCCGCTGACTGAAGCCACGAGCCACGTAACGCGCCTTGAAGACAGGCGGAGAGCCCGGCGGCCGCTTCACCCTGAAAATCCACATGCCACTGACGATGTTCGCCCCAGGAGGGGGAACAGCGTCAACGTAGGTGCCTGTGGACTTCCAGGAAGCCATCTCTGCATCCATAGCTGCCTGCCACTGAGAGGAGTAGGGACCCTCTATCGCCTCCGCGTAAGAACGCGGAGTCGGGATGTCTGGTGCATCCGGGTCTCCCTCAGGGGCTAGCAGTACAGACGCGAGACGAGGTGCAGCGGCGGCTAGACACTGGAACTCCTCCTGCCTGTCCTCAAGGACGTCCGTGCCAAGGGCACACTCACCCCCGACGGACGGAGGACAGGCGGACTCAGACTCAGTGACAAGACGAGCAGCGTAGTCTAGACGACAGCGCGCAGCAAAGTCGACAAGCTCAGTGACAAGGGCAGACGCAGCAGACGACTCGAAGGAGGGGTCAGTGACAGCAGTAGCCAGGAGACGCGTGACAGTAGGACTGGCAGCACGAAGAGCGTCCGACTCCGGGTCGGCAAGAGCAGGAAGAGAGGAAGCAGGAGGAGAAGGCAAAGGGGCACGCAGAGGAGCAGTGGACGGACGCAGTGACATCCGGTGCGTGCCAGGGACAGGAGGAGGACGCTGACGCGACCCGCGACCACTAGCGCGCTCAGTACGAACAGGCGACACAGGACGAGACGCAGGCTCACGACGCTCAGTAAGACCTCCAGTCGGACCAGCGTAGGGAGAAGGAGCAGGCAAAGGGGAGGCAGGCTGTAGCTGTGGCTGTGACCGGACAGGCTGCGGACCCTCTAAGGGAGGAGGAGGAGGTGGAAGACCAAGAACCTGCTGCAGGAGCGGAACGAAGTACGGTCGGGGCCGCGCGGCGACGCTAGAAACAGCAGGAACAGCACCAGCAGCCCCGGCAGGAGCACCCACTCCAGCAGCACCTCCAGCAGCACCACCAGAAGCTCTAGAACCTCCAGCCGCAGCACCAGGAGCACTGTCAGTAGGGCCGCCAACAGCAGGCTCAGCGCCAACACCCTCAGGAGGACCAGCTCCAGGAGAACTCTCAGACTCAGCAGCTCCAGCACCCACAGTACGAGCGCCGGCGGGGCGCTCAGCAGCAGTACCCTCTGCAGTCGAAGAACCACCAGCACCAGCAGCACGTCTCCAGCGCCCGGCAAACCACTCACGCAGCTCCTGTGGGGAGAGTGGCTCCCGGCGAGACGAAGCACCCCCAGGCACAGCACCTCCAGGCTCAGCACCCCTAGACACAGCACCCCCAGGCACGGCACCCCCAGGCTCAGCACCCCCAGGCTCAGCACCCCCAGGCACAGCACCCCCAGACTCGGCACCTCCAGGCTCAGCACCCCCAGACTCGGCACCTCCAGGCTCAGCACCCCCAGACTCCGCACCCCCAGGCTCAGCTCCCGCAGCAGTACCAGAGTCACCAGTGACCTCGACAGGCTCGACCGCGTCTACCTGGGACACACCTGAAGGGGCAGGACCCTGAGGGGGGAGGGGGACTACCGGGGGGGGACCTGGTACCAAGAAGAGCGGGGGTGGGGGGAGGGACGGAGTGCGGTAGGGGAAGAGGCGGTAGTAGGGCACCGACTCGTCGAACGTGACGTCCTGGGAGGACAGAACACGTCGAGAGGTGGGGTGGTAAAACTGCCACCCAGGGGCGTCGGGGGGGAACCCCAGGAAGACGCAGGGAGAAGCACGAGGGGACAGCTTGTCCGCAGACAGGTCGCGAACAAACGCCCGAGATCCCCAGACCCGGAACGCCGACGCATCGCCAACCTTCCCGGTCCACAGCAGGGCTGGGGAGGTCTCCGGTCGAGAGACCCTGGGGTGGAGGTTGATCTGGTGCGCAGCGTACCTGACCGCAAACGGCCACAGAAAATGGGGAGCAGCCGCATGCATCATGGACGTACGAGCGACGTCCATGACCATGCCAATGCGGCGCTCAGCAATCCCATTTTGCTGCGGTGAGTCCGGAAGCGAGAAGGTCTGACGGATGCCTCGCACACGACAGTAGGCACTCAGGAGGCCGGAGGAGAACTCTCCACCTCTGTCCGAGTGCAGACGCAAAACAGGGAAGTCAGAGCCAAAGCTCCTCCGAAGCCGGAGACGAGCTGCGCGGATCCAGTCGATCAGCACCTCAGTGACCTCACCCTTGCTGCGCAAGGGGAAGACTGTGGTGTAACGCGAGTAGTCGTCAACCACCAGCAGGAAGTAGCGCTCCTGACCCTGTCCACGGACACGGGCTGGGCCCCACACGTCCATGTGAAGCGTCTGCAACGGGGCCTCTGTGGGAGGAAACTGGGAGGAGTGAGGGGCAGCACGCTGGCGCCCCTCGACGCAGGGGACACAGGTGGGGCCAGGGCCCGGAGGAAGGGGAGGGAGAGACCGGGGAAGACCAGACACAAGAAGACGGGAGGCCATGCCTCTGAGCCGAAGCAGAGAGGGGTGGCCAAGGCGGTGGTGCCAGAGGAGGGTCTCGTGAGACAGACGACGACACGAGCAGGGGGCAGACTCAAGACCAGACCTGGACGCTGCAGCAAACACCTGACCAGACGAAGGGACCCTACCAGACTCAGCACCTGGAGGAGAAGCAGTGGTCAGTGTGTACAGGCTCGACCCTGGCCGACGTGTAAACGTAGCCAGGTGGCGACCTGTATCCTCCTCCGTGCAGTGGGTCACCCGCTGACGAGCAGGGGTGAACTGGTGGACACCCGCATCCTGGAGGTCAGCACCACTCACCAAGTTCGTCGAGAACGAGGGGAGGTAGAGACCAGTCAGGGTGCCAGAGGGGGCCGCCGGACACGGGAGGACAGCGGAGAAGCGAGCCAGGACCGGCCCCCCAGAGGGGTCAGCCAGGGACACTGCAACCGGCCGACTCAGCGGCGTGAGAGTGGTGCGGTCCCTAAAGAAGGAGCGAGACGCTCCAGAGTCAAGTGTGAAGGTGTGAGAGGCCAAAGCCGACATAGTACCTGAGAGGGCAGACTCACCAGCACCTGAGAGAACAGACGCACTGGCACCTAGAGCAGCAGCCTCACTAGTACCTGACGCGGCAGTACCAATGCCCGGGTCGGGCGGGAAACACGGGTAACAGTCATCCTCATCACTACCAGTCACAGCATACATAGCAGAGAGAATAGCATCAAAGTCAAGATCATAAATAGCCACTCCAGCCCTAGACAGCTCTCCCCAGCGGGGGATCTCAGCGGCCTCCGGAAACTGCTGACGCCAGGCGTCGGTCAGGCGGCCAAAGCAGCGACGGGCTGTGTGGGCGCCTCCACACCTCTCCCCCGCACGGTCACCGGTGCGAAGAACGTAGGGGCAGGGACCAAGAGCACCACCGCGCTGACGCTGCAAGTACCACTCACGGAGCTGCTGAGGGCCGGGGACGGTGCGAGAGCGCTGCTGCTGCTGCGGCTGCTGCTGCTGCTGCTGCTGCTGCTGCTGCTGGCGCTGACCACCCCCAGAGCTGCTCCGCTGGGAGGAGCCACTCCGACCCCCGCCTCGATCACCACCCCCGCCTCCACCGCCACCCCTGTCTCCACCGCCACCTCCCCCACCAGGACCGTCGCTCCCACCGCTCCCACCGCCTCCTCCGCTACCACCTCCGCCGCCACCTCCGCCTCCACCGCCGCCACTAGTACCTCCACTCCCGCCACCACCTCCACCGCCACCCCCACTCCCCCCGCCACCCCCACCTCCTCCGCCACTGCCTCCTCTAGATCCACCCGCTCCCTTGCCCCCCTTGCCCTTGCCAGAGCGGCGTCTGCCGCTGGGGGCAGACGCCGCACCGACCGACTCAAAACCAGCGAGGTCGGCCGTAGCAGCAGAGGCGACAGAGGGCAGCAGGGGGGAAGGAGAACACCCCTCAAAGATGGGGGTGCGAGGGTCACCCCTAGAGGCCCCTACAGCGACAATACTCTTCTCAGCCGCTAGCAGGGACTCCTCAAGGAGGTCGACAGTGAGGGTGGTGGGACAGACAGAGAGAAACTGGTCCCTAACGACACGAAGGGACTCAGGAAGACGGGTGACGAGAAAGTAGAGAGTGATATACATGGGAGGAGGGTTTGCGGCGCGGAACTCAGCAGGAAGGGCAGCGCGGTAGCGAGCGTCACTAGCACGGAGGTGGGTAACGAGGTCAGCGACAGTGGGAAAGGAAGCGAGGTCAGGGAAGAGAAACGGTAGCATGAGGCGGCTAAGGGTAGCGGAGGAAGGGGAGGAGTAGCGTGCAACTACAGCGTCGGACAAGGCCTGAGCGGTCTTGCACTGACTAAAGTGGGCACGCTCAGAGGAAGGGAGGTGGCGACGCACAGTAAGACGTGCAGCAGCATCGCGGGTCGCCCACTTGGAGCGAACGGCAGAGTCAGCATCAGCAGGCGGGGCAGGGACAGCTCCAGAGACAAAGTCAAAGAGAGAGACCTCATCTATCGCATCACACAGTAAGTACAGCTGTAGGTCTTCAATCCAGACGGCAAAGTCAATGGCCCTCCCCTCAGCGTCAAAAGTAAGAACATTGGGGGTGGCCATGGCAGCAGCTGAAAGTCTCACCGGGCTGGAGGAGTCGGGTAGGTCAGCAGCAGAGGAACACAGCTCAGGGACAGCAGCACGGCTCCTCAGGTGGCTCGCGTGGCTCAGGCGGCTCGGGCGGCTCGGGCGGCTCGGGCGGCTCGGGCGGCTCGGGCGGCTCGGGCGGCTCGGGCGGCTCGCGCGGCTAGGGTGGCGTAGGGGCTCACGGGCGGCGCGGGCTGCTGGGGCTGCTCACGTGCAGCACGGCGGGCTGCAGCAGGGCCGGTGGCGGGCTGTAGCAGGGCCGGCGGCGGGCTGTAGCAGGGCCGGCGGCGGGCTGTAGCAGGGCTGGCGGCGGGCTGTAGCAGGGGCCGGTGGCGGCTGTAGCAGAGCCGGTGGTGGGCTGTAGCAGGGCCGGTGGCGGGCTGTAGCAGGGGCCGGTGGCGGCTGTAGCAGGGCCGGTGGCGGGCTGGGGGGCTGTAGGCGGGGCCGACGCGGCGGGCTGTAGCAGGGGCCGGTGGCGGGCCTAAGCGGGGCCAGCGCGGGGCCGACAGGGCGTAGGTGGGGCCGGCGCGGGGCCGAATAGGGGCCTAAGCGGGGCCAACGGAGCCTACGCGGCCCCGACACGGGGCCGAGACGGGGCCTGGGCGGGGCCTACGCGGGGTCGACGAGGTGTACGCGGGGCCTACGCGGGGTCGACGAGGTGTACGCGGGGTCGACGAGGTGTACGCGGGGTCAACGAGGTGTACGCGGGGTCGACGAGGTGTACGCGGGGCCTACGCGGGGTCGACGAGGTGTACGCGGGGCCTACGCGGGGTCGACGAGGTGTACGCGGGGTCGACGAGGTGTACGCGGGGTCGACGAGGTGTACGCGGGGTCGACGAGGTGTACGCGGGGCCGACGCGGGGCCGACGAGGGGTACGCGGGGCCTACGCGGGGCCTACGTGGGGCCGACGAGGGGTACGCGGGGCCTACGCGGGGCCGACGAGGGGTACGCGGGGCCGACGAGGGGTACGCGGGGCCTACGCGGGGCCGACGAGGGGTACGCGGGGCCGACGAGGGGCCTAAGCAGGGGCCGACGAGGGGCCTAAGCGGGGCCGACAAGGGGCCTAAGCGGGGCCGACGAGGGGCCTAAGCGGGGGCACGACTGGAGGGGCGACTCGGAGGGTCGCTAAAAAAAATGCGCGCCTCGGGGCGCGCTTCGGTGGGCCCTAGGAACAGGCCCTAGGAAGGGACCTGCTCTGATTCCATGAGAAAGTACGAACGAGAAGTGAAATGACTATGAACGAAGAGAGTACAAATAGGAAACCCTAATTGGGTTGTACCCCCTATGGGATACCCCACTATAGCCTACAGAAACAAGTAAGCTATATGTTCTGACAAGCCCCACCGTTGATCCCTAGTCGGCTGCGTCGTTCCTCTGTGTATCTTGTGCTAACACCATCTCCCACACTCTGACTTGTGGTGCAGGGAACATCAAGAAACCGCCCCCTGCGGTGATGCTCAGGTGGATCTCACGGGCCTGGAAGGCCGTGCCACTAGAGCTGATCAAGAAGGCATTCCTCACCTGTGGCATCAGCAACGCGCTTGACGGCAGTGAGGACAACCTTGCCATGGCGCAAAGGCAAAGCCAGCTGACCCACGAGGTCGACGTCGATGACGAGATCGTCGCCAACGGCTTCTTCGGCAACAACTGCGAGGAGCCGGAGTCTGACGACGAGTAGATTTCTAGTTAGGGGTGTAATTTTTAATGTGTAATTAGATCATTGGTAGAGAGGCATGTGTAGGAATCATGTTACTGTAGGTAAAAATGTTTAGATAAAAAAAAAATGGAACGACTACCCCCTGGGGGGAAGGGATGCGCTTATAAAAAGTACAGGCATTCTAGTGGGTGCGTTTATAATTGAGTACCGGTCATAAGCGCATGGCTCCATATAGAAGTGCCGGCGCCTTTAATCAGGCAGCGCTACTATCCGGGGCGATACGGTACGTGCGTTGGCCGCTGTCACGTGCCCGATTGGTCAGTTAGGAACAAGCCCCCAAAAGTCAGAGAAATTTCTCTGATTTGCATGGAAAACTCTGAGAATTCGTAAATTTTTTTTTTTTACTGAGCTCAGTTAAAATCAGAGATTCTAGGGCCCCAACTCTGTAATTTTCAAAGAAATTCTAAGGCTAACTCTGACGTTTCAGAGTTTTACGGGAGCGTACTCTGCGTACCAAATCCGTTTTCTACTTGCGTTCTTGACAGGTGATTCGGTTTGGACTTCACGGGTCACAGCAGATTCGCACTGTCAACGCAAAATCGGCTTGAAACGGCAAATCCGCGCCTTACAGCAAAAGATCTTCGCCCAATCACCAAGAAATTCCACCTGACATTGCAGATTCGCCCTTTCACACCACAAGATTCGCCCTAAGACAGAAATTCGCCCTCTCAAAGCATGTTCTCCCAAAAATGAGAAAATATGAACGAGAATGTGTGTTCACTATAGGGTTCGAAGTACATATAGCAAAGGAACACATGAAGAGGTGCACCACCTACAAATTTAATAACTACACTACTGCTAGAACTACATGCAGTTATAATAAATATAATTTTGACAAAAAACCCCCTTGTTCTAGCATGTTTCGGTATCAGATGAAACATTGAAGTCATTTCTGATGAAACATTTAGTACATTGATGTTTCAGACCTTTTTTTGAAGGCACTCTGAAAGTTCAGTTAAAAAAAAAATTGTGTACTAGTCTGACAAATTAGACAGGCCAAAAACGAATCTGAGGGCCTGGTTAGGAATAATTCCCTAAGCGGACAACTTTCAGTGATCGAAAAAAAAAACCCACACTGATGATGCAGGGTAAATTTTTCAAAACAGGATGTTACACTGCTCTATCAGTGTAATGAAAAAGTGCACACTGCTCAGAAGGGTTTTGAAAAATGCTCCACTGCCAATCGTGAGTTGGCCAAATCCAAAACGAAGCCCTGATACTCGCATCTTGTAAGGAAATTTTCAGCATTCCTCACCGCACATCTCAAAATCGCGTACAGGACCAACTGCTTCTTTGGTCGTTCTTGCTAACGGTGTTTCGCCGCCTTCGCGCGTCACATTCAGAGCTAACGTTTCAAATTTAGGCACCCTGACTTCCGCCTTTATTTTTTTGTTTTTTTAGGCGGTATGATTTCCGCCTAAATTTAGGCACATTTTTTCCAGAAAAGTAGCACTCTGATTGCTCAGTGTTGGGAAGTTATAAGTCCTGATTATTCAGAGTGGGAACGAGCTGTGCGTTATTGTCAAACTTCTATGTTGCTCATTGTGTAGGCTGTAGTGGGGTAGCCCATATGGGGTACAACCCAATTAGGGTTAGCACTTGTACCCATCATGCTGTTAGTCATTTCATTCTTCGTTCATTCTCCTAACATGGTTTCAGAGTAGGTCCTAGCCTAGGACTGTTTTTTTTTTTTTTTTTTTTTTTGGACCCACCATTACTTAGTGACCGACTGCGGTTATCGCGTTACCCCACGCCCTGCCCTGCGCTGCGCCATCAGCGCGCGCCCTGCCCTGCCCTGCCTTGCGTCACACTGCCCATGTACGCCCAGCCCTGCGTCGCGCTACCCTGTGCACGCCCTGCCTTGCCCTGTGTCGCGCTGCCTCGCGCACGCCCTGCCTTGTCCCGCGTCGCGCTGCATCGCGCACGCCCTGCCTTGCCCCGCGTCGCGCTGCCCCGTGCACGCCCTGCCCTGCCTTGCGTCGCGCTGTATCGCGCACGCCCTGCCCTGCCCCGCGTCGCGCTGCATCGCGCACGCCTTGCCCTGCCCCGCGTCGCGCTGTCTCGCGCATGCCCTGCCCTGCCCCGTGCCCTGCTGCCCTGCGCGTCGCGCCCTGCTGCAGCCCGCGCATCGCGCTCTGCTACCCCGCGCGTCGCGCTCTACTGCAGCCCGCGTGTAGCGCCCTGCTGCCCTGCGCGTCGCGCCCTACCGCCTGCCGGTTAGGCCTGCCGCGGGCCCTCCCTTCGCGACGCCGCGCCTGCCCGTTACGCCCGCTGCCATGCTCGCCCGTTAGGCCCGCCGCGGGCCCTGCCTTCGCGCCGCCGTGCCTACCCGTTAGGCCCATCACGGGCCCGCCCGTTTGCCCCTCCCGCACCTGTCCGCTACGCCCGCCGTGGACCCACCCCTTGCGGCCGCCGTGCCTGTGTTTTACACCCGCCGCGGGCCTGCACTCGCTGCCCAGCGCCGCCCTACCCGTGCGCGCTGCTGCCCGCACCAGCGCCCTGCCCTGCCAACGCGCCAGCGCCCTGCCCTGCGCGCGCTGACACCCTACTCTGCCCTACCCGAGCCGCCTCTGCAGCACCCTGTGCGCCCTTCTAAAACATAAAAAAATAAACAAATAAATTAATTTTAAAAAAATCCCTTGGTGCTTGTGCCCTAGGAGCTATTGCCTGCTACTGGCCGCGCGCCGCCCTGCTCTAGCCGCACCCCGCCCTGCTCTAGCCGCGCGCAGCCCTGCTCTGGCCGCGCATCACCCTGCTCTGGCCACGTGCCGCCCTGCTCTGGCCACACTCAGCCCTGCTCTGGCCGCGCGCCGCCCTCCTCTAGCAACGCTCAGTCTTGCTCTGGCTGCGCGCCGCCCTTCCCTGACCGTGCACCGCCCCGACCTGCCCTGGTGCCTCCTCACCACCCTTCCTTCCCTACGTGCTGCGCTGCTGGTCACATGACTTCTCTTCACAGCAGCGGTGGGAGTGGTGGCAATGGTGGCGGCAGCAGTGGGAGTGGTGGCGGCCGTCATAGCAGTCGCTGTGGAGCTGTTCGATGGGGAGTTTCTGGCGGTGGCCAGAAGCAGCTGCAGCGGCGTCCGTGTGAGACCGTTACACCCCAGCAACTTTGTGAGTGGTTTGCTCAGCGTTGGGCGTCTCACTGTAGTGGCCGTAGTGGCAGTCGCTGTGCAGCTACTCCGTTGGGAGGTTCTGGCGGTGGCCAGATGCAGCTGCAGTGGCGTCCGCGTGAGACCCTTACACCCCAGCAGCTTCGTGAGAGGTTTGCTCAGCGTTGGGCGTCTCAGCGTAGTGGCCGTAGTGGCAGTCGCGGTACAGCTACTCAGTTGGGAGTTTCTGGAGGTGGCTCGGTGCAGTTGCAGCGGCGTCCACGTGAGACCCTTATGCCCCAGCAGCTTTGTGAGTGGTTTGCTCAGCGTTGGGCGTCTCAGAGACGTGCTGAGGGTGACTGTTACCTGTGTGTGCTGCCCCACCCAGGTATAGAGGCTGCTGCTCTAGGTGCTAGGGAGTCTACTCTCTCAGGTACTGGTGAGTCTGCTCTCTCTGGTACTACGTCTGCTGCGGCCCTGCACAACTTCACGCTTGACTCATGTGCTTCCCGCTGTTCCTTTCGCGACAGTACCATAGTCACACCGCTTTCTGCACCTATTGCTGTCTCTTTGGCTGACCCCTCTGGGGGCCCAGTCCTTCCACGTTCCTCCACTGTTCTGCCTTGTCCGGCGGTTCCATCTGGCTCATTGTCAGGTCTCCACCTCCCCTCGTTCTCTACGAACTTGGAGAGCACCACTGTCCTTCAGGATCAGTGGGTTGACACCTTCACCCTTGGAAGACAGCGTGTGGCGATCTGTACGTGCTACTGGACTGGCAGGCACCAAGCCACGATCACCCGTCGGCCTGGGTCGAGTCTGTACACACTGACTACTGCGCCTCTTTAGGTAGCTGCGTCTGCGTCTTCGTTAAGTTAGCTAGCGCCCCCCTGCTCGTGTCACGCCCTGTCGCACCGGACGCTCCTCTGGCACCACCGCCTTGGTCACCCCTCCGTGGCATGCCCCCGTGGCATACACTCCCGTCTCCTTGTCTCTGGTCTTCCCAGGTCTCTGCCTCCCCTCCCAACCTCGCCTGTCCCTCCCTGCCTTCCCTGTGTCGAGGGGCGGCAGTGCGCCGCTCCTCACTCCTCCTCGTTCCCCCCGACGACAACTCCCCTGCAGACTTTCCACCTGGACGTGTGGGGCCCTGCCCGCGTCCGTGGGCAGGGCCCGGAGCGGTACTTTCTGCTGGTTGTTGACGACTACTCGCATTACACCACGGTCTTCCCCTTGCGCAGTAAGGAGGAGGTCCTTGATGTTTTGATCCCTTGGATCTGTGCTTTCCGTCTCCAGCTTCGCGAGCGGTTCCACGAGGACATTCCTGTCCTGCGTCTGCACTCTGACACAGGTGGTGAGTTTGCCTCCGACCTCTTGCGGGACTTTTGTCGTGGGGAGGGCATCCGCCTGAAGTTCATGCTTCCGGCCTCTCCACAGCAGAATGGGGTTGCTGAGTGCCGCATTGGTTTAGTCATGGAGGTCGCTCGTACCTCAATGATCCATGTGGCTGCCCCCCAATTTTTTGTGGCCGTTTGCAGTCCAGTACGTTGCGCATCAGCTCAACCTCTGGCCCCGTGTCTCCTTGCCGGAGACCTCGCCCACACTGTATTGGACGGGGGAGGTTGGCGATGCGTCGGTGTTCCGGGTCTGGGGATGTCGTGCCTTTGTCCACGATGCTTCCGCGGACAAGCTCCCCTCCCGCGCCGTTCCCTGTATCTTCCTTGGCTTTCCCCCTTGACACGTCTGGCTGGCAGTTTTACCACCCCACCACGTGCCGTGTCTTCCCCTCTCAGGACGTCACGATTGACGAGTCGGTCCCCTTTTACCGTCTCTTCCCTTACCGCACTGCCCCTCTCCCCACCCCCGCCGCTCTTCCTCGCTCCTGGTCCTTTTTCGGTAGACCCCCTCCACCCTCAGGGTCCTGCTCCCTCAAGTGTGTCTCAAGTAGACCCCCCCCCCTGTGGCTGAACCTGTCGAGGTAGCTGTCGACTCAGGTGCTGCTAGGGGTGCTGCGTCTGAGGGTGCTAGGCCTGCGCGCGCGGAGCCGGGGGGTGCTGAGCCTGAGGGTGCGGAGCCTGTGGGTACTACGTCTGGGGGTGCTGAGCCTCGAGGTGCTGTGTCTGCTGGAGGTCCTTCGGGTGCCTCGTCACAGCGGGAGCCTCTCTCTCCATTGCAGCTGCGCGAGTAGTTTGCTTGGCGCTGAAGTGGCGCTGCTGGAGCTTGGGGGCCTGCTGTTGGAGACAATGCCGCTGGGGGCCCTGGAGCTGGAGGCATTGGAGGTGCTTGTGCAGGAGGCGCTAGAGGTGCTGCAGGTACTAGAGGTGTTGGAGGTGCTGGCGCTGGTCCTGGCGGAGGTGTCAGTACTACGTATGGGGGTGCTGAGCCGGAGGGTGCTACATCTGGGGGTGCTGAGCCGGAGGGTGCTACATCTGGGGGTGCTGAGCCTAGGAGTATTACCCTTGCTGGAGGTACTCCGGGTGCCTCGTCCAGGCGGGAGCCTCTCTCACCATAGCAGCTTCGTGAGTGGTTTGCTCAGCGCACCCGCCTTTGGAGTGCTGCTGCTGGAGCTGCTGCATCTCGAGGTGCTCATACTGGAGGAACTGGAGCTGCCGGAGCTGGTGGTGGAGCTGGAGCTGGTGGTGTTGCTTCTGCTGGAGCTGCTGGTCCTGGAGGTGCTCGTTTTGGAGGTACTGGAGCTGGTGGACCTGGTGGAGCTTCTCTTGTGTGAGAGTACGACGGCTTATGCCAGCTATGCTTGCTTGCCTCTACTTTATCATGCTATTTCTAGCATAGGATAATCATATGCATGCATGAATTGCTTGATTTCCTAGGCTAGGTGCTTTCCTATATTTTATTATAGTTATAGCACCGAGCTAGGTTGCGTGCACCGAATTCTGGCTTTTCGGTTGCCACCGAATTGCCTTCTACCGAATTCGGTAAGGATCTGTTTGGGACGCTTTGCGACCCGCGGAACCTTCGCGTAACACCTGGTTACGGGGCCTTGTCTCGAGCTTATATATAGCCTCGTGTTGTACCCAGGTGGACATTCAATTCAATTTGAATCATCTTTTCTGAGCTCGATCCTAGATCCTCACACTTGGTAATCAGAGCGGGTTTACACGCGAGGTCTTCAACCGCTTAGTTCCGGCCTTTAAAAACCGCGGGGGCGACGACGAAAGCGCCGATACGGGTATGTAAAACCAATTCCGCGCAATTTTTCTAAGTCCTCCTCGATTCTGTTTTCGAACACCCCTCAGATTTACTGGTGGAAAGGTTGGAGTTTCGACCGTTCGATCGAGTTTCATCTCAACGGCCCAGAGAATTTCGCCCCAAAAAGTTGGAATTTGGAGCGTCAGATCGATTTTCTCCTCAACGGCCAAGATCGGACGCGAATTTCGCTCAAGGGAGATTTACACAACCTACACAATTCGCGCTCATCGATTCTACAGTCAATTTGACTCGGAGTAAGTCGATCAGCACCTAGAATTTGATTATTTTCTTCGCGCATCTTCCTGTAAATCACCAAATGGGGGAAAAAAGAGATATTTAAGTACAGAAAATCGCGGAGTTACGTGCCGAGCATAAGCAAATACGTGCAGCGCTCCCACGACTCGAAAAACTCCTTGCGAACCAGTCGGCAACCGCCACAGCAGCAGCGACAACAGTAGCAGCAGCAGCAGCGGCTACACCGACAATTCTACATGCGACAACGGCAGCAGCTACAGTTAACCTCGAAGCAGTGAAGCTGAGGCTACCGGAGGCGTTCGATCCTACAGTAAAAAGGAACGACGTTTGTCGATTTGTAGCTGAACTCGAAATTTACTTCGAAGCCGTTAGATGCACGACCCCGACAAAAGACGCAATGCGCATACGGCTCGCAGCAACACTGTTACGTGTCGAGAGTCTAAGTAATTTAAGAGTAGAAACGGGGGCCTAGGCTTAGTAGCCTAGGCCCTAACTTAGGTATCGAGCGGGTTTTTCCCTAGGAGCAATGTCGAGTGAGTTGAGAGGGAAATTGGTGAAAAGGTGGTTTCACTATAGGTTCAGGGGTACATATAGCATAGAAACAAAATAAGGTGCACCACCAACAAAAGTTTACATAACTACACTAACTACAACTACAAGCAATTATAAAACATGACAAAATATTTCGACACGCCCCCATAATGCTTGTAGGTAGGTATGTAGTTACAGCAACAGCAGGTACCCCTACCATCTCCTCACCCTCCTCCTTCCCCTCCCCCACACTGCTGCAGAAGCAGCAGAGAAAGGGGGAAGAGAGGAGAGGTGGAGGGACGGCTGCTTGTTGCCTCACACCCGCCACCCCGGTACCACTCCCCCTCCTCACCCACATCCTCACACCCTCCTCCCCCAGCGGCAGCTGCAGCGGTGGGACTGAAAGAAGGAGGAGGGAAAGGGAGAGAGTTGACCCCACGCTCCAACACCCTCCACCCCCATACCCTCCTCCCCACGGCTGCAGGGAGACAAGAGAAAGGGGGGGGTGGGAAGGAAGAAAGCCGCAGAGCGGCGAAGAGGCGTCGGTGCAGATGGGTCAGGGGCGGCAGCAGGGAGTGCAGGGGCGGAAAGGCCCGTCGCGGGCCAGTGCCACGGGGCGCACGACGGGTAGCATAAAAGGGCCCGATCGTGTGCCTCGGGGCACACGACGAGCAGGGCACCATCGTGTGCCACGGGGCGCACGATGGGCAGTAGAAGGGCACCGTCGCGTGCCACGGGGCGCGCGACGGGCAGGGAAGGAGTCACACGCCCGTGGGCGGGACAATGTAAAAATAAAGTCGTCACGCGCCCTAGGCGCGCGACCGGAAAACCTTAGCAGCGGAAGTGTAAAGTGGGCCCACAGGCCAGGACGAACCTAGCTCCGATAACATGTCGAGAGTCTAAGTAATTTAAGAGTAGAAACGGGGGCCTAGGCTTAGTAGCCTAGGCCCTAACTTAGGTATCGAGCGGGTTTTTCCCTAGGAGCAATGTCGAGTGAGTTGAGAGGGAAATTGGTGAAAAGGTGGTTTCACTATAGGTTCAGGGGTACATATAGCATAGAAACAAAATAAGGTGCACCACCAACAAAAGTTTACATAACTACACTAACTACAACTACAAGCAATTATAAAACATGACAAAATATTTCGACATTACGAGGCCCAACTCTAGAGTGGATCAACAACAGAATAGTCCAAGGCGAGGGGACGTGGGCGCAGTTTCCGGCAGCAGTGATCGAACAGTTCGACACGTTGAACAATAGCTACTACGGAACACGACGCAACAAGCCAACTAGTGGCATGGGGCGATTGGCACCACCCACGACTGCCGACCCGATGGAGAAACGACGAGGGCGATGTGGAGCAGCGGCTAGCAAATAATGAGACGTGCAAATTTTGCGGCGCTACAGGACATCGTATCTTGGCGTGTTGGAAAATGGAGAGAAGGTGTGCGGAGCTGAAGGACAAGAACAGTGCGGCACCCCCGAAGCAGAAAACAAACAACGTGGCAACTTCGGAGAGGGCGAAAAAAGGAGAATATGGTGGCACAAATTAAAAACGTCACGACCAGCCGGCACCAGGGGAAATCGCCGAGACTAATGGAGGATCCGCGAAACAAGACCCTGCACCGACCGGGAAACTCCAGCCGTATACCCCGACAAGTAAGAATATTACTTCTCGTGGGTTTCAAGCCTTTATTAAGGGAGAGTCAGGAATTAAACCGGTACCGGGTATTATGGGGACCCTACTCCAGAGCGCTAATACGGGTCGAGCGTTCTGAGGAGTTAATATTCTCTCCCAGCAGCACTGTTGAAAGGCTCCCTGTTCCCCACAGATGAAGCCTACACAGCTGCAAAGGCTTAGTGGAAGGTTCCAGGCCCAAGAGAAGCCCAATCGGCCTCGGATAAATCCTTCTAACCTTTCTCAGTTGAAAACTGATACTGAAGCTGCATCTTTGAGCGCAAGACCTAGGGATAACATATTCGACGTACCCTACGATCCTATAAGCGATACCATCTACGGATACTCGGAGCAGCAGCAACCACTAGTACTCGAGGTGATCTGCAACGGGCGTCGCCTCCAGGCCCTGGTGGACAGTGGTGCGTCCCACTCGGTGTGCGACCGCGGGACGTTGGAGAAAATTGGAGAATCCTAAGAAGAAACCCAGTTTATAGCAACGATGGTGGACGGTACGAAGCTTCCCATCCACGGAAAGTCAGCACTTCAGCTGCAGATAGGGGCGTTGAGGTGGAAGCCGACGTTGCCGATAGGGATTAGATTTCATCTTGGGGCAAGATTTTCTGAAGCGGTTCAACCCCAAGATCGACTGGGTCAACCGGAAAACGTGCATCTACAACAACGGGAAACGAATGGAGCTGCGAAGCTTGACGGATACAGGGAGCGTTCCTGAAACGACACTGGCACAGTTCGCACGGACAGTGAACGAGAGTAACTCGGGTTATTTAGCACTGGTTATAGCAGCAGCAGAGGAGGAGGTCTTGGAGCAGTACAAGGATATAATGCCGGACGACCTACCCACAGGCGTATCTCCAGCACGCACCCACGAGCACGAGATTGTGGAGGAACCAGGTGCGAAACCCGTCTCACGTGCACCATACTGACTGGGTCCAACTGAACAGACAGACATGAAAAACAGATAGAGTATCTACTAGACAGACAACTGATCCACCCATCCACCTCTCCCTACGGTGCACCAGTTCTCTTCACTCCAAAGCCAGACGGTAGTTTACGGATGTGCATCGACTACCGCGCACTGAACAAACAGACAACACTGACTACAGCGCCAGTACTCATCCTACCGGATCCACACAGAGACTACGTGGTGGAAGCAGACGCTAGTGACCAAGCAGTCAGAGCAGTACTGATGCAGCATCACGAACGCAATTTGCAGCCCATCGCCTACCTCAGTAAGAAGCTATTACAGTGGAAGAAAGACTTAGCTGTAAGGAAGGGTTCAGGAAAGATTTGGGTACCGAATTACGCCCCGCTACGGCAGATCCTATTGGAGGAGTTTCACGACGTACCTTACGCGGGACATTTCGGGAGCAACAAGACGTTAGCAGGGATAGCGAAGTATTACTACTGGCCCGGGATGGCAGCAGATGTGCAGCAGTTCGTCACCTCTTGCGACACGTGCCTGCGGATGAAGAGCAGCAAGCAGAAAACAGCAGGGTTACTTCAGTCTCTACCCGTACCGGAGCAGCCATGGCAGGTAGTTAGCCTCGACTTCATCACAGGACTTCCTTCGACCTCACGGGGACATGATTCCATCCTCATGGTGATCGATAAGTTCTCCAAAATGGGTCACTTCATACCGACCAACGCCACAGCTACAGCTGAAGCAACTGCTCGACTCTTCTTCGACCGCATCATCACCATCCACGGCATCCCCGCTACACTCATCTTAGACAGAGACCCCAAATTCACGAGTAAGTTCTGGACGGAGCTCATGGGACTGTTGGGGACAAAGCTTGCAATGTCTTCAGCATACCACCCCCAGACTGACGGACAGACAGAGCGACTCAATCAAGTGGTTGAACAGTTACTGCGCACAGCTTGCAAGGACGAGGTCAGCCACTGGGACACACAGTTACCAACCCTAGAGTTTGCTTACAACAACGCATCACATGCGGCCACAGGGAAAACTCCTTTCTTCCTATGTTACGGACGGGATCCACTCACACCACAGCAGCCAACTACATCGGCACACGTCCAAGCCGCACATGACTTCGTCACCACCATGCAGCAGCTATGGGAGAAGACTCAGCGACGTCTCACCACGATGCAGACCTCCCAGAAGCAGTATGCCGATCGTCAGCGACGTGATCACTCAGTAGCAGTCGGAGATCAGGTGCTTCTTGACACGCGCAACTTGAACCTGTCTCACCTCCCATCTAAACTCCGGCCTCGCTTCTGTGGTCCTTTTCTCGTTGAGGCACAGGTGACACCAATTACATTCCGCTTGCGCTTACCAGATACATGGAAGCTTCACATCGCTTTCCATGTCCAGCTACTGAAACCCTACAAGGACCCCAACCAACAGTTCCAAGGACGGCAACTACCGCCACCACCACCTGTTCTCATACAGGATGAACCCGAGTACGAGATCGATCGCGTTCTCACCCATCGGCGCCGCGGTGGCAAGACTCTTGAGTTCCTGATACGCTGGAAGGGATACGACCCCACTGAGGACAGTTGGGTTGCATAAGCTGATATGGGCAACGCACGCCGTGCTCTCAAAGACTATCTAGTCAAGCAGGGTGTATCTCACGCCACCCAGCTTTGACGGGGGGACGTGTGAGAGTACAACGGCTTATGCCAGCTATTCTTGCTTGCCTCTACTTTATCATGCTATTTCTAGCATAGGATAATCATATGCATGCATGAATTGCTTGATTTCCTAGGCTAGGTACTTTCCTATATTTTATTATAGTTAAAGCACTGAGCTAGGTTGCGTGCACCGAATTCTGGCTTTTCGGTTGCCACCGAATTGCCTTCTACCGAATTTGGTAAGGATCTGTTCGGGACGCTTCGCGACCCGCGGAACCTTCGCGTAACACCTGGTTACGGGGCCTTGTGTCGAGCCTATATATAGCCTCGTGTTGTACCCAGGTGATCATTCAATTCAATTTGAATCGTCTTTTCTGAGCTCGATCCCAGATCCTCACATCTTGCTTGTCTTGTATGCATCTCCTTATATTTGCTGTATACTTGCATGTGAACTTGCCTTGTGGCCCCTTGCTTACTCTCGTAGTGTGTGGTGACTCTGAGCTCCACCCTGAGATTTGTCTTGTTCTTGTAGACGGATCTTGTGTTCCTTGCTTGTTCTTGCTAACTGGTTTTGTGACTCTTGCTTGCTCTCAGCCTGTGTGGTATCCTTGAGACCCACTCTGAGTTATGTGTTGCTTTCTACGTGCCTACGTCACCTAGACTAAGGGGGTGTGTCAACATATATTTTCTTGGATGCATGTCATTCTGAGTGCATGTCATCCTAACATCCTGCCGAGTGCTCGTGCTATTCATGCGTGCATTGTTTGCACGAGCATATGCTATTGTGCATGGCTGTTGGATATTATCATCTCTGTGTGTTTTTCTCCAAGTTTAAATGCTTGATCATGCAGGAGAAATTCAGAGCTTTCCAACGATACCAATATCGCCTTATTCCGACCAAGATCGCCCAAGTTACAAGATTTCCAAGACTTGGATTTCTTATTACCTTTTGGGGTTATATCTAATTTGGGTGATTACTTGGATATGATTATAAAGGGATCTTTGGTTGGGTGGTTAGGAAGGTAACTTTGACTTTTGGATTGGGGTGGCTAGAAGTTTCTAGCATGGGTTGCAAATGTTGCAACACCTGGGCAAAATCCAACTAGATTGGATTTTGCATGTGACACGTCAAGGACCTCATGATGAGGGTTGCATCCTTGCTGCTAGGAAGGTTCCTACCATCCTTCCCTAGCTCTTGGAGAACCCCTTCCCTCTCATGGTTCTCTTGGAGGTTCCCAACTCCAACTTTCTATGCCGTAATGTTTGTACTTCCTCCACCAACCTAGTCATGCAGCTGCTGGACGTTTTTACTTGGTTCTCAATCTATAGACCATCTTAACAACTGATTCAACTTGGAGATGGTAGCTAAGTCTAAGGCGCACAATCCTATCGAGCGGATTTGCGTTTAGTTGAGAAATGAGTTCGTCGTAGGTTCTCAAAGTGACGGATCCTGAACAACATATTTCATATGTTGCATTTTGTTTGGTCTAGGTGCTACTGTTTTGCCATATCTCTAGATTAGGGTTTCATGCATAACTTAGTAACTTTCTCATCTAATCATTTCCTTACCCGTTTAGTAGCTTGACAGGAACTTCGCTGACGTATGAACATATGGGGACAGCGACTACTTCCATAGTGCCAGCAACTCCCTCACCGTGTCGATGGTGCGGGGGACTTCTTTTTCCTTATCTCGAGGAACAAGGAGGGTAATCGAGTAAACAGCGAGTGCCACTTCTTCACCAGAGCGCACGGGGTCCAGCCTCTCATCTGGGTCATCGCTAAAGTATCCGTCATCCTCCTCTCCTTCCTCCTCTTCCGCAGGTACATTGTCGCCGTCAATGGCCGGGGCGTCACCCTCGGCCTTTTTCCCCTTGTTCTCCACTGTATGCTTGTCTCCCCGGATTTCTTGTCCTCTAGGAGCTTGAAGCTTAGCATGGCGAGCATTTTCTCTAGCGACATTCGGGCGTTATCCACAAACTGGCCAATTGCCTCCTTCAGCATCGGCGTTTGCGTAGCAGGTTTTGACTGGTATCCCTTGTCTAGCAGCGAGCGCTGAGCAGCAGCATTCTTCTGAAGAGCAGAAGGCACAATCTATTCGGAGGACGGCCCATGATGCAAGGATGACATTGTGAAAGCAACAGCGATACTGATAATAAAACCAGTATGAGCACTGACACCTTATAACGCCTCTAAACCGGCTTAGGTCTTGCCTTCTCCTTTTCCCTCGATGGTATCCATGCGTTGGTTTTGAACCAAGTTGTAAAATGCAGTATCGTGTCAGATCTATATGACATAGCTACTGTAGACTATAGTGGGGTAGCACATATGGGGTACAGCTTTCTAGGATTTGTACTTGTACCCCACTTTCCCTTAGTCATTTCATTCTCGTTCAGTTTCTCATGGTATCGAGCAGGTTCCCCTGTGGGAACTGTTCCTAGGGCCCACCACCTTTTTTTTCCTGCCCGGAGCGCGCTCTACACTGCCCGAGTCGCGCTCCCCTCTCACGGCCCCGTCGTGCCGCCCTTTCGACCCCGTCGCGCCGCCTTAGCGGCCCCGTCGCGCCGCGCTTGCGGCCCCGTCGCGTCGCCCTTGCGGCCCCTTCACGTCGCACCGCCCTAGTGGCCGCGTCGCGCCGCCCTCGCGGCCCAGATCCGCCGCCCTCGCGGCTCCATCTCGTCACGCCGCCATCGCGGCCCTTTCACGCCGCCCTCGCGGCCTCTTCAAGCCGCCCTCGCGACCCCCCCCCCCTCCTAGCCGCCCTAGCGGCCCCGTCGCCTACCCCTGCGGCCCCGGCGCCGCCCTTCCCTGCCTCGGCGCCGCCTCTGCTGGCCCAATCGCCTACCCCTGCAGCCCCGGCGCCGCCCTTCCCTGCCTCGGCGCCGCCTCTGCTGGCCCCGTCGCCTACCCCTGCGGCCCCGGCGCCGCCCTTCCCTGCCTCGGCGCCGCCTCTGCTAGCCCCGTCGCCTACCCCTGCGGCCCCGGAGCTGCCCTTCTCGGCCCCGGCGCCGCCTCTACTGGCCCCGACGCCGCTCCACCCGGCCCCGCCGTCCCCACGCGGCCCCGCCGTCACCACCGAGCCGCCGGCGCCGCCGAGCTACAGCCGAGCCGCCTGATCCGCCCGAGCCGCCGCGCCGCCTGAGCCGCCCAAGCCGCCGGGTCGCCGAGCCGCCGAGCTGCAGTTGCTGCCGAGCCGCTGTACCGCCGAGCCGCCCGAGCCGCCCGAGCCGCCGAGTCGCCGAGCCGCAATTACTACCGAGCCCCCGTACCGCCGAGCCGCCCGAGCCGCCCGAGCAGCCGAGTTGCCGAGCCGCCGAGCCGCCGAGCCACCTGAGCGGACCTGTCCGGTAAGAGCAGCGCCTCTGTCACTACACTGCCCTTACCCTACTGTTCGCGCTGCTAGCCTACTACTGTCATGGCTACTCCTAGTGTCCTCGCTTTTGACGCTGAGGGTCGGGCCATTGACTTTGACGTCTGGGTAGATGACCTGCAGCTTTTCCTACAGTGCGATAGGGCAGACGGTCTCTCCCTCTTTAACCTCATCTCTGGTGCCTCTCCTGCCCCTGCTGCTGATGCCGACGCCACTGTTCGCTCATAGTGGGCCACACGCGATGCTGCTGCACATCTTGCTGTGCGTTGCCACCTGCCTACATCTGAGCGTGCGCACTTTAGCCAGTACAAGAGTGCTCAGACCTTGTACGACGCTGTAGTTGCGCGCTACTCCTCCCCTGCCACTGCTGCACTGAGCCGCCTCATGCTACCGTACCTCTTCCCTGACCTTGCTACCTTTCCCACAATCGCTAACCTCATTACGCACCTCTGCACTAGTGACACTCGCTACCGCGCTGCGCTTCCTGCTGAGTTCTGCGCCAAGACCCCCCCCCCCCCATGTACATGACCCTCTACTACATAGTCACTAGGCTCCCTGACTCCCTTCGTGTAGTCAGGGACCACTTCTTCTCAGTTTGCCCCACCACTCTCACCGTTGACCTCCTCGAGAAGGCCCTCCTAGCAGCAGAGAAGAGCATAGTTACTGTAGGAGCCTCTCGTGGTGACCCTCGCACCCCCGTCTTTGAGGGGTGTTCCCCCTCCCCCCTTTTGCCCTCTGTTGCCTCTGCTGCTGCGGCCGACCTCATTGGTTTCGAGTCGGTAGGCGCTGCGTCTGCCCCGAGCGGGAGACGCCGCACCGGCAAGGTCAAGGGGGGAAAGGGTGCTGGAGGGGCGGGCAGGGGTGGCGGAGGTGGCGGTGGAGGCAGTGGAGGGGGTGGGGGTGGTGGTGGGAGTGGTGGCGGGGGTGGAGGTTTCGGTGGCGGTAGTGGAGGCGGCGGCGGCGGTGGCGGTGGGAGCGGAGGTGGCAGAGGTGGCGGTGGTGGAGGAGGCGGCGGCGGAGGAGGTGGAGCTGGTCGGGGTGGCGCTGCGCAGAGGGTCGGCTCCGGTGGTGGTCAGCGCCAGCAGCAGCAGCAGCACCAGCGCACTCGTGACATCCCCCCCCCTTAGCAGCTCCGTGAGTGGTATACTGCACGCCCGCGGGGTTGGGGTACTGGTCCGCGCATCTACGTCCTACGCACCGGCGACCGCGCGGGTGAGCAATGCGGGGGTGCGCACTCCACCCAGCGCTGCTTTGGCCGCCTGACGGACGCTTGGCGTCACCAGTTCCGTGAGGCCACCGAGATCCCCCGCTAGGGCGAGCTGTCTAGGGCGGGAGTAGCTGTCTTTGACCTTGACTTTGATGCTATTCTTGCTGCCATGTATGCTGTGACTATTAGTGATGAGGGTGACTGTTACCGGTGTTTTCCGCCCGACCTGGGCATTGAGACTGCTGCTCTAGGTACTGGTGAGGCTGCTGCTCTAGGTGCTAGCGAGGCTGCTGCTCTAGGTGGTCATGCGTCTGCTCCCTCAGGTGCTGGTGAGTCTGCTCTCTCAGGTACTGCGTCGGCTTTGGCCTCCCACACCTTCACCCTTGACTCGGGGGCTTCTCGCTCCTTCTTTCGAGACCGCACCGCACTCACGCCGCTTGGCCGGCCAGTTGCAGTCTCTCTGGCAGACCCCTCTGGGGGTCCTGTCCTTGCTCACTTCTCCATTGTCCTCCCGTGTCCGACGGCCCCCTCTGGCACCCTGTCTGGTCTTTACCTCCCCTCGTTCTCTACAAACTTGGTGAGTGGTGTTGACCTACAGGATGCGGGGGTTCACCAGTTCACTCCTGCGAGTCAGCGGGTGACCCACTGCACGGACGCTCGGACACGCCGACACCTGGCCACATTTACACATTGGCCAGGGTCGAGCGTGTACACACTGACCACTGCATCTCCTCCAGTCACTGCGTCTGGTCAGGTAGCTGCGTCGGGTCAGGTGTTTGCTGCAGCGTCCAGGTCTGGTCCTGAGTCTGCCCCCTGCTCGTGTCGCCTCTTGTCTCACGAGACTCTCCTCTAGCACCACCGCCTTGGTCACCCCTCCCTGCTTCGTCTCCAAGGCATGGCCTCCCGTGTCCTTGTCTCTGGTCTTCCCCGGTCCCTCCCTCCCCTTCCTCCGGGGCCTGGCCCTACCTGCATCCCCTGTGTTGAGGGGCGGCAGCGGGCTGCCCCTCACTCCTCCCAGTTTCCTCCGACAGAGGCCCCGCTGCAGACGCTTCACATGGACGTGTGGGGCCCGGCCCACGTCCGTGGACAGGGTCAGGAGCGCTACTTCCTGCTGGTGGTTGACGACTACTCGCGTTACACCACAGTCTTCCCCTTGCGCAGTAAGGGTGATGTCACTACGGTGCTGATCGACTGGATCCGCGCAGCTCGTCTCAGCTCAGGCAGAGCTTCGGCTCGGACTTTCATGTTCTGCGTCTGCACTCTGATAGAGGCGGAGAGTTCTCCTCTGGTCTTCTGCGAGCCTACAGTCGTGCACGAGGCATCCGCCAGACCTTCACGCTTCCGGACTCTCCACAGCAAAATGGGATTGTTGAGCGCCGCATTGGCATGGTCATGGACGTCGCTCGTACGTCCGTGATGCATGCGACTGCCCCCCATTTTCTGTGGCCGTTTGCGGTTCGGTACGCGGCGCATCAGATCAACCTTCACCCCTGGGTCTCCATCCCGGAGACCTCCCTAGCTTTTCTGTGGACGGGGAAGGTTGGCGATGCGTCTGCATTCCGTGTCTGGGGATCTCGGGCGTTTCTCCGCGACTTGTCTGCGGACAAGGTGTCCCCTCGTGCTGCTCCTTGCGTCTTCCTTGGCTTCCCCCCTGAGGCGCAAGGGTGGCAGTTCTACCACCCCCCTCTCGCCGTGTTTTGTCCTCCCAGGACGTCACGTTTGACGAGTCGGTCCCCTACTACCGCCTCTTCCCCTACCGCACTCCGTCCCTCCTCCCGCCACTGCTTTTCCTTGTGCCAGGTCCCCCCCCGGTAGACCCCCTCCCCCCTCAGGGTACTGCCCCTTCATGTGTGTCCCAGGTAGACACAGTCGAGCCTGTCGAGGTTACTTGTGACTCTGGTGCTGCTGAGGGTGCTGGGCCTGGGGGTGCTGACTCTGGGGGTCCTACTGAAGGTCTTGCTGAGCGTCGTGAGCTTGCGTCTCGCCCTGCGTTGCCTGTCCGTCCTGTTCGCACTAGTGGTCGTGGTTCGCGTCAGCGTCCTCCTCTTGTCCCTGGCAGGCACTAGATGTCTCTACCTCCGTCCACTTCTCCTCTGCGTGCCCCTTTGCCTTCTCCTCCTGAGTCCTCGCTTCCTGCTCTTGCCGACCCGGAGTCGGACTCTCTTCGTGTTGCCACTCCTACTGTTACGCGTCTCCTTGCTACTGTCGTCACTGACCCTTCCTTTCAATCCACTGCTGCGTCTGCCCTAGTTGCTGAGCTCGTCGACTTTGCTGCTCGCTGTCGTCTAGACTACGCTGCTAGTCTTGTCGTTGAGTCTGACTCTGTCTGTCCTCCGTCCGTCGGGGGTGAGTGTGCCTTTGGCACGGACGTCCTTGAGGACAGGCAGGAGGAGTTCTAGTGTTTGGCTTCTGCTTCACTTCATCTCGTGTCCGTACAGCTTACCCCTGAGGGAGACCAGGATGCACTTGACATCCCGACTCCGCGCTCTTACGCGGAGGCGATAGAGGGTCCCTACTCCTCTCAGTGGCAGGCAGCTATGGACACAGAGATGGCTTTGTGGAAGTCCACAGGCACCTACATTGACGAGGTTCCCCCGCCTGGGACAAACATCGTTAGTGGCATGTGGATTTTCAGGGTGAAGCGGCCGCCGGGTTCTCCGCCTGTCTTCAAGGCGCGTTACGTGGCTCGTGGCTTCAGACAGCAGCAGGGAAATGACTACTTTCAGACCTTCTCTCCCACCCCAAAGATGACCACTCTTCGGGTACTGCTGCACATAGCTGCTCACCGCGACTACGAGCTGCACTCTCTTGACTTCAGTACTGCTTTCTTGCAGGGCAGCCTGCACGAGGAGATCTGGCTGCGTCGCCCTCCTGGCTTCACTGGGTCTTTTCCTTCTGGCACCCAGTGGAGCCTCTGGCGGCCCGTCTATGGTCTCCGCAAGGCACCGCGTAAGTGGCACGACACACTGAGGACTACACTTGCGGCTCTTGGGTTTGCTCCCTCTACTGCTGACCCGTTGCTGTTTCTGCGCACCGACACTTCTTTGCCGCCGTTCTACATCCTCGTGTACGTTGACGACTTGGTCTTTGCCACAGCTGACATTGCTGGACTCGCCCACGTGAAGTCTGAGCTGCAGAAGAGACACACGTGCACAGACCTGGGTGAACTGCGCAGCTACCTTGGCTTGCAGATCACCCGGGACAGAGCATGCCGCACCATTACCGTGACTCAGTCACACATGGTGCAGCAGGTCCTTTAGCGCTTCGGCTTCACGTACTCCTTGCCTCAGGCCACTCCTCTGTCTACTCGCCACTCCCTCTCAGCTCTGCCTTCGGATGAGTCCGTAGAGTCGAGTGGCCCGTATCCAGGGCTTGTTGGCTGCCTCATGTACCTGATGACCTGCACACGACCTGACCTTGCATACCCTCTTAGCATTCTCGCATGCTATGTTGCTCCTGGGAGACACAGACCGAAGCACATGGCTGCAGCGAAGAGGGTGTTGCGCTACTTGTGCAGTACGTCGGGCATGGGGCTTGTGCTTGGAGGGCAGAGTCCAGTGGTCGTCACTGGGCACGCAGACGCTTCTAGGGCAGAGGACCAGGCTACGCAGCGGTTATCACAGGGTTACACCTTCAGCCTTGGTTCCGGCTCTGTTTGGTGGCGGGCTACCCGCTCGTCTTCTGTTCTCGGCTCCAGTTGTGAGGCTGAGATCTACGCCGGAGCCATGGCTGCACAGGAGCTTCGCTGGCTCACCTACCTGCTGACAGACCTCGGAGAGCCGCCTCGTTCTCCTCCAGTGCTGTACGTAGACAACAAGGCCATGCTGGCCTTGTGTCGAGAGCAGAGACTGGAGCACAAAACGAAGCACATTGCTCTCCGCTACTTCCTTGCTCGTGAGCTACAGCAGCGTGGTCAGCTGCGCCTTGCGTACGTGGCCTCTGAGGCCAACACTGCTGATATCTTCACCAAGGCACTTGCGCCTTTTGATCATCAGCGCTTCTGTACTCAGCTGGGTCTTGTGCCTAACTTGCCTCACTTGCTCACCCCTTGACCTTGTTTGTACTGTTGCATATATAAATACACCTGCTCTTGCTTGTCTAGCATTATATATATATGTAATCTTGCATATGAACTGGCCTTGTGGCCTTGAACTTGTGCTCGGAATGTGTGGTGACTTTGTGATCCACCCTGAGCTTGCTTTGCTTTGCTTGACTGGTCTTGTGACCCCTTGTTCTCCCCCACTTTGCCTATGGGGGTGTGTCAGATTTATATGACATAGCTACTGTACGCTATAGTGGGGTAGCACATATGGGGTACAGCTTTCTAGGGTTTGTACTTTGACCCCACTTTCCCTTAGTCATTTCATTCTCGTTTTGTTTCTCATATCGATGCTTGACATCATCAATAGAAAGCGCGGCATTCACGTAGGTAGGATGTAGCCTTGGTGTTTTAATGCAAACAGGTGCTCGTTAAACGACATGTGTCAGAATCCATGTGGTTGCATTAAGGACGTCGGGAATGCCTGACAAGTGCGTGGTTAGTAGCATGCCCACTGGATAGGCATAAAAAGGATACTCCCATATGCGCATTGTTGCGTAGATTTCATAAGTGTCCTTGGAAAAGGCAACTGAAAAGAAATTGCTTGATATTGGTTAGCTTGAAGCCCCTGACAGTATCCATGGCGGCTTTGGTAGTTGTGTCATTGTCATTGGGTTTTGTCTGTAGAAAATTACTGCATATAGTGCGAAGCAACCACACTAGCCTAGCGTTTGCGTTGAAAAAGAGGCCCAATTTTGATGTTTGCATCATTTAGAGTCTTACATGAACCTGGTTAGGTGAAAGGCTAAACATCGATTGTTTTGTACCCCGTTTTGTTGGCATCCCTGCGTGTACAACACTCCAGGTCGTTGTCAAAATTGTTGTGCAAGTTTGGGCGTGTTACATTTTGTGTGCAGGTGAATGGACTAGCGAAGGCATACAAGTGCCATTTCAAAGGGACTCTTCCCAAAAGTGGTCCCTGCCTGGTACTGGGGTCCATTTACAGCGGACCAACTATGCAGAGTGCGTTGCACCTTTGCAAACAAAATGTGAATGAAAAAACTAGTGCACTTGGTTACGCGTAAACGACATTTCACAACTGACAAAATATGTGGACGAAAGGAAAGAATTGCAGGTTTCGCATGTGATTCCAATCACCTTGGGTTGCATTGGAAATGGTTATGCACCGCTGTGTGTGCGCCTTGTACTGTACATGCTGGTCCGTGAGCGTGTGCAAGTCGGGTCAATACCTGGTCCGTGGCTAGTCCACAGCTGGAACGAGCTGGGCCGCGCGGGGTCCGGTTGGGCCGCTGGGGACAAGCTGTTATATATATATATATATATATATGCCTTATTCATAAAAAATTGAAGAGATCATTGGTAGTCGTAACTGTATCGGGGAGGGAAGAGCTACAATAACAAGTATTACAGATTCCCTAAAATGCATCTACTGCAATTGATGAGTCATCTACGGGTTGCCCCAGATGGAGCTGAAGCTTATCTTCCATGTCAGCGGGATGGCGCTACTGCATACTCGCCTCATCACATGTGCCTCGTCAGCCTCCAGATGAGACCAATCTCCACTACTTGTCGCTAGACCCTTCCTCTTGTGGAGATTAACTCTACAATGGTCGGGAGCTAGACTAAGGGATAGGTACGAGTTGTGTGACTGTGATCGTAGCTTCTCTGCTTTTTCTAGCGCTTGTGCAATCACAGGGCAAAATTGCAAGAGTGTACAAACAAAGTTGAGAATACGGAATGATGATAATGACAATGGAAGGAATGACTACATCAGCAACTAGCAACCTAGCAGGACAGCTGGTCGACCGCCAACGCAGCATGGTCGATCCCCTGCCAGCGTTGTGTAGAGGAGCCGCACCAGCACTGCAGAAAGGCAGCCTGCCAACAGAGCAAGTCGACCTCATGCCAAAGCTGTAGTAGAGCGGCTATCCAGCGTTGCACCCGTAGATTACAACAGTGCACACGCTCACAGGTGCGCGCAGACGATTGGCCCCACATGCACCATCATGGACTTGTCGGCTGTTGTTTGCGCCTGATGGGATCGACTTCGGGATGCTAGCTTGAAGTCGCCTTTGCCATCACGGATATCGACTTCGGGATACTAGCTCGAAGTCCCCTTTGCCATCGCGGCCTCGACGACGTTTGCGTGCCTCCGTAGAACTCGCCGAGCAGGTTACATGGTCGACCCGATCGACCACCCAGCACTCTGGTCGACGACCTCCCTCCTCGACCACAGCTCCCGTGGAAGACCACCTTGGTCGACGCATGCCTACCTCGACCAGCACTGCCAGCTGCTGTCACCAAGCTCCCCTCTTCGACGGTCGCTCACAAGTCTCACGCAGGTTGACGGACCCCTTTCGAACTAGGCTGCTAGTTCTCATCGACGGCGGCATTCCAGCGGTTGCCTGCAGCTCGATAACCCCGTCCACCAGCACGTGTCAAACCCTACAGTCAGTCGCACCACCCGCGCGCCTAACCAGGAAGTCAGCGTCGCCTAAGCGAGGGCTGCGCCAACATCTCTTCATGGAGGAAAATCGTCCTCCGGATGCACCCCACACACAGCACGCCGTCACTGCACCAGCCATGCAAGAGGGCATGGCACCTACTGCTGCACAACGTCATCACCGTCACCGACATCGGCCTGACCCACTTGGCCAATTGCGATGGAGCACCGGTTGAAGGCCGGAATGTACAGCGTCTTCATCAGGAAGTCGGCCGGCTGCTCGGTGGTCGGGATGTACCGTAGCACGCACTTCCTGCGCTTCACCATGTGCTGCAGCCAGGCGTAGCGTCGCTCCATGTGCTTGAGGTTGCCCTTCAGCCCCAAGCCCTCAGCGACCATGATGGCCGACTTGTCCACCCGAAGGACAGACGGCGCCCTAGCATCGAGCAGCTTGAACTCTGCAAGGAGGAATCGGAGTCGACAAGCCTCCTTGCTGGCATTGATGGCCGCGACGTACTCCGACTCGGTCGGTGAAAGGGTTGGCACTTGATGCGTTGGCTCGACCAGGATACAGCAGCTCCTCCAAAGACGAACACGTAGCCGCCCGTGCTCGTCCTGTTCTGCTTGTGACCCGCGTCATCGGCGTCTACGTAGCCGACCAGCTTCAGCGACTCTACTCCACCGCCGAACTCCAGGGCGGCGTCATGGGTGTCGGCGAGGTAGGCAAGGCAGCGGTCGGCCTCGCGCTAGTACTAGCTGCTCCTCACCGTGAGACCGCTCCCTAGAATGCTGCAGGCGAAGGCGATTTCCAGCCTCGTCGTTGTCGCCACAAACTTCAGAGAGCCGACCTTTTGCCGGTACTCCTTCTCGCGTTCCTAACCATCCTCGTCGTCGAACGTCAGCTCGGCGTAGGCGTCTAGGGAGATTGGCATCTTTTGTTGGTGCAACCCTACAGTTTGCACTCGGCTTGTTGTCCGTCTGCGTGCATGTGTGTATGTATGGAATTGTATGAGGGCATGGGATAATATATATTTCATGCTTATAATTGTGTGTGAATGTGGAGTCATGATGTCGAGTGTGTGTATCGAGTCAATAGCGAGTTATCGCTAGACGCGTGTTCCGCAGTCGTTTGTGTCTCGCGCGCGGTTTCTATTTTGTCGTGCGCGGTTTCTATTTTGTCCTGTGTCAAACGTTCGGCGTGTCGCAGGTCTGTGCAGAAGACCCATCAAGAACTCAAGGATGAGTTTGTGATGAAGAGCCTGAGCCTTGGTGTCAAGCCTCAAGTGATTTCGAAGCTCGCCAAAAGGGTGCACCTCAAGATATTGAAGATAGTTACATTACTTTGTGTAGTGTAACATTTCATTTGGTGTAGGCCCTAGTGAAGGGTAGTTTCGAGACCCTTCGTGGTTGGAGACAGTGTGGCACTGTTCCACATCACTGTACCTCGGCTCTTGGGGTTTGTAGGAGCTGGGAGTCATTCCCAACTCGTAACTCTTCCTAACTCTTCCTATCTTGTGTTCTAAGACTATGTTGCTGCCATAGTGCCGTTCGTTCAAACCGACGCTGTGTCGTTATTTATTAATGAAAGCGTGCGATCTAAATTGCCTATTGTAGGGGACATAAAGGCGCTCCAGATCCAAGTTGAATGAAGTCATTTGGAGTTGTGAGCAGATCGCTATGAACGTTTGAAGCCCCTGTGCAGAAATCCGACTGTGCACTCTATCTTTCGTTTTAGGCACATTGGAGCCTACTGTGACTATAACATCTTTAAGGTCCGCCTAGTCTGCTCCTCGTCAGTGAAGCGCCTATGCAGCTTGTCAATGTTCAACTACTGGTGCAGCCACAGCTTACTCGCCGGCCTGTCGCGCACGATTTCCAGCCCAAGGTACCTCTCGATCGGGCTGATCTCGCGCAGCTCAAAGGTGGCCCCCATTAGCTCCTTCTGCACCGCAGTGCTGCTGCTGGCGGCGAGCAGGTTGTCGACATAGAGGAGCGCCCAACACGTCACTCCATCGTCGGCGACCTTGAAGTATAGCGCATCATGGACCTGACTCTTCTTCAAGTCAGCGCCAGTCGGCATGTCGTCGAGCGCCTTGTACCACAACAGCGGCGTCTGCTTCAGCCTATACAGACTCTTCAGTAGCTTGCACACTTGGCCGGTCCCATTGTCGTTGTAATCCGGCTGGTACGTGTATAGCACCCTGTCAAGCTTTCTCTGAAAGAAGGCGTTCTTCATGTCGAGCTGCATCAGGTTGAGGACGAGGATGTCGACGATGTTGAGGAAGATCCGCAGCGTGACGTAGCTGCTGACCGGAGCGTATGTCTCGTCGTAGTCGGCGTCGTTCACGTGCGTGAAGCCCTTCATGACCATGCGCGCTTTCTTGCGGGCAACCGTGTCTTCAATGTGGTAATTTGTCATTAGCACCCAGCGGTTCTTCATGATGTTTACTCCGCGCGAGCATTCGACCAGCTCCCATCGCCCATGTCGATGAGGCTGCGGAACTCTTCGTCCATGGTGGCCTTCACCGCCTTGCCCTTCCAGCTCGCCAATGCCTCCTTCACCGCCATCGTCGCGATCTCCCAGCGTTGATCGGGGTCGGCATGCACATCAGGGTCGAGCTCTGGCAGGTCGACGTCGGCCTCAGCGTCGTCGATCAACGTGGTGAAGGCGGCTGGTGGCAGGCAGGCTTGAAAGATCAGCTGCCCCAGTGGCCTGTCCGTCGTGGATGCGGCTTCTCAACCGGAAACTCCACCACATCAGTATCAGTTGACTCCTCTGCTGACAATTCCTCTTCATCGTCAACATCCTCGTCGTCGATGAGTTGCTTCACTAACAGTAGCCCTTCCACCGGCCGCTCCCCTTTCGTCGGCCTGCTTGCGGACTTACCCTTCAGCTGCTCCCCTGCCAACGGCACCTCTACTGCCTCTTTCTACATCTGCTCCTCGGCTCGTTGCTCCACTATCATCGAGGGTTGCATATTTGTGTTGACAAGCTTATTCATACGCCGACCGCCAGCTATGCAATTGGCCAGCGCCACAGGCAACGCCTCACGGCTCCCCTCATCGCCGATGGTCGACAACATATCGGGGACAAGGGGTGGAGCAACAGGTTCAGGGGGAGGAGGGGAGGGCAGGACTTCGTCGACATCCTCATCAACAGGCTTGTCGACTTCGGCGAGAATTGGGAACGTCGCCGTCAAGGTGTCTATCAACGGGTGGACCTCCGTCCGCCCCAAAGCCTTCCACACCTCCAACGACAATGTCTCGTAGAAGATGACCTCCACCAACATGACCACCTTGTTGACGGTCAAGTCGAGCACCTCCCAGCCCTTACTCTCTAGTGACACCCCCAAGTGAAGTCCCCAGCGAGCCTTGGGGGCCAGCTTCCCTCCGCGCTATTGCTCAGGGACCATGAACTGCACCATGCAGCCCCACACCCGTACTAGCATGAGGTGGTCAGCAGGTGGTACGACGTCGTCCCCGGCGGAGTCGTCGACCGCTCCAAGCAATTGCGCACCGAGACAGCTTGTCATAGAGCAAGGTGCCACCAATGTGTCAGAATATTATCTTATTGTTCTAGCCTGTAGTGGGGTGCTCTATAGCGAGTACAACCCTTCTAGGGTTTGCTATTTGTATCCTCATTCTTGCTAGTTCAATCCTCTTTCTTTCTTCAAACTTTGTCATGCTATCAGAGCAGGTCGATCCCCTTGGATCGATCCTGTGGGTGTGTTCCCACCTCGCTTCCGCTGCTACTTTTTCCTCCCGCCGTGCGCCCCGAGGCGCGCGGCGGTTTTCTGCCCGCCGTGCGCCCCGAGGCGCGCGGCGGTTCTCTGCCCGCTGTGCGCCCCGAGGCGCGCGGCGGACGTCTGCCTCGCGGCGTTCGCCGCGTCCCGCTCTGGAGGCGTCGCGACGGGCGACGGGGACCCGTCGCGGCCCCGCCGCCCTACTCCGGCCGCGGCCCCGCCACCTTCAGCGCGCGGCCCCTTTCTTCTCTGGCGCGCCGCCCGCTGCCCCGTCGCGCCGCCCAGGGGAGCCGCGCGCGGCCCCCGCCCGTCTGTTACGACGGTCTGGGGTGTCGCGTGCGGCCCCGTCGTCGCCCGCAGCGACCTCGTCCCCACCCGCCGCGGCCCCGTCGCCGCCCGAGCGGCCTCGTCGCCGCCGCAGCGGCCCTGTCGCCGCCCGTGCGGCCCCGTCGCCGCCCGCAACGACCCCCTCCCCACCCGCCGCGGCCCCTTCACCGCCCGCGCGGCCCCGTCGCCGCCGCAGCGGCCCCGTCGCCGCCCGCGCGGCCCCGTCGCCCTACTCGCGGCCCCGGCCCCGGCCCCGTCCCCCCACCTGCGACTCTCTCAGGTCCGTGGTGGGCCCCTTTCTCCCCTCCCCCCCATTTCCCGTCGTCTGTCGAGGCGACCTGAGGGGGCCGGGTGGCGGGTATGGGGGTGATCGGTGTGCCTTCCTCCCTTTGCTCCTCCTCCTCCTTCGTCTCCCACTGCTGCAGCTGTCGCTGAGGGGGGTGGTTGTGTGGGAGACTGGGGTTTAGGGTTTAAGGGGGGTGCGTGGGAGTAGAGCTAGTGGTGTAGCAGTGGGTGTGTATCAGGGGGGTGGGACTGTGTGCGGGAGGATGAGCGGAGGTTGCCAGTTTGTCGTCAGCAGCACCTGTAGTCCGGGGCGCTGTCCCGGTAGCCCAGTGAGCTAGACTTCTACGCCAGCCGCCTGTGGGTCCGTTGCCCGTCCGCCGCTATTTGAGCCGCGGGGCCTGTTACTCCTGTAGTCCGGGCGCTGTCCGGTAGCCGCTGTGCCAGTCTGCCTCCTGTTGCCCGTGTGTCTGGAGCTTCAGCCGTCGCCTCCTATCTCCTCTCCCCTCACTCTCCCTCCTCCTCCTCACTTGCCCGTTGTGACTACCACTAGCTTTGCTTATAATTGTGAACTCTAAACTATTTCTTCTTGAACTTGTGCTCAGAATGTGTGGTGACATTGTGATCCACCCTGAGCTTGTTTTGCTTTGCCTGCTCTGCTGATTACACCCCACTTTGGCTATGGGGGTGTGTCAGAATATTATCTTATTGTTCTAGCCTGTAGTGGGGTGCTCTATAGCGAGTACAACCCTTCTAGGGTTTGCTATTTGTATCCTCATTCTTGCTAGTTCAATCCTCTTTCTTTCTTCAAACTTTGTCACAATGGTGTTGTATGCCCATATGTAGCAACATCGTTTGCACAGACTCGATAATCGTGCGCATCTCCCGCTCGGCCATGCGGTTCTGCGGCGGAGTGTACATGCATGTCAGGTTGTGGACAATGTTCTTCAAGTCGACGAAGTTGGTGAATTCCTTCCCAAGGAACTTGCCGCTGCGGTCGAGGCGGAGCATCAGCACCAACTTCTTTGTCTGGCATGCCAGCAGCAGCAGCTACTTCTCGAACACCCGCATATCATTGCTTTTCTTAGCGACCGGCGTCACCCATACGAACCGAGTGTGGCGGTCCTTCAGCAGGAGAAATACAGCTTGCCATCCTTGGCAGCAACTCGTATTGGCCCGCACGGCCGTCCTTCTTAGCATCTGAGCCTTTGTCGGGGAAGGTGTGCCGTGCCATCTTCCCTCCGGCGCACGAGAGACACGGCAAGTCGGCTCCAGTTGATGGCGTAATGTTGAGGCCCTTGATCGTGTCAATGCCGATATGTGCAAGCCTTGCGTGCCAGTGGTCGGGGGTCAACTTCTTCGCTGAGGCGTTCGTCCGCAGAGCCACTACCTCGGTCGATGGCGACCGCGTCAAGCAGGGGCGATGGTCGGTGCAGAGGATGCGGCCGGTGTAGCGTGCTCGACCGAGTATCTCCCTTGCACTCGACATGAGCAGCTGCTTGTCGTCGTCTTCCTGCAGCTTCGCACCACTCTCTTGTAGATGACTGGATGACAATAGGTTCGCCTGCACGCCCGGAACGTAGAGTACGTCGGGGATGAGAACCTGCTTCTCGGCCTCCCCTTCCAGAGCGACGGTTCCTCGACCCTCGACTATCTGTAACGCCCTGTTGAAGCCGCGTACATGCTTCACGTCGCCGCTTGGCGCCATGTTGACAAAGACCTCCCTCGTTTCCATCAGGTGGTGTGAGCAACCACTGTCGAGCAACACCACAATCAGGTTTGCCTACACGGCGGCCGCGACCACCTTGAAGTCCTTGCCAGCCTTCGGCGCCAGCGAGACTGTCGGCTCCACCATGCCGACCATTGAGCACGACGCCACCCCGTCGCCTCGGCCTTTGCCACTGGAGTTGTCGACGTCCTTCGTCGATGGCGTCTTCTTTGACGTCTACTTCTCCTTGCGCAGCTTCTCATCTCAATGGGGTCGACGGCTGGCCGACCGTCCGCGGCCTCCCTTGTTGTTGTCATCGTTGCTGCTGTCACGGTCTGGGCATTCGAAGGAGAGATGGTCGGGGTCGCCGTAGATCTAGCATTCCTGCCGTCGACCACCACCTCCACGACCCTAGTCACGCGTCGACTTCTTCTCGTCGACCGCCCACCTCCCTCCGCCTGGTTTGCCGCGCTACCCTTACTAACGACTCTACTTCGTCGGGGCTACGTAGCTCACCTGCGGAAGCTCTGTGGGAATCTCTGCCTCCTGCATCGCCTCATCTCTGATGATGTAGCTAGTGAGGGATTCCTCCTCGAGCGACTCGCGTGTGCCGGGCACCACCATCAGCCTCTTCATGAGGTTGAAGCTGCTTGGCAGTCGTGTGACTATGTGCATGGTGTATGATGTCGTCACGTATTTGACGCCTGCCATCCACATCTCTGCCAGGAGTCGTCGAGCACGATTGCAATAGTCCATCGCTGACTCCTGCTTGCCCATCCGGAGGTGTGTCAGCTGCTCCTCCAGCTGGCCCATGTACAAGTCATCCGTCGCTTGGTAGGTCAACATGATGAACCGCCACGCCTGGTGGCTTGCGTCCAATTGGAGTCCACACAGCTTCAGCGCAATTTGAACCATCGGCGAGCAGCACCTCGAGATGACCATGAAGGTGAGCAGGTGAGTGGCACGAAACTCTCTGTGCAGCTTGACCTCATCCTCGTGCGGTATCGTCACGGTGCCGTCGGCGAAACCCTTCAGCCTGACGACCTCCAGCTAAGGCTCAATAGCCTCCTTCCACGTGATGAGGTCACGTCGACTTTGCAGCGGCGTGGTCTTGACTTTGTCGATCGTGAACTTGAAATAGCCATACGCCAGATCGATCCCGCTAGCCGACACATGAGTCGTCGATGTGTGAATCCCACTGCTTTGTTGGGGAGAGTGGCGTCGCCATCGACGTCGATAGACGAGCTGCCTGCAACCGCCGTTGACTGCTGCACTCGTGCCTGACTCCTGTCGATGCCACCATTGACCTTGGTCACACCTCTCTTCTTTGTGCCCTCACTTCCGCCGACTTCCTTGTCGACAATCCCTTTGTTGCGTACTGGTCGAGGAGAAACAGGTCAAGAAGGGTGATCCATCGCCCAATTTGCATGGATGCCCAGCTCGACGACCTCCAAGAGGAGGGTTGACCCGTACTCGCGAGCCTCGTGGACTCTCCTTGCATCAGCTAGTCGTGTCTCCAGGGTGTCCGCTACGCCCGTCTTAACCACGGGGTCGACCATGGCGACTAGGACGGCTACCGGCCAACGAACGACTTAGTAGGTGCAAAAGTTAATATGAAGGTAATCTGCGGGGCCGTCCACGGTCACCGCACCATGTGGAGATTAACTCTACAATGGTCGGGAGCTAAACTAAGGGATATGCACGAGCTGTATAAGTGGGATCATAGCTTCTATGCGTTCTCTAGCAGTTGTGCAATCACAAGGCAAAATTGCAAGAGTTTCACTAACAAAATTGAGAATACTGAATGATGGGAATGACTATATCAGTGACTTGCAACCTAGTAGGACAGCTGGTCGAGAGCCAACGCAGCATGGTCGATCGCCTGCCAGCGTTGCGTAGAGGAGCCGCGCAAGCACTACAGAAAGGCGGCCTGCTAACAGAGCAGGTGGACGGCGTGCCAACGCTGCAGCAGAGCGGCTGTCCAGCGTTGCACCCATAGATGACACCAGTGCGCACACTCGCAGGTGCGTGCAGACGATTGGCCCGACATGCACCATCACAGACTTGTCGGCTGTTGTGTGCGCCTGACGGGATCGACTTCGGGATACCAGCCCGAAGTCGCCTTCGCCATCACAGACATCGACTTTGGGATACTAGCCTGAATTCGCCTTTGCCATCGCGGCCTCCACGACGTTCGATTGCCTCCGCAGAACTCATAGAGCAGGTTACCTGGTGGACCCGGTCGACCACCCAGCGCTGTGGTCGACGACCACCCTCGTCGACCACAGCTCCCGTCAAAGACCACCTTGGTCGACGGACGCCTCTGTTGACCAGCATATTCAGCTGCTGTCGTCGAGCTCCCTACGTCGAAGGTCGCTCACAAGTCCCACGCAGGTCGACGGACTGTTCCGTTGACCTTCCCTATCGAACTAGGCCACCGGTTCGCATCGACGGCGGCTTTACAGCGGTTGCATGCAGGTCGATAACCCCGTTGACCAGCAAGTGTCAAACCCTGTAGTCAGTCGCACCACCCGCGTGCCCGACCAGGAAACCAGCATCGCCCAAGCGAGGGCGGGGCCAACATCTATTCCCGTCAACACTTCCTTGCTGTCACTTTCTGCGCCAAGCAGTATACCCTTGCATGCGCGACAAAGTTTACCACCACTTGTCGGGCCACCTTTCCAAATTGGATTCTTTCTTTCCTCCAGCTCACGTTGCACCTTGCTAGCCACACTTGGTGCAGTGTGGTTGCAATCAAAGTCCCTTCTGGAAAAACCGGCTTCGTGCTCCTCAACATGAACAACAGGTCTTCCGAATCGTTCCACCTCAACTCAGGATTAAATTCCGCCAGCCCCTTTCTCAGAAACGACACCACCCCTTACACCATTGGGAAGTCGAGGAGGCAATGTTAAGGTGTCTCCTTTCCGCAGTGTGGGCATACCACCTTGTTCCCCAGGAAAAATAGTCTTGTCCTCACTTGCAAATTCCTACAATGTAACCGTAGCAGAATTTCACATGCGCGTCTTGCGGTGACTTCTCTGCTCAATGACTCTGTCCCACTCAATCGTCCCCTTCTAACCCTCCCATCTCCTCTGGTTGTCCCGTGTGCCTGCCGAGCAAGCTAGTGCTATTCTGACGCCTTTCAATGGCAGCATCTTGCCCTCTTTACACCTCCGATAGCTGCATCCTGGCGCTTGCACTCCCCATGGGCCCCAAAGTCGTACAGCCCTGCGTGGAGATCGGCATCTCGCTGCGCAATTCGAAATCAATGGTGAGATCGCCTATGTATGGCTTTAAACGGGCGTCCTCTTCCATATCGCACAGTTTTCTCACCACATTATCCTCATTTGTGCCAACTGTCTGCCAGTATGTGAAACCCCCTACAGCTCTGCTTTGCCGCAATAGCTTCACCGGCGCCACCACTTCATCCCCGGTGAGCTTCTCCAGCACCACCTCTCTCCAGTTCAGAGTTGCCGAAATAAAAGTTGCGAGCGCCCACTTAGTTTTGTCCTTGCTTCCCAGCTCCCTTGCCTAAGCCTCCAGCCCCTTGAGGGTGCGTGTCTCGTCCAAATGCCTCTGGATTACGTCCCCCATCCTCATGCCTAGCAGCCCTACTGTCCCCTTATGGTTTCCGGAATGGCTTGCGCCTCTGAAAAGGATTTTTTAGTTGAACGCAAGATGCTCCTGTTCCACTTCCCACCGGCTCGTAGGCTCCGGCGGTTCACAGCAGAGGGAGTCCCAAAATCACCAGCATTTCCTTCCATCTCTCACTTCCCTTGAGCCATTGATTTCGCAGGGACTTGTCGAGACCCCAAGGCATCTCCGCTGCCGTTTTGCCAACCACTTCTTTATGGAGTCCGCTTTCAGCACCTGTCGACATACATTCCACACCACAATGCTGTCAACCCTTTGCGTGGTATAGATCATGCCCAGATCCCCGCTTTTCCGTGGCGCACAGGCCAGCTCGTAGTTCCCGAGGATGAATTGCTTTTCTTCTACAGCTTCTCATTTCGATATGAAGGTGTGGCAAATCCTGTGAATCTTCTTCCATATCTCCTTCGAGGGCAGGTAAACTTGCGCCTAGAAAAGGAAGATCGAAACTATGTAGCTGTTGATTATTGTCACTCGTGCTATTGACATCAGGTGCTGCATCTCCCACTGCGCTAACTCTCCCTTTGCTCTGTCTAATGCCTCGTTCTAGGAGGGGGTGGGGTCACCGTTGGGGGTGATCCGGATTTCCAACAGTCTCTCCAGATCATCTTTATCCGTCCACTTCACTTTCAGAGTCCGCGATGCCTGCTTCCCTCGGTTCTTCCCTAGCGTAAACACCACTGTCTTCCCTTGATTCACCTTCAGTCCTTATATTTCACCAAAGTTGTCCAGCACCTCCGTCGCTGTGTCTACCTGTTCTTGCCCTTGCACCAGGAGTGAAGTATCGCCGGCGTGACCCAGGTACGTCACCCGTCCGATTCCTCAATTCCCCAAACCCAGAATCCTACGGTTGATTTCTTGGCACAAAGGCTCCACTTAGCAGAGAAATAGGTAAGGCGCGAGCGGACAGCCTTGCAGCACCCCTTTCTCCACTGCCACGATGTCTCTCGTCCAGCCGTTGATATGTAGCCTCATTCCGGCATCCTTGTCCAGCCCCTCCGTCCAGGTTACTCCACAGCGTGTTGAAGAGAAATTTCCTTGAGATGGAGTCAAAAGCTTTATGAAAATATACCATCAGTAAGAACTAGTCCTCCTTCCCGCTGGCCGTCCGCTACCACTGCCATCGCGTCCGTCAGCAGCCGGCCCGGTATGAAACCATATTGATCCTCGCAGATGGATCTCATGCAGCACTCTCTTCAGTCTGCTTGCCATCAACTTCGCCACTATCTTGTATACTGTGCTTAACAATGTAACTGGCCGGTAGTTTCCCAAGTCCTCCTTGTTCCCCTTCTTGTGCAGCAGGATGGTGACTGCCGTTGAGACATTTAGCAGCAGCTCCCCCCCCCTGGGTGAAGCCCCTCACAAGCTCCATCAGCATTGGACCTAACAGGTCCCAGTTTCACTCGAACAGCTCTTTCGGCAGCCCATCATTGCCTGGCGACTTCCCTGGTGTAAGCTCCCGATCTGCTTTCCGCACTTCCTCCTCCGTCCATGGCGCACTTAGCACCTCTCTTCCTTCGTCTCCCAGCTGTCGAAAATAGTTGCACGAGGAAGAGTTAAGATTAACTAGGGCCTAGGCTTAGGAGCCTAGGCCCGAGATTAGGTGTCGAGCGGGTTTTGCCTAGGGTGAGGTTCGAGTGAGTTGAGGAGAGGAAGTTTTGAAGAATGAGTTTCACTATAGTTTCGAAGAACATATAGCAAAGGAAACAAGTGAAGAGGTGCACCACCTACAGATTTAAATAACTACACTAACTACAGCTACAGGTAGTTACATAATATAAGTTCTGACACTAGCTGCTTCTGTAAATCTGGTTGACCCTCCTCAATATCTGTCCCTTCTTCCACACAACAGAAGGCGTCACTAAAAAACTCCATCGCCACTGTGAGAACATCTCTTGCTCCTGAGTAGTTCACCCTGTGCCAGGATACCTCCCTGATTGACGTTTTAGCCATTTTTGCTATGATTTTTGCAGACAGAATACCTGACGCCACTTCACCGTCTAACTCCAACTTAAGCCCGGCCCATACCTGCAGCTTCTCCTTGTGGCTTCTCTTGTACGCCTCCAACAACTCTTCCCTTTTTAGAAGGATTCTCCCCGTGCGTTGGCAGTTCGGCTACAGCATCACCCGGTGCCGAAGACGCTCCACTTCCTGGATTATGTAAGCCCTCGTCGCCTCCGCACGCTTCCTTTCTTCCCGTGAGTAAGCTCTCAAAGATGATGCCAGCCTTGTCAACACCTTGTCAGCTGACATTCCCGTCTCCTCGAGAATCTTCTGCATGATTTTCCACACCCCTTTCTGCTTTGCTTGCGCTGCTCGCAGTCTCTAGATACCCGGCCCATTCTTTACCGCTGCTGCCGACTCCACGAGAACCGCGGCCGCATACAAATGATCCGTCATTTTGTTCGTAATCCCCACATGCCTGCCCTCCGTCATCTTGCTCAGAAGGGGTAACAAGACTAGTTCTCCGTCAATTTTGGAGCTAGTTTTGGTTGCTTCCGCGAAGAAGGTGTACTCGCGCTTATCCGGATGCATATACCCGAAAGGCGTCCCTCAAATCTGTGCTCCCCCAGCAGTTCAATAGCCTTTGATTCTCTGTCGCCGATCCTCACTACGAGGAACGGTCAAGATCTGGGTCCTCCACCACATTCAGTTACCCTACCACCAAAACATTCGGGATCGCCGATAAGGTTTGAATGAACGGCTCCAGTGAATCCCTGTAGAAATTGCTTCTGTTCACTGCCTGCGCTGGGAACACGCTGCCGACAGCAGGATGTCCATCCCTTCCCAGCAGGCCACCACCGATAGGGGCCTTCCTGAGTCATGTGTGAAGGTATCGACAAACATCAGGCCCAATACAAAACTCACTATCGCAACCCCTCCTACAAATTGATATGGTCTTGGTCCGAGTGCAGCTACTGCACTTTCTCCTAACTGAGTCCAAAAGTTGTGATCTGGCAAGGTCCAGGCGAGTACAAGTCATCATGTACATGAGGCAGCCCACAAGCTCTGCGTAGGGACCACTAGGCTCAAACGGCTCGTCAGGAAAGGGTCCAGCGAGTCTATGGTCAACTACAAGAGGTGTGTGCTGTACTGTGGAGTGCTGAAGCTCAAACCGTTGGAGGACCTGCTGCACCAGGTGTGACTGTGAGAGTGTAATGGTGTGAGCGGCTCTGACCCTGGTGATCTGCAGGCCAAGGTAGTGGCGCAGCTCACCAAGGTCATTGCACGTGTGTCATTGCAGTTCGGACTTCATGTCAGCCAAAGCAACCCTGTCAGCGGTGGCGAAAACCAGTTCGTCGACATAGACCACTACAAAGAACAGTGTGGAGCCACGACAAACAAACAACGACGGGTCGGCAGAAGACAACTGGAAATCGAGGTCAGGCAGGGTCAAACGAAGGGTGTCGTGCCACTCACGAGGAGCCTAACAGAGACCATAGACCGATCGCCTCAGCCTCCACTGGGTCCTAAGAGGGAAAGTGCCAGTGAAGGCAGAGGGACGATGCAACCAGACCTCCTCGTGTAGGCTACCCTGAAGGAAGGCAGTGGAGAATTCAAGAGAGTGTAGCTTGTAGTCTCTCTATGCTGCTACGTGCAGTAACACCCGAAGAGTGGTCATCTTCGTGGTGGGCGCGAAGGTCTGAAAGAAGTCAACACCCTCACGCTGATTGAACCCTCTAGCCACGTAGCGTGCCTTGAAGACTGGGGGAGATCCCGGCGGCCGCTTTACCTTGAAGATCCACATGCTGTCAACTATGTTCGCCCCTTGGGGGGGAACCTCGTCAACGTAAGTGCCTGTGGACCTGTAGGAGGCCATCTCTGCGTCCATGACAGCTCTCCACTGAGAGGCCCAAGGCCCTGACACTGCCTCAGCAAAAGTGCGAGGAGTAGGTATGTCAGGAGCGTTGGGGTCTCCCTCAGGAGCGAGGAGCATGGCACAGAGATGAGGCGAAGCAGCTGTCAGGAACTCTAGCTCAAACTGTCTGTCCTCTAGGACGTCACAGCCAAAGGCAGGCTCACCCCCAACGGCTAGAGGACTGGTAGGAGGAGGAGCCACAAGACTAGTGGCCTTGTCAAGGTGGCGAGTAGAGGCAAACTCAGTAGCTGCGGCAATAAGAGCGGAGACAGAGGGCAGAGAAGCATAGGGGTCGGTAACAAGAGAGGTGAGAACACGAGAAAGAACAAGACGGAACTTGCGGTAGTAGTCAGTGACAAGTGTAGAGAGTGAAGCGGTGAGGGTTGACTTAGGGGGAGAAAGAAGCACAGACGGCGACGAACGAGGCGGAGTAGGACGGAACAGGACAATACGAAGGTCAGTGAGGGGGACAAGGGATGAGGGACGAGCACGAAGAGAACAAGAAGTCCAAGTGCCAGAAAGAGGAGGGGACAACGGAGGCTAAGAACGGGGGAAAACAGCTGGGGTGGAGTCAGGAGGAGGAAACGTGGGACCATAGCCAAAGGGAGAGGGGGAGGGGGGAGAAGAAGGAGAGGGAAGACTGAGGGTCCAAAGACCAGAGATAGGAGGCGGAGATGGCGGCTGCTGCTGCTGCACCTGCTGCTGTGGCTGCCGCTGTAGCTGCTGCTACTGCTGCTGCTGCTGCTGCTGCCGCTGCTGCTGGTGGTGCTGCTGCTCCTGCTGCTCTTGCTGCGGCTTGCTGCAGCTGCTGCTGCAACTACGCCTGCTGATGCTGCTGCCGCTCCTCCAGCTGCTGTAGCTCCAACTCTCTCTCCTCTCGCTCCAACTCCAGCTGCTCCTCACGTGCACGGTGAACACGGGCCTGATCCCGGGTCCGGTAGGGGTGGGGGGGAGGAGTAGTGTCCGGGGCGGTGGTAGCCCCAAGACCGCCCTCCAAAGCCCCAGTCGCACCACCCCCAGAGTCAGCACCACCAGCAGCAACGCAGCCAGTCCCAGACTCTCTAGGTCCCGCAGTGGGTACACCCACACCCTCAGTCGTAGCTCTACCAGGGACAGCTCGACTAACACCAGCTCCACGAGAACTATAGGCTCCTGCAGGCACGGGCTCAGCCTCAACTCCAGCACCCCCAGAACTAGGTCCTCGCATAGGTACGCTCTCAGCTCCAACTCCTCTAGAGCTAGCACCTCCAGGGTCCTCGCCACGAACACCGACTCCCGTAGGGTCTGCAGAAGGCTGTGAGGAGGACTACGGGGAAGGAGGCTGCACCTGAGGGTCTACCATGGGGGGAGGGGTAGCGTGGGACACACCTGACAGGGCTAGACCAGGGGGGGGGGGGGGGGGGGGCTGTACCGAGGGAGCAAGTGGGGGAGCTGAAGTCAAGAAGAGAGGGGGAGGGGGAATCGGGAGACCTCGACAGGGGTACCGGACGTAGTAGGGGACGGACTCGTCAAAACGGACGTCACGGGAGTCAAAGAACCAATGAAGGGGATGGTGGTAAAAGGTGAAGTCAGAGGAATCCTCTCAGAAACCAAGGAAGACATAGGGAATGGCGCGAGGCGAGATATAGTCCCTCGAGGTGTCGCGAACAAGTGCCAAGCAACCTCAGACACGGAAACGTGACGCAGCACTAGGGGACCTAGTCCAAAGACTGGTCACGACAGAATCCATCGAGAACACCGGAGCAAAACTCACCCCCGCAGTCGGAGTGAAGACAGCTGACACGACAACCACGAGTGTCCGCAGTGGTAAGTAACCATCGGATCAGCGTAGAATTCACCTGGTGTCACAGCGTAGAGAACATCGTGGAACTCCTCGAGAAGTAGTTGCCGAAGAGGTGGGTAGTTGGGTACCCATATCTTTGTTGATCCTTTTCGTAGTGCGATGTCGTGGTCCCACTGCAGCAATTTCTTCTTCTCTGCCAAGGGAATCTCGGTGTCGATAGTATACCCGTGTGTAGATTGTCCTTTTAGTAGCGAATTCATCCCTTCAACCTATATGGCGGCTACGTGTCCAGGCCGGCTTAGTGCATCTGCCTTATTCTTGTGTCCCGGCTTGTACACGATGTCGTAGTCGAAGTGCGCTGACCTGTCGCCTGGAGAGGGTCGGCTGCGTCTTTAGGTACTTCAAGCAGCAATGGTCAGTGTAGATCGTGTTCTTTCTCCCTTCGAGGTAGCATCGCCATGTCTTGAATGCAGTGATGATCGCTGAGGCCTCTTTGTCGTGAATCGGGTAGTTGAGTTCTGCCCCGTGCAATTTTTTGCTGAGGTAAGCGATTGGTTGTAACCCTTTCCCTTGGTCTTGCATCAAGATTGCTCCAACTGCTTGGTCGCTAGCGTCAGCTTCGATGACGTAGTCTTTTTCTGGATCTGTCAGGATCAGGACAGGTGCGGTCGTAAGTGCGGTCTTCAACTGCTCCATGGCTTGCTGATGCATACCCTCCCACTTGAACGGTGTATTTGTCTTTAGTAGATTGGTGAGAGGTGTTGCAGTCTTCGCATACTGTGGCACGAACCGATTGCAATAGTTCGCGAAGCCAAGGAATTGTTGAAATTCCTTCACGTTTTCCGGCGTCTTCCACGTCCGTACGGCTTCGATCTTCTTCGGGTCGACATGTACTCCTTGAGCGCTCACCATGTGTCCAAGGAACTGAACTTTCTTCAAGGCAAACTCGCTCTTGAATAGCTTGACGTAGAACTTCTCCCATCGAAGTATCTCGAAGACACATTGTAAGTGTTCGATGTGCTACTTCATGTCCCTCGAGTAGATGAGGATGTCGTCCAGGTACACCACCATGCATTCGTCGAGTAGAGGCCTGAGAATATGGTTCATTTCGGCCTTGAATATGGCGGGTGCGTTGGTGAGTCCGAACGGCATGACGAGGTACTCGTAGGATACGTATCGTGTCCGAAACGCCGTCTTGTCGATGGAGTTATCCGCCATCCGGATCTGCCAATATCTCGATCTCAAACCGAGTTTTGAGAAAACCGTAGCTCCCCGAAGCTGGTCAAGTAGATCATCGATCCGTGCAATGAGGTACTTGTTCTTGGTCGTCTGCTTGTTGAGGGCTTGGTAGTCGATGCACATGCATAAGCTTCCGTCAGGTTTTGGCGTGAAAAGAACGGGTGCACCATATGGTAATGTTGATGGTCGAATGAGTCCTTTGTCCAGAAGGTACTCGATCTGCTTCTTCATGTCGGCCAACACGGTAGGGCTGAGTTGATATGGTGCTCACAAGGTCGGTTTCGAGCCAGGTTCTTCAACAATCTCGTGCTGGTGGGTTCGGTATGGCGGCAACTGGTCTGGAAGGTCGTCAGGGAGAACGTCTTTGAACTCCTATAGAAGTTTCTGGATTGCTGGTGGAAGCTCGATCGTTTTCCTCTCTCCTTCGTCCTCGTTGGTAACCAGTGCAACAAACCCTGCCATGGTTTGCTTCACGTCCTTCACGAAGCGTGTGAGAGTCTCCTCCGGAATATCTCCCGTGTTGCTCCAACTCGGAAGTGGAACTCTTATATCTTGATTGTAGATACTCGCCGTGCAGGTGACCCAGTTGATCTCGGGGTTGAACTTCTTCAGAAAATCTCTCCCAAGCATCAAGTCTAGCCCTTTGATGTTGGTGACGGGTAGGGTCGGTTTCCAGCGAAGAGGACCCATCTGCAAGTGTAACGCTGCTTCGCCGTAGACATGTAACTTGCTTCCGTCAACCATGGTAGCTGTGAAGCTTGAAGGCGTGTACTTCTCATTGATACGTTTGAGAGCTGCCTTGTCGCATACTAAATGGGATGCTCCGCTGTCCGAGTGCTTGGAGGCATCGTCCATTGCAGATCACCTCGAGCAGAAGTGGTTGGCGTTGCTCGTTGTACCCGTTGATTGTCTCGTTGATTGGATCGTAGGGCATATCCCATAGCTCTGTGCTTTCTCCAAGGGTGGCAGATGGCCGGTCCTGCCGTTCCCTATTGCCATGATTTTTTGTTGTTGTCGACGACGTGGCTCTCGAGCTCGTAGTAGAATCCCTAGATGGGATAGATATCGTATATGTTTCAGATGCATCTGTAGAGGAGGTTTGAGGTCGTCGCAGCTTCATGTTGACCTCCAACTCCCTTTTAAGCTGCTTCAGCGCCATCGACTTTTTCCGTGGGGACCGGTTGGTCGAGGTGGGCTGGTTAATCTGAGAGAGGACGATGACGTCGTTGGGATGTCGATCTTCCATGCTCCGTTCTTGGTTTTCTATGCGCAGCTGCTGTAGTTGTCGTACCAGTACATTATTTTGTGAGAATCACGAGGAATGAATGCACTAGGAAACAGGTGGGTACAAGTAGGAGAACCTAAAAGTGTTGTACCCCATATTATCTAACCCACTACAACCTACACAGACTATAGCATATAAGTTTGACATGTCAGATTTATATGACTTAGCTGCTGTAGGCTATAGTGGGGTAGCACATATGGGGTACAGCTTTCTAGGGTTTGTACTTGTACCCAACTTTCCCTTAGTCATTGCATTCCTCGTTTCTTCTCATGGTTTCAGAGCAGGTTCCCTAGTGGGAACGCTTTCTAGGGCCCACCTCGAAACTTTTTTTCCTGCCCGGAGCGCGCTTCGCTCCTGCCCGAGTCGCGCCCCGCGTGCCCTCCCTACCGTCGCGCCCCGCGTGCCCTCCCTACCGTCGCGCTGCCCTTAGCGGCCCCTCTCACGGCCCCTTGAGCCGCCCTTACGACCCCGTGCACCACCCTTGCGGCCCCTCGCGCCGCCCGTTGGCCCCTTGCGCCGCCAGTCGACCCCGCGCGCCGCCCTAGCGGCCCCTCGCGCCGCCCGTCGGCTCCGCGCGCCGCCCTTGCGGCCCCTCGCGCCGCCCGTCGGCCCCCCGTGCGCCGCCCTTGCGGCCCCTTGCGCCGCCTGTTGGCCCCTCGCGCTGCCCTCCCGGCCCCCCTTACGGCCCCTCGCGCGGCCCCTTACGGCCCCACGCGCCGCTCTCGCACCCCCCCCTACGGCCCCTTCGCGGCCCGCCGTCGCCACCTCCAGGAGCGGCCGCCGCCGTCCCTGCAGCAGCAGCCGCCACCGCCGTCCCTGCAGCAGCGGGCGCCGCCGCAGTCCCTGAAGCAGCGGCCGCCGTCGCCGCCTCCTACAGCGGCCCGCCGTCGCCGCCTCCTGCAGCGGTGACCACCGCCGTCCCTGCAGCAGCAGCCGCCACTGTACCTGCAGCAGCTGCGCCGCCCGAGCCGCCGAGCCGCCCGAGCTGCCGAGCCGCCCAAGCTGCAGAGCCGCCGTTCCCGCCGAGCCACCCGAGCCGCTGAGCCGCCCGAGCCGCCGAGTCGCCGAGCCGCCGAGCTGCTGTTGCTGCCGAGCCGCCGAGCCGTCGGAGCCGCCCTGTCCGCTACACTCGGTCCTTCTCGCCTGCCCGGTAAGAGCAGCACCTCTACTACTGCGCTGCCCTTAGCCTGCTGCTCGCGCTTCTAGTCTACTGCAGTCATGGCTACCCCCAGTGTCCTCGCTTTTAACGCTGAGGGTCGGGCCATTGACTTTGACGTCTGGGTAGATGACCTGCAGCTTTACCTACAGTGCGATTGGGCAGACGGTCTCTCCCTCTTTGACCTCACTTCTGGTGCCTCTCCTGCCCCTGCTGCTGATGCTGACGCCACTGTTCGCTCACAGTGGGCCACACACGATGCTGCTGCACGTCTTGCTGTGCGCCGCCACTTGCCCACCGCTGAGCGTGCACACTTTAGTCAGTACAAGAGTGCTAGGACCTTGTACAACGCTGTAGTTGCACGCTACTCTTCCCCTGCAACTGCTGCACTTAGCCGCCTCATCCTGCCGTACCTCTTCCCTGACCTCGCCGCCTTTCCCACAGTCGCTGACCTCATTACGCACCTTCGCACTAATGACATTCGTTACCGCGCTGCCCTTCCCACTAAGTTCAGCGCCAAGAATCCCCCCCCTATGTACATCACCCTCTACTACATAGTCACCCGGCTCCCTGACACCCTTCGCCCGGTCAAGGACCACTTTCTCTCTGTTTGCCCCACCACTCTCACCGTTGACCTCCTCAAGGAGCGCCTCCTAGCAGCAGAGACGAGCATAGTCGCTGTAGGAGCCTCTCGTGGTGACCCTCGTGCCCTTTTCTTTGAGGGGTGCTCCCCCTCTCCTCTCTTGCCCTCTGTTGCCTCTGCTGCTGCGGCCGACCTCGTTGGTCTTGAGTCGGCCGGTGCGGCTTCTGCCCCTAGCGGGAGACGCCGCAGTGGCAAGGGAAAAGAGGGCAGGGGCGCTGGAGGAGCTAGCGGGGGCGGTGGGGGCGGCGGTGGAGGTAGCGGAGGGGGTGGGGGTGGCGGTGGGGGTGATGGCGGGGGTGGGGGCGTCGGTGGCGGCAGTGGAGGCGGAGGCGGCGGCGGCGGTGGCAGTGGGAGCGGAGGTGGCGGAGGTGGCGGCGGTGGAGGAGGCGGCGGCCGAGGAGGTGGAGCTGGTCGGGGTGGCGCTGCGCAGAGCTGGGGCGAGCTGTCTAGGGCGGGAGTAGCTGTCTTTGACCTTGACTTTGATGCTATTCTTGCTGCCATGTATGCTGTGACTATTAGTGATGAGGGGGGCTGTTACCGGTGTTTTCCGCCCGACCCGGGCATTGGGACTGCTGCTCTAGGTACTGGTGAGGCTGCTGCTCTAGGTGCTAGCGAGGCTGCTGCTCTAGGTGCCAGTGCGTCTGCTTCCTCAAGTGCTGGTGAGTCTGCTCTCTCAGGTACTGCGTCGGCTCCGGCCTCCCACACCTTCACCCTTGACTCGGGGGCTTCTCGCTCCTTCTTTCGAGACCGCACCACACTCACGCCGCTTGGTCGACCAGTTGCAGTCTCTCTGGCAGACCCCTCTGGGGGTCCTGTCCTTGCTCACTTCTCCACTGTCCTCCCGTGTCCGGCGGCCCCCTCTGGCACCTTGTCTCGTCTTTACCTCCCCTCGTTCTTTACGAACTTGGTGAGTGGTGCTGACCTACAGGATGCGGGGGTTCACCAGTTCACTCCTGCGAGCCAGCGAGTGACCCACTGCACGGACGCTCGGACAGGCCAACACTTGGCCACGTTTACACGTCCGCCGGGGTCGAGCCTGTACACACTGACCACTGAGTCTCCTCTAGTCACTGCGTCTGGTCAGGCAGCTGCGTTGGGTCAGGTGTTTGCTGCAGCGTCTAGGTCTGGTCCTGAGTCTGCCCCCTGCTCGTGTCGCCTCCTGTCTCACGAGACTCTCCTCTGGCACCACCACCTTAGTCACCCCTCCCTGCTTCGTCTCCGAGGCATGGCCTCCCGTGTCCTTGTCTCTGGTCTTCCCCGGTCCCTCCCTCCCCTTCCTCCGGGGCCTGCCCCTACCTGCGTCCCCTGTGTCGAGGGCCGGCAGCGTGCTGCCCCTCACTCCTCCCAGTTTCTTGCGACACAGGCCCCGCTGCAGACGCTTAACATGGACGTGTGGGGCCCAGCCCGCGTTCGTGGACAGGGTCACGAGCGCTACTTCCTGCTGGTGGTTGACGACTACTCGCGTTACACCACAGTCTTCCCCTTGCGCAGCAAGGGTGATGTCACAGAGGTGTTGATCGACTGGATCTGCGCAGCTCGTCTCCAGCTCAGGAAGAGTTTCGGCTCGGACTTTCCTGTTCTACGTCTGCACTGTGACAGAGGCGGAGAGTTCTCCTCTGGCCTTCTGCGAGCCTAGTGTCGTGCACAAGGCATCCGCCAGACCTTCACGCTTCCGGACTCTCCACAGCAAAATGGGATTGCTGAGCGCCGCATTGGCATGGTCATGGACGTCGCTCGTACGTCCATGATGCATGCGGCTACCCCCCATTTTCTGTGGCCGTCTGCGGTTCAGTACGCGGCGCATCAGATCAACCTTCAGCCCAGGGTCTCCATGCCGGAGACCTCCCCAGCTTTGTTGTGGACGGGGAAGGTTGGCGATGCGTTTGCGTTCCGTGTCTGGGGATCTCGGGCGTTTGTCCACGACTTGTCTGCGGACAAGGTGTCCCCTCGTGCTGCTCCCTGTGTCTTCCTTGGCTTCCCCCCTGACGCACCAGGGTGGCAGTTCTACCACCCCACCTCTCGCCGTGTTCTGTCCTCCCAGGACGTCACGTTTGACGAGTCGGTCCCCTTCTACTGTCTCTTCCAATACCGCACTTCGTCCCCCCCACCGCCAACGCTCTTCCTTGTGCCAGGTCCCACCCCGGTAGACCCCCTTCCCCCTCAGGGTCCTGCCCCTTCAGGTGTGTCCCAGGTAGACGCAGTCGAGCCTGTGGAGGTCGCTGGTGACTCTGGTGCTGCTGGGGGTGCTGCGCCTGGGGGTGCTGACTCTGGGGGTGCTGGGCGTGTGGGTGCTACACCTGTGGGTGCTGAGCCTGGGGGTGCTGAGTCTGAGGGTGCTACGACTGGGGGTGCAGAGCGTGGGGGTGCTGAGTCTGGGGGTGCTGAGCCTTGGGGTGCTACGAGTGGGGGTGCTGAGCCTGGGGGTGCTACGCCTGGAGGTGCTGAGCATGGGGGTGCGGAGCCTGAGGGAGCTGGGCTTGCTCGTGTGGCGTCCGGCAGTGCTGGGCCTGGAGGTTCTCCGAGTGCTCCGTATCGACAGGAGCCACTCTCTCCACAGGAGGTGCATGAGTGGTTTGCCCGGCGCTGGAGGCGTGCAGCTAGAGCTAGAGGTGCTTCGGGTGCTGAGGGTGCTAGTGCCACGGGTCCCGCGGGTGCTTGTACTGGGAGTACTGGAGCTGGAGCCACTGCGTCTTCTCGTGGTCCGACTGGAGCTTGAGCTGCTGAAGGTGTTGGCGCTAAGGGTACTGCAGGCGGTACTGGAGGCGGTCCTGCTGGGGGTGCTACTGGAGCTACTGGAGGTGCAGGGGGTACTTGAGCTGGAGGTGCTGCTGGCGCTGGTGCTACCACTGGGGGTACAGGTGCTTTCCTTGCTGTGTCTGGAGTCGTTGTGCGGCCTCGGCCGTACTTCGTCCCGCTCCTTGACCAGGTTCTTGGTCTCCCGCCTTCTACTAGTCCTCCTCCTCCCTTAGAGTGTCCACAGCCTGTCCCGTCACAGTTACAGTTACAGCCAGCCTCCCCACTACCTGCTCCTTCTCCCTACACTGGTCCTACTGGAGGTCTTGCTGAGCGTCGTGAGCCTGCGTCTCGCCCTGCGTCGCCTGTCCGTGCTGCTTGCGCTAGTGGTCGTGGTTTGCGTCAGCGTCCTCCTCCTGTCCCTGGCACGCACCGGATGTCTCTGCGTCCGTCCACTGCTCCTCTGCGTGCCCCTTTGCCTTCTCCTCCTGAGTCCTCTCTTCCTGCTCTTGCCGACCCGGAGTCAGACTCTCTTCGTGCTGCCAGTCCTACTGTCACGCGTCTCCTTGCTACTGTTGTCACTGACCCTTCCTTTGAGTCCACTGGTGCGTCTGCCCTAATTGATGAGCTCATCGACTTTGCTGCTCGCCGTCGTCTAGACTACGCTGCTAGTCTTGTCGTTGAGTCTGAGTCTGTCTGTCCTCCGTCCGTCGGGGGTGAGTGTGCCCTTGGTACGGACGTCCTTGAGGACAGGTAGGAGGAGTTCCAGTGTTTGGTTGCTGCTTCACCTCATCTCGTGTCCGTACTGCTTACCCCTGAGGGAGACCCGGATGCACTTGACATCCCGACTCCGCGCTCTTACGCGGAGGCGATAGAGGGTCCCTACTCCTCTCAGTGGCAGGCAGCTATGGACGCAGAGATGGCTTCCTGGAAGTCCACAGGCACCTACGTTGACGAGGTTCCCCCGCCTGGGGCGAACATCGTCAGTGGCATGTGGATTTTCAGGGTGAAGCGGCCGCCGGGTTCTCCGTCTGTCTTCAAGGCGCGTTAGGTGGCTCGTGGCTTCAGTCAGCGGCAGGGAGTTGACTATTTTCAGACCTTCTCTCCCACCCCGAAGATGACCACTCTTCGGTTACTGCTGCACATAGCTTCTCACTGTGACTACGAGCTGCATTCTCTTAACTTCAACACTGCTTTCTTGCAGGGCAGCCTGCACGAGGAGATCTGGCTGCGCCGCCCACTTGGCTTCACTGGGACTTTTCCCCCTGGCACCCAGTAAAGCCTCTGGCGGCCAGTCTACGGTCTCCGCCAGGCACCACGTGAGTGGCACGACACACTGAGGACTACACTTGCGGCTCTTGGGTTTGCTTCTTCTACTGCCGACCCGTCTTTGTTTTTACGCACCGACACCTCTTTGCCGACGTTCTACATCCTCGTGTACGTCGACGACTTGGTCTTTGCCACAGCTTACACTGCTGGACTCTCCCACGTGAAGTCCGAGCTGAAGAAGAGACACACTTGCACAGACCTGGGTGAGCTGCGCAGCTACCTTAGCTTGTAGATCACCCGGGACAGAGCACGCCGCACCATTACCCTGACTCAGTCACACATGGTGCAGCAGGTCCTTCAGCGCTTCGGCTTCACGTACTCCTCGCCTCAGGCCACTCCTCTGCCTACTCAGCCACTCGCTCTCAGCTCTGCCTTCGGATGAGTCCGTAGAGTCGAGTGGCTCGTACCCAGAGCTTGTTGGCTGCCTCATGTACCTGATGACCTGCACACGACCTGACCTTGCATACCCTCTTAGCATTCTCGCACGCTATGTTGCTCCTGGGAGACACAGACCGGAGCACATGGCTGCAGCAAAGAGGGTGTTGCGCTACTTGTGCAGTACGTCGGGCATGGGGCTTGTGCTTGGAGGGCAGAGTCCAGTGGTCCTCACTGGGCACGCAGACGCTTCTTGGGCTGACGACCAGGCCACGCAGCGGTCGTCACACGGTTACACCTTCAGCCTTGGTTCCGGCTCTGTTTTGTGGCGCGCTACCCGCTCGTCTTCTGTTCTCGGCTCCAGTTGTGAGGCTGAGATCTACGCAGGGGCCATGGCTGCACAGGAGCTTCGCTGGCTCACCTACCTGCTAACTGACCTCGGAGAGCCGCCTCGTTCTCCTCTTGTGTTGTACGTAGACAACAAGGCCATGCTGGCCTTGTGTCGGGAGCAGCGAATGGAGCACAGAACAAAGCACATTGCTCTTCGCTAATTCCTTGCTCGTGAGCTACAGCAGCGTGGTCAGCTGCGCCTTGCGTACGTGGCCTCTGAGGCCAACACTGCTGATATCTTCACCAAGGCGCTTGCGCCTTGTGATCATCAACGCTTCTGTACTCAGCTGGGTCTTGTGCATACCTTGCCTCACTTGTCCACCCCTTGACCTTGTTTGTACTGTTACATATATATATACACCTGCTCTTGCTTGTCTAGCCTTATAAATATATATATATATGTAATCCTGCATGTGAACTGGCCTTGTGGCCTTGAACTTGTGCTCGGAATGTGTGGTGACTTTGTGATCCACCCTAAGCTTGCTTTGCTTTGCTTGACTGGTCTTGTGACCCCTTGTTCTCCCCCACTTTGCCTAGAGGGGAGTGTCAGATTTTTATGACTTAGCTGTTGTAGGCTATAAAGGGGTAGCACATATGGGGTACAGCTTTCTAGGGTTTGTACTTGTACCCAACTTTCCCTTAGTCATTGCATTCCTCGTTTCTTCTCATGACACACCCCCATAGGCAAAGTGGGGGAGAACAAGAGGTCACAAGACTAGTTAAGCAAAGCACAGCAAGCTCAGCGTGGATCACAACGTCACCACACATTCCGAGCACAGGTTCAAGGCCACAAGGCCAGTTCACATGCAAGATGATATAAATGGGTAAACAAGCAAGTGCCGGTATAGATAGATCACAGTACAAGCAAGGTCAAGAAGTGAGTAAGCGAGGCCAAGTAGGAACAACAGCTAGCATCGTACAAAAGCGCTGATGATCACAAGGCGGAAGTGCCTTGGTAAAGATATCAGCAGTGTTGGCCTCAGAGGCCACGTAGGCAAGACGCAGCTGACCACGCTGCTGCAGCATACGAGAAAGAAAGTAGCGAAGAGAAATGTGCTTCGTTCTGTGCTTCAGTCTGTGCTCCCGACAGAAGGCCAACATGGCCTTGTTGTCTACGTACAGAACAGGAGGAGAACGAGGCGGCTCTCCTAGGTCAGTTAGCAGGTAGGTTAGCGAACGTAGCTCCTGTGCAGCCATGGCCCCTACGTATATCTCAGCCTCACAGCTGGAGCCAAGAATAAAAGACGAGCGGGTAGACCGCCATGAAACATAGCCGGAACCAAGGCTGAAGGTGTAACCCTGTGACAACCGCTGCGTAGCCTGGTCGTCAACCCAAGAAGCGTATGCGTGCCCAATGAGGACCACTAAACGCCGCCCTCCAAGTACTAGCCCCATGCCCGACGTACTACACAAGTAGCGCAACACCCTCTTCGCTGCAGCCATGTGCTCTGGTCGGTGTCTCCCACGAGCAACATAGTGTGCCAACATGCAAAGAGGGTTTGCAAGGTCAGGTCGAGTGCAGGTCATCGGTTACATGAGGCAGCCAACAAGCTCTAGGTACGGGCCACTCGGCTCTACAGACTCATCCGAAGGCAGAGCTGAGAGCGAGTGGCGAGTAGACAGAGGAGTGGCCTGAGGCGAGGAGTACGTGAAGTCGAAGCGCTGAAGGACCTGCTGCACCATGTGTGACTGAGTCAGGGTAATGGTGCGCTGTGCTCGGTCCCGGGTGATCTGCAAGCCAAGGTAGTTGCGCAGTTCACCCAGGTCTGTGCACGTGTGTCTCTTCTGCAGCTCGGACTTCACATGGGCGAGTCCAGCAGTGTCAACAGTAGCAAAGACCAAGTCGTCGACGTACACGAGGATGTAGAACGGCGGCAAAGAGGTGTCGGTGCGTAAAAACAAAGACGGGTTGGCAGTAGAAGGAGCAAACCTAAGAGGTGCAAGTGTAGTCCTCAATGTGTCGTGCCACTCACGGGGCGCCTGGCGGAGACCGTAGACAGGCCGGCGGAGGCTCCAGTGGGTACCAGGAGGAAACGACCCAGTGAAGCTAGGTGGGCGACGCAGCCAGATCTCCTCGTGCAGGCTGCCCTGCAGGAAAGCTGTGCTAAAGTCAAGAGAGTGAAGCTCGTAATCGCGCTGAGCGACTTTGTGGAGCAGCACCCGAAGAGTGGTCATCTTCGGGTTGGGAGAGAAGGTCTGAAAGTAGTCAACTCCCTGCCGCTGACTGAAGCCACGAGCCACGTAACGTGCCTTGAAGACAGGCGGAGAACCCGTCGGCCACTTCACGCTAAAAATCCACATGCCACTTGCGATGTTCGCCCCAGGTGGGGGAACCTCGTCGACGTAGGTGCCTATGGACTTCCAGGAAGCCATCTTTGCGTCCATGACTGACTGCCACTGAGGGGAGTAGGGACCCTCTATCGCCTCCGCGTAAGAGCGCGGAGTCGGGATGTTTGGTGCATCCAGGTCTCCCTCAGGAGCAATCTGCATGGACACGAGATGAGGCAAAGCAGCAGCAAAACACTGGAACTCCTCCTGCCTGTCTTCAAGGACGTCCGTGCTAAGAGTACACTCAACCCCGACGGACGGAGGACAGACAGACTCAGACTCAGCAACAAGACTTGCGGCGTAGTCTAGACGACAGTGAGCAGCGAAGTCGACAAGCTCAGCAACTAAGGCAGACGCAGCAGTGGACTCAAAGGAAGGGCCAGTGTCAATAGTAGCCAGGAGTCGCGTGGCAGTAGGACTGGCAGCATGAAGAGAGTCAGACTCCGGGTCAGCAGGAGTAGGAAGAGAGGACTCTGGAGGAGACGGCAAAGGGACACGCTGCGGAGCAGTGGAAGGACGCAGTGCCATCTGGTGCGTGCTCGGGACCGTAGGAGGACGCTGACGCGGAACACGACGACCGATGCGAGCAGCACGAACAGGCGACGCAGGACGAGACGCAGGCGCACGACGCTTAGCAAGACCTCTAGTAGGACCAGTGTAGGGAGAAGGAGCAGGCAATGGGGAGGCGAGCTGTAACTGTGACTGCGACTGGACAGGCGGTGGACACTCTAAGGGAGGAGCAGAACCAGTAGAAGGCGGGAGACCAAGAACCTGCTCAAGAAGCAGAATGAAGTACGGCCGCGGCCGCGCAGCGCCTCCAAAAACAGCAGGGACAGCACTAGTACCCCTAGCGGCAGCACCAGCGCCAGCAGCACCTCCAGCTCTAGCAGCGCCAACTCCAGCACCCTCAGGAGCACCAGCACCTCCAGCGCGAACACCCCCAGCAGCTCCACCACCCCCAGCAGCACTAGCAGCTCTAGTACCTCCGGCTGCACTAGCAGTACCTCCAGCAGGACCAGCTCCAGCAGCCCCAGCAGCACCCCAAGTCCCAGCAGCTCCAGTACCGCCAGTACGAGCACCTCCAGGACTATTGGCTCCAGCACCTCCAGCACCGACCCCAGGGTCAGTAGCAACACCAACTCCGGTAGGCTTAGCGCCCTCAGCTCTAGCTCCAGCAGCACCACGGAGGCTGTGACAGTATCGAGAGTACCACTCACGCAGCTGCTAGGAAGAGAGAGCGCCCCAAAGCGCAGCACCCCTAGGCTCAGGACCTCCAGACCCAGCACCCCCAAGGACAGCACCCCTAGGCTCAGCACCTGCAGTCTTTGCACCCCCAGGCTCAGCACCCCCTGTCTCTGCACCCCCAGGCTTAGCACCCCCAGCCGCAGTACCTCCAGACCCAGCACCACTTGGCTCAGCACGCTCAGTACCTTGCGCAGGACCAGAGTCGACAGCTACCTCGACAGGCTCGACCGGGTCTACCTTGGAAACACCTGAGGGAGCAGGACTCTGGGGAGGCAAGGGGTCTACCAAGGCAGCACCTGGCATGAGGAAGAGCGGCGGAGGGGGGAGCGGGGCAGTGCGGTAGGGGAAGAGACGGTAGAAGGGGACCGACTCGTCAAACGTGACGTCTTGGGAGGACAGAACACGGCGCGAGGTGGGGTGGTAAAACTGCCAACCAGGCGCGTCAGGGGGGAAGCCAAGGAAGACGCAGGGAACAGCACGGGGGGACAGCTTGTCCGTAGACAAATCGCGGACAAAAGCCCGAGAACCCCAGACACGAAACGTAGACGCATCGCCAACCTTCCCCGTCCACCGCAGTGTAAAGGAGGTCTCTGGCAAGGAGACCCGGGGCTGAAGGTTTATCTGATGCGCCGTGTACTCAACCGCGAACGGCCACAGAAAATGGGGAGCAGCGGCATGGATCATGGATGTACGAGCGACGTCCATGACCATGCCAATGCGGCGCTCTACAATCCCATTTTGCTGTGGAGAGGCCGGAAGCGTGAACGTCTAGCGAATGCCCTGTGCACAACAGAAGGCTCGTAGAAGGTCAGAGGAAAACTCACCGCCTTTTTCGGAGTGCAGACGCAGAACAGGAAAGTCCGAGCCGAAACTCTCTCTAAGCTGGAGACGAGCTGCGCGGATTCAGTCGATCAACACCTCTGTGACTTCACCCTTGCTGCGCAAGGGGAAGACTGTGGTGTAACGCGAGTAGTCGTCAACCACCAGCAGGAAGTAACGCTCGTGACCCTGTCCACGGACACGGGCCGGGCCCCACACGTCCAGGTGAAGCGTTCGCAGCGCAGCCTCTGTCGGAGGAAACTCGGAGGAGTGAGGAGCGGCGCGCTGCCGCCCCTCGACGCAGGGAGCTCAGGTGGGGGCAGGCCCCGAGGGAAGAGGAGGGAGGGACCGGGGGAGACCAGAGACAAGGAAACGAGAGGCCATGCCCCGGAGACGAGGCAGGGAGGGGTGACCAAGGCGGTGGTGCCAGAGGAGAATGTGGTGAGACAGGAGACGTCACGAGCAGGGGGCAGACTCAGGACCAGACCTGGACGCTACAGCAAACACCTGACCCACCGTAGCTACCTGAGGAGACTTAGTAGTCAGTGTGTACAAGCTCGACCCCGGCTGACGGGTAAACGCGGCCAAGTGTCGGTCCGTCCGAGCACACGTACATTGGGTCACTCGCTGACTCGCAGGAGTGAACTGGTCAACCCCTCTATCCTGTAGATCAGCACCACTCACCAAGTTTGTAGAGAACGAGGGGAGGTAAAGACCTGATAGGGAGCCAGAAGGGGCCACCGGACACGGTAAGACAGTGGAGAAGTGGGCAAGGACAGGACCCCCAGAGGGGTCTGCCAGGCAGACTGCAACCGGCCGACTAAGCGGCATGAATGTGGTGCGGTCTCGAAAGAAGGAGCGGGAAGCACCCGAGTCTAGGGAGAAGGTGTGTAAAGCCTGAGGCGACGTGGTACCTGAGAGAGCAGACTCACCAGCACCTGGGCCAGCAGACTCACCAGCACCTGGAGGAGCAGACGCACTAGCACCTAGAGCCGCAGCCTCACCAGCACCAAGAGCAGCAGCCTCAATGCCCGGGTCAGGCGGAACACACAGGTATGTCAGAACATATAGCTTGTGCTTATTGTGTAGGCTATAGTGGGGTAGCCCATAAGGGGTACAACCCAATTAGGGTTAGTACTTGTACTCGGTTGGTTCATAGTTCATTCATTCTCGTTTTAGTTTTCTCAAGGTAACCATCACCCTCCTCACTAGTAGGCAACGCATACATGGCAGTGAGGATAGCATCGTAGTCAAGTGCATAGATATCTACCCTCTGCCTAAGCAGCTCCACCCAGTCGGGGAGCTCAGCCGCATTGCCAAACTCCGTACGCCAGGCGTCGCTCAGACGGGCGAAGCAGCGGGACTCTGCGTGACCAAACGTCCCGCAAGGCTGACCAGTCCGAGCACCAGTGCGAATGACGTACGGACAGCGAGTAGTACTCTGTGACCCTCCACGCTGAGTGTACCACTCACGATGTCGCTGGGGCGAAAGGACCGCGCGCGGACGACGCTGCAGCTGCAGCTGGTCACTATAAGCAGCTCCCGAACTACCCACTCCAGGACGACTCCCACTACGACCACCCTGACAACCCCAAGTAGCGTACCACTCACGATGCTGCTGGGGCGTGAGGGACTCACGCGGACGCCGCTGGAGCTGCATCTGGCCACCGTCAGGAGCAGCAGGAGCAGTGGTAGCCGCAGTAGCAGCAGTAGTAGCAGTAGAAGTAGTAGCAGTAGTAGCAGTGCGGCCACCCTCACAACCCCAACTAGCGTACCACTCACGAAGCTGATGGGGGGCGAGGGACTCACGCGGACGGCGCTGGAGCTGCATCTGGCCACGCCAGGAGTAGCAGTAGCAGTAGAAAGAGCAGTAGCAGCAAGAGCAGCAGTAACAGCAGTAACAGTATGTCAAGGTGAGAGAGGAATGATGTCGACTAGTTTGGGGCATGGGGTACAAAAGTGACGAGAGAAAAGTTGTACCCCCTAAGAAACACCCCTACAAAACCTAAACCTAAATTATATAAATCATATAATTTGACACACCCCCATAGGTGAAGTAGGGGGATAGCCAAACCTAACAGGGGTCACAAGACCAGTTCACATGCAGGTTTATAACACAGCAAGAGATACAGTGATCACATCCTAGCAAAAGTAAACATGCAGGCGCATATATATATATATAGTGATCACAGTACAAGCAGGGTCAAGAAGTAAGCAAGTGAGGTCCAGTAGGTACAAGGCCTAGCAGAGTGCAAAAGCGCTGATGGTCAACAGGCGGAAGCGCCTTGGTGAACACATCAGCAGTGTTGGCCTCAGTGGCCACGTAACGCAGACAAAGCTGACCACGCTGCTGCAGCTCTCGAGCAAGAAAGTACCGCAGAGCAATGTGCTTCGTTCTGTGCTCCAGTCTGTGCTCCTGACACAAGGCAATGGCAGCCTTGTTGTCGACGTACAGCACTGGAGGAGAACCAGGCCGCTCTCCAAGGTCGGTCAGCAGGTAGGTCAGCCAGCGAAGCTCCTGGGCAGCCATGGCTGTGGCGTAGATCTCAGCCTCACAACTGGAGCTGAGAACAGAAGAAGAGCGTGTAGAACGCCAGGAAACTGAGCCTGAGCCAAGGCTGAAGGTGTAACCTTGTGACGACCGCTGAGTAGCCTGGTCGTCTGCCCAAGAAGCGTCTGAGTGCCCTGTGAGAACAGGCCGGTCTCGCCCTCCAAGCACTAGCCCCATGCCCGACGTACTGCACAAGTAGCGCAACACCCTCTTAGCTGCATCCATGTGCTCCTTCCGGTGACGGCCGGGAGCGACATAGCGTGCAAGGATGCTAAGAGGGTATGCAAGGTCAGGTCGAGTGCAGGTCATCAGGTACATGAGGCAACCCACAAGCTCTGGATACGGGCCACTCGGCTCTACGGACTCATCCGAAGGCAGAGCTGAGAGCGAGTGTCCTGTAGGCAGAGGAGTGGGCTGAGGCGAGGAGTACGTGAAGCGGAAGCGCTGAAGGACCTGCTGCACCATGTGTGACTGAGTCAGGGTGATGGTGCGCCGTGCTCTGTCCCGGGTGATCCGCAAGCCAAGGTAGCTTGTCAGTTCACCCAGGTCTGTGCACGTGTGTCTCTTCTGCAGCTCCAACTTCACGTGGGCGAGACCAGCTCTGTCCGCTGTGGCAAAGACCAAGTCGTCGACGTACACGAGAATGTAGAACGGCGGCAGCGAGGTGTCGGTGCGTAGAAACAGCGACGGGTCAGCAGTAGAGGGAGCAAACCCAAGAGCCGCAAGTGTCGTGCTCAGTGTGTCGTGCCACTCACGCGGTGCCTGGCGGAGACCGTAGACCGGCCGCTGAAGCCTCCACTGGGTGCCAGGGGGAACCGACCCAGTGAAGCCAGGAGGGCGGCGCAGCCAGATCTCCTCGTGCAGGCTGCCCTGCAAGAAAGCTGTGCTGAAGTCAAGAGAGTGAAGCTCGTAGTCGCGCTGAGCGGCTATGTGCAGCAGCACCCGAAGAGTAGTCATCTTCGGGGTGGGGGAGAAGGTCTGAAAGAAGTCGACTCCCTCTCGCTGACTGAAGCCCCTAGCCACGTAGCGCGCCTTGAAGACAGGCGGAGAACCCGGCGGTCGCTTCACCCTGAAAATCCACATGCCACTGACGATGTTCGCCCCAGGAGGGGGAACCTCGTCGACGTAAGTGCCAGTGGACTTCCAGGAAGCCATCTCTGCGTTCATGGCTGTCTGCCACTGAGAGGAGTAGGGACCCGCCATCGCCTCAGTGTAGGAGCGCGGGGTCGGGATGTCTGGTGCATCCGGGTCTCCCTCAGGGGCAACAAGCATGGACACGAGATGAGGCACAGCAGCAGCAAAGCAGTGAAACTCCTCCTGTCTGTCCTCAAGGACGTCCGTGCCAAGAGCACACTCACCCCCGACGGACGGAGGACAGGCAGACTCAGACTCAGCAACTAGGCTAGCAGCGTAGTCCAGGCGACAGCGAGAAGCAAAGTCAACCAGCTCAGCGACCAGAGCAGACGCAGCAGCGGACTCAAAAGACGGGTCAGTGACGACAGTAGCGAGAAAACGCGTGACAGTGGGACTGGCAGCACGACGGGAGTCAGACTCCGGGTCAGGAAGAGTAGGCAGCGAAGACTCAGGAGGAGACGGCAGCGGGACACGCTGCGGAGCAGTGGAGGGACGCAGAGTCATGTAGTGAGTGCCCGGGACAGGAGGAGGACGCTCATGCGGGGCACGACGACCGGTGCGCGCAGTACGGACAGGCGACGCTGGACGTGACTCAGGCGCACGACGCTCAGTAAGACCTCCCGTGGGACCAGTGTAGGGAGAGGGACCAGGGAGAGGGGAGGCGGGCGGTAACTGTGACTGCGACTGGACTGGCGTGAGACCAAGAACCTGCTGAAGGAGCGGGACAAAGTAGGGTCGCGGCCGCGTAGCGGCTCCAAAACCAGTAGAGACAGCAGCGGCGGGGTCCTCAGCACCAGCGACAACGCCAACGTCCGGGTCCGCAGCACCAGCAGCAGCTCCAACGCCCGGGTCCTCAGCACCAGCGACAACGCCAACGTCCGGGTCCTCAGCACCAGTGACAACGCCAGTGTCCGGGTCCGCAGCACCAGCAGCAGCTCCAACGCCCGGGTCCGCAGCACCAGTGACAACACCAGCGTCCGGGTCCGCAGCACCAGCAGCAGCTCCAACGCCCGGGTCCTCAGCACCAGCGACAACGCCAACGTCCAGGTCCTCAGCACCAGGGGCACCACTCCGGAGACTGTAGCGCCGCGCGTACCACTCTCGGATCTGCTGAATGGGGGGGAGCTCCTGGGCAGGAGGGGAAGTACTGGGACGAGCTCCAGAAGCTCCGCTCCGGAGGCGGCAGTACTGTAGGTACCTCTCCTGCAGCTGCTGGGAGGAGAGAGCTCCTCCAGACGTAGTGCGCTCAGGCTCAACACCCCCAGACGCAGCACCCCCAGTCGCCACACCCCCAGGCTCCGCACCCCCAGGCTCAGTACCCCCAGGCTCCGCACCCCCAGGCTCGGGACTGTCAGGCTCCGCACTCTCAGGCTCAGCACCTCTGGCAGGGCGGGACTCGACAGCTATCTCAACAGGGTCAACCGGGTCTACCTGGGACACACCTGAGGGAGCGGCACCCTGAGGGGGGAGGGGGTCTACCACAGCAGCACCTGGTGCGAGGAAGAGCGGCGGTGGGGGGAGTGGGGCAGTGCGGTAGGGGAAGAGGCGGTAGAAGGGGACAGACTCGTCAAAAGTGACGTCCTGAGAGGCCAGAACCCGGCGCGAGGCGACGTGGTAAAACTGCCAGCCAGGCGCGTCGGGGACAAAGCCAAGAAAGACACAGGGAACAGCGCGACGCGAGATCTTGTCCGCAGACGTATCGCGGACAAAGGCTCGGGATCCCCACACCCGGAAACGCGACGCATCACCAACCTCTCCCGTCCACCGCAGAGTCGGGGAAGTCTCCGGGAAGGAGACACGGGGCCAGAGGTTGAGCTGATGCGCTGCGTAACGGACCGCAAACGGCCACAGAAAGTGGGGAGCAGCCGCATGGGTCAGGGAGGTACGAGCGACCTCCATGACCAAGCCAATGCGGCGCTCAGCGACCCCATTCTGCTGTGGAGAGGCCGGAAGCGTGAACGACTGCTCGATGCCGTGCTCAGCACAGTAGGCTGCCAAGAGTTCGGAGGCGAACTCACCACCTCTGTCAGAGTGCAGGCGTAGGACTGGAAAGTCCGAGCGAAAGCGCTTGCCTAGCTGGAGACGGGCTCGGCTGATCCAGGGGATCAAGACATCAGGGACGTCACCCTTGCTGCGCAAGGGGAAGACCGTGGTGTAGCGCGAGTAGTCGTCAACAACTATCAGGAAGTACCGCTCCTGACCCTGACCACGGACGCGGGCTGGGCCCCACACGTCCATGTGTAGCGTCTGCAAAGGAGCAGTCGTCGGGGGGAAGGAGGAGGAGTGGGGAGCGGCGCGCTCTGATACCATGTCAAGGTGAGAGAGGAATGATGTCGACTAGTTTGGGGCATGGGGTACAAAAGTGACGAGAGAAAAGTTGTACCCCCTAAGAAACACCCCTACAAAACCTAAACCTAAATTATATAAATCATATAATTTGACACACTAGTGCTCACCAGTGGCAAGAAGGGCGGGAGTACGACAGCGGCAATGGCGAGGCCGCTACCACCGCAGGGCGAGGGCTCCGCGGCTGCTGCAGGGGCTGCTTCTCCAGGGACTAGGGGCGGCTGCTGCAGGGGTGGCCGCTCTAGGGGCCAGGGGCGGCTGGAGCAGCGGCGCCTCCTACAGGGGCCGGGGCGCCGCGGCTGGCAGGGGTGGCGGCGGCTGACACGGCAGCGGCGGCGGCGGCTGCTGTTGTCGGCGGCGGCGGCTGCTGCTGTCGGCGGCGGCGGGTGCTGCGGCCGGGGCAAGGGCGGCGGCGGCTGACACGGCAGCTGCGGCGGCGGCTGCTGCTGTCGGCGGCGGCGGCGGCTGCTGCTGTTGGCGGCGGCGGGTGCTGCGGCCGGGGCAGGGGCGGCGGCGGCTGACACGGCAGCGGCGGCGGCGGCTGCTGTTGTCAGCGGTGGCGACGGCTGCTGCTTTCGACGGCGGCGGCTGCTGCTGTCGAGGGCTGACACGGCAGCGGCGGCGGCGGCTGCTGATGTCAGCGGTGGCGGTGTCAAAGTTTAGAAGAAGAAAGAGGATTGAACTAGCAGGAATGAGGATACAAATAGCAAAACCCTAGAAGGGTTGTACTCGCTATAGAGCACCCCACTACAGGCTAGAACATAAGATAATATTCTGACACACCCCCATAGCCAAAGTGGGGTGTAATCAGCAGAGCAGGCAAAGCAAAACAAGCTCAGGGTGGATCACAATGTCACCACACATTCTGAGCACAAGTTCAAGAAGAAATAGTTTAGAGTTCACAATTATAAGCAAAGCTAGTGGTAGTCACAACGGGCAAGTGAGGAGGAGGAGGGAGAGTGAGGGGAGAGGAGACAGGAGGCGACGGCTGAAGCTGCAGACACACGGGCAACAGGAGGCAGACTGGCACAGCGGCTACCGGACAGCGCCCGGACTACAGGAGTAACAGGCCCTGCGGCTCAAATAGCGGCAGACGGGCAACGGACCCACGGGCGGCTGGCACAGCTGGCTACGACTGGGCTACCGGGACAGCGCCCCGGACTACAGGTGCTGCGGACGACAAGCCGGCAGCCTCCACTCAACCTCCCGCAAACAGTCCCACCCCCCTGATACACACCCACTGCTACACCGCTAGCTCTACTCCCACACACCCCCCTTAAACCCTAAACCCAGTCTCCCACACAACCACCCCCCTCAGCGACAGCTGCAGCAGTGGGAGACGGAGGAGGAGGAGGAGCAAAGGGAGGAAGGCACACCGAGCACCCCTATACCCGCCACCCCACAGCTCGCCCCTCAGGTCGCCTCGACGGGCGACGGGAAATGGGGGGGAGGGGAGAAAAGGGGGGGAGGGGGGGGGGGGGGGGGGGGGCCGGTGCCGCGACGAGGGGCGGGGCCGCGACGGTCGGGGCGGGGCCGCGACATAGGGCGGGGCCGCGACGTAGGGCGGGGCCGCGACATAGGGCGGGGCCGCAACATAGGGCGGGGCCGCAAAGGTAGGGCGGGGCCGAGCCGGGCAGACGCATGGGCGGCGACGGGCCGGGGCGGGGCCGCGACGAAGGGCGGGGCCGAGCCGGGCAGGCGCACGGGCGGCGACGGGCCGGGGCGGGGCCGCGACGTAGAGGAGAAGCCCGCCGCGCGCCCCGGGGCGCACAGCGGGCAATGAACCGCCGCGCGCCTCGGGGCGCACGGCGGGCAGAAAACCGCCGCGCGCCTCGGGGCGCACGGCGGGATGAAAAAATGCCGCACGCCACGGGGCGTGCGGCTCAGAGAGTAGTAGCAGTAGTAGCAGCGGAAGCTAAGCGGTGGTAAGCCCACCCACAGGATCGATCCAGAGGGATCGACCTGCTCTGATAGCATGTCAAAGTTTAGAAGAAGAAAGAGGATTGAACTAGCAGGAATGAGGATACAAATAGCAAAACCCTAGAAGGGTTGTATTCGCTATAGAGCACCCCACTACAGGCTAGAACATAAGATAATATTCTGACAGGCGGCGGCTGCTGCTGTCGACGGCGGCGGGGCGGCAAGGCCGTGAAGGGGCCGCTAAGGGCGGCGAAGGGGCCGAAAAGGGGCCGCGAGGGTCCACAAAGGGGCGAGGAGGGGCCACGAAGGGGCCGCGAGGGGCCACGAAGGCGTGGCGACGGGGCTGAGAGGGGCCGCGAGGGGCCACGAAGGGGCCGCGAGGGGCCGTAAGGGGCCGCTAGGCGCCGCGAGGGAGCCGCAAGGGGCCGCGAAGGGCCGTGAGAGGGGCCGCGAAGGGCGGCGAAGGGGCCGCGAGGGAGCCGCGAAGGGGCCGCGAAGGGCCGTGGGAGGGGCCGCGAGGGGCCGTAAGAGGGCGCGACGGGCCGCTAAGGGCAGGGGACGCGACTGGAGGGTAGGCACACGCGGCGCGACTCGGACAGGAGCGAAGCGCGCTCCGGGCAGGGAAAAAAAAAAATCGATTTTCAGTGGTGGGCCCTAGGGAACGCTCTCACTAGGAAACAGGTGAGAATCACGAGGAATGAATGCACTAGGAAACAGGTGGGTACAAGTAGGAAAACCTAAAAGTGTTGTACCCCATATTATCTACCCCACTACAACCTACACAGACTATAGCATATAAGTTTGACATATTTTTCTTCTGGAGCCTCTTATTGAGTGGAAAATGTGGTTTGCACGTCAACCGACTGCCAATTCGCCTGCGGTGTGTTGGGCTGAGTGCCCTTTAGGATCTTTGGTAGAGTTAAAGTCTGAGTAAAGTGATGTAGTAGCGGAAGCGTTTTTAAGTAAGGTGCTTGAACCACCTTGCGCTAGTATGTGAGGGCAAAGTATGTTAATTAAAGCAAAGAGGTACAAGCATATATATATGAATACAGAGAATATGAAGAGACATTATAACTACTTTACTTTTGCGGTTCGATACAGTGCGACTTGGACAACTGCTCAATGTCGAGTCAGTTGTGTGTCCTTGCTGTCGCGCTGCATTTGTCAGGTCAAAGGTCGCTGACCTTTGACTTTCGCATAACCTCCAGCGGTTATATCAACCTCTGAGGGTTGACTCGCTGGTGCCTCGATATGCGCTGCTTCGCTTGTGTCTTGGTGTTTCGACACGACAAAGGCGCTTAAGATTGTTTGTTCCCAACACTCCCATTCGCTTCTGGAGTGTCGCTGATGGTGACGTGGCTTTGTCCAGTCAGAAGCATGCAGTACTCGAACTTCTGTTTTCCGAGCTTCTTGGTCAAGTAGTCACCTGCCATCTCAGACGTGGGACAGTAGGATAGTTCAAGTTTCCCCTTCTCGATCTCGTCTTTCACGAAGAAATATCGCAGAGCGATATGCTTCATTCTGTTCGCGAATCCACTTTTGTTGGCGATGCGAATCGCAGATTGGTTGTCGGAGAAGAGAGTGAAGCTGGGTAACTCGGCTAACTTCGCTTCTTCCAACAGCTCGCGAAGATAGAGTCCTTCCTTGGTGGCTGAGCAGAGTGCAATATATTCTGCTTCAGCTGACGAGAGAGCGATTAGTTCTTGCTTGCTCGATTGCCAGGAGATCGGTCCGTTAGGTTCGAGGCGGTAGATGTAGCCAGTGTGGGAGCGCCTATTGTCTGGGTCGCCAGCGTGATCGGCGTCGACGTAGCCGATTAATTTCGTCGGTGTAGTTGTGTTCTTGTAGTAGGTCAGACCGATCGTAGAGGTACTGACGAAGTAGTGGAGAGCGCGGTCGAGCTCCGCCAAGTGTTCTGCTTCAGGTCTTTTGAGGTAGGTGGCGAGTTGGCTTGCGGAGTAGGATAGATCTGGGCGGCAGGTGACGGCTGCAAAGAGAAGGCAGCCCAGCTTTCTCTGGTAGTCGCGTATCCCGGCGGATTTGAGTAGAGAGGATCCTTCATTGTGGTTTCGTGTCGTGTAGCAGTAGGGCGTAGAGATGGTGGTAGGTGTGAGCGCGAAGCGTTTGGCGATGGTGTCAGCGTACTTAGTGGCGTTGAGGTGGATCGCGCCTTCTTCTTCCCGAATGTTCAAGCCGAGATACTGTGTGACGCTAGAGGAGACCGTGATTGTGAGGTCCTTCTGTAGCTCCCCTTCGAACCAGGTGGTGATGTCGTCAGTAGAGCCGATGTAGAGTAAGTCGTCTACATAGACGATCAACAGAATGTAGTCGGTGTCTTTGGTGAGTCGGTACATCCCTTGGTCGCGAGGCAACTCACGAAATCCGATGCGAGTGAGGCGAGCGTGTAAGTACTGTTGCCATAGCCGCGGAGCTTGCTTGATTCCGTAGAGTGATTTCAGCAGTTGACAGACTTGGTTCGGTTCCCCGTGGGTACCATGTGGGAGCTCGACGAAGATTTCCGCGTCGACAGGTGCGTAGAGGAACGCGTTGGCGACATCGATTTGCCGTGGCTTCTTCTTCTTCATAGCGGCGATCGCGAGGAGGATTCGAAGTTAGGTATGTCGGCTGACCGGGGCGAATGTCTCGGTGAAGTCCCGTCCGTGCTCCTGATCGAATCCACGCACAACCCAGCGTGCTTTGAATTTCTCAATTGTGCCGTCTGCTTTCGTTTTAACGCGGAAGACCCATTTCCCGGTGAGAATGGTCTTATTCCTTGCCACGCTGATGGGGACAACTTTCCAGGTGTTCCGTTCCTCCAGCGCCTTTAACTCTCTGTCCATGGCTTCACGCCATTTTTCCCTGTGTTCCCCCCCCAGAGCCTGCTGAAGCGTCGCAGGCTCCTTAGGGAGAGTGTTGCCGTGGACTGCGGTGACGAGGTCGAGAATCTGTAGTCTAGTCTGTGGGTAGCGGGGAAGAGTTGCATCCTCGGGATAAGCTCCTTCATCTCCCGCTTCTGGGTCGGGTATGAAATTCGGCCCTATCCGTTCTGCTTTGTTGGTGTGGGCTGTCGCAGGTGTTACGTAACCGTTGTCGGCGAAGTGGTAGAAGACTTTGGCGTTGGCGCTTTCGCGAGGGTTGTCTTCGTCCATGGGGACGTTGACGGAGCAAAACGGGAGAGGTCCGGCTTATTCTGATGCGTTGTCCACATTCTGCTCGTCCCAGTCTGCTTCGTCCGCTGCTGAGGCGAAGGCTCGGTCACCACGAAAGCCACCTGTGAGATCTTCATTTTCGTGCAAGTTGGCAAGGTACGTCTGAAGCGTGAGTCGTTCGTAGAAAATTACGTCACGTTCTGCTGCTGTTTCCTTGGAGTGGACGTCAAAGATTTTCCACGCGTTGTAGTTCTTTTCAATGCCGAGGTGTAGTCCCCACTGTGTGCCTTCTGAAAATCTTCCCGCTCGTGCTTCTGGGGGTCGGTACTGTACCATGCACCCGAAAACTCGTAACATTTTTGTGCTGCCCTGTTTCCCTGTCCACAGCAGATGCGGTGACGCGTTGATCGGAAGTGAAGACGACGACATTAAGTTGTGCAGCATGACGGCGTGGTCCATTGTTGCAGGCCACTGGTGGTTGGGTAGCCGCATGCCACGTAACAGTTTGCGCATGCTGTTCTGCAGAGTCCTGTTCATTCTTTCTGCCACACCTTGCTGCTGATGGGCATAGGGAAGAGAGAGGAGCTGCTTGATTCCCCTTTCCACCAGGTACTGCTTGAATCGCTGAGAAGTGTATTCTCCCCCTCCGTCTGACTGGAAGCTTTTCAGTTGTGCGCCCGACTCTCTCTCTGCTACTGGTAGCCAGGCAGCGAAGGCTGCGAGTGCCATATCGCGGCTGGGTAGGTTTAGGTGCCAGACGTAACGGGTGGCGGCGTCGATGAAGGTGATCGTGTAGTTGTATGTAACTTGTCCTGGTTCCCGATTGAAAAGAATATCGCTGTACACCTTCTCGAGTGGTGCGTACGCGGGTGCGCTCGGGTTGTGATGAGGAATGAATGGCCGATGTGGTAAGTCGGCTTCGGGGCAGGTAAGACAAGTTCCTCGTGCTCGTTGAAGTTCTTTGCCGTCGAGTAGTAGTAATGAGTCCTTGTCAAGGACTCCTGCTCTTATTGTGTTGTTTAATACACTGTTGCTTGGGTGTCCCATGCGTGCGTGCCAGATGTCTTCGGAGGCGCGGTGTCCGGGTGAGCGTTGATACGCGTCGGAGTTGGAGTAGAAGCTGGCGATGAAGTTTGCGCTTCTGTGGACTTCCCGTTGAGTCGGATACAGCTGCTGTGCGGGTGTTGGTGGTGCTTCGTCAACGAGGACTGGTGTCGTTGTTCCTGCTGCTGCCGACGATGTTTCTGCTGCTGCCGATGTTGTCTCTGCTGCTACTGATGTTGTCTCTGCTGCTGCTTATGTTGTTTCTGCTGCTGCCGATGTTGTCTCTGCTGCTTCCGAATGTTGTATTGTTTCTAACGCACGTGTTCGTTCTGCTTCAGAAATGGTATGTGAATACCAGAAGCCTTCCGGACTGAAGTCAGGGTCGAGATCCGGCGGGTGCGTCCAGGATGTGAAGGTGACGATCCCGTCACTGTCTGTGGTGCCTTGGTCTGGGACGAAGTCGAGGACGAAGACATTGTTCTTCAGAATCGCCTTTCCGATGTAGAGGCCGCCCTTCCCGTGGTACAGTTTGAACTCCTGGGTGGTACTGTCGGCTTCCAGATGTATGCCTTTCGCCATCAACTGACTGACGCTCAGTAAGTTGTAGCCAAGTCCTTCTGCTATCAGGACTTTTGACATTTGCAGTACGACATTCGTCTCTCGTGACTGAAGTTGCACTACCCCTTGTCGTCGTGTGTGCAGGTTTTGGTTATTGGCGACACTGATGACGACTTCTCGTTGAAGTTGGTGCTCGCGTTGAACGAAACGTCCTGAGGAACACATATGTTGTCCGCGCGGCGGTTTTCTGCCTGCCGTGCGCCCCGAGGCGCGCGGCGGTTCTCTGCCCGCCGTGCACCCCGAGGCGCGCGGCGGTTCTCTGCCCGCTGTGCGCCCCGAGGCGCGCGGCGGGCTTCCGCCCCGTCGTTTGCCGCGTCGCCCTCTAGAGGCGCCGCGACGGGCGACGGGGACCCGTCGCGGCGCACCGAGGGCACGCGCCTCGGCCCCGTCGCCCTACCTGCGCCCCGGCCCCGGCCCCGCCTGCGGCCCCAGCCCTGACGCCCTACCTGCGCCCCGGCCCCATCGCCCTACCTGCGCCCCGGCCCCGGCCCCGCCTGCGGCCCCTTTTCGCGTCGCCTGTCGAGGCGACCCTCGGGGGCCGCTTGCGAGGAGGACTTACCTGGGGGAGGGGGGCGAGCGCCATCCCTCATGCTGCCTGTCTTGGCGCCCTGGGAGGCCGCGCGTCGGTTCCCCCCCCCCCCCCTCCCCCGTAACCTCCCTACCCGCCATCCCGCCCTGCCTGTGTTAGGGTTTGGGGAGTGGCGAGTAGGGGGTGGCGAGTATGGGGGTGGCACTTCTGCATTCCTCCCTTTGCTCCTCCTCCTCCTTTGTCTCCCACTGCTGCAGCTGTCGCTGAGGGGGGTGGATGTGTGGGAGACTGGGGTTTAGGGTTTAAGGGGGGTGCGTGGGAGTGGAGCTAGCGGTGTAGCAGCGAGTGTGTGCCAGGGGGAGTGGGATAGTTTGGGGAAGCTGTATGGAGGTTGCCGTCGTGTCGCCAGCAGCACCTGTATTCCGGGGACTTCGTCCTGTAGCCCAGTCGTAGCCACCTGTGCCAGCCGCCCGTGGGTCCGTTGCTCGTCTGCCGCTACTTTAGCCGCGGGGCCTGTTACTCCTGTATTCCGGGGACTTCGTCCGGTAGCCGCTGTGCCAGTCTGCCTCCTGTTGCCCGTGTGTCTGCAGCTTCAGCCGTCGCCTCCTATCTCGTCTCCTCTCACTCTCTCTCCTCCTCGCTTGCCCGTTGTGACTACCACTAGCTTTGCTCATAATTGTACCCTTTAAACTATTGCTTCTTGAACTTGTGCTCAGAATGTGTGGTGACATTGTGATCCACCCTGAGCTTGTACTGCTTTGCTTGCTCTGCTGATTACACCCCACTTTGGCTATGGGGATGTGTCAGAATGTTATCTTATGCTCTAGCCTGTAGTGGGGTGCTCTATAGCGAGTACAACCCTTCTAGGGTTTGCTATTTGTATCCCCATTCTTGCTAGTGCAACCCCTCTTCTTTCTTCTAAACTTTCACACAGTGCGTACGAGGATGCCCTGAAGTCTTGCAGAGGTGGCAGAACGGAGGTATGAATTTTGGTCGATTGTTGTTGTTGTAGTGCCGTTGAGTGTGAAACGCGAATTCGGGCACTGACACCTTTCTCCTTTGTCGTTCTTCTTGCAGGTCCATGTCTTGCTGTTCGGCGTGGATTTCGGCGCAAAGTGCCGCTTTAGAGATTTTCCCGTGGGCTCGTAGTATGGCGCGAGTGGAGCGCCAGTGAGGACCAAGACCGCCGATGACAACCGTGACAAAGGCGTCCTCTGAAATCGATCCTCCACATCGAAGAAGCTTGTCGCGCAGCTCGTGGCAGCGGCTGATATACGCCATTCCCTTCTCGCCCGATTTCATTTCGATGGTAGTTAGCTGCGCCATTAACCGACTTTGGTTTACGCTGTCTGTTGCTTGATACAGGGTCTTCAAGTGATTGTACGCGAGCTCCGCGGAGTTGCCGTAGCCTCGGTAAGACCGAATGTTTTGTTGTTGAGATGGAGTGATGTTCCTCAACAGTACTGTGTACGCCATCATTGAATGATAGGTGTACTGCTGCTTCTCATACTGTGTGCCGTTTGTTGGGTATGGCAGGGACCCGTCGAAGAAGCCGAGGATTTGCGCTCCTTCCATCATCTGTTCAAATTCGAATGACCAGGTGAAGAAGTCCTTCCCGTCGAAGGGTTTTGTCGTTTGCAGTTTTAGAACGTGCGCGAACTGCGACTGAACTTGTAGTGCGTCCAACGTTCTTACTTGTCCCGGTGCAGGTTGTGGTTGTGGCATGAAGCTGACGGAGCCGCGCTGAGCTCGTACGGAGCGAAGGTAGGTTGCTGTTGTTGATTCCCGCGTGCGTAGGATGAGCCATCGAGACTCATGGGCGTCACGTTGTTGTTGTTGTTGCTGTTGTTTGATTGCACAGGTCCTCCTTGCTGATGCTGCTCGTAGAAGGACATGAAGGAGAAGAATTTCTCCATCATGCTTGGATCGAAGCCCACGCCTTGGTTTGCGGGTGTTTCAGTAGACCAAGCTGCCGGTCTCGTTGTTGTGCCTTCCTCTGTCTGTAGGCTAGAGGCAGGAGGTGGAGTAGGAGTAGTACCAGGAGAGCCGTTGGAGGAGCTCCTCTCCTTTCTAGTAGACATATCTCTTGGTGTATTAAGTATTGAGAAGAAATGATTTAACTCTAACCTGCTCTCATACCATGTTGGGCTGAGTGCCCTTTAGGATCTTTGGTAGAGTTAAAGTCCGAGTAAAGTGATGTAGTAGCGGAGCGTTTTTAAGTAAGGTACTTGAACCACCTTGCGCTAGTATGTGAGGGCAAAGTAAGTTAATTAAAGCAAAGAGGTACAAGCATATATATATGAATACAGAGAATATGAAGAGACATTTGACAAAATTAGAAGGAAGAAAGAGGAGGGATGAACTAGCAGAAATGGGGATACAAATAGCAAACCCTAGAAGGGTTGTACTCGCTATAGAGCACCCCACTACAGGCTAGAACATAAGAATAATATTCTGACACACCCCCATAGCCAAAGTGGGGTGTAATCAGCAGAGCAGGCAAAACAGTACAAGCTCAGGGTGGATCACAATGTCACCACGCATTCTGAGCACAAGGTCAAGAAGAAATAGTTCAAAGTAAACAATTATGAGCAAAGCTAGCAGTAGTCACAACGGGCAAGTGAGGAGGAGGAGGGAGAGTGAGAGGAGAGGAGATAGAAGGCGGCGGCTGAAGCTGCAGACACACGGGCAACAGGAGTGGCGAGCACAGTGGCTACCGGGACAGCGCCCCGGACTACGGGAGTAACAGGCCCCGCGGCTCAAGTAGCGGCAGACGGGCAACGGACCCACAGGCCACCGGCTCAGCGACAAGCTCACTGGGCTACCGGGACAGCGCCCCGGACTACAGGTGTTGCGGACGACAAACTGGCAACCTCCGCTCAACCTCCCACACACAGTCCCACCCCCCTCATACACACCCACTGCTACACCGCTAGCTCCACTCCCACGCACCCCCCTTAAACCCTAAACCCAGTCTCCCACACAACCACCCCCCTCAGCGACAGCTGCAGCAGTGGGAGACGAAGGAGGAGGAGGAGAAAGGGAGGAAGGCACACCGGCCACCCCCATACCCGCCACCCCACAGCTCGCCCCTCCCGTCGTCCGTCGTGGCGACCTGAGGGGGCCGCTTGCGGCCCCCTCAGGAGCCGCGACGGGCGACGGGAAATGGCAGGGGGGGGGGGGGGGGGGAGGCGGTGTGGTGAAAGGGGCCCACAACAGGCCTGGTTGGAGGGCGGGGCCGCGACAAGGGGCGGGGCCGCGACGAGCGGGGCGGGGCCGCGACGTAGGGCGGGGCCGAGCCGGGCAGGCGCACGGGCGGCGACGGGCCAGGGCGGGGCCGCGACGTAGAGCGGGGCCGCGTCGAGGGGCGGGGCCGCGACGATCGGGGCGGGGCCGCGAGGTAGGGGAGAAGCCCGCCGCGCGCCTCGGGGCGCACAGCGGGCAATGAACCGCCGCGCGCCTCGGGGCGCACGGCGGGCAGAAAACCGCCGCGCGCCTCGGGGCGCACGACGGGAAGAAAACCGCCGCGCGCCTCGGGGCGCACGGCGGGAAGGAAAACCGCCGCGCGCCTCGGGGCGCACGGCGGGAAGGGAAAGGTAGCAGCGGAAGCGAGGTGGTAACCCACCCACAGGATCGATCCAAAGGGATCGACCTGCTCTGATAGCATGACAAAATTAGAAGGAAGAAAGAGGAGGGATGAACTAGCAGAAATGGGGATACAAATAGCAAACCCTAGAAGGGTTGTACTCGCTATAGAGCACCCCACTACAGGCTAGAACATAAGAATAATATTCTGACAACATTATAACTACTTTACTGTTGCGGTTCGATATAGTGCGACTCGGGCAACTGCTCAATGTCGAGTCAGTTGTGTGTCCTTGCTGTTGCGCTGCATTTGTCAGGTCAAAGGTCGCTGACCTTTGACTTTCGCGTAACCTCCAGCGGTTATATCAACCTCTGAGGGTTGACTCGCTGGTGCCTCGATATGCGCTGCTTCGCTTGTGTCTTGGTGTTTCGACACGACAGAGGCGCTTAAGATTGTTTGTTCCCAACACGGTGAAGGCAAATGAAGTTTTCTGTTTGAAGATAATTTGTTATGTGTGAGGTGCGCATTTCTGTGCTTTACGTTTGGGCGTTTACGGTTCGTGAATCGCCTCGATGGTTCATGAGTTACGAGCGTTTTCGTGAAGGGTTGCATTTGTGAGTGTTCATGAGTTTCCGTAAGTGAAGGCGAGTATTCGTGTCATTTCGCAAGTTCCGAGATTTCTTGTGTGTTCGTATTATTTCATGTATTTTGCGAGTCACGAGTATTCGTGAAAGTGTCTTGAATGTTCATGAGGTTGTTCGTGAAGCGTTCGTTTGATTTCGTGTGAGTTCGTGGTTTTCAGGTGAAGTTTGAGAGTTCCGTTTTCAGTTGTTTTAATGAGTTCGTTTGTAATTTCGTGTTTGCTTATAAGGCTTAGGGGATTTCACCCCTAGCGAGGTGGTCAAGGCTCGAGGCCATGAGCCCGAGCACTGTTGCGCATGTTGCGCTACACCTGTTCCGCGATAATTTCACACCCCCTATCTTCACCCCCTTTGTCCTTTTCTGGGGCAATCTGACCAGGGGCGGCAGAAAAGTGACCAAGGGGGTGCACGCGCGGCTGAGTCAGCAAGGGGTCATTTCATGTTTGACCTAGGCGCGAAATCGCTTTTCCAGGCACAATCCAGAAATTCACATCCGCAATCCTCCGATTGCGGATGTTTCAAATTTCTCACGTGTTCAATTCGCATTGGCGAAAATCACAGCGCCAAAAACGCGACCACACAAAAAAATGCACGCATTCTTCCTTGAATCAAGTACACATGAACCTGACGTGTACAAATTAGAATGTCCAACCCAGCTTCACCATCTCTCGAAATCGAATCGCTTGCAGACTCAAAATTCAGAACAAACTCATTCGACACCAGAGACTGCCACATTTCTCGCCAGCGTTTTTTCCACCTCCTAACAGCCTTCCCAGCATAACAGAATGCCTAAGCCTAAAAAAAATGCAGCTCTAACTCGTGTCGAGAAGGCTGCATTATGCGAGTATCGTGTTAGGAACCCGAACTTGTCGCAGAAAGAGCTTGCGTTATGGTGCTTCACGAACTTCAAAAAACACCCGTGTCGTACCACTGTATGTAAGATACTAAAAGCCTCAACCAAATGGACAGCCCCCTCTTTACTCCCCACAGACTGTAAACGCCTCCGTGAGGGAAAGTTTCCCGCCCTTGAGGCCAGGTTGCATGCGTGGGCTGTTAGGCACACTGCAGCGAATTTACCGATCACCTTCCATGTTCTTCTTCAAAAGTCGGAGGCATTTGCCAAAGCTATGCGTCTTCCTAGCGATTTCACAGTCTCTCCCGGGTGGTTATGCCGCGCGCTTGCACGAATGGGGATGTCGTCGTATCAGAGGAAGGGCGAGGCGAAGGATGCTAATGCTGAATCCATTGCCCTCGCTAGGGAGACCATACCGAAAATCCTCAAAGATTTTGGGTACGAGGCCGCGGATGTGTACAACATGGATGAGGCCGGATTTATCTCCGGTCAACAACCGCGTCGCACGTACGCGAACGAATCCGTGGCGGGAGGGAAGTTAGACAAAGAACGGTTTACCCTTGCATTGTGTTGCAACGCCGATGGCACCGATTTGATGAAACCAATCGTCATTGGAAAGGCATTGCGGCCGACTTCATTCCGGAACGATTTCCACGTGGACGACTACACTTGGTACCGTGCAAATAGGCGTGCATGGATGACCTCAGAGGTAAGCAATGAATACCCCCGCCACTTCCCACTTGTCGTGTATGCAAACATTATTTCCAACTTACTCACAACTCTCTTTGGCTTTCTTGTGTTGCGCATAGATCTTCACCCAATGGGTGGACGCGGTGGACGGCGACATGGGATTCAAGGACCGGAAAATCGCAATATTGGTGGACAATGCAAGCGCACACAACATCAATAACATCGAGGGAAAGCGCGAGTTTTGGAGGGACGGGATCAAGGTTGTGGAGCTTCCGAACGTGAGGGTAATTTATCTACCCCCAAACTGCACTTCCCACGTACAACCCTTGGATCAAGGTGTCATCGCAACATTGAAGTTGCGGTACCGGAAAATTTTGGTCACGTGGTTGCTTGATCAATTTCAGCGCACGCGTGATCAAGAGGCACGGAAAACTGTCCGGCCCGACTTGCGTACTGCCATTACATGGATATGTGGTGTATGGAGTACTATGGGTCGAGAGATCATAATGAGGTGTTGGCGTCGGTCCGGTGTGGTGCCGTACACTTGGTTGGAGGAGTGGGGGTTGGAACGGTTATTTCAAGGACCTTCTAAGGATCCTGAGACTGCTGACATCACAGCTCTAGGTGTGTTAATGAAAAAACTGAAGATTGACGATCCTTTAATGACCGCTCGGGCGTTCGTTGGTTGTGACGACCACGTCGCCACTTCTACACGCGTTGCAAACGACACGGAGTGGGTTGGTAGGAGTTGGTGGACTGCCCAACCCGGAAACCGCGGCGTCCCATTCGATCTGAATGACGCGCCCCCCTCTGAGGCAGGCATGGATGCTGCAGATGCAGCAGCGGCAACGACGGCCTTGCATGAGTTCGCATCGGATTCCTCTATGGCGAGGTATGTTCGTCCCGCGGTTGATCGCGCCGCAGGTACCTACAGTTTTAGGGACCTGCTTTCAGAAGACAACATGGCGTTCGCGTATGCTGGGCTGAACACATAGTGCTCCTTGTACCATTGCCTTTTAACGTGTGCAAGGAAGGAGCATTGTATCATGTTCCGAATTTCTCTTTTTGTTTGTAGGCCTTCATTTACGTTCAGGTGTACTTGCATTTTTCCAGTTAAAGAATTTGTTTCTCTTGAGTTTTGCATTTTCGGAGGTATCTCCTACACACAAGGAATGTTCAACAAAGTCAAAGCTGCTGAGTCAACTTTCGGATTTCACTTTCCACGCGCGCTGACTCAGCGCGCGTGAAATTAGTCGGAACAGTTTTCTTACCCCTAACTTCACACCCCCCAGAACAGACAAAGCCGCGTGTGCGATTTTTAAAGTGTGAAAATAACGCAAAACAGGTGTATCAAGGGAGTGTGCCAGTCAAGGCACACCCACGGCCTGAGGCCGCGATTGAATTCCTCGCCACTTGCGCGAGTGTGGCAATGAGGTGGCGCGTGGGAAAAGACGAAGGCACCTGGGTCCACAATTGAATTGTGGGACCCTCAAACTGTTTGTCCTTTTCTCCGAGAGGAATTTCGCTACGGAGTGTTTCGTGAAGCGCGTGATTTACATTCGAAGCTGGTGCGAATTGTGCGAGAGTGATTTCAGCGACTTCTTCATTTCGTCGCGTAACTGCACGATTTCTTCAGGAGATTCCGTGAGCTGTCACGAGCTGTCGCCACGAACGGCCACGAGCGTCCACGAGCGTTTGCGAACAAGTATGGCCCACATAAACGTTCGTGGGCGAGTATGTTCCAACTAATTTCGCATGGTGTAAGTTGGCAATTCGGAGAATGTTGCTAGTTATTTTGGTGGGCTGTTAGCTTTCGCTTTTGATGGGATAGTATTAATTTGTGCTTGCGTTTGTTTTTCATGAACCTTTTGTGAATGAAATATTCTCTATCATCGTATTGACATGAGAGGAATCATCTGCACACGAGCCAATCAGTCAATTAACGCTGCGCAACGGAGTTTGTGACTACTCTAGAGCACACGATTAGTTTCACACTTAGGAAATCCCTCTACAAAGACGGACCCTTGGTTAGGGGCTGGTCTTACCAGGCACCCGAGGACCCTTGGAGGTGACCCCGTGGGGATAACTGGGTGGTGATTAAAGGTGTGCTTAGAGGTTCCTAGTCTCAATATTGGTCAACACCTCTCTCGTGATTTCACTAAGGCCGTAGACCTAGGGGAGTTTTTCCCTAGTAAAGCATCCTTGTATGATAATTTGAAGGAGTGTTTACTTGTTACACTGCCTTTTTGGAGTTGTCCGGGTCCAGCAGGGTCTTATTTGGCGGAGCTTTTATTTTCCTCAACGATTTTCCCTGGTAGAGTCCGTTCGTGGATTGAGGAATTCACTCCACGATCCTCCAATTTTTGCATTGAATCTACTCTACTAGTACGGTCCCGAAGCGCTAAACGTACGGTTTTCATTTCGTCACAATCGACGAGCTGATGTCCCGGCTTGCCGTAGAAAGAACACTTAGATTTGTTCTTCTTTGGTCTTGCCTTCGCGTCGATTCGATCGAGTTCCATCGGGTCGGCGTACGTGGGGGTAGCCAACCGTCCTCCATGTCGTCTATCTCGTCCATAAATTCGTCGTGTTCCGATCGTAGTTACTTCGAAACGTTCTGTTGCCAAAACGACGTCATTGTAGCTGCTCCAATTTGCGGTCGCAACGTATTCTCGTGATTCGCTTTTCAGCCCCGCAATGAATGCTCTAATTTTTTCGCCTTCCGTGACGTCCGGGATGCAGTTGAACAACTCCATTTGTTGCGTGTAGTTTGCGACGCTCCAGATTTGTCGATGACGATGTAATGGAGAAACATGGCCGTAATGGCCACCATCCTATAAGGAGCACGTGGAGCATACGTTATTTCTTTGTCCTAAAGACAACCGCCTGCAGCCTGGGGAGACGCTCTATGCGGTAGCTGTCTACGGGGGTCGAAACGGGTTTTCTAGAAGCCATGAGAATCTGAGGTCGGGATGAATGGAGTGTCAGAATGTTATTATCTAGCCTGTAGTGGGGTGCTCTATAGCGAGTACAACCCTGTTAGGGTTTGCTATATGTATCCCAACTGCTACTAGTGAAAACCACTCATTCTTCCTTCTCGACTTTCCTCACCCAAAATTCTCTCGACACTCACTAGCCATGGCTCCTAAGTCACGCTAGTATTCTAACATGGTATTAAGAGCAATAGTTCCTAGGACCTCACATTAATGGGCCCACCACCTAATGCCCTGCTAGCCTAGGCCCCGGCCCGTCGCTCCTTGGCATCGCCCCTAGCCCCCAGGCTCGGCCCCTTAGCCCCGTCGCCCCTAGCTCGGCCCCTCGGCCCCGCTGGCCCCGTCGATTCCGTCGCCCGCGCCCGGCCCGTATCTAGCCCGCGATCGGCCCGTACCTAGCCCGCGCCCGGCCCCGTCTCGGGTCCGCGCCCGGCCCGTACCTAGCCCGCGATCGGCCCGTTCCTAGCCCCGCGCCCGGCCCGTACCTAGCCCGCGACAGGCCCGTGCCTAGCCCGCGCTCGGCCACGTCTTACGCCTGCGCCCGGCCCCGTCTCTTGCCCGCGCCCGGCCCGTACCTAGCCCGCGCCCGGCCCCGTCTGTCGCGAGCGCCTGGCCTCGTACCTAGCCCGCGCCCGACCCGTATAACGCCCGCGCCCGGCCCCGTAGTTAGCCCGCGCCCCGGCCCCGTACCTGCCCAGCGCCCGGCCCCGTACCTGCCCAGCGCCCGGCCCCATACCTGCCCAACGCCCGGCCCCGTCCCTAGCCCAGCACCCGGCCCCATATCTGCCCAGCGCCCGGCCCCGTTCCTAGCCATGGCCCCGTCGCCCCTAGCTATGGCCCCTCTCGACCTGCCGCCCCTAACCGCGGCCCCGGTGCCCTGTTGCAACATGGTGGGTGAGGGGATGGCAAGAGGGGGTTCCTCCTGCCCGCGTGCCCTACAGTCGCATGCGCAGCTCCGCCCCCGCCCCCCTCCCCCCCCCTCCCCCCCCTCCATGGGGATGGCGGGGAGAGGGTGTGAGGGGGTGGCGGATGTGCCTCAGCAGCAGCAGCTGCCGCCACGCCTCCTCCTCTCTCTCTCCCTGCCGCACCTTGTGTTGGGAGAGGGGGGGAGCTTGGAGGTTCAGGGGGAGGCAGGAGGGGATCTGCAGCACCAGCCCCCCCCCCCCACCCTTCTCCTACCTCCCCCTGCTGCGGGTGCAGCAGAAGGGGGGAGGGGATCTGCAGCACCGACCCCCCCCCTCCCCCCCTCCTCCCCCCCTCATCCTTCTCCTACCTCCCCCTGCTGCAGGTGCAGCAGTGGGGGGGAAGCGATCTGCCATCCCCCTGCTGCGGATGCGGCAGTTGGGGGAGGGGACCTGCAACACCAGCCCCCCCCCTTGCCCCCCCCCCTTCTCCTCCATCTCTCTGCTGCGGGTGCAGCAGTGGGGGGAGGGTATGGGAGTGGCGGGTGTGGCCAACCTGCTGTCGCCCGAGCGGCTCCTGCACCGCCCCTTCTCCTACCTCCCCCCTGCTGCGGGTGCAGCAGTGGGGGGGGAGGGGATCTGCGGCACCAGCCCCCCCCCCCCCCCCCCCCTTCTCCTACCTCCCCCTGCTGCGGTTGCAGCAGTGGAGGGGAGGGGATCTGCAGCACCAGACCCCCCCCGCCCCACCCCCCCTCCCTTCTCCTACCTCCCCCTGCTGCGGGTGCAGCAGTGGGGGGGAGGGGATCTGCAGCACCAGCCCCCCCCCCCCCCCCCTCCCCCTTCTCCTCCATCCCCTGCTGCAGGTGCAGCAGTGGGGGAGGGTATGGGGGTGGCGGGTGTGGGTGCAACTGCGGGGTGGCGGGTATGGGGGTGGCGGGTGTGTGAACCCCCCTTGCTCCTCCTCCTCCTCCGTCTCCCACTGCTGCAGCTGCCGCTGAGGGGGGTGGGTGTGTGGGAGCCGAGGGAGTGGTGCTAGGGGGGTGACGTGGGAGTGGGGTTAGGGGTTCAGCAGGGGGTGTGTGTCAAGGGTGTGGGTCAGTTGGAGGAGGTTGTGTGGAGCTAGCTGTCGTGTCGCCTGCAGCGCCTGTAGTCCGTCGCCCTTGCTTCGGTAGCCAGTGAGCCTGTTGCACCAGTCGGCAGTGGGTCCGTTGCTCCTGCCGCTCGTCTATAGCCGCGGAGCCAGTCACTCCAGTAGTCCGTCGCCCTTGCTTCGGTAGCCACTGAGTCAGCCGCTCCTGTGCCCGTGCCTCTGCAGCTTCAGTCGTTGCCTCCCATCTTCTCTCCGTCCACAGTACTCTCCTCCTCCTCACTTGCCCTCTGTGATAGCCTCTAGCTTTGCTTGCCATTGTGAACCTGCTCTTGACTGTGTGCTCTGCTGATTACACCCCACTTTGGCTATGGGGGTGTGTCAGAATGTTATTATCTAGCCTGTAGTGGGGTGCTCTATAGCGAGTACAACCCTGTTAGGGTTTGCTATATGTATCCCAACTGCTGCTAGTGAAAACCACTCATTCTTCCTTCTCGACTTTCCTCACCCAAAATTCTCTCGACACTCACTAGCCATGGCTCCTAAGTCACGCTAGTATTCTAACATGGAGGATGTACCGTTTCTGTCAAAGAGGAGAAAACGGAGGTTCTGTGCTCACTTGATGTTGGAAGATGTACGTTGTCGCTTCTTGGTTGATTGACATCTGCTTCTCCAGATATATTTCTTGAAGGCGATGAGGAATTGGGCTAGAATCAGCTGCATTATCTCAAAGCTAGAGGAGGAGGATTTGTGGTGCATGTGGGCGCAGCGAGCGTTCCACAACGTATTAACTGCAGCTCCCACTAGTAGGCTCCATGGGGGGGACTGTCCCACCCGTGACTGTAACGGGAAGAATATGTGCTCCGCGGTGGTGGTTTTTCCAAGGTGGCCGAGGGGCATTCGAAGAAGATATGCGGCAATGTCTCGACGACGATGGCTGGGCATCGAGAACAGATCCCCCGGTCGTCAAAGTATTGAAAGCGTGACCCTGAAGGAAGGGTGAGTGTGTACAGTCTGAAAAGGATGTCCCTGAGAAATGAATCCTTAAGGCCAGGGAGAGGAGGAGGAGGAAGGGTGAGGTCACGGGTCCATCGGAGGTGATGCGTTAACGGTTGTGCTGAGTAGAGGAGACGGCGGATGTTGGCGATGCTTGGGTTGCCATCCTGGAGAAATTCTACCCTAGCTCCTAGCCCTGCCTCTGTATGAAGTGGCCGTGCGAGCCACCAGTCCCTGCATTGCACCTCCACGAGGTCTTGTAAGCGAAAGAGTCTGGTATTTGCTGGGGTGCGGTCAATGCGCTTGTTTGGTGAGACATGGTGGACAGAGGCCGAGACGGAGAAGGGGGGGATAAATGCAACATCTTGGAGGGCGAGATTAGAGATGGAATAATGGTCATCCAAAGGCATCAACCAGTCTCTTGGAGAGGCAGAAGAGGTGTGTGGGGTTCGGAGGGCAGCCCACCAGGGAGGTTTGATAGCCTTGATAAGGTCTGGGAGGATGCGTGTTCCATCTTTGTGGAACTCTTCTGGAACTTGGGAGCAGAATTCTTATGCAGAGATGGGGTTGACAAGAGAGTTGGTGATCCGGACAATGTGTCCGATGCAGAGCTGCCCTGTAAGGAGGAAACGCTCGTGTTGGCGAGAGCCAAATGGTCGTTTGTCTGTTTTGAGGGACGAGAGGTTGAAGGCGATAGGTTCGGTGAGGATGCACCGCATGCATGCGGGGCCATGAATGACGAGGGGAAGGGAGAGGAAGGTTTTAAGTTCATCCAGTGCCCGAGAGGGGATGAATGTTGGGAGATAGTCCCGTTCGAGGATGGCTTTATAGGAGAGTAGACCGTGTAGCCCGAAGGGGAACGAGGTCAGGGTACATGCTACTTCCTCAGAGGGGGTTGGTCCGAATCTGCGCAGGGCGCGCTGAATTGCAAGAGCTTTGACTTGTGTAGACGGGGCGATCGCCCCAACCCCGCCGTCTTGCGGGGAGTTGTACAAGATGGCTTTGGAGATGAGGCGTTGTGCGAGGCCATCTTGTTTGTGTTTCAAGGACAAGAGGAAGTTCCCAACTGACACATCCAGGCGTTTGATTGTGTCTGGAAGGGCACGTGACTGTGGCATGTAAGGCTGCCAGGAACTTGGCGGTGCCATGTATGCAAGCAAGAGCGTTGTTCCAGGTGGTGGAGCCTGGGTGAAGACGCTCGACGTATATTCCGAGGATGCGTTCTGCCTCATTGGGAGCTCGGATAGGGACAATCCCGGCGTGTACAAGGTCAGTAGTGGAAATATTGAAAGGAATTATGGAACACTTGTTCTAGTTGGGGATTGAGAAAACTGAAACGAGAATGGTGCACTTAGGAATGGAATGTGGTACAAATATGCAACCCTAGAAATGTGTACCCCATATGGGCTACCCCACTACAGCCTACAGAACATTATGATTTGACACACCCCCATAGGCAAACTAGGGGAGAACAAGGGGTCACAAGACCAGTCAAGCGGAACAAAGCAAAGCTCAGGGTGGATCACAAAGTCACCACACATTCCGAGCACAAGTTCAAGGCCAGAAGGCCAGTTCACATGCAGGAGCACATATATATATAAAAGGCTAAACAAGCAAGAGCAGGAGTATATATATGTGACAGTACAAGCAAGGTCAAGAAGTGAGCAAATGAGGCAAGGCAGGCACAAGACCAAGCTGAGTACAGAAGCGCTGATGATCACAAGGCGCAAGTGCCTTAGTGAAGATATCAGCAGTGTTGGCCTTAGAGGCCACATACGCAAGTCACAACTGACCACGCTGCTGCAGCTCACGAGCAAGAAAGTAGCGGAGAGCAATGTGCTTCGTTCTGTGCTCCAAGCGCTGCTCCCGACACAAGGCCAGCATGGCCTTGTTGTCTACGTACAGCACTAGAGGAGAACGAGGCGGCTCTCCGAGGCCAGTAAGCAGGTAGGTGAGCCAGCGAAGCTCCTGAGCAGCCATGGCTCCTGCGTAGATCTCAGCCTCACAACTGGAGCCGAGAACGGAAGACGAGCAAGTAGCCCTCCACGAAACAGAGCCGGAACCAAGGCTGAAGGTGTAACCCTGTGACGACCGCTGTGTAGCCTGGTCGTCAGCCCAAGAAGCGTCTGCGTGTCCAGTGAGGACCACTAGACTCTGCCCTCCAAGCACTAGCCCCATGCTCGACGTACTGCACAAGTAGCGCAACACCCTCTTCGCTGCAGCCATGTGCTCCGGTCTGTGTCTCCCAGGAGCAACATAGCGTGCAAGAAAGCTAAGAGGGTATGCAAGGTCAGGTCGTGTGCAGGTCATCAGGTACATGAGGCAGCCAACAAGCTCTGGGTACGGGCCACTCGACTCTACGGACTCATCCAAAGGCAGAGCTGAGAGCGAGTGGCGAGTAGGCAGAGGAGTGGCCTGAGGCGAGGAGTACGTGAAGCCGAAGCGCTGAAGGACCTGCTGCACCATGTGTGACTGAGTCAGGGTAATGGTGCGGCGTGCTCTGTCCCGGGTGATCTGCAAGCCAAGGTAGCTGCGCAGTTCACCCAGGTCTGTGCAGGTGTGTCTCTTCTGCAGCTCGGACTTCACGTGGGCGAGTCCAGCAGTGTCAACAGTGGCAAAGACCAACTCGTCGACGTACACGAGGATGTAGAACGGCGGCGAAGAGGTGTCCGTGCGCAGAAACAGCGACGGGTCGGCAGTAGAGGGAGCAAACCCAAGAGCCGCAAGCGTAGTCCTCAGTGTGTCGTGCCACTCACGCGGTGCCTGGCGGAGACCGTAGACTGGCCGCCGGAGGCTCCACTGGGTGCCAGGAGGAAAAGTCCCAGTGAAGCCAGGTGGGCGGCGCAGCCAGATCTCCTCGTGCAGGCTACCCTGCAAGAAAGCAATGTTGAAGTCAAGAGAGTGAAGCTCGTAGTCCCGCTGAGCGGCTATGTGCAGCAGCACCCGAAAAGTGGTCATCTTCGGGGTGGGAGAGAAGGTCTGAAAGTAGTCAACTCCCTGCCGCTGTCTGAAGCCACGAGCCACGTACCGCGCCTTGAAGACAGGTGGAGAACCTAGCGGCCGCTTCACCCTGAAGATCCACATGCCACTGACGATGTTCGCCCCAGGTGGGGGAACCGCATCAACGTTGGTGCCTGTGGACTTCCAGGAAGCCATCTCTGCATCCATAGCTGCCTGCCACTGAGAGGAGTAGGGACCCTCTACGGCCTCCGCGTAAGAGCGCGGAGTCGGGATGTCAAGTGCATCCGGGTCTCCCTCAGGGGTAAGCAGTACAGACACAAGATGAGGTGAAGCAACAGCCAGACACTGGAACTCCTCCTGCCTGTCCTCAAGGACGTCCGTGCCAAGGGCACACTCACCCCCGACGGACGGAGGACAGACAGACTAAGACTCAGCGTCAAGACTAGCAGCGTAGTCTAGACGACAGCGAGCAGCAAAGTCGACGAGCTCAGCAACTAGGGCAGACGCAGCAGTGGACTCAAAAGAAGGGTTAGTGACGACAGTAGCAAGGAGACGCGTGAAAGTAGGTCTGGCAGCACGAAGAGAAACCGACTCCGGGTCGGCAAGAGCAGGAAGAGAAGACTCAGACTCCGGGTCCGACTCCGGGTCGGCAAAGGGGCACGCAGAGGAGTAGTGGACGGACGCAGAGACATCCGGTGCGTGCCAAGGACAGGAGGAGGACGCTGACGCGAACCGCGACCACTAGTGCGAGCAGCACGGACAGGCGACGCAGGGCGAGACGCAGGCTCACGACGCTCAGCAAGACCTCCAGTAGGACCAGTGTAGGGAGACCGAGCATGCAGTGGGGAGGCCGGCAGTAACTGTAGCTGTGACGGGTCAGGCGATGGACACTCTAAGGGAGGAGGAGGACTAGTAGAAGGCGGGAGACCAAGAACCTGCTGAAGAAGCGGAGAAAAGTACGGCCGAGGCCGCGCAGCGACTCCAGACACTGCAGGGACAGCACCAGCACCCCCAGCGGCAGCACCATCGCCAACAGTACTTCCAGCTGCAGTACCTCCAGCAGCACCAGCAGCACCCGCAGCAGGACCGCCGCCAGGACTGACAGCAGTAGCCTCAGCGCCAACACCCTCAGCACCTCCAGCTCCAGTCGTACCCGCAGGCCCAGCAGCTCCAGCACTCCCAGCACGAGCACCTCCGGGACCGGCGGCACCAGCAGCCTCAGCAGCCGAAGAAGCACCAGCACCAGCAGAACGCCTCCAGCGCCGGGCAAACCACTCGCGCAGCTCCTGTGAAGAGAGTGGCTCCCGTCGAGACGAAGCACCCGGAGTACCTCCAGGCCCGGCACCGCCAGACGCCACACAAGCAGGCCCAGCGGCCGCCGGCTCCGCACCCCCAGGCTCAGTAGCTCCACACGTGGCACCCCCAGGCTCAGCACCCCCACGCGTAGCACCCCCAGGCTCAGCACCCCCAGGCGTAGCACCCCCAGGCACAACACCCCCAGTCTCAGCACCCTCAGGCTCAGCACCCCCAGTAGTACCACCCGAAGGCCCAGCACCCCCAGGCGTAGCACCCACACGCTCAGTACCCCCAGAGTCAGCACCCCCAGACTCAACACCCGCAGCAGCACCAGAGTCACCACTAACCTCGACAGGCCTAACTGCGTCTACCTGGGACACACCTGAAGGGGCAAGACCCTGAGGGGGGAGGGGGTCTACCGGGGGGGGACCTGGCACAAGGAAGAGCGGTGGCGGGGGGAGGTAAGGAGTGCGGTAGGGGAAGAGGCGGTAGTAGGGGACCGACTCGTCAAACGTGACGTCCTGGGAGGACAGAACACGACGAGAGGTGGGGTGGTAGAACTGCCACCCTAGCGCGTTAGGGGGGAAGCCAACGAAGACGCAAGGAGCACCACGAGGAGACAGTTTGTCCGCAGACAAGTCGCGGACAAACGCCATAGATCCCCAGACACGGAACGCAGACGCATCGCCTACCTTCCGCGTCCACAGCAAAGCTGGGGAGGTCTCCGGCATGGAGACCCTGGGCTGAAGGTTGATCTGATGCGCCGCTTACCGAACCACAAACGGCCACAGAAAATGGGGGGCAGCCGCATGCATCATGGACGTACGGGCGACGTCCATGACCATGCCAATGCGGCGCTCAGCAATCCCATTTTGCTGTGGAGATTCCGGAAGCGTGAAGGTCTGGCGGATGCCTCGTGCACGACAGTAGGCTCGCAGAAGGCCAGAGTAGAACTCTCCGCCTCGGTCAGAGTGCAGACGCAGAACAGGAAAGTCCAAGCCGAAGCTCCTCCTGAGCTGGAGACGAGCTGCGCGGATCCAGTCGATCAACACCTCAGTGACATCACCCTTGCTGCGCAAGGGGAAGACTGTGGTGTAACGCGAGTATTCGTCAACCACCAGCAGGAAGTAGCGCTCGTGACCCTGTCCACGGACGCGGGCTGGGCCCCACACGTCCATGTGAAGCGTCTGCAGCGGGGCCTCTGTCGGAGGAAACTGGGAGGAGTGAGGGGTAGCCCGCTGCCGCCCCTCGACACAGGGGACACAGGTAGGGCCAGGCCCCGGAGGAAGGGGAGGGAGGGACCGCAGAAGACCAGAGACAAGGACACGGGAGGCCATGCTTCGGAGGCGAAGCAGGGAGGGGTGACCAAGGCGGTGGTGCCAGAGGAGAGTCTCGTGAGACAGGAGGCGACACGAGCAGGGGGCAGACTCAGGACCAGACCTGGACGCTGCAGCAAACACCTGACCCGACGCAGCTACCTGACCAGACGCAGGGACAGGAGGAGACTCAGTGGTCAGGGTGTACAGGCTCGACCCCGGCCCACGCGTAAACGTGGCCAGGTGCCGGCCTGTGCGAGCGTCCGAGCAGTGGGTCACCCGCTAACTCGCAGGAGTAAACTGGTGAACCCCCGCATCCTGTAGGTCAGCACCACTCACCAAGTTCGTAGAGAATGAGGGGAGGTAAAGACCAGACAAGGTGCCAGAGGGGGCCGCCGGACACAGGAGGACAGTGGAGAAGTGAGAAAGGACAGGACCCCCAGAGGGGTCTGCCAGGGAGACTGCAACCGGCCGACCAAGCGGCGTGAGTGTGGTGCGGTCTCGAAAGAAGGAGCGAGAAGCCCCTGAGTCAAGTGTGAAGGTGAGGGAGGCCGAAGCCGACGCGGCACCTGAGAGCGCAGACTCACCAGCACCTGAGGACGCAGACGCACTAGCACCTAGAGCAGCAGCCTCACTGGCACCTAGAGCAGCAGCCTCACCAGTACCTAGAGCAGCAGTCTCAATGCCCGGGTCGGGCGGGAAACACCGGTAACAGTCATCCTCATCACTAATAGACACAGCATACATGGCAGAAAGGATAGCATCAAAATCAAGATCATAGATGGCAACTCCCGCCCTGGACAGCTCGCCCCAGCGAGGGATCTTTGTGGCCTCCGGGAACTGGTGACGCCACGCGTCCGTCAGGCGGCCAAAGCAGCGCTGGGTGGGGTGCGCACCCCCACACTGCTCACCCGCACGGTCGCCGGTGCGCAGGACGTAGGTGCACGGACCAAAGCCCCCACCCCGCTGGCGTGCAGTGTACCACTCACGGAGCTGCTGAGGGGACAGGGTCTCACGACCACGCTGCTGCTGCTGGCGCGGACCACCACCGGAGCCACTCCTCTGCGTAGACCCGCGACCAGTAGCACCGCCACCCCCGCCGCCTCCGCCGCCTCCGCTTCTACCGCCGCCTCCGCCGCCTCCTCCACCGCCACCACCTCCGCCACCTCCGCTCCCACCGCCACCGCCGCCGCCGCCTCCGCCTACACTGCCGCCACCGACACCTCCACCCCCACCTCCACTCCCACCGCCACCCCCACTCCCCCCGCCGCCTCCACCTCCAACTCCACCGCCCCCGCTCGCTCCTCCAGTGTCCCTGCCCCCCTTGCCCTCGCCAGAGCGGCGTCTCCCGCTAGGGGCAGACGCCGCACCGACCGACTCAAGACCAAGGAGGTCGGCCGCGGCAGTAGAGGCAACAGAGGGCAGAAGGGGGGAGGGGGAACACCCCTCAAAGATGGGGGTGCGCGGGTCACCACGAGAGGCCCCTACAGCGACTATGCTCTTCTCGGCCGCTAGGAGGGACTTCTCGAGGATGTCAACAGTGAGAGTGGTGGGTCAGACTGAGAGGAAGTGGTCTCTGACTACGCGAAGGGAGTCAGGGAGGCGAGTGACTATGTAGTAGAGAGTGATGTACATGAGGGGGGGGTTCTTGGCGCAGAAGTCAGCAGGAAGCGCAGCGCGGTAGCGAGTGTCACTAGTGCGGAGGTGCGTAATGAGGTCAGCGAGTGTGAGAAAGGCAGCAAGGTCAGGGAAGAGGTACGTTAGCATGAGACGGCTCAATGCAGCAATGGCAGGGGAGGAGTAGCGTGCAACTACAGCGTCGTACAAGGTCTGAGCACTCTTGTACTGACTAAAGTGCGCACGCTAAGAGGTAGGGAGGTGGCGACGCACAGCAAGACGTGCAGCAGCATCGCGCGTGGCCCACTGTGAGCGAATAGTGGCGTCAGCATCAGCAGCAGGAGCAGGAGAGGCACCAGAGGTGAGGTCAAAGAGGGAGAGACCGTCTGCCCTATCGCACTGTAAGAACAGCTGCAGGTCATCTACCCAAACGTCAAAGTCAATGGCTCGACCCTCGGCGTCAAAAGCGAGGACACTAGGGGTAGCCATGACAACAGTAGACTAGCAGCGCACACAGTAGGGAAAGGGCAGTGCAGTGACAGAGGCGCTGTGGTTACCGGACGGGGCTGCTCGGGCGGCTCGGAGTTAGGGCAGCTCGGCGGCTCGGTGGCTTGGGTGCACGGCGGCTCGGCTGCAGGGCGGCTCGGCTGCAGGGCGGCTCGGCTGCTCGGCTGTTGGGCGGCTCGGCTGCAGGGCGGCTCGGCTGCTCGGCTGTCCGGCTGCTCAGCTGCTAGGCGGCCCGACTGTGCTGCTGTACGGCGGCGCGGCGGTTGGCTGCTCGGCTAGGTGAGGCGGCTCAGGCGGCTCGGGTGGCGGGCGGCGCTGCAGCAGATGACGAGGCCGCAGGGAAGGCGGCGGGGCTGCAAGTGAGGGTGGCGGGGACCGCAATAAGGGCGGCGGGGACCGCAGGTAAGGGCGGCGGGGACCGCAGGTGAGGGCGGTGGGGCCGCAGGTAGGGCGGGTGGGCCACAGGTAGGGCGGTTGGGCCGCAGGTAGGGCGGCTGGGCCGCAGGTAGGGCGGCTGGGCCGCAGGTAGGGCGGCGGGGCGGGGCCGTAGGTAGGGCGACGGGGCCGGGTCGAAGGTAGGGCGACGGGGCCGGTACGCAGGTAGGGCGACGGGGCCGTGGCCGGGGCGCAGGTAGGGCGACGGGGCCGGGGCCGGGGCGCAGGTAGGGCGACAGGGCTAGGGCCGGGGCCGCAGGTATGGCGACGGGGCCAGGGTCGCAGGTGGGGCGACGGGGTCGGGGTCGCAGGTAGGGCGACGGGGTCGGGGCGCAGGTAGGGCGACGGGGCCGGGGCGCAGGTAGGGCGACGGGGCCGGGGCGCAGGTAGGGCGACGGGGCCGAGGCGCAGGTAGGGCGACGGGGCTGGGGCCGTAGGAATCAGGGGCCGCTAAGGCGGCGCGACTTGGCCGCTAGGGCGGCTCGACGAAGTCAGAGAGGGGAGCGCGACTCGGGCTAAGCGCGCTCCGGGCAGGAAAAAAAAACTTTCGACTTGGTGGGCCTTAGGCACAGTTCCCACGAGGGAACCTGCTCGATACCATGAGAAAACTGAAACGAGAATGGTGCAGTAAGGAATGGAATGTGGTACAAATATGCAACCCTAGAAATGTGTACCCCATATGGGCTACCCCACTACAACCTACAGAACATAATGATTTGATAGGGATCTCACCGGAGACCAATCCGAAGACGCCAAGCAGCACTACAGCATAACCGAGCTCTGTGTCGGAGGTGAGGAAGAGAGTGACGTCGTCCGCGTAGCATGCCATTGTTAGAGACTAAGGAGGGAGTCTGTAAAGATTACGAGCCGAAATATCACAAAATCGTTGGTCTCAATTTCTGGACAGAATAGTTGCGCTCACAAGAAACGCCGTCGACAAAAAATTCACGGTCAAAACTTCACCAAACTCAGTTGTATTGTAGCCCTAGTCCGTGGCTACAATTCCCAATTTGAATCGTATCAAGAGGTGAAGTAAATCTTGACTTATCAATTTCAGCGCACAGGGGGGTATGCTGCCATGAGAACTTAAAGCTCGTGTCTTGTATTTTTTTGTTCCAACCAAGTGTTAAACGATTGGGATCCGGTAACAGCCTGTTTTGTCGCATAACACCCCCAAGCAAGGGTTAGGCTTGGGAAGGTTGGTTGGGTGTGGGTAGGCCCCGCAAACCAAATGTACAGTACAAACAACGTGGGGTGACCCAGTGTATGGTTTCGCCAAACCAGGTTGAACGACACACATGCGCGACGAAACCACAGGCTGCGACAACAGAGTGTCGCACTCTCCCGTGTGCAGACCAAGCATTTTACAGGGGTCGGAAATATGAGACACCCAACTCAACCATTCTCACAAGTGGGGTAGTTCCTCCACCCTTTCAAGTGTTTTGCGCTTCACTATCGCGAAACCTAGCGTACACTTATCACAGAGAAGTCCTCATAGGTCACTCACCAAGAACCTCATTATACACTTTGACAACCCACTCCCTTGAGTCCTGCTCTACATCACCTCGTTTACATTCTGCACCGTGATTCCCCAGCACGCAGACGTCACAATCTAGAAGGCACCAAGGCCAATCCTTGTTATCCACTCTCGTCGTGGAGCTGCCAGTATCCGGGTTGCCTCGCACTCCTCCTCTGCCTTTAGCAGGTGAGCTCGACGGATTTGCAGATTTATTTCATGTGGAATCAGTGGCGGAATGGTGGTATATGGTGGAATTAGTTGCGGAATGGCGGCAGATGGCGGGATTAGTGGCGGAATGGCGGTACATGGCGGAATTAGCGGCGGTATGGCGGTAAATGGCGGAATGAGAGGCGAAATGGTGGAAAATGGCGGAATGAGAGGCGAAATGGTGGAGAAGGGCGGAATGAGAGGCGAAATGGTGGAAAAGGGCGGAATGAGAGGCGAAATGGTGGGAAATGGCGGAATGAGAGGCAAAATGGTGGGAGATGGCGGACTGAGAGGCGAAATGGTGGGAAATGGCGGAATGAGAGGCGAAATGGTGGAAAATGGCGGAATGAGAAGCGAAATGGTGGGAAATGGCGGAATGAGAGACGGAATGGTGGAAAATGGCGGAATGAGAGGCGAAATGGTGGAAAATGGCGCAATGAGAAGCGTGTGATGGAAAATGGCGGAATGAGAGGGAATGGGGAAGGGATGTGAGGTCAGACGGGGGAATGGTGGTGCCATCATAGGGTGAGAGGAGGTGTTGTGGGAGGGGGAAGGGAGGTGAGTTCAGAGGGGGAGGGGATGTGTTGAGAAGGGTAACAGATGTGATGTGAGAGGGGGAAAAGATGTGCTTAGGGAGGGGGTAGGGAGGAGAGAAGGCCGGTGAAGGTAGGTGAGGGGAGGGGGAAAGGTGTCTGAGTACGGAGGAGGAAGAGAGGTTCTTAGATAGGGGGGATGGAGGTGCTAGCAGGGGGGAAATAAGTGATGTGAGATGAGGAAGAGAGGTGCTGGGAGTGGAAAGGGAGGTGAGGTCAGACGTGGTTGGGAGGTGAGATGAGAGGGGGAAGGGAGGTGCTGTGAGGGAAGGGAGGTGCTGTGAGAAGGTGCTGTTCTGTTCCTCTCCTCGCTGCTCCGTTCCTCTCCTCGCTGCTCCGTTCCTCTCCTCGCTGCTCCGTTCCTCTCCTCGCTGCTCCGTTCCTCTCCTCGTTGCTCCGTTCCTCTCCTCACTGCTCCGTTCCTCTCCTCACTGCTCCGTTCCTCTCCTCGCTGCTCCGTTCCTCTCCTCGCTGCTCCGTTCCTCTCCTCGCTGCTCCGTTCCTCTCCTCGCTGCGCCGTTCCTCTCCTCGCTGCTCCCTTCCTCGCTCACCTCGCAGTCAGTGTCGTCCCGCAATCTCACCCGTTGCTCTCTCACTCTCCTCACGCGAGAACGATGCCACCGCGCTCTCTCGCTCCCTCAATCAATCCCGTCCCTCTCTCACACCCATCCCTCTCTCACACCCATCCCTCTCTCACACCTGTCCCTCTCTCACACCCATCCCTCTCTCACACCCGTCCCTCTCTCACACCCACCCATCCCTCTCTCACACCCACCCATCCCTCACTCACACCTGTCCCTCTCTCACACCCTTCTCCCTCCCTCCCTAAACCATTCTCCCTCCCTCCCTTTCCCCTTCTCCTTCCCTCCGTTTTCCCCCTTGTTCTTCCCTCCCTTTCGCCCATGTCCCTCCCCTTCTCTTACCCCGCCTATCTTTCCCTCCTGGTCTGCCCTTCTCCCGTTCATCCTTTTTCCCCTCTTCCTACCCTCTGTTGCCCTGTTCCCCATGCCCCTTGCCCAGGGTCCTCATACCCTATGCCCTAAGACCCTCTGTGGGCGGCAGCAGCAGCCTTCAAGGAAGTGGTGGCATACCACACACCTCCGACAAGAAGCAGTGGGCGCCAATAGGGGGGATTGCCATAGTCAATGCTGTAGTTGTCACAACGATGTCCCTCGCTTGCAGGTGCAGCACTCCTGCCCATCGAAGCTTCATCGATCTGTCTCTACCGACAGCCCTTCCCTCTCCTCTCTGCCCCGGTCGCACCTGACACTCTTTGACCTTCTTTCCGTTCCCCATTACACCATACCCACCGTTACCTCACACACCCTTCTCACTCACACACCCTTCTTTCTCACACTCCCTGCTCACTCACCCACCCTGCAGTGCTGGGGAAAGCAGTGCTGGTGAGTGCAGTGCTGGTGAGTGCAGTGCTGGTGAGTGCAGTGCTGGTGAGTGCAGTGCTGGTGAGTGCAGTTCTTCTCCCCCGCCGTTCCTCCCGTCATCAGTTTTTCCCTCTATTCCACCCTTCCTCTTTTCATCCCTTCTTCTGTAACCCTCTTCAACTGTAAGCATAAATCGAGGGACCTTGCGTTATCCTTTCCCGTGTTGGTTGCTTGTCCTTCATCATTATCACGTACCGTATACTTCCCTGATGTTCAGCCATGTCACATCTAACTTCTTGGTTTGTGTTTGTATACAGGTCTCCTAACCATCTGGTTGTGGTGATGTTTTGACTGCTTGATAGTACTATGATGATTGGCCATGCTGTATATTGATCTTGGATGCTTTGTTATAATACAAACACTTTGCTCAGAAGCAGCTATGCACATGACCATGTTGAACAAGAATGATGAACTAACAGTGAAATGAGTACAAGTATGAAAACCTAGGAATGTGTACCCTCTATAGGCTAACCCACTATAGCCTAAACAACAACAACAACATATATAATGTTTGACACACCCCCATAGGCGAAGTGGGGGAGAACTAGGGGTCACAAGACCAGTCAAGTAAAGCAAAGCAAAGCAAAGCAAGCTCAGGGTGGATCACAACGTCACCACACAATCCGAGCACAAGTTCAAGGCCACAAGGCCAGTTCACATGTAGGAGTACACATATATATATAAGACTAAACAAGCAAGAGCAGTGATATATATATGTAACATTACAAAGAGGGTCAAGAGGAGAGCAAGTGAGGCAAGACAGACACAAGACCCAGCTGGGTACAGCAGCGCAGATGATCACAAGGCGGAAGTGCCTTGGTGAAGACATCAGCAGTGTTGGCCTCAGAGGCCACGTACGCAAGTCGCAACTGACCACGCTGCTGTAGCTCACGAGCAAGGAAGTAGCGGAGAGCAATGTGCTTTGTTCTGTGCTCCAGTCTCTGCTCCCGACACAAGGCCAGCATGGCCTTGTTGTCGACGTACAGGACTGGAGGAGAACGAGGCGGCTCTCCAAGGTCGGTCAGCAGGTAGGTGAGCCAGCGAAGCTCCTGAGCAGCCATGGCCCCTGCGTAGATCTCAGCCTCACAACTGGAGCCGAGAACAGAAGACGAGCGAGTAGCCCGCCACGAAACAGAGCCGGAACCAAGGCTGAAAGTGTAACCCTGTGACGACCGCTGCGTAGCCTGGTCGTCAGCCTAAGAAGCGTCTGCGTGTCCAGTGAGGACCACTGGACTCCGCCCTCCAAGCACTAGTCCCATGCCCGACGTACTGCACAAGTAGCGCAACACCCTCTTCGCTGCAGCCATGTGCTCTGGTCGGTGTCTCCCAGGAGCAACATAGCGTGCAAGAATGCTAAGAGGGTATGCAAGGTCAGGTCGTGTGCAGGTCATCAGGTACATGAGACAGCCAACAAGCTCTGGGTACGGGCCACTCGACTCTACGGACTCATCCGAAGGCAGAGCTGAGAGCGAGTGGCGAGTAGACAGAGGAGTGGCCTGAGGCGAGGAGTACGTGAAGCCGAAGCGCTGAAGGACCTGCTGCACCATGTGTGACTGAGTCAGGGTAATGGTGCGGCGTGCTTTGTCCCGAGTGATCTGCAAGCCAAGGTAGCTGCGCAGTTCACCCATGTCTGTGCACGTGTGTCTCTTCTGCAGCTCAGACTTCACGTAGGCGAGTCCAGTAGTGTCATCTGTGGCAAAGACCAAGTCGTCGACGTACATGAGGATGTAGAACGGCGGCAGAGAGGTGTCGGTGCGCAGAAACAGCGACGGGTCGGCAGTGGAAGGAGCGAACCCAAGAGCCGCAAGCGTAGTCCTCAGTGTGTCGTGCCACTCACGTGGCGCCTGGCGGAGACCGTAGACTGGACGCCGGAGACTCCACTGGGTGCCAGGAGGGAAAGACCCACTGAAGCCAGGTGGGCGGCGCAGCCAGATCTCATCGTGCAGGCTGCCCTGCAAGAAAGCTGTGCTGAAGTCAAGAGAGTGCAGCTCGTAGTCCCGGTGAGCAGCAACGTGCAGCAGTACCCGAAGAGTGGTCATCTTCGGGGTGGGGGAGAAGGTCTGAAAGTAGTCAACTCCTTGCCGCTGACTGAAGCCACGAGCCACGTAACGCGCCTTGAAGACAGGCGGAGAACCCGGCGGCCGCTTCACCCTGAAGATCCACATGCCACTGACGATGTTCGCCCCAGGAGGGGGAACAGCGTCAACGTAGGTGCCTGTGGACTTCCAGGAAGCTATCTCTGCATCCATAGCTGCCTGCCACTGAGAGGAGTAGGGACCCTCTATCACCTCCGCGTAAGAGCGCGGAGTCGGGATGTCAAGTGCATCCGGGTCTCCCTCAAGGGTAAGCAGTATGGACACGAGATGAGGTGAAGCAGCGGCCAAGCACTGGAACTCCTCCTGCCTGTCCTCAAGGACGTCTGTGCGAAGGGCACACTCACCCCCGACGGACGGAGGACAGACAGACTCGTACTCAGCGACAAGACTCGCAGCGTAGTCTAGGCGACAGCGAGCAGCAAAGTCGACGAGCTCAGCAACTAGGGCAGACGCAGCAGAAGACTCGAAAGAAGGGTCAGTGACTACAGTAGCAAGGAGACGCGTGATAGTAGGACTGGCAGCACGAAGAGAGTCCGACGCAGGGTCGGGGAGAGCAGGAAGAGAGGACGCAGGAGGAGAAGGCAAAGGGGCACGCAGAGGAGCAGTAGACGGACGTAGAGACATCCAGTGCGTGCTAGGGGCAGGAGGAGGACGCTGGCGCGAACTACGAGCACTAGCGCTAGCAGGACGGACAGGCGACGCAGGACGAGACGCAGATTCACGACACTCAGTAAGACCGCCAGTAGGACCAGTGTAAGGAGAAGGAGCAGGTAGTGGGGAGGCCGGCTGCAACTGTAACTGTGACGGGACAGGCTGTGAACACGCTAAGGGAGGAGGACCAGGAGGAGGCGAGAGACCAAGAACCTGCTGAAGGAGCGGAACGAAGTACGGCTGAGGGCGCGCGGCGACTCCAGACACAGCAGTGACAGCACTTGTACCCCCAGCGGCAGTACCAGAACCAGCAGCAGCTCCAACGCCCAGGTCCTCAGTACAAGCCTCAGCACCAACGCCCGAGTCCTCAGCACCAGCAGTGGCTCCAACACCAGGGTCCACAGCACCTGCCGCAGCTCCAACGCCCGGGTCCTCAGCACCAGCAGGGACTCCGACACCAGGGTCCACAGCACCAGCCGCAGCTCCAACGCCAGGGTCCACAGCACCAGCCGCAGCCCCAACGCCCGGGTCCTCAGCACCAGCAGCACCTCCAACCCTCGGGTCCGCAGCACCAACAGCAGCTCCAACGCCAGGGTCCGCAGCACCAGCAGCAGCTCCAACGCCAGGGTCCGCAGCACCAGCAGCAGCTCCAACGCCAGGGTCCGCAGCACCAGCAGCTGCTCCAACGCCCGGGTCCGTAGCACCAGGGGCAGCCGGGTCCGTGAGACGAGGCGCACCACTCCGAAGTGTGCAACGGCGCTCGTACCACTCACGGATCCGCTCACGAGAGGGGAGCTCCCGACTAGGAGGAGAAGTACCAGCCCCAGTCCCTGTAGTGCGCCTGGTCCCAGAGGTAACACTCCGGAGGTTGCAGTACTGTAAGTACCACTCACGCAACTGCTCCGAGGAGAGGTCTCGTCCAGGTGTAGCACCCTCAGGCCCAGCACCGCCAGGCTCAGCACCCCCAGTCACCGCACCCCCAGGCTCAGCACCCCCAGGCTTAGTACCCCCAGTGTCCGCACCCCCAGGCTCAGCACCCCCAGAGTCCGCACCCCAAGGCTCAGCACCCCCAGAGTCAGCACCCCCAGGCTCAGCACCCCCAGCAGGACGAGAGTCGACAGCAACCTCAACAGGCTCGACCGGGTCTACGTGAGACACACCTGAGGGAGCGGCACCCTGAGGGGGGAGGGGGTCTACGACAGCAGCACCTGGCGCGAGGAAGAGATGCGGGGGTGGGAGCGGGGCTGTGCGGTAGGGGAAGAGGCGGTATTAGGGGACAGACTCGTCAAAAGTGACGTCCTGAGAGGGCAAGACCCGGCGCGAGGTGGCGTGGTAAAACTGCCAACCAGGCGCGTCCGGAACAAAGCCGAGGAAGACGCAGGGAACAGCACGAGAGGAGAGCTTGTCCGCAGACGAATCGCGGACAAAAGCTCGAGATCGCCAGACCCAGAAACGCGAGGCATCGCCAACCTCCCCCGTCCACAGCAGTGTGGGAGAGGTCTCCGGCAAGGAGACACGGGGCCAGAGGTTGAGCTGATGCGCAGCGTACCGGACCGCAAACGGCCACAGAAAGTGGGGGCAGCCGCATGGATCAAGGAGGTACGAGCGACCTCCATGACCAGGCCAATGCGGCGCTCCGCAACCCCATTCTGCTGTGGAGAGGCCGGAAGCGTGAACGACTGCTCAATGCCGTGCTCAGCACAGTAGGCTGCCAAGAGGTCGGAGGAGAACTCACCACCTCTGTCAGAGTGCAAGCGCAGGACAGGAAAGTCCGAGCGGAAACGCTCGTTGAGCTGGAGACGAGCTCTGCGGATCCAAGGGATCAAAACATCAGGGACCTCACCCTTGGCGCGCAAGGGGAAGACCGTGGTGTAGCGCGAGTAGTCGTCAACAACGATCAGGAAGTACCTCTCCTGACCCTGACCACGGACGCGGGCTGGGCCCCACACGTCCATGTGGAGCGTCTGCAAAGGAGCAGTCGTCGGGGGAAACGAGGAGGAGTGAGGAGCGGCGCGCTGCCGCCCCTCGACACAGGGAAGACAAGGAGGAGCAGGCGAGGGTGGGAGGGGAGGGAGGACCCTGGGAAGACCAGAGACAAGGTACCGGGAGTGCATGGCACGAAGGCGCTGCACAGACGGGTGGCCCAGTCGGTGGTGCCAGAGGACAGTCTCGTGCGCTAGAGAGCGACACGAGCAGGGGGCGGACAGCTGACTTGACGCTAACGCAGATGCAGACGCAGCGACCTGAGGGGGGGCAGTAGTCAGTGTGTACAGGTCCGACCCCGGCTGCCGGGTGAAGGTAGCCAAGTGGCGGCCTGTACGGGCACACGTGCAGTGTGTGACATGCTCGTAGGCAGGGGTGAACTGGTGAACACCCGCGTCCTGTAGTGCACAACCTGCCACCAAGTTCGTAGAGAACGAGGGGAGGTGGAGACCTGACAGTGTGCCCGACGGGACCGCAGGACAGGAAAGGACAGTGGAGGAGGTCGCAAGGACCGGACCCCCAGAGGGGTCAGCGAGGGAGACAGCAACTGGCCGAGCAAGGGGCTCAAGGGCAGTGCGGTCACGAAAGAAACAGCGAGAGGCACCTGAATCCAGTGTGAAGGTGTGCAGTGCTGCAGTCGACACAGTACTAGGGGGGGCAGACGTACACGCACCTAGAGCAGCAGCCTCACCAGCACCTGGGGTAGCGAACACGCGAGTACCTGGAGCGGCAGACGCACTAGTCCTAATGCCCGGGTCGGGCGGGACACTCAGGTACTCAGCACCCTCTCCACTAGTAGACATCACATACATGGCAGATAGAATAGCATCAAAGTCTAGAGCATAAATATCAATCCCCTTCTTAAGGAGATCAACCCAGCGGGGCAACTCAGTGGCCTGAGGGAACTGAACACGCCAAGCGTCATTCAGACGAGCGAAGCAACGCTGTGTGGCGTGCGGTCCCCCACACGGCTGGCCAGTGCGGTCACCAGTGCGAATGACGTACGTGCAGCTAAGGCCACCCCCCCCCCCCGTGCTGAGAGTACCACTTACGGACCTCCTGGGGCGACAGAGTGTGCTGCTGGCCCTGGCCACCGCCAGTGCCTCCACGACCACCACCGCCGCTACCACCTCCTCGACCACCCCAACCCCGGCCGCTGCCTCGTCCACCGCCACCCCCACCACCTCCTCCGCCCCGGCCACCTCCCCCGCCGCTGCCGCCACCCCCCCCACTGCTGCCACCTCCCCCACCCGCGCCACCCCCCCCGCCACCACCACCTCCCCCACCACTGCCACCCCCGCTGTCACCACCACCGCCCTTGCCCCCCTTGCCCTTGCCGCTGCGGCGCCCACTTGAAGCAGACGCAGTCCCGACCTTCTCAGCACCAAGGAGGTCGACAGCAGCAGCAGAGGCGACAGAGGGAAGAAGGGGGGAGGGAGAACACCCCTCAAAGAACGGGGTACGGGGGTCACCGCGAGAGGCACCTACAGCGACTATGCTAGCCTCAGCTGCAAGGAGTTCCTTCTCGAGGAGGGCAATGGTGAGCTCGGTGGGGCAGCGAGCTAGGAAGTGGTCCCTGACTGAGCGCAGAGTGTCAGGGAGGCGCGTGACTAGGTGGTAGAGAGTGAGCGAGAGCGGGGGTGGGTTCTTGGCAAGGAACTCATCAGGCATAGCGGCGCGGGAGCGAGCCTCACTAGTGCGGAGGTGGGTAATGAGATCAGTGACAGTGTGGAAGGAAGTTAAGTCGGGGAACAGGTAGGGAAGAGAGAGACGGCCTAGAGCGGCAGAGGCTTGTGAGGAGTAGTGGGCAACGACAGCAGTGTACAGTGCCTGTGCAGTCTTTCGCTGCCCAAAGTGCTCGCGCTCATCTATCGGCATAGAGTTGCGAATAGCGAAGCGAGTATGGGCGTCACGAGTCTGCCACTGTGAGCGGGCAGTGCTGTCAGCAGTAGCAGCAGGAGCAGTAGCGTGGCCTAAGGCATGATCATACAGCGAGATGTCTTCCTTGGCAGTGAGCTGTAGAAAGAGGTGTAGGTCATCAAGCCAGGTGTCGAACTTCACTGGGCGGCCCTCAGCATCGAAGGCTAGCACAGGAGGGCTAGCCATGGTAGCAGCAGTAGGAAAAGCAGTAGGAGCAGTAGGGTAGGTAGGGCGGCGCGGCTTGGTACAGGTAGGGCGGCGCGGCTCGGTATAGGTAGGGCGGCGCGGCTCGGGTCGGGCGGCGCGGCTCATTTCGGGCGGCTCGGATCGGGCGGCGCGGCTCGGTTCGGGCGGCTCGGTTCGGGCGGCTCGGGTCGGTCAGGGCTGGCGGCTCGGGTCGGGCCGCTCGGTTCCGTTAGGGCTGGACGGCTCGGGTCGGCTCGGTTCGGGCTGCTCGGTCTTGGTGGGGCCGTTCGGGGCCGCTAAGGGCGAGCGCCGGGAGCGGGTGGGGCCGTGAGGGACGAGCGCGGGGCCGACGTGGGTGCTAAGGGCGAGCGCGGGGCCTATCGGGGCCATGAGGGACGAGCGCGGGGCCGATCGGGGCCGTAAGGGACGAGCGCGGGGCCGACGTGGGCCTCTAAGGGCGAGCGCGGGGCCTATCGGGGCCGTGAGGGACGAGCGCGGGGCCGATCGGGGCCGGAAGGGACGAGCGCGGGGCCAACGCGGGCCTCTAGGGGTAAGCGCGGGGCCGATTCGGGGCCGTTAAGGACGAGCGCGGGGCCGACGCGGGCCTCTAGGGGTAAGCGCGGGGCCGATTCGGGGCCTTTAAAAGCGAGCGCGGGGCCGACCGAGGTCTCTAGGTGCGAGAGCGCGGGGCCGACGGGGCCTCTAGGGGCGTGAAAGCCGAGGCGCCCTAGGGCGCAGGTAGGTAGGTAGGTAGGTAGTGGTGGGCCCTAAAAAAATCGGTCCTAGGAAGGACCTGCTCTATACCATGTTGAACAAGAATGATGAACTAACAGTGAAATGAGTACAAGTATGAAAACCTAGGAATGTGTACCCCCTATAGGCTAACCCACTGTAGCCTAAACAACTACAACAACATATATAATGTTTGACAGACCACTACAAAGGAAGTACTTGGCAACTGACTATCGTGACAAACAAGACAGCTAGAAATGTAATATTTTTGGGCCACTCTTGGCTGCTACACTGCATGCAATAAACCCTGGGCCATGGTGCTGGGACTGGGAAATGTACAATGCGCGGCTGGCAATGGGGGTGAGTGAAAAGGGGAACAGACTGAGTAGCGGAAAATAGAGTGAACAGGAAGAAACAAAGTGAGCCCGGGGGAAGAGAATGAGCAGGGAAAACAGAATGCACTCACCAGTGTTGGGCTCAGAAAAGCCCTTAGGATCTTTGCAGGGGTGAACTCTGGGTAGGAATGATGTAGTAGCGGAAGCGTTTAATGAAGAGTTGTAAACCACCTTGCGCTAGTATGTGAGAGCGAAGTAAGTTTATTGAAGCAAAGAGATACAGGATTATATAAGAGTACAAGGAATATGAAGAGATACAGTTATAACTACTTTACTGTTGCTGTTTCGGTTCGATACAGTGACGACTCCGGCATCTGCTCTGTAGCGAGTCAGTTGTGTGTCCTTGCTGTCGCGCTGTACTTGTCAGGTCAAAGGTCGCTGACCTTTGACTTTCGCGTAACCTCCAGCGGTTACTTCAACCTCCAAGGGTTGACTCGCTGGTGCCTCGATATGCTTTGCTTCGCTTGTGTCTTAGTGTTTCGACACGACAGAGGCGCTTAAGCTTGATTGTTTCCAACACTCCCCTTCGCTTCCGGAGTGTCGCTGTTGGTGACGTGGCTCTGTCCAGTCAGCAGCATGCAGTACTCGAACTTCTGTTTTCCGAGCTTCTTGGTCAAGTAATCAGCTGCCATCTCGGATGTGGGGCAGTATGACAGCTCGAGTCTTCCCTTCTCAATCTCGTCCTTCACAAAGAAGTATCGCAGGGCGATGTGTTTTGTCCTGTTCGCGAAGCCGTTCTTATTGGCGATGCGAATTGCTGACTGGTTGTCGCAGAAAAGGGTGAAGCTGGGTAACTGAGCTAGCTTCGCTTCTTCTAGTAGTTCGCGAAGGTAGAGTCCTTCATTGGTGGCTGAGCAGAGTGCAATATATTCTGCTTCAGCTGAGGAGAGCGCGATTAACTCCTGTTTGCTCGACTACCAGGAGATAAGTCCGATAGGTTCGAGACGGTAGATGTAACCGATGCGAGAGCGCCTGGTGTCGGAGTCGCCAGCGTGATCGGCGTCAACGTAGCCGATCAACTTAGGCGGTGTAGTTGCGTTCTTGTAGTTAGTTAGGCCGATCGTCGGGGTGCTGACAAGGTAGTGAAGAGCGCGGTCGAGCTCTGCCAGATGTTCCGCTTCAGGCTTCTTAAGGTAGGTGGCGAGCTGGCTTGCGAAGTATGATAGGTCCAGGCGGCAGGTGAGTGACAAAATTAGAAGAAGAAAGAGGATTGAACTAGCAAGAATGGGGATACAAATAGCAAACCCTAGAAGGGTTGTACTCGCTATAGAGCACCCCACTACAGGCTAGAACATAAGAATAATATTCTGACACACCCCCATAGCCAAAGTGGGGTGTAATCAGCAGAGCAGGCAAAGCAAAACAAGCTCAGGGTGGATCACAATGTCACCACACATTCTGAGCACAAGTTCAAGAAGAAATAGTTTAGAGTTTAACAAGATGTAGTCGGTGCCCTTCGTGAGCCGGTACATGCCCTGATCGTGCGGTAGTTGTTTGAAGCCGATGCGAATTAGGCGAGCGTGCAGGTATTGTTGCCATAGTCGCGGAGCTTGCTTGATGCCGTAGAGCGACTTCAGCAGCTGACAGACTTGATTGGGTTCACCGTTGGAGCCGTGCGGTAATTCGACGAAGATTTCTGCGTCAACAGGTGCGTAGAGGAATGCGTTCGCGACGTCGATTTGCCGCAACTTCTTCTTCTTCATGGCGGCGATCGAAAGGAGGATTCGGAGTGAAGTGTGTCGACTGACCAGAGCGAATGTTTTGGTGAAGTGGCGTCCGTGTTCTTGGTCGAAGCCGCGTACGACCCAGCGAGCTTTAAACTTGTCCATGGTGCCGTCAGCCTTTGTCTTCACACGGAAGACCCACTTCCCGGTGAGTACTATTTTGTTCCGTGCTACGCTGATAGGAACGACCTTCCAGGTGTTGCGTTCCTCCAGTGCCTTTAGCTCCCTGTCCATGGCTTTGCGCCATTTTTCCTTATGTTCCCCCCCCAGCGCGTGTTGAACTGTCGCATGCTCTTTAGGAATGGCTGCGCCGTGAATTGCGGTGATGAGGCCAAGGATTTGGAGTCCACTCTATGTGTCAGAACATACCTATAGCTTATACTGCTGTGTAGGCTGTAGTGGGGTATCCCATAGGGGGTACAACCCAGTTAGGGTTTCATATTTGTACTGCTTTCATTCATAGTTCATTCATTCCTGCTTACTCATTTCACATGGTATCAGAGCGGGTTCCCTGTGGAACTCTGCCTAGGGCCCACCGAAGCGCGCCCCGAGGCGCGCTCAACGTTTTTTTCCGCTATCGAGCGACCCTCCGTGTCGCCTCCCTCCCACACGCGGCCCAGCCGCCCGCTAAGTCGTGGCGGTCTACTCGCTCGTCTTCGGTTCTCGGCTCCAGTTGTGAGGCTGAGATCTACGCCGGGGCCATGGCTGCACAGGAGCTTCGCTGGCTGACCTACCTGCTGACTGACCTTGGAGAGCCGCCTCGTTCTCCTCCAGTGCTGTACGTAGACAACAAGGCTATGCTGGCCTTGTGTCGAGAGCAGCGCTTGGAGCACAGAACGAAGCACATTGCTCTCCGCTACTTCCTTGCTCGTGAGCTGCAGCAGCGTGGTCAGTTGCGACTTGCGTACGTGGCCTCTGAGGCCAACACTGCTGATGTGTTCACCAAGGCACTTGCGCCTTGTGACCATCAGCGCTTCTGCACCCAGCTGGGTCTTGTGCCTGTCTTGCCTCACTTGCTCTCCTCTTGACTTCACTTGTACTGTGACATATATATATACCTGCTCTTACTTGTCTAGCTTTATATATATGTCTGTACTCTTGCTTGTGAACTGGCCTTTGGCCTTGCCCTTGTGCTCGGACTGTGTGGTGACTTTGTGATCCACCCTGAGTTTTGCTTTGTCTTGCTTGACTGGTCTTGTGACCCCTTGTTCTCCCCCACTTTGCCTATGGGGGTGTGTCAGAACATACCTATAGCTTATACTGCTGTGTAGGCTGTAGTGGGGTATCCCATAGGGGGTACAACCCAGTTAGGGTTTCATATTTGTACTGCTTTCATTCATAGTTCATTCATTCCTGCTTACTCATTTCACACTATGTGTAGCGGGGGAGTGAAGTGTCCGCGGGATAAACAGCATTGTCTCCCGCTTCTGAATCAGGTGCGAAATTGGGTCCTATGTGTTCTGCTTCGTCGGTGTTGACTTGTGCAGGTATAACGTAACCGTTGTCAGCGAAGTGGTAATAGGTTTCGGCGTTGTGTGAGAATGAGAACGAGAAATGCATCAACTATGAATGAAGTGAGTACATATAGGAGACCCTAAATGGGTTGTACCCCCTATGGGATACCCCACTATAGCCTACACAACAGCATAAGCTATAATGTTCTGACACACCCCCATAGGCAAAGTGGGGGAGAACAAGGGGTCACAAGAACAGTCAAGGAAAGCAAGCAAAGCAAGCTCAGGGTGGATCACAAAGTCACCACACAGTCTGAGCACAAGGTCAAGGCCACAAGGCCAGTTCACAAGCAAGAGTACACACATATATATAAAGCTAGACAAGCAAGAGCAGGTATACATATATGTGAGAGTACAAGCAAGGTCAAGAGGAGAGCAAGTGAGGCAAGACGGGCACAAGACCCAGCTGAGTGCAGAAGCGCTGATGATCACAAGGCGCAAGTGCCTTGGTGAAGACATCAGCAGTGTTGGCCTCAAAGGCCACGTACGCAAGCCGCAACTGTCCACGCTGCTGTAGCTCACGAGCAAGGAAGTAGCGGAGAGCAATGTGCTTCGTTCTGTGCTCCAGTCGCTGCTCTCGACACAAGGCCAGCATGGCCTTGTTGTCGACGTACAGGACTGGAGGAGAACGAGGCGGCTCTCCAAGGTCGGTCAGCAGGTAGGTGAGCCAGCGAAGCTCCTGTGCAGCCATTGTGAGAGTACGACGGCTTATGCCCGCTATGCTTGCTTGCCTCTACTTTATCATGCTATTTCTAGCATAGGATAATCATATGCATGCATGAATTGCTTGATTTCCTAGGCTAGGTGCTTTCCTATATTTTATTATAGTTATAGCACCGAGCTAGGTTGCGTGCACCGAATTCTGGCTTTTCGGTTGCCACCGAATTGCCTTCTACCGAATTCGGTAAGGAACTGTTCGGGACGCTTCGCGACCCGCGGAACCTTCGCGTAACACCTGGTTACGGGGCCTTGTGTCGAGCCTATATATAGCCTCGTGTTGTACCCAGGTGGACATTCAATTCAATTCAATTCAATTTGAATCATCTTTTCTGAGCTCGATCCTAGATCCTCACACTTGGTAATCTGAGCGGGTTTACACGCGAGGTCTTCAACCGCTTAGTTCCGGCCTTTAAAAACCGCGGGGGCGACGACGAAAGCGCCGATACGGGTATGTAAAACCAGTTCCGCGTAATTTTTCTAAGTCCCCCTCGATTCGGTTTTCGAACACCCCTCAGATTTACTGGTGGAAAGGTTGGAGTTTCGACCGTTCGATCGAGTTTCATCTCAACGGCCCAGAGAATTTCGCCCAAAAAAGTTGGAATTTGGAGCGTCGGATCTATTTTCTCCTCAACGGCCGAGATCGGACGCGAATTTTGCCTAAGGGAGATTTACGCAACCTACAGAATTCGCGCTCGTCGATTCTACAGTCAATTTGACTCGCAGTAAGTCGACCAGCACCTAAAATTCGATTATTTTCGTCGCGCATCTTCCTGTAAATCACCAAATGGAGGGCCAAGGCGACAACTACGCGACTACGAGCGACATTGCGAGCCTCCGCACTGACATGGAGCAGACGCAGGCGACGCTTTGTCGACTCGAGGCTTTTCTGACAAGCCAACCAGGGTTCGCCACCGCAGCAGCAGCGACCACAGCGACTACAGCACCGACAACTCCAGCAGCAGTGGCGACACCGACATTTCACGGACCAATGGCACCACTGTCGCCGAACCTCGAAGCAGCACGACCGAGGCTCCCGGAGGCGTTCGATCCAAGCGCGAAGGGATCCGACGTCCGGGGATTCGTGGCCAACCTCGAAATTTACTTCGAGGCCATTGGCTGTTCGACCCCGCAACACGACGCAACAAGGATTCGGCTCGCAGCGACACTGTTACTGTCAGAACATATCTATAGCTTATACTGCTGTGTAGGCTGTAGTGGGGTATCCCATAGGGGGTACAACCCAGTTAGGGTTTCATATTTGTACCACTTTCATTCATAGTTCATTCATTCCTGTTTTCCTATCTTCACATGGTATAGAGCGGGTCCCTCTTAAGGACCGATTTTTTTGGGCCCACCCACGATATTCTCTCTGCCCGGAGCGCCCTACTCTCCCCGAGGCGCGCTCCCCCCCCCTCCCCCCTTAGTGCATTTCCCGCTGCCTTTGTGGGCCCCCCCGCGAGTAGCGCGCGAAAATTTTTTTTTAGCGCGCGCGGCTCGGGCCCACGTCGCGCGGGCTTTACGGCCGCGCCGCGCCGCCCTCTCGGCCCGGCTGTGCCCCGCCGCCCTCGAATCGGCCACGCGGCCGCTTCGTCGCGGCCGCGGGCCCCGTTTTTTACGGCCCCGCCGTCCCTTTTTTGACGGCCCGCCGCTGCATTCTGCCGGCCCCGCCGTTTCCTGTCACGGCCCCGCCGTCCCCTCTCCCGGCCTCGCCGCTGCACCTTCCCGGCCCGCCGCTGAGCCCTGACGGCCTGCCGCTGCACCTTTTGACGGCCCGCCGCTGCACCCTGACGGCCCGCCGCTGTACCTGCTGACGGCCCGCCGCTGCACCTTTTGACGGCCCGCCGCTGCACCCTGACGGCCCGCCGCTGCACCTGTCCCGGCCCACCGCTGCACCTGTCCCGGCCCGCCGCTGCACCTTTCCCGACCCGCCACTGCACCTGTCCCGGCCCCGCCGGCCTCTGTCCAGGCCCCGCCGCTGCACTGCAGCCGGCCCGCCCAGCAGCAGCCGAGCCGCCCAGCAGCAGCCGGACCGCCCAGCAGCAGCCGAGCCGCCCAGCAGCAGCCGAGCCGCCCAGCAGCAGCCGAGCCGCCCAGCAGCAGCCGGACCGCCCAGCAGCGGCCGAGCCGCCCAGCAGCACCCGAGCCGCCCCACAGCTGCCGAGCTGCCCGGGAGTCGATCCGCCTTTCTGCTGAGCTGCACGACTTGCCCTGCCTGGTGAGCACAGTCCCTCTGTCACTGCGCCCTCTTTCCCTACTGCTTACACTGCTTCGCTGTCGTCATCATGGCCACCCCTAGTGTCCTAGCCTTTGACGCCGAGAGTCGAGCCATTGATTTTGAGGTCTGGCTAGACGACCTGCAGCTTTTCTTACAGTGCGACAGAGCTGACAGCCTTTCTCTCTTTGACCTCACCTCTGGCGCCTCTCCTGCTCCTGCTGCCGATGCTGATCCCACTGTCCGCTCTCAGTGGGCCACCCGCGATGCTGCTGCACGTCTTGCTGTGCGTCGCCACCTCCCTACCTCTGAGCGTGCGCACTTTAGTCAGTACAAGAGTGCTCAGACCTTGTACGACGCTGTAGTTGCGCGCTACTCCTCCCCTGCCACTGCTGCACTGAGCCGTCTCATGCTTCCCTACCTCTTTCCTGACCTCTCTGTCTTTCCCACTGTCACTGACCTCATTACGCACCTCCGCACTAGTGACACTCGCTACCGCGCCGCCCTTCCTGCTGAGTTCTGCGCTAAGAACCCCCCCCCCATGTACATCACTCTCTACTACGTAGTCGCGCGCCTCCCTGACTCCCTCCGCGTAGTCAGGGACCACTTTCTCGCAGTCTGTCCCACCACTCTCACCGTCGACCTCCTCGAGAAGGCCCTCCTCGCAGCGGAGAAGAGCATAGTCGCTGTAGGTGCCTCTCGTGGTGACCCTCGCACCCCCATCTTTGAGGGGTGCTCTCCTTCCCCCTTGCTGCCCTCTGTTGCCTCTGCTGCTGCGGCCGACCTGCTTGGTCTTGAGTCGGTCGGCGCGGCGTCTGCCCCTAGTGGGAGACGTCGCTCTAGCAAGGGCAAGGGGGGCAAGGGCGCGGGCGGAGCTGGAGGGGGCGGTGGCGGTGGCGGCGGAGGCGGCGGAGGGAGTGGGGGTGGCGGCGGGAGTAGTGGTGGTGGTGGTGGTGGTGGTGGCAGCAGCGGCGGAGACGGTAGTGGTAGTGCCAGCGGTGGTGGTGGAGGCAGCAGCGGGAGCGGAGGCGGTGGAGGTGGAGGCAGTGGAGGCGGCGGCGGAGGAGGCGGTGGTGGTGGAGGAGGTGGAGCTGGTCGTGGTGGTACCCAGCAGCGGAGCGGCGGTGGTGGTGCCCAGCGCTCGCAGCGGCAGCAGCAGCAGCGTTCGCGGGACATCCCTCCGCCTCAGCAGCTTCGTGAGTGGTACGCTGCGCGTCAGAGGGGTGGGGGTACTGGTCCCTGCGCCTACATTCTTCGTTCCGGCGACCGCGCGGGTGAGCAGTGTGGGGGTGCCCACTCCACCCAGCGCTGCTTTGGCCGCCTCACGGACGCTTGGCGTCAGCAGTTCCCCGGGGCTAGTGAGATCCCTCGCTGGGATGAGCTCCTTAGGGCTGGTGTAGCGATCTTTGATCTTGATTTTGATGCTATCCTTTCTGCTATGTATGCTGTGACTTATAGTGAGGAGAATGAGGGTTACCGGTGTTTCCAGCCCGACCCGGGCATTGGTACTGCTGCGCTAGGTACTTGTGAGGCTGCTGCTCTAGGTGCCAGTGCGTCTGCGCTCTCAGGTACTAGTGAGACTGCGCTCTCAGGTGCTGGTGAGACTGCGCTCTCAGGTACTGCGTCGCCCTCGTCCTCCCTCACTTTCACACTTGACTCTGGGGCTTCTCGCTCCTTCTTTCGAGACCGCACTACCCTTACGCCTCTTGGCCGGCCGGTTGCGGTCTCCCTTGCTGACCCCTCTGGGGGTCCTGTCCTGTCTCACTTCTCCACTGTCCTCCCGTGTCCGGCTGCCCCTTCGGGCACCCTGTCTGGTCTGTACCTTCCCTCGTTCTCTACGAACTTGGTGAGTGGTGCGGACCTACAGGATGCGGGGGTTCACCAGTTCACTCCTGCGAGGCGACGGGTGACCCACTGCACGGACGCAGACACAGGCCGACACCTGGCCACGTTCTCGCGTCGGCCGGGGTCGAGTCTCTACACCCTGACCACTTCGTCTCCTCCTGTCCCTGCGTCTGGTCGGGTAGCTGCGTCAGGTCAGGTGTTTGCTGCTGCTTCCCGGTCAGGTCCTGAGTCTGCCCCCTGTTCTTGTCGCCTCCTGTCTCACGAGACTCTCCTGTGGCACCACCGTCTTGGTCACCCCTCCTTGCCCCGTCTTCGGAGCATGGCTTCCCGTGTCCTTGTCTCTGGTCTTCCCCAGTCTCTCCCTCCTCTCCCCTCCGGGCCAGGACCTTCCTGTGTCCCCTGTGTCGAGGGTCGCCTCCGGGCTGCTCCTCACTCCTCCCACTTCCCCCCGACAGAGGCTCCCCTGCAGACGCTTCACATGGATGTGTGGGGCCCAGCCCCCGTCCGTGGGCAGGGTTACGAACGCTACTTCCTGTTAGTGGTTGACGACTACTCGCGTTATACCACAGTCCTCCCCTTGCGCAGCAAGGGTGCGGTCACTGAGGTGCTGATCGACTGGATCCGCGAGGCTCGTCTCCAGCTCAGGAAGAGCTTCGGCTCGGACTTTCCTGTTCTGCGTCTGCACTCTGACAGAGGCGGAGAGTTCTCTTCTCGCCTTCTGCGAGACTACTGTCGTGCACGGGGGATCCGCCAGACCTTCACGCTTCCGGACTCCCCTCAGCAAAATGGGATTGCTGAGCGCCGCATTGGCATGGTCATGGATGTCGCTCGTACGTCCATGATGCATGCGGCTGCCCCCCATTTTCTGTGGCCGTTTGCTGTGAGGTACGCGGCGCATCAGCTCAACCTTCACCCCCGGGTCTCTCGGCCTGCGATGTCCCCAGTCTTGCTGTGGACAGGGAAGGTTGGCGATGCGTCTGTGTTCCGTGTCTGGGGATCTCGGGCGTTTGTCCGCGACTTGTCTGCAGACAAGCTCTCCCCCCGTGCTGCTCCCTGTGTCTTCCTTGGCTTCCCCACTGACGCCCCAGGGTGGCAGTTTTACCACCCCTCCTCTCGTCGTGTTCTGTCCTCCCAGGACGTCACGTTCGACGAGTCAGTCCCCTTCTACCGTCTCTTCCCCTACCGCACTCCTTCCCTCCCCCCTCCCCCGGACTTCCTTGTGCCGGTTCCCCCCCCGGTAGACCCCCTCCCCCCTCAGGTACCTGCCCCCTCAGGTGTGTCCCAGGTAGACGCCGTTGACCCGGTCGAGGTTACTGGTGACTCTGGTGCTGCTGCGGGTGCTGAGCCTGGGGGTGCTGACTCTGGGGGTGCTGTGCGCGGGGGTGCTGAGCCTGGGGGTGCTACTGCTGGGGGTGCTGGGCCTGAGGGTGCTACTGCGGAGGGTGCGGAGCCTGGGGGTGCTGAGCCGGGGGGTGCTGTGCCTGGAGGTACTGGGTCTGGGGGTGCTGGGTCGGGAGCTGCTGAGCCTGGGGGTGCTGAGCTGGGAGCTGCTGACCCTGGGGGTGCTGCGTCTGGAGCTGCTGAGCCTGGGGTTTCTCCTGCTGCTGCGTCTCGCCGGGAGCCCCTCTCTCCACAGGAGCTGCGCGAGTGGTTCGCTCGCCGCTGGAGGCGTGCTGCTGAGTCTGGAGGTGCTGCTGGAGCTGGAGCTGGAGCTTCTTCGACCGTCGAGGGTGCGGGTGCAGCCGGTCCCGGAGCTGCTGGCCCTGCAGGTCCTCCTGGAGCTGGAGCTGCTGAGGGCGTTCGTGCTGAGCCTGCTGCTGTTGGTCCTGCCGCTGGAGGTGTGGGTGGCGCTGGTGCTGTCGCTGAGGGTGCTGGTGCTGTCCCTGCTGAGTCTGGAGCTGCCGCGCGGCCTCGGCCGTACTTCGTTCCGCTCCTTCAGCAGGTTCTTGGTCTTTCTCCTCCAGTAGAGGGTCCACCGCCTGTCCAGTCGCAGCCCCTACTGGAGCCTTCCTCTCCACTGCCTGCTCCCTCTCCTTACACTGGTCCTACTGGAGGTCTTGCTGAGCGTCGTGAGCCTGCGTCTCGTCCCGCGTCGCCTGTTCGTGCTGCTCGCGCTAGTGGTCGCAGTTCGCGTCAGCGTCCTCCTCCTGTCCCTGGCACGCACCGGATGTCTTTACGTCCGTCCACTGCTCCTCTGCGTGCCCCTTTGCCTTCTCCTCCTGAGTCCTCTCTTCCTGCGCTTGCGGACCCTGAGTCGGACTCTCTTCGTGCTGCCAGTCCCACTGTCACGCGTCTGCTTGCTACTGTCGTCACTGACCCCTCTTTTGAGTCCACTGCTGCGTCTGCTCTAGTCGCTGAGCTCGTCGACTTTGCTGCTCGCTGTCGTCTCGACTACGCTGCTAGTCTTGTTGCTGAGTCTGCGTCTGTCTGTCCTCCGTCCGTCGGGGGTGAGTGTGCTCTTGGCACGGACGTCCTAGAGGACAAGCAGGAGGAGTTACAGTGTCTAGCGGCTGCTTCACCTCATCTCGCGTCTGTACTGCTTGCCCCTGAGGGAGACCCGGATGCACTAGACATCCCGACTCCGCGTTCTTACGCGGAGGCCGTAGAGGGTCCCTACTCCTCTCAGTGGCAGGCAGCTATGGATGCAGAGATGGCTTCCTGGAAGTCCACAGGCACCTACGTTGACGCGGTTCCCCCTCCTGGGGCGAACATCGTCAGTGGCATGTGGATCTTCAGGGTGAAGCGGCCGCCAGGCTCTCCACCTGTCTTCAAGGCACGGTACGTTGCTCGTGGCTTCAGTCAGCGGCAGGGAGTTGACTACTTTCAGACCTTCTCTCCCACCCCGAAGATGACTACTCTTCGGGTGCTGCTGCACATAGCCGCTCAGCGCGACTACGAGCTTCACTCTCTCGACTTCAGCACTGCGTTCTTACAGGGTAGCCTGCACGAGGAGATCTGGCTTCGCCGTCCACCTGGCTTCACTGGGACTTTCCCTCCTGGCACCCAGTGGAGCCTCCGACGGCCAGTCTACGGTCTCCGCCAGGCACCGCGTGAGTGGCACGACACACTGAGGACTACGCTTGCGGCTCTTGGGTTTGCTCCTTCTACTGCTGACCCGTCGCTGTTTCTTCGCACCGACACTTCCCTGCCGCCGTTCTACATCCTCGTGTACGTCGACGACCTGGTCTTTGCCACAGCGGACACTGCTGGACTCGCCTACGTGAAGTCCGAGCTGTTGAAGAGACACACGTGCACAGACCTGGGTGAACTGCGCAGCTACCTTGGCTTGCAGATCACTCGGGACAGAGCACGCCGCACCATTACCTTGACTCAGTCACACATGGTGCAGCAGGTCCTTCAGCGCTTCGGCTTCACGTACTCCTCGCCTCAGGCCACTCCTCTGCCTACTCGCCACTCACTCTCAGCTCTGCCTTCGGATGAGTCCGTAGAGTCGAGTGGTCCGTATGCGGAGCTTGTTGGCTGCCTCATGTACCTGATGACCTGCACACGACCTGACCTTGCATACCCTCTGAGCATTCTTGCACGCTATGTTGCTCCTGGGAGACACAGACCGGAGCACATGGCTGCAGCGAAGAGGGTATTGCGCTACCTGTGCAGTACGTCAGGCATGGGGCTAGTGCTTGGAGGGCGGAGTCCAGTGGTCCTTACCGGCCACGCGGACGCTTCTTGGGCTGACGACCAGGCTACGCAGCGGTCGTCACAGGGTTACACCTTCAGCCTTGGTTCCGGCTCTGTCTCGTGGCGGTCTACTCGCTCGTCTTCGGTTCTCGGCTCCAGTTGTGAGGCTGAGATCTACGCCGGGGCCATGGCTGCACAGGAGCTTCGCTGGCTCACCTACCTGCTGACTGACCTTGGAGAGCCGCCTCGTTCTCCTCCAGTGCTGTACGTAGACAACAAGGCTATGCTGGCCTTGTGTCGAGAGCAGCGCTTGGAGCACAGAACGAAGCACATTGCTCTCCGCTACTTCCTTGCTCGTGAGCTGCAGCAGCGTGGTCAGTTGCGACTTGCGTACGTGGCCTCTGAGGCCAACACTGCTGATGTGTTCACCAAGGCACTTGCGCCTTGTGACCATCAGCGCTTCTGCACCCAGCTGGGTCTTGTGCCTGTCTTGCCTCACTTGCTCTCCTCTTGACTTCACTTGTACTGTGACATATATATATACCTGCTCTTGCTTGTCTAGCTTTATATATATGTCTGTACTCTTGCTTGTGAACTAGCCTTTGGCCTTGCTCTTGTGCTCGGACTGTGTGGTGACTTTGTGACCCACCCTGAGCTTTGCTTTGTCTTGCTTGACTGGTCTTGTGACCCCTTGTTCTCCCCCACTTTGCCTATGGGGGTGTGTCAGAACATATCTATAGCTTATACTGCTGTGTAGGCTGTAGTGGGGTATCCCATAGGGGGTACAACCCAGTTAGGGTTTCATATTTGTACCACTTTCATTCATAGTTCATTCATTCCTGTTTTCCTATCTTCACAGTTACGTGGACCGGCTCTCGAATGGATTTACTACACCGACGAAGCCCGCGGGGAGAAAACGTGGCAGCAGTTTCGGGCAGATTTAATCGAGCGTTTCGAACCCATTAATACAACCTACATGGCGCGGCAGTAGATACACCGACACAAGCAATACAGTAGTGTAACACAGTACACGCAGCAGATGGAGTTACTGTTCAACCGCATCACCGACCTGACCGAAGGCGAAAAAATCCAGGCGTGCACCGAAGGATTAAAATGGAGATTCGGCGGCTGGTGATTGCGGCGAATTACAACAGCTACAGAGACATCGTGCGTGCTGCCGAGCGATACGACGCGCTGACTCGAAGTCAACCCGAAACACGACGCTTCACGCCGAACCGTACATTCGGCACGGAGCGATCGGCACCCCCCACGTTCACCGAACCGATGGATATCGACCAATACGAGGCGAAGCAGCAGCCGACAAAATGCGAATTTTGCGGCGCAGCAGGACATCAGTTTTTGTCGTGCTACAAATTGAAGAAAGCATGTGCGGCACTCCGGGACGGAAACAGTGGAGCACCCCCGAAGTCAAAAAACGGGAATCGCCTGTAGCCGCGGATCGGCCTGGCGATCGCGTAAAGATCTGAAAAGCAGGAAAAGGCGACGACGTGGCGACTTCGGAGCGGGTGAAAAAAGGAGAAAATGATGGCGCAAATTTAAAACGTCACGACCGGCCGGTGTCAGATTATTATAGCTGATGCATGTTTGTAGGCTATAGTGGGGTAGCTCATATGGGGTACAGCTCTCTAGGGTTGTATTTGTACCCAACTCTGACTTAGTCATTTCATTCCTGTTTTCCTTGCTTCACATGGTATAGAGCGGGTCCTGCCTTAGGACCGTTTTTTTTTAGGGCCCACCGAAGCGCGCCCCGAGGCGCGCCTTTTTTTAGCGACCCCTCGGGTCGCCTTTTCCCTCGCGGCCCCGCTGTCCCTCAGACGCGGCCCCGCCACCTCTCCTGATCGCGGCCCCGCCGCCTGCTTGACGCGGCCCCGCCACCTCCCCTGACGCGGCCCCGCCGCCTCCCCCGACGCGGCCCCGCCGCCTCCCCTGACGCGGCCCCGCCGCCTCCCCTGACGCGGCCCCGCCGCCTCCCCTGACGCGGCCCCGCCTCTACTGCCGCGGCCCAGCCGCCGCCTGTGACGCGGCCCTGCCAGCCCGCCGCTACACCCTACGGCCCGCCGCTGCACCCTACGGCCCGCCGCCTCACCTGACGGCCCCGCCGCTGCTCCTGCCGGCCCGCCGCTGCTCCTGCCGGCCCGCCGCTGCACCTGCCGGCCCGCCGCTGCACCCAGCGGCCCGCCGCTTCACCTGACGGCCCCGCCGCTGCACCTGCCGGCCCGCCACTGCACCCTACGGCACGCCGCTGCACCCTACGGCCCGCCGCCTCACCTGGTCGGCCCGCCACTGCACCCTACGGCCCCGCCGCTGCACCTCCCGGCCCGCCGCTGCACCTGCCGGCCCGCCACTGCACCTGCCGGCCCGCCGCTGCACCTGCCGGCCCGCCGCTGCACCTGCCGGCCCGCCGCTGCACCTGCCGGCCCGCCGCTGCACCTGCCGGCCCGCCGCTGCACCTGCCGGCCCGCCACTGCACCGGTCGACCCGCCGCTGCACCTGACGGCCGAGCCGCCCCAGCAGCCGAACCGCCCGGGAACCGAGCCGCCCAACGCCGAGCTGCCCGGGACCCGAGCCGCCCTGCCGCCGAGCCGCCCGGGAGCCGAGCCGCCCAGCGCCCGAGCCGCCCAGCCACCGAGCCGCCCGGGAGCCGAGCCGCTGTGCACCCGAGCCGCCCGGTCGCTGAGCCGCCTTTCTGCATAGCTGCACGACCTGCCCTGCCTGGTGAGCACAGTCCCACTGACACTGCGAGCTCTTTCCCTACTGCTTGCACTGCGTCGCTGTCGTCGCCATGGCTACCCCTAGTGTCCTAGCTTTCGACGCTGAGGGTCGCGCCATTGATTTTGAGGTCTGGTTAGACGACCTGCAGCTGTTCTTACAGTGCGACAGGGCTGACGACCTTTCTCTCTTTGACCTCACCTCTGGCGCCTCTCCTGCTCCTGCTGCTGATGCTGATCCCTCTGTCCGCTCTCAGTGGGCCACCCGCGATGCTGCTGCACGTCTTGCTGTGCGTCGCCACCTCCCTACCTCTGAGCGTGCGCACTTTAGCCAGTACAAGAGTGCTCAGACCTTGTACGACGCTGTAGTTGCGCGCTACTCCTCCCTTGCCACTGCTGCACTGAGCCGTCTCATGCTTCCCTACCTCTTTCCTGACCTCTCTGCCTTTCCCACTGTTGCTGACCTCATTACGCACCTCCGCACAAGTGACACTCGCTACCGCGCCGCCCTGCCTGCTGAGTTCTGCGCTAAGAACCCCCCCCCATGTACATCGCTCTCTACTACGTAGTCGCGCGCCTCCTTGACTCCCTTCGCGTCGTCAGGGACCACTTTCTCGCTCTCTGTCCCACCACCCTCACCGTCGACCTCCTCGAGAAGGCCCTCCTCGCAGCGGAGAAGAGCATAGTCGCTGTAGGTGCTTCTCGTGGTGACCCTCGCACCCCCATCTTTGAGGGGTGCTCTCCTTCCCCCTTGCTGCCCTCTGTTGCCTCTGCTGCTGCTGCCGACCTGCTTGGTCTAGAGTCGGTCGGCGCGGCGTCTACCCCTAGTGGGAGACGTCGCTCTAGCAAGGGCAAGGAGGGCAAGGGCGCGGGTGGAGCTGGAGGGGGCGGTGGCGGTGGCGGCGGTGGCGGCGGAGGGAGTGGGGGTGGTGGCGGGACTAGTGGCGGGGGTGGTGGTGGTGGTGGTGGCACCAGCGGCGGAGACGGTGGTGGTGGTGCCAGCGGTGGTGGTGGAGGCAGCGGCGGAGGTGGAGGCGGCGGAGGTGGAGGCGGTGGAGGCGGCAGCGGAGGAGGCGGTGGTGGTGGAGGAGGTGGAGCTGGTCGGGCTGGTACCCAGCAGCGTAGCGGCGGTGGTGGTGGCCAGCGCTCGCAGCGGCAGCAGCAGCAGCGCTCGCGGGACATCCCTTCGCCTCAGCAGCTTCGTGAGTGGTACGCTGGGCGTCAGAGGGGTGGGGGTACTGGTCCCTGCACCTACGTTCTTCGTTCCGGCGACCGCGCGGGTGAGCAGTGTGGGGGTGCCCACGCCACCCAGCGCTGCTTTGGCCGCCTGACGGACGCTTGGCGTCGGCAGTTCCCTGGGGCTAGTGAGATCCCTCGCTGGGATGAGCTTCTTAGGGCTGGTGTAGCGATCTTTGATCTTGATTTTGATGCTATCCTTGCTGCTATGTATGCTGTGGATTATAGTGAGGAGAATGAGGGTTACCGGTGTTTTCAGCCCGACCCGGGCATTGGTACTGCTGCGCTAGGTGCTTGTGAGGCTGCTGCTCTAGGTGCCAGTGCGTCTGTGCTCTCAGGTGCTGGTGAGACTGCGCTCTCAGGTACTGCGCCGTCCTCGTCCTCCCTCACTTTCCCACTTGACTCCGGGGCTTCTCGCTCCTTCTTTCGGGACCGCACTACCCTTACGCCGCTCGGCCGGCCGGTTGCGGTCTCCCTTGCTGACCCCTCTGGGGGTCCTGTCCTGTCTCACTTCTCCACTGTCCTCCCGTGTCCGGCTGCCCCTTCGGGCACCCAGTCTGGTCTGTACCTTCCCTCGTTCTCTACGAACTTGGTGAGTGGAGCGGACCTGCAGGATGTGGGGGTTCACCAGTTCACTCCTGCGAGTCAGCGGGTGACCCACTGCACGGAGGCACGCACAGGCCGACACCTGGCCACGTTCTCGCGTCGGCCTGGGTCGAGTCTCTACACCCTGACAGTTGAGTCTCCTCCTGTCCCTGCGTCTGGTCAGGTGGCTGCGTCAGGTCAGGTGCTTGCTGCTGCGTCCCGGTCAGGTCCTGAGTCTGCCCCCTGTTCTTGTCGCCTCCTGTCTCACGAGACTCTCCTGTGGCACCACCGTCTTGGCCACCCCTCCTTGCCACGTCTTCGGAGCATGGCTTCCCGTGTCCTTGTCTCTGGTCTTCCCCAGTCTCTCCCTCCTCTCCCCTCCGGGCCAGGACCTTCCTGTGTCCCCTGTGTCGAGGGTCGCCTCCGGGCTACTCCTCACTCCTCCCACTTTCCCCCGACAGAGGCTCCCCTGCAGACGCTTCACATGGATGTGTGGGGCCCAGCCCCCGTCCGTGGGCAGGGTCACGAGCGCTACTTCCTGTTGGTGGTTGACGACTACTCGCGTTACACCACAGTCCTCCCCTTGCGCAGCAAGGGTGCGGTCACTGAGGTGCTGATCGACTGGATCCGCGAGGCTCGTCTCCAGCTCAGGAAGAGCTTCGGCTCGGACTTTCCTGTTCTGCGTCTGCACTCGGACAGAGGCGGAGAGTTCTCTTCTCGCCTTCTACGAGACTACTATTGTGCACGGGGGATCCGCCAGACCTTCACGCTTCCGGACTCACCACAGCAAAATGGGATTGCTGAGCGCCGCATTGGCATGGTCATGGATGTCGCTCGTACGTCCATGATGCATGCGGCTGCCCCCCATTTTCTGTGGCCGTTTGCGGTGAGGTACGCGGCGCATCAGCTCAACCTTCACCCCCGGGTCTCTCGGCCTGCGATGTCCCCAGCCTTGCTGTGGACGGGGAAGGTTGGCGATGCGTCTGTGTTCCGTGTCTGGGGATCTCGGGCGTTTGTCCGCGACTTGTCTGCGGACAAGCTGTCCCCTCGTGCTGCTCCCTGTGTCTTCCTTGGCTTCCCCACTGACGCCCCAGGGTGGCAGTTTTACCACCCCTCCTCTCGTCGTGTTCTGTCCTCCCAGGACGTCACGTTTGACGAGTCAGTCCCCTTCTACCGTCTCTTCCCCTACCGCACTCCTTCCCTCCCCCCTCCCCCGGACTTCCTTGTGCCGGTTCCCCCCCCAGTAGACCCCCTCCCCCCTCAGGTTCCTGCCCCCTCAGGTGTGTCCCAGGTAGACGCCGTTGACCCGGTCAAGGTTACTGGTGACTCTGGTGCTGCTGCGGGTGCTGAGCCTGGGGGTGCTGACTCTGGGGGTGCTGTGCGCGGGGGTGCTGAGCCTGGGGGTGCTACTGCTGGGGGTGCTGGGCCTGAGGGTGCTACTGCGGAGGGTGCGGAGCCTGGGGGTGCTGAGCCGGGGGGTGCTGTGCCTGGAGGTGCTGGGTCTGGGGGTGCTGGGTCGGGAGCTGCTGAGCCTGGGGGTACTGAGCTGGGAGCAGCTGAGCCTGGGGGTGTTGCGTCTGGAGCTGCTGAGCCTGGGGTTTCTCCTGCTGCTGCGTCTCGCCGGGAGCCCCTCTCTCCACACGAGCTGCGCGAGTGGTTTGCTTGCCGCTGGAGGCGTGCTGCTGAGTCTGGAGGTGCTGCTGGAGCTGGAGCTGGAGCTTCTTCGAGCGTCGAAGGTACGGGTGCTGCCGGTCCCGGAGCTGCTGGACCTGCGTGTCCTCCTGGAGCCGGAGCTGCTGAGGGCGTTGGTGCTGAGCCTACTGCTGTTGGTCCTGCCGCTGGAGGTGTGGGTGGCGCTGGTGCTGTCGCTGAGGGTGGTGGTGCTGTCCCTGCTGAGTCTGGAGCTGCCGCGCGGCCTTGACCGTACTTCGTTCAGCTCCTGCAGCAGGTTCCTGGTCTTTCTCCTCCAGTAGAGGGTCCACCGCCTGTCCAGTCGCAGTCCCTGCTGGAGCCTTCCTCTCCACTGCCTGCTCCCTCTCCTTACACTAGTCCTACTGGAGGTCTTGCTGAGCGTCGTGAGCCTGCGTCTCGTCCCGCGTCGCCTGTTCGTGCTGCTCGCGCTAGTGGTCGCAGTTCGCGTCAGCGTCCTCCTCCTGTCCCTGGCACGCACCGGATGTCTTTGCGTCCGTCCACTGCTCCTCTGCGTGCCCCTCTGCCTTCTCCTCCTGATTCCTCTCTTCCTGCGCTTGCCGACCCTGAGTCGGACTCTCTTCGTGCTGCCAGTCCTACTGTCACGCGTCTCCTTGCTACTGTCGTCACTGACCCCTCGTTTGAGTCCACTGCTGCGTCTGCCCTTGTCGCTGAGCTCGTCGACTTTGCTGCTCGCTGTCGTCTCGACTACGCTGCTAGTCTTGTTGCTGAGTCTGCGTCTGTCTGTCCTCCGTCCGTCGAGGGTGAGTGTGCTCTTGGCACGGACGTCCTAGAGGACAGGCAGGAGGAGTTCCAGTGTCTAGCGGCTGCTTCACCTCATCTCGCGTCTGTACTACTTGCCCCTCAAAAAAACCCAGATGCACTAGACATCCCGACTCCGCGTTCTTACGCGGAGACCGTAGAGGGTCCCTACTCCTCTCAGTGGCAGGCAGCTATGGATGCAGAGATGGCTTCCTGGAAGTCCACAGGCACCTACGTTGACGCGGTTCCCCCTCCTGGGGCGAACATCGTCAGTGGCATGTGGATCTTCAGGGTGAAGCGGCCGCCGGGCTCTCCACCTGTCTTCAAGGCACGGTACGTTGCTCGTGGCTTCAGTCAGAGGCAGGGAGTTGACTACTTTCAGACCTTCTCTCCCACCCCGAAGATGACTACTCTTCGGGTGCTGCTGCACATAGCCGCTCAGCGCGACTACGAGCTTCACTCTCTCGACTTCAGCACTGCGTTCTTGCAGGGTAGCCTGCACGAGGAGATCTGGCTTCGCCGTCCACCTGGCTTCACTGGGACTTTCCCTCCTGGCACCCAGTGGAGCCTCCGACGGCCAGTCTACGGTCTCCGCCAGGCACCGCGTGAGTGGCACGACACACTGAGGACTACACTTGCGGCTCTTGGGTTTGCTCCTTCTACTGCTGACCCGTCGCTGTTTCTTCGCACCGACACTTCCCTGCCGCCGTTCTACATCCTCGTGTACGTCGACGACTTGGTCTTTGCCACAGCCGACACTGCTGGACTCGCCTACGTGAAGTCCGAGCTGCTGAAGAGACACACGTGCACAGACCTGGGTGAACTGCGCAGCTACCTTGGCTTGCAGATCACTCGGGACAGAGCACGCCGCACCATTACCTTGACTCAGTCACACATGGTGCAGCAGGTCCTTCAGCGCTTCGTCTTCACGTACTCCTCGCCTCAGGCCACTCCTCTGCCTACTCGCCACTCACTCTCAGCTCTGCCTTCGGATGAGTCCGTAGAGTCGAGTGGTCCGTATGCAGAGCTTGTTGGCTTCCTCATGTACCTGATGACCTGCACACGACCTGACCTTGCATACCCTCTGAGCATTCTCGCTCGCTATGTTGCTCCTGGGAGACACAGACCGGAGCACATGGCTGCAGCGAAGAGGGTATTGCGCTACCTGTGCAGTACGTCGGGCATGGGGCTAGTGCTTGGAGGGCGGAGTCCAGTGGTCCTTACCGGCCACGCGGACGCTTCTTGGGCTGACGACCAGGCTACGCAGCGGTCGTCACAGGGTTACACCTTCAGCCTTGGTTCCGGCTCTGTCTCGTGGCGGTCTACTCGCTCGTCTTCGGTTCTCGGCTCCAGTTGTGAGGCTGAGATCTACGCCGGGGCCATGGCTGCACAGGAGCTTTGCTGGCTCACCTACCTGCTGACTGATCTTGGAGAGCCGCCTCGTTCTCCTCCAGTTCTGTACGTAGACAACAAGGCCATGCTGGCCTTGTGTCGAGAACAGCGCTTGGAGCACAGAACGAAGCACATTGCTCTCCGCTACTTCCTTGCTCGTGAGCTGCAGCAGCGTGGTCAGTTGCGACTTGCGTACGTGGCCTCTGAGGCCAACACTGGTGATGTGTTCACCAAGGCACTCGCGCCTTGTGACCATCAGCGCTTCTGCACCCAGCTGGGTCTTGTGCCTGTCTTGCCTCACTTGCTCTCTTCTTGACTTTACTTGTACTGTGACATATATATACCTGCTCCTGCTTGTCTAGTTTTATATATATGTCTGTACTCCTGCATGTGAACTGGCCTCTGGCCCTGCTCTTGTGCTCGGACTGTGTGGTGACTTTGTGATCCACCCTGAGCTTGCTTTGCTTTGCTTTGCTTGACTGGCCTTGTGACCCCTTGTTCTCCCCCACTTTGCCTATGGGGGTGTGTCAAATTATTATAGCTGATGCATGTTTGTAGGCTATAGTGGGGTAGCTCATATGGGGTACAGATCTCTAGGGTTGTATTTGTACCCAACTCTGACTTAGTCATTTCATTCCTGTTTTCCTTGCTTCACAGCCGGCATCAGGGGAAATCGCCGAGGCGAATGGAGGCTCCGCGAAAAAAGACTCTGCACCGACCGGGAAACTTCAGCCGAACACCCACGAAAGTAAGAATTCGTTAAAAGTATCCTATAAAGATGCTCTAACGAAGAATATTGCTTCTCGTGGTTTACAAGCCTTCAAAAAATTCAGGGGAGGTCTAGAGGCCAAGAAAAAGCCTTTAGAAAATTTTCAGGTACCAGAGAAGTTGGGCAAAGCAATACGGAGCGTAGAAAAGGGTTTGCGTTCCGTGGAGTCAATATTCTCTCCCCGCAGCACAGTGTTAAGGCTCCCCGTCGCCCACATGTGAAGCCTACACAGCTGCCAAGGCTTAGAGGAGACATCCAAGCTCAGGAAAAATTATACAAGCCTCGGAAAAATCCTCCTGCCCCCCAGGTGAAGTTGGAAAGCGCTGAGTCAGGTATAGGAAAAAGGGAAGGTATTAAGTTTGATGTACCCTATGATCCTATTAACAAGACCCTCTTTGGCTACTCAGCTCAGCAGAAACCACTACTCCTCGAGGTGTTATGCAATGGGTGACGCCTCCAGGCACTGGTGGACAGCGGTGCATCTCACTCGGTGTGTGACCGCGGAGCATTGGAGAAAATTGGAGAGAAGGCGGAAGAGACCCAGTTTTCAGCAACCATGGTGGACGGTACGAAGCTTCCTATCCACGGCGAAGCATCACTGCAACTGCATATAGGTGCGTTGAGGTGGAAGCCGAAGCTACCAGTCACCAACATCAAAGGATTAGATTTTATCTTGGGGCGAGATTTCCTGAAGCGGTTCAACACCGAGATCGATTGGGTCAACAGCAAGGTGTGCATCTACAACAATGGGAAGCGGATAGCACTGCGAACCTGGACGGATACAGGGGACGTACCTGAAACGACACTGGCACGGTTCAAACAGACGGTGAACAAGAGTAACACGGGTTACCTAGTACTGGTTAAGGCAGCAGCAGAGGAGGAGAAGCCGAGTTCCGCGCTACCTGCAGCAGTAAAAGAGCTCTTGGAGCAGTACAAGGATATAATGCCCGACGACCTACATGCAGGTGTACCTCCAGCACGCACCCATGAGCACGAGATCGTGGAGGAACCAGGTGCGAAACCCGTCTCACGTGCACCATACCGACTGAGTCCGACTGAACTGACAGACATGAAAAAGCAGATAGAGTATCTACTGGACAGACAACTGATCCGCCCATCCAACTCTCCATACGGCGCACCAGTTCTCTTCACTCCAAAACCAGACGGCAGTCTACGGATGTGCATCGACTACCGCGCACTGAACAAACAGACAGTCAAAAACAAATATCCCATACAGCGCATAGACGACCTACTCGATCAACAGCGTGGAGCAACAGTATTTTCAAAACTGGACCTACGATCGGGCTACTGGCAGATCAAGATGGCAGACAACTCCGTCCACAAGACAGCGTTCCGTACCAGATACGGCTCCTACGAATACTTGGTGATGCCGTTCGGACTCTGCAACGCACCAGCAACGTTTCAGGCGGAGATGAATCACATCTTACGACCCCTGCTGGACGAATGCGTGGTGGTGTACCTGGACGACATTCTCATCTACTCCAAGAACATGAAGGAGCACGTGGAGCATCTGGGGAAGGTGTTCGAGATCCTCCGGAAAAACAAGTTCTACGTGAAGCTATCAAAGAGCGACTTCGCCCTGAAGAAGGTGCAGTTTCTCGGGCACATGGTGAGTGCCGAGGGCGTACACGTGGACCCACGGAAGATTGAAGCCGTCAAGAAGTGGAAAGTACCCGAGAACGTGAAGGAGTTACAGCAGTTCCTAGGCTTCGCCAACAACTACAACAGGTTCGTGCCGCAGTACACTAAGATAGCAGCGCCACTGACCGACCTACTGAAAAAGGATACGCCCTACAAATGGGATACCCTTCATCAGCAAGCCATGGAGCAGCTACAGACAGCACTGACTACAGCGCCAATACTCATCTTGCCGGATCCAAACAAGGACTACGTGGTGGAAGCAGACGCTAGTGACCAAGCAGTCGGAGCAGTACTGATGCAGGATCACGGACGCGGTTTGCAGCCCATCGCCTACCTCAGTAAGAAGCTACACGGAGCAGAACTAAACTACCCCATTCACGACAAGGAAGCCTTAGCGATAGTCATAGCCTTCAAGGCGTGGAGGTGTTACCCAGAGGGAGCCAAGACTACAGTCTATACTGACCACTGCAGTCTCAAATACCTGAAGTCACAGCCGACACTCTCACGACGACAGGTGCGGTGGGTGGACTTCCTGGAAACTCACTTCCACTACGACATCGTCTACAAGCCCGGGCTACACAACAAGGCAGACGCGTTGAGCCGCCCCAGACATGTAGCAGGCATCCAGCTTGACGGGAAGAACCCTCTGCTCAAGGGTCTATTCCAACATGGGTACTCCGTGGACGCAGAGATTGCTACAGCACAGACCAAGAAGCTATTACAGTGGGAGAAAGACTTAGCTGTAAGGAAGGGTTCAGGAAAGATTTGGGTACCGAATTACGCCCCGCTACGGCAGATCCTATTGGAGGAGTTTCACGACGTACCTTACGCGGGACATTTCGGGAGCAACAAGACGTTAGCAGGGATAGCAAAGTATTACTACTGGCCCGGGATGGCAGCAGATGTGCAGCAGTTCGTCACCTCTTGCGACACGTGCCAGCGGATGAAGAGCAGCAAGCAGAAAAAAGCAGGGTTACTTCAGCCTCTACCCGTACCGGAGCAGCCATGGCAGGTCGTTAGCCTCGACTTCATCACAGGACTTCCTTCAACCTCACGGGGACATGATTCCATCCTCGTGGTGATCGATAAGTTCTCCAAAATGGGTCACTTCATACCGACCAACGCCACAGCTACAGCTGAAGCAACTACTCGACTCTTCTTCGACCGCATCATCACCATCCATGGCATCCCCGCTACACTTATCTTAAACAGAGACCCCAAATTCACGAGTAAGTTCTGGACGGAGCTCATGGGACTGTTGGGGACAAAGCTTGCAATGTCTTCAGCATACCACCCCCAGACTGACGGACAGACAGAGCGACTCAATCAAGTGGTTGAACAGTTACTGCGCACAGCTTGCAAGGACGAGGTCAGCCACTGGGACACACAGTTACCAACCCTAGAGTTTGCTTACAACAACGCATCACATGCGGCCACAGGGAAAACTCCTTTCTTCATGTATTACGGACGAGAACCACTCACACCACAGCAGCCAACTACACCGGCACACGTCCAAGCCGCACATGACTTCGTCACCACCATGCAGCAGCTATGGGAGAAGACTCAGCGACGTCTCACCACGATGCAGAACTCCCAGAAGCAGTATGCCGATCGTCAGCGACGTGATCACTCACTAGCAGTCGGAGATCAGGTGCTTCTTGACACGCGCAACTTGAACCTGTCTCACCTTCCATCCAAACTCCGGCCTCGCTTCTGTGGTCCTTTTCTCGTTGAGGCACAGGTGACACCAGTTACATTCCGCTTGCGCTTACCAGATACATGGAAGTTTCACAACGCTTTCCATGTCCAGCTACTGAAGCCCTACAAGGACCCCAACCAACAGTTCCAGGGACGGCAACTACCGCCACCACCACCTGTTCTCATACAGGATGAACCCGAGTACAAGATCGAGCGCGTTCTCTCTCATCAGCGCCGCAGTGGCAAGACTCTCGAGTTCCTGATACGCTGGAAGGGATACGACCCCAATGAGGACAGTTGGGTTGCAAAAGCTGATATGGGCAACGCACGCCGTGCTCTCAAGGACTATCTTGTCAAGCAGGGTGTATCTCACGCCACCCAGCTTTGAGGGGGGGACGTGTGAGAGTACGACGGCTTATGCCAGCTATGCTTGCTTGCCTCTACTTTATCATGCTATTTCTAGCATAGGATAATCATATGCATACATGAATTGATTGATTTCCTAGGTTAGGTGCTTTCCTATATTTTATTTTAGTTATTGCACCGAGCTAGGTTGCGTGCACCGAATTCTGGCTTTTCGGTTGCCACCGAATTGCCTTCTACCGAATTCGGTAAGGATCTGTTCGGGACGCTTCGCGACCCGCGGAACCTTCGCGTAACACCTGGTTACGGGGCCTTGTGTCGAGCCTATATATAGCCTCGTGCTGTACCCAGGTGGACATTCGATTCAATTCAATTCAATTCGACTCAATTCTCATTCTCTTTTCTGAACTCGATCCTAGATCCTCACAGCCATGGCCCCGGCGTAGATCTTAGCCTCAGAACTGGAGCCGAGAACAGAAGACGAGCGAGTAGCCCGCCACGAAACAGAGCCGGAACCAAGGCTTAAGGTGTAACCCTGTGACGACCGCTGCGTAGCCTGGTCGTCAGCCCAAGAAGCGTCCGCGTGCCCAGTAAGGACCACTGGACTCCGCCCTCCAAGCACTAGCCCCATGCCCGACGTACTGCACAAGTAGCGCAACACCTTTTTCGCTGCAGCCATGTGCTTTGGTCGATGTCTCCCAGGAGCAACATAGCGTGCGAGAATGCTAAGAGGGTATGCAAGGTCAGGACGTGTGCAGGTCATCAGGTACATGTGGGAGCCAACAAGCTCTGGGTACGGGCCACTCGACTCTACGGACTCATCCAAAGGCAGAGCTGAGAGCGAGTGGCGAGTAGGCAGAGGAGTGGCCTGAGGCGAGGAGTACGTGAAGCCGAAGTGCTGAACGACCTGCTGCACCATGTGTGACTGAGTCAGGGTAGTGGTGCGGCGTGCTCTGTCCCGGGTGATCTGCTGGCCAAGGTAGTTGTGCAGTTCACCCAGGTCTGTGCACGTGTGTCTCTTCTGTAGCTCGGACTTCACGTGGGCGAGTCCAGCAGTGTCAGCTGTGGCAAAGACCAAGTCGTCCACGTACACGAGGATGTAGAATGGCGGCAAAGAAGTGTCGGTGCGCGGAAATAGCGACGGGTCGGCAGTATAGGGAGCAAACCCAAGAGCCGCAAGCGTAGTCCTCAGTGTGCCGTGCCACTCACGCAGTGCCTGGCGGAGACCATAGACTGGACGCCGGAGACTCCACTGGGTACCAGAAGGGAAAGACCCAGTGAAGCCAGGTGGGCGACGCAGCCAGATCTCCTCGTGCAGGCTGCCCTACAAGAAAGCTGTGCTGAAGTCGAGAGAGTGGAGCTCGTAGTCACGGTGAGCAGCAACGTGCAGCAGTACCCGAAGGGTGGTCGTCTTTGGGGTGGGGGAGAAGGTCTGAAAGTAGTCAACTCCCTGCCGCTGACTGAAGCCACGAGCAACGTAACGCGCCTTGAAGACAGGCGGAGAGCCCGGCGGCCGCTTCACCCTGAAGATCCACATGCCACTGACGATGTTCGCCCCAGGAGGGGGGACAGCGTCAACGTAGGTGCCTGTGGACTTCAAGGAAGCCATCTCTGCATCCATAGCTGCCTGCCACTGAGAGGAGTAGGGACCCTCTATCGCCTCCGCGTAAAAGCGCAGAGTCGGGATGTCAAGTGCATCCGGGTCTCCCTCAGGGGTAAGGAGTACGGACACGAGATGAGGTGAAGCAGCTGCCAGACACTGGAACTCCTCCTGCATGTCCTCAAGGACGTCCGTGCCAAGGGCACACTCACCCCCGACTGACGGAGGACAGACAGACTCAGACTCAGCGACAAGACTCGCAGCGTAGTCTAAGCGACAGCGAGCAGCAAAGTCGACGAGCTCAGCAACTAGAGTTGACGCAGCAGTAGACTCAAAAGAAGGGTCAGCAACGACAGTAGCAAGGAGACGCGTGATAGTAGGAATGGCAGCACGAAGAGAGTCCGACTCCGGGTCGGGAAGAGCAAGAAGAGAGGAGTCAGGAGGAGAAGGCAAAGGGGCACGCACAGGAGCAGTGGACGGACGCAGAGACATCCGGTGCGTGCCAGGGACAGGAGGAGGACGCTCACGCGAACTACGACCACTAGCGCGAGCAGGACGGACAGGAAACGTAGGGCGAGACGCAGGCTCACGACGCTCAGCAAGACCTCTAGTAGGACCTTTGAAGGGAGAAGGAGCAGGCAAAGAGGAGGTAGGCTGCAGCTGTAACTTTGGCTGGACAGGCTGCGGACACTCTAAGGGAGGAGGAGGACCAGTAGAAGGTGGAAGACCAAGAACCTGCTGCAGGAGTGGAACGAAGTATGGTCGAGGCCGCGTGGCGACGCCAGAAGCAGCAGGGACAGCACCAGTACCCTCAGTAGGAGCACCCGCTCCAGCAGCACCTCCAGCAGCTCCAGAACCTCCAGCAGCACCAGGAGCACCTCCAGCAGGACCGCCAGCGGCAGTCTCAGCGCCAACACCCGCAGCAGCACCAGCTCCAGTCAAACCCGCAGGCCCAGCAGCTCCAGTACTACCAGTACGAGCACCTTTGGGACCCGCGACCGCAGCACCCTCAGCAGCCAAAGAACCTCCAGCACCAGCAGCACGACGCCAGCGCCGGGCAAACCACTCCCGCAGCTCCTGTGGAGAGAGTGGCTCTCGGCGAGACGAAGCACCCTGAGAACCTCCAGGTGGAGCACCTCCACACGCAGTACCCACAGGCGTAGCACCCCCAGGCTCAGCACCCCCCGGCTCAGTAAGCCCAGGCTCAGCACCCCCAGGCTCAGCACCCCCAGGCTCAACACCCCCAGACGTAGCACCCCCAGGCCCCACACCCCCAGGTCGAGCAGCCCCAGGCTCAACACCCCCAGCGGCAGCACCTTCAGCAGCACCAGAGTCACCAGTGACCTCGACAGGCTCGACTGCGTCTACCTTGGACACACCTGAAGGGGCAGGACCCTGAGGGGGCAGGGGGTCTACCTGAGGGGGACCTGGTACCAGGAAGAGTGGGGGTGGGGGGAGGGACGGAGTGCGGTAAGGGAAGAGGCGGTAGTAGGGGACCGGCTCGTCAAACGTGACGTCCTGGGAGGACAGAACACGGCGAGAGGTGGGGTGGTAGAACTGCCACCCAGGCGCGTCAGGGGGGGAATCCCAAGAAGACGCAAGGAGCAGCACGAGGGGACAGCTTGTCCGCAGACAAGTCGCGGACAAACGCCCGAGATCCCCAGACCCGGAACGCCGACGCATCGCCAACCTTCCCTGTCCATAGCAGGGCTGGGGAGGTCTCCGGCCTGGAGACCCTGGGGTGGAGGTTGAGCTGATGCGCCGCGTACCTGACCGCAAACGGCCACAGAAAATGGGGGGCAGCCGCATGCTTCATAGACGTACGAGCGACGTCCATGACCATGCCAACGCGGCACTCAACAATCCCATTTTGTTGCGGTGAGTCCGGAAGCATGAAGGTGTGACAGATGCCTCGTGCACGACAGAAGGCTCGCAGAAGGCCAGAGGAAAACTCTCCGCCTCTGTCCGAGTGCAGACGCAAAACAGGAAAGTCCGAGCCAAAGCGCTGCCTAAGCTGAAGACGAGCCTCGCGGATCCAGTCAATCAACACCTCAGTGACATCACCCTTGCTGCGCAAGGGGAAGACTGTGGTGTAACGCGAGAAGTCGTCAACAACGAGCAGAAAGCAGCGCTCGTGACCCTGTCCACGGACGCGGGCTGGGCCCCACACGTCCATGTGAAGCGTCTGCAACGGGGCCTCTGTCGGAGGAAACTGGGAGGAGTGGGGGGCAGCACGCTGGCGCCCCTCAACACAGGGGACACAGGCATGGCCAGGGCCCTGAGGAAGGGGAGGGAGGGACCGGGAGAGACCAGACACAAGAAGACGGGAGGCCATGCCTCTGAGCCGAAGCAGAGAGGGGTGGCCAAGGCGGTGGTGCCAGAGGAGAGTCTCGTGAGACAGGAGACGACACGAACAGGGGGCAGACTCAGGACCAGACCCGGACGCCGCAGCAAACACCTGACCCGACGCAGCTACCCTACCAGACTCAGCAACCGGAGAGGACGCAGTGGTCAGAGTGTACAGGCTCGACCCCGGCTGACGGGTGAACGTAGCCAGGTGGCGGCCTGTGCCAGCCTCTGTACAGTGGGTCACTCTCCGACGCGCAGGAGTGAACTGGTGGACCCCCGCATCTTGTAGGTCAGCACCACTCACCAGGTTCGTCGAGAACGAGGGGAGGTAGAGACCAGACAGGGTGCCAGAGGGAGCCGCCGGACAAGGGAGGAGTTTGGAGAAGCGAGACAGGACAGGACCCCCAGAGGGGTCAGCCAGAGACACCGCAACCGGCCGACTAAGCGGCGTGAGTGTGGTGCGGTCTCGAAAGAAGGAGCGAGACGCCCCAGAGTCAAGGGTGAAGGTGAGGGAGGCCGAAGCCGACGTAGTACCTGAGAGCGCAGACTCACCAGTACCTGAGGACGCAGACACACCAGCACCTAGAGCAGCAGCGTCGCACGCACCTAGGGCAGCAGCCGTACCAGTACCTAGAGTAGCAGTCTCAATGCCCGGATCGGGCGGGAAACACCGGTAACAGTCACCCTCATCACTAATAGAGACAGCATACATGGCAGAAAGAATAGCATCAAAGCCAAGATCAAAGATGGCCACACCCGCCCTAGACAGCTCGCCCCAGCGAGGGATCTCTGAGGCCTCCGGGAACTGGTGACGCCACGCGTCCGTCAGGCGGCCAAAGCAGCGCTGGGTGGGGTGCGCACCCCCACACTGCTCACCCGCACGGTCGCCGGTGCGCAGGACGTAGGTGCACGGACCAAAACCCCCACCCCGCTAGCGTGCAGTGTACCACTCACGGAGCTCCTGAGGTGACAAGGTCTCACGACCGCGCTGCTGCTGCTTGCGCGAGCCACCACCGGAGCCACTCCTCTGCGACGACCCGCGACCAGCTCCACCGCCACCCCCACCGCCTCCCCCTCCTCCGCTGCCTCCACCAATGCCGCTGCCTCCACCGCCGCCTCCACCGCCGCCTCCTCCGCCACCTCCGCTCCCACCGCCACCGCCGCCGCCGCCGCCGCCTCCACTGCCGCTACCGACCCCTCCACCCCCACCTCCACTCCCACCGCCACCCCCACTCCCCCCACCGCCTCCACCTCCACCTCCACCGCCCGCTCCTCCAGCTCCCTTGCCCCCCTTGCCCTGGCCAGGGCGGCGTCTCCCGCTAGGGGCAGACGCCGCGCCGACCGACTCAAGACCAAGGAGGTCGGCCACAGCACCAGAGGCAACAGAGGGCAGCAGGGGGGAGGGAGAACACCCCTCAAAGATTGGGGTGCGCGGGTCACCTCAAGAGGCTCCTACAGCGACGATGCTCTTCTCAATCGCTAGGAGGGCCTTTTTGAGGAGGTCTACGGTGAGCGTGGTGGGACAGACTGAGAGAAAGTGGTCCCTGACTACGCGAAGGGAGTTAGGGAGGCGAGTGACTAGGAAGTACAGAGTGATGTACATGGGGGGGGGGGTTCGCGGCGCAGACGTCAGCAGGGAGTGCAGCGCGGTAGCGAGTGTCACTAGTGCGGAGGTGCGTGATGAGGTCAGCTACGGTGGGAAAAGCAGCAAGGTCAGGGAAGAGGTACGGCAGCATGAGACGGCTCAGTGCAGCAGTGGCAGGGGAGGAGTAGCGCGCGACTACAGCGTCGTACAAGGTCTGAGCACTCTTGTACTGGCTAGAGTGCGCACGCTCGGAGGTAGGTGTCAGAATATATTTGCTGTCTAGCCTGCAGTGGGGTACTCTGTAATGAGTACAACCCAATTTAGGGCATTGTACTTGTATCCCAACCCTTCCTAGTGAAACCACTTCTCCTCTTCCAAACCTCTCGATACTTTCCTAACTCTCTCGAACTCGATCACCTAGGCACCTAAACCATGGCTTCTAAGCCTACCTTTGCTTAAGATTCTGAGATGGTATTAGAGCTTAACGCTCCTGGCCTGTGGGCCCACTCGATTCCGCTGCCCTATTGTGTGTCGTGCGCCCCGTGGCGCACGACCACCTTTTTTTCTTCCCGCCACGCGCTCGGGGCGCGTGGCGGTTTTCTGCCCGCCGTGCGCCCCAAAGCGCGCGGCGGGTACCTACCTCGTCGCGGCGTCTTGGGAGCCAGCGCGCTGGCCCTGACCGTTGCCTCGTCGCGGCGTTTTGGGGGCCCGCACGCAGGTCCCTCCCGTCGCCTCGTCGCGGCACTTTCTGGGCTCGCGAGCCGGCCCCTCCCGTTGCCTCGTCGCGGCGCCTTAGGGGCCTGCGCGCGGTCCCCTCTCGTCGTCCGTCGCGGCACTTTCGGGGACCTGCGCGGCTCTCTAGCACGTCACCCTTCAGGGCACAATGGGGGCCGCGCCCTTCCCCTCCCCTCCGTCCTACTTTCCGCTGCAGCAGCCCCAGCAGCTGCAGCCCCTGAAACGGCCACCGCAGCAGCAGCAGCTCCAGGAGCCGCCGCCCCAGCAGCAGCCCCTGGGGCCGCCCCAGTAGCAGCAGCCCCGGGAGCAGCCGCCCCCAGCAGCTGCTGCCTCTGGAGCGGCCACCCCAGCAGCAGCAGCTTGTGGAGCAGCCGCCCCAGCAGCAGCAGCCCCGGGAGCAGCCGCCCCAGCAGCAGCAGCCCCTGGAGCCGCTCCAGCAGCAGCAGCAGCAGCCCCTGGAGCCGCTCCAGCAGCAGCAGCCCCGGGAGCAGCCGCCCCAGCAGCAGCAGCCCCGGGAGCAGCCGCCCCAGCAGCAGCCACAGGAGCAGCCGCCCCAGCAGCAGCTGCCTCTAAAGCGGCCACCCCAGCAGCAACAGCCCCTGGAGCCGCTGCTACTGCAGCAGCCACCCCACCAGCAGCAGCACGTGGAGCAGCAGCAGCAGCAGCCGCCCCAGCAGCAGCCCCAGCAGCGGCAGCCACTAGAGCAGCCGCACCAGCAGCAGCCGCCCCTGGCCCCTGTAGCAGCCGCTCATGGACCAGGTGCAGCCGTGGGGGGTGAGTGTTGGGGTGCTAGTTGTGGGGGTGTCGGTTGTGCGTGCCGTCCCCTCCTCCTCCTCCTCCTTTGTCTCCCACTGCTACAGCTCTCGCTGAGGGGGGTGGATGTGTGGGAGACTGGGGTTTAGGGTTTAAGGGGGGGTGGGTGGGAGTGGAGCTAGCGGTATAGCAGCGGGTGTGTGTCGGGGGGTGGGACTGTGTGCGGGAGGATGAGCGGAGGTTGCCAGTCTGTTGTCCGCAGCACCTGTAGTCCGAGCGCTTAGTCCGGTAGCCCAGTGAGTTTGTTGCTGCGCCAGTCGCCCGAGGGTCCGTTGCCCGTCTGCCGCTACTTGAGCCGCGGGGCCTGTTACTCCTGTAGTCGGGGCGCTTAGTCCGGTAGCCACTGTGCTCGCCACTCCTGTTGCCCGTGTGTCTGCAGCTTCAGCCGCCGCCTTCTATCTCCTCTCCTCTCACTCTCCCTCCTCCTCCTCACTTGCCCGTTGTGACTACCACTAGCTTTGCTGATAATTGTGCACTTTAACTATTGCTTCTTGAACTTGTGCTCAGAATGTGTGGTGACATTGTGATCCACCCTGAGCTTGTACTGCTCTGCTTGCTCTGCTGATTACTCCCCACTTTGGCTATGGGGGTGTGTCAGAATATATTTGCTGTCTAGCCTGCAGTGGGGTACTTTGTAATGAGTACAACCCAATTTAGGGCATTGTACTTGTATCCCAACCCTTCCTAGTGAAACCACTTCTCCTCTTCCAAACCTCTCGATACTTTCCTAACTCTCTCGAACTCGATCACCTAGGCACCTAAACTATGGCTTCTAAGCCTACCTTTGCTTAAGATTCTGAGAGTAGGGAGGTGGCGACGCACAGCAAGACGTGCAGCAGCGTCGCGCGTGGCCCACTGGGAGCAAACAGTGGCGTCAGCATTAGCAGCAGGGGCAGGGGAAGCGCCAGAGGTAAGGTCAAAGAGAGAGAGGCCGTCTGCCCTATCGCACTGTAAGAACAGCTGCAGGTCGTCGACCCAGACCTCAAAGTCTACGGCTCGTCCCTCAGTGTCAAACGTGAGGACACTAGGGGTAGCCATGACTACAGATGACGAGCAGTGTAAACAGTAGGGGAGGGAGGGCCGTGCAGGGGGAGAAGGCACTGTGCTCACCACACAGGGCAGCTCTGAAGGTCCAGCTGCTGGGCGGCTCGGTGGCAGGGCGGCTCGGCGGCAGGGCGGCTCGGCGGCAGGGCGGCTCCGCGGCAGGGCGGCTTTGCGGTAGGGCTGCTCGGCGGCAGGGCGGCTCGGCGGCAGGGCGGCTCGGCTTCCGGGCGGCTCGGCGGCAGGGCGGCTCGGCGGCAGGGCGGCTCGGCTTCCTGGCGGCTCGGCGGCAGGGCGGCTCTCGTGCAGGGCGGCACGGCGACGCTGGTTCAGGGCGGCGCGGCTGTCGTAGGTAGGGCGTCGGGTGAGCCGCAGGTAGGGCTGTAGGTGCGCCGCAGGTAGGGCGGCGGGTGGGGCCGCAGGTAGGGCGGTAGGTGGCCGCAGGTAGGGCGGCGGGTGCGAGCCGTAGGTAAGGGCGGCGACGGGCCGTAGGTAGGGCGGCGACGGGCCGTAGGTAAGGGCGGCGACGAGCCGGTGCAAGGGCGGCGCGAAGCCGCGGGTAAGGGCGGCGACGGGCCGGGGCGGCGCAAAGCCGCAGGTAAGGGCGGCGACGGGCCGGGGCGGCTCGAAGCCGCAGGTAGAGGCGGTGCGAAGCCGCGGGAAGGGCGGCGACGGGCCTGGGCGACGCGAGGCCGCAGGTAGGGGCGGCGCGAAGCCGCCGGTGAGGGCGGCGCAAAGCCGCGGGTAAGGGCGGCGACGGGCCGGGAAAAAGGCGGCGCTCCGCAGCCGCTAGGGCGGCTCGACGCAACCGTAAGGGCGGCACGACGGGCCGCTAGGTGCGACTCGACGGGCCGCTAAAAAAAAGGCAGGCGCGACTCGAGGCGCGCTTCGGTGGGCCCAAGGAACAGTCCCTAGGAGGGGACCTGCTCTGATTCCATGTGAGAATGAGAACGAGAAATGCATCAACTATGAATGAAGTGAGTACATATAGGAAACCCTAAATGGGTTGTACCCCCTATGGGATACCCCACTATAGCCTACACAACAGCATAAGCTATAATGTTCTGACACGTTGATGCTTTCGCGTGGGTTTTCGTCGTCCATTGGCACGTCGACGGAGCAGTAGGGGAGGGGTTCGGCTTCTTCCGAGGCTCCTTCCACGTTCTGCTCGTCCCAGTCAGCTTCGTCATCTGCCGAGGCGAAGGCTCGGGTGCCTTGAAAACCATCGGAGCGATCGGGGTTTCCTTCTTGCAAGTTGGCAAGGTAATACCGGAGGGTGAGGTTTTCGTAGAAAATGACATCACGTGCTGCTTCTGTTTCCTTTGTCTCGACGTCGAAAATCTTCCATGCGTTGTAGTGTTTTTTTATGCCCAGGTGTAGTCCCCACTGTGCGCGTTGTGAGAATCGGCCAGCTCGTGCAGATGGAGGCCGGTACTTTACCATGCAGCCGAAGACTCGTAACATTTTTGTGCTGCCCACTTTTCCTGTCCACAGCAGGTGTGGTGATGCGTTGTTCGGGAGCGATGATGACGAGAGCAAGTTGTGCAGCATGACTGCGTGGTCCATTGCTTCGGGCCACTAGTAGTTGGGCAGGTGCATGCCACGTAGCAGCTTGCGCATGGTGTTCTGGAGGGTCCTGTTTATTCTTTCTGCTACACCCTGCTGTTGATGGGCGTAGGGAAGGGAGATGAGCCGCTTGATTCCCCTTTCAGCCAAGTATTGCTTGAACCTCTGTGATGTGTATTCTCCTCCCCCGTCTGACTGGAAGCTCTTCAGTTTGACGCCCGATTCTCGTTCTGCTACTGGGAGCCACGCGACGAAGGCTTCGAAAGCCATGTCTTTGCTCGGAAGGTTTAGATGCCAGACATATCGTGTGGCGGCATCGATGAAGGTGATGGTGTATTTGTACGCGTTTTGTCCAGGCTCGCGGTTGTACAAGATGTCGCTGTACACTTTCTCGAGTGGCGCGTAAGCTGGTGCACTTGGGTTGTGGTGAGACGTGAACGGTTGATGCGGTAAGTCAGCTTCGGGACAGGTGAGGCATGTTCCACGGGCTCGCTGAAGTTCTCTGCCGTCTGTTAGGAGTAATGAGTCTTTATCCAGCACGCCTGCTCTTATCGTGTTGTTTAATACTGTGTTGCTTGGGTGTCCCATTCTTGCGTGCCAGGTTCCTTCGGCTGCACGATGTCCGGGTGAGCGCCGATACATGTCGGAGTTGGAATAGAAGCTGGCGGTGAAGTTGGCGCTTCGATGAACTTCTCGTGGTGCTGGGTGCAGTTGTTGCGCGAGTGTCGATGGTGTGTCATCAACGAGGAGTGGTGCCGTTGAAGGACCAGCGACTGGTGTTGACGTTCCTGCTGCTGCCGTTGTTGTCTCTGCTGCTGCCGATGTTGTCTCTGCTATTGTCTCTGCTTTGCCGATGTTGTTTCTACTGTTGTCTCTGCTGTTGCCGAGTGTTGAATTGTTGCTAACGCCCTTGTTCTTTCTGCCTCAGGGATGGTGTGTGAATGCTAGAAGCCGTCAGGGCTGAAGTCTGGATCAAGATCTGGAGGGTGGGTCCAGGAAGTGAAGGTGACGATGCCGTCGCTGTCTGCTGTGCCGAGATCTGGAACAAAATCAAGAACGAAGACGTTATTTTTCAGGATCGCCTTTCCGATGTAGAGGCCGCCCTTCCCGTGGTACAGCTTGAACTCCTGAGTGGTGCTGTCTGCTTCAAGGTGGATACCTTTAGCCATCAGTTGGCTAGCGCTGAGTAAGTTGTAGCCGAGGCCTTCTGCGATTAAGACCTTGGACATTTGTAGTATGACGTTTGTTTCTCATGACAGAATTTGAACGACTCCTTCTCGTTGTGTGCGCAGGTTTTCGTTGTTGGCGACGGTGATGATTACTTCGCGTTGGAGTTGGTACTCTCGTTGCACGAAGCGTCCTGAAGAACACATGTGCTGTCCGCAGCAACTGTCCAAGAACCACGTGTCCTTCCCGGATGGCTCGCTTTGGGCGATGGCTGTGTATGTCGGGTTCGGCTGAAGTGAATCGCGGTGTGGTCGAGTTGTTCTTCCGGTGAGTAGTACGGTGGTGATTCCGTGATGCAGGAGTCGCTCAGTCTTGCCATGCAACTGACGATGTTCCTTTCTCCTTGTGCAGGTTGTCCTGTTGAGGTTGTTGAGGCTTGAGTCTGGGTCGTGGGATTCGCTTGTGTTGAGGCGACTTGGTTGCTTGAAGGTCGAAGCTGCCGCTGTGGAGCCGTTGACTGTTGTCGATTTGGGCACTGCGTGCGCGGGTGCCCTGACGTCTTGCAGATGTGGCAGAACGGAGGTACGGGCTTCGGTTGTTGTTGTTTGTTGTTGTTGTAGCATCGCTGAGTGTGAAATGCGAATTCCGGTGCTGATGTCTTCTTCGTGTGTCGCTCTTCTTGCAGATCCATGTCTTGCTGCTCGGCGTGGATTTCGGCGCAGAGCGCTGCTTCGGAGATTCTTCCGTGGGCTCGGAGAATGGCCTTTGTGGCGCGCCATTAAGGACCGAGGCCGCCAATGATAACTGTCACGAAGGCGTCTTCAGATATCGACCCTCCGCATCAAAGGAGTTTGTCGCGAAGCTCGCGATATCGGCTGATATACGCCATTCCTTTCTCGCCTGGTTTCATTTCGACCGTTGTTAGTTGCGCCATTAACCGACTTTGATTTACGCTGTCTGTTGCTTGATACAGGTTCTTCAAGTGATTGTATGCGAGCTCCGTGGAGTTGCCATAACCCCGGTAAGACCGTATATTCTGCTGTTGAGTCGGGGTGATGTTCCTCAGTAGGATTGTGTACGCCATCATCGACTGATAGGTGTACTCCTGCTTCTCATACTGTGTGCCGTTCATTGGGTATGGCAGGGACCCGTCGAAGAAGCCAAGTATCTGCGCGCCTTCCATGATCAACTCGAATTCAAACGACCAGGTGAAGAAATCATTTCCATAGAAAGGTCTTGACGTCTGCATCTTCAGAACGTGCGCGAACTACGACTGAACTTGTAATGCGTCCAGTGACTTTTCTTGTCCAGGTGAAGGCTGCGGGTGTGGCATAAAGCTGATGGACCCGCGCTCGTACGGAGCAAAGGTAGGCTGCTGCTGTTGATTTCCTCGTGCGTATGATGAGCCGTCGAGACTCATAGGAGTTGCTCCGTTGTTGTTGCTATTGTGTGACTGCGCATGTGCCGATTGCTGGTGTTGCTCGTAGAAGGACATGAAGGAGAAGAATTTCTCCATCATGCTTTGGTAAAAGTCTGCAGGTTGATTCGCAGGAGTATCGGTGGATGTTGCCCTGGGTCTTGTTGCCGTACCCTCCTCTGTCTGTAGGCCAGAGGCAGGAGGTGGAGTAGGAGTAGTGCCCAGGGAGCCGTTGGAAGAGCTCCTTTTCTTTTGTGTAGCCATGCCTGTTAACGTTGTCGGTATCTTAATAGAAGTTGAATTCTACCTGACTGCTCTCATACCCTGTTGGGCTGAGAAAAGCCCTTAGGATCTTTGCACGGGTGAACTCTGGGTAGGACTGATGTAGTAGCGGAAGCGTTTAATGAAGAGTTGTAAACCACCTTGCGCTAGTATGTGAGAGCAAAGTAAGTTGATTAAAGCAAAGAGATACAGGATTATATAAGATTACAAGGAATATGAAGAGATACAGTTATAACTACTTTACTGTTGTTGTTGCGGTTCGATACAGTGACGACTCGGGCATCTGCTCTGTAGCGAGTCAGTTGTGTGTCCTTGCTGTCGCGCTGTACTTGTCAGGTCAAAGGTCGCTGACCTTTGACTTTCGCGGAACCTCCAGCAGTTACTTCAACCTCCGAGGGTTGACTCGCTGGTGCCTCGATATGCTTCGCTTCGCTTGTGTCTTAGTGTTTCGACACGACAGAGGCGCTTAAGCTTGATTGTTTCCAACACAGTGCTGGTGAGTGCAGTGTTGGTGAGTGCAGTGCTGGTGAGTGCAGTGCTGGTGAGTGCAGTTCTTCTCCCCCGCCGTTCCTCCCGTCATCAGTTTTTCCCTCTATTCCACCCTTCCTCTTTTCATCCCTTCTTCTGTAACCCTCTTCAACTGTAAGCATAAATCGAGGGACCTTGCGTTATCCTTTCCCGTGTTGGCTGCTTGTCCTTCATCATTATCACGTACCGTATACTTCCCTGATGTTCAGCCATGTCACATCTAATTTCTTGGTTTGTGTTTGTATACAGGTCTCCTAACCATCTGGTTGTGGTGATGTTTCGACTGCTTGATAGTACTATGATGATTGGCCATGCTGTATACTGATGTTGGATGCTTTGTTATAATACAAACACTTTGCTCAGAAGCAGCCATGCACATGACCACTACAAAGGAAGTACTTGGCAACTGACTATCGTGACAAACAAGACAGCTAGAAATGTAATATTTTTGGGCCACTCTTGGCTGCTACACTGCATGCAATAAACCCTGGGCCATGGTGCTGGGACTGGGACATGTACCCTGCGCGGCTGGCAATGGGGGTGAGTGAAAAGGGGAACAGACTGAGTAGCGGAAAATAGAGTGAACAGGAAGAAACAAAATGAGCCCGGGGGAAGAGAATGAGCAGGGAAAACAGAGTGAGCCGGGGGGGAGAGAATGAGCAGGGGAAACAGAGTGAGCCAGAGAGATCAAGGTGTGTGGGGGAGAGTGGTGAGGAGCTAACGTGCCGTGTGGGGAAGGGAGTGGACGAGGTGTAACAGAAGGGCGTCAGGGACAGCAGCAGTAGAGAGGTTGAGGTGAGTGAGGGAGGCGAGGAGGTGAGGAGGGAAGAGGGAGGAGGGAGGAGCGATTGAGGCACCAGAGATAACCAGATGAGTGCTGGAGAAGGAGGAAGAGAAGGAGGAGGAGTGAGAGGAGGAAGGAGAGGAGGCGAAGGGAGAGGATGAGGAGGAGGGGAGAGGGAAGCCAATGGAAAGGAGGGGGCACTGGGAGAGGTGGAGGGCGGTGAGGGAGGGGTGGGCGGTGGGAGAGGGCAGTCCAGGCGAGGTTGGCGGAGAGCAGGCGGGGGAAGGCGAGGAGTAGCGAGGCAGAGGCGCTGGTGATGCTGCTGCTCCACACGGACAGATGGCGCAAGTGAACCAGCGACTGCAGGGGAAGGGGGGGAGGTGGGGGTGGAAAGAGGATGGTGGGAGTGAGGGAAAGGGGAGCAGCGGCGCAGAGGCGTTGGTGATGCTGCTGCCCCACACTGACAGATGGCGCAAGTGAACTAGCGATGGGCGGGGGAAGCGAGGGCAACGGGAGGGGGAAGCGAGGGCGATGGGAGGGGGAAGCGAGGGCGATGGGCGGGGCGAGGGGAGGTGGAAGCGAGGGCGACGGGAGGGGGAAGCGAGGGCGATGGGAGGGGGAAGCGAGGGCGATGGGAGGGGGAAGCGAGGGCGATGGGAGGGGGAAGCAAGGGCGATGGGAGGGGGAAGCGAGGGCGATGGGAGGGGGAAGCGATGGTGATGGGAGGCGGAACCGAGGGCAAAGGGAGGGGGAAGCGAGTGCGATGGGAGGGGGAAGCGAGGGCGATGGGCGGGGCGAGGGGAGGTGGAAGCGAGGGCGACGGGAGGGGAAAGCAAGGGCGATGGGAGGGGGAAGCGAGGGCGATGGGAGGGGGTAGCGAGGGCGATGGGAGGGGGAAGCGAGGGCGATGGGGGGGGGAAGCGAGGGCGACGGATGGGGGAAGCGAGGGCGACGGGAGGGGGAAGCGAGGGCGATGGGAGGGGGAAGCGAGGGCGATGGGAGGGGGAAGCGATGGCGATGAGAGGGGGAAGCGAGGGCAAAGGGAGGATAGAGGAGGCCGCGCGGAGAGGCGAGAGGAGGCCGCGCGGGGAGGCGAGAGGAGGCCGTGCGGGGAGGCGAGAGGAGGCGAAAAGGGGATATCGGGCGGCAGAAATGGGAGAACGGGCCGCGGGAAGGGGAGCTCGGGCGGCGAGCACGGGAGATCGGTCGGCGAGCAGGGGAGATGGGGTGGCGGGGAAGCGGAGGTCGGGTGGCGGGAAGGTGACGGGTATAACCTAATCATAAGCATAGGCAAAGGGGAGCGCTACTGCTGCTCACCCCTGTTACGAGATTTCTTTTCTCTTTTGACGCCTTTGGATAGAAGATTGCTTACCTTTGTAAGGTAATGCTTCTGGCACTTGATTTTTCCCTATCACTTCACTCCTATGCACAATCTGTGTCTCCGTCGTCAGTGTTGGTCGCACTAAGTGCAAACTTTCCAAACCTGTCCCGCAAGAGGTTCGGAAGTGACCCAAACCTGCCCCTGAGCTCTTGTGTTGATTCAACACTTAGGAACTTCGCCCATATATTTCCCCCGCTCGTAAAAAAAATCGTCACTCGTAAACCAATCAGGACCTTACTCTCCCAACCAAGTGTTCAGCACTGTTCAATATGAGACACGAGCTTAACTCAATGATAAGAGTCTCACAATTACCACACAAAGAAGTTAGAGTGGCAATTAATCAGGTGGGAGGGAAGAGGATGTCAAATGTTGTAGCCTGTAGTGAGGTTTGTCTTAGGGGGTACAGAAGTTAGGGTTTGTCATATGTACCCCAACCAACATCAATGCAACATCCATTCCTCATTCTGACATGGTATCAGCTAGGTTAGGATCCTGTGGGATCTCGTTCCTCCGTTCTCCGTTCGTACCTCCCGAGCCTGATCCTACCTCTCGTTCGTACCAGTTTAGTTGTTACCGCGCCTAGTACCGAGCCTAGCATCATCTCCCCCGTCGCGTCGCGCCCGTTCCCCCCGTCGCGTCGCGCCCGTTCCCCCCGTCGCGTCGCGCCCGCCTGTTCCCCCCCTGTCCCGTCGCGTCGCCCTGCCCTGTCCCGTCGCCCTGTCCCGTCGCGTCGCCCTGTCCCGTACCGTCGCCCTGTCCCGTCGCGTCGCCCTGTCCCGTCCCGTCGCGTCGCCCTGTCCCGTCGCGTCGCCCTGTCCCGTCCCGTCGCGTCGCCCTGTCCCGTCCCGTCCCGTCCCGTCGCCCTGTCCCGTCGCGTCGCCCTACCCCGTCGCGTCGCCCTGCCCTGTCCCGTCGCCCTGCTCCGTCGCGCCGCCCTGCCCCGTCGCGTCGCCCTGTCCAGTCGCGTCGCCCTCCCCGTCGCGTCGCTCCCGCCCTTTCCCCCGTCGCGTCGCCCTCCCTAGGCCCTAGCCCGTCGCCCTCCCTAGGCCCTGGCCCGTCGCCCTCCCTAGGCTCTGACCCGTCGCCCTACCCTAGGCCCTGGCCCGTTGCCCTACCCTACGTTTTGGCCCGTCGCCCTAGCCCGCTCTTCCGCTGCGACTGAGTCCTCTTCCCCCCCGGTTATTACTCGCCTGTTCGTTCGCGTTGGTTCTCACTATGGCGACTCCGCGGGTTCTTCGTTTCGACGCTGACGGTAGACCCCTTGACTTTTCCGTCTGGCTTCTTCGCGCTCGCCGTCTGTTAGAGAGTCAGGTCCAGGGGGCGAGACCCTCTGGTCACACGCTACTGGTGACCTCCCCGAGCCCCCCGAGCCTACCGCTTTAGGCCCTGCTCCTGACGACGCTGCTACGGCTCGCTTTGCCCGTCAGCGCGCTGACCGGACGGCTTGGACGTCGCGTGACGCTGCGGCCTGCATCGCACTCAGCAGCCTCCTCCCTGAGTCCGAGGAGGTCCACTTTACTCAGGTTCGCACCGCTGCTGCGTACCTCACTGCGATTAAGGCCCGCTACTCTACTCCCGCTACTGTCTCTCTCGGCCGTCTTTTCCTCCCGTTCCTGTTTCCTGATCTTGCCTCGTTTGAGCGCTCTGCTGACTTGATCGCTCACCTCCGCTCGCTCGACGCTAGTTACCGCGCTGCTTGCACTGAGGCACAGCTTGCACTGCTTCCTCCCCCCATGGCGATTACTGTCTATTTCATCGCCACTAGCCTCCCTGACCGCCTTGCCTCCGTTTGTGACGCGCTTCTGCTGAAGCACCCTAGTGAGCTGACTATCGAGGTCCTTGAGTCTGCACTCAAGGACGTCGAGAGCAACCTTCGTTCGGTAGCTGCCGCCTCTGGTACTGTGTCCCCCCCACTCTTCCACAAGTGCACAGTCCCGCAGTTACCCACCTTCACTGCCTCTCTTGCCACTGCCGCTACTGACGCGACTGCGGCTGCTGTTACGACTGCGTCGCGGTCCCGCGGCAGGGGGGGCAAGAAAGGTGGTTCCGGTGGAGGTGGAGGTGGAGGTAGCGGAGGTAGTGGGGGTGCTGTTGCGACTGGCGGTGGTGGGAGTGCAGCGTCTGGAGAGACCCCTCCTGCAGCGGCTGGTGACTCCACTGCACCTGCTGGTGGCGGCGACCCTCGAGCTCGTCAGTCGCCTCCTGTACTGCCGGCCCTGCTAGGTGGAGCAGCGGCGTGGTACCAGGCTCAGCGTCAGCAGCACCTTCAGCAGCAGCAGCAGCCCCTTTCCTCCCAGCAGCCTCAGCAGCAGCAGCGTCAGCAGCTGGCTCCGGGGTCGGGGCTGCGTCAGCCCCAGCGCGGTGCTGCTTACCCTCCCTGCCCCTACCAGGTTCTGACAGGTCCTCGTCGGGGCCACCCTTGTGGCCGCTTTCACCCCCCTGGTCAGTGCTTTGCTCAGCTCACTGACACGGTCCGGTTGACCTACGGGGTTGGCGGTCCTGCTCCTGACTGGCTTCCTCTGGTTTAGCGCCACGGCTCCGCTCTGTGGGGCATGTCTGCTGAGCAGTTAGTTGATCTGATTAGTGCTCCTCATGCTATGTATGCTGTTGTTGACTCTAGTGTTTCTGACTCTGTTTACTCTGGTGTTGTTAGCTTAGGTGCTAGTCTTGCTCAGTTGCCTGTTGCTAGTGTAGGTACTTGTGTAGAGTCTAGACCAGCGACTACCTCAGACGACGCTTCGCTGTCGTTCACACTGGACTCTGGAGCCTCCCACTGCTTCTTTCGGGACAGCACGACACTTACACCACTTCCTGCGCCTGTTTCTGTAGCGTTGGCTGATCCCACTACGGGACCAGTCACTGCACGTCACACTACCACTTTACCGTGTCCTGCTGCTCCCTCCGGGTCTCTCACTGGGTTTCACGTCCCCTCATTCTCCCGGAACTTGGTGGGCGTGCGACCCCTCGTGAGTCAGCACGTGGGTGTGTGGTTTGAGCCTTCTGGAGAGACTGCGGTGTGTGTTGACGGAGACTCTTACTAGCCTCTTGCTACCTTTACTGCTGAGCCGGGCTCGGGTCTCTACACTCTTCACACTGGCCCGCGTGCGCCGCAGCAGCAGCCGCAGCAGCAGCAGCAGCCGCAGCAGCAGCAGCAGCAGCAGCAGCAGCAGCAGCAGCAGCAGCAGCAGCAGCAGCAGCAGCAGCAGCAGCAGCAGCACCAGCGGCCGCACCAGCAGCCCCCCCTACTGCCACTGCCCCCGGTTCCCCCCCCCGTTCGGGTCCCCGCGTCTCACCAGGTTGCTACGTCCCCCCAGGTGTCCGTGTCGTGTCAGGTTCCTACGTCTATTCCAGTCGCTGCGTCGTGCTCCTGCCGGTCGCTTGCCCACCCCACCGTTCTGTGGCACCACCGGATGGGGCACCCGTCCCTTCCACGTCTGCGCGCTATGTCTAGTCAGCGTCTTGTCCTAGGCCTCCCACGTGTCTTGCCGTCGCTGCCGCCTTCGCCTGCGCCGCCGTGTCGTCCCTGCGTCGAGGGTAGGCTGCGCGCCACCCCTCACTCCTCCTCCCTTCGTCCGGCCACCGAGCCTTTTGAGACGCTTCACTTGGACGTCTGGGGCCCAGCCCCTCGTCTAGGCCCTGAGCGTGAGCGTTACTTTCTGGTGGTAGTTGACGACTTCTCCCGCTACACCACAGTGTTCCCTCTGGCGAAGAAGTTTGAGGTGACTTCTACGGTGATCAGGTGGTTGCTCACCACTGAGGACACTCGTGGTCGTCGTGTCAGCTGTCTCCACTCCGACCGTGGGGGTGAGTTTCGCTCCGGCATTCTCGCTGGATTCTGTCGCGAGCAGGGCATTCGTCAGTCCTGGACGCTTCCAGAGTCCCCACAGCAGAATGGGGTTGCTGAGCGCCGCATAGGCCTGGTCATGGAGATCGCCCGCACCTCCCTGACTCACGCCTGTGCCCCCCATTTTCTGTGGCCCTACGCGGTCAGGTACGCCGCGCACCAGCTGAACCTCTGGCCACGTGTCTCTCGACCAGAGGTTTCACCGACCAGTCTTTGGACAGGGTCCCCTGGTGTTGCGTCGCGGTTTCGTGTCTGGTGGTGCTTGGCTCTTGTCCGCGACACCTCCGCGGACAAGCTCTCGCCTCGTGCCGTCCCCTGTGTCTTCCTTGGTTTCCCTGAGGACTCCTCTGACTTCACCTTTTACCACCCTCCCTCTCACCGGTTCTTTGACTCCCGTGACGTCCGTTTCGAGGAGTCCACTCCGTACTACGTCAGGTACCCCAGTCGAGGTCTCCCGGTTCCTCCTCCCCCCCTCTTCCTGACTGCCGTTCCCCCTCCTGCTCCCCCGGTACAGCCTCCCCCCCCTGGTCCAGCCCCGTCAGGTGTGTCCCAGGCTACCCCTCCTCCTTCGGTAGCCCCTCCGGTACAGCCTCCCTCCCCACAGTCCTCCTCGCAGCGTGCCGCTGGTGCTAGCTCTCGAGAGGTTGGTGCGGCGCCTGTTCCTGTACCGGTTTCTGGTTCTGGGGGTGCTGGAGTTGGAGCTGGAGTTGGAGCTGGAGTTGGCACTGGAGTTTCTGGTTCTGGGGGTACTGGAGTTGGAGCTGGGGTTGGAGCTGGAGTTTCTGGTTCTGGAGTTGGAGCTGACCCGGTGGGTGCAGAGGACTCTTGTCGTCCGGGAGCTGGTGCTAGCCGCGCGGACACTGGGGGTGCTGCGTCTGGGGGTGAGGGTGCGCCTCCTTCGGGTTCAGGTGAGCCTGGTTCTGGAGCTGGTGTTAGTGCTGCCTCTGGGGGTGGTGCGCCTAGTTCTTCTGAGGTGGACTCTGGAGCTGCCGCTGCTTCGGACACTACTCCACCCCCCCACCCCTACCCGACTAGGCACCAGGCTCGTGTTCGCCGTGCCCGTGGCGAGCAGCTGGCGTTGGAGAGAGAGGAGAGGGAGTTACAGCGACTGGAGGAGCAGCAGCAGCAGCTGGAGCCGCAGGAGCAGCAGCAGTAGCAGCAGCAGCTGGACCCGCAGGAGCAGCAGTCCCAGCAGCAGCCGCGTCCGCAGCAGCAGCAGTCGCAGCCGCAGCAGCAGCAGCCACTTCCTCCTCCTGTCTCGGGTCTTCGGATCCTTGGTCTCCCCTCCCCTTCTCCTCCCTCCTTCGCCTCTCCTCCTGTCTACGGTCCCACGTTTCCTCCTCCTGACTCCTCCCCCGCTGTTTTCCCCAGTTCTCCGCCTTTGTCCTCTCCTCCTCCATCTCGTTCTTGGGCTACTCGTCGCTCCCCTCGTGCTCGTCCCTCGTCTCCTGTTCCCTTCACTGACCTTCGTACTGCCTTCCTTCTTTCTAGTCCACCTCGTCCGTCTCAGTCTGTGCTTCCGTCTCCTCCTGAGTCGGCCCTCACTGTGTCGCTCCCTACTCCTGTCACTGACTACTACCGCACGTACCGTCCTGTTCTCTCTCGTGTTCTCGCCTCTCTTGTTACTCACCCTCGTGCCTCTGTGTCCTCTGTGTCCGCTCTTACTGCCGCAGTTACTGACTTTGCCTCTACCCGCCGCCTTGACTACGCCACCACGCTTGTGGCTGCTCCTCCTACCAGTCCTCTGGCCGTCGGGGGTGTGTCTGCCCTTGGCTGTGACGCCGTAGAGGACAGGCAGTTTGAGCTAGAGTTCCTGGCGGCCGCTTCCCCTCATCTCTGTGCCATGCTCCTCGCCCCTGAGGGTGACCCCGACGCCCTTGACATTCCGACTCCTCGCACTTACGCTGAGGCAGTGTCAGGGCCTTGGGCCTCTCAGTGGAGAGCTGCCATGGACGCAGAGATGGCCTCCTACAGATCCACAGGCACCTACGTCGATGAGGTTCCCCCCCCTGGGGCGAACGTAGTCGACGGCATGTGGATCTACAGGGTGAAGCGGCCACCGGGATCTCCCCCGGTCTTCAAGGCGCGCTACGTGGCTAGAGGTTTCAGTCAGCGCGAGGGAGTTGACTTCTTTCAGACCTTCGCACCTACCCCGAAGATGACCACTCTTCGGGTGTTACTACACGTAGCAGCACAGAGAGACTACGAGTTACACTCTCTTGACTTCTCCACTGCTTTCCTTCAGGGCAGCCTACACGAGGAGGTCTGGTTGCGTCGTCCCTCGGCCTTCACTGGCACTTTCCCTCTTGGGACCCAGTGGAGGCTGAGGCGACCTGTTTACGGTCTTCGCCAGGCCCCTCGTGAGTGGCACGACACTCTGCGTTCTACCCTCTCTGACCTTGGGTTCCAGCCGTCTTCTGCCGACCCGTCGCTGTTCGTTCGTCGTGGCTCCACACCGTTCTTTGTTCTGGTCTACGTCGACGACCTCGTTTTCGCCACTTCGGACAGGGTTGCTTTGGCAGACGTGAAGTCCGAACTGCAGAAGAGACACACGTGCACTGATCTTGGTGAGCTGCGCCACTACCTTGGCCTGCAGATCACCAGGGACAGAGCCGCTCGCACCATTACACTCTCACAGTCACACATAGTGCAGCAGGTCCTTCAGCGGTTCGGGCTTCAGCACTCCACCGTACAGCGCACACCTCTAGCTGTTGACCACAGACTCACTGGTCCCTTTCCTGACGAGCCGTTTGAGCCTAGTGGTCCCTACGCAGAGCTTGTGGGTTGCCTCATGTACCTGATGACTTGTACTCGCCCGGACCTCGCCTTCCCTCTCAGCATCCTTGCGCGCTTTGTTGCGCCAGGGAGACACCGTCCTGTTCACTGGACGGCAGCTGTGAGGGTGGCGAAGTACCTAGCGACTACATCAGGCGTGGGGCTAGTTCTTGGAGGGCAGCAGTCTGTCGTACTCACTGGTCACTGTGACTCCTCTTACGCTGACGACGCTGAGACTCACAGGTCTACTCAGGGGTACTGTTTCAGTCTGGGTTCTGGAGCTGTTTCGTGGCGTTCCACGCGCTCCTCTTCTGTCTCGACCTCTACAGCTGAGGCTGAGATTTACGCTGGTGCCATGGCGGCACAGGAGTTACGGTGGTTGACCTTCTTGCTCGCCGACCTTGGTGAGCGGCCGAGCTCTGCACCGACCTTGTTTACTGACAACAAGGCGTCGATCCTCCTCTGTCGTGAGCCGCGACTGGAGAGCAGAGTGAAGCACATTCACGTCAGGTACTTTCTTCTGCGAGAGTTGCAGAGGCGTGGACAGGCTCGCTTCGAGTTTGTAGAGTCCGAGGCCAACACTGCAGACATCTTCACCAAGGCGCTTCCGCCTTGTGACCACCAGAGGTGTTGTGTGCAGTTAGGCCTTGTTGACACAGGTTCTAGTCATGCGTAGACTTGAGTTTATTGCCTGCTTCGTCTGTACACTTACTATATATACTTGTGATCTCTTGGACTGGCCTTGTGGCCACTGTTGCTTGTGCTCAGAGTGTGTGGTGACGTTGTGATCCACCCTGAGCTTTGTTTTCTTTTGGACTGGTCTTGTGACCGTACTCTTTTTTGTTTTTACTAGACACCCCTCACTTAGGCTATGGGGGTGTGTCAAATGTTGTAGCCTGTAGTGAGGTTTGTCTTAGGGGGTACAGAAGTTAGGGTTTGTCATATGTACCCCAACCAACATCAATGCAACATCCATTCCTCATTCTGACAGAGGAGGACTAGAGGGAAGATCCACAAGGAGTCCCCAACCAAGGAAACCCCATAAGCACACCAAATCCCTTCCCTATAGGAACCCCATTTTTACTTTTGTCACTTTCAAACCCATGCCATCCACCTTGCCCAACTTGGCCACACTTGCCAACCTGGTTTGGCTCCTCCCAACCACCTGGCAGCATCTACAGTGATTTTGACGAATTTCCCAACCCCCAAAAGTCTATAACCCTTATGGAGTCAACCCCACAACTTCCCATAGTCACCACAGCAAAATATCAAAGGCATACGAACTTCCAACGTTCGTAACTTTCTTGTTCGTGCTCCGATTGAAGCGATACTTGGTTCGTCGGAAAGCTCTTGAGCAGATGAGTCAATTCACATATCTTCTCAAGCCAAAAAACATTCACACACACTCAGAAAAACCAAACCACGTCAAACACAAATTCTTGCACACGCTCACACCACGCATGCAACGCCCGAACATGTGATGGGAGGCAGACAGACGTGAATGCAAGTGATAGCATCACATAACAGCCATGAGGCGGCGCTGAGTGGAGGATAGGGCAAAGCCGGGAAGGAAAAGGGACATGTATCGGTGGAAGATCTCCATGACGCAAACGAAGAGCAATGGGGCCAAAGGGCAGCCTTGTCGAACACGAGTGCGGACGGGAAAGGTGGGACCGAGCATGTTGTTAATCGAAATGCATGTATGCGTGTCGGAGTGCATTAGTCGGACCCAGTGGATAAAGGGGGCGGGGAGCCCTAGGACTGATATGGCTTGGAGGAGGAAAGGCCTATCAACGAGGTCATAGGCTTTGCGGAGGTTTTCCACCAGAGAAGAATCCCCCTTTTAGGGGATAAGGATGGTTCGTCCAGTCAGCATGGACGGGGGGAGGCGGGGGAGTGGCGGAGATGGGGAGAGCAGGGAGTGAAAAGCAGGTGCGAAACGCGGGGAGAACTGTCGGAAGAGCTCTCTAGGGAGTCCATCTGGACCAGGGGGTTTTCCTCGTGAAAGGACGAGAATGGCCTTTCCGATTTCGGCTAGGGACAGAGGGGGCGCTAAGCCGCATGAATGAGGGGTTCGGGATGGAAGAGGGGGGGATATGCTGCCATAAGGATGGGTTAGGGGTAACAGGGTTGCTCTCGTTATATAGGTTCTGGAAAGAGATGGAACACATGTTGGTCATGGTGGAGAGGTCCGAGGTCACCTGTCCGTTAGGGAGGGTCAGGGAGTTGATGATCGAGCCTTTGATTCGTGAGTTGAGTCCGGAGAGGAGGGAGGAAACTCCCATTTCTCTATGCCCTTCCACTTTGAGCTTGACCTTGAGCGCAATTTCGGAGGCTTTCGAGGCTTCGTATCTGGCCAGATGTAGCCGAGCTCGGCTTAGGCAGGAGGACTCATCCTGGTCCAAGGGTGTATACGCTGCTTGCAGCTGTAGTGAGCCAATGGTGCGCTCCAGATGCACAATCCCGTTGTCGACACGGCGTCTTTCCAGGTTGGAGAAGCTTTTGAAGGCTAGGGTGAGGTCACACTTCCATCTGTCCCAGGATTCCAGGGAAGGGGAGGAGGGGAAGACCTTAAGGGCGGTGTCAATAATTTGTGCAGCGCGGCGGCGCATGGGTAGCTGTTGGCGTAGTCGCCTGGGACGGGGAGCGATTGTGAGGTTGATGAAGCAGAGCGAGCAGAGAGGGGCATATATGTGATTAGTGATTGTCCGCAGGTTTGAAGGTACTGGCTAGAGGAGACCCGGGGGAGGAGGGTTCGGGAGATGTAAATCCTGTCCAGGCGGGAGGATGTGGGCGGGGTTACAGTGTTGTGGCGTTGCCTGCCAAAGAAGGAGAAGACGTCGGCAGGAGTGGGGTGGATCGCGCGGAATGTATTGACTAGCGTGTGAGTTTCCATGAGCTTGGCGAAAGAAGCTCCTTCTCGGCATTCGTGGTCTTTAAGTGGGCGGTTTTTGTCAATGGGAAGGATGACCGAATTGAAGTTCCTGAAGAGCATGGATGAGGAGGCAGGGGTGGGGGTTTCCAGCGCCGGGATGAGTGTGGTGGTCCACCAGATTCGACGCTCATAGAATTGTGTGGGCGCATATATGGCTATAAGGCGGATTTGCTCATGGAGATAGTTGAGATGTACCGTGAGAAGTCTGCCATCTGAAGAGGGGATCGGGGAGGACAGAGAGATGGCCCTCTTGAAATAGATGATGGAGATACCTCCGATGAGAGTGAGCCTCCCGGTAGCGCTGTCAGTTGAGAGCAATGCCGGGGCGTGGACATAGGCGTGAGGTCGGAACTTCAAGTCAAGATTGGGGATTCGGAGGATAAGGCGTGTGTCAATGAGAATGATCAGGTCAGTGGGGGCGGGGAGGCGCGATAGTCAAGGTTTCAGCTCATCCATTTTGCGAGTCTCGTTGATTCCGTTCACATTGATGCATATGATTCGGAGGTGTATTAACATGGCATCAAAGTGAAGGCCACCGCACGGGAGGACGTGCCTGTCCACGGCCTGGGAAGGAAGTTGCGGCGAGGAGTGTTTGGGACATAGGTGATGCAGGTGAGCTGCATATCCTAGTGGGGCTTATGCTCTAGGGGCGTAGCTGGAAAGCCATACTGCATAGTGCTATTGCGTGATACCATGGGGGCAGGGGCCAACCGGGGCCGGGCAGGATTGGAGTTTGGGGTGTAAGACCGATGTGTAAGAGTTGGTTTGGCCCGAAGAGCTCCCGAGCCGTACCGCGAGGCTGACAAGCGGCGCAAGAGGGCTGTGGATATTAGCAAGGTAGGATGCAGGGGAAACTTGGATGGTTGAGTCTGATATTCGTGTTTGGGAAGAGTACACTCCCATTGCTGAATTGTGGCGTGGATGTGAGACGACGCACTGTTGAGATTCCCTAGGGTATGGGGGGGAGAAGTTCTCCAACGGTTGAGCTCGTGCTAGATGACGATATAGAGAGGAAAGCTGCCGGGAGCGTAAAATGAGACGAGGAGACTAGAGCACCACACGGCAGGGTATGGCGCGGGCAGAAGGTGGTGTGCCGAGGAGTCTAAACCCTCTGAGGGCTCGGGGTGGGGCCAGGGCGTATGGGGCTTGCCTAGTCTCTTGCAAAGGAGGGTGGGCAGGCTAAAGCGAGAGGTGGGGGTATGGATATATTGGCATGTTAGTTGGGGCATAACTTTGTGCGACAGCTGTGCTGCTGATTGATTAGGTTTAGAGAGGGGGGCACAGGTCGACCTTGGTACGCGCTGGGTTTTAATAAGGGTACACTTGCATACGAGTAACCTAGAAAGTCATACCCTACATTGGGGACCAATAAGGGGTACCACCAAAATAGTGCTAAGAGAAATCCTCTACCAAGGTGTTCATGTAAGGGTGCTAGATTCAGCCACGAAGGAAGGTAGCCACCGAAGGCTTCTGCGCGCTCCACGGGCCGAAAGCCTCCTTGGCTGCCGGGCGGTGGGCCATAGCCTTTACGCGGGAGGTGTGCATAGCGGACTGAATGTGGACCATGGCGCTGTCCAGGGCAGCGCCGCAGGTGAAATCGCAGAGCGCGCATGTCCAGGTCTCGACCTTGTCGTCCAGCCCAACGTAGAGAAGGCCGGGGTCGTTGCGGAAAGTGGTCGGCGCGGCGTGGTTCCCCAGGATGTTGCTTGCATGGGGCAGAGCATTCGAAAAGGGGGGGGGGCAGCTAGGAAGGGAGCAAGGATGGAAGAAGGCCCAGCCATATAGGGGACAGGGAAAGCTGAGAGCTGTAGGGGAGGAGGGTGGTGAGAGTGCAGACAGGGAGAGAGGGAAGAGGCAGCGGAGGGTTCCTGTGGGGGAGGTTGTTGGCGGGGGGGGGCAGGAGTGGGGGGTGAGAAGAGGGGTGGGGTGGGTACAATGGGGAGCAAAGGGCCAAAGCCCGGGCGCGAGGTGGGGGATGGGTCCCAAGGGGTGGGGCTGCACAGGTAGAGAGTGGGGAGACGCAGGGGTAGGGGGGGGTTGAGCGGGTGGGGGAAGCTCGTGGCTGTGCAGGGGATCGGCTGGTGAGGAGACAGGGGGGGGTGAGAGATCCGGGAGGGTGTGTTGACTACGGGGCAAAGGGTAGGCAGGGGCAGAGTGAAGAAGGGGGGTGGGCGTAAGTGTTCGAGGACGCCCAGCCGCCGTGAGAAAAGCGGGGGGTGGGGCAGCAAGGGAGTAAAGTGGGGTGAGGGGGAGCTGGAGCGCTGGGAGAGCGGGGAATAAGTATAGCAGGGGGAGAGAGACGACGAGATGGATGGTAGAATTGTGAAAGCAAGGGAGCCAGAGAGGAAAGGCAAAGGAAAGGTGGAATAGCAAAATCTGGAGGGATATGCGAGGGGCGTACCATTAGCTTTCTGCAGCTGCGCGACTGGAATCACGTTCCGGTTCGTGAGGCGCTGCCGACGGCGGGCTGCAAAAGCCTCATGGTCAGCCGCGCGGTGGTTGTTGGCGCACAGTGCGCACACGTGGCTGGAAAAGTTGAGCAGCATGGGAGGTTTGTTCTCCTCCATTGGGATTTCGGGATAGGATGCGCTCGAAATCCGGGTCATCGGGGGTGGCGACTGGAAGTCCTGCAAGGTGAGTGATATACGTGTCCTCGTAGGGGTCCGAAGCGCGGTGAAAGTCCGTCAAATCCGCCAGCCAGTGCGAGCCATCAGGTTCGGTGGAGCCAAGGAGGTAGGCGCGGATGTCCTCTGGATCGAAATCCAAAGGGACGTTGCGGATAGACAGGGTGGGTGCGCCGGCAGCCTTGGCAGCAGTGAAGGCTGCAAACCTGTCCTCGAACACCTTGAGCAGAAGGGGGCGGGAGTTGGAGACTTTGAGGGTGAGGGGAAAGAGCTTGCGGAAGGCCGCCGCATCTTCCTGCGACGGCCATGAGAAGAGCAGGCAGCCATACACACGGCGGGCCATACGGTAGGGGTCTCCAACGGTCTGCTTGACGGAATGGATAATGCCAGAAGCAAACATAAAGCCACACAGCTGCGCATTAACACCAGCGAGAATTTCAGATCGGTGCGACTCCAGCCCGGCTTCCGGGAGGAGGACGGTGACTACCATGCGGCGACGTAGGGGGGAAAGCATCGGGGAGGCGGCCTCCGTGCGCGCGCGCCGCAGATTGGGGGGGGGGAGCACCCGGAGTGGGCGAGGTGAAGAGCGAGGCGGGCAGCGCCGGAGCCAGGATGGAGGCTGAGCCGACGGACGCGTAGGCGGTTGCGCGGGTGGCCGAGGTGTTGGGAGCTGCTGCAGCAGTTGCTGCCTGCGTAGGCGCCAGGCCAATTGGGGGAGCAGTGAGAGCGGCGGCTGCGAGGGGCGCGGGAGAGTAAGCAGGCATCGCTGGAGCCGAGCCGGAGGAGGTGGAGGGGGAAGAATTGGGGGCGTTCCTGGAGCCAGGATCCATGCACGGTTTCTTCGCGGCCGGGAGGTCGGCAGGATCAGCGAGGTGGTGGAACATGCCTTTGGGCAGATCGTCAACTGCGAGGTCTTTCCCGGAGGCACCGAGGGCCTCCTCTTTGGCACGGGACATGATCATATCCGAGTTATACACTGAACGAAATAATTGTCCACATGCCAAGATATATGGATGGAAAATGTGCATTAGTTGCTACCGTGTTTAAGCCTTAATCAAAGGGCGCCACAAGGTTAAAACCCGGAGGGTTGTATGTGGAAACACAAGGCTACATGGCCATTAACTCGGCTCAGCAATCTGCAGGAAAGGAATTAGGCAAACAGTGTCATATGGACAGTTTCTTACAAATACAGTCACGCATGCAAACCAGGCTGAATCTAATACTTGGTCCAGCGACCCCTGGCCTTGAGCACAGCGCGCACATGCCTGGGCATGATGTCGATCAATTCACTGCAACAGGCCGCGGGGATTTTCTCCCATTCCACTTGAGTTATGTCCCACAGCTCGAGAATGCCTGCAGGTGGGCGGGGGTAAGCAACCAGCTGCTTCTTCAAGTAAACCCATAAGTGTTCTATAGGGTTATGGTCCGGACTAGATGCGGGCCATGGGAGAACAGAGTACGGCTGCTCTACAAGGTAAATTTTTACCAGCTTGCACGTATGCTTGGGGTCGTTGTCATGCTGGAACACGACTGCCTCGGGATTCAACTCGTAATGCTCGATAGTCTGTTGAAGCCCGTCTTGCAGGATTGAACGGTACAACTCCCCGTTCATCTTTCCCTCTATCTTGCACATAAAACCCGCGCCGTTGTATGTCATGCACCCCCAAATCATGATGGAGCCGCCTCCATGCTTGACGCCCTGTTTCACATGGTGCGGCTCCATGGGGCAGTCCTGTCTAATCCAGGCCCAACTTCGCCCGTCGCTACTAAACCGGCAGACCTTTGTTTCATCGCTCCAAATGACGCGTTTCCAGTCGTCCATCGTCCAGTGCTGATGGTCCTTGGCCCACTGCCTGCGGTCGTTGATGTTTTTCTCGGATAGTCTAGGCTTAGACGGCTTTTCAGTCGCCTTAACTCTGTGCCGCGTGAGAGTGTTTCGAACAGTGACGCCAGTGACACTGATGGCATGTGTAGAAGCAATCATTCCCGCGGTTGCCTCGGCGGATTTCGATTCACATAAAACTATCGACCTTACGACTATCTGCGCGATTTGCTCGGGTAGCTTGCGCGGCCAACCAAGTTTTGCCGGTGATGGCACTAGCTCGTCGTACGTTTGCGGACCGACGTGGCGGAGGAGCTCGTCATGGACGGCGGACTTCGAAACACCCATCTCCTTAACGATTTGGTGGTAACTACGCCCCTCTTGAATTAGCTGCATGATGCGCTTCTGCTTCTCCACACTAAGGCGCTTCATGCTGCGGGGGAGATAGCACTAAGGTAAGATCGTAGACTACGCCCGTTATCGCCTCTGTACCTAACGAAACTAGATCTAACTGCGCTCAAAATAATGTGCGAGACATTTTAGAAGGATTTGTCTGTATGGGGTGTCGAGAGAGAAAAGCTTACTCGTTAGAGCTCCATCGTTTGACAGGCTAGAGGGCGCCTACACAAACTGGTAACACATGACATGAGCCCTGTATGCAATTTGTACAATAGAATACATGTTTATTTTACGATTGGACGCCACTTACTCTACATATCGAATCCATAAGGACAATTATTTCGTTCAGTGTAAGTCTGCTCGGCCATGTTGCAAGGAGAGAGAGAGAAACGAAGATGATTGCGAGGTGTGGAATGATAGAGTGGAGAGGGTAAGGGTCCTTTAAATAAAGAGCGAGCGAGCGACCTGACTGAAGAGACATTAAGGGTGCGAGGGAAGCGAGGAAGCAAAGGGAGGTGACAGGCAGGCGACCATGGGGTCGGGTGACTATGGGGAAAGCGTGGGGGCGGACTTAGGGGGGGGCGGGTATGAGGGAGAGTACCAAGAAAGGCAGGATTGGCAGAGAGACAGCCTTAGGGTTGACCCTAAGTTAAGGCGCAGTGGCGAGGAGATTGAGGAACGGAAATAGGAATGGGTGCCTAGTCGGCGACCCGAAACCAGGGACCTTTTTCGAAGGTCCGAACGCGAGAGCGTGAAAGTTGAAACTGGCGACCTAGGCAGCCCGCCGAGCTTCCGAGCCATTTTAATGGTGGAGCCGGAGGTGGCAGCGGAAGGATAAGATTGAATGGAGCGGGGGCGCCTAAAACTTAGGAGCTTGACGAGGCTTGGTGCGGCAGGGAGAGCAGAGCGAAGAGCTGTGCGAGAGGTGACCGAGAGTGGGCGGGAAAAGCGTTAGCCTAAGAACTGGGAGGAAAAACAGGGTGAGGTAAGAGGAGCATCATGAAATGGGGGTTATCGAAAACGAGATCGATGAGAGTTGGAGGGAAGGGCAGCTTGAGAGGGGGAGGACGATCCGTTGGCGTGGGCTGCGAAGAGGCACATACAAACTTCCAGGGAGGGGGGAAGACCAAGGCGAGGGAGGGAAGGGAGTCTCCGCGCGGGAAAGGAGGACGAGGCCGAAATGACAAGGCGGAAACGCGCACGAAATTGTGCAAATTTTTGTGGCGGGAGAGCGTGACAGGATTGGTGACAGCACTTACCTGGAGGGGGCGTTGTCGTGAGGAGCTGAGGGTTGGGTGCAGCTCTCCGGTGGCCCGATGTGAGGAGGGGTATTTGACAGTTGAGATTTGTGGGGAAGTGACGGGGTGGTAGGGATCGCCCTGCTGGTGTAGAGTTGGTTTGAGGTGTAGAGGAAGGAAAACGAAAATTGTAAGGAGCAAGAGAGAGTGAGAGAAAGCTTACTTGAAAACGTAGCTGAGTCGTGTAGGAGGAACTGGCCTAGTCGGCCTAGGGTTAGAATAGCTGCGTTGCCTAAGGGGCGGGAACCTTGGGCCGCGAAGGCCATCTCGCTGGATGTGTGGAGGAGAGGAGAGGAGAGGAGAGGAGAGGAGGGGAGACCTTTCATGCACATGGACGAGCTAATTCTGGGATTTTGTCGATGCCGATGTATTTTGTCTCGGGCGATTGACGCTGCATGAATCGGCTCAAAACGTTGTAGTAATCCTTCTCAGAACTGCAGCCACGTCGCTTCACCTTGGTTTAATAGACCGCTTCCGCTTATCCATTCAATTGCTAGTCCTCGCAGTAGTGTCGCTGCAAAATTAATTCTGTTTCTCTCGAGTGCTGGTGTTGTCCATGTCAGTAGAGCTACACTGTGAGATCCCCGATCGATCCTAGGGGGGGTTACAGGCGCGTTTGCCTGGGGGGTTATGGGCGCATTGACCCGCTACTGAAACAAGCCCTTTTATCCCAATGGTCTAGTGGTTAGGATTTTGACATGGTATCAGAGCAGTCTCGGGTTTGATTCCCGGTGTATGCACATGTAGGCCCTTGCCACTGTGCTCAGTCCTGGGCCTCCCAGTGTGGGGGGGTGTCAGTAGAGCTATACTGTGAGATCCCTGTTAGAACATTATAGCTTATGCTTTTGTGTAGGCTATAGTGGGGTATCCCATAGGGGGTACAACCCAATTAGGGTTAGTACTTGTACCCACTTCATTCATAGTTCATTCATTCACGTTCAATTCTTCACATGGAATCAGAGCAGGTCCCCTCCTAGGGACTGTTCCCAGGGCCCACCGAAGCGCGCCCCGAGGCGCGCGTTCCTTTTTTTTTCGCGACCCTCCGTGTCGCCCCTAGCGGCCCTTACGCCGCCCTTACCTACGCGGCCCCGCCGCCCTTACCTCCGCGGCCCCGCCGCCCTTACCTACGCGGCCCCGCCGCCCTTACGTCGCGGCCCCGCCGCCCTCACGTCGCGGCCCCACCGCCCTCACGTCGCGGCCCTGCCGCCCTCACGTCGCGGCCCCGCCGCCCTCACGTTGCGGCCCCGCCGCCCTTACGTCGCGGCCCCGCCGCCCTCACGTCGCGGCCCCGCCGCCCTCACGTTGCGGCCTCGCCGCCCTTACGTCGCGGCCCCGCCGCCCTCACGTCGTGGCCCCGTCGCCTCACCTTCGCGGCCTTGCCGCCCTCACATTCGCGGCTCCGCCGCCCTTACCTACACGGCCCCGCCGCCCTTACCTACGCGGCCCCGCCGCCCTTACCTACGCGGCCCCGCCGCCCCTACGTCGCGGCCCCGCCGCCCTTACGTCGCGGCCCCGCCGCCCTCACGTCGCGGCCCCACCGCCCTCACGTAGCGGCCCCACCGCCTCACCTTCGCGGCCCCGCCGCCCTCACGTAGCTGTTAGAGACTAAGGACGGAGTCAATGAAGATTAGGAGCCTAAATTTCTCAAAATCGTTGGCTTGAAATTCTGGACAGAATCGTCGAGTTCACAAGAAACGTCGTCGGCTAAACTTGCACCGTTGGAATTGTCTCAAACTCGAGTATGTTGTAGCCTGTAACGAGGGCTATCTTTCCCAATTTGAATCGTATCAAATGGTGGAGTAAATCTTGAGTTATGATTTTCGGCGCACTAGGGGGTATGCTGCCACATGCTTAACTCAATCACAATGGTTCTCACAAGTTCCACAAAGTTACACACAAGAGAGTTAGGGTAGCACTAAACCAGGTAGGAGGGAAGAGGAGGACGAGAGGGAAGGTCCCAAGAGATTCTCCAACCAAGGAAACCCCATGCCACACAATTCCCTTCCCCATAGGCAACCCCACTTTCACATTTGTCACTTTCCCAACTCATGCCATCCACCTCAACCCACTTGGCCACACTTGCCAACCTGGTTTGGCTTCACCCAACCACATGGCAGCATTCTACAGTGATGGGTTCGAATTCCCAACCCCCAAAAGTCTGTACCCCATATTGAGTCAACCCCACAACTTCCCATAGTGGCCACAACCGAAGTACAGAAAGCATACGAACTCCAACGTTCGTAACTTTCTTGATATTGCTCCGATCGCGACGATTCTTGGCTCGTCGGAAAGATCTTGAGCAGTGGATTCACTTCAGATATCTGCTCAAGCCAAATAACATTCACACACACTCAGAAAATCCAAACCACAGAAAAACACAAATTCTTGCGCACGCTCATTTCACACATGCAACGCACGAACACATGATGGGAGGCAGATAGACGTGAATGCAAATGATAGCATCACATAACAAACTCCCCCTCTGGCTGCCAACCATCATCCCACATGCCATAGCTCAAGCATGCACCCTCAATGCACACTCATCCCAGCAAGCTTCATGCCCTTCCAATGCTCAGGTTCTGCCAGGCGTTTGGTGAGAATGTCAGCTGCCTGCTGCTGGGTCTTCACAATCTCCAACCGCACCTCCTTGTCCAGGAGCCTCCTTGTCCAATGCCACTTTGGCCTGATGTGCTTTGTCAAGGCATGAAGACAGGCATTCTTCGCAAGCTTCACCGCCGACTCATTGTCACAGAAAATCACAGTCGGCTCCCTTTGACCAACCCAAATCTCCTCTAGCAAACGCCTCAGCCACACCACCTCCTTTGCCCCATGATGAAGGGCCATGTACTCTGTCTCACACGAGGACAGCCCCACCTCGTTCTGCTTCTTGCTGCGCCAGCTCACTGCACCACCTCCAAACAGGCACACATAGCCTCCAATGCTGGTGCCATCCGTCTTCACTGAGTTGAAGCTAGCGTCGGTGTAGCAAGTCAAGCGCATCTCCCCCTTGCTCAAATCAGCTGCACCCCTCTGTAGCCTCTGTCGCACAGCACTGTACTCCAAACCCACTGATGCCGTTGCACTCACATAGCGGACCAACCTCTTGGCCGCTTCCAGCTGCTCATGACTTGGGCATGAAACCACACTCGCAAGCCTGGATGTAGCAAAGGCAATGTCAGGCCGCGTGTGGTTAGCCGCATAGTTGAGTGCCCCCACCATGGAGTGAAACAGCTTCCTGTCACTCTCTCCCACCACCTCCTCATCAGCACAGGGCTCTACGGTGAACCCTGAAGGCAGTGGGGTGGCTGGCTTCCCTCCATCTCGCAGCCCATACTTCTCGGCCAGCCCCTCACAATACTTCCTCTGGTGCAACCTCAACACTCCCTTGTCAAGGTCCCTCTCCACATGCATCCCCAGGTAGTACTTCACGTCTCCCATCTTGGAGCACTTGAACTGCATTTCCAGCATCTCCTCCACACGCTCAATCATTGCAGACGACTCAGAGAAGAGCAGTATGTCGTCCACATACACCAGGAGCATGAGAAACTGCTCCTTCTCTTGCAGCAGGAACAAGCTGTGATCGCACTCACTCTTCTTGAACCCCCCAGCCAGCAGTGTCTCCTCCAGTTTGTGGTACCATGCACGAGGAGCCTGCTTCAGGCCATAGATGGCCTTCTTGAGCCTGCACACCCTGCCGCTCCCATCATCCAACCCCTCAGGCTGCAGCATGTATAGCTCCTCCAGAATGACTCCATTGAGGAAGGCGGTGGTAATGTCCAGCTGCTTTACCCGCCATCCACGGTATGCGGCCATCGCCAAAGACACTCTCAGTGTTGTGCCTTTTCCCACAGGAGCATAGAGCTCATCAAAATCCTTCCCCTTCGTCTGCTGGAACCCCTTAGCGACAAGCCTTGACTTGTAGCGCGTCAGCTCCCCATCAGGTCCATACTTGTGCCTGAAGATCAGCTTCGAAGAGATTGCCTTCTTCCCAGGAGGCAGCTCACACAGCTCCCACGTCTCATTCTCCAGCAGTGAGTCGTACTCCTCCTTCACACTCTGCTTCCACTTCTCAGCATCGGGCCCACTCAAGGCCTCGGTAAGCGTCTTGGGCTCAGGGACGGCTGCCCAGTAGCAGTGCGCTATCTCCTCCTCATCACACTGCTCAGCCACACTCCCAGCCCGTACCACCTTCGGCTTCCCAAAGCTCGGATAGGTCAGCCGGTTAGGAGGGCGCACATCCCTCTTAGGACGGTCAGCCATACGTGCGGCACCTCGTGGAGCATCTTGCTGCTGCTGCGGCTGCTGCTGCTGCTGCTGCTGCTGCTCCACCACCTCAGGTTCTCCCCCATCCTCAGTCACCCCAGAGATCTCCTTCTCTGAGATGGCAACCTCCACTTGCCTCGAAGGCCGCTGCATCTCATCGGCCTCAACGATCAGCGGTGTCGTAGGAAGCTTGTGCTGCTGCTGCTTCCACTCCTTGTAGTACAAGGACTCCAGGAACTTCACGTCCCTTGACACAGTCAGCTGCTGGCTGGTCAAGTCCCATATGAGCCAGCCCTTGTGGTCCTTCGCAAGTCCCAAGTGCACACCCCATCTTCCAGAAGCTTCCAACTTTCCCCTCTTCTCCTTCGGCACATGAAACACCACCATGCAGCCGTAGGCTCTCAGCATGTTGACTGCTGGTGCACTCCCATACCACTTGGTGTAAGGCACCCACTGCTTGTCCCCCACAGTTGCGAGCACCCTGTTCTTCACCACAACGACCTGCCGTAGTGCAGTCACCCAAAACGGATCCGGCAGCCCTGCACGCCCAAGGAGAGTGCGAGCACCTTCCTGCAGGGTCCGGTTGAACCGCTCAGCCACGCCGTTCTGCTGAGGGTTGTAGGGCACCGTGAGCTGATGCTGGATCCCCTTCTTCTTCAGCACCGCCTCAAAAACAGCGCCAATGAACTCTCCCCCATTGTCGGTGCGGATCACCTTCACTTTGTGTCCGCTCTCCCTTTGTGCTCTCGGCATCCACTCCTTGAGAACAGCCGCTGCCACCTCCCCCTTAGTCTTGAGAGGGTAGACCCACACCGCACGTGTGTGGTCATCCACAATGGTTAGGAAATAGCGGCTGCCCGAGAGAGAAGGGGCCCTCGTGGGGCCCACCACGTCCATGTGCACAAGTGCAAGTGGAGCCTTCGCTGGTCCCGTGCTGCTGCTGAAGGGAAACTTCGTGAACTTGGTCTCAAGGCATGTAGGGCAGCTCCCAATCTCCCTTGCTGCCCCCTTCACCTCCAATCCCTTCAGGTTCCCATCCTTCACCAATTTCTGCAGCATCGGAATGTTGATGTGGCACAACCTCTCGTGCCACGTCTCCCAATCGGCCTCACCACTCCCAGAAGAAGCCTTTGCCCATGCAGCCGTTGCATCCACACCAGCAAGCACCTCACCATGTGATTGCTGTGGCTGCTGCACCTTCTTGACTGCATCCAGGGCCCCAGCAGTTGGTGCAGTCTCCTCTCCTCCCGCAGTTGCTTTAGCCGCTGCCGCTGCCTTTGCCGTTGCTGGAGGTTTCCCATTCCAAGGGATGATGGGCAGCTGCCACAGGTCCTTGATGCAGCTGCTCTTCTCCTCCAAATTCCACAGCAGCAACTTCCCAAGCTTTGCACGGCAGCTGGTTGGGCCGAAGGTAACTTCAGCCTTGCTCTTCTGCAGCCGACGCACAGAAAGAAGGTTAGCGGACAAACCTTCAACCAACAGCACATTCCCAAGCCCCACAAGCTCTCCATTGGCTCCCATTACCTTGGCATTCCCAACACCAATCACAGGGAGCAAAGCACCTGAAGCGGCAGCCACAAACTTGATCTTCCCAGGAGGTTTTACCTCATCAAGCAAATCTGCCCGTGGGGTCATATGACTCGTGCAACCTGAATCGATCACCCAGTGAGTGAGGGGGTGCATCACAACCTTCCCAACTGAACCCACATCACCCCCACTCCCTTGCACATCCTCAACCATGAGGAACATCCCAGGGTCAGCTTTACCCTGTGCACCATCACCTTGTGCACCTGAACCTTGCACAGCACCACCTCGTGCACGTTCACCACTTGGCGGCTTCATGCCTGGAGGCGCCCATCCTTCAGGCCGGCTGAAACACTTGAACCATGGGTGTCCAGCCTTCTTGCAGTACCAGCACGCACCCTCCATTCGGGTACTCCCCCTGCCACCAGAGCTCCCATGCCCCTCATTGTAGTCACCTCGGCCTCTCCCTCTGCCAAAGCCTCTCCCACGGCCTCGGCCTCTCCCTCCCCCTCTTCCTCTGCTGCCTCCTGCAGCTCCATACCCCTCAGCAGTTTTGTTGGCAGCACCACCTCCCATGTGGCGCCTGCGGAAGTCCTCCTGCAGGATCTGCTGCCGTAGCCACTCAGGCGTCCACTTGTCCTGCTGAACGTTGAGGGTGGGGATGAGGTTGTCCCACGAGTTGTCGAGCACCGAGATGATCTTGGTGCACTGCTGCATCTCCGACACCTTGCTGCCCGCCGCTGCCATCCTCGCATAGGTGTCCTTGATCTTGTCAAGGACCGGTTTCACATCGTCTCCCGCCTTCATGGAGAGAGCAGCCAGCTCCTTCTCCATTACGATCACCATCGGCAGCGTGTTGGGTTGTACCACATCGCGTAGCAGCTTCCACGCCTTAGGCCCGGAGTCGACCAGCTCCACTAGGTCCTTGATATGCTGGAACATATCATTGTTGACCGATTGAAGGATTAGGTCGTACAGCACCGCGCTCTTCTCAATCCATTTCTCGCGGGCATCACCTTCCTCCGGCATCTTCTCTTCTCCCATCGCAAGTTTCAGCAGCTTGTAGCGCTTGAAAGCGCTCCGCATCCGCCCGCTCCATTCCTCGTAGTTGGAGCCGTCCAAAGCCTCGATCTTGGACGGTGGCGGTTCACTCTTCTTCTCAGCTGCTTCTCCACTCATCTCCTCTGCTCCCAATCAGAGGTTTCAGCTCCCCCTCTTGCTGGTCACAATGTAGATCCACAATATTTTCACAAGTGACGGCGCCAACGAAATTTCGGCAGAGTTTCCCCTTAGCGGAAGTCACATCCAACCTCCAGAACTCCACTTAGGCACGCCCACAGGCCATGGTGGGTCTAGGAGGGTCTTCACACTTCAGTAGACTCCCCACAAGGTCCTTAATCAGCTCTGATACCACTTGTTAGAGACTAAGGACGGAGTCAATGAAGATTAGGAGCCTAAATTTCTCAAAATCGTTGGCTTGAAATTCTGGACAGAATCGTCGAGTTCACAAGAAACGTCGTCGGCTAAACTTGCACCGTTGGAATTGTCTCAAACTCGAGTATGTTGTAGCCTGTAACGAGGGCTATCTTTCCCAATTTGAATCGTATCAAATGGTGGAGTAAATCTCGAGTTATGATTTTCGGCGCACTAGGGGGTATGCTGCCACATGCTTAACTCAATCACAATGGTTCTCACAAGTTCCACAAAGTTACACACAAGAGAGTTAGGGTAGCACTAAACCAGGTAGGAGGGAAGAGGAGGACGAGAGGGAAGGTCCCAAGAGATTCTCCAACCAAGGAAACCCCATGCCACACAATTCCCTTCCCCATAGGCAACCCCACTTTCACATTTGTCACTTTCCCAACTCATGCCATCCACCTCAACCCACTTGGCCACACTTGCCAACCTGGTTTGGCTTCACCCAACCACATGGCAGCATTCTACAGTGATGGGTTCGAATTCCCAACCCCCAAAAGTCTGTACCCCATATTGAGTCAACCCCACAACTTCCCATAGTCGCCACAACCGAAGTACAGAAAGCATACGAACTCCAACGTTCGTAACTTTCTTGATATTGCTCCGATCGCGACGATTCTTGGCTCGTCGGAAAGATCTTGAGCAGTGGATTCACTTCAGATATCTGCTCAAGCCAAATAACATTCACACACACTCAGAAAATCCAAACCACAGAAAAACACAAATTCTTGCGCACGCTCATTTCACACATGCAACGCACGAACACATGATGGGAGGCAGATAGACGTGAATGCAAATGATAGCATCACATAACAGTAGCGGCCCCGCCGCCTCACCTTCGCGGCCCCGCCGCCCTCACGTAGCGGCCCCGCCGCCTCACCTTTGCGGCCCCGCCGGTCTCCCCTCCTGCCGAGCCGCCCGAGCAGCCGCCCGCCACGCTGCCCGGTCCCGGAGCAGCCGAGCCGCCCAGCAGCAGCCGCCGAGCCGCAGTTCAGCCGAGCCGCCCAGCAGCAGCCGCCGAGCCGCCAGGCCGCCGACCCACAGTACAGCCGAGCCGCCCAGCAGCCGCCGCCAAGCCGCACTACCGCCGAGCCGCCCCGCAGCCGAGCCGCACTACTGCCGAGCCGCCCGACCTGCCCTGTCTGATGAGCACAGCCCCACTGCTACTGCGTGCCCTTCCCCCACTCCTTGCACTGCTAGTCTGTCGTCATGGCTACCCCTAGTGTCCTCGCTTTTGACGCTGAGGGTCGAGCCATTGACTTTGAGGTCTGGGTCGACGACCTGCAGTTGTTTTTACAGTGCGATAGGGCGGACGTTCTTTCTCTCTTTGACCTCACCTCTGGCGCCTCCCCTGCTCCTGCTGCTGATGCTGACCCCACTGTTCGCTCTCAGTGGGCCACCCGCGATGCTGCTGCACGTCTTGCTGTGCGTCGCCACCTGCCTACCACTGAGCGCGCGCACTTTAGTCAGTACAAGAGTGCTCAGACCTTGTACGACGCCGTAGTTGCGCGCTACTCTTCCCCTGCCACCGCTGCACTGAGCCGCCTCATGCTACCGTACCTCTTTCCTGACCTTACTGCCTTTCCTACAGTCGCTGACCTCATCACGCACCTCCGCACTTCTGACACTCGCTACCGCGCTGCACTTCCTGCTGAGTTCTGCGCCAAGAATCCCCCCCCCCCATGTACATCGCTCTCTATTACATAGTCACTCGCCTCCCTGACTCCCTTCGCGTAGTCAGGGACCACTTCCTCTCAGTCTGTCCAACCACCCTCACTATCGACCTCCTCGAGAAGGCCCTCCTAGCGGCGGAGAAGAGCATAGTCGCTGTAGGAGCCTCTCGTGGTGACCCGCGCACCCCCATCTTTGAGGGGTGTTCTCCTTCCCCCCTGCTGCCCTCTGTTGCCTCTGCTGCTGCTGCCGACCTGCTTGGTCTTGAGTCGGTCGACGCGGCGTCTGCCCCTAGCGGGAGACGCCGCCCTAGCAAGGGCAAGGGGGGCAAGGGCGCGGGTGGAGCTGGCAGGGGCGGTGGAGGTGGCGGTGGCGGTGGCGGAGGGAGTGGGGGTGGCGGTGGGAGTGGTGGTGGGGGTGGTGGTGGTGGTGGCGGCAACGGAGGCGGCGGCGGTGGCGGCGGCGGCGGTGGTAGTGGAGGCGGCGGTGGTGGCGGAGGTGGAGGCGGCGGTGGCGGAGGAGGTGGAGCCGGTCGGGGTAGTGCCCCGCAGCGGAGCGGCTCTGGTGGTGGTAAGCGCCAGCAGCAGCGTTCTCGGGACATCCCCCCGCCTCAGCAGCTCCATGAGTGGTACACGCAGCGTCAGCGTGGTGGGGGTCTTGCCCCGTGCACCTACGTTCTTCGTTCCGGCGATCGCGCGGGTGAGAAGTGTGGGGGTTCCCACTCCACCCAGCGCTGCTTTGGCCGCCTGACGGACACTTGGCGTCAGCAGTTCCCCGAGGCTAGTGAGATTCCCCGCTGGGGAGAGCTGTCTAGGGCTGGCGTAGCAATCTTTGATCTTGACTTTGATGCTATCCTTGCTGCCATGTATGCTGTGACTATTAGTGATGAGGGTGACTGTTACCGGTGTTTCCCGCCCAACCCGGGCATTGGTACAGCTGCGCTAGGTGCTTGTGAGGCTACTGCTCTAGATGCCAGTGCGTCTGCACTCTCAGGTACTAGTGAGGTCGCGCTCTCAGGTACTGCGTCGGCTTCGGCCTCTCTCACCTTCACACTTGACTCAGGGGCTTCTCGCTCCTTCTTTCGAGACCGCACCACACTCACGCCGCTTGGTCGGCCGGTTGCAGTCTCCCTGGCTGACCCCTCTGGGGGTCCTGTCCTCGCTCACTTCTCCACTGTCCTCCCGTGTCCGGCTGCCCCCTCGGGCACCCTGTCGGGTCTGTACATCCCCTCGTTCTCGACGAACTTGGTGAGTGGTGCTGACCTGCAGGATGCGGGGGTTCACCAGTTTACTCCTGCGAGTCAGCGGGGGACCCACTGCTCGGACGCCAGCACAGGCCGACACCTAGCCACGTTTTCGCGTCGGCCCGGGTCGAGTCTCTACACCCTGACTGTTGAGTCTCCTCCAGTCCCTGCGTCTGGTCAGGTCGCTGCGTCGGGACAGGTGTTTGCTGCTGCGTCCAGGTCTGGTCCTGAGTCTGCCCCCTGCTCGTGTCGCCTCCTGTCTCACGAGACTCTCTTGTGGCACCACCGTCTTGGCCACCCCTCCTTGCCTCGTCTTCGGGGCATGGCTTCCCGTGTCCTTGTCTCTGGTCTCCCTCGTTCTCTCCCTCCCCTTCCTTCGGGGCCAGGACCTTCCAGTGTCCCCTGTGTCTAGGGGCGGCTCCGGACTGCCCCTCACTCCTTCCAGTTTCCCCCGGCAGAGGCTCCTCTGCAGACGCTTCACATGGACGTGTGGGGCCCAGCCCGCGTCCGTGGACAGGGTCACGAGCGCTACTTCCTGCTGGTGGTTGACGACTACTCGCGTTACACCACAGTCTTCCCCTTGCGCAGCAAGGGTGATGTCACTGAGGTGTTGATCGACTGGATCCGCGCGGCTCGTCTCTAGCTCAGGAGGAGCTTCGGCTCGGACTTTCCTGTTCTGCGTCTGCACTCTGACCGAGGCGGAGAGTTCTCCTCTGGCCTTCTGCGAGCCTACTGTCTTGCACGAGGCATCCGCCAGACCTTCACGCTTCCGGACTCTCCACAGCAAAATGGGATTGCTGAGCGCCGCATTGGCATGGTCATGGACGTCACTCGTACATCCATGATGCATGCGGCTGCCCCCCATTTTCTGTTGCCGTTTGCGGTTCGGTATGCGGCGCTTCAGCTCAACCTTCACCCCAGGGTCTCCCGGCCGGAGACCTCCTCAGCTCTGCTGTGGACGGGGAAGGTCCGCGATGCGTCTGCGTTCCGTGTCTGGGGATCTCGGGCGTTTGTCCGCGACCTGTCTGCGGACAAGCTGTCCCCTCGTGCAGCTCCCTCTGTCTTCCTAGGCTTCCCCCCAGACGCCCCAGGGTGGCAGTTCTACCACCCCTCCTCTCGTCGTGTTCTGTCCTCCTAGGACGTCACGTTCGACTAGTCCGTCCCCTTCTACCGCCTCTTCCCCTACCGCACTCCTTCCCTCCCGCCGCCACCGCACTTCCTTGTGCCTGGTCCCCCCCCGGTAGACCCCCTTCCCCCTCAGGGTCCTGCCCCTTCAGGTGTGTCCCAGGTAGATGCAGTCGAGCCGATCGAGGTTGCTGGTGACTCAGGTATTGCTTGGGGTGCTGAGCATGGGGGTGCTGACTCTGGGGGTGCTGAGTCTGGGGGTGCTGAGCCTGGGGGTGCTGAGCCTAGGGGTGCTGCCTCTGGGGGTGCTGAGCCTGGGGGTGCTGACTTTGAGGGTGCTGCGCGCGTGGGTGCTGAGCCTGGGGGTGTTGAGCCTGGGGGTGCTGCGTCTGGAGCTGCTGAGCCTGGAGGTGTGGAGCCTGCGGCCACTGGACCTCCCCTTGTGGCGTCTGGCGGTACCAGGCCTGGAGGTTCTCCTGGTGTTTCGTCTCGACGGGAGCCACTCTCTCCACAGGAGCTGCGCGTGTGGTTTGCTCGCCGCTGGAGGCGTACTGCTGGAGCTGGCGCTTCTTCGGCCGCTGAGGGTGCTGGTGCCGCCGGTCCCGGAGCTGCTGGGCCTGCGGGTCCGCCTGGAGCTGGAGCTGCTGAGGGTGTTGGTTCTGAGACTACTACTGTCCGTCCTAGTGGTGGTCGTGCTGCGGGTGCTGCTGGCGCTGCTGGAGGTCCTGCCGCTGGAGGTGCTGTTGGCGCTGGTGCTGCCGGAGGTGCTGAGGGTGCTGGTGCTGTCCCTGCTGTGCCTGGTGCCACTGCGCTGCCTCGGCCGTACTTCGTTCCGCTTCTTTAGCAGGTTCTTGGTCTTCCTCCTCTCTTAGAGGGTCCGCCGCCTGTCCAGTTGCAGTCACAGTTACCGCCGGCCTCCCCACTGCCTTCTCCCTCTCCCTACACTGGTCCTACTGGAGGTCTTGCTGAGCGTCGTGAGCCTGCGTCTCGTCCTGCGTCGCCTGTTCGTGCTGCTCGCACTAGTGGTCGCAGTTCGCGTCAGCGTCCTCCTCCTGTCCCTGGCACGCATCGGATGTCTCTGCGTCCGTCCACTGCTCCTCTGCGTGCCCCCTTGCCCTCTCCTGCTGAGTCCTCTCTTCCTGTGCTTGCCGACCCTGAGTCGGACTCTCTTCGTGCTGCCAGTCCTACTGTCACGCGTCTCCTTGCTACTGTCGTCACTGACCCCTCCTTTGAGTCCACTGCTGCGTCTGCTCTTGTTGCTGAGCTCGCCGACTTTGCTGCTCGCAATCGTCTAGACTACGCTACTAGTCTTGTTGCTGAGTCTGCGCCTGTCTGTCCTCCGTCCGTCGGGGGTGAGTGTGCTCTTGGCACGGACGTCCTTGAGGACAGGCAGGAGGAGTTCAAGTGTCTGGCTGCTGCTTCACCTCATCTCGCGTCCGTACTGCTTACCCCTGAGGGAGACCCGGATGCACTAGACATCCCGACTCCGCGCTCTTATGGGGAGGCCGTAGAGGGTCCCTACTCCTCTCAGTGGCAGGCAGCTATGGATGCAGAGATGGCTTCCTGGAAGTCCACAGGCACCTACGTTGACGCGGTTCCCCCTCCTGGGGCGAACATTGTCAGTGGCATGTGGATCTTCAGGGTGAAGCGGCCGCCGGGCTCTCCACCTGTCTTCAAGGCACGGTACGTTGCTCGTGGCTTCAGTCAGAGGCAGGGAGTTGACTACTTTCAGACCTTCTCTCCCACCCCGAAGATGACTACTCTTCGGGTGCTGCTGCACATAGCCGCTCAGCGCGACTACGAGCTTCACTCTCTCGACTTCAGCACTGCGTTCTTGCAGGGTAGCCTGCACGAGGAGATCTGGCTGCGCCGACCACCTGGCTTCACTGGGAATTTCCCTCCTGGCACCCAGTGGAGCCTCCGACGGCCAGTCTACGGTCTCCGCCAGGCACCACGTGAGTGGCACGACACACTGAGGACTACGCTTGCGGCTCTTGGGTTTGCTCCCTCTACTGCTGACCCGTCGTTGTTTCTGCGCACCGACACTTCTCTGCCGCCGTTCTACATCCTCGTGTACGTCGACGACTTGGTCTTTGCCACAGCGGACACTGCTGGACTCCCCTACGTGAAGTCCGAGCTGCAGAAGAGACACACGTGCACTGACCTGGGTGAAATGCGCAGCTACCTTGGCTTGCAGATCACTCGGGACAGAGCACAGCGCACCATTACCTCGACTTAGTCACACATGGTGCAGCAGGTCCTTCAGCGCTTCGGCTTCACGTACTCCTCGCCTCAGGCCACTCCTCTGTCTACTCGCCACTCGCTCTCAGCTCTGCCTTCGGATGAGTCCGTAGAGTCGAGTGGCCCGTACCCAGAGCTTGTTGGCTGCCTCATGTACCTGATGACCTGCACACGACCTGACCTTGCATACCCTCTTCGCATTCTCGCACGCTATGTTGCTCCTGGGAGACACCGACCAGAGCACATGGCTGCAGCGAAGAGGGTGTTGCGCTACTTGTGCAGTACGTCGGGCATGGGGCTAGTGTCAAAGTTTGAAGAAAGAAAGAGAGATTGAATTAGCAAGAATGAGGATACAAATAGCAAACCCTAGAAGGGTTGTACTCGCTATAGAGCACCCCACTACAGGCTAGAACAATAAGATAATATTCTGACACACCCCCATAGCCAAAGTGGGGTGTAATCAGCAGAGCAGGCAAAGCAAAACAAGCTCAGGGTGGATCACAATGTCACCACACATTCTGAGCACAAGTTCAAGAAGAAATAGTTTAGAGTTTACAATTATAAGCAAAGCTAGTGGTAGTCACAACGGGCAAGTGAGGAGGAGGAGGGAGAGTGAGGGGAGAGGAGACAGGAGGCGACGGCTGAAGCTGCAGACACACGGGCAACAGGAGGCAGACTGGCACAGCGGCTACCGGACAGCGCCCGGACTACAGGGGTAACAGGCCCCGCGGCTCAAATAGCGGCGGACGGGCAACGGACCCACGGGCGGCTGGCACAGCTGGCTACGACTGGGCTACCGGGACAGCGCCCCGGACTACAGGTGCTGCTGACGACAAACTGGCAACCTCCGCTCATCCTCCCGCACACAGTCCCACCCCCCTGATACACACCCACTGCTACACCACTAGCTCTACTCCCACGCACCCCCCTAAAACCCTAAACCCCAGTCTCCCACACAACCACCCCCCTCAGCGACAGCTGCAGCAGTGGGAGACGAAGGAGGAGGAGGAGAAAGGGAGGAAGGCACACCGGCCACCCCCATACCCGCCACCCCACAGCTCGCCCCTCAGGTCGCCACGACGGACGACGGGAAATGGGGGAAGGGGAGAAAGGGGGGGGGGGGCCACCACGGACCTGAGGGGAGGGCGGGGCCGCGACAAGGGGCGAGGCCGCGACGAGCGGGGCGGGGCCGCGACGGTCGGGGTGGGACCGCGACGTAGGGTGGGGCCGCGACAGGTCGGGGCCGCGAAGGTAGGGCGGGGCCGCATAGGGTCCGGGGCGGGGCCGCGACGTAGGGCGGGGCCGCTTCGAGGGGCGGGGCCGCGACGCAGGGGCGGGGCCGCGACGAGGGGCGGGGCCGCGACGGTCGGGGCGGGGCCGCAACGGAGGGGCGGGACCGCGACAGGTAGGGCGGGGCCAAGCCGGGCAGGCGCACGGGCGGCGACGGGCCGGGGCGGGGCCGCGACGTACAGGAGAAGCCCGCCGCGCGCCCCGGGGCGCACAGCGGGCAATGAACCGCCGCGCGCCTCGGGGCGCACGGCGGGCAGAAAACCGCCGCGCGCCTCGGGGCGCACGGCGGGATGAAAAAGTAGCAGCGGAAGCAAGGTGGGGACACACCCACAGGATCGATCCAAGGGGATCGACCTGCTCTGATAGCATGTCAAAGTTTGAAGAAAGAAAGAGAGATTGAACTAGCAAGAATGAGGATACAAATAGCAAACCCTAGAAGGGTTGTACTCGCTATAGAGCACCCCACTACAGGCTAGAACAATAAGATAATATTCTGACAGCTAGTGCTTGGAGGGCGCAGTCCAGTGGTCCTCACTGGGCACGCGGACACTTCTTGGGCTGACGACCAGGCTACTCAGCGGTCGTCGCAGGGTTACACCTTTAGCCTTGGTTCCGGCTCTGTTTCGTGGCGGGCTACTTGCTCGTCTTCTGTTCTCGGCTCCAGTTGTGAGGCTGAGATCTACGCCAGGGCCATGGCTGCTCAGGAGCTTCGCTGGCTCACCTACCTGCTGACTGACCTTGGAGAGCCGCCTCGTTCTCCTCCAGTGCTGTACGTAGACAACAAGACCATGCTGGCCTTGTGTCGAGAGCAGCGCCTGGAGCACAGAACGAAGCACATTGCTCTTCGCTACTTTCTTGCTCGTGAGCTGCAGCAGCGTGGTCAGTTACGACTTGCGTACGTGGCCTCTGAGGCCAACACTGCTGATGTTTTCACCAAGGCACTTCCGCCTTGTGATCATCAGGGCTTCTGCACTCAGCTTGGACTTGTCCTAGTCTTGCCCCACTTGCTCACCTCTTGACCTTACTTGTACTCTTGCATATATATATACCTACTCTTGCTTGTTTAGACTTATATATATATGTCTCCTCCTGCATGTGAACTGGCCTTGTGGCCTCGACCTTGTGCTCAGACTGTGTGGTGACGTTGTGATCCACCCTGAGCTTGCTTTGTTTTGCTTTGCTTGACTGGTCTTGTGACCCCTTGTTCTCCCCCACTTTGCCTATGGGGGTGTGTCAGAACATTATAGCTTATGCTTTTGTGTAGGCTATAGTGGGGTATCCCATAGGGGGTACAACCCAATCAGGGTTAGTACTAGTACCCACTTCATTCATAGTTCATTCATTCACGTTCATTTCTTCACAATCCCCAATCGATCCTAGGGTAGGTTACAGGCGCGTTTGCCTGGGGGGTTATGGGCGCACTGACCCGCTACTGAAACAAGCCCTTTTATCCCAATGGTCTAGTGGTTGGGATTCTGACAGTCCATGCAATGGCGGTAAAATAATTTTCGATCGCCAAAAGCCAGCGCCGAGCGTCGTTCTCCCCATCAAAGGTGTTGGGGGCTCGAATTTCTTCGGCCTTGGGAAGTTTTCGCGACTGGTGTGAAGTCACGATCGATTCTGCTTCTGTCGCAATTTTCGCCATGACGCGCACTTACACCCAAAGTCGTTAGATCTGTCGCGCGTCGGTCTCGCTACTTCTGCACTACTCGATATTGGTCCCGACAATTCGCGATTGTCGTCGCTATGTCGCAAACAAATTCGCCAACAATTGGACTCACGATCCTGTTAAAAAAAATGTGAAAGTAATTAGGAAGAGTTAGGCTTAGGAGCCTTGGTGATTGAGTTCGAGTAAGTTTAGGTAAGTCGAGAAAGTTGAAAAGAGAAGTGAGAGGTTTCACTATAGAGCGAGGAGTACAAATAGGCAAGAAGGAAAGGTGCACCACCAAACAGAACATCATATAACTACAGTAGTCTACACTACAGGCAGTTACAAAACAATATATAGAAATATATATTATTCTTGACACGCCCCCATAAGTGCCTGTAGGGAAGAATGTGCAGTCAACGCCCCCATAATGGGGTACACCAAGCAGAGTGAAGTTGAAGTAGCAGCAGTAGGCAACCAGTGCAGAAAACAGAGAACAGAAGGGAGAGAGGAGAGAGAGAGGAGAGGAGGTGGTAGGCTCTGGTTGGTCACCCCCTACATCCCCTCAACCTCCCCCTCCCCCTCCCCATCCCCCTCACACTGCTGCAGGAGCAGCAGAGGGGGGGGGGGGGGGGAAGCAAACGGAGGAGAATGGGGCCGTAGGGCTAGGGGAACAGACATTACCCATCACCCCCACACCCACCACCCCCAGTCCCTCCCTGGGCTCCCCCACACTCTCACACCCTCCCCCCCAGCGGCAGCTGCAGCAGAGGGAACAAAAGGAGGAGGAGAAGAAGGGGGAGAGGGAGGGGGGGGGGCCGACGCACGGCCTCCCCGGGCGCCAAAGCAGGCGGCAGAGGGGGCGACGCCTGCCCCCCCCTTCCAGGTCGCCCCTCCCGTCACCTGTCGAGGCGACCTGAGGGGGCCGCGTGCGGCCCCCGAAGGAGCCGCGACGGGTGACGGGAAAAGGGGGGGGGGCGGTGCACGTGCCCCCGGTGTGCCGCGGCTGACGACAGGGCATGGCCGGGGCGGGGTCGGGGCCGCAAGAGGGCGGGGCCGCAGGTGGCATCGGTGCCTAGGGTGGGTACCGCACGGGCGGCGACGGGCCGGGACGGGCGGCACGTGACGCCGCGAAGGGCGGCGACGGGCTGGTACGGGCGGCGACGGGCCGGGACGGGCGGCGACGGGGCCGCAGGAGTAGGGCGGCGAGGCCGCAGTGTAGGGCGGCGGTGCCGCGACAGCAGAGAGGCGGCGAGGCCGCGACAGTAGGGCGGCGGGGCCGCTTAAGAAGGTGCGGGGCCGCGAGCGGGTGGCGGGGCCGCGACTGAAAGGGCACACCACGGGGCGTGCAGTACACTCAGTAGCAGCGGAAGCACAAGGCCAGGATCGTAACTCTCTCTGATAGCATGTGAAAGTAATTAGGAAGAGTTAGGCTTAGGAGCCTTGGTGATTGAGTTCGAGTAAGTTTAGGTAAGTCGAGAAAGTTGAAAAGAGAAAGGAGAGGTTTCACTATAGAGCGAGGAGTACAAATAGGCAAGAAGGAAAGGTGCACCACCAAACAGAACATCATATAACTACAGTAGTCTACACTACAGGCAGTTACAAAACAATATATAGAAATATATATTATTCTTGACAAAAAACGCGCGAGGGGGATTATTAAAAATACACGGAATCTGGTGCTTACTAGCGTTGGCGCCGAATTCGTCGCCCCCGGCGGTTTTTCGAAGCAGGAATTTCTTGAGCGCGCTGCCTAGCTGAAACTCCGCGAGTGAAAACGGCTCTGATTGCCCAGTGTCACAGGATCGAATTTCCACTTGAGAATGTTGCACTAAAGGTGAGTACAAGGCGTATTTATACTCAAAAATACATAGACACAAAAGATAATCCAAACCTTCGGGAACACGCTCTTCTAGAATAGATATCACAAGTGCGCATATGCACGCAAGCCCATTGGCACATTGGATTATGGCAAGGTTACGCCTTGTACACCATCGTCTGTGCTGTTGGTGCCGTATAATGTAGTCTGATTGAGGTGAAATAAAGTGCAAATGAAAGAGGAAAATAAGGAGAATAAGATAGAGTAAAAATTTGGAAATGAGAAATATGTCGAACGTCGGCGTAATCTCACACTTGGGACTTCTTCGCCGGGGGGAACACTGTGGTGTAGCGGGAGTAGTCGTCAATGACCACCAGAAAGAAACTCTCTTGCTCAGGGCCAGGGCGAGCGGCGGGGCCCCAGACATCCAAGTGGAGAGTCTCGAAGGGCTCGGTGGCCGGACGAAGGGAGGAGGAGTGAGGGGAGGCGCGCAACCGACCCTCGACGCAGGGACCGCAAGGTGATGCAAGCGAAGGCGGCAGCGATGGCAAGACTCGCGGGAGGAATAAGACAAGACGCTGACTAGACATAGCGCGTAGGCGAGGAATGGACGGGTGCCTTGAGCGGTGGTGCCACAGAACGGTGGGGTGAGCAAGTGACCAGCAGGAGCAAGACACAGCAATTGGACCAGACACGGGAACCTGACCAGACACTGCTACCTGGTGAGACACGCCAACCTGGTGAGACGGGGGAACCTGATGGGGGGCATTAACAGTGGTCGGGGGCAGAAGCTGCTGCTGTTGTGGCTGCGGCTGTTGCTGCTGCTGCTGCTGCTCCCCTCGGAGGCCATTGTGAACTGTGTAGAGACCAGAGCCCGGCTTAGTGGTAAAGGTGCCAGAGGCCCGTTCGTGTCCGCGTTGACACAAACCGCAGTCTCGCCAGAAGGCTCAATCCACACACCCACGTGACAACTCACGAGCGGCCTCACACCCACCAAGTTCCTGGAGAAGGAGGGGACGTGGAAGCCCGTCAGAATATCCGAGGGAACTGCTGGGCACGGGAGCGTAGTAGTGTAGCGAGCAATGCCAGTGCTACACAGACCGGCGAAGGAAGCGGAGTAAGCGTCGTGTGGTCGCAGAAGAAACAGTGCAGAGCTCCGGAGTCCAGAGTGAAAGACAGCGAAGTGACCTCCGGAGTAGCACCTAGACTAGTGTCTACACAAGTACCTACGCTAGCAATAGGCACCTCAGCAACACTAGCACCTAAGCTAACAACACTTGAGTAAATAGAGTTAGAAGCACTAGAGTCAACAACAGCATACATAGCATGAGAAATTCCTAAGAGATCAAGCAACTAAGAAGCTGACATGCCCCATAGAGCAGGGCCGTATGTCCGAACAAGGGGAAGCCAGTCAGGGGCAGGGCCGCCAATGCTATAGGCCGCACAAAGTGTGTCAGTGAGCTGAGCAAAGCACTGACCCAGTGGGTGGGTGTGGCCACAGGGGAGGCCTCGGTGAGCACGTGTCTGAACAAGATAGGTGCAGGGAGGGTGGACGTCCTGACCCCTACCTCGGAGTCTGCTGCTGCCGCCACTACTGCTGTGGCTGCTGCGAGAGGAGTGGCTGTTGCTGCTGTTGCCACTAAGTCAGGTACCAAGCCGCCACTCTAGCATCTGCAGTTGGTGGAACAGCAGGTGCCTGACGAACCCGAGCGTCACCTCCACCAGCTGCAGCAGGGGAGTCACTAGCCGCTGCACGAGTGGCTCCTCCAACCTCTATACTCCCGCCACCACCGATCGCCACGCCACCTCCGCTGCCTCCGCCGCCTCCACCCGCACCCTGACCGCTCTCCTGCCACTCCTACCCCTAGACCGCGAAGAAGTCGTAACAGCAGCTGCGGTCACAGCAACAATGGCAGTGGCAAGGGAGGCAGTAAAGGTGGGAAGCTGAGGGACAGTGCACCCGGGAAACAGTGGAGGGGGCACAGCACCAGAGGCAGAGGCTACCAATCGGAGGTTGCTCTGGACGTCCTTAAGGGCGGACTCAAGGACCTCGATAGTGAGCTCGCTAGGGTGCTTTAGAAGAAGCGCGTCACGAACTGAGGCAAGGCGGCCAGGGAGGCTAGTGGCGATGAAAAAGTAACCGCCATAGGGGGAGGGAGCAGAGCAAGCTATGTGTCAGTGCTAATAGCGCGGTAGCTAGAATCGAGCAAACGCAGATGAGTGATCAAGTCAGCAGTGCGCTCAAACGAGGCGAGGTCAGGAAACAGGAACAGGAGGAACAAGCGACCAAGAGAGATAGTGGCGGGAGTAGCGTAGCGGGCCTTGATCGCAGTCAGGAACTCACTAGCTGTGCGAACCTGAATGAAGTGGGCCTCCTCGGACTCAGGGAGGAGGCTGCTGAGGGCGATGCAGGCCGCAGCGTCACGCGACTTCCACGCTGTCATGTCAGCATACTGGCAGGCATAACGGTTGCTGTCTGCACTGCTTAGGTCAGCGCCTAAGGATGCAAGGTCGTTGGGCTTAGGAAGGTCGCCGGAAGCATGCGCCTATAGAGACTCATCTGTCTGAACCAGACTCTCTAAAAGGCGCGCACGCAGGAGCAGACCAAGAACTCGAGCGGCCTACTGTCAGAGGTCCACTGGTGATCCCCGATTGATCCTAGGGAAGGGTTACAGGCACGTTGGCCTGATGGGTTATGGGCGCACTGACCCGCTACACAAACAAGCCATTTTATCCCAATGGTCTAGTGGTTGGGATTCTGACACCTACCCTTCGCGTCAAAGCGCAGGACCCTAGGGGTCACCATAGCAGAAGCAAAGAGGTGAGAAGTGTCAGAACATAGAGCTTGTGCTTATTGTGTAGGCTATAGTGGGGTAGCCCATAAGGGGTACAACCCAATTAGGGTTAGTACTTGTACTCAGTTCATTCATAGTTCATTCATTCTCGTTCTCATTTTCTCATGGTATCGAGCAGGTTCCCTCGTGGGAACTGTTCCTAGGGCCCACCGATCCTCCCTTTTTTTTCCTGCTCGGGGCGCGTCCTGCCCCTGCCCGAAGCGCGCCTAGGGTCGCGCCCTTCTTAGCGGCCCGTCGCGTCGCCCTTAGCGGCCCGTCGCGTCGCCCTTAGCGGCCCGTCGCGCCGCCCTTACGGCCGCGTCGCGTAGCCCTAACGGCCACGTCGCGGCGCCCTTTTACAAGCGGCCCGTCGCCGCCCTTCTCCTGCGGCCCGCCGCCCTCAACTGCGGCCCCGCCGCCCTCATCTGCGGCCCCGCCGCCCTCAGCTGCTGCGGCCCCGCCGCCCTCAACTGCTGCGGCCCCGCCGCCCTCAACTGCGGCCCCGTCGCCCTTCTCTGCGGCCCCGCCGCCCTCTGCTGCGGCCCCGTCGCTCTCACCTGCGGCCCCGCCGCTTTCACCTGCGGCCCCGCCGCCCTCAACTACTACGGCCCTGCCGCCCTCAACTGCTGCGGCCCCGCCGCCCTCAACTGCGGCCCCGCCGCCCTCAACTGCTGCGGCCCCGCCGCCCTCACCTGCGGCCCCGCCGCACTCAACTGCGGCCCCGCCGCCCTCAGCTGCTGCGGCCCCACCGCCCTCAGCTGCTACGGCCCCGCCGCCCTCAACTGCGGCCCCGCCGCCCTTCTCTGCGGCCCCACCGCCCTCTGCTGCGGCCTCGTCGCCCTCACCTGCGGCCGCGCCGCTTTCACCTGCAGCCCCGCCCCTCTCGTTGGCGGCCCCGCCGCCCTCACCTGCGGCCCCGTCACCTGCTGCAGCGCCGCCCACCGCCCGGGCTTCCCGACCCGTCCCACCCAACCGAGTAGCCGGACAGCCGGCCGCCGAGCCGCCCAGCAGCCGAGCAGCCGAGCCGCCCTGCACCCGAGCCGCCCAGCAGCCAAGCCGCCCTGCAGCTGAGCCGCCCAGCTGCCGAGACGCACTGCAGCCGAGCCGCCCAGCCGCCCAGTAGCCGAGCCGCCGATCTGCCGAGCCGCCCTACTGCCGAGCCGCCCGAGCTGCCCTGTCCGGTGAGCACAGTGCCTCCTTTTTGCTACACTGCCCTCACCCTACTGTTGCACTGCTAGTCTACTGTGGTCATGGCTACCCCTAGTGTCCTCGCTTTTGACGCTGAGGGTCGAGGCATTGACTTTGACGTCTAGGTAGATGACCTGCAGCTGTTCTTACAGTGCGATAGGGCAGACGGTCTCTCTCTCTTTGACCTCACCTCTGGCGCCTCTCTTGCCCCTGCTGCTGATGCTGACGCCACTGTTCGCTCCCAGTGGGCCACGCGCGACGCTGCTACACGTCTTGCTGTGCGTCGCCACCTCCCTACCTCCAAGCGTACGCACTTTAGTCAGTACAAGAGTGCTCAGACCTTGTATGACGCTGTAGTTGCGCGCTACTCCTCCCCTGCCACTGCTGCACAAAGCCGTCTCATGCTACCGTACCTCTTCCTTGACCTTGCTGCCTTTCCCACAGTCGCTGACCTCATTACGCACCTCCGCACTAGTGACACTCGCTACCGTGCTGCGCTTCCTGCTGACTTCTGCGCCAAGAACCCCCCCCCCCCATGTACATCACTCTCTACTACATAGTCACTCGCCTCCCTGACTCCCTTCGCGTAGTCAAGGACCACTTCCTCTCAGTCTGTCCCACCACTCTCACCGTTGACCTCCTCGAGAAGTCCCTCCTAGCGGCCAAGAAGAGCATAGTCGCTGTAGGGGCCTCTCGTGGTGACCCGCGCACCCCCATCTTTGAGGGGTGTTCCCCCTCCCGCCTTCTGCCCTCTGTTGCCTCTGCTGCTGCGGCCGACCTCCTTGGTCTTGAGTCGGTCGGTGCGGCGTCTGCCCCTAGCGGGAGACGTCGCTCTGGCAAGGGCAAGGGAGGCAAGGGCACTGGAGGGGCGAGCGGGGGTGGTGGAGGTTGAGGTGGGGGCGGCGGAGGGAGTGGGGGTGGCGGTGGGAGTGGTGGTGGGGGTGGAGGTGTCGGTGGCGGCAGTGGAGGCGGAGGTGGCGGCGGCGGTGGTGGTGGGAGCGGAGGTGGCGGAGGTGGCGGCGGTGGAGGAGGCGCCGGAGGCGGCGGGGGTGGCGGTGGAGCTGGTCGCGTGTCTACGCAGAGGAGTGGCTCCGATGGTGGTCCGCGCCAGCAGCAGCAGCGCGGTCGTGAGACCCTGTCCCCTCAGCAGCTCCGTGAGTGGTACACTGCACGCCAGCCGGGTGGGGGTTTTGGTCCGTGCACCTACGTCCTGCGCACCGGCGACCGTGCGGGTGAGCAGTGTGGGGGTGCGCACCCCACCCAGCGCTGCTTTGGCCGCCTGACGGACGCGTGGCGTCACCAGTTCCCGGAGGCCACAGAGATCCCTCGCTGGGGCGAGCTGTCTAGGGCGGGTGTTGCCATCTATGATCTTGATTTTGATGCGATCTTTCTGCCATGTATGCTGTGTCTATTAGTGATGAGGGTGGCTGTTACCGGTGTTTCCCGCCTGATCCGGGCATTTGAACTGCTGCTCTAGGTACTGGTGAGGCGGCTGCCCTAGGTGCTTGCGACGCTGCTGCTCTAGGTGCTAGTGCGTCTGCGTCCTTAGGTACCGGTGAGTCTGCGCTCTCAGGTACTACGTCGGCTTCGGCCTCCCTCACCTTCACCCTTGACTCTTGGGCTTCTTTCTCCTTCTTTAGGGACCGCACCACACTCACGCCGCTTAGTCGGCCGGTTGCGGTGTCTCTCGCTGACCTCTCTGGGGGTCCTGTCCTGACTCACTTCTCCACAGTCCTCCCGTGTCCGACGGCTCCCTCTGGCACCTTGTCTGGTCTCGACCTCCCCTCGTTCTCTACGAACCTGGTGAGTGGTGCTGACCTACAGGATGGGGGAGTACACCAGTTCACTCGTGCGCGTCAGCGGGTGATGCACTGCACAGAGGCTAGCACAGGCCGACACCTGGCTACGTTTACCCGTCAGCCGGGGTCGAGCCTGTACACACTGACCACTACGTCTCCTCCAGGTGTTGAGTCTGGTAGGGTCGCTGCGTCGGGTCAAGCGTTTGCTGCAGCGTCCAGGTCTGGTCCTGAGTCTGCCCCCTGTTCGTGTCGTCTCCTGTCTCACGAGACTCTCCTCTGGCACCACCGCCTTGGCCACCCCTCTACTGGCGTTACACCGCAGTCTTCCCCTTGCGCAGCAAGGGTGATGTCACTGAGGTGCTAATCGACTGGATCGGCGCATCTCGTCTCCAGCTCAGGCAGAGCTTTGGCTCGGACTTTCCAGTTCTGCGTCTGCACTCTGACAGAGGCGGAGAGTTCTCCTCTGGCCTTCTGCGAGCCTACTGTCGCGCACAAGGAATCCGTCAGACCTTCACGCTTCCGGACTCCCCGCAGCAAAATGGGATTGCTGAGCGCCGCATTGGCATGGTCATGGACGTCGCTCGTACGTCTATGATGCATGCGGCTGCTCCCCATTTTCTGTGGCCATTTGCGGTGAGGTAGGCGGCGCATCAGATCAACCTACACCCCAGGGTCTCCAGGCCGGAGACATCCCCAGCCTTGCTGTGGATGGGGAAGGTTGGCGATGCGTCGGCGTTCCGGGTCTGGGGATCTCGGGCGTTTGTCCGCGACTTGTCTGCGGACAAGCTGTCCCCTCGTGCTGCTCCTTGCGTATTCCTGGGGTTCCCCCATGAGGCGCCTGGGTGGCAGTTCTACCACCCCACCTCTCGCCGTGTTCTGTCCTCCCAGGACGTCACCTTTGACGAGTCGGTCCCCTACTACCGCCTCTTCCCCTACCGCACTCTGTCCCTCCCCCCGCCGCCGCTCTTCCTTGTACCAGGTCCCCCTCCGGTAGACCCCCTCCCCCCTCAGGGTCCGTCCCCTTAAGGTGTGTCCCAGGTAGACGCAATCGAGCCTGTCGAGGTCACTGGTAACTCTGGTGCTGCTGAGGGTGCTGAGCCAGGGGGTGCTGACTCTGGGGGTGCTGAGCCTAGAGGTGCTGAGCCTGGGGGTGTTGCGACTGGGGGTGCTGAGCCTGGGGGTGCTGAGCTTGGGGGTGCTGCGCCTGGGGGTGCTGAGCCTGGGGGTGCTGAGCCTGGGTGTGCTGAGACTAGGGGTGCTAAGCCTGGGGGTGCTGAGTCTGGGGGTGCTGCGCCTGGGGGTGCTGAGCTTGGGGGTGCTGAGCTTGGGGGTGCTGAGCTTGGGGGTGCTAAGCCTGGGGGTGCTGAGCCTAGGTGTGCTGAGCCTGGGGGTTCTGAGCTTGGAGGTGCTCCGCCTGGAGGTTCTTCGGGTGCTTCGTCTTTGCGGGATCCACTCTCTCCACGGGAGCTGCGCGAGTGGTTTGCCCGGCGCTGGAGGCGTGCTGCAGGTGCTGGAGGTTCTTCGGCTACTGAGGGTGCCGCTGTCGCGGGTCCCGGAGGTGCTCGTACTGGGAGTACTGGAGCTGCTGGGCCTGCGGGTTTGACTGGAGCTGGTGCTGCTGAGGGTGTTGGAGCTGAGACTACTGCTGGCGGTCCTGCTGCGGGTACTCCTGGAGGTTCTTGCGCTGCTGGAGGTGCATCTGGAGCGGGTGCTCCTACTGGGGGTTCTCATGCTGTACCTGCTGTGTCTGGCGTCGCCGCGCGGCCGCGACCGTACTTCGTTCCACTCCTGCAGAAGGTTCTTGGTCTTCTGCCTTCTACTGGTCCTCCTCCTTCGTTAGGGTGTCCACAGTTAGTCCCGTCACAGTTACAGGTGCAGCCTACCTCCCCTTTGCCTGCTCCTTCTCCCTACACTGGTCCTACTAAAGGTCTTACTGAGCGTCGTGAGCCTGCGTCTCGCCCTGCGTCGCCTGTCCGTGCTGCTCGCGCTAGTGGTCGTTGTTCGCGTCGGCGTCCTCCTCCTGTCCCTGGCACGCACAGGATGTCTCTGCGTCCGTCCACTGCTCCCCTGCGTGTCCCTTTGCCTTCTCCTCCTGAGTCCTCTCTTCCTGCTTTTGCCGACCCGGAGTCGGACTCTCTTCGTGCTGCTAGTCCTACTGTCACGCGTCTCCTGGCTACTGTCGTCACTGACCCTTCTTTTGAGTCCACTGCTGCGTCTGCCCTAGTTGCTGAGCTCGTCGACTTTGCTGCTCGCTGTCGCCTAGACTACGCTGCTAGTCTTTTCGCTGAGTCTGAGTCTGTCTGTCCTCCGTCCGCCGGGGGTGAGTGTGCCCTTGGCACGGACGTCCTTGAGGACACGCAAGAGGAGTTCCAGTGCTTGGCCGCTGCTTCACCTCATCTCGTGTCCGTACTGCTTACCCCTGAGGGAGACCTGGATGCACTTGACATCCCGACTCCGCGCTCTTACGCGGAGGCGATAGAGGGTCCCTACTCCTCTCAGTGGCAGGCAGCTATGGATGCAGAGATGGCTTCCTGGAAGTCCACAGGCACCTACGTTGACGCTGTCCCCCCTCCTGGGGCGAACATCGTCAGTGGCATGTGGATCTTCAGGGTGAAGCGGCCGCCGGGTTCTCTGCCTTTCTTCCAGGCGCGTTACGTGGCTCATGGCTTCAGTCAGCGGCAGGGAGTTGACGACTTTCAGACCTTCTCTCCCACCCCGAAGATGACCACTCTTCGGGTATTGCTGGACGTTGCTGCTCACCGTGACTACGAGCTGCACTCTCTCGACTTCAGCACAGCTTTCTTGCAGGGCAGCCTGCACGAGGAGATCAGGCTGCGCCGCCCACCTGGCTTCACTGGGTCTTTCCCTCCTGGTACCCAGTGGAGTCTCCGGCGTCCAGTCTACGGTCTCCGCCATTCGCCACGTGAGTGGCACGACACACTGAGGACTACGCTTGCGGCTCTTGGGTTTGCTCCTTCTACTGCCGGCCCGTCGCTGTTTCTGCGCACCGACACTTCTCTGCCACCGTTCTACATCCTCGTGTACGTCGACGACTTGGTCTTTGCCACAGCTGACACTGCTGGACTTGCCTATGTGAAGTCCGAGCTGCAGAAGAGACACACGTGCACAGACCTGGGTGAACTGCGCAGCTACCTTGGCTTGCAGATCACCTGGGACAGAGCACGCCGCACCATTACCCTGACTTAGTCACACATGGTGCAGCAGGTCCTTCAGCGCTTCGGCTTCACGTACTCCTCGCCTCAGGCCACTCCTCTGCCTACTCGCCACTCGCTCTCAGCTCTGCCTTCGGATGAGTGCGTAGAGTCTAGTGGCCTGTATCCAGAGCTTGTTGGCTGCCTCATGTACCTGATGACCTGCACACGACCTGACCTTGCATACCCTCTTAGCATTCTCGCACGCTATGTTGCTCCTGGGAGACACCGACCGGAGCACATGGCTGCAGCGAAGAGGGTGTTGCGCTACTTGTGCAGTACGTCGGGCACGGGGCTAGTGCTTGGAGGGCGGAGTCCAGTATTCCTCACTGGGCACGCGGACGCTTCTTGGGCTGACGACCAGGCTACGCAACGGTGGTCACAGGGTTACACCTTCAGTCTTGGTTCCGGCTCTGTTTCGTGGCGGGCTACTCGCTCGTCTTCTGTTCTCGGCTCCAATTGTGAGGCTGAGATCTACGCCGGGGCCATGGCTGCACAGGAGCTTTGCTGGCTCACCTACTTGCTGACCGACCTTGGAGAGTTGCCTCGTTCTCCTCCAGTCCTGTACGTAGACAACAAGGCCATGCTGGCCTTGTGTCGAGAGCAGAGACTGGAGCACAGAACAAAGCACATTACTCTTCGCTACTTCCTTGTTTGTGAGCTACAGCAGCGTGGTCAGTTGCGGCTTGCGTACGTGGCCTCTGAGGCCAACACTGCTGATGTCTTCACCAAGGCACTTGCGCCTTGTGATCATCAGCCCTTCAGCACGCAGCTGGGTCTTGTGCCTGTCTTGCCTCACTTGCTCACCTCTTGACCTTGCTTGTACTGTTGCATATATATACACCTGCTCTTGCTTGTCTAGTCCTTTATATATATGTACTCCTGCATGTGAACTGGCCTTGTGGCCTTGAACTTGTGCTCAGAATGTGTGGTGACTTTGTGATCCACCCTGAGCTTGCTTTGCTTTGCTTTGCTTGACTGGTCTTGTGACCCCTTGTTCTCCCCCACTTTGCCTATGGGGGTGTGTCAGAACATATAGCTTGTGCTTATTGTGTAGGCTATAGTGGGGTAGCCCATAAGGGGTACAACCCAATTAGGGTTAGTACTTGTACTCAGTTCATTCATAGTTCATTCATTCTCGTTCTCATTTTCTCAAGAAGTGCTTTTGCCAAAACCCGAAAGAGCGGCTTACGGCGCTACGGGACGTAGGGTAGGGTGCAACACGGCGGGACTAGAAGTGCGCCGCGCTACGGGCAGGGGTAGCGCGACGTGATGGGACGGGCAGCGCGACGCGACCGGAAAAGAAGGGCAGGCGCGACGCAGCGGGACGGGACGGGCAGCGCGACGCGGACGGACAGCGCAACGCAGCGGGATGGGACAGGACGGACGGCACGACGCGGCGGGATGGACAGGTGCGGCGCATGCGATGGGACGGGACGGACGCGAAGTGACGGGACAATAGGGGCGACGTGACGGGACAGCACGGGCGACGCGACGGAATAGCAGGGGCTATGGGACAGTAGGGGCGACGGGACAGCAGGGGCGACGGGACAGCAGGGGCGACGTGACAGCAGGGGCGACGGGACAGCAGGGGCAACGCGACGGGACGAGACAGCAGGGGCGACGCGACGGCAGGCGCAGCGAGCGCTAGGGCATGAGAGAGACGAGCGCAATAGGCGTTAGGGGACAGTACGGTCGTAACGGGCACTAGGGTACGGAACAGGCTCGGGCACTACGGACGTGGATGAGAGGAACGGGATCCCACAGGATCCTAACCTAGGTCATACCATTTCAAGAACGGAATGATGATTTCACTAAGGTTGGTTGGAATACATAAACCTAACCATAACTGTTGTGCCCCATATGACACATATCAATAAAACTATAACATCTGACATAACAGTGCATGTCTGTCAATTTCAAAAGAAGTTTCCTTCTCTCATTTCTCAAAGGTTCTTTGGCGCATTCAGTGACTTGTGTGTTGGCCACTTCGAACTGGATCTGATAGAGTTAAATTTTGTTTTTTTAGAGTTCACGAATTGTGTTGTTTCATGATTTTGTTGATTATTAAAAAATTACGTTATTGACTTCCCCCCCCAATGCTAGGCAGGGGATGCGGTAGCCTAGTTTTTGGGTCGTTAACTATCACGCATTTCTATTTTGTATACATTTCAGTGTATCATTTGCATATTTTACCATTCATGCATTTGATATATATAATTTGCATCATTACGTTTATTTAAGTATGTGCGTGGAATTCATAACATGTGGTATTATATGCATTTCATGGCTGTCACGTAATATTGATATATCATCCAACATAGAAAACAATTTGCAAATAGTACCGGTTTGTATGAAACCATGAAAATTCATCAGTATGGTTAATAATACTCAAACAGTATTCAAAACTGCTCAACAACCACACAGTATAGAAGGTATTACTCTAGCTTCCAGATTTTACTTTTATAATTAATTAAATACAATGATGAAAATAAATAATGACCAAATCGATCGTAAAGGGTTGCTTCGCAACCCAAAAATGGGTTTTCAGGTATCGAGGGGGTGTTATTGTGGGTCTTGCGCTTTCTAGGGTGTGAAAAAAGTGAACAGGGATGGAATGACTAAGGAAAGATTGGGTACAAATACAACCCTAGAAACCCTGTACCCCATATGTGCTACCCCACTATAGCCTACAGCAACTATGTCATATAAATCTGACACACCCCCATAGGCAAAGTGGGGTAGAACAAGGGGTCACAAGACCAGTCAAGTAAAGCAAAGCAGAGCAAGCTCAGGGTGGATCACAACGTCACCACACAGTCCGAGCACAAGAGCAGGGCCAGAGGCCAGTTCACATGCAGGAGTACAGACATATATATATAAAACTAGACAAGCAAGAGCAGGTATATATATGTCACAGTACAAGTAAAGTCAAGAGGAGAGCAAGTGAGGCAAGACAGGCACAAGACCCAGCTGGGTGCAGAGGCGCTGATGGTCACAAGGCGCGAGTGCCTTGGTGAACACATCAGCAGTGTTGGCCTCAGAGGCCACGTACGCAAGCCGCAACTGTCCACGCTGCTGCAGCTCACGAGCAAGGAAGTAGCGAAGAGCAATGTGCTTCGTTCTGTGCTCCATACGCTGCTCTCGACACAAGGCCAGCATGGCCTTGTTGTCTACGTAAACCACTGGAGGAGAACGAGGCGGCTCTCCAAGGTCAGTCAGCAGGTAGGTGAGCCAGCGAAGCTCCTGTGCAGCCATGGCCCCAGCGTAGATCTCAGCCTCACAAGTGGAGCTGAGAACCGAAGACGAGCGAGTAGCCCGCCACGAGACAGAGCCGGAACCAAGACTGAAGGTGTAACCCTGTGACGGCCGCTGCGTAGCCTGGTCGTCAGCCCAAGAAGCGTCCGCGTGCCCTGTAAGGACCATTGGACTCCGCCCTCCAAGCACTAGCCCCATGCCCGACGTACTGCACAGGTAGCATAACACCCTCTTCGCTGCAGCCATGTGCTCTGGTCGGTGTCTCCCAGGAGCAACATAGCGTGCAAGAATGCTCAGAGGGTATGCAAGGTCAGGTCGTGTGCAGGTCATCAGGTACATGAGGCAGCCAACAAGCTCTGGGTACGGGCCACTCGACTCTACGGACTCATCCGAAGGCAGAGCTGAGAGCGAGTGGCGAGTAGACAGAGGAGTGGCTTGAGGCGAGGAGTACGTGAAGCCGAAGCGCTGAAGGACCTGCTGCACCATGTGTGACTGAGTCAAGGTAATGGTGCGGCGTGCTCTGTCCCGAGTGATCTGCAAGCCAAGGTAGCTGCGCAGTTCACCCAGGTCTGTGCACGTGTGTCTCTTCTGCAGCTCGGACTTCACGTAGGCGAGTCCAGCAGTGTCCGCTGTGGCAAAGACCAAGTCGTCGACGTACACGAGGATGTAGAACGGCGGCAGAGAAGTGTCGGTGCGCAGAAACAGCGACGGGTCAGCAGTAGAGGGAGCAAACCCAAGAGCCGCAAGCGTAGTCCCAGGAGGGAAAGTCCCAGTGAAGCCAGGTGGACGGCGCAGCCAGATCTCCTCGTGCAGGCTACCCTGCAGGAACGCAGTGCTGAAGTCGAGAGAGTGAAGCTCGTAGTCGCGCTGAGCGGCTATGTGCAGCAGCACCCGAAGAGTGGTCATCTTCGGGGTGGGAGAGAAGGTCTGAAAGTAGTCAACTCCCTGCCGCTGACTAAAGCCACGAGCAACGTACCGCGCCTTGAAGACAGGTGGAGAGCCCGGCGGCCGCTTCACTCTGAAGATCCACATGCCACTGACGATGTTCGTCCCAGGATGGGGAACTGCGTCAACATAGGTGCCTGTGGACTTCCAGGAAGCCATCTCTGCATCCATAGCTGCCTGCCACTGAGACGAGTAGGGACCCTCTACGGCCTCCGCGTAAGAGCGCGGAGTCGGGATGTCTAGTGCATCCGAGTCTCCCTCAGGAGCAAGCAGTACAGACGCGAGATGAGGTGAAGCAGCCGCCAGACACTGTAACTCCTCCTGCCTATCCTCTAGGACGTCCGTGCCAAGAGCTCAGTCACCCCCGACAGACGGAGGACAGTCAGACGCTGACTCAGCAACAAGACTAGCAGCGTAGTCTAGACGACAGCGAGCAGCAAAGTCGACGAGCTCAGCGACAAGGGCAGACGCAGCAGTGGACTCAAACGAGGGGTCAGTGACGACAGTAGCAAGGAGACGCGTGACAGTAGGACTGGCAGCACGAAGAGAGTCCGACTCTGGGTCGGCAAGCGCAGGAAGAGAGGACTCAGGAGGAGAAGGCAAAGGGGCACGCAGAGGAGCAGTGGACGGACGCAGAGACATCCGGTGCGTGCCAGGGACAGAAGGAGGACGCTGACGCGAACCGCGACCTTTAGTGGGAGCAGAACGAACAGGCGAGGCAGGACGAGACGCAGGCTCACGACGCTCAGCAAGACCTCCAGTAGGACCAGTGTAAGGAGAGGGAGCAGGCAGTGGAGAGGAAGGCTTTAACAGGGACTGCGACTGGACAGGCTATGGACACTCTACCGGAGGAGAAAGACCAAGAACCTGCTGCAGGAGCGGAACGAAGTACGGCCGAGGCCGCGCGGCAACTCCAGACTCAGCAGGTACAGCACCAGCACCCTCAGCGACAGCTCCAGCGCCACCAGCACCTCCAGCAGCAGGACCTCCAGCAGCACCAGCAGCAGAACCACCGCCAGGACAGACAGCAGCTGTCTCAGCACCAACACCCTCAGCGGCTCCAGCTCCAGTAGGACCCGCAGGCCCAGCAGCTCCGGGACCGGCAGGACCAGCACCCTCGACGGTCGAAGAAGCTCCAGCTCCAGCAGCATGCCTCCAGCGGCGAGCAAACCACTCGCGCAGCTCCTGTGGAGAGAGGGGCTCCCGGCGAGACGCAGCAGCAGGAGAAACCCCAGGCTCAGCAGCTCCAGACGCAGCACCCCCAGGCGCAGCAGCTCCAGACTCAGCACCCCCAGGCTCAGCAGCTCCTGACACAGCACCCCCCGGCTCAGCACCCAAGGCGTAGCACCTCCAGTCTCAGCACCCCCAGGCTCAGCACCCCCAGGCTCAGCACCCCCAGGCTCAGCACCCTCCGCAGTAGCACCCGCAAGCCCAGCACCCCCAGGCTCAGCACCCCCAGTAGCAGCACCTCCAGGCCCGGCACCCCCGCGCACAGCACCCCCAGAGGCAGCACCCCCAGGCCCAGCACCCGCAGCAGCACTAGAGTCACCAGTAACCTCGACCGGGTCAACGGCGTCTACCTGGGACACACCTGAGGGAGCAGGAACCTGAGGGGGGAGGGGGTCTACCGGGGGGGGAACCGGCACAAGGAAGTCCGGTGGAGGGGGGAGGGAAGGAGTGCGGTAGGGGAAGAGGCGGTAGACGGGGACTGACTCGTCGAACGTGACGTCCTGGGAGGACAGAACACGACGAGAGGAGGGGTGGTAGAACTGCCACCCTGAGGCGTCAGGGGGGAAGCCAAGGAAGACACAGGGAGCAGCACGAGGGGACAGCTTGTCCGCAGACAAGTCGCGGACAAACGCCCGAGATCCCCAGACACGGAACGCCGACGCATCGCCAACCTTCCCCGTCCACATCAAGACTGGGGACATCGCGGGCCGAGAGACCCTGGGGTGAAGGTTGATCTGATGCGCGGCGTACCGAACCGCAAACGGCCACAGAAAATGGGGGGCAGCCGCATGCACCATGGACGTACGGGCGACGTCCATGACAATGCCGATGCGGCGCTCAGCAATCCCATTCTGCTGTGGAGAGTCCGGAAGCGTGAAGGTCTGGCGGATGCCTCGTGCCCGACAGTAGGCTCGCAGAAGGCCGGAGGAGAACTCTCCGCCTCTGTCCGAGAGCAGGCGGAAAACAGGAAAGTCTGAGTCGAAGCTCTTCCTGAGCTGGAGACGAGCTGCGCGGATCCAGACGATCAACACCTCAGTGACCTCACCTTTGCTGCGCAAGGGGAAGACTGAGGTGTAACGCGTGTAGTCGTCAACCACCAGCAGGAAGTAGCGCTCGTGACCCTGTCCACGGACGCGGGCTGGGCCCCACACGTCCATGTGAAGCGTCTGCATCGGGGCCTCCGTCGGAGGGAACGGGGAGGAGTGAGGGGTAGCCCGCAGGCGACCCTCGGCACAGGGGACACAGGGAGGGCCAGGCCCCGAAGGAAGGGGAGGGAGGGACCGGGGAAGGCCAGAGACAAGAAGGCGAGAGGCCATGCCCCGGAGACGAGGCAGGGAGGGGTGACCCATCCTGTGGTGCCACAGGAGGGTCTCGTGGGACAGGAGGCGACACGAGCAGGGGGCAGACTCAGGACCAGATCTGGACGCTGCAGCAAACACCTGACCCGACGCAGCTACCTGACCAGACGCAGGAGGAGGAGACGGAACAGTGAGTGTGTACAGGCTCCACCCTGGACCACGTGTGAATGTGGTCAGGTGTCGACCCGTGTCCGCGTCCGTGCAGTGGGTGACTCGTCGGCGCGCAGGGGTGAACTGGTCAACCCCTGCATCCTGTAGGTCAGCACCCGCCACCAAGTTCGTAGAGAACAAGGGGAGGTAGAGACCGGACAGGGCGCCAGACGGGACCGCAGGGCACGGCAGGACAGTGGAGTAGCGAGCCAGAACAGGACCCCCAGAGGGGTCTGCCAAGGAGACCGCCACTGGCCGACTAAGCGGCGTGAGTGTGGTGCGGTCTCGAAAGAAGGAGCGAGATGCCCCGGAGTCAAGAGTGAAAGTGAGAGAGGGTGAAGTCAACACAGTACCTGAGAGAGCAGACTCACCAGCACCTGAGGACTCAGACTCACGGGCACCTAGAGCAACAGCCTCACCAGCACCTGGAGCAGCAGCCTCAACAGCACCTAGAGTCGCAGTACCAATGCCCGGGTCGGGCGGGAAACACCAGTAACAGTCACCCTCCTCACTAATAGTCACAGCATACATTGCAGCAAGAATAGCATCAAAGTCAAGATCAAAGATAGCTACTCCAGCCCTAGAGAGCTGGTCCCAGCGAGGGATCTCAGAGGCGTCAGGAAACTAGCGGCGCCAAGCGTCAGTCAGACGGCCGAAGCAACGCTGGGTGGAGTGTGGACCACCACACTGCTCACCCGCACGGTCGCCAGTGCGCAGGACGTAAGTGCACGGACCAGTACCCCCACCCCGCTGACGCGCAGAGTACCACTCACGGAGCTGCTGCGGGGAGAGGGTCTCCTGACCACGCTGCTGCTGCTGGCGCTGACCACCACCGGAGCCACTCCTCCTCGGCGCGCCACGACCTCCGCCGCCTCCTCCGCCGCCGCCGCCACCACCTCCACCGCCACCGCCACTCCCACCGTCGCCGCCGCCACCGCCGCCTCCGCCTCCACCCCCACTACCACCGCCGCTGCCGCCCTCGCCTCCACTGCCTCCGCCGACACCTCCACTCCCGCCACTACTCCCGCTACCACCCTCACCTCTGCCGCTGCCTCTACCTCCGCCTCCACCGCCCCCGCCGCCTCCACCACCGCCCCTGCCCCCCTTGCTCTTGCCAGAGCGACGTCTCCCGCTGGGGGCAGACGCCGCTCCGACCGACTCAAAACCAACAAGGTCGGCCGTAGCAGCAGAGGCGACAGAGGGCAGGAGGGGGGAGGGGGAACACCCCTCAAAGATGGGGTTGCGAGGGTCACCACGAGAGACCCCTACAGCGAGAATGCTCTTCTCGGCTGCTAGGAGGGACTTCTCGAGGATCTCGACAGTGAGAGTGGTGGGGGAGACTGCGAGTAGGTCGTCCCTGACTCCGCGAAGGGAGTCAGGGAGGCGGGTGACAATGTAGTAGAGAGTGAAGTACTGGGGGGGGGGGTTCTTGGCGCAGAACTCAGCAGGAAGTGCAGCACGGAAGCGAGCGTCACTAGTGCGCAGGTGGGTACGGTAGCATGAGGCGGCTCAGTGCAGCAGTGGCAGGGGTGGAGTAGCGTGCAATAACGGCGTCGTACAAGGTCTTAGCACTCTTGTACGACCCAAAGTGCGCACGCTCAGCGGGAGGGAGGTGGCGACGCACAGCAAGACGTGCAGCAGCATCGCGTGTGGCCCACTGTGAGCGAACAGTGGCATCCTTAGTAGCAGCAGGGGCGGGAGAGGCACCAGAAGTGAGATCAAAGAGAGAGAGAGTTCGTCAGCTTTGTCGCACTGTAGGAAAAGCAGTAGGTCGTCTACCCACACGTCAAAGTCAATGGCTCTGCCCTCAGCGTCAAAGGCGAGGACACTGGGGGTAGCCATGACAGCAGTAGAGAGAGGGCAGTGCGCAGAGTAAAGCTCAGTGCTCACCAGACAGGGCACTGCAAGGAGGGCTCGGGCGGCTCGGGCGGCTCGGGCGGCTCGACTGCTGGGCGGCTCGGGCGACTCGGCGGCACTGCAGCTGGGGCGGCTCGGCTGCTGGGGCGGCTCGGCTGCTGGGGCGGCTCGGCTGCTGGGGCGGCTCGGCGGCTGGGGCGGCTTGGCTGCTGGGGCGGCTCTGCTGCTGGGGCGGCTCGGCCGGGAGATGCAGGGGCGGGGCCGTCAGGCGCAGCGGCGGGCCGGCAGGTGCAGCGGCGGGTCGACCGGTGCAGCGGCGGGCCGGCAGGTGCAGCGGCGGGGCCGTAGGGTGCAGCGGCGGGCCGGTAGGTGCAGCGGCGGGGCCGTCAGGTGAAGCGGCGGGCCGCTGGGTGCAGCGGCGGGCCGTAGGGTGCAGCGGCGGGCCGGCAGGTGCAGCGGTTGGGCCGTCAGGTGAAGCGGCGGGCCGCTGGGTGCAGCGGCGGGCCGCTGGGTGCAGCGGCGGGCCGTAGGGTGCAGCGGCGGGCCGGCAGGTGCAGCGGCGGGGCCGTAGGGTGCAGCGGCGGGCCGTAGGGTGCAGCGGCGGGCCGGCAGGTGCAGCGGCGGGCCGCTGGGTGCAGCGGCGGGCCGTAGGGTGTAGCGGCGGGCCGGCAGGTGCAGCGGCGGGGCCGTCAGGTGAGGCAGCGGGCCGTAGGGTGCAGCGGCGGGCCGTAGGGTGCAGCGGCGGGCCGGCAGGTGCAGCGGCGGGGCCGTCAGGTGCAGCGGCGGGCCGGCAGGGCCCCGTCAGAGCCGGCGGCGGGGCCGCGTCAGTGGAGGCGGCGGGGCCGCGTCAAGTAGGCGGCGGGGCCGCGCCGTAGCGGGCGGCAGGGCCGCGTCAGAGCCGGCGGCGGGGCCGCGTCAGTGGAGGCGGCGGGGCCGCGTCAAGCAGGCGGCGGGGCCGCGATCAGGAGGGGTGGCGGGGCCGCGTCTGAGGGACAGCGGGGCCGCGAGGGAAATGGCGACCCGAGGGGTCGCTAAAAAAAAATGCGCGCCTCGGGGCGCGCTTCGGTGGGCCCTAAAAAAACGGTCCTTAGGAAGGACCCGCTCTATACCATGTGAAACAAGTGAACAGGGATGGAATGACTAAGGAAAGATTGGGTACAAATACAACCCTGGAAACCCTGTACCCCATATGTGCTACCCCACTTTAGCCTACAGCAACTATGTCATATAAATCTGACATAGGGAACTGCATCTCTACCTCGGGACGCTTTCCGCCGATTTGTGACCTAGTGGATAGAATTAGTGATACATCATTGGAATCGGCTTCTCATTGGCCAGTTCTTGACATTTCTCACAACAAGTCTTTCTACGTTTCTGCCCGAGTGGGAAAAAAAAACCCATTGGGAATGACATCAACCCTAAACACCTTGTCGCAAGGTGTTTAGGGTTGATGCGTTTAAAAAATGACATCTGTTGGAAACAAGTAATTTAAGCGCTTCTGTTGTGTGTCAAAACACTAAGTCGTAAACAAAGCGAAGCACAACGAAGCATCGGCGAGTCAACCTTTGGAGGTTGAGAAGAAAAGTAACTGCTGGAGGTTATGCGAAAGTCAAAGGTCAGCGACCTTTGATCTGACAAATACAGCGCGACAGCAAGGACAAACAACTGACTCGCTTTTGAGCAGTTGCCCGAGTCGTCACTGTATCGAACCGCAACAGCAACAGTAAAACGGTTGTTAGCTGTATCTCTTCGTATTCCTTGTACTCTTATGAAAACCTTGTATCTCCGTGTTTTAATCAATCTACTTTGCCCTCACATACCACCGCAAGGTGGTTCAATACTTCTTATTGAAACGCTTCCACAACTACAACATTCCTACCCAGAGTTTAGCCCTGCAAAGATCCTAAGGGCTTTTCTCAGCCCAACATGGTATGAGAGCTATCAGGGCAAACTCAACTATTTCAAAGCACCTACAGCATCAAAAGGCATGGCAACACAGAAGGAGAGAAGCTCCTCTAACGGCTCTCCCGGTACTACTCCTACTCCACCTCCTGCCTCTGGCCTACAGACAGAGGAGGGCACGGCAACAAGACCAGCAGTTGGGTCTACTAAAACTCCCGCGAATCAAGCCGCGGGCTTTGACCCAAGCATGATGGAGAAGTTCTTCTCCTTCATGTCCTTCTACGAACAACACCAGCAAGCGGCACCTGCGCAGTCAAACATCAGCAACAACAACAACAACGTTACGCCCATGAGCCTCGATGGTTCATCGTATGCGCGCGAAAACCAGTAGCAGCCTACCTTTGCTCCGTACGAGCCCCAGCGCGGCTCCATAAGCTTCATGTCGCGTCAGCAGCCTTCACCTGGACAAGAAAAGATATTGGACGCACTTCAGGTTCAGTCGCAGTTCCCGCACGTTCTGAAACTTCAAACATCAACACCTTTCGACAAGAAGGATTTCTATACCTGGTCATTCGAGTTTGAGCTGATGATGGAAGGCGCGCAGATTCTTGGATTCTTTGACGGGTCCCTGCCATACCCGACACACGGAATACAATACGACAAGCAGCAGTACACGTATCAGTCAATGATGGCTTACACGATCTTGCTAAGAAACGTAACTCCAAACCAGCAGCAGAACATTCAGTCTTATCGGGGATATGGCAACTCCGCCGAGCTCGCGTACAACCACTTGAAGAACTGGTCTCAAGCAACAGACAGCGTCAATCAAAGTCGATTAATGGCACAGCTGACAATAGTCAAAATGAAACCGGGTGAAAAGGGAATAGTCAATATCAGTCGTTGTCGCGAATTGCGCGACAAACTCCTTCGATGCGGAGGATCGATATCCGAAGAAGCCTTCGTCACAGTCGTCATCTCCGGTCTTGATCTTCACTGGCGCTCCACTCACGCCATACTCCGAGCTCATGGAAAAATCTCAGAAGCAGCACTGTGCGCCGAAATACACGCCAAGCAACAATACATGGACATGCACGAGGAGCGGCACAAGAAGTAAATGTCAGTGCACGAATTTGCATTCCACACTCAACGGCGCTACAACAACAACAACAACCGGCATCAACCAAAACCCGTACCTACGTTTTGTCATCTTTGCAAGACATCAGGGTACCCTCGCACACATTGCCCGAATCGACAGCAGCCAACACCGCCACAAAGTCAACTTCGTCTTTCAAGCAGCCAAGTAGCATCCACACAGGCGCACCCCACAAGTCGGACGAAGTCTTCAACTACCTCACCGACACAACCTTCACAAGGAGCAAGAAACATCGTGAGCTACATGGCAAAACTGTCAGATTCCTGCAACACCGAATCACCACCACACTACTCACCAGAAGAACTGCTCGATGAGAGCACTCCTCGCCGTGAAACAGTGGAGCCGAACCCGACATACGCAGCCATCGCTCAGAGCGAGCCGTCCGGGAAGGACACTTGGTTCTTGGACACTTGTTGCGGACAACACATGTGTCAGAATGAGAGAAGTGAATGGACTAGGAAAGAGTTGGGTACAAATGGTAAAGCCTAAACTTACTGTACCTCAAAAGAACTACCCCCCTACAGCGTAAACCAACTATAGCAGATATAACATTTGACACACCCCCATAGGCAAAGTGGGGGAGAACAAGGGGTCACAAGACTAGTCAATAAAGACAAAGCAAGCTCAGGGTGGATCACAACGTCACCACACTCACTGATCACAAGCAAAGAGCCACAGGGCCATTTCACATGCAGAGGCATATATGCAACACAAACATCACAGTGATCTCTACCTAGCAAAGCAAGCATGCAGGTATATATATATAGATCACAATACAAGCAAAGCCTACAGCAAGTGAGGAAAGGTGGGCACAAGCCCTAGCATAGTGCAGAAACGCTGATGATCACCAGACTGAAGTGCCTTGGTGAATATATCAGCTGTGTTGGCCTGAGTGGCCACGTAAGCAAGACGAAGCTAACCACGCTGCTGCAACTCTCGAGCCAGGACGTAACGCAGAGCGATGTGCTTCGTTCTGTGCTCCAGTATGTGCTCCTCACACAAGACAATGGCAGCCTTGCTGTCGACGTACAACACTAGAGGAGAACAAGGCCGCTCTCCCAACTCGGTCAGCAGGTAGGTGAGCCAACGTAACACCTGTGCAGCCATGGCTGTGGCGTAGATCTCAGCCTCACAACTGGAGCTGAGAACTGAAGACGAGCGTGTAGAATGCCAAGAAACTGAACCCGAGCCAAGGCTGAAGGTATAACCCTATTACGACCGCTGAGTAGCCTGGTCGTCAACCCAAGAAGCGTCTGAGTGCCCACTAAGAACAACTGAGCTCCTCCCTCCAAGCATGAGCCCCATGCCTGATGTACTGCACAAGTAGCGCAGTACCCTCTTAGCAGCATCCATGTGCACCTTTCGATGACGACCAGGAGCCACTTAGTGAGCCAGAAGGCCAAGAGGGTATGCGAGGTCAGGACGAGTGCAAGTCATCACGTACATGAGGCAGCCAACTAGCTCTAGGTAAGGACCACTTGGCTCTACGGACTCGTCCGAAGGTGCAGCTGAGAGCGAGTGACCTGTAGCCAAAGGAGTCGGCTGTGCCGAGGACCAAGTGAAGCCGAAGCGCTAAAGGACCTGCTGCACCATGTGTGACTGAGTCAGTGTGATGGTGTGCCGTGCTCTGTCCCGGGTGATCTGCAAGCCAAGGTAGCTGCGCAGTTCACCCAGGTCTGTGCACGTGTGTCTCTTCTGCAGCTCCGACTTCACCAGGGCGAGAGCCTCAGTGTCAGCAGTGACAAAGACCAAGTCGTCGACGTACACGAGGATGTAGAACGTCGGCAGCGAAGTGTCTGTGCGCAGAAACAGCGACGCGTCAGCAGTAGAAGGCGCGAACCCAAGAGCCGCAAGTGTAGTCCTCAGTGTGTCGTGCCACTCACGTGGCGCCTGGCGGAGACCGTAGACCGGCCGTCTGAGGCTCCACTGGGTACCAGAAGGGAACGACCCAGTGAAGCCAGGAGGGCGGCGCAGCCAGATCTCCTCGTGAAGGCTGCCCTGTAAGAAAGCTGTGATGGAGTCAAGAGAGTGAAGCTCGTAGTCACGCTGAGCGGCAACGTGTAGTAGCACCCGAAGAGTGGTCATCTTTGGGGTGGGGGAGAAGGTCTGGAAGAAGTCTACTCCCTCTCGCTGACTGAAGCCTCGAGCAACGTAACGAGCCTTGAAGACCGGCGGAGAACCTGGCAGCCGCTTCACCTTGAAAATCCACATGCCACTGACGATGTTCGCCCCAGGAGGGGGAACCTCGTCGACGTAAGTACAAATGGAGTTCTAGGATGCCATTTCTGCGTCCATGGCTGTCTTCCACTGAGAGGAGTACTCACCCACGATCGCCTCAGCGTAAGAGCGCGGGGTCGGGATGTCTGGTGCATCCGGGTCTCCCTCAGGTGCAATCAGCATGGAAACGAGTTGAGGTATAGCAGCAGCAAAGCACTCAAACTCCTCCTGCCTGTCCTCAAGGACGTCCGTGCGAAGAGCACACTCACCCCTGGCGGACGGAGGACAGGCAGACTTAGACTCAGCAACAAGACTCGCGGCGTAGTCTAGACGACAGTGAGCAGCAAAGTCGACAAGCTCAACAACTAAGGCAGACGCAGCAGCGGACTCAAAGGAAGGGTCAATGACAGTAGTGGCCAGGAGACGCGTGACAGTAGGACTAGCAGGACGAAGAGAGCCATACTTTGGGTCAGCAAGGGTAGGAAGAGAAAACGCAGGAGGAGAAGGCAAAGGGACACGTAGAGGAGCAGTGGAACGACGAAGCGTCATCTGGTGCGTGCCTGGGACAGCAAGAGGAAGCTGACGCGGGACACGACTACCAGTGCAAGCAGCACGACCGGGCGATGCAGGACGAGACTCAGGCAACACAGGACGAGACTCAGGCCCACGACGCTTCGTAAGACTTCTGTTGGACCAGTATATGGAGAAGGACTAGGGAGTGGCGAGGCAGGCTGTAACTGTGACCGTGACTGGACAGGCGAAGGACACTCTAAGGAGGGAGCAAGACAAGGAGCAAGGGGCCGACCAAGAACCTGCTAAAGGAGCGGAACGAAGTACGTCCGCGGTCGTGGAGTGCCCCCAGAACCAGCAGAGACTGTCAGAATGTTATTGTATACATCACTTTATAACTGCCTGCAATGTAGACTTAGTGTAGTTATCTTGCTTGTTAGGTGGTGCACCTTGCTTCTCTTCTTTCATATTTGTACCCTTGAGCCTATAGTGAAACCATCCTTTCTCCTTCTCAACTCTCTCGATACTTTTCCTTACCCTCGAACTTAACTACCAAGTCACCTAAACTTATGGCTCCTAAGCCCACCCATACTTAGTATCTCAACATGGTATCAGAGCGACTACGCTCTTGGCCTGTGGGCCCCACGTGCTTCCGCTGCTTTCTTGTCTGTCGCGCGCCACAAGGCGCGCAACACTTTTTTCTTCCCGCCACGCGCTCGGGGCGCGTGGCGGTTTTCCGCCCGCCGTGCGCCCCGGACGCGCGGCGTCTTCCTGCCCCGTCGCCGCCCTTCTCGGCCCCTCACGGCCTTTTCGCGGCCCCGTCGCTGCTCCTCTCACGGCCCCTCGCCCTACCCTCAGTGGCCCCGTCGCCACACTTCGCGGCCCTGTCGGCGCCCCATCGTACCCTGTCGCCACTCCTAGCGGCCCCGTCGCCGCCCCTAGCGGCCCCGTCGCCGCCCTTCTCGGCTTCTCGCGACCCCTTCGCGGCCCTGTCACCACCCCTTCTCGGCCCCGTCGCCGCCTTTAGCGGCCCCGTTGCCGCCCCTAGCGGCCCCGTCGCCGCTCTTCACGGCCCCGTTGCCGCCCCTAGCGGCTCCGTTGCCGCCCCTTTTGGCCCTGTCACCTGCTCGTCACGGCGCACCCCCCCCTGGCCGCCGCCTCTGCCTCCCCTGTGCCCGTGCCTGCTTTGCAGAAGCGCGCGGGCCTGCCTTGCAACAGCAGCTGCCCCTGGAGCAGCCACCTCAGCAGCAGCAGCCTCTGGAGCAGCCGCCCCAGCAGCAGCCGCCCCTGGAGCAGCCGTAGCTGCAGCAGCCGCCCCTGGAGCCGCCGCCCCTGGAGCAGCCGCCACTGCAGCAGCAGCCCCTGGAGCAGCCGCCCTAGCAGCAGCCGCCCCTGGAGCAGCCGCCGCTGCAGCAACCGCCTCTGGAGCCGCCGCCCCTGAAGCAGCCGCCCCTGGAGCAGCCGCCACTGCACCAGCCGCCCCTGGAGCCGCTACCCCTGCAGCAGCCGCCACTGCAGCAGCAGCCCCTGGAGCAGCCGCCCCAGCAGCAGCCGCCCCAGTAGCAGCCGCCCCTGGAGCAGCCGCCGTTGCAGCAGCCGCCCCTGGAGCCGCCGCCCCTGAAGAAGCCGCCCCTGGAGCAGCCGCCACTACAGCAGCAGCCGTTGGAGCAGCCGCCCCAGCAGCAGCCGCCCGTGGAGCAGCCGCCGCTGCAGCAGCCACCCCTGGAGCCGTCGCCCCTGAAGCAGCCGCCCCTGGAGCAGCCGCCACTGCAGCAGCCGCCCCTGGAGCCGCCGCCCCTGAAGCAGCCGCCCTTGGAGCGGCCGCCCCTGCAGCAGCCGCCCCTGGCCACAGGAGCAGCAGCCACTGTAGCAGCCGCTCCTGGACCTGGTGCAGCCGTGGGGGGGTGGGTATGGGGGTGGCGGGTGTGGGGGTGATGAGTGTGGGAGGTATGGGGGTGGCGGGTGTGAGGGTGTTGAGTGTGGGAAGGGGTGCGGCAAGGGGTGTGAAAGGGGTGTGGGACAGGTGAGGGAGGTTGAGTGGAGGTGGCCGCCGTGAAGTCAGCAGCTCCAGTCGCCCGTGAGACCGTTGCGCTAGTCGCCCGTGAGACCGTTGCTCTAGTCGCCCGTAAGCCCGTTGCTCCAGTCGCCAGTGAGTCAGTTGCTCCTGCCGCTCGTCTAGCCGCGGAGTCAGTTACTCCAGTTGCCCGTGTGCCACTTGCTCTAGTTGCCAGTGTGCCAGTTGCTCCAGTTGCTCGAGTGTCAGTTGCTCCAGTTGTGTAGTGTGCCAGCAGCTTAAGCTGCCGCCCACCACCTCCTCTCCTCTCATAGTCCCTCCTCCTCCTTACTTGCCCTCTCAGTCTGCTGCGCTCTGCTTGGTGTACCCCTTTCGGGAGTGTTTCTGCACATGGTTCTTCACTACAGGCAATTAGGGGGTGTGTCAGAATGTTATTGTATACATCACTTTATAACTGCCTGCAATGTAGACTTAGTGTAGTTATCTTGCTTGTTAGGTGGTGCACCTTGCTTCTCTTCTTTCATATTTGTACCCTTGAGCCTATAGTGAAACCATCCTTTCTCCTTCTCAACTCTCTCGATACTTTTCCTTACCCTCGAACTTAACTACCAAGTCACCTAAACCTATGGCTCCTAAGCCCACCCATACTTAGTATCTCAACATAGACAGCACTGGAACCCCTAGCGGCAGCTCCAACTCCTGCAGCACCACTAGCAGCCCCAGTAGTGCCAACTCCAGTACCCCTAGTAGCACCAGCTCCAGCCCCACCGTCGGCTCCAGCACCAGCAGAAGGATGAGCGGCAGCGCCTCTAGCTCCAGTCCATGCACCACCACCAGCCCCAGCAGCACCTCCAGCAGCACCAGCACCAGCAGCACCTCCAGCAGTACCACCAGCAGCTCCAGCACCTCCAGCAGTACCAGCTTCAGCAGCACCCCCAGTCCCAGCAGCTCCAGTACCGCCTGTACGAGCACCTCCAGGACTAGAGGCTCCAGCACCTCTAGCAGCACCAGGGCCTCCAGCGGGCGGCACCTCAGCGCGAGGAGCTCCACTCCGGAGGCTGCAGCGCCTAGCGTACCACTCACGCAGCCGCTGTGGGGAGGGAGGCTCCAGCCGCAACACGGCACCCGCACTACGACCAGCCCCAACTCCAGAAGAATCCCCAGCTCCAGTAGCCCCACGCCGGAGGCTGCAGCTCTAGGAGTACCACTCACGCAGCTGCTGTGAAGAGGGAGCGCCACCAGGCGCAGCACGGTCAGTCTCAGAACCCCTAGCCTCAGCACCCCCAGGCTTAGCACCCCCAGTCTCAACACCCCTAGGCTCAGCACCCCCAGCCGCAGCACCTCGAGGCTCAGCACCCCCAGCCGCAGCACTCCCAGGCTCGACACCCCCAGTCCCAGCACCCCCAGGCTCAGCACCCCCAGTCTCAGCACCCCCAGGCTCAGTACCCCTCTTAGGACCAGAGTCGACAGCTACCTCGACAGGCTAGACAGGGTCTACCGGGGGAACACATGAGGGAGCAGGACCCTGGGGAGGGAGGGGGTCTACCGAAGGGACACCTGAGGTGAGAAAGAGGGGGGGGGGGGGGAAGCGGGGCAGTGCGGTAGGGGAACAGACGGTAAAAGGGTACTGACTTGTCAAAAGTGACGTCATGAGAGGGGAAGACATGGCGCGAGGTGGGGTGGTAAAACTGCCAGCCAGGCGCGTCAGGGACAAAGCCAAGGAAGACACGGGAGGAGAGCTTGTCCGCGGATGTGTCGCGGACAAAGGCTCGTTATCCCCAGACCCGGAACACCAACGCATCACCAACCTCCCCCGTCCAACGCAGTGTGGGCGAGGTCTCCGGAGCAGGGACACGGGGCCAGAGGTTGAGCTGATGCGCAGCGTACTGCACTGCAAACGGCCACAGGAAATGGGGGGCAGCCGCATGGATCATGGAGGTACGAGCGACCTCCATGACTAAGCCAATGCGGCGCTCAGCAACCCCATTCTGCTGTGGAGAGGCCGGAAGCGTAAACAGCTGGCGGATGCCGTGCTCCGCACAGTAGGCTGCCAAGAGGTCGGAGGAAAACTGACCACCTCTGTCAGAGTGCAGACGCAGGATGGGAAAGTCCTACTGGAACCGGTCGCGGAGCTAGAGACGAGCAGCGCTGATCCAAGGGATCAAAACATCAGGGACCCCACCCTTGGTGTGCAAGGGGAAGACCGTGGTGTAACACGTGTAGTCGTCGACGACCAGCAGGAAGTACCGCTCGTGGCCCTGTCCACGGACGTGGGCTGGGCCCCACACGTCCAGGTGGAGAGTCTGCAGGGGAGCCTCTCTGGGAGGGAACGAGGAGGAGTGGGAGGGAACGAGGAGGAGTGAGGAGTGCCGCGCTGCCGCCCCTCGATACAGGGAAGACAGGGAGGAGCAGGCGAGGGAGGGAGGGGAGGGAGAACCCTGGGAAGACCATAGACAAGGTACGGGGAGCGCATGCCACGAAGGCACTGCACTGACAGGTGACCAAGGCGGTGGTGCCAGAGGACGGTCTGGTGCGACAGGGTGCGACACGAGCAGGGGGCCGACAGCTGACCTGACGCTAACGCAGACGCAGCTACTTGAGGGGACTCAGTGGTCAGTGTGTGCAGGTCCAACCCCGGCTGCCGAGTGAAGATAGCCAGGTGGCGACCCGCCCGAGCACACGTACAGTGGGTCACACGCTCATAGGCAGGAGTGAACAGGTGAACACCCCCGTCCTGGAGAGCAGAGCCCGCCACCAAGTTCGTAGAGAACGAGGGGAGGTGAAGACCCGATAGGGTGCCGGACGGGACCGCAGGACAAGGGAGGATAGTGGAGGAGGTCGCAAGGACCAGGCCCCCAGAGGGGTCAGCGAGGGAGACAGCAACAGGCTGAGCTAGCTGCTCAAGGGCAGTGCGGTCACGAAAGAAGTAGCGGGAAGCACTCGAGTCCAGTTTGAAGGTGTGTAGTGCCTCAGTAGACGCAACACCAGCAGGCGCAGACGCACGAGCACCTGGCGCAGCAGACTCACTAGCACCTAGAGCAGCAGCCTCACTAGGACCTAGAGCAGCAGATGCACTGGCACCTAGAGAGGCAGCCTCACTGGTCCCAAACCCTGGGTCGGGCGGTACACGCAGGAAATAGTCACCCTCAGCACTATTAGTCAATGCATACATAGCACCAAGGATAGCATCAAAATCAAGAGCAAAGATATCAATGTTCTTTTTAAGTAGATCAGCCCAGCGGGGCAGCTCAGAGGCATCAGGGAACTGCTCGCGCCAGGCGTCGTCGAGACGAAAGAAGCAGCGCTGCGCCGTGTGGAACCTCCCACAGGTCTGGCCAGTGCGGTCACCTGTGCGGATGATGAACGGGCAGGTACCTCCACCCCCAGACCCCCCACGCTGAGAGTACCACTCACGGAACTGCTAGGCGACGGGGTCTTGCTGGGACGCTGCTGCTGCTGCCTCTGGCCACCGCCAAACCCCCCACGCTGCACCGCTCCACCGCGCCCGCCACCAGCTCCACTGCCTCCACCACTGCCACCACCACCCCCGCCACCCCCACCACCGCCGCTGCCACCATTCCCGGCTCCGCCACTGACCCCCCCACCACCAGCACCACTCCCACCACCGCCACCACCCCCACCCCCTCTACCCCCTCCACCACCGCCTCCCCCGCCGCCACCTCCGCCACCCTTGCCCCCCTTGCCCTTGGCGCCCTTGCGCCTCCCACTGGGAGCAGACGCAGCCCCGACCCCCTCAGCACCGAGGTAGTCGACAGCAGCAGTAGATGCAATGGAGGGGAGAAGGGGGGAGGGGGAACATCACTCAAAGAAGGGAGTGCGAGGGTCGCTACAAGAGGCACCTACAGCTACAATACTAGTCTCAGCTGCAAGGAGTTCCTTCTCGAGCAGGTCGACAGTGAGGTCGGTGGGGGAGAGGGCGAGAAATTGGTCCCTGACATTGCGAAGAGAGTTAGGGAGGCGAGTGACTAGGTGGTAGAGTGTGAGGTACACCGGGGGAGGGTTCTTGGCGAGGAAATCGGGGGGAAGCGCGGCACGGTAGCGGAGATCACTAGTACGGAGGTGAGTGATGAGGTCAGCTACAGTGGCAAAGGCAGACAGATCTGGGAAGAGATAGGGCAGCGAGAGATGGCCTATCGCAGCAGTAGCAAGGGAGGAGTAGCGTGCAACTACAGCATCGTACAGCTCCTTAGCGGTCTTATGCTGGCCAAAATGCTCGCGCTCATCTAACGGTAGGTGGCTGCGAACGGCTAGGCGAGCCTGAGCGTCACGGGTCTGCCACTATGAGCGAGTCGTGCTGTCAGCAGGAGCAGCAGGTGCGGGAGCGGCGCCGGACGTGTGGTCAAACAGGGAAACATCGTCCTAGGTAGTGATCTGGAGGAATAGGTGCAGGTCATCAAGCCAAACTTCAAACTTAATCGGACGGCCCTCAGCGTCAAAAGTGAGAACAGTAGGAGTGGCCATAGTGGCAGTAGCAGCAGTAGGAGCAATAGCAGCAGTAGCAGTAGTAGCAGTATCAGTAACAGAAGCAGCAGGTGCTGCAGGTGGTGCACAGTAGGGCGGCGCTGTTAGAGACTAAGGATCGAGTCTGTGAAGATTAGGAGCCTAAATTTCTCAAAATCGTTGGCTTGAAATTCTGGACAGAAACCGCGACTTCACAAGAAACGTTGTCGACGAAAAGTGCACTGTTAGAATCGTCTCAAACTCGAGTATGTTATAGCCCTTGTTCGTGGCTATCATTCCCAAGTTGAATCGTATCGAAAGGCGGAGTAAATCTTGAGCTATGCTTTACGGCGCACCAGGGGGTATGCTGCCACATAGAAATTTAAATTCACTCACAATAGTTTCACAAGTTCACAAGAGTTGCACACAAGAGAGTTAGAGTAGCACTAAACCAGGTAGGAGGAAAGAAGAGGACGAGAGGGAAGAACCCAAGGAGTCCCCAACCAAAGAAAACTCCATGCCACACAATTCCCTTCCCCATAGGCAACCCAACTTTGACCTTTGTCACTATCCCAACCTCCACAATCCACCTCAACCCAACTTGGCCACACTTGCCAACCTGGTTTGGTTTCTCCCAACCTATTGGCAGCAACTACAGTAGTAGTGACGAGTTTCCCAACCCCCAAAAGTCTATTGAGTCAACCCCACAACTCTCCATGGTCACCACAAGCAAATATCAAAAGCATACGAACTCCAACGTTCGTAACTTTCTTGTTCGTGCTCCGATTGAAGTGATTCTTGGTTCGTCGGAAAGCTCTTGAGCACTGGAGTCACTTCAGATATCTGCTCAAGCCAAATAACATTCACACACACTCAGAAAATCCAAACCACAGAAAAACAAAAAATTCTTGCGCACGCTCATTTCACACATGCAACGCACGAACACATGATGGGAGGCAGAGAGACGTGAATGCAAATGATAGCATCACATAACAAACTCCCCCTCTGGCTGCCAACCATCATCCCACATGCCATAGCTCAAGCATGCACCCTCAATGCACACTCATCCCAGCAAGCTTCATGCCCTTCCAATGCTCAGGTTCTGCCAGGCGTTTGGTGAGAATGTCAGCCGCCTGCTGCTGGGTCTTCACAATCTCCAGCCGCACCTCCTTGTCCAGGAGCTTCCTTGTCCAATGCCACTTTGGCCTGATGTGCTTTGTCAAGCCATGAAGACAGGCATTCTTTGCAAGCTTCACCGCCGACTCATTGTCACAGAAAATCACAGTCGGCTCCCTCTGACACACTCCAATTTCCTCCCACAAACGCCTCAGCCACACCACCTCCTTTGCCCCATGATGAAGGGCCATGTACTCGGTCTCACACGAGGACAGCCCCACCTCGTTCTGCTTCTTGCTGCGCCAGCTCACTGCACCACCTCCGAACAGGCACACATAGCCTCCAATGCTGGTGCCATCCGCTTTCACCGAGTTGAAGCTAGCGTCAGTGTAGCAGGTCAGGAGCATCTCCCCCTTGCTCAAATCAGCTGCACCCCTCTGCAGCCTCTGCCTCACAGCACTGTACTCCAAACCCACTGATACCGTTGCACTCACATAGCGGACCAGCCTCTTGGCCGCTTCCAGCTGCTCATGACTGGGGCGTGCAACCACACTGGCAAGCCTGGATGTAGCAAAGGCAATGTCAGGCCGTATGTGGTTAGCCGCATAGTTGAGTGCCCCCACCATGGAGTGAAACAGCTTCCTGTCACTCTCACCCACCACCTCCTCATCAGCACAGGGCTCCACTGTGAACCCTGAAGGCAGTGGGGTGGCTGGCTTCCCTCCATTTTGCAGCCCATACTTCTCGGCCAGCCCCTCACAGTACTTCCTCTGGTGCAACCTCAACACTTCCTTGTCAAGGTCCCTCTCCACATGCATACCCAGGTAGTACTTCACATCTCCCATCTTGGAACACTTGAACTGCATCTCCAGCATCTCCTCCACACGCTCAATCATTGCAGACGACTCAGAGAAGAGCAGGATGTCGTCCACATACACCAGGAGCATGAGAAACTGCTCCTTCTCTTGTAGCAAAAACAGGCTGTGGTCACACTCACTCTTCTTGAACCCCCCAGCCAGCAGTGTCTCCTCTAGCTTGTTGTACCATGCACGAGGAGCCTGCTTCAGGCCATAGATGGCCTTCTTCAGCCTGCACACCCTGCCGCTCCCATCATCCAAACCCTCAGGCTGTAACATGTACAGCTCCTCCAGAATGATCCCATTGAGGAAGGCGGTGGTGATGTCCATCTGCTTCACCCGCCATCTACGGTTTGCTGCCATTGCCAGTGACACTTTCAATGTTGTGCCTTTCCCCACAGGAGCAAAGATCTCGTCATAATCCTTCCCCTTTGTCTGCTGAAACCCCTTAGCCACAAGCCTTGACTTGTTGCGGGTCAGCTCCCCATCAGTTCCGTACTTATGCCTGAAGATCAGCTTGGAAGAAATGGCCTTCTTCCCAGGTGGCAGCTCACACAGCTCCCACGTCTCGTTCTCCAGCAGAGAGTCATACTCCTCCTTCACACTCTGCTTCCACTTCTCAGCGTCGGGCCCGCTCAATGCCTCGGCTAACGTCTTGGGCTCAGGGACGGCTGCCCAGTAGCAGTGTGCTATCTCATCCTCATCACACTGCTCAGCCACACTCCCAGCCCGTACTACCTTTGGCTTGCCAAAGCTCGGATAGGTCAGCCGGTTAGGAGGGCGCACTTCCCTCCGGGGACGGTCAGCCGGACGCGCGGCACCTTGTGGAGCACCTTGCTGCTGCTGCTGCTGCGGCTGCTGCTGCTGCTGCTGCTGCTGCTGCTCCTCCACCTCAGGTTCTCCCCCATCCTCAGTCACCCCAGAAATCTCCTCCTCTGAGACAGTGACCTGCACTTGCCTCGAATGCCGCTGCACCTCATCAGCCTCAATGATCAGCGGTGTAGTGGGAAGCTTCTGCTGCTGCTGCTTCCACTCCTTGTAGTACTAGGACTCAAGGAACTCCACATCCCTCGACACATTCAGCTGCTGGCTGGTCAAGTCCCAAATCAGCCAACCCTTGTGATCCTTAGCAAGCCCCAAGTGCACACCCCATCTCCCAGAAGCTTCCAGTTTTCCCCTCTTCTCCTTCGGCACATGAAACACCACCATACAGCTATAAGTTCTCAGCATGTTGACTGCAGGCACACTCCCATACCACTTGGTGTAGGGGACCCATTGCTTGTCCCCCACAGTCGCCAGCACCCGGTTCTTCACAACAACGACCTGCCGCAGTGCTGTCACCCAAAACGAATCCGGCAGCCCTGCACGCCCAAGGAGAGTGCGAGCACCTTCCTGCAGGGTCCGGTTGAACCGCTCAGCCACGCCATTCTGCTGAGGGTTGTAAGGCACTGTGAGCTGATGCTGGATCCCCTTCCGCTTCAGCTCCTTCTCGCTATTGAGCAATTGCCCGAGCCGTCACTGTATCGAACCGAAACAGGAACAGTAAAACGGTTATTAGCTGTATCGTTTCGTATTCCTTGTACTCTTATAAAAACCCTGTATCTCCGTGCTAGAAATCAATCTACTTTGCCCTCACATACCAGCACAATGTGGTTCAATGCTTCTCAATAAAATGCTTCTGCAACTACAACATTCGTGCCCAGAGTTTAGCCCTGCAAAGATCCTAAGGGCTTTTGTGAGCCCAACAACATCAACCCTAGACACCTTGTCACATGGTGTTTAGGGTTGATGCACTTCAAAAAAAAGCATCAACCATAAACTCCTTGTCGCATGATGTTTCAGGTTGATGCGCTGAAAAACAGGCCATCCGTTAGGGATTTAGTTTTGTGCGTGACAGCCCTAAACTGTTGGAAACAAGTGATTTAAGCACCTCTGTCGCATCAAAACATTAAGTCGTATGAGAAACTGAACGAGAATGAAATGACTAAGAGAAAGTTGGGTACAAGTGCAAACCCTAGCAAGCTGTACCCCATATGTACTACCCCACTATAGCCTACAGTAGCTATGCCATATAAATCTGACACACCCCCATAGGCAAAGTGGGGGAGAACAAGGGGTCACAAGACCAGTCAAGCAAAGCAAAGCAAGCTCAGGGTGGATCACAAAGTCACCACACATTCCGAGCACAAGTTCAAGGCCACAAGGCCAGTTCACATGCAGGATTACATATATATATAAGGCTAGACAAGTAAGAGCAGGTGTATATATATATATATGCAACAGTACAAACAAGGTCAAGGGGTGAGCAAGTGAGGCAAGGTAGGCACAAGACCCAGCTGAGTACAAAAGCGCTGATGATCACAAGGCGCAAGTGCCTTGGTGAAGATATCAGCAGTGTTGGCCTCAGAGGCCACGAACGCAAGGCGCAGCTCACCACCCTGCTGTAGCTCACGAGCAAGGAAGTAGCGAAGAGCAATCTGCTTCGTTCTGTGCTCCAAACTCTGCTCTCGACACAAGGCCAGCATGGCCTTGTTGTCTACGTACAGCACTGGAGGAGAACGAGGCGGCTCTCTGAGGTCAGTCAGTAGGTAGGTGAGCCAGCGAAGCTCCTGTGCAGCCATGGCCCCCGCGTAGATCTCAGCCTCACAACTGGAGCCGAGAACAGAAGATAAGCGGGTAGCCCGCCACGAAACAGAGCCGGAACCAAGGCTGAAGGTGTAACCCTGTGACGACCGCTGCGTAGCCAGGTCGTCAGCCCAAGAAGCGTCTGCGTGCCCAGTGAGGACCACTGGACTCTGCCCTCCAAGCACAAGCCCCATGCCCGACGTACTGCACAAGTACTGCAACACCCTCTTCGCTGCAGCTATGTGCTTCGGTCTGTATCTCCTAGGAGCAACATAGCGTACGAGAATGCTAAGAGGATATGCAAGGTCAGGTCGTGTGCAGGTCATCAGGTACTTGAGGCAGCCAACAAGCTCTGGGTACGGGCAACTCGACTCTACGGACTCATCCGAAGGCAGAGCTGAGAGCGAGTGGCGAGTAGGCAGAGGAGTGGCCTGAGGCGAGGAGTACGTGAAGCCGAAGCGCTGAAGGACCTGCTGCACCATGTGTGTCTAAGTCAGGGTAATGGTGCGACGTGCTCTGTCCCGGGTGATCTGCAGGCCAAGGTAGCTGCGCAGTTCACCCAGGTCTGTGCACGTGTGTCTCTTCTGCAGCTCGGACTTCACGTGGGCAAGTCCAGCAGTGTCAGCTATGGCAAAGACCAAGTCGTCGACGTACACGAGGATGTAGAACGGCGGCAAACAAGTGTCGGTGCGCAGAAACAGCGACGGGTCAGCAGTAGAGGGAGCAAACCCAAGAGCCGCAAGTGTGGTCCTCAGTGTGTTGTGCCACTCACGCGGTGCCTGGCGGAGATTGTAGACTGATCGCCGGAGGCTCCACAGGGTGCCAGGAGGAAAAGACCCAGTGAAGCCAGGTGGGCGACGCAGCCAGATCTCCTCGTGCAGGCTGCCCTGCAAGAAAGCAGTGCTGAAGTCAAGAGAGTGCAGCTCATAGTCGCGGTGAGCAGCTATGTGCAGCAATACCCGAAGAGTGGTCATCTTCGGGGTGGGAGAGAAGGTCTGAAAGTAGTCAACTCCCTGCCGCTGACTGAAGCCACGAGCCACGTAACGCGCCTTGAAGACAGGCGGAGAACCCGGCGGCCGCTTCACTCTGAAAATCCACATGCCACTGACGATGTTCGCCCCAGGCGGGGGAACCTTTTCAACGTAGGTGCCTGTGGACTTCCAGGAAGCCATCTCTGTGTCCATAGCTGCCTACCACTAAGAGGAGTAGGGACCCTCTATCGCCTCCGCGTAAGAGTGCGGAGTCGGGATGTCAAGTGCATCCGGGTCTCCCTCGGGGGTAAGCAGTACGGACACGAGATGAGGTGAAGCAGCAGCCAAACACTAGAACTCCTCCTGCCTGTCCTCAAGGACGTCCGTGCCAAGGGCACACTCACCCCCGACGGACGGAGGACAGACAGACTAAGACTCAGCGAGAAGACTAGCAGCGTAGTCTAGACGGCAGTGAGCAGCAAAGTCGACGAGCTCAGCAACTAGGGCACACGCAGCAGTGGACTCAAAGGAAGGGCCAGTGACGGTAGTAGCAAAGAGACGCGTGATAGTAGGACTGCTAGCACGAAGAGAGTCCGACTCCGGGTCGGCAAGAGCAGGAAGGGAGGACACAGGAGGAGAAGGCAAAGGGGCATGCAGAGGAGCAGTGGACGGACGAAGAGACATACGGTGCGTGCCAGGGATAGGAGGAGGACGCTGACGCGAACCACGACCACTAGTGCGAGCAGGACGGACAGGCGACGCAGGGCAAGACGCTGGCTCACGACGCTCAGCAAGACCTCCAGTAGGACCAGTGTAGGGACAAGGAGCAGGCAGTGGGGAGGCCGGCTGTAACTCTGACTGTGACGGGACAGGCTGTGGACACTCTAAGGGAGGAGGAGGACCAGTAGAAGGCGGGAGACCAAGAACCTGCTGAAGGAGCGGAACGAAGTATAGCCGAGGCCGCGCGGCGACTTCAGACACAGCAGGGACAACACCAGTACCCCCAGCGGCAGCACCAGCGCCAGCAACACCTCCAGCTCCAGTACCTCCAGTAGCACCAGTAGCACCTTCAACAAGACCTCCTCCGGGACCGACAGCAGTAGCTTCAGCGCCAACACCCTCAGCAGCTCCAGCTCCAGTCGTACACGCAGGCCCAGCAGCTCCAGTACTCCTAGTACGAGCACCTCCGAGACCCACGGCACCAGCACCCTCAACAGCCGAAGAACCTCCAGCTCCAGCAGCACGGCTCCAGCGCCGAGCAAACCACTCGCGCAGCTCCCGTGGAGAGAGTGGCTCCTGCCGAGACGAAGCACCAGGAGAACCTCCAGGCCCAGCACCGCCAGACGCCAGACGAGCAGGCCAAGCTCCCTCAGGCTCCGCACCCCCAGGCTCAGCACCTCCAGGCGTAGCACCCCCAGGCTCAGCACCCCCATGCGTAGCACCCCCAGGCTTAGCACCCCCAGGCTCAGCACCCTCAGTGGTAGCACCCCCAGGCTCAGCACCCCCAGGCTCAGCACCCCTAGTAGTAGCACCCTCAAGCTCAGCACCCCCAGGCGTAGCACCCACACGCTCAGCACCCCCAGAGTTAGCACCCCCAGGCTCAGCACCCTCAGCAGCATCAAAGTCACGAGTAACCTCGACAGGCTCGACTGCGTCTACCTGGGACACTCCTGAAGGGGTAGGACCCTGAGGTGGGAGGGGGTCTACCGGGGGGGGACCTTGCACAAAGAAGAGCGGTGGAGGGGGGAGGGACGGAGTGCGGTAGGGGAAGAGGCAGTAGTAGGGGACCGGCTCATCAAACGTGACATCCTGAGAGGACAGAACACGGCGAGAGGTGGGGTGGTAGAACTGCCACCCTCGCGCGTCAAGAGGGAAGCCAAGGAAGACGCAAGGAGCAGCACGAGGGGATAGCATGTCCGCAGACACGGAACAAAGACGCCCGAGATCCCCAGACACGGAACGCAGACGCATCGCCAACCTTCCTTGTCCACAGCAAAGCTAGGGTGGTCTCCGACATGGAGACCCTGGGGTGAAGGTTGATCTGATGCGCCGCGTACCAAACCGCAAACGGCCACAGAAAATGGGGGGCAGCCGCAAGCATCATGGACGTACGGGCGACGTATGGGTCAGTGCACGAGGCATCCGGCAGACCTTCACGCTTCCGGACTCTCCACAGCAAAATGGGATTTCTGGTGACCCTGACCACAGACGCGGGCCGTGGCCCCACATGTCCATGTGAAGCGTCTGCAGCGGGGCCTCTATCGAAGGAAACTGGGAGTAGTGAGGGGCAGCCCGCTGGCGCCCCTCACTCCTCCCAGTATGTCGCCCGTACTCCTCCCAGTACGTCGCCCGCATGCATCATGGATTTACCGGCGACGTACGTGGTCAGCGTCCGTGGTGACCCTGACCACGGACGCGGGCCGGGCCCCACATGTCCATGTGAAGCGTCTGCAGCGGGGCCTCTGTCGAAGGAAACTGGGAGGAGTGAGGGGCAGCCCGCTGGCGCCCCTCGACACAGGGGACGCTGGTAGGGCGAGGCCCTGGAGGAAGGGGAGGGAGGGACCGGGGAAGAGCAGAGACAAGGACACGGGAGGCCATGCCTCGGAGATGAAGCAGGGAGGGGTGACCAAGGCGGTGGTGCCTGTCACTCAATATCATGGTAAGAGCATTATATTCTGTAACTGTGCTAACTGGGGTGTAGAAGCAGTGTAGTAATTGTTATTCAGTTTGTACATTATGTAGTTGGGACATTGGGAGAAGCGCGAAGTTGGTAGTATGGGGGATTGCAAGGCGCTGCGGGCACAATTCCAGGGCCCTCGAGAGACAGGAAATCTGGCACGAGGCCAATACAAAGCCAAGGCGGCTCGAGCCCAACCCATCACGCTGAGAATCTCGCGACTGGGTGGCCTAGCATAAGTAAGCCTAGCCTAGCATAGTACTCTTGTTCTCTCGTTTGTTTACCAGTGCATAGTGGACTTATGTTACCGTTCTAAGCTACAGCAGCCAGGTGACAAACGCCACTCTAGGTAGCCAGTTGTGGGAGCCGAATCTCTCACAAACGAGAGAAGTGCAGGCGACATGGATCGCCATGAGCTGCGCGAGCAGCGTACGTACTCACGGCGGGAGCGTTCACCGTCGCGGAGGAGGCGCGCATCGGAGCGCGGGAGGTCGCCAACACGCTCGCCACGCAGAGCAGCGTACCGCGCGGACTTGGTGACACCTACGGGCAGACACCGTGGTGATGATGGATCGGATCCGCGCGTCAGATCTGAGCCGTGGAGAAGGCCAGCGAGGAGCGATCCGTAGAATCTGCCGGAGGGACAGCACGGAGGACGCGCGCGCCAATACGATGGCGACGTCGACATGCAGTCGCTTGATTCAGCGAGTGAAGCGGACGAAGAAGAATACCATGAGGAAGCGTCAGAGGCGGAACGCGAGCTGCGTCGTGGCGCGAAAGAAAATGAAGATGCGACAGGTGCGCAAGGCGGCATGCAGCACGGCAAAATTGGCGAAGCTGGAGAATCCCCGACTGCGCGGGGCGACGAACATCCCAAGAGCCAAAACGGAGAAGATTCCCCCACTGCGCGGGGAGGAGGAAGTCAAGGAGAGGCGGAGAAGGATGATGAGGAACCAAGCCGACGCAACGGAACGCGGAAGCACGAGGCAGAAGGCAAGGCCGAAGAGCACTCACCAGTGAGGCGGCGTAAAAATGACGTGCCGCGAGGAAGCGCCAAGAGTGCGGAACGCCGGTCGAAGGCAAATCGGGAGGGCGAAGGTGGACGTAACGCGCATGCGGGTGTCTTCCGCTCGCCTGAACCAGGACTGCGGTATGAGCGCCGAAGACGTATGGCGACGGGTGAAGGGCAAGGGGCGGAGCGCGAGGATCATGAAGAGGAGGAAGAGTACGAGGATCGGCGCCAGAGAAGCCCGCGCGGAAGGGAGCGAAGGCAGGATGCAGAAAGGCGTGACAAGGAAAGAAGCCAGCGGTCGCCGAATGGTTCAAGAACAGAAGAAAGAGGATGTCGGCGAGGAGAGCCTGAGCGGCGGCACCAAGAGCGCGCACCTGCGTGGAAATCAGAGCGGCAAGATAGTGCAAAAAGGCGCAAAGAAGATCATGGAGATGAGAGGAGGAGGAGCCCAAGTCCGACAGGGCCAAGGAGGCCACGGCCATACGGAGAAGGATCTGGAGGAGCGAGAGCAGCCCGCAAGGGGCTGGAGCGAGTGCTGTACGGGACCAGTACGGGAAGCAGAGAAGAAAAGGGGAGGCAGCGGGGAGCTGTGCAGTCAGCTCGGGGAGAATCAGGAAGCTGGGACACAGGCAGATGGGCCACGACGGCGCAGCCAAGAGTGGAGGTACCGGTGCGCTTCACAGGGAATGAAGGGACTGGCCCGAGCCTGAAGAACTACTTGATGCAGATCAGCAATGTTAAGTACAGGTGTGACCGGAGCGGTATGGACCCTACCGAGTTCTTCTTAAGCCTGCCAAACACACTGGGAGGTGAGGCGGAGACACTGTACCGCATGAAAATCGGAGAATGGTTGAGGAGGGCAGAGGAGGATGGCGAGGACCCAACAGTACTGTTCCTGGATCGGGTGAGGAAGCAGTTTCCAGGGCACACGGCCCAGCGCATTAGGGAGTTCCAGGAGTTCAGGCGTCGAGATGAGGAATCACTTCTAACGTACTACGGGCGGTTGATGAACCTAGCAGAGGACGTGGTGTGCACTGACAGCAGTATGATCATTAGCAAATTCTTGAACGGCTTAGACAAGGGGCTGGCAGGAGGCTTGAGGATGCGAGTATACGAGCTAGGGGCTGAGGCGACACCTGAAGAGGTGTTTGAGCTAGCAGAGAGAGTGGAGTTGGCGTAGTGGAAGTACGAGGTGTACCTACCGAGGCCGACTGAGAAGAGGAACCCCGCTTGGGCAGCAGCAGCAGTGCCAGAGATGGGGGGAAGGGAGGATGGCCGAGCGGAGAGAGGAGCTGAGACACGCACCTGCCACCGATGCAAGCAGCCGGGGCATCTGATGAGGAATTGTAGGAACTGTGACACCTGCGGGAAGCCGGGACACCGCCGCAAGGACTGCCCGGATGCACCAACATGCAAAGTCTGTGGGAAGCGGGGGCACAAAGGGAAGGACTGTTACCAACGCACAGGGGGGCCGAGGAGGACTCCAGAAGACATAGAGGGTCAGATAGGCAGGCTACAGGCGCAGCTACAGGCAATGGGGAGGAAAAAGGAGAAAGAGGCAGGGTTATATGCCAGGGAAGACGATGACGAAGCAGAAGAAATAGAGGAACCAGAGCCGGAATACAATTTCATGGTGCTCCGCAGCAGAGAGGAGCTGGGCCTGCGCAGCGGGGGCAGGGATGGGAGAAAGGACCACATGACCAAGGAAAGGGGCAGACCGAAACAAAGGCCAGGGGAGAAGGGTGAGGAAGGAGAAGAGCCAGCGAGGCATCCCAAGGATCGGCTAGCTAGCCAGGCAACCGTGCTAGTGGCAGAGACAGGAACGGTGGCAGTAGGTGGAGAGATAGCAAAGACAGCAATCTTGGACACGGGAGCGCAGAGCGTGATGCTGGGAAAAAGGCTAGCACGGAAGCTGGGGCTGACCGAAGTAGGGCAATACATAAAGCGAGGAATGCAGGTAATGACCGCGGAAGGAGGCGAGCCCAAGTGGTTGCCATGTACAAGGGACCTAGTGGAAATAGTCCTAATGCCGGGGAGAGAGGAACAGACTAGTATACGGCTACAATGCGGGATATCAGACTCGGAAGATTTTGACGTGTTGTTGGGGACAGACCTGATATGGGGCGTGGGGATGACCATCTGCACCTGGAAGGAGAAAGTGAAGTTTCGGACGCAGTATTGGGTACGGGGGAGCAAGACGGGTGAGCTGCCTGTGCAATTCACTAAACAGGAGCCAAAAAGAGCGTACACGGCTGAGCAAGCGGGAAGCGAGGGGAGAGGGAGAGCGGGCCTAGTGGGTGAAGCAGCAATAGCTAATGCATGGCAGGAACCAATCAGGCTGGTGGAGCTGTTCGGGGGAATAGGAGCGGGGCTGGCAGCGGTGCTCAGAGCGGGAGTAGCGGTGAAGGAGTGGATATATGTGGAAAAAGATGGACAAGTGAGAAAGATGGCTGAACGACATGCGAAGAGACTGCAAAAGGAGCATCCTGAACTACTGGAGGAAGCAGTGATAAGCAAAGCAATGGCAGGGACGTTTACCGACGTGAGGGACGTGACACGAGAAGTGGTGAGGGGCTGGGGGCACGTGGATCTACTGGTAGCAGGGTGGGAGTGCCAAGCCGTCTCAAGAGCGGGGAAGGGAAAGGGGTTGGATGATCCAAGGGGAGCACTGCTAATTAATCTGTTGTGCATCATTGACTGGATCAGAGAAAGACAGGAGCAGGTGGTGTACCTACTGGAGCACCTGGACATGGAGGGGGATTGCCGGGAACCAGTCAGAAAGATCCGAGAGTTAGTAACACGGAAGCTGGGGAAGGGGGTAAGGTGTGACGCCGCCAGGCTGGGGGCACGGGCTCACCGTGTCAGAAGGTATTGGCAAAATGTTGTGACGGAAGAGCAACTGCAGAAGGAGCTGGATGGGATACGAAGGGACTGGAGCAGGACGGTGCAAGAGATATTAGAGCCAGGCAGGACTGCAGCGCCGGTGAAGAAGGGCAGGCACGAGACACAGTGCCCATGCAACAAGGTGGGGGCAGTACGCAGGGCCTGGCCGACATTGGTGGGGTACAAGGGGGCAGCAGGGTTTAGGAAGGGAGGAATGCCAGGGGAAGGCATGGTGTACGATCATAAGACGAAGAAGTGGGAGGAACCAACGGCACTGGAGCGGGAGCTGGCGATGGGGTATGGGGAAGACATAACCAAGGCAGCAGGGGTGACGGAACAGGAAAGGAGGAAAGCGTTAGGACAGGCCATGGACGGTCAGGTCATGCAGTGGCTGTTGCGGCGAATGTGGAGAGGGCTGGTGCTGGAAGGGGAGCAAAAACCGCGAAGGGAGGAGGAAGGGGTGAAAAGGGTGGGGGCATGGGCGTGTATGGCAGTTCAGGAAGAGCCAACGTGGGTTGTGGGTAATGCAATGAGCGAGCAAGGGAAGAAGGCAGTGCAGGAGGTGCTGGCCAGGTATAGGCATGCCTTTGCGTTTACCTTACAGGAGTTAGGAAAGTGCTCAGTGAAGGAGATGGAGTTGAAGCTGGTCACGGACGAGCCGGTGTTTCAAAGGAAACGGAGAATGACACCCGGGGATGAGGACATCTGCAAGGAAAAATGCAAGGAATTGATAGAAGCAGGACTGATACAGAGATCAGAATCGGAGTACGCAACACCGACAGTGGTAGCCGCACGAAAGGACCTGCTGGGAGAGGTGCTGAGCCGGCGTATGTGTTGGGATTACCGAGCACTGAACAAGGTGACAGTGCCCGATAGGTACCCAATGCCGATAGCGGAGGACATTTTCGACCGACTGGGGGCAGGGGAGATCTTTAGCACGCTAGATTTGAGACAGGGCTTTAACCAGATCAAGATCAGGAAGGAGGACGTGCGTAAAACAGCATTCCATGGTGCAGACGGGTTGTACGAATGGCTGTTTATGCCATTTGGGCTGAGGAACGCGTCAGCCATCTTCCAAAGGGTAATGGACAGTGTACTGAGGGGGCTGGAGTGTGCAGCATGTTACATAGATGACGTGGTGATATTCAGCAACAGTGAGGAGGAGCACGTGCGAGACGTGGAGCGGACGCTGAAGGCGCTGGCGGCAGCAGGGCTGACCTGCCACCCAAAGAAATGCAGGTGGGGGGAAGCGACCGTGCAGTACCTGGGGTATGAGGTCAGGGGCGGACAGATAGGGATTCAGCAGGCGAAGGTCGAGGTGTTGAATAGGCTGCAGCAGCCGAAGGACAGAAGTGGACTGAGAGCGGTGCTGGGTTTTCTGAGTTACTACCGAAGGTTCGTCCCTAATTTCAGCAAGCGTGCATCACCGCTGAATGGGCTGCTGAGAGAGGACAAAAGGTGGGAATGGGGGGCAGAGCAGGAAGCAGCTTTGAGAGACCTGATGGAGGCAGTGCAGACAGCAACGATTCTGCAGCTGCCCAAGGCCGACAAGCCCTTCTGCTTGTACACTGACTGGAGCAGCCAGGGTATGGGGGCAATCCTGTGCCAAGAACTGGACGGAGAGGAGAGAGTAGTGGCGTACGCGAGCAGAAGCTGTAACCCAGCAGAGGCCAAGTACAGCTCTTATCACGGTGAGGGGCTGGCTGCAGTATGGGCTGTGAAGCACTTCAGAGTATACCTGCAAGGGAGGGAATTCACACTGATCACAGATCATCAGCCGCTGCAGTGGCTGATGACTCACCAGGGGCTGACGGGGAGAAACGCGCGCTGGGCCATGACTCTGCAGGAATACGATTTCAAGATACGCCACAGGCCGGGGAAGACACTGCAGCATGTGGACGGGCTCTCGAGGAACCCGCCAGCAGCAGAGCCGGTGCACGCGCTGATGCTGCTCACTAGGCAAGGGGAGGAGGCAGCAGCAGAAAAGCAAGGAAAGAGGGGTCCACAGGACATATGGAAGGATCCCACGGCCCTGCGGTGGATTAAGGGGGAAACAGAGGAGAACGAACAGGTGATTGACAGGGTGAGAGCACGAGGGCACCACTACCGTTGGTACCAGGGACAGTTGCAGCTGCAGTCAGTGGATGGGTGGAAGCTGGTGCCTGCGCCGCAAGAGAGGGAAGGGGTAATAGAGGATGTGCATAGGAAGCTGGGCCACTTCGGGCATGAGCGCACAACTCAGCTGCTCAAGACCGGCTGGTGGTGGGAAGGGATGAGGAAGCAAGTCAGAGAGTGGGTCAGTGGTTGTGAAGGCTGCCAGAGAAGCAAGGCCAGCTTGACCCAGGCGAAGCAGGAGCTGCAATCACTGCCGATCAGAGGGTTGGGGTTTCGGTGGTCTCTGGACATAGCCGGCGAGCTGCCGCTGAGCAGGGGAGGACAGCGGTACATCCTACTCATGGTGAAGCATGCAAGCAAGTGGTTAGAAGTGTGTGCGTTGCCGAGCAAGGATTCCAGACGTGTGGCGAAGGCATTCAAGGGACAGGTGCTGTGCAGATTCGGGGCACCAGGGGAGGTACTCACCGATCAGGGCACGGAATTCAAGGGGGAGTTCCAAGCGCTGCTGGACGAGGCAAGGGTGACACACAGGCAGACATCAAGGTACCATCCTCAGAGTGATGGGCTGACCGAGCGGCTGGTGCAGACCTTGAAGCGGAACCTGAGGGCGTACGGAGAAAAGCGGAAGAGGGACTGGGATGAAGAATTAGACTGGGTGGCAGTAGGGTACAGGTTCGGGAAGCAGGCGTCACTAAAGGACTACTCCCCGTATAGACTGCTGTATGGAAAGGAACCAATACTGCCCGTGGGAGCACCAAGGGTACTGACGGGGGTGGTGAGCGTGAAGGGAGCGGAACAGTGGGTGGCGCTGGCAGAAGCACGAGCAAGATACATGAGGGAAATGCTCCCGGCTGCCTTGGAGAACTTGCACACGGCGCAGCTGAGAGATGCCCACAGATACGAGCAGCGACGGCAGCAAGAAGGCAGGAAAGCGAAGCCAGCAGTGACAGAGGGACAGGAAGTCTACCTGCGCAGAGCGAAGAAAGACACGCTGGACGTGGGGCTGGGAACAGAGAGGTGGAAGGTTAAAGAGGTGAGAGGGTCAGGGGTGCTGGTGCTGGAAAATGAGAGAGGAGAGCGGGCAATGGATCACCAGACGGACACGGCGGCAGTGAAGGAGAGACGGCCTCAGCAAGAGGGTCCTGTGACACGTGCACGGGCAGCCCGAGCACGAGCACAGGAGGGGGCATGGAGTGGCTGAGGAAGGGATCACTGTGCAAGGAGAGGAGGAAAAGGGGACTGAGCGCAATAAGGCAGGAACAAGGGGAGCGAACAGAGTAATGCAGGAACAGGGCGAGGGTGAGAGGCAGTAAGGGAAGGGACTCCGACAGCTGTCACTGAATATCATGGTAAGAGCATTATATTCTGTAACTGTGCTAACTGGGGCATCACAAAAAACCTTGATTTTTGAAGGGGGTTCGAAGGGGGGTACAGTTCAGGTGTTTTGGTTGGCGAAGTTCCGAAGCCAGATCGCGACCAATCACGGAATGAATTCGGAACGCGTTTGTTTGTCGAAGTCGAAATCGAATCCGCGACTCCGGTACATTGCCGGTTTTTTTAAGCTTGCCAATTTTGTTCTGAATTTGTAACTGGTTTTGTAAGCTTTGAATTCCCTGAAATGTGACTGCATGAAAATATGCTGGCCATTTTATTACAAGATAAATGCATCACATTTGATACTTCTTAAGGAGATAGATACTGTCCAGATGGAATGCCTTCACCACATGGACGTGGCGGAGCAGCGCTTCAATGGGAATCACGGAGTACGCGTACATTCCTGTCGTCCACTTGAGGCGAAGGCATCCTGTTGCTGTATCCTCTCCGCTTGCATTCCAATATCTAACGTAAGCCAGCTCCTCCCTCTCTCCACGTATTTTGGTATGGAACAACAGAAGCAACCTTGCATACCACTCCTCTCTCCGACCATACCTTACACCCTCCACTGCAACATCCGAGTACCATGGCTTCTCAAAATAGTCAGGGGTCGCTCGAACGAAGTGAGACACTCTTGAGAAGCTGGCGTCGTCTGCTGCAGGGATTGCCAGCGATGCATGGGCCTGCATAACAGTTGATGTTAGTCATGTATGATACGAGCCAGCCAAAATGATGGTTGATTGCATAAACTTGCAACTACTTACTCGAATCTTGGTGACGCATCCTGCATAACGCATAAGCGCATCCTTGAGGGCAGCTTGGGCACGAGGGTGTTGCTTGGCCCACTTCCTTGGAAACCAGTTGGTAGAGGTGGATTCTTGTGACAACTCCACAGGGAGGGAGTATGACTCCTTGATGAGCGTCCGTGTGTCGGTCTCAATCGCCTGCCAACATATGCTATTGATATTATTACATTCTGCATTCATATCCATGCAATTCAAGCACTAAACAGATTTACCTGCCGCATGGCGGTGTCCCGACCGGCAGGATCATCCACCGGCACCACATCCGGAATGCGCCTAGCATGGAACTTCATGATCTGCCCATCTACATTGCGCTTGTTGGACCGACGGTAGATCCTCTTTACCAACGGTCCGTGCAAGTGCTCGAACATGTTGGTGCTGAATTCAGTCACATGACCCGCCCGACGTATGGAGTCAATGTAGTGCGACATGAGATGTGTTTTCACAAGGCACCAAGAGGATGGCTGCTTTGGAAACGCAGCCTGCAACTGCTCAACGAGCCTGATGGGAGTGGGAGATGACAACACATGCATTCACAGAGTCTACTTATTCATATGCTTTTCCTATTCCTGATCCTTTTCATCAAAGTTTAGCAGCAACATCCTCACAAGATTGCCTACTACAAGAGCACATTTACAGTAGCCAAGCATACATCCCATGCACAGGGATTTACATGCGTGATATTATTACCGAGAGGTCATCTTCTTCAGCTCCCGGAGGGACCGCTCAGTGTGCCCCTGTGGCTGGGAGCACAGGATGTACCAGCCAAGATAGGCACGAACGGCATCCATCTGGGGCTGGCGAAGCAGACCTGCAAAAACAAACACCATGACCTGCAAAGAACGTGGATAGCAGCAAAGGGGAGGGTGAGCACAGATGGTGTGAGGAGTGGAGCATGACGGACAATGGCAGCATGAGCAGACTGCTTGAGGGTTTAGGCCAGGACAAGCAACAGGGAATGGAGGGTTTATACCTGCATGACGGCCCTGTGCTCATAGGCCGCCACACATGCGCCGGTCTCGAAGTAGGCGCTCTCCGGCAGGCGCATGTGATTCAGGCGCGTGCGGTCGCGAATGAGAGACAGGCGCCTGCCCATACACATCAGTTCAGCGGCGCCAAAAGGGCAGAAACAGGTCAGTAATAGGACAGAACTTATGGTTTGAGTAATTGTGACCAGGAGCAACGAATCCAATCCCCAAAACACTGACCTGTCCATCTGCTTCACACGCCGCTTCTTCATCTTGCGCACGACAGCCACAATGTGGCTCATGATGCCTAGGTCCGCCTGGTGCATGATGTCAGGCATCACCACGAGGTAGGGATTGCCCCACGCGGTCCCTGGGACATCCCACTTCCAGAGCACGCACTGGAAATGGGGATGTGGTGGGGAATGGAGGAGAGATGTACGTGAGAGTGGATAGGTAATCTAAACCACAAGTCGGGTGAGTTCAATGGGGCAGAGCACATCTGGCAATTCATGACGGGGCGGGCGAGAGCATAGACTACTCATGGGCCGGGGAAACAGGTCACTCACCTCAACAGGGTAGGTAGAGTAGGCCTTGCACGGGTTGTCCTGGCTAGTTGTCGTCCCCGCCGCCTCGTTAACGATCCATTGCTGCTGTTCAGGCGTGCGCGGCGTGTTCTGTGCCTTGACAGCACTCAGATGCTCCTGTTGTAGCACGGGGCCGAGGGATGGGATAGAAAAGGTAAGGGTGGTAGCTATGTGGGTTCGCTCAGGCGAGCCACAAACGGGAATGTAATTGAATGCGTGCAGATGGCATGTGACCTCACCTTTGCAGCATAGCAGATGCTGCACGGCATCCGCGATCCATGCGAGAGTGTGCAACTGATTTTGCCGCTCTCGGGGTAGTCGCACACCCAGGCGTACAGCAGGGGCCGCACGGTTTGCCAATCTCCGAAAGGGTCCCTGAGACGGAACCCGCTGCAAGGAATGGAGTGAGTGGCAACATGCATTCAAGGTTGCGGCTTTTAGGGAGGAACGACGAGGGGCAAAGGGCCATGCTACATACAGAGAGGGTTTGCATACCATGCAGGTGGTGAGATGATGTCTTAGCAAGATGCAAACCGAGTACGGACCTGGCGATGCCATCAAGAAGCGGCTGCAGCACGGTGATGACGCAACGCTGGAAGAGCATCACCTTCTCCACGGCAGACATTGCAGATGGGGGGATTGGAAGGAGGGCAAGTAGTGTGTGACCGGCTTTCCCCCATCGCTTGGCCTGGGCGATGTTCGCCAGCGTCATCATGAGCGGCCACGCCTTTTTCCGGCCGTTGTTGCTCATGTGCGTCACATCCGAATATAAGATGATCCCCCCCACAACTTCGGACCAACCGAAGTGTTCCTGCAGTGCACGACAAAGCGGCAACGGACACACGGTTTAACACTCAAGATGCTCTTGAGAGATCAGTGCTGCGATGGATGCATGACTCAGGATTGGGTTTGGGGTGGCAACGTGGTCTTTCCTTACCTGAGCATCATTCCACCACGTTCCTGTTTCGGGCGTGGTATAGCGACGGCCGCCTGCGTCAGGGTCCTCATCTACACGCGCCTTGAGCTTGAAGCCGGGCGCGTTGTTGGGATGTCCAAACATTTCAGCGAATGCCTGGTGTACGGTGGCGAAAGCAGGTGAGAGGAGAGGCATGGTTCGTGGCGGAGAAGGTGGGTGTACGGTTAATACAAGGATAACTAAGTACATGCAAACCCTGTGTGCCTCATCATCATTTCACGGCCTTGAATGCAAAGTCGGCTTACCTGGGCTGAGTTCTGGAAGAGCAAGCGCTGTGGTGGATGACCGACAATCTCGAAGGTCGCCACCGACCATCCGCGATTGAGCCCTGCCAAGCGCTCCAACTCGAACCGCTCCAGATCCTTACAGTTCCGGAGCTCCGAGTTCACAAGAGGCGCAAGGCCGGGCTCTACGACTAGCTGAAGCAGGCCGTTGATGTCAACCTCGGCCATTCCCATTCCGCCATTCACGCGCCGGACGAAATGCAGTAGCTTCAACGCGAGCGGATTGAGGGGCATGGCATTGCTCTGTCCGGAGATGACGGTTGGCGGCGCGGCATGACTCCCTTCGGGCCGGCTCTCAGGATGGTCAGTCGTCTCAGCCGCAGGAGCTCCATGCCGTGGTTGATGTTCATCTTCAGGAGGCCCCTCGTTCACGTCGTTGGGAGTTTCGTCAACGTGAGCATCAGGAACGCGTGGAGGTCGGCTCACACTGACGGCGTTGGATGCGTTAGACGCTGGTGAACCGGGAGCGGCTGGAGCGTCCAACAGAATGTCGTGGACGAATAGCAAAGCGTGAAGACCGGCGGTCGGTGCAGATTGCGTGGGCCTCGCCACGGCGGATATTCCTTGGCAAGGGGTCCGCCGTGACTTATGACCACCATAAACTTGGGCGTTGGGGAACCATCTGTTGCAGAACTCGCAAACGACGCCTGGTAAAGAGCCCATCAATTACGGATCCGTTGTAGAGTCGAGACCTGGCCTATGAAGCTACTACCCGTGATGAAGCTTGTGAACGCATTAACTACCCCGTTCAAGAAGTCTGTGACAGCTACACGATCATCGCCAATGCGCGCACTGTGGTGGGCGGCTTGTATCACTGCACGACTGGCACTTGACGCACGCGCTAATGTATATGACTAGCTAACGTTGTCGAGCCGCGTGGTCGTTACCAGGCACGATACAGACCGCCCATAGCACGGGCCGTCTGCCCTACAAGGCGTGTCGCCCCCGTTTACAGCGACCACGACGTGGCCAGGGGAGATGCACTGGATCTTAAGTCTCATGGTCGTGTGTGTGATTCGCAAGCAAGGCAAGAAGGACGTGCCTATTGAGTCTAGAACAAGTGTTTATGAACTGTGCGTGAGAGTCGAGGAGGATGAGGAAGAGCGGGAAGAGATCCGTTTGGATCTCTGATTGTGTCGCGAATCGATATAGCCTCAAAATCGGAATTACGTAGGTGAGCTATAGAGGCGTCAAACAAACCTGGAAATGCATATGTACAGTTACAACTTAACAAGAAACTCGTATCATTCATAAATAGTAAACATTCATATCCTTGGGACTGTTCTTGAACAATCCTTACTCGATAACGATACGGGAACTACCCGGTAACTCCATGCCGTAACGTATGATTGGTGCTTGGAGCAAATACATATATCGTGCCGCACCGTGAAGAACGAATATCCAAGAATGGATGGCTGTCGATAACGCATCTACGCTTGTGCGTTGGGCCTGTGCTTCATACCACTCCTTCTAAGCACCTTGTGTAATGTCTGTGCAAGAATGGATGACAATCCAACACCATACCACAACGGATTCACCAAGTCGCGCAACGCGGAGGCCTGAACGATGCATCGTCGCACAGTCTAAACATGGCTGTCGATAATGCATCTACGCTTGTGCGTTGGGCCTGCGCTTCATACCACTCCTTCTAAGCACCTTGTGTAATGTCTGTGCAAGAATGGATGACAATCCAACACCATACCACAACGGATTCACCAAGTCGCGCAACGCGGAGGCCTGAACGATGCATCGTCGCACAGTCTAAACATGGCTGTCGATAACGCATCTACGCTTGTGCGTTGGGCCTGCGCTTCATACCACTCCTTCTAAGCACCTTGTGTAATGTCTGTGCAAGAATGGATGACAATCCAACACCATACCACAACGGATTCACCAAGTCGCGCAACGCGGAGGCCTGAACGATGCATCGTCGCACAGTCTAAACATGACTGTCGATAACGCATCTACGCTTGTGCGTTGGGCCTGTGCTTCATACCACTCCTTCTAAGCACCTTATGTAATGTCTGTGCAAGAATGGATGACAATCCAACACCATACCACAACGGATTCACGTTTGTTATTATTGATAATCGTGTTAGAATGACGTCCGCTGGCCCTAAACCATTGTGGCAAAGCCTAAAAGTGCGCAGTACATCTTTCCTAAGTAATAATTCAAGACGGTCGTTGTGTGTGTGACGTGAGAATCACCGATTAACTTACCCCAACCCCGTACAAAACCAGTTGCAACTTAGAGTTTGATGAAATGCGTTGTTACTTTGCAACCGAAAACACTGTACTTTGCAGGGATTTGACTAATTTCGCACTGTAGGTTTCACACCAGGTTTACCCTTTGTTGTGATTGATGTGTTGGCAACCGTCATTGGCCGACGCATCTCAAACAATTCCCCCCGCAACACAGTCATCAGCCAAGAGGTACTTCAGCCATTGGGCGGCTGAGATCGAGCGGAAGGTGGGTTTATGCTAGGGTGGCTACACGTACACCGTCCAATGTAGCCTGATAGGGTTACATTTCTCTCTCTAGTCTCGCAACTCACCCCAACCACCCTCGTGCCCCACCCACCTGCTTCCGTCACTCCCTGGGCCAACACTTTGACGCTGCTCGTTGCCTTGACACACGCCTCTCCAGATCGGCCTTAGCGCGAAGCATAGTGGCTACTATTTCAGACTTAGTTGAAGCGGCTGTTTTCGTAAACACATAACAGTGATAGACGGCCGATTATGCCTTCGTGGGATTCAGTAGCAAAACCCTTTCGCAACCGGCTCAACCCTTCCGTGCGATTTGCAACTTTGCTCTTCCTACGATTACCATGACACGTGCAACACGTAACCAAGCAATGGAGGAGGAACAGGTCGGCCGCCGCGCGACAAGGGGGACGTCTAAACAAATCGATAGGGAGAGTGGTGGCGGCGCTAAAAAAAACAATGCGTCCGTCGCTCGTGGCATTGGGCCGAAAAAAGCGGCGGCAAAAAAGGTCGCGCGCGGTCAACAGGAGGCCGGCAAGAAAGCGGCAGACAAGGGGCCTAAACCAACGCCACGCAAGCGTGTTTCTACAGTGAACAAAGCTGCGGATGGTGCCTCTGCTGGAACCGAGCCCGGTCCGAGTAAAGACGGCACCACTGGCGGCAACGAAGATCCGGGGCGAGGGAGCGCGAGTCTTGCACTCCCGTCGGCGGAGATGGAGGGTTCGGCGACAGGGGGAAATCACGGAGGCGATCCTCGCGCCGAGCATGCCGCAACCAAGGAGTCCGAGGAGGCGGCAACGCAACACCATCTGACGCTGCTCCAGACGAGCGTGGTCGAAGTTTCTGCAGCCGTACTGGATAAAGACAAGGTGGCACAGCACGAGTCGGTGGGGCTGGTCGGTGGCTCTCCTCCTTCAGGTGGACGGGGAAGGCGTAGGCAAAGGAAGAGCGATGGGGAGGAGGATGATGACACCGCCGTGCCCGGGGACCTCACCACGCGAGCGAAGAGGCGCCAGACGACAGGTAGTGCTGACAACGCCGGAGGCGCGGAAGTTGACACACCGCGAGGCGCCAAGGAAGCTAGTGGCAAGGCGGGCGGTCAAGCATTGCGCCAGAAGGGCCGCCCCGCAGCAAGAAAAGCATCTGGCGGAAGGAGAGGCAAGAAAGCAGCGACAGGAACGAGGCCGAAACAGGGCGATGAAGACCCCGGTGATACGGAGGAGGAGGAGGATGAGGAGGAGGATGCGGAGGGAGAGGAGGATGAAGAGGAAGCGGAGGAGCAAGACGCGGATGTCGGGGAGGATGCTAAAGATGAGAATGATGGCGGGGAGGACGAAGAGGAGGAGGAGGAGGAGGAGGAGGAGGAGGAGGAGGAGGAGGAGGAGGAGGAGGAGGAGGAGGAGGAGGAGGAGGAGGGGGATGAGGAGGAGGAGCAGGGTGACGAGGAGGAGGAGGAGGAGGAGGAGGAGGAGGAGGAGGAGGAGGAGGAGGAGGAGGAGGAGGAGGAGGAGGAGGAGGAGGCATCAGAGAAGGAGGAGGAGGAGGAGGAGGAGGAGGAGGAGGAGGAGGAGGAGGAGGAGGAGGAGGATGTGGCGCCAGGGAAGAGACGGGGCGGGCGGCGGTCGGGTGAGTGGGACAGGGAAGGAGGGGGGCCGGACTCGCCCTTCCCGAAAACGCGGGGCAGCTGACGCTGCGCGCGGCGAAGCAGCGGGCAAACCGAAGGCGCGTAAGGTGAAGGTCGAAAGTGAAGGGGTTGGTAAAAAGCAAGGGAGCCAGGGTGCAAAAGGGGATGGAGGAGGAAAGGGTGGCCGCGCCAAAGGGGTTCGAGTGGGTACCGACAAGAAGGAACCTGCCGGTAAACGTCGCAGCGTGCGCCGAAGCACCCCGCGGAAAGGTGGCAACGAGAAGGCGCAGGCTGCCCCAAAACCGAAGGGACAACAGAAAGGTGAGCATTGTGTCCAATACAACTGGCGTGACGTGTTAAACAATCTGCTAAACCGTCCCAAATAACACCCTTTATTCACATTGTTTCTCTCCTGCAGGGAAGGAGAAGGTTGACGAATCTGCCAAGCAAGGTAAACCCTCTTGTCTCAAACCAGTACAACCCTAAACCCGATCTAGATTCAAACCTTTCTGAATATGCATGCATGTCTGGCCCCGCCTTGAAACCGATCGACTCCAATTTTTATTTTCCCACTCCCTCTACATCTCAGCCCCTCGCGTTACAGGCATTGGGCCGCCCTTAAGCGTGCAACGAATGCATCTAACGAAGGCTGCCGGGATAGCGAGTGTTACACCGCTCTCGTCCGGTGCACCAAGGTTCTACACGCCATGGGCCGGCCCCAGCAAAGTCGCTGCGACGGCACCCGGCGCGCCAAGAGGAGAGGAATCCGAATCCCCTCCACCCGTCCCCGTCACGCACTCCTCACTCGCCTCACCCTCGTACCCATTTCGGCAACTCCACGCTTCTCCTGTCCGGGGCAGGGCGGTCTCCCCCATCGCCGGTCCTTCGCGCGGGCATCACGCAGGCACTTATGCCAATCCCTTCCCTGAGCTCCCCTTTTCCCGCCAGCGTGATAGTGTGAGGGCACACGGGACTGCTGCAGAAGACGTTGATACCCTTGGCCAGAGGGGGGATTCTTCACACCCTTTTCCTCCGCTCATGGGTGCCCTAGGTGAAAGTGAGGAGCACGAGCAGTTTGTTACACGGGAGGAGTTCCAGGCGCTGCGGTCTGAGATGTACGCCATGTTTGCACAGCTCGGCCTGCGTCGTGGAGTACCTGCCAGCTATGTCGGCGGGCCGGCAGCCCTGCCTATGGCTGGTACCCCGCCGCCGATGAGCGCCGTGGACAAGGCACGAGTGCTAGTGTTGCAGGAGACAAACCCATTCCCAGTATGTGGCGGGCCAAATGGGGCGGGTTGGGGTTGACGTGGCAACAAGGTCGGGGTTGGGGCTGACGTGGCGGGTTCGAAGGGAACACGGGAGCGGCGCGTGACGAGGCGACGCGTATCAGGTGGGTGGGGGGTGACGTGGCATGGGGTGGGTGGGTGTGACGTGGCAAGTGGGGCGGGTTGTTGGTGAACGTGGCGGATGCAAGTGCGTGTGACATGGCAAAAGGTGAGGGTTGGGATATGACGTGGCGGTGTGAAAGGGTGCAAGGGAGTGCCGCATGACGGAGCGAGGCGTTTCAGGTGGGTGGGGGGTGACGTGGCTCTTGGTGGGGGGTGTGACGTGGCTCTTGGTGGGGGGTGTGACGTGGCAAGTAGGGCGGGTTGTTGGCAGATGCAAAAGGGTGTGGCGTGGCAGAATGGGAGGGTTGGGGCTGTCGTGGTGGTTTGGAATGGTACACAGGAGCCGCGCGTAACGAGGCGACGCGTGAGAGGTGGGTGGGGGGTGACGTGGCATGGGGTGGGAGGGTGTGACGTGGCACGTGGGGCTGGTTGTTGGTGAACGTGGCGGATGCAGGAGGGTGTGACGTGGCACGTGGGGCTGGTTGTTGGTGGACGTGGCGGATGCAGGAGGGTGTGACGTGGCGGAAGGTGAGGGTTGGGAAAGACGTGGCGGATGCAGGTGCGTGTGACGTGGGGGAAGGTGAGGGTTGGGGATGACGTGGCACCCTACAAGGGTACACGTGAGCGGCGCATGACAAAGCGAGGCGTTTCAGGTGGGTGGGGGGTGACGTCGCTCTTGGTGGGGGTGTGACGTGGCAAGTAGGACGGGTTGTTGGCGGATGCAAAAGGGTGTGGCGTGGCGGCATGTGAGGGTTGGGCCTGACGTGGCGGTTTGGAATGGTACACAGGAGCGGCCACTGACGAGGTGACGCGTAAACGTGGCCAGGTGTCGGCCTGTCCGAGCGTCCGTGCAGTAGGTCACCCGCTGACGCGCAGGAGTGAACTAGTGAACCCCCGCATCCTGTAGGTCAGCACCACTCACCAAGTTTGTAGAGAACGAGGGGAGGTAAAGACCAGACAGGGTGCCAGAGGGGGCCGCCGGACACGGGAGGACAGTGGAGAAGTGAGCAAGGACAGGACCCCCAAAGGGGTCTACAAGAGAGACTGCAACTGGCCGGCCAAGCGGCGTGAATATGGTGCGGTCTCGAAAGAAGGAGCAAGAAGCCCTCAAGTCAAGGGTGAAGGTGTGGGAGGCCGAAGCCGATGCAGTTCCTGAGAGAGCAGACTCACCAGCACCTGAGGGAGCACACGCACGAGCACCTAGAGCAGCAGCCTCGCTAGCACCTAGAGCAGCAGCCTCACCAGTACTTAGAGCAGTAGTCTCAATGCCCGGGTCGGGCGGAAAACACCGGTAACAGTCACCCTCATCACTAATAGTCACAGCAAACATGGCAGCAAGAATAACATCTAAGTCAAGGTCAAAGACAGCTACTCTCGCCCAAGACAGCTCGCCCCAGCGGGGGATCTCAGTGGCCTCAAGGAACTGGTGACGCCAAGCGTCCGTCAGGCGGCCAAAGCAGCGCTGGGTGGAGTGCGCACCCCCGCACTGCTCACCCGCGCGGTCGCCGGTGCGTAGGATGTAGGTGCACGGACCAGTACCCCCACCCCGCTGGCGTGCAGCGTACCACTCACGGAGCTGCTGAGGGGGGGGGATGACACGAGTGCGCTGCTGCTGCTGCTGCTGGCGCTGACCACCACCGGAGCCGACCCTCTTGCAGCGCCACCCCGACCAGCTCCACCTCCTCCGCCGCCGCCTCCTCCACCGCCGCCACCTCCGCCACCTCCGCTCCCACCGCCACCACCGCTGCCGCCTCCACCTCCACTGCCGCCACCGACACCTCCACCCCTGCCACCACTCCCACCACCACCCCCACCCCCTCCACTGCCTCCACCGCCACCTCCGCCACCCCCGCCAGCCCCTCCAGCACCCTTGCCCCCCTTGCTCTTGCCGATGCGGCGTCTCCCGCTCGAGGCAGACGCAGCGCCGACCGACTCGAAACCAACGAGGCCGGCCGCAGCAGCAGAGGCAACAAAGGGCAAAAGGGGGGAGGGGGAACACCCCTCAAAGACGGGGGTGCGAGGGTCACCACGAGAGGCTCCTACAGCGACTATGCTCTTCTCTGCTGCTAGGAGGCCCTTCTCGAGGAGGTCAACAGTGAGAGTGGTGGGGCAAACTGAGAGGAAGTGGTCCCTGACTACGCGAAGGGAGTCAGGGAGCCGGGTGACTATGTAGTAGAGGGTGATGTACATGGGGGGGGGGGTTCTTGGCGCAGAACTCAGCAGGAAGCACAGCGCGGTAGCGAGTGTCACTAGTGCGGAGGTGCGTAATGAGGTCAGCGACTGTAGGAAAGGCAGCAAGGTCAGGGAAGAGGTACGGTAGCATGAGGCGGCTTAGTGCAGCAGTGGCAGGGGAGGAGTAGCGCGCAACTACAGCGTCGTACAAGGTCTGAGCACTCTTGTACTAGCTAAAGTGCGCCCGCTCAGAGGTAGGCAGGTGGCGACGCAAAGCAAGACGTGCAGCAGCATCGCGCGTAGCCCACTGTGAGCGAACAGTGGCGTCAGCATCAGCAGCACGGGCAGGAGAGGCACCAGAGGTGAGGTCAAAGAGGGAGAGACCGTCTGCCCTATCGCACTGTAGGAAAAGCTGCAGGTCATCTACCCAGACGTCAAAGTCAATGGCACGACCCTCAGCGTCAAAAGCGAGGACACTAGGGGTAGCCATGACAGCAGTAGACTAGTAGCGCGAATAGTGGGGTAAGGGCAGTGCAGTGACAGAGGCGCTGCTCTTACCGGACAGGGCGGCTCGGGTGGCTTGGCGGGAACTGCAGCTCGGCGGCTCGGCGACTCGGCGGCTCGGGCGGCTCGGGCGGCTCGGCGGCAACTGCGGCCCGGCGACTCGGCGGCTCGGGTGGCTCGGGCGGCTCGGCGGTACGGCGGCTCGGGCGGCTCAGGTGGCGTGGCGGCTCGGGCGGCTCGGGTGGCGCTGACGGCTCGGCAGTAGCTCACCACTTGGAGTTGTCGCTCGAGCACCACCACCATTGCTTCGCTGCTGGGGGCATGGACGTCCTTCAATATCCTCCATGCCTTCGGACCACATTCAGCTTCCTTGATGAGATGCTTGATGTGGTGCAGCTGGTTGGATGAGAGGCATTGGGAGAGAAGGAAGAATCCATCCTTGGACCGGCGATCCCATTCTTTGGTCGCTCCTTCGCTCGTAGGCCTCTTCAATTCTCCATCCATCACTTCAAGCAGCCCATAATGGTTGAAGAGGAGCTCCATCCTGAAGCTTCATGATGCCCAATCATCCCCTTAGTTGAAGGACATGTAACACAAGGTGGCACAGGTCCAATGCTGATCCTCTGCAAGCCGCTTCGTTAAAAAATCTGCAGGTTGCTTGGTAGTGTTGAAGTAGTGCAAGGAGACCGTGCCCTTCTTCACCTCCTTCCTCACCCAATGCCATTTGATATGCATGTGCTTGTTCAGCCCATGGAGCACACCATTGCGAGCCATTGGAATTGCTCCTTGGCTGTCACAAAACACAGGTGTAGGACCCTCTTGCTCCTGCCCCAACTCCTCAAGCAACGTCTCATCCGAACCACCTCCTTCACCCCATGAAACAACGCCATGTACTCGCTCTCCGTTGATGAGTGAGCTATCTCCCCTTGCTTCTTACACTTCCAACTCACTGGACTCCCTCCAGCACAGCATACATAGCCACCATGGGATGTTGCATCACTGGTGTCACTTGCCCAGGTAGCATCCGTGAAGCACGAGAGGTACAAGTGTCCACACCTTGCAGGTGCACCGGTCTTCGTGCTCACCTACTGCTCTTACCAGATAGGGCGGCTCGGGCGGCTCGGCAGCTCGGCGGCTCGGCAACTCGGCGGCTCGGGCGGCTTGGGCGGCTCGGCAGTACGGCGGCTCGGCACCAACTGCGGCTCGGCGACTCGGCGGCTCGGGCGGCTCGGGCGGCTCGGCGGTACAGCGGCTCGGCAGCAACTGCAGCTCGGCGGCTCGGCGACCCGGCGTCTCTGGCGGCTCAGGTGGCGCGGCGGCTTGGGCGGCTCGGGTGGATCGGGCGGCTCGGCAGCAGCTCGGCGGCGCCGGCAGCTCGGTGGTACATGAGGCAGCCAACAAGCTCTGGGTACGGGCCACTCGGCTCTACGGACTCATCCGAAGGCAAAGCTGAAAGCGAGTGGCGAGTAGACAGAGGAGTGGCCTGAGGCGAGGAGTACGTGAAGCCGAAGCGCTGAAGGACCTACTGCACCATGTGTGACTGAGTCAGGGTAATGGTGTGCTGTGCTCTGTCCCGGGTGATCTCAAGCCAAGGTAGCTGCGCACTTCACCCAGGTCTGTACACGTGTGTCTCTTCTGCAGCTCGGACTTCACGTGGGCGAGTCCAGCAGTGTCACCAGTGGCAAAGACCAAGTTGTTAACGTACACGAGGATGTACAACGCCGGCAAAGAGGTGTCGGTGCGCAGAAACAGCGACGGGTCGGCTGTAGAAGGAGCAAACCCAAGAGCCGCAAGCGTAGTCCTCAGTATGTCGTGCCACTCACGGGGCGCCTGGCGGAGACCGTAGACTGGCCGCCTGAGGCTCCACTAGGTACCAGGAGGAAACGACCCAGTGAAGCCAGGTGGGCGGCGCAGCCAGATCTCCTCGTGCAGGCTGCCCTGCAGGAGAGCTGTGCTAAAGTCAAGAGAGTGAAGCTCGTAGTCGCGCTGAGCGGCTATGTGCAGCAGCACCCGAAGAGTGGTCATCTTTGGGGTGGGAGAGAAGGTCTGAAAGTAGTCAACTCCCTGCCGCTGACTGAAGCCTCAAGCCACGTAACGCGCCTTGAAGACAGGCGGAGAACCCGGCGGCCGCTTCACCCTGAAAATCCACATGCCACTGACGATGTTCACCCCAGGTGGGGGAACCTCGTCGACGTAGGTGCCTATGGACTTCCAGGAAGCCATCTCTACGTCCATGGCTGTCTGCCACTGAGAGGAGTAGGGACCCTCGATCGCCTCAGCGTACGATCGAGGAGTCGGGATGTCTGGTGCATCCGAGTCTCCCTCAGGGGCAATCAGCGTGGACACGAGATGAGGCAAAGCAGCGGCAAAACACTGGAACTCCTCCTACCTGTCCTCAAGGACGTCCGTGCTAAGAGCACACCCACCCTCGACGGACGGAGAACAGATAGACTCGGACTGAGCAACAGGATTAGTTGCGTAGTCTAGACGACAGCGAGCAGCGAAGTCGACAAGCTCAGCCACTAAGGCAGACGCAGCAGTGGACTCAAAGGAAGGGCCACTGACAACAGTGGCCAGGAGACGCATGACAGTAAGACTGGCAGCACGAAGAGAGTCACACTCAGGGTCAGGAAGGATAGGAAGAGAGGACTCTAGAGGAGACGGCAACGGGACACGCAGAGGAGCAGTGGAAGGACGCAGTGCCATCTGGTGTGTGCCTGGAACCGTAGGAGGACGCGGAACACGACGACTAGTGCGAGCAGTGCGAACAGGCGACGTAGGACGAGACGCAGGTTCACGACGCTCAGCAGGACCTCTAGTAGGACCAGTGTAGGGAGAAGGAGCAGGAAGAGGGGAGGCGGGCTGTAACTGTGACTGCGACTGGACGGGCAGTGGACATTCTAAGGGAGGAGAAGGACCAGTAGAGGGCGGGAGACCAAGAACCTGCTCAAGGAGCGGAACGAAGTACGGCCTCGGTCGCGTAGCGCCTCCAGAACCAGCAGGGACGGCACCAGTACCCCCAGCAGCAGCACCAGCACCAGCCGCACCTCCAGCTCCAACAGCGTCAGCTCCAGCAACCTCAAACGCACCAGCGCCAGTAGAAACACCAGTGCCAATACCCCCAGTACCTCCAGCTCCAGCAGCACTAGTAGTACCAACTCCAGCAGGACCGGCAGATCGAGCACCGCCACCAGCTCCAGCAGGACCAACTCCAGCAGCTCTAGCAGCACCCCCAGTCCCACCAGCTCTAGTAGCGCCAGTACGAGCACCTCCGGAACCAGCAGCAACAGTAGTGCCTCCCGCTCCAGCAGCACGACTCCAGCGCCGGGCAAACCACTCGCGCAGCTCCTGCGGAGAGAGTGGCTCCCGCCTCGACGAAGCACCGCCGGCGGCCACACGAGCAGACCCAGCGCCCCTAGGCTCCGCACCCCCAGGCTCCGCACCCCCAGGCTCCGCACCCCCAGACCCAACACCCCCAGGCTCAGCACCCCCAGTCTCAGCACCCCAAGGCCCAGCACCCCCAGACTCAGCACCCGTAGGCTCAGCACCTCCTGACCCGGCACCCGCAGGCTCAACACCTCTAGCAGCACCAGAGTCAACATCTACCTCGACAGGCTCGATTGCGTCTACCTGGGACACACCTGACGAGGCAGGACCCTGAGGGGGGAGGGGGTCTACCGGGGGAGGACCTAGCACAAGGAAGAGCGGCGGCGGGGGAAGGGGCGCAGCGTGGTAGGGGAAGAGACGGTAGTAAGGCACCGACTCGTCAAAGGTGACGTCCTGGGAGGACAGAACACGGCGCGAGGTGGGGTGGTAAAACTTCCACCCAGGCGCGTCAGGGGGGAAGCCGAGGAAGACGCAGGGAACAGTACGGGGGGGCAGCTTGTCCGAAGACAAGTTGCGGACAAACGCCTTAAATCCCCAGACCCGAAACGCAGACGCATCACCAACCTTCCCCATCCACCGCAAGGTGGGGGAGGTCTCTGGCAAGGAGACCCGGGGCTGAAGGTTGAGCTGATGCGCCGCGTACTGAACCGCAAACGGCCACAGAAAATGGGGGGCAGCCGTATGGATCATGGACGTACGAGCGACGTCCATGACCATGCCAATGCGGCGCTCAGCAATCCCATTTTGCTGTGGAGAGGCCGGAAGCGTGAAGGTCTGGCGGATGCCCTGTGCCCGACAGAAAGCTCCCAGACGGGCAGAGGAAAACTCCCCACCTCGCTCCGGGTGCAGACGCAAAACAGGAAAGTCGGAACCAAAACTCTCTCTGAGCTGGAGACGAGCTGCGCGGATCCAGCCAATCAACACCTCAGTGACGTCACCCTTGCTGCGCAAGGGGAAGACTGTGGTGTAACGCGAGTAGTCGTCAACCACCAACAGGAAGTAACGCTCGTGTCCCTGTCCACGGACGTGGGCGGGGCCCCACACGTCCATGTGGAGAGTCTGCAGCGGAGCCTCTGTTGGAGGAAACTCGGAGGAGTGAGGGGCGGCACGCTGTCACCCTCGACACAGGGGACGCAGGTAGGGGGAGGCCCCGGAGGTAGGGGAGGGAGAGACCGGGGGAGATAAGAGACAAGGACACGGGAGGCCATGCCTCGGAGACGAGGCAGGGAGGGGTGACCAAGGCGGTGGTGCCAGAGGAGAGTCTGGTAGGACAGGAGACGACACGAGCAGGGAGCAGACTCAGGACCAGACCTGGAGGCTGCAGCAAACACCTGACTCGACGCAGCTACCTGGCTAGACTCAGCAGCCGGAGGAGACTCAGTACTAAGGGTGTACAGGCTCGACCCTGGCCGGCGGGTGAACGTGGCCAAGTGTCGGCTTGTCCGAGCACACGTGCAGTGGGTCAACCCCCCTATCCTGTAGGTCCGCTCCACTCACCAAGTTCGTAGAGAACGAGGGGAGGTAGAGACCTGATAGGGTGCCAGAGGGGGCTGCCGGGCACGGTAAGACAGTGGAGAAGCTAGCCAGGTCAGGACCCCTAGAGGGGTCCGCCAGGGAGACTGCAACCGGCCGACTGAGCGGCGTAAGAGTGGTGCGGTCTCGAAAGAAGGAGCGGGACGCACCCGAGTCAAGGGTGAAGGTGTGTAAGGCCAAAGCCGACGCAGTACGTGAGAGAGCAGACTCACCAGCACCTGGGGCAGCAGACGCACTAGCACTCGGGGCAGTAGACTCAGTAGCACCTAGACCAGCAGCCTCACCAGCATCTAGAGCAGTGGCCTCAATGCCGGGGTCAGGCGATACATACAGGTAATAGTCACCCTCAACACTAGTAGTCGCAGAATACATGGCAGCAAGGATAGCATCATAGTCAAGATCAAAGATGGCAACCCCCGCCCTAGACAGATCTCCCAAGCGAGGGATCTCTGACGCCTCAGGGAACTGGCGACGCCACGCGTCCGTCAGGCGACCGAAGCAGCGCTGGGTGGAGTGCGGGCCCCCCGCACTGCTCACCAGCTCGGTCGCCGGTACGGAGGACGTAAGTGCAGGGACCAGTACCCCCATCGCGCTGACGCGCAGCGTACCACTCACGAAGCTGCTGAGGGGACAGAGTCACACCACTCCGCTGCTGCTGGCGCGGACCACCACCTGACCCACTCCTCTGCGCAGAGTCGCGACCCGCTCCACCACCGCCGCCGCCGCCGCCTCCGCCGCCTCCTCCACCTCCGCCTCCTCCGCCACCTCCGCCGCCTCCGCTCCCTCCGCCACCACCGCCGCCTCCACTGCCTCTACTGCTGTCGCTGCCGCCGCCACCCCCGCCACCACTCCCACCACCACCCCCACCCCCTCCACTGCCTCCACCACCACCTCCACCGCCCCCGCTAGCCCCTCCAGCGCCCTTGCCCCCCTTGCCCTTGCCGGTGCGGCGTCTCCCGCTAGGGGCAGACGCAGCGCCGACCGACTCGAAACCAACGAGGTCGGCCGCAGCAGCAGAAGCAACAGAGGGCAAGAGGGGGGAGGGGGAACACCACTCAAAGACGGGGGTGCGAGGGTCACCACGAGAGGCTCCTACAGCGACTATGCTCTTCTCTACTGCTAGGAGGCCCTTCTCGAGGAGGTTCTTGGCGCAGAACTCAGCAGGAAGCGCAGCGCGGTAGCGAGTGTCACTAGTGCGGAGGTGCGTAATGAGGTCAGCGACTGTGGGAAAGGCAGCAAGGTCAGGGAAGAGGTACGGTAGCATGAGGCGGCTCAGTGCAGCAGTGGCAGGGGAAGAGTAGCGTGCAACTACAGCGTCGTACAAGGTCTAAGCACTCTTGTACTGCCTAAAGTGTGCACGCTTAGTGGTTGGTAAGTGGCGACGCACAGCAAGACGGGCAGCAGCATTGCGTGTCACCCACTGTGAGCGAATAGTGCTGTCAGCAGTAGCAAGCGGGGCAAGAGAGGCACCAGAGGTGAGATCGAACAGAGAGAGTCCGTCCGCCCTATCGCACTATAGGAACAGCTGGAGGTCATCGACCCAGACCTCAAAGTCAACAGCACGACCCTCATCATCAAAGGTAAGGACACTGGGGGTAGCCATGACTGCATTGGTCTAGCAGGGAGTGATCTCACCAGTCCGAGTAAGTAGGGCCGGGGCGCGCCGGTAGGAACAGTAGCGGCTCGACGGCAGGGCGGCTCGGCGGCTCTGCTGCTGGGCGGCTCGGCGGCTCGGCTGTTGGGCGACTCGGCTGTCGGGCGGCTCGGCGAACAGAGAGAGACCATCTGCCCTATCGCACTGGAGGAACAGCTGGAGGTCATCGACCCATACCTCAAAGTCAACGGCACGGCCCTCAGCATCAAAAGTAAGGACACTGGGGGTAGCCATGATTGCAGTGGCCTAGTAGGGAGTGAGCTCACCAGTAGGAACAGTAGCGGATCGACAGTAGGGCGGCTCGGCGGCTCGGCGGCCGGGCGGCTCGGCTGCTGGGCGGCTCGGCTGCAGGGCGGCTCGGCTGCTCGGCAAGTGGGCGGCTCGGCTGCTGGGCGGCGCGGCTGCTGGGCGGCGCGGCTGCTGAGCGGCTCGGCTGCTGGGCTGCTCGGCGGCTCGGTCGCTGGGCGGCTGAGCGGTGGCAGGGCAAGTAGAGGCGGCGACGTGGCCGCTAGGGGAGGGCGACGGGGCCGCAGGTGACGGCGACGGGGCCGCAGGTGGCGGCGAGGCCGCAGGTGGCGGCTGCGTGGCCGCAGTTGGCGGCAACAGGGCCGCAGGTGGTGGCGACGGGGCTGCAGGTGGCGGCGGGGTGTCCGCAGGTGACGGCGACGGGGCCGCAGGTGACGGCGATGGGGCCGCAGGTGGCGGCAACGGGGCCGTAGAGGGGCCGCAAGGGGCCGCAACGGGGCTGCAGAGGGGCCGTAAGGGGCCTAGACGGGGCCGTAGAGGGGCCGCACGGGGCCTAGACAGGGCTGCAGCGGGGCCGCAAGGGGCCTAGACGGGGCCGCAGAGGGCCGCAAGGGGCCTAGACGGGTCCGTAGAGGGGCCGCACGGGGCCTAGACGGGGCCGCAGAGGGGGCCGCAAGAGGCCTAGACGGGGCGGCGACGGGGCCGTAAGGGGCCCAGACGGGGTGGCGATGGGGTCGTAAGGGGCCTAGACGGGGCGGCGACGGGGCCGTAAGGGGCCTAGACGGGGCGAAGACGAGGCCGTAAGGGGCCGTAAGGGCGCCGCGAGGGGAGCCGACGGGCGTCGCGAGGGGGCCGTAAGGGGCCGTGCGAGGGGCCGTAAGGGCGGCTTAAGGGTGTCAGAACATTATAGCTTATGCTTTTGTGTAGGCTGTAGTGGGGTAGCCCATATGGGGTACAACCCAATTAGGGTTAGTACTTGTACCCAACTCTTTCATAGTTCATTCATCCTCATTCTCATTCTCACATGGTATCGAGCAGGTTCCCACGTGGGAACTGTGCCTAGGGCCCACCACATCGACCTCTTTTTTTTTTTTTCCTGCCCGAAGCGCGCTCCGCCCGAGTCGCACTTCGTCGAGCCGCCCTAGCGGCCCTTTACCCTAGCGGCCCCGCTGCACATCGCCTCGGCCCTGCCGCCCGTCGTCGCGGCCCCGCCGCCCTACCTCGCGGCCCCGCCACCCTACCTCGCGGCCCCGCCGCCCTACCTCGCGGCCCCGCCGCCCTACCTCGCGGCCCCGCCGCCCTACCTCGCGGCCCCGCCGCCCTACCTCGCGGCCCCGCCGCCCTACCTCGCGGCCCCGCCGCCCTACCTTGCGGCCCCGCCGCCCTACCTCACGGCCCCGCCGCCCTACCTCGCGGCCCCGTCGCCCTACCTCGCGGCCCCGCCGCCTTACCTCGTGGCCCCGCTGCCCTACCTCGCGGCCCCGCCGCCCTACCTCCCGACCCCGCCGCCCTACCTCGCGGCCCCGCCGCCCTACCTCGCGATCCCGTCGCCCTACCTCGCGGCCCCGCCGCCCTGCTCAGCGGCTTCGCCGCCCTTCTGCAGCGGCCCCGCCGCCCTACTCCTGCGGCCCCCGCCGCCCTACTCCTGCGGCCCCGCCGCCCTACTCCTACGGCCCCGCCACCCTACTCCTGCGGCCCCGCCGCCCTACTCCTGCGGCCTCGCCGCCCTACTCCGGCGGCCCCGCCGCCCTACTCCTACGGCCCCGCCGCCCTACTCCTGCGGCCCCGCCGCCCTACTCAGCGGCCCCGCCACCGTTCACCAGCGGCCCTGCCGCCCTACACCGCCCGCGCCGCCCGAACTGCCGGAACAGCCGAGCCGCCCGAGCCGCCCGAGACACCCGAGCCGCCCGAGTCGCCCGAGCCGCCCGAGCCGCGTGAGCCACCCGAGCCGCACGAGCCGCCCGAGCCGCCCGAGCCGCCCGAGCCGCCCGAGCCGCCCGAGCCGCGTGATCAGCCGAGTCGCCGGTGCCGCGGAGCCGCAGTCGCTACTGAGCCGTCCGAGCAGCCGTGTTGCCGTGTTACTGCACTACTGAGCTGCCCGACTTGCCCTGTCTGGTGAGACCAGCGCTTTTATCACTGCACTGCCCCTGTCCTACAGTTGGTCTCGCTAGTCTACTGCTGTCATGGCTTCCCCTAGTGTTCTCGCTTTTGACGCTGAGGGTCGAGCCATTGACTTTGAGGTTTGGGTAGATGACCTGCAGCTCTTCTTACAGTGCGATAGGGCAGACGGTCTCTCCCTCTTTGACCTCACCTCTGGCGCCTCTCCTGCCCCTGCTGCTGATGCTGACCCCACTGTTCGCTCCCAGTGGGCCACGCGCGTACTGCTGCACGTCCTGCTGTGCGTCGCCACCTGCTTACCTCTGAGCGCGCGCACTTTAGTCAGTACAAGAGTGCTCACACCTTGTACGACGCTGTAGTTGCGCGCTACTCTTCCCCTGCCACTGCTGCACTGAACCGCCTTATGCTACCGTACCTCTTTCCTGACCTTGCTGCCTTTCCCACAGTCGCTGACCTCGTTACGCACCTCCGCCTTAGTGACACTCGCTATCGCGCCGCACTTTTTGCTGAGTTTTGCACCAAGAATCCCCCCCCCATGTACATCACTCTCTATTATATAGTCACTCGCCTCCCTGACTCCCTTCGCGTAGTCACGGACCACTTCCTCTCAGTCTGTCCCACCACTCTCACTGTTGACCTCCTAGAGAAGGCCCTCCTAGCAGCGGAGAAGAGCATAGTCAGTGTAGGAGCCTCTCGTGGTGACCCTTGCAACCCCATCTTTGAGGGGTGTTCCCCTTCCCCCCTGTTGCCCTCTGTCGCCTCTGCTGCTGCGGCCGACCTCGTTGGTCTTGAGTCGGTCGGTGCGGCGTCTGCCCCTAGCGGGAGACGCTGCTCTGGCAAGGGCAAGGGGGGCAAGGGCGCGGGTGGGGCTAGCGGGGGTGGTGGAGGTGGCGGTGGGGGCGGCGGGGGGAGTGGGGGTGGCGGTGGGAGTGATGGCTGGGGTGGAGGTGGCGGTGGCAGCGGCGGAGGCGGAGGCGGCGGTGGCGGTAGCGATGGGAGCGGAGGCGGCGGTGGCGGCGGAGGTGGAGGCGGCGGTGGTGGAGGAGGTGGAGCTGGTCGGGGTGGCACTTCTCAGCGGAGCGGCACCGGGAGTGGTATGCGCCAGCAGTAGCAGCACCAGCAGCAGCGTTCTCGGGACATCTCCCCTCCACAGCAGCTCCGTCAGTGGTACACGCAGCGTCAGCGTGGTGGGGGTTTTAGCCCGTGCACCTACGTCCTCCGCTCCGGCGACTGCGCGGGTGAGCAGTGTGGGGGTGCTCACCCCACCCAGCGCTGCTTTGGCCGCCTGACGGACGCTTGGCGTCAGCAGTTCCCGGAGGCTAGTGAGATCCCCCGCTGGGGAGAGCTGTCTAGGGCAGGCGTAGCTATCTTTGATCTTGACTTTGATGCTATCCTTGCTGCCATGTATGCTGTGACTATTAGTGATGAGGGTGACTGTTACCGGTGTTTCCCGCCCGACCCGGGCATTGGTACTGCTGCTCTAGGTACTGGTGAGGCTGCTGCTCTAGGTGCCAGTGCGTCCGCGCCCTCAGGTGCTGGTGAGTCTGCGCTCTCAGGTACCACGTCGGCTTCGGCCTCCCTCACCTTCACACTTGACTCAGGGGCTTCTCGCTCCTTCTTTCGAGACCGCACCACACTCACGCCGCTTGGTCGGCCAGTTGCAGTCTCCATGACAGACCCCTCTGGGGATCCTGTCCTCTCTCACTTCTCCACTGTCCTCCCGTGTCCGGTTGCCCCCTTTGGCACCTTGTCTGGTCTTTACCTCCCCTCGTTCTCTACAAACTTGGTGAGTGGTGCTGACCTGCAGGATACGGGGGTTCACCAGTTCACTCCTGCGAGTCAGCGGGTGACCCACTACACGGACGCTCGGACAGGCCGACACCTGGCCACGTTTACACGTCGGCCGGGGTCGAGCCTGTACACACTGACCACTGAGTCTCCTCCAGTCACTGCGTCTGGTTAGGTAGCTGCCTCGGGTCAGGTGTTTGCTGCAGCGTCCAGGTCTGGTCCTGAGTCTGCCCCCTGCTCGTGTCGCCTCCTGTCTCACGAGACTCTCCTCTGGCACCACCGTCTTGGTCACCCCTCCATGCCTCGTCTCCGCGGCATGGCTTCCCGTGTCCTTGTCTCTGGTCTTCCCCGGTCCCTCCCTCCCCTTCCTCTGGGGCCTGGTCCTTCCTGTGTCCCCTGTGTCGAGGGGCGGCTCCGAGCTGCCCCTCACTCCTCTCAGTTTCCCCCGACAGAGGCCCCGCTGCAGACGCTTCACATGGACGTGTGGGGCCCGGCCCGCGTCCGTGGACAGGGTCACGAGCGCTACTTCCTGCTGGTGGTTGACGACTACTCGCGTTACACCTGAGTCTTCCCCTTGCGCAGCAAGGGTGATGTTGCTGAGGTGTTGATCGACTGGATCCGCGCAGCTCGTCTCCAGCTCAGGAGGAGCTTTGGCTCGGACTTTCTTGTTCTGCGTCTGCACTCTGACCGAGGCGGAGAGTTCTCCTCTGGCCTTCTGCGAGCCTACTGTCGTGCGCGAGGCATCCGCCAGACCTTCATGCTTCCGGACTCTCCACAGCAAAATGGGATTGCTGAGCGCCGCATTGGCATGGTCATGGACGTCGCTCGTACGTCCATGATGCATGCGGCTGCCCCCCATTTTCTGTGGCCGTTTGCGGTTCAGTACGCGGCGCATCAGATCAACCTTCACCCCAGGGTCTCCAGACCGGAGACCTCCCCAACCTTGCTGTGGACGGGGAAGGTCGGCGATGCGTCTGCGTTCCGTGTCTGGGGATCTCGGGCGTTTGTCCGCGACTTGTCTGCGGACAAGCTGTCCCCTCGTGCTGCTCCCTGTGTCTTCCTTGGCTTCCCCCCTGACGCCCCTGGGTGGCAGTTCTACCACCCTACCTCTCGTCGTGTTCTGTCCTCCCAGGACGTCACGTTCGACGAGTCAGTACCCTACTACCGCCTCTTCCCCTACCGCACTCCTTCCCTCCCCCCGCCACCGCACTTCCTTGTGCCATGTCCCCCCCCGGTAGACCCCCTCCCCCCTCAGGGTCCTGCCCCTTCAGGTGTGTCCCAGGTAGATGCAGTCGAGCCGGTCGAGGTTGCTGGTGACTCTGGTACTGCTGCGGGTGCTGAGCCTGGGGGTGCTGACTCTGGGGGTGCTGCGCGCGTAGGTGCTGAGCCTGGGGGTGCTGCGTTTGGGGGTGCTACGACTGGGGGTGCTGAGCCTGGGGGTGCTGAGCCTGGGGGTGCTACGACAGGGGGTGTTGAGCCTGGGGGTGCTACGACTGGGGGTGCTGAGCCTGGGGGTCCTTCGCCTGGGGGTGTTGCGTCTGGAGCTGCTGAGCCTGAGGGTGCTGAGTCTGGAGCTACTGAGCCTGGGGGTGCGGATCCCGCTGCCGCTGGACCTGCTCGTGTGGCGTCTGGCGGTGCTGGGCCTGCTGGTTCTCCGGGTGCTTCGTCTCGGCGGGAGCCTCTCTCTCCACAGGAGCTGCGCGAGTGGTTTGCCCAGCGCAGGAGGCGTACTACTGGAGCTGGTGCTTCTTCGGCTGCTGAGGGTGCTGGTGCCACCGGTCTCGGAGGTGCTCGTCCTGCGAGTGCTACTGGAGTCGGAACTACTGAGGGTGTTGGCGGTGAGGCTACTGCTGTCAGTCCTGGCGGCGGTCCTGCTGCGGGTGCTGCTGGTGCTGCTGGAGGTACTGGAGCTGGAGGTGCTGTTGACGCTGGTGCTGCCGCTGGGGGTGCTGGTGCTGTCCCTGCTGTGTCTGGAGTCGCCGCGCGGCCTCGGCCGTACTTTGTTCCGCTCCTTCAGCAGGTTCTTGGTCTTCCTCCTCCTTTAGAGTGTCCACCGCCTGTCCAGTCGCAGTCACAGTTACCGCCGGCCTCCCCACTGCCTTCTCTTTCTCCCTACACTGGTCCTACTGGAGGTCTTGCTGAGCGTCGTGAGCCTGCGTCTCGTCCTGCGTCGCCTGTTCGTGCTGCTCGCACTAGTGGTCGCAGTTCGCGTCAGCGTCCTCCTCCTGTCCCTGGCACGCACCGGATGTCTCTGCGTCCGTCCACTGCTCCTCTGCGTGCCCCCTTGCCCTCTCCTGCTGAGTCCTCTCTTCCTGTGCTTGCCGACCCTGAGTCGGACTCTCTTCGTGCTGCCAGTCCTACTGTCACGCGTCTCCTTGCTACTGTCGTCACTGACCCCTCCTTTGAGTCCACTGCTGCGTCTGCTCTTGTTGCTGAGCTCGTCGACTTTGCTGCTCGCTGTCGTCTAGACTACGCAGCTAGTCTTGTTGCTGAGTCTGCGCCTGTCTGTCCTCCGTCCGTCGGGGGTGAGTGTGCTCTTGGCACGGACGTCCTTGAGGATAGGCAGGAGGAGTTCAAGTGTCTGGCTGCTGCTTCACCTCATCTCGCGTCCGTACTGCTTACCCCTGAGGGAGACCCGGATGCACTAGACATCCCGACTCCGCGCTCTTACGCGGAGGCCGTAGAGGGTCCCTACTCCTCTCAGTGGCAGGCAGCTATGGATGCAGAGATGGCTTCCTGGAAGTCCACAGGCACCTACGTTGACGCGGTTCCCCCTCCTGGGGCGAACATCGTCAGTGGCATGTGGATCTTCAGGGTGAAGCGGCCGCCGGGCTCTCCACCTGTCTTCAAGGCGCGGTACGTGGCTCGTGGCTTCAGTCAGCGGTAGGGAGTTGACTACTTTCAGACCTTCTCTCCCACCCCGAAGATGACCACTCTTCGGGTGCTGCTACACGTAGGAGCTCAGCGTGGCTACGAGCTTCACTCTCTTGACTTGAGCATCTTCGGAAAAATAGGGTTGGTAGGCAAACTTCGATGGTGGGCAAACTTGAGAATGCGCTATGCCACGCTCCATTCACAATCGGGGTGGGGTCACAACATCGTGCGAATCGTGGTCACAGGTGTGACCTGGAGCTGTTTTCCCGCCATTTGTTTCGTGCACGCTAGGCCTGTCCTACACCCTCTCATTCCAACGTGGCAACCATGTGCTCGTTCGTAGCAACCATGTGCGAGGCTTTCGCGTGATGTGCGAAGTGATCTGCGTGTGTTTGGAGATTCCAAACATCGTCGAGAATCTCGAAAGGTATGCGACACGTCCGTAGTGTGACTTCCAACCAACCCAAACCAAATAACAGTAGTCAATTGTTGCATCTCTCATTTATCCAAGTCTATGCCAGCAAGCTAACTATTGTCTCTGCTCCCGTACAGAGTAACTGGTAGCGCTTCCCACTTACAAACATCGCCATGACCCGCCAGGATGCTCCGTTTTTCGCGGGGAGCGTACTCATCTTGGCATTAATCGCGTCTTTCGTGGCGCTGATTGCGCCGGTTTCCGCGGCAAAGCAGAGTGACTTCCCCGCCTGCTGGTACTCGGGCCTGCTGCCCGTGAAACCGAATGTGACTGTAACGAGGTGCCTGGACGCCGCGGAATGGACGTGCTGCTCTGACTGCGAGGACCGGAAATACGCGGTAGTGGAGGCGTCCACGGATGGCCGCGTTATACTTAATCAAGTCTCGCCGGGGCTCGGCGACAAGTTCACAAACGTCAACATGATGGTACGCGACACAGAGTGACGCTCGTCTCTAGTACAGTAGCGGCTGAGTTTTGAATCCTCGTTGGCGGGGAAAAGCGAGGGAAATCTTGACGAACGTGATGGAGGAAGGGGGGCTTAACAAACTTTTCAGTGCGCGAATATTGACGGGCCGACCGTCTCTCTCCGTGCTCAGTTAGCGCATCCCCCCTCTCCCTCTCCCCATCACCCCTTTTCTCCATTCTGTGCCGCTGTTCCCTGCCAGTTGCCACCACTCCGCGTGTGCTCTCGCTCACATGTGCGCCACTGGCTGCAGTTCGAGTCGCATTTGTGCTGTCTACTCCCTCTCACTTCCTTCCCCTCTCACTTCCTTCCCCTCTCACTTCCTTCACCTCTCACTTCCTTCCCCTCTCACTTCCTTCCTCCCTCACTTTCTTCCTCTCTCCCTCCTCTCCTCTTGCTCTCCCCTCCTCTCGGTTGTCCACGCCGCCACTCCCGAATTCCGTCTCTCCGCGTCTCCGCAAACATGCGCGCACTCCAGCGGCTTCGAGCTGCGCCGTTCCGTCGTCGATCTCCGAGACTTTCACCCACCCTTAGCCGTTATTCCCTCCTCTCCCCCTTCCCTCCTGCAGGAGCACGAGCGGGTCAGTTGCTTGGAAAATGTTGGGTCTTCCAATGATTCCAACGCTTCCACTCACCCGCTCATAATCTTCACCTTTCCCCCCTCCCCCCGTCCGCCTCTCCCCCACTCCCTCCCCGCTCTTCCGCCCTTTCCCCCACCTCCTCCCCCTCCTCCCTCACCTCCTCCCCCTCTTCCCCCACCCCCCCCCCTCCTCGCTCTCCTCCCGCGCAGGTGTGCGCGCAGTTCAGCTTTTTCCAGCAGTGCCATCTCCTCCTGGAGCAGGTCGTGTGCGCGCCATTGGCTGCAGCTCGAGTCGCATTTTTACGCTCTCTCACTCCCTCTCACTTCCTCTCTCACTCGTCTCCTGTCGTGCTCCTATTGGCGCAGGTGTGCACGCAGTTCAGCGAGTTCCAGCAGTGCCAGCTCCTCCTGTCCGCCCCTTCACTCCCGCCCTCCTCATTCTTCCACCCCTTCCCCCTCTCTTCCCCCGCCTCCCGCGCCACCTCCTCCCCCTCTCCCCGCTCTTCCCGCGCAGGTGTGCGCGCAGTTCAGCGAGTTCCAGCAGTGCCAGCTCCTCCTGGAGCAGGTCGTGTGCGCCACGGGGTGCAACCCGGGTGAGTTCGGTGCTACCTGGTTGAGTGAGGTCGAATTACCACTTCGTAGCAGCTCCGCGAGTGGAAAATTATGAGGGTGAGTGATAAGCAACGAGGGTGAGTGATAAGCAACGAGGGCGAGTGACAAGCAACGAGGGCGAGTGATAAGCAACGAGGGCGAGTGATAAGCAACGAGGGCGAGTGATAAGCAACGAGGGCGAGTGATAAGCAACGAGGGCGAGTGAGAAGCAATGAGGGCGAATGGCGGTGACTTTGTGTTGGATGCGGTACGCAGTCTGTGTGACTCGTAAACCTTCTCTGTTGAGTGAGCCAGATTTCTCCCCTTTCCTCCTCACTTTCTCTTTCCACCCAAATTCTCTTCCCTCTCCCACCCCGCTACTCCCCACATTCTCTCTCCCCGCGCTCCTGTCAGAAAGACCGGCCGCTGCTTCACCCACTTCCCTCACCCATCCATCCACTTCCCTCACCCATCCACTCGCTTCCCTCACCCATCCACCCGGTTCCCTCACCCATCCACCCACTTCCCTCACCTATCCACCCGCTTCCCTCACCCATCCACCCACTTCCCTCACCCATCCACCCGCTTCCCTCACCCATCCACCCGGTTCCCTCACCCATCCACCCGGTTCCCTCACCCATCCACCCGCTTCCCTCACCCATCCACCCACTTGCTCACTGACTCTGGTCAACCCACCCACCACCCCCTCCTCCACCCCACGCGCCCCCCACAGATTCGGGCAGCTACTTCAAGCTGGTCAACGGCACGCGCGTCATGCAGGTCTGCAACGCCTTCTCGCAGACCGTCTACCAGACCTGCAAGGGGCTCACACGTGAGTAGACTCTTTTCTTCAGGTGATTTCTGTGTTAGAGTGCCTATGTTGCGCGTCATGCATGCCTTCAACCTCCCAGACCGTCCCATATACACCCTTTTAATTCGTGTGACTTCTGTTTTACGCACCTATGACCCATGTCATGCTGTGCAGGCCTGCAACCTCTCAGACCGTATACCAAACCTGCAAGCGGCGCAAATGCGAGCCCTGCCAGGCCTATCCATCATCCATCCATGCATCCTTCGCTTCACCCCTCCCTCCCTCTTCTCGCCTCCCTTCCGCTCCCTTCTTCTCCCTCTTACCCTACCTCTCCCTCTTCCTCTCCACCTTCACCCCCCCTCTCCCCCCCAGCCCCCACCACCACTCCCTTCTCCCCCTACTCATTCCCCACTCGCCACAACACGGTAGTGCCAGGAGTGGCGACGCTCGACAGGTTCTTCCCAACACCCGAGCGATTCATGGAGGGCCTGTTGGGCAAGGTGGGCACCGCCTGTGGCACCCTCTCTCCATCTTCACCTTTCGCCCTCATCTCTCCCCTCCTTTCCCACTCGCAGTGCCTGGTGTCGCCACACTTGACAAGTTCTTCCCCACAGCCGAGCGCTTCATGGAGGACCTGTTCGGCAAGGTGGGCACGGCGTTTGGCGTCTACAACTTCACAGTCGCCGTCACACCAGACGCCTCTGACCAGACCCAGTGCTACAACGGGCCCAAGAAGCTGCCCCCCATGCCCTTCTGCTGCGACCCGCTTCCCATCCCCATTGAGAAGTGCCCCGCTAAGGTTATGAACTTCACCGAGTATCCCACTATGAGGCAGTATATTAATAGGACGGTCACTGACAGGCAGTGTGATAAGTTCAAGTGCAGCAACAGCGGCGGCGATGGCAGTGCTGCTGCTGGTGTTGGTGGTGGCACAAGCACGAAGCTGAATGGCATCACATCACCTACTGACTGTATTCCTACAAGCAACACTGGTGGCAGCAGCAGTGGTGGTGCTAATTCGAGCAGCAACAGCAGTGGTGGTGCTGATTTGAGCAGCAGCAGCAGTGGTGGTGCTGATTCGAGCAGCAGCAGCAGTGGTGGTGCTGATTCGAGCAGCAGCAGCAGTGGTGGCTCCCCGTCTGGTTCGAGTGGGGTAAAGATCTCCCATCGCCTGCATGCCACGGCTAATTTTGTTGCTGTGATGGTGATGCTCGCAGTGCTGGCACTGCTGTGAGTGCAGGGCCCTTGATGGCCGACATTTCCTCACTTGCCTACACACCATGTATCATAACGGAGTCTGAAAGAAGGCCAAAGCGTGCAGTTGTTCGCAGCATTGTAATAATCCCTTACAAATCCCACTCAGCGTAAATTTGCCTTCACAACTCTGGACATCATACGGTAATAAATTTCAAGAGCTGTCGTTTGGTATTTACATCATTGATTAATTAGAAAATATCCTTTGACCGCCTGCGGCCATAATAAAACCTTAACTGTCCCTACATTAACGCCTAACCCTGAGCTACCTACTCCCCAAGGAATCACAGTTTATATCCTTTCCCTAAAACCACCACACCATATTCTCAGTTGCTACGTTCCAACACATTCACTCACATTCGGCAGAGCACAAATAACAGCAGCACCATCCTTGACATTTGGGCACCCAGAGATGATAAGTGTTTTGAGCTTGGACAGCTTGGTGATGGAAGCATGCAAGCGTTCTAGGTGTTGGAAACAATAAGTCTTAGTGCGCTTCTGTCGTGTCAAAACCCAAGACACTAGCGAAGCAGTCCGAATCGAAGCATCGAGTCAAACCTCGGAGGTTAGGGTAACCGCCTGGAGGTTACAGGAAAGTCAAAGGTCAGCGACCTTTGACTCGACAATTACAGCGCGACAGTTAAGGACACACAACTGACTCGTTACAGAGCAGTTGCCCGAGTCGCACTGTATCGAATCGCAACAGCAAATACAGTTATCTATCCATTCGTATTCCCTGTACTCTTATATAAAACCTTGTATTTGCTTGCTTAATTTAATCCACTTTGCTCTCACACACTAGTGCAAGGTCGGTTCACAAACTTCATTAAATGCTTCCGCTATTACAAATATCCTACCCAGAGTTATCCTCTGCAAAGATCCTTAAGGGCTTTCTCAGCCCAATATGGTATGAGAGCTGACAGGGGAAAACTCTAACTTTTTTATCATTACAAGACATGGCAACAAACAAGGAAAGGAGCTCCCCTAATGGCTCCTCGGGCACTACTCCTACTCCACCGCCAGCCTCTGGCCTGCAGACAGAGGAAGGCACGGCAGCAAGACCAAGGGGAACGTCAACCGAGACCCCCACGAACCATCCTTCTGACTTCGACCAGAGCATGATGGAGAAATTTTTCTCCTTCATGTCCTTCTACGAGCAACACCAGCAGTCGGGACCTGCACAGACACACAACAGCAACAACGGAGCGACACCCATGAGCCTTGACGGATCGTCATATGCGCGAGGGAATCAACAGCAGCAACCCACCTTTGCCCCGTACGAGCGCGGGTCGATCAGCTTCCTGCCTCAACCTTCACCTGCGCAAGACAAACCAATGGACGCTTTACAAGTTCAGTCACAATTCGCGCATGTCCTGAAACTGCAAACATCAAGACCCTTCGACGGAAAGGACTTCTTCACCTGGTCCTTTGAATTCGAGCTGATGATGGAGGGCGCGCAGATACTCGGCTTCTTCGACGGATCCCTGCAGTATCCAGCAAACGGCACACAGTATGAGAAGCAGCAGTATACGTATCAATCGATGATGGCGTATACTATTCTACTGAGAAACATCACACCAACTCAGCAGCAGAACATTCGCTCTTACCGGAACTTCGGCAACTCGGCGGAACTCGCGTACGGCCATCTGAAGAACCTGTATCAGGCAACAGACAGTGTAAGCCAGAGCAGGTTAATGGCGCAATTGACAACAGTTGAAATGAAACCAGGAGAAAAGGGACTGGCGTATATCAGCCGATGTCGCGAATTGCGCGACAAGCTTCTTCGATGCGGAGGATCAATTTCTGAAGACGCCTTCGTGACAGTCATCATCGGTGGCCTCGGTCCTCAGTGGCGCGCCACCAAAGCAATTCTTCGAGCCCACGGAAGAATCTCTGAAGCAGCACTTTGCGCCGAAATCCACGCCGAGCAGCAGGACATGGACCTGCAAGAAGAAAGGCACAAGAAAAGGGCATTAGCACCGGAGTTCGCTTTCCATACTCAGCGACGACACAACTACTACAACAACCGACAGCAGCAGCCGAAGCCAGTACCTCCGTTTTGTCACATCTGCAAAACATCAGGACATCCACGCACGCATTGCTCGTCCCGTCAGATAACACCACAGCGACAACTGCGGCCTTCAAGCTCCCAAGTTGCTTCGACACAAGCAAGTCCGACAACCACGATTCAAGCTTCAACGACTTCAACTGGACAACCTGCACAAGGAGCAAGAAACATAGTCAACTGCTTGGTCAAGATAAACGATTCTTGCATAACAGAGTCACCACCCCACTACTCACCAGAAGAGGAGCTCGACAACAGGACGCCCCGCCGCGAATCACTCCACCCGAATCCGACTTACGCCGCCATCGCTCAAAGTGAACCGTCCGGCCAAGACACTTGGTTCTTGGATAGTTGCTGCGGGCAACACATGTGCTCGTCCGGACGCTTCGTACAACGCGAACACCGACTCCAACGAGAAGTTGTCATCACAGTCGCCAACAATCAAAACCTGCGCACACGACGACAAGGAGTGGTACAGCTTCAGTCAAGAGAAACAAATGTCATACTGCACATGTCAAAGGTACTCATCGCTGAAGGACTCGGTTACAACTTACTGAGTGTTAGCCAGTTGATGGCGAAGGGGATTCACCTTGAAGCCGACAGCACCACCCAAGAGTTCAAGCTATACCACGGGAGAGGCGGTCTCTACATCGGGAAAGCAGTATTGAAGAACAACGTCTTCGTCCTCGACTTCGTTCCTAACCTGGGCACTGCAGACAGCGGCGCCATCGTGAACTTTACTGACTGGACACACCCTCCAGATCTCGACCCCGACTTCAGCTCGGGAGGTTATTGGTACTCCCACACTATCCCTGAAGCAGAACGAACACGAGCGTTAGCGACGATTCAACAAACAACAGAAGCAGAGACAACATCGGCAGCAGCAACAACATCGGCAGCAGCAACAACATCGGCAGCAGCAACAACATCGGCAGCAGCAGCAACAACATCGGGAGCAGCGACAACATCAGCAGCAGCAGGAACAACGACACCAGTCACAGTCGACGAAGCACCACCAACACCCGCACAACAGCTAAATCCGACTCAACGCGAAGTCCACCGAAGCGCCAACTTCGTCGCCAGTTTTTACTCCAACTCCGACGCATACCAACGTTCACCCAGACACCGTGCCTCTGAAGAGATCTGGCACGCACGCACAGGACATCCAAGCAACACGGTTTTAAATAACACGATAAGAGCAGGATTTCTTGACAAAGACTCTCTACTTCTACCCGATGGCAGAGAACTCCAAAAGGCACGAGGGACTTGCCTTACATGCCCCGAAGCTGACTTACCTCATCGACCATTCGCTCCACATCACAACCCGAGCGCACCAGCGTACGCACCACTTGAAAAGGTTTACAGCGACATCCTCTACAATCGCGAACCAGGACAAGTCAACTACAACTACACCATCACCTTCATCGACGCCGCCACTCGATACGTCTGGCATCGTAATCTACCCAGCCGCGACATGGCGCTCGCAGCATTCGCCGCCTGGCTACCGATAGCAGAGAGAGAGTCTGGAACGCAACTGAAAAGCTTCCAGTCAGACGGAGGTGGCGAGTACACCTCTCAGCGCTTCAAGCAGTTCCTGGCAAAAAGGGGGATCAAGCAACTCCTCTCCCTTCCCTACGCACATCAGCAGCAAGGTGTTGCAGAATGAATGAACAGGACCCTGCAGAACAGCATGCGCAAACTGTTACGTGGCATGCGGCTACCCAACCACTAGTGGCCAGCAGCAATGGACCATGCTGTCATGCTGCACAACTTGTTGTCGTCGTCGTCACTCCCGAACAACACATCACCGCATCTGCTGTGGACAGGGAAGCAGGGCAGCACAAAAATGTTACGAGTTTTCGGGTGCATGGTACAGTACAGACCCCCAGAAGCACGAGCGGGAAGATTTTCACAACGGGCACAGTGGGGACTACACCTTGGCATCGAGAAAAATTACAACGCGTGGAGAATCTTCGACGTCCACACAAAAGAAACAGTAGCAGCACGTGATGTGATCTTCTACGAACGACTCACCCTTCAAACGTACCTCGCCAACTTGCACGAGAATCGGGACCTCACCAGTGGCTTTCGTGGTGACCGAGCCTTCGCGTCAACAGCGGATGAAGCAGACTGGGATGAGCAGAACGTCGACAACGCATCGGAGGAAGCCGGACCTCTTCCGTACTACTCCGTCGACGTGCCCATGGATGAGGAAAATCCTCGCGACAGTAACAACGCCGAAGTCTTCTACCATTTCGCCGACAATGGTTACGTAACACCTGCGACAGTCAACACCAACGAAGCAGAAAGGGTAGGGCCAAATTTCATACCCGACCTAGAAGTGGGAGACGAAGCAGCTTATCCCGAGGATCCAGAACTCCCTCGATACTCACAGACTGGACTGCAAATCCTTGGTCTCGTCACCGCAGTCCATGGCGCCGCCATTCCTAAGGAGCCTGCGACGGTTCAACAGGCTCTGGAGGGGGAACATAGGGAGAAATGGCGTGAAGCCATGGACAAAGAGCTGAAGGCATTGGAGGAGCGCAATACCTGGAAAATCGTTCCCATCGGCGTAGCACAAAACAAAACTATCCTTACCGGGAAGTGGGTCTTCCGTGTGAAGACGAAAGCTGACGGCACCATCGACAAATTCAAAGCTCGCTGGGTCGTACGCGGCTTTGACCAGGAGCACGGAAGAGATTACACCGAAACCTTCGCTCCGGTCAGCCGTCACACCTCACTCCGAATCCTCATCGCCGTCGCCGCCATGAAGAAAAAAAAACTGCGACAAATCGACATCGCAAACGCATTTCTCTACGCACCTGTGGATGCAGAAATCTTCGTCGAGCTCCCGCACGGCTCCCACGGCGAACCCAACCGAGTCTGTCAACTGCTTAAGTCGCTCTACGGGATCAAGCAGGCACCGCGACTATGGCAGCAGTACCTACACGCCCGCCTCATTCGCATCGGTTTCAAACAACTCCCGCACGACCAGGGCATGTATCGCCTCACTAAGGGAAGTGACTACGTTCTCCTAATCGTCTACGTGGACGATCTCCTCTACATTGGGTCAACCGACGGCATCGCCACGTGGTTCGAAGGGGAGCTTCAGAAAGACCTCACGCTCACGGTCTCTTCTACCGTTACGCAGTACCTCAGGCTCAACATCCGCGAGGAAGAAAACACAATCTATCTAAGCGCCGAGAAGTACGCCGACACCATCGCGAAACGCTTCAGCCTCACACCAAGCGCCATCTCCACGCCTTACCGCTACACGTCAGGAACCGAAAAGGGACAATCTACCCTACTCAAGCCCGCCGGCATACGCGACTATCAGAAGAAGCTCGGATGTCTTCTCTTCGCAGCAGTCACATGCCGTCCCAACTTATCCTACTCCGCGAGCCAGCTCGCCACCTATCTCAAGAAGCCTGAAGCAGAGCATCTGGCGGAACTCGATCGCGCTCTCCACTATTTTGTCAGCACCGCGACGATCGGATTAACTTATCACAAAAACGCAACTACACCGACCAAGCTAATCGGCTACGTCGACGCTGATCACGCCGGCGACACCGATAACAGGCGCTCACGCACCGGCTATGTCTACCGCCTCGAGCCTATCGGTCCTATCTCCTGGCAGTCCAGTAAGCAGGAGTTAATCGCACTGTCTTCAGCTGAAGCAGAATATATTGCACTCTGCTCAGCCACCAAGGAGGGACTTTACCTTCGCGAACTGCTGGAAGAAGCGAAGTTAGCCGAGTTACCCAGCTTCACCGTGTTCTGCGACAACCAGTCAGCAATTCGCATCGCCAACAAGAACGGCTTCGCAAACAGGACGAAACACATCGCCCTGCGCTATTTCTTCGTGAAGGACGAGATCGAAAAGGGGAAACTCGATCTGTCATACTGTCCCACGTCTGAGATGGCAGCCGATTACTTGACCAAGAAGCTCGGAAAGCAGAAGTTCGAATACTGCATGCTGCTGACTGGACAAAGCCACGTCACCTGCGGCGACACTCCAGAAGCGAAGGGGAGTGTTGGAAACAATAAGTCTTAATGCGCTTCTGTCGTGTCAAAACCCAAGACACTAGCGAAGCAGTCCGAATCAAAGCATCGAGTCAAACCTCGGAGGTTAGGGTAACCGCCTGGAGGTTACGGGAAAGTCAAAGGTCAGCGAATTTTGACTCGACAATTACAGCGCGACAGTTAAGGACACACAACTGACTCATTACAGAGCAGTTGCCCGAGTCGCACTGTATCGAATCGCAACAGCAAATACAGTTATCTATCCATTCGTATTCCCTGTACTCTTATATAAAACCTTGTATTTGCTTGCTTAATTTAATCCACTTTGCTCTCACACACTAGTGCAAGGTCGGTTCACAAACTTCATTAAACGATTCCGCTATTACAAATATCCTACCCAGAGTTATCCTCTGCAAAGATCCTTAAGGGCTTTCTCAGCCCAACACTAGGTTGGGCCAAGAGTGCAGCTCCAACCGCTCTAGCTGTGAAAGATTCTTGAGCTACTGGGGAATTGTGCTGAGGGTGGGAAACACTGCCCTAGATATCAGACTTTTTACACTGATTCAGCGTCCATTCGGACTTTTTTTTGGTACCTGGTCTGAACTGTAACTTTTTTTTTTTATGTACCTTCTCTGATTTTTCAGAGTTTTTTTTATTGTAACCGCTGAAATTTCAGCCAGTTTTTAGGGGTGTAGGCTGAGCCTCAGACTTGTGTCGGGGGTGCACTCTGCGAGCTTATCGTAACGAAGTTTCCTCGAAGTTTCGTTTCGATATGCCCACTTCCGAGATGGCAGTGGAGTGCCAGGACGTGAGCAACGCACACTTCAACAGCTGGGACATCCGAATACACTCGTTCATCGAGAATATCTCCCAGTTACACTAGGAAAATGGTTGCGTGATTACGAGATTTCGTAGACAAAATCTCGTCACATGTAAGTTATCGCTAATGTATTTTAAAGATTTGGCGATTTTGATGCTGATTCTTTGTAAAAAAATCTGCAGCATGCACTGCTGTGAAATTGCGAAGCTCCTGATTCGTAATGAAAGTTTCGTGCGGCACTGCCAGATGCTCACACACGCCACGCCAACCAACAGTTTCTGTCTGCTGCCAGCTCAGCTGCGTGGCACTTGACCCACCTGGCACTGTACGTAACAACAACCAGATCGGGTGAATGATCACATCGCTTGAAACGCAAATCCAAAATTGACAAAATCGGCACACAGGCGAGAAAATGGGTACAGAACGGTAATCAGACACACGACGAAACGAAATCTAATCAGCAAAAACAACCCATGCGCTGCACGTGACAAAACAACCAAGGCGATGCACGAGCACGTTGCCTGATGCAAACCCGCCGACCTTGACTGGTTCGTACCGCACAGCTGAATTGGTATGCTGTAATTAGCTTCAATGCTATTATAAATATGCTTTTACGATACTGCATCATCATCTTAAAATTTGAGGGTAACTCTGACAGTTCTGACAAAAAAAGTTGTGCTTGTCTGAATTTTCAGACTAAAATTTTAAGGCACCTCTGACAGACAGAGTTCCAGGAGGGGTGTACTCTGAGGCGTCAGACTACCTCAAAACGAATCTAGGGGCCTGGTGGGAAAGTCACACAAGAGTAGAGAGGCAGGTGCAATGGATGAAATCTTTATGAAGAGTTGCGACACCCAGGGGATCTTCCTCACATGTATAGTTAGCCGGCCAGTGGAACTCCAGAGATTGCAAGCCGGTACAGGGATGGAGGTGGAGAGTGAAGTTGGGTCGGGTAAAGATGTTCCTACTGTCAGAAATCACGTGCAGGAATGATTGACCTACATATATGAATGTTCCTGTATATATATACAGATAGATCACATTACAAGACAAGTCAAGCAACCAGCAGGTGAGACAAAGTAGGCACAAGACAGGCCCTCAAATATTAGCGTAAAACACGCAGATTACGCTGATTTTGTAGCTCAGATTTTCGTTTTCCCTGGAAATTCAGCATATGCTTCAATTTTGCACTGAAATTTCAGTATAACCTATTTTGTCACACTGACCATTTTGCATTTTGCAAGTGAGGTATGTCGGCTAACCGGGGCGAATGTCTCGGTGAAGTCCCGTCCGTGCTCCTAATCGAATCGACGCACAACCCAGCGTGCTTTGAACTTCTCAATTGTGCCGTCTGCTTTTGTTTTAACGCGGAAGACCCATTTCCCGGTGAGAATGGTCTTGTTCCTTGCCACGCTGATGGGGACAACTTTCCAGGTGTTCCGTTCCTCCAGCGCCTTTAACTCTCTGTCCATGGCCTCACGCCATTTTTCCCTGTGTTCCCCCCCTAGAGCCTGCTGAACCGTCGCAGGCTCCTTAGGGAGAGTGTTGCCGTGGACTGCGGTGACGAGTCCGAGAATCTGCATTCCAGTCTGTGAGTAGCGGGGAAGAGTTGCATCCTCGGGATAAGCTGCTTCATCTCCCGCTTCTGGATCAGGTATGAAATTCGGTCCTACTCGTTCTGCTTCGTCGGTGTTGACTGTCGCAGGTGTTACGTAACCGTTGTCGGCGAAGTAGTAGAAGGTTTTGGCGTTGAGACTTTCGCGATGGTTATCTTCGTCCATGGGGACGTCGACGGAGCAGAACGGAAGGGGTCCAGCTTCTTCTGATGCGTTGGCCACATTCTGCTCGTCCCAGTCAGCTTCGTCTGCTGCCGAGGCGAAGGCTCGATCACCACGAAAACCACCTGTGGGATCTTGGTCCTCTTGCAGGTTGGCAAGGTATGTCTGGAGCATGAGTCGTTTGTAGAAAATGACGTCGCGTGCTGCTACTGTTTCCTTGGAGTGGACGTCAAAGCTTTTCCACGCGTTGTAGTTCTTTTCGATGCCGAGGTGTAGACCCCACTGTGCGCGTTGTGAAAATCGGCCCGCTTGTGCTACTGGGGGTCGGTACTGTACCATGCATCCGAACACTCGTAACATTTTTGTGCTGCCCTGTTTTCCTGTCCACAGCAGATGCGGTGATGCGTTGTTCGGTAGTGATGAAGATGAGAGCAAGTTGTGCAGCATGACAGCATGGTCCATCGCGTCAGGCCACTGGTGGTTGGGTAGCCGCATGCCACGTAACAGTTTGCGCATGCTGTTCTGCAGAGTCCTGTTCATTCTTTCTGCTACACCTTGCTGTTGATGGGCGTAGGGAAGAGAGAGGAGCTACTTGATTCCCCTTTCCGCCAGGTACTGCTTGAATCGCTGAGAGGTGTATTCTCCTCCTCCGTCAGACTGGAAGCTTTTGAGCTTTACGCCCGACTCTCTTTCTGCTACTGGTAGCCAAGCAGCGAATGCTTCGAGGACCATGTCGCGGTTGGGTAGGTTTAGATGCCAGACGTAACGGGTGGCGGCGTCGATTAAGGTGATTGTGTAGTTGTATATTACTTGTCCTGGTTCCCGATTGTACAGGATGTCGCTATACACCTTTTCAAGTGGTGCGTACGCGGGTGCGCTTGGGTTGTGATGAGGAGTGAACGGTCGATGTGGTAAGTTGGCTTCGTGGCAGGTAAGACATGTTCCTCGTGCCCATTGAAGTTCTCTGCCGTCGAGTAGTAGTAACGAGTCCTTGTCAAGGACTCCTGCTCTTATTGTGTTGTTTAACACAGTGTTGCTTGGGTGTCCCATGCGTGCGTGCCAGATGTCTTCGGAGGCGCGATGTTTGGGTGAGCGTCGATACGCCGACTAGCATTCCCTGAAACCAATCTGAGAGACTGGCACAAGGCCTAGAGCAGTGAAGAAACGCTACTGATCACATAGCAAGAGCAAGCATGCAGGTATATACATATACACATACATATACATATACATATATATATAGATCACAGTACAAGCAGAGTCTACAGCAAGTGTGAAAACGTAGGCACAAAGCCCAATAAAGTACACAAGCGCTGATGATCACTAGACGAAAGCGCCTTGGTGAATATATCAGCAGTGTCGGCCCGAGTGGCCATGTGAGCTAGACGAAGCTGACCCCGTTGGTGCAACTCTTGAGCTAGGAAGTAACGCAGAGCGATATGCTTCGTTCTGTGCTCCAGTCTGTGCTCCTCACACAAGGCAATGGCGGCCTTGTTGTCGACGTACAGCACTGGAGGAGAACGAGGGCGCTCTCCCAGGTCGGTCAGCAGGTAGGTGAGCCAGCGTAACTCCTGTGCAGCCATGGCTGTGGCGTGGATCTCAGCCTCACAACTGGAGCTGAGAACTAAAGACGAGCGTGTAGAACGCCAAGAAACAGAGCCAGAGCCAAGGCTGAAGGTGTAACCCTGTGACGACCGCTCGTAGCCTGGTCGTTAACCCAAGAAACGTTTGAGTGCCCAATGAGGACAACTGCGCTCCGCCCTCCAAGCACGAGCCCCATGCCCGATGTACTACACAAGTAGCATAGTACCCTCTTAGCAGCATCCATGTGCACCTTTCGGTGTCGGCCAGGAGCCGCGTAGCGAGCCAGAAGGCCAAGAGGGTACGCAAGGTCAGGACGAGTGCAGGTCATCAGGTACATGAGGCAGCCCACTAGCTCTAGGTAAGGACCACTCGGCTCTACGGACTCGTCCGAGGGTGGAGCTGAGAGCGAGTGACCTGTAGCCTGAGGAGTGTGCTGTGGCGAGGACCAGGTGAAGCCAAAGCGCTGAAGGACCTGCTGCACCATGTGTGACTGAGTCAGTGTGATGGTGCGGCGTGCTCTGTCACGGGTGATCTGCAAGCCAAGGTAACTGCGCAGCTCACCCAGGTCTATGCACGTGTGTCTCTTCTGCAGCTCCGACTTCACCAGGGCGAGAGCCTCAATGTCAGCAGTGGCAAAGACCAAGTTGTCGACGTACACGAGGATGTAGAATGGCGGCAGCGAAGTGTCGGTGCGCACAAACAGCAACGGGTCAGCAGTCGACGGAGCAAACCCAAGAGCAGCAAGTGTCGTCCTCAGTGTGTCTTGCCACTCGCGTGGCGCCTGTCGGAGACCGTAGACCGGCCGCCGGAGGCTCCACTGGGTACCAGGAGGAATCGACCCAGTGAAGCCTGGAGGGCAGCGCAGCCAGATCTCCTCATGCAGGCTGCCCTGTAAGAAAGGTGAGTTGAAGTCAAGCGAGTGAAGCTCGTAGTCACGCTGAGCGGCAACGTGCAGCAGTACTGAAGAGTGGTCATCTTCGGGGTGGGGGAGAAGGTCTGGAAGAAGTCAAATCCCTCTCGCTGACAGAAACCTCGCGTAACGTAACGAGCCTTGAAGACAGGCGGAGAACCTGGCGGCCGTTTCACCCTGAAAATCCACATGTCACTGACGATGTTCGCCCCAGGAGGGGGAACTTCGTCGACGTAAGTGCCTGTGGACTTCCAGGATGCCATCTCTGCGTCTATGGCTATCTGCCACTACGAGGAGTACTCACCCGCGATCGCCTCAGCGTAAGAGCGCGGGGCCGGGATGTCTGGAGCATCCGGGTCTCCCTCAGGGGCAAGCAGCATGGACACGAGATGAGGCGCAGCGGCTGCAAGACACTCAAGGTCGACCTGCCTGTCCTTAAGGACGTCCGTACCAAGAGCAGACTCACCCCCGACGGATGGAGGACAGACAGACTCAGACTCAGCAACAAGACTAGTGGCGTAGTCTAGACGACAGGCAGCAGCAAAGTTAACAAGCTCAGCGACCAAGGCAGATGCAGCAGCAGGCTCAAACGAGGGGTCAGTGACAACCGTGGCTAGCAAACGCATGACAGTAGGGTGAGCAGCACGGGTGCGGTCAGACTCAGGCTCAGGAACGGTAGGTAGAGAAGACGCAGGAGAGGATGGCAGGGGAACACGCTGTGGAGGAGAGGAAGGACGACAGACTACTAGGTGGGTGCTGGTGATAGCCGGCTGACGCAAACGAGGAACACGACGACCAGGACAACCAGAACGGACAAGCGAGACAGGACGCGACGGAGGCTCACGACGCTCAGTAAGACCCCCTGTCTGCGCAGTGTAAGGAGAAGGAGCAGGCAGCGGCGAGCCAGGCTGTAATAGAAGACCAGTAGACGAAGGGAGACTAAGAACCTGGCGAAGCACAGAGTCAGACGGTGGGTGAGACGACAGAGACGGTGGAGCAAAGAACAGGCGCGGATGTGCAGTGCCACGAGCACCAGTAGCTCCAGCACCCCCAGCAGCTCCAGCACCGCCAGCAGCTCCAGAACCCTCAGCAGCCCCAGAACCCTCAGCGCCAGCTCCTAGAGGACCAGCTCCACCAGCAGCAGTACCCCCAAAACCGACACCTCCAGTCCCAGGGTCTCCAGCAGTAGTACCCTCAGGCTCAGCACCTCCAGCCCCAGCAGCTCCAGTACCTCCAGTACGAGTACCTCCGGGACCAGCACCGCTCCCAGCTCCAGTGACGCCAGTGGAAGTACCTCCAGCGGCAGAGCCCCGAGCTCCAGAAGCGCGACCCTGACGGCGACCGTACCTGTCGTGCAGCTGCTACGAGGTGAGAGGCACATGCGGACGAAGACGGCTACTCCAAGGAGACCTCGCAACAGCAGACCCAGAACCCTCAGCGCTAGCACCTGCAGCACCTCCAGAACCTCTAGCGCGAGCACCCGCAGCACCTCTAGAACCTCTAGCGCCAGCAACTCCAGTAGCAGAGTCACCAGCTCCAGCGCCTCCCTCAACACGGCCCCTAGCTCCAGCAGAGCGTCCCTGACGGCTAACGTACCACTCAAGCAGCTGCTGAGGGGAGAGTGGGAGTCGACAACGAGAGTGCAGCGGCGAGGTACCAGCGGGGCGACTACGGAGACGGCCCGAACCGCTCGCGGAGCTGGAGACGAGCAGCGCGGATCCAAGGGATCAAAACATCAAGAACCTCACCCTTGGTGCACAAGGGGAAGACCGTGGTGTAACGCGTGTAGTCGTCGACAACCAGCAGGAAGTACCGCTCGTGGCCCTGTCCACGGACGCGGGCTGGGCCCCACACGTCCAGGTGGAGAGTCTGCAGGGGAGCCTCTGTGGGAGGGAACGAGGAGGATTGAGGAGCGGCGCGCTGCCGCCCCTCGACACAGAGAAGACAAGGAGGAGTAGGCGAGAGTGGGAGGGGAGGGAGAACCCGAGGAAGAACGGAGACAAGGACACGGCGATGCATGCTGTGAAGGCGCTGCACCGAGGGGTGACCAAGGCGGTGGTGCCAAAGGAGGGTCTGGTGCGAGAAGGCGCGACACGAGCAGGGGGCCGACAACTGACCTGACGCGGACGCAAACGCAGCTACCTGAGGGGACTCAGTGGTCAGTATGTACAGGCCCGACCCCGGCTGCCGAGTGAAGGTAGCCAGGTGGCGACCTGTCTGAGCACACGTGCAGTGTGTCACACGCTCGTAGGCAGGGGTGAACTGGTGAACACCCGCGTCTTGGAGCGCAGAACCTGCCACCAAGTTCGTAGAGAACGAGGGGAGGTAAAGACCCGATAGTGTGCCTGACGGGATAGCAGAACAAGGGAGGACAGTGGAGGAGGTCGCACGGACTGGACCCCCAGAGGGGTCTGCCAGGGAGACTGCAACCGGCCGACTGAGCGGCGTAAGGGTGGTGCTGTCACGAAAGAAGGAACGAGTGGCACTGGAGTCAAGTGTGAAGGTGTACAAGGCCTCAGCAGGCGCAAAACCAGAGAGAAGAGACTCACCAGCACTTGGAGCAGCAGCCTCACCAGCACCTAGAGCAACAGCCTCACCAGCACCTAGAGCAGCAGACTCTATGCCTGGGTCAGGCAGTACGCACAGGTAACAGGCTCGGTCAGCACTAGTAGGCAATGCATACATGGCAGTGAGAATAGCATCATAGTCAAGAGCAAAGATATCTTCTCCCTGTCCAAGCAGCTCCAGCCAGGTGGGGAGCTCAGCCTCGTCGCCAAACTCGGTACGCCAAGCGTCGCTCAGACGGGCGAAGCAGCGGGACTGTGTGTGACTAAGCGTCCCGCAAGCCTGACCAGTCCGAACACCTGTGCGAATGATGTACGGGCAGCGAACGGTACTCAGAGACCCTCTACTTTGGGCGTACCACTCATGAAGCTGCTGAGGCGTGAGAGACTCGCGCGGACGTCGCTGGAGCTGCATCTGGCCACCGCTAGTAGCAGTAGTAGCAGGTGTAGCAACAGTAGCAGCAGTAACAGCAGTAGCAGCAGCAACAGCAGTAGCAGCAGTAGTAGCGCGGCCACCCCTACAACCCCAACCAGCGTACCACTCACAAAGCTGCTGGGGCGTGAGGGACTCACGTGGATGTCGCTGGAGCTGCATCTGGCCACCGCCAGTAGCACCAGTAGCACTAGTAGCAGCAGCAGCGCGGGCAGGGCAGGCGCGGCAGGCAGGCAGGCAGGCAGGCAGGCTGAGGGCGCAGCAGTGCGCGAACAAGGCAGGTGCTCACCAGTGGTGGGAAGGGCCGGCGCTTGCTGGGCGAGCAGGGCCGGCGCTCGGCGGGCAGCTGCACGGGGTCCAGGGGCGGCGTCACGGGGTCCAGGGGCGGCTGCACCAGGGGCGCCAGTTGTAGGAGCCAGGGGCGGCTGCTCTGGGTCCAGGGGCGGCTGCTGCAGGGGCCACGGGCGGCTGCTCTGGGTTGAGGGGCAGCTGCTCGAGGGTCCAGGGGCGGCTGCACCAGGGGCGGCTGCTTTAGGAGCCAGGGGCGGCTGCTCTGGGTCCAGGGACGGCTGCTTGAGGGTCCAGAGGCAGCTGCAATAGGGGCGGCTGCTGCAGGGGCCAGGGGCGGCTGCTCTGGGTCCAGGGGCGGCTGCTCGAGGGTCCAAGAGCGGCTGCACCATGGGCGGCTGCTGCAGGGGCCAGGGGCGGCTGTTCTGGGTCCAGGGACGGCCGCTTAAGGGTCCAGGGGCGGCTGCACCAGGGGCAGCTGCTGTAGGGGCCAGGGGCGGCTAACGTGGCGCGCGGGACCGAAAAAAAGGGCTACGCGGGCGGCGGACGTGGCGCGCAGGGCCTAAGCAGGCTGCGCGCGGGCGGCGTACGCGGCGCGCGGGCCGGCAGCAGGCTCCGCGGGCGGCTGACGTGGCGCGCGGTGTCAGATTTATATGACATAGCTGTTGTAGGCTATAGTGGGGTAGCACATATGGGGTACGACTTTCTAGGGTTTGTACTTGTACCCAACTTTCCCTTAGTCAATTCATTCTCGTTCATTTTCTCATGGTATCGAGCAGGTTCCCCTGTGGGAACTGTTCCTAGGGCCCACCACCTTTTATTTCCTGCCCGGAGCGCGCTCTACTCTGCCCGAGTCGCGCTCCCCTCTTTCGACCCTGTCGCGCCGCCTTAGCGGCCCCGTCGCGTCGCGCTTGTGGCCCCGTCGCGTCGCCCTCGCGGCCCCGTCACGTCGCGCCGCCCTATCGGCCACGTCACGCCGCCCTCGCGACCCCGAACCGCCGCCCTCGCGGCTCCGTCGCGTCGCGCCGCCCTCGCGGCCCGTTCGCGCCGCCCTCGCGGCCCTTTCGTGCCGCCCTCGCGGCCTCTTCAAGCCGCTCTCGCGACCCCCCTTCCTAGCCGCCCTAGCGGCCCCGTCGCCTACCCCTGCGGCCCCGGCGCCGCCCTTCCTGGCCCCAACGCCGCCCTTCCCGGCCCCGGCGCCGCCTCTACTGGCCCCGGCGCCGCCCTTCCCGGCCCCGGCGCCGCCTCTGCTGGCCCCGTCTCCTACCCCTGCGGCCCCAGCGCCGCCATTCCCGGCCCCGGCGCCGCCCTGTCCCGGCCCCGACGCCGCCTCTACCGGCCCCGCCGCCGTCCCTACGCGGCCCCGCCGTCCCCACGCGGCCCCGCCGTCACCACCGAGCCGCCGGCGCCGCCGAGCTACAGCCGAGCCGCCCGAGCCACCCGAGCCGCCCGAGCCGCTGTGCCACCTGAGCTGCCCGAGCCGCCGGGTTGCCGAGCTGCCGTACCGCCGAGCTGCCCGAGCCGCCAGAGCCGCCGAGTCGCCGAGCCGCAGTTGCAGCCGAGCCGCCGTACCGCCGAGTCGCCCGAGCCGCCAAAGCCGCTGAGTTGCCGAGCTGCATTTCTTGCCGAGCCGCCGAGCCGCCCGAGCCGCCTTGTCCGGTAAGAGCAGGGCCTCTATCACTGCACTGACCTTACCCTACTGCTCGCGCTGCTAGTCTACTGCTGTCATGGCTACCCCCAGTGTCCTCGCTTTTGACGCTGAGGGTCGGGCCATTGACTTTGACGTCTGGGTAGATGACCTGCAGCTTTTCCTACAGTGCGATAGGGCAGACGGTCTCACCCTCTTTGACCTCACTTCTGGTGCCTATAATGCCCCTGCTGCTGAAGCTGACGCCACTGTTCGCTCACAGTGGGCCACACGCGATGCTGCTGCACGTCTTGCTGTGCGTCGCCACCTGCCTACCTCTGAGCGTGCGCACTTTATCCAGTACAAGAGTGCTCAGACCTTGTACGACGCTGTAGTTGCACGCTACTCCTCCCCTGACACTGCTGCACTGAGCCGCCTCATGCTACCGTACCTCTTCCCTGACCTTGCTGCCTTTCCCACAGTCGCTGACCTCATTACGCACCTCCGCACTAATGACACTTGCTACCGCGCTGCGCTTCCCGCTGAGTTCTGCGCCAAGAACCCCCCCCCCATGTACATCACCCTCTACTACATAGTCACCTGGCTCCCTGACACCCTTCGCCCAGTCAGGGACCACTTCCTCTCAGTTTGCCCCACCACTCTCACCGTTGACCTCCTTGAGAAGAACCTCCTAGTAGCAGAGAAGAGCATAGTCGCTGTAGGAGCCTCTCGTGGTGACCCTCGCACCCCTGTCTTTGAGGGGTGTTCCCCCTCCCCCCTTTTGCCCTCTGATGCCTCTGCTGCTGCGGCCGACCTCGTTGGTTTCGAGTCTGTCGGCTCTGCGTCTGCCCCGAGTGGGAGACGCCGCACCGGCAAGGGCAAGGGGGGCAAGGGCGCTGGAGGGGCTGGCGGGGGTAGCGGAGGTGGCGGTGGAGGCAGTGGAGGGGGTGGGGGTGGTGGTGGGAGTGGTGGCGGGGGTGAAGGTATCGGTGGCGGCAGTGGAGGTGGAGGCGGAGGCTGCGGTGGCGGTGGGGGCGGAGGTGGCAGAGGTGGCGGCGGAGGAGGAGGCGGCGGCGGAGGAGGCGGAGCTGGTTGGGGTGGCGCTACGCAGAGGGTCGGCTCCGGTGGTGGTCAGCGCCAGCAGCAGCAGCGCACTTGTGACATCCCCCCCCCTCAGCAGCTCCGTGAGTGGTACGCTGCACGCCAGCGGGGTGGGGGTACTGGTCCGTGCACCTACGTCCTACGCACCGGCGACCGCGCGGGTGAGCAGTGCGGGGGTGCGCACTCCACCCAGCGCTGCTTTGGCCGCCTGACAGACGCTTGGCGTCACCAGTTCCCTGAGGCCACTGAGATCCCTCGCTGGGGCGAGCTGTCTAGGGCGGGAGTAGCTATCTTTGACCTTGACTTTGATGCTATTCTTGCTGCCATGTATGCTGTGACTATTAGTGATGAGGGTGACTATTACAGGTCTTTTCCGCCCGACCCGGGCATTGAGACTACTGCTCTAGGTACTGGTGAGGCTGCTGCTCTAGGTGCTAGCGAGGCTGTTGCTCTAGGTGCCAGTGCGTCTTCTTCCTCGGGTGCTGGTGAGTCTGCTCTCTCAGGTACCGCGTCGGCTTCCGCCTCCCACCCCTTCACCCTTGACTCGGGGGCTTCTCACTCCTTCTTTCGAGACTGCACCACACTCACGCCGCTTGGTCGGCCAGTTGTAGTCTCTCTGGCAGACCCCTCTCGGGGTCCTGTCCTTGCTCACTTCTCCACTGTCCTCCCGTGTCCGGCGGCCCCCTCTGGCACCCTGTCTGGTCTTTACCTCCCCTCGTTCTCTACGAACTTGGTGAGTGGTGCTGACCTACAGGATGCGGGGGTTCACCAGTTCACTCCTGCGAGTCAGTGGGTGACCCACTGCATGGACGCTCGGACAGGCCCACACCTGGCCACGTTCAAACGTCGGCCGGGGTCGAGCCTGTACACACTGACCGCTGAGTCTCCTCCTGTCACTGCGTCTGGTCAGGTAGCTGCGTCGGGTCAGGTGTTTGCTGCAGCGTCTAGGTCTGGTCCTGAGTCTGCCCCCTGCTCGTGTCGCCTCCTGTCTCACGAGACTCTCCTCTGGCACCACCGCCTTGGTCACCCCTCCCTGCTTCGTCTCCGAGGCATGGCCTCCCATGTCCTTGTCTCAAGTCTTCCCCGGTCCCTCCCTCCCCTTCCTCTGGGGCTTGCCCCTGCCTGCGTCCCCTGCGTGTAGGGGCGGCAGCGTGCTGCCCCTCACTCCTCCCAGTTTCCTCTGACAGAGGCCCCGCTGCAGACTCTTCACATGGACGTGTGGGGCCCAGCCCGCAGCCGTGGACAGGGTCACGAGCGCTACTTCCTGCTGGTGGTTGACGACTACTCGCGTTACACCACAGTCTTCCCCTTGCGCAGCAAGGGTGATGTCACTGAGGTGTTGATCCACTGGATCCGCGCAGCTCGTCTCAACCTCAGGCAGAGCTTCGGCTCGGACTTTCTTGTTCTGCGTCTGCACTCTGACAGAGGCGGAGAGTTCTCCTCTGGCCTTCTGCGAGCCTACTGTCGTGCACGAGGCATCCGCCAGACCTTCACGCTTCCGGACTCTCCACAGCAAAATGGGATTGCTGAGCGCCGCATTGGCATGGTCATGGACGTCGCCCTTACGTCCATGATGCATGCGGCTGCCCCCCATTTTCTGTGGCCGTTTGCGGTTCGGTACGCGGCGCATCAGATCAACCTTCAGCCGAGGTTCTCCATGCCGGAGACCTCCCCAGCTTTGCTGTGGACGGGGAAGGTTGGCGATGCGTCTGCGTTCCGTGTCTGGGGATCTCGGGCGTTTGTCCGCGACTTGTCTGCGGACAAGCTGTCTCCTCGTGCTTCTCCTTGCGTCTTCCTTGGCCTCCCCCCTGACGCGCGAGGGTGGCAGTTCTACCACCCCACCTCTCGCCGTGTTCTGTCCTCCCTGGACGTCACGTTTGACGAGTCGGTCCCCTACTACCGCCTCTTCCCCTACCGCACTCCGTCCCTCCCCCCGCCACCGCTCTTCCTTGTGCTAGGTCCCCCCCCGGTAGACCCCCTCCCCCCTCAGGGTCCTGCCCCTTCAGGTGTGTCCCAGGTAGACGCAGTCGAGCCTGTCGAGGTTGCTGGTGACTCTGGTACTGCTGAGGGTGCTGAGCCTGAGGGTGCTGACTCTGGGGGTGCTGAGCTTGTGGGTGCTCTGCCTAGGGGTGCTGAGCCTGAGGGTGCTACTACTGGGGGTGCTGAGCCTGGGGGTGCTGAGCCTGGGGGTGCTATGCCTCGGGGTGCTGAGCCTAGGGGTGCTACGACTCGGGGTGCTGAGCCTGGCTACGGGCCGCGCTCGGGGCTAGCGCAGCCCGCGCTGGCCGGGACGGGCGACGGGGTACGACAGGCTGGTCCCCGTCGCCCGTCGAAGCGCCCCCCGGGGGCGACGCGGGGACCGACGGGGTAGAAGGCCGCCGCGCGCCTCGGGGCCCATGGCGGGATGCCCGCTGCGCGCCTCGGGGCGCACGGCGGGAAGAAAACCGCCGCACGCTCGGAGCGCGCGGCGGGAAGAAAAGTCCGTCGCATGCCACGGGGCGTGCAACACACAAAGTTGCAGCGGAAGCAGTTAGGTGGGCCCACATGCCAGGAGCGTAGATGCTCTGATACCATGTGAGAATAGTAAGCATAGTGAGGAGCCATAGCTAGGGTTTAGCTAGCTAGGCAAGAGAGAAATGAACAAAGGAGGGTTTTCACTAGCAGCAGTTTGGATACATATAGCAAACCCTAACTGGGTTGTACCCGCAATAGAGCACCCCACTACAGGCTAGATAATAACATTCTGACTGACACCACCACGCAGCAGTTTAAGCTTTACAATGGAATGGGCGGACTCTACATCGTGAAGGAAGTCCTGAAGAATAACGTCTTCGTCCTCGACTTCATTCCTGATCAAGGTACCGCTGACAGCGACGCAATCTTTAACTTCACCACCTGGTCGCACCCACCAGATCTCGATCCCGACTTCAGCCGTGGAGGATTCAGGTACTCGCACACCATTTCTGAAGTAGAGCGGACAAGAGCGTTAGCAACAACGACAGAAGCAAAGACAACACCGGCAGAAGCAGAGACACCACCGGTAGAAGCAGTGGCAACAGCGGCAGAAGAACAGTCAACATCGACAGAAGCGAAGACAACACCAATCGCTGGTCCTTCGACGGCATCAGTTCCCACGGACGACTCTCCACCAACTCCAGCCCAACAGCTAACTTCCACTCTACGCGAACTCCACAGAAGCGCCAACACTATCGCGACTTTTTACTCCAACTCCGACCTGTACAGAAGATCACCTGGACATCGGGCTGACGAATCGTTATGGAATCAAAGACTAGGGCACCCTAGCAACACAACACTGAACAACAAGATACGAGCCGGAGTGTTCGACAAAGACTCACTACTTCTCCACGATGGCAGAGAACTTCAACAAGTTCGCGGGACATGTTTTACCTGTCTTGAAGTCGACTTACCCCACCAGCTGTTCGTCTCTCACCACAGCCCAAGCGCTCCCGCGTACGCACCACTGGAGAAAGTCTACACCGACATACTGTACGCTCGTGAAAGTGGACAAGGAGCGTACAACTACGTCATCACCTTCATCGACGCCGCCACCAGATACGCCAGGCATCTTAATCTTCCGAGTCGCGACATGGCCTTCGAAGCCTTCATCGCATGGATTCCAATAGTAGAAAGGGAATCGGGAGTGAAGCTAAAAAGCTTCCAGTTAGACGGAGGAGGAGAATATCAGTCACAGCGGTTCAAACAGTACCTGCCAGAGAGAGGCATCAAGTGACTCATCTCTCTTCCTTACGCTCACCACCAGCAAGGCGTGGCAAAAAGAATGAACAGGACCCTCCAGAACACAATGCACAAGCTGGTACGTGGCATGCGGCTACCCAACCAACAGAGGCCCGAGGCAATGGACCATGCTATGCTGCTGCACAATTTGCTCTCGTCATCATTGTGTGGGCTGTAGTGGGGTAGCCCATATGGGGTACAACCCAATTTGGGTTTTCTACTTGTACCCATCCTGCTGCTAGTTCATTCATTCTTGTTCGTTCTTTTGACTTTGTTTCAGAGCAGGTCCTAGCCTAGGACCGATATCTTAGGGCCCACTGAGTAGCGCTACCCCACCCATCGCGCTTCTGCGTCGCCCTGCCCTGCCTTGCCCTGCCCTGCGCCGCCCGCTGCAGCGCGCACTGCTTTGCCCGCGCGCCGCATGCTGCAGCGCGCCCTGCTGAGTTGCGCGCCGCCTGCTGCACCGCGCCTGCCCTGCCCGCTCGCCGCGCCGCGCGCCTTTGCCCTGCGCGCGCGCCGCGCCGCCGCGCGTCTCTGCCCTGCCCGCGCGCCGCGCCGCCGTGCGCCCCGCCCTGCCCGCGCGCTGCACCGCCGCGCGCCCTGCTTTGCCCGCACGCCCTACCTGAGCGCTGCGCCTTGCCCTGCCGCGCGCCCTGCCCAGCCGCGCGCCCTGCCCTGCCGCGCGCCCTGCCCTGCCGTGCGCGCCTTGCCCTACCACGCGCCGCTCACTGCTGCCCTGCTGCTAGCGCGCTCACCTGCCTAGCCCTGCCTGCGTGCTGGTAGCGCGCTCGACTGCTGTGCCCGCTATGGCCACTCTCAACGTTCTCACCTTCGATTCGGAGGGCCGCCCGATAGAGTTCAATGTGTGGCTAGATGACTTACAGCTGATCCTGCTGATAGACTCTAAGGACGGTATTTCGCTGTTTGACCTCACGCCTGGCGCCTCGCCTGCCCCTACCGCCACAGCTGACAGAGCGACTCGCTCACAGTGGCTTACCCGTGATGCTGCTGCTCGCCTAGCCATTCGCAACCACCTGCCGTTAGCTGAACGCGCCCACTTTGGCCAGCATAAGACAGTTAGAGCACTGTACGACGCTGTAGTCGCTCGTTACTCCTCCCCGGCCACTGCTGCTCTAGGCCGCCTTCTCCTGCCCTACCTGTTCCCAGAGCTGCCTGCCTTTGCAACAGTAGCTGACCTCGTCACTCACCTCCGCACTAGTGACACTCGCTACTGTGCTGCGCTCCCCGCCGATTTTCTCGCCAAGAACCCTCTTCCCGTGTACATCACACTCTACTTCATAGTCACCCGCCTCCGTGACTCTCTTACCGCAGTGAAGGACCTTCATCTCGCCCTTGACCCCACCGACCTCACTGTCGACCTTCTCGAGAAGCATCTCCTAGCAGCTGAGACTAGCATAGTCGCTGTAGGCGCTTCTCGTGGCACTCCTCCCACTCTCTTCTTTGAGGGGTGTTCGCCCTACCCCCTTCTCCCCTCAATCGCCTCTGCTGCAGCTGTTGACTACCTTCGTGCTGAGGAGGTAGGAGCTGCGTCTGCCCCTAGTGGGAGGTGCTGCAGCGGCAGGGGTAGGGGAGGCAGGAGCGGTGGGGGTGGCAGAGGTGGAGGCGGTGGTGGGGGCGGTGGAGGAGGTGGAGGGGGCGGCGGTGGAGGAGGTAGTGGTGGTGGGGGTGGAGGGGCAGGTGGCGGCGGTGGTGGCGGCAGTGGGAGTGGCGGAGGCGGCGGTGGTGGCGGCAGTGGGGGTGGAGGCGGAGGCAGTGGTGGCGACCGAGGTGGTACCAACCAGAGGGGAGGCCTTGGAGGTGGCCAGCGGCAGTAGCAGCGTCAGCCCCTTCCGTCTCAGGAGCTCCGTGAGTGGCTTGCTCAGCGTGGGGCGGTTGGGGGTGGAGGTTGCTGCCCGTATGTCATTCGTACAGTTGACCGCACTGGTCAGACATGCGGGCAGCCTCACACGCAGCACCGCTGCTTCTCCCGTCTTACCGACGCCTCTCACGCAGAGTTTCCGGACGCGCCTGAGCTCCCTCACTGGGCAGAGCTGCTTAGGCAGGGTGTGGATATCTTTGCTCTTGACTTTGATGCTATCCTATCTCCCATTTATGCATTGACTGTTAGTGCTGAGGGTGACTGTTACCTGTGTATGCCGCCAGACCCAGGTATAGAGGCTGCTGCTTTAGGTGCTGGTGAGTCTGCTCTCTTTGGTACTGCGTCTGTTGCGGCCCTGCACACCTTCCCGCTTGACTCAGGTGCTTCCCGCTGTTTCTTTTGCGACAGTACCACAGTCACACCGCTCTCCGCACCTGTTGCTGTCTCTTTGGCTGACCCCTCTGGGAACCCACTCCTTGCACGTTCCTCCACTGTTCTGCCTTCTCCAGCGGTTCCGTCTGGGTCACTGTCAGGTCTCCACCTCCCCTCGTTCTCTACGAACTTGGTGAGCACTGCTGTCCTTCAGGATGCGGGGGTTGACACCTTCTCCCTTGGACGGCAGCGTGAGGTGATCTGTACGTGCTACCGGACCGGCCGCCACCTGGCCACGTTCACCCGTCGGCCTCGGTCGAGTCTGTACACACTAACTACTGTGCCTCCTCAAGTAGCTGCGTCTGCGTCTACATCAGGTCAGCTTGCGCCCCCGTGCTTGTCTCGCGCCCTATCGCACCAGACGCTTCTTTGGCACCACCGCCTAGGTCACCCCTCTGTGGCACGCCTCCATGGCATAAACTCCGTCTCCTTATCTCTGGTCTTCCCAGATCTCTACCTCCCCTCCCACCCTCGCCTGCCCCTCCCTGCCTTCCCTGTGTCGAGGGGCGGCAGCGCGCCGCTCCTCACTCCTCCTCGTTCCCCTCGACAGAGGGTCCCCTGCAGACTCTCCACCTGGACGTGTGGGGCTCAGCCCGCGTCCGTGGACAGGGCCACGAGCGGTACATTCTGCTGGTTGTCGACAACTTCACGCGTTACACCACGGTCTTCCCCTTGAGCCGCAAGGGGGAGGTCTCTGATGTTCCGATCCCTTGGACCCGCGCTCCGCGAGTCCAGCTCCGCGAGCAGTTTGAGACGGACCTTCCCGTCCTGCGTCTGCACTCTGACAGAGGTGGTGAGTTTTCCTCCGACCCGAGAAGGGCCTTTTGTCTTGCGGAGGCCATTCGCAAGACGTTAACGCTTCCGGCCTCTCCGCAGCAGAATGGGGTTGCTGAGCGGTGCATTGGCTTAGTCATGGAGGTCGCTCATACCTCCATGATCCATGCGGCTGCCCTCCATTTTCTGTGGCCATTTGCAGTCCAGTACGCTGCGCATCAGCTCAACTTCTGGCCCCGTCTCTCCTTGCCCGAGACCTCGCCCACACTGCGTTGGACGGGGGAAGTAGGCGATGCGTCGTTGTTCCGGGTCTGGGGATGTCGAGCCTTTGTCCGCGATACGTCCGCGGACACGCTCTCCTTCTGTGCCGTTCCCTGTGTCTTCCTTGGCTTTGTCCCTGACGCGCCTGGCTGGCAGATTTACCACCCCACCTCGCGCCGTGTCCTGCCCTCTCAGGACGTCACGTTTGACGAGTCGGTTCCCTTTTACCGTCTCTTCCCCTACCGCAATGCCCCTCTCCCTCCCCCGCCGCTCTTCCTCGCACCAGGTCCTCCTCCGGTAGACCCCCTCCCCCCTCAAGTTCCTGCTCCCTCAGGTGTGTCCCAGGTAGACCCTGTCGAGTATGTCGAGGCAGCTTTCGACTATGGTGCTGCTAGAGGTGCTGCGTCTGGGGGTGCTGGCTTGTGGGTGCGGGGCCTGGGAGTGCTGAGCTTGAGCGTGGGGTTGATGAGTCTGAGAGTGCGGAGCCTGGGGGTGCTGAGTCTGAGGGTGCTGAGCCTGGGGATGCTGAGCGTGGGGGTGCTGAGCTTGGGGGTGCTGAGCATGAGCGTGCTACGCGTGGGGGTACTTTGTCTTCTGGAGGTCCTCTGGGTGTCTTGTCCCGTCGGGAGATGGGAGTAGTTTGCTCTCCCACCACAGATGCGCGAGTGGTTTGCTTGGCGCTGGAGTGTCCGGATTGGTGCTGCAGGAGCTGGAGCTGCGGGAGGTGCTGGAGCCCTTGGTCCCATAGATGCTCGTCTTGGAGGTACTGGAGCTGCTGAGGCTGGGGGTGCTGCTGGAGCTACTGTAGCTGGAGGTGCTGCTGGAGCTGGAGATGGAGGTGTTGCTGGAGCTGGAGCTACTGGAGGTGCTGCTGGAGTTGAAGCTGCTCGAGGTACTGGAGCCGCTGGGGCTGGGGGTGCTGCTGGAGCTGGAGCTAGAAGTGCTGCTGGAGCTAGAGTTGGAGGTGCTTCTGGAGCTGGAGCTGCTGGAGGTATTGGTAATGTCGGTGCTGGTTCTGGAGGCGCTGAGCGACCGCGACCGTACTTCGTTCCCCAGCTTCAGCAGGTTCTTGGTCTCCCGCCTTCTACTGACCTTACTTCGACCAAGAACACGGACGAGACTTCACCGAAACCTTTGCGCCGGTCAGCCGATGCACCTCTCTGTGAATCCTTCTTACGATAGCCGCCATGAACCGGAAAAGGCCCCGTCAAATCGACGTAGCTAATGCGTTCCTCTATGCTCCCGTCGACGCCAAAATCTTCGTCGAGCAACCACACGGATCCGATGCAGACCCTAACCAAGTGTGTCAATTGCCGAAGTCCCTGTACGGCATCAAGCAAGCTCCGAGGGTGTGGTAGCAGTACCTACACGCCCAACTAATCCGCATCGGCTTCCGTTAACTACCACACGACCAAGGGATGTATCGACTCACAAAAGGCGCTGACTACATCCAACTCATCGTCTACATGGATGATCTACTCTACATAGGCTCCACCGACAACATCACGACTTCGTTCAGAACGGAGCTACAACGGGACCTCACACTCACCGTTTCCTCCGAACTCAGTAACAAAACCGTAACAATGAACCTGGGACTCAACATACAAGACGGAGGGAACGCGATCTACCTAAGCGCTGCAAAATATGCCGACACCATCGTCAAATGCTTCGGCCTAACCCCAGCTACCATCTCCATGCCGTACCGCTACACTGCCTGAAACCACAAGGAAGCCTCCGCTCCACTCGGATTTGCTAGCATACGCGACTACCAACAAAAACTGGGATGTCTACTCTTAGTAGCTGTCACCTGCCGACCAGACCTGTCACATTCAGCGAGCCAACTCGCTACCTATCTCAAGAAGCCCGAAGCAGAGCTCATGGCAGAACTGGATCGCACACTACACTACTTCGTCAGCACTCAGACAGTCGGCCTAGCCTACTTCAAAACCGGAACCACGACGCCTAAACTAATCGGCTACGTAGATGCTGACCACACCGGCGACTCTGACAACAGGCAATGCAGCTGTTGACTACCAACTCAAGCCTATCTGTTCTATCTCATGGCAGTCGAGCAAGCAAGAGATAATCGCTCTCTCCTAAGCAAGAATATATCGCACTCTGCTCAGCCACCAAGGAAGGATTGTACCTTCGCGAACTACTAGAAGAAGCAAAGCTGGCCTAGTTCCCCAGCTTCTCCCTTTTCTGCGACAATGAATCGGCAATTTTCATAGCAAACAAGAACGGGTTTGAGAACCGAACGAAGCACATCGCCCTGCGATATTTCTTCGTGAAGGACGAAATCAAGAAGGAAAGACGCGAGCTATCCTACTGCCCCACATGGCAGCAGATTACTTGACCAAGAAACTCGAAAAGCAGAAGTTCGAGTACTGCATGTTGCTGACTGGACAAGGACACGTCACCAACAACGACACTCCAGAAGCAAAGGGGAGTGTTGGAAACAAGTAATTCACGCTTCTGCTGTATCGAAACACTGAACTGTAAGTAAGGAGAACTACAGGAAGTAACGGCAAGTCAATCGAAGAGGTTGACAAAATGTAATAGCAAGGAGGTTAAGCAAAGGTCAAAGGTCATCGACCTTTGACTCATCGAAAGGCAGCGCGATAGCAAGGACAAACAACTGATTTGTTACTCAGCAGTTGCCCGAGTCGCAGTTGTATCAAATCGCAACAACAATAGCAACAGCTAGTTAAAGTCTTTTCATATTCCTTGTAATCATATAAAGCCTTGTATTACTTAGCTATAATCAATCTATCTTTCTCTCACACACTAGTGCAAGGTGGTTCAGCCAGTTCACTACAACGCTTCCACAATTGCATCGTCACCTCGAATCTTTAGCCTCGAAACGACCCTAAGGGCTTTTCTCAGCCCAACAATGTTTAGGATCCCTCAGCCTTCAGGGCAGAGCCATCAGGTAGACACTGATTTCTTAGGGCATGACAGAACTTTACCCTAAGGCCTCAAGGCCTAACCCTAAATTGGGCTTTGTAATTCTACTAGTGCAAGTTATTCAATATGGTGTACCGGTGTTTGTCAAACTATGTTTGTAGATATAGATACAGTATGCTTTAGTGAGTTGCATGTTAGGGGGTACAAAACTTTCTCGACACTTTGATTGTATTCCCCTCCTTTGACCTTAGGGCGTGTCACCTCCAGGTTCGAACATGCCTCTCATTTGAACAACATGTTACATGCTTCGCCAAGATTCGTAGGCACCCTAACGGCGTCGCTAACCAGAAGTTTTGCCGATTCGAACATCGCTTTCACATCGGGCATGCTGCCAAATATGTTGCACGTTTGAACAACGCTATTCGAACACAGAATGATACGCGCCTCCCTTACAGCACGGACGACACCTCTGATTGGACAACACCCCACATAGTCACTAGCAAAATCGATTCTCACCGGAAACTGTCGCAGTGCATTGAAAAGGGCATTGTAGCTGGGAAACAACTAGGTGAGCAGCAGTAGAGGAGTACGAGGAGACATTGTGACTGGATAGGCGAAAAATGGGTCAAACTGGAAGTTTTTTCTGAGAGAATGTGAACGAGAATGAATGAACTATGAAACAGTTGGGTACAAGTACTAACCCTAATTGGGTTGTACCCCATATGGGCTACCCCACTACAACCTACACAAAAGCATAAGCTATAATGTTCTGACACACCCCCATAGGCAAAGTGGGGGAGAACAAGCGGTCACAAGACCAGTCAAGCAAAGCAAAGCAAAGCAAACTCAGGGTGGATCACAAAGTCACCACACGTTCCGAGCACAAGTTCAAGGCCACAAGGCCAGTTCACATGCATGAGTACATATATATAGAAAGCTAGACAAGCAAGAGCAAGTGTATATATATGTAACAGTACAAGCAAGGTCAAGAGGTGAGCAAGTGAGGCAAGACAGGCACAAGACCAAGCTGAGTACAGAAGCGCTGATGATCACAAGGCGCAAGTGCCTTGGTGAAGATATCAGCAGTGTTGGCCTCAGAAGCCACGTACGCAAGACGCAACTGACCACGCTGCTGCAGCTCACGAGCAAGGAAGTAGCGAAGAGCAATGTGCTTCGTTCTGTGCTCCAGTCTCTGCTCTCGACACAAGGCCAGCATGGCCTTGTTGTCTACGTACAGCACTGGAGGAGAACGAGGCGGCTCTCCGAGGTCAGTCAACAGGTAGGTGAGCCAGCGAAGCTCCTGTGCAGCCATGGCCCCGGCGTAGATCTCAGCCTCACAACTGGAGCCGAGAACACAAGACGAGCGGGTAGCCCACCACGAAACAGAGCCGGAACCAAGGCTGAAGGTGTAACCCTATGACGACCGCTGCGTAGCCTGGTCGTCTGCCCAAGAAGCGTCCGCGTGCCCAGTGAGGACCACTAGACTCCGCCCTCCAAGCACTAGCCCCATGCCCGACGTACTGCACAAGTAGCGCAACACCCTCTTCGCTGCAGCCATGTGCTCTGGTCTGTGTCTCCCAGGAGCAACATAGCGTGCAAGAATGCTAAGAGGGTATGCAAGGTCAGATCGTGTACAGGTCATCAGGTACATGAGGCAGCCAACAAGCTCTGGGTACGGGCCACTTGACTCTACGGACTCATCTGAAGGCAGAGCTGAGAGCGAGTGGCGAGTAGACAGAGGAGTGGCCTGAGGCGAGGAGTACGTGAAGCCGAAGCGCTGAAGGACCTGCTGCACCATGTGTGACTGAGTCAGGGTAATGGTGCGGCGTGCTCTGTCCCGGGTGATCTTCAAGCCAAGGTAGCTGCGCAGTTCACCGAGGTCTGTGCACGTGTGTCTCTTCTGCAGCTCGGACTTCACGTGGGCGAGTCCAGCAGTGTCAGCTGTGGCAAAGACCAAGTCGTCGACGTACACGAGGATGTAGAACGGTTGCAGAGAGGTGTCGGTGCGTAGAAACAAGGACGGGTCAGCAGTAGAGGGAGCAAACCCAAGAGCCGCAAGTGTAGTCCTCAGTGTGTCGTGCCACTCGCGCACTACATGGCGGAGACCGTAGACTGGCCGTCGGAGGCTCCACTGGGTGCCAGGAGGAAAAGTCCCGGTGAAGCCAGGTGGACGGCGCAACCAGATCTCTTCGTGCAGGCTACCCTGTAGGAAAGCAGTGCTGAAGTCAAGGGAGTGAAGCTCGTAGTCACGCTGAGCGGCTATGTGTAGCAGCACCCGAAGAGTGGTCATCTTCGGGGTGGGAGAGAAGGTCTGAAAGTAGGTGGGATGTCTAGTGCATCTGGGTCTCCCTCAGGGGTAAGCAGTACGGACGCGAGATGAGGTGAAGCAGCAGCCAGACATTGGAACTCCTCCTGCCTGTCCTCAAGGACGTCCGTGCCAAGAGCACACTCACCCCCGACCAACGGAGGACAGACAGACGCAGACTCAGCAACAAGACCAGCAGCGTAGTCTAGACGAAAGCGAGCAGCAAAGTCGACGAGCTTAGCAACAAGAGCAGACGCAGCAGTGGACTCAAAGGAGGGGTCATTGATGACAGTAGCAAGGAGACGCGTGACAGTAGGACTGGCAGCACGAAGAGAGTCCGACTCAGGGTCGGCAAGCACAGGAAGAGAGGACTCAGCAGGAGAGGGCAAGGGGGCACGCAGAGGAGCAGTGGACGGACGCAGAGACATCCGGTGCGTGCCAGGGACAGGAGGAGGACGCTGACGCGAACTGCGACCACTAGTGCGAGCAGCACGAACAGGCGACGCAGGACGAGACGCAGGCTCACGACGCTCAGCAAGACCTCCAGTAGGACCAGTGTACGGAGAAGGAGAAGGCAGTGGGGAGGCCGGCGGTAACTGTGACTGCGACTGGACACTCTAAGGGAGGAGGAAGACCAAGAACCTGCTGAAGGAGCGGAACAAAGTACGGCCGAGGCCGCGCGGCGACTCCTAGCACATCAAGGACAGCACCAGCACCCCCAGCGGTAGTACCAGCGTCAACAGCACCTCCAGCTCCAGTACCTCCAGCGGCACCAGTAGCACCCGTAGCAGGACCGCCGCCAGGATTGACAGCAGTAGCCTCCGCGCCAACACCCTCAGCAGCTCCGACTCCAGTAGCATTCGCACGACTAGCACCTCCGAGACCTGCGGCACCAGCACCCTCAGCAGCCGAAAAATCACCAGCTCGAGTAGTACGCCTCCAGCGCCGGGCAAACCACTCGCGCAGCTCCTGTGGAGAGAGTGGCTCCCGCCGAGACAAAGCACCCGGAGAACAAGCAGGCCCAGCACCGCCAGACGCCACACGAGCAGGTCCAGCGGCCGCGGGCTCCGCACCCCCAGGCTCAGTAGCTCCAGACTCAGCACCCCCAAGCTAAGCAGCTCCAGACGCAGCACCCCCAGGCGAAGGACCCCCAAGCTCAGCACCCCCCCTCGTAGCACCCCTAGGCTCAGCACCCCAAGTCGTAGCACCCCAAGGCTTAGCACAACCAGGCTCAGCACCCCTAGTCGCAGCATCCCCAGCCGCAGCACCTCCAGGCTCAGCACCCACGCGCGCAGCACCCCCAGAGTCAGCATCCCCAGGCTCAGCACCCGCAGCAGTACTAGAGTCACCAGCAACCTCGACAGGCTCAACTGCATCTACCTGGGACACACCTGAAGGGGCAGGACCTTGAGGGGGAAGGGGGTCTACCGGGGGGGGACCTCGCACAAGGAAATGCGGTGGCGGGGGGAGGGAAGGAGTGCGGTAGGGGAAGAGACGGTAGTAGGGTACTGACTCGTCGAACGTGACGTCCTGGGAGGACAGAACACGACGAGAGGTGGGGTGGTAGAACTGCCACCCAGGGGAGTCAGGGGGGAAGCCAAGGAAGACACAGGGAGCAGCACGAGGGGACAGCTTGTACGCAGACACGTCGCGGACAAACGCCCGAGATCCCCAGACACGGAACGCAGACGCATCGCCGACCTTCCCCGTCCACAGTAAGGCTCGGGAGGTCTCCGGTCTAGAGACCCTGGGGTGAAGGTTGATCTGATGCGCCGCGTACCAAACCGCAAACGGCCACAGAAAATGGGGGGCAGCCGCATGCATCATGGACGTACGAGCGACGTCCATGACCATGCCAATGCGGCGCTCAGCAATCCCATTTTGCTGTGGAGAGTCCGGAAGCGTAAAGGTCTGGCGGATGCCTCGCGCACGACAGTAGGCTCGCAGAAGACCAGAGGAGAACTCTCCGCCTCGGTCAGAGTGCAGACGCAGAACAGGAAAGTCCGAGCCGAAGCTCCTCCTGAGCTGGAGACGAGCTGCGCGGATCCAGTCGATCAACACCTCAGCGACATCACCCTTGCTGCGCAAGGGGAAGACTGTGGTGTAACGCGAGTAGTCGTCAACCACCAACAGGAAGTAGCGCTCGTGACCCTGTCCACGGACGCGGGCCGGGCCCCACACGTCCATGTGAAGCGTCTGCAGCGGGGCCTCTGTCAGGGGAAACTGAGAGGAGTGAGGGGCAGCTCGGAGCCGCCCCTCGACACAGGGGACACAGGAAGGACCAGGCTCCGGAGGAAGGGGAGGGAGGAACCGGGGAAGACCAGAGACAAGGACACGGGAAGCCATGCCGCGGAGACGAGGCAGGGAGGGGTGACCAAGACGGTGGTGCCAGAGGAGAGTCTCGTGAGACAGGAGGCGACACGAGCAGGGGGCAGACTCATGACCAGACCTGGACGCTGCAGCAAACACCTGACCCGACACAGCTACCTGACCAGACGCAGTGACTGGAGGAGACGCAGTGGTCAGTGTGTACAGGCTTGACCCCGGCCGACGTGTAAACGTGGCCAGTTGTCGGCCTGTCCGAGTGTCCGTGCAGTGGGTCACCCGCTGACTCGCAGGAGTGAACTGGTGAACCCCCTTATCCTGCAGGTCAGCACCACTCACTAAGTTTGTAGAGAACGAGGGGAGGTAAGGACCAGACAAGGTGCCACAGGGGGCAGCCGGACATGGGAGGACAGTGGAGAAGTGAGAGAGGACAGTACCACCAGAGGGGTCTGCCAGGGAGACTGCAACTGGCCGACCAAGCGGCGTGAGTGTGGTGCGGTCTCGAAAGAAGGAGCGAGAAGCCCCTGAGTCAAGTGTGAAGGTGAGGGAGGCCGAAGCCGACGTGGTACCTGAGAGCGCAGACTCACCAGCACCTGAGGGCGCGGATGCACTGGTACCTAGAGCAGCAGCCTCACCAGTACCTAGAGCAGCAGTACCAATGCCCGTGTCGGGCGGGAAACACCGGTATTAGTCACCCTCATCACTAATAGTCACAGCATACATGGCAGCAAGGATAGCATCAAAGTCAAGATCAAAGATAGCTACGCCTGCCCTAGACAGCTCTCACCAGCGGGGGATCTCACTAGCCTCCAGGAACTGCTGACGCCAAGCGTCCGTTAGGCGGCCAAAGCAGCGCTGGGTCGGGTGAGCACCCCCACACTGCTCACCCGCGCGGTCGCCGGAGCGGAGGACATAGGTGCACGGGCCAGAACCCCCACCACGCTGTCGCTGCGTGTACCACTCACGGAGCTGCTGAGGAGGGGGGATGTCCCGAGAACGCTGCTGCTGCTGCTGTTGCTGCTGCTGCTGGCGCTGACCACTCCCTGAGCCGCTCCGCTGAGAAGTACCATCTCGACCAGCTCCACCTCCTCCACCACCGCCGCCTCCACCTCCGCCGCCACCGCCACCTCCGCTCCCACCGCTACCGCCACCGCCGCCTCCGCCTCCGCCGCTGCCACCGCCACCTCCACCCCCGGCACCACTCCCACCGCCACCCCCACTCCCCCCGCTGCCCCCACCGCCACCTGCACCACCCCCGCTAGCCCCACCCGCGCCCTTGCCCCCCTTGCCCTTGCCAGAGCGGCGTCTCCCGCTAGGGGCAGACGCCGCACTGACCGACTCAAGACCAACGAGGTCGGCCGCAGCAGCAGAGGCGGCAAAGGGCAACAGGGGGAAAGGGGAACACCCCTCAAAGATGGGGGTGCGAGGGTCACCACGAGAGGCTCCTTTAGCGACTATGCTCTTCTCCACTGCTAGGAGGGCCTTCTCTAGGAGGTCAACAGTGAGAGTGGTGGGACAGACTGAGAGGAAGTGGTCCCTGACTACGCGAAGGGAGTCAGGAAGGCGAGTGACGATAAAATAGAGAGTGATGTACATGGGGGGGGGATTCTTGGCGCAGAACTCAGCAGGAAGTGCGGCGCGGTAGCGAGTGTCACTAGTGCGGAGGTGCGTAACGAGGTTAGCGACTGTGGGAAAGGCAGCAAGGTCAGGAAAGAGGTACGGTAGCATGAGGCGGCTCAGTGCAGCAGTGGCAGGGGAAGAGTAGCGCGCAACTACAGCGTCGTATAAGGTGTGAGCACTCTTGTACTGACTAAAGTGCGCGCGCTCAGAGGTAGGCAGGTGGCGACGCACAGCAAGACGTGCAGCAGCATCGCGCGTGGCCCACTGGGAGCGAACAGTGGGGTCACCATCAGCAGCAGGGGCAAGAAAGGCGCCAGAGGTGAGGTCAAAGAGGGAGAGACCGTCTACCCTATCGCACTGTAAGAAGAGCTGCAGGTCATCTACCCAAACCTCAAAGTCAATGGCTCGACCCTCAGCGTCAAAAGCGAGAACACTAGGGGAAGCCATGACAGCAGTAGACTAGCGAGACCAACTGTAGGACAGGGGTAGTGCAGTGACAGAAGCGCTGGTCTCACCAGACAGGGCAAGTCGGGCAGCTCAGTAGTGAAGTAACCCGGCAACACGGCTGCTCGGACGGCACAGTAGTGACAGCGGCTCCGCGGCACCGGCGACTCGACTGATCAGGCGGCTCGGGCGGCTCGGGCGGCTCGGGCGGCTCAGGCGGCTCGGGTGGCTCAGGCGGCTTGGGCGGCTCGGGCGACTCGGGCGGCTCGGGTGTCTCGGGCGGCTCGAGCAGCTCAGGCGGCTCGGGCTGTTCTGGCAGCTCGGGCGGCGCGGGCGGTGTAGGGCGCAGGGCCGCTGGTGAACGGTGGCGGGGCCGCTAAGTAGGGCGGCAAGGCCGCTAAGTAGGGCGGCGGGGCCGCAGGAGTAGGGCGGCGGGGCCGTAGGAGTAGGGCGGCGGGGCCGCAGGAGTAGGGCGGCGGGGCCGTAGGAGTAGGGCGGCGGGGCCGCAGGAGTAGGGCGGCGGGGCCGGTGCAGAAGGGCGGCGAGGCCGCTGAGCAGGGCGGCGGGGCGGCGAGGTAGGGCGATGGGGCCGCGAGGTAGAGCGGCGGGGCCGCGAGGTAGGGCGGCGGGGCCGCGAGGTAGGGCGGCAGGGCCGAGAGGCAGGGCGGCGGGGCCGCGAGGTAGGGCTGCGGGGCCGCGAGGTAGGGCGGCGGGGCCGCGAGGTAGGACGGCGGGGCCGCGAGGTAGGGCGACAGGGCCGCAAGATAGGGCGGTGGGGCCGCGAGGTAGGGCGGCGGGGCCGCGAGGTAGGGCGGCGGGGCCGCGAGGTAGGGCGACGGGGCCGCGAGGTAGAGCGGCAGGGCCGCGAGGTAGGGCGGCGGGGCCGCGAGGTAGGGCGGCGGGGCCGCGAGGTAGAGCGGCGGGGCCGCGAGGTAGGGCGGCAGGGCCGCGAGGTAGGGCGGCGGGGCCGCGACGACGGGCGGCGGGACCGAAGTGACGTGCGGCGGGGCCGCTAGGGCGGCTCGACGAGGTGCGACTCGGGCGGAGCGCGCTCCGGGCAAGAAAAAATAAGGTCGATGTGGTGGGCCCTAGGCACAGTTCCCACGGGGGAACCTGCTCGATACCATGAGAGAATGTGAACGAGAATGAATGAATTATGAAACAGTTGGGTACAAGTACTAACCCTAATTGGGTTGTACCCCATATGGGCTACCCCACTACATCCTACACAAAAGCATAAGCTATAATGTTCTGACATTTTCTTGCGCCGCTAACGACATCGCCTTTCTATAGGCGACGTCACATGTTCGAACAAGCTGCGTGTTGGAAAAGAGAGGGTGTCAACTCTGGTGACGAGCTTTCTCATTCACCAGGGTGTTCAAATTTGAGTTTCGACACTGTTCGTACAATGAATTCGTTATGCATGTTCGGATTTGGGCCTTCCAGCCCCGAGGTGACACGCCCTTACTCTGACCATTCTCTCGCTTCTCAAGTCACTAGGTTATTAAGACGGTATCACGAGTAGTGAGTTTCTGGCCTAGCCTTGAATCGCCCCGCTAAGTCGTGCCTCGTCCCCTTAGCAGGCTGTGCCCTGTCCGTTCGCAGGCCCCGCCCCTAGCCTGCCCCGTACTTGTCACGCTCCTTACCCGTCCACGCCCCACCCTGCCCCTTACCCTTGCGCGCAGCCCGCTCGCCCCATTAGCTCGCACGATCGCACGCCCGCGCAGCCACGCTTACGCAGCAGCGCACGCGCACATAGGTGCACGTGCGCCAGCAGTACAAATAGCATCCGCGCGCTGCTGCTGCCGTCCACATGCACGCTTGCCATACGCACACAGCAGCGTCAACACACGCAGCAGCAACCGCACGCACTGCAGTAGCCGCGAGCACGCACGCCACTGCACTCGTGCGAGCAGAAGCCTCCCACGCACGCAGCCCACTGCACGCACGGCTTCAGCACCTGCTGCACACTCCACTTCAGCCACTCGCATGCACGCCCTACAGCAGCCACAGCCACGCGCGTGCAGCGGTTGCAGCAAGCGCAGCACCTGCCTCCGCATCTACAGCAAGCGCAGCAGCTGCAGCCCGTGCTACAGACTCCGCTCCTAACCATTCCTACCCGCCTCTAACCGCTCCTCACTGCGCCTAACCATTCTCGACCGCACTCTACCGCATTGAATTGTACCTGACCGCTCCCCACTGCACTCGAACGCACCCTCCTGCACCTTTCCACAAGTGCGGTGTTGGATGCACGTCATTCTGAGTGCATGTCATCCTAACGTCCTGCCGAGTGCTCGTGCTATTTGTGCTTGCATGATTTGCATGAGCATATGTCATTGTGCATGGCTGTTGGATATTATCATCTCTGTGCTTTTATCCAAGTTTAAATGCTTGATCATATAGGAGAAATCCAGAGCTTTCCAACGATACCAAGATCGCCTTATTCCGACCAAGATCGCCCAAGTTACAAGATTTCCAAGACTTGGATTTCTTATCATCTTTTGGGGATGTATCTAATTTGGGCGATTATTGGGACATGACTATAAAGGGATCTTTGGTTGGGTGGTTAAGGAAGGCAACTTTGACTTTTGGATTGGGGTGGCTAGAAGTTTCTAGCATGGGTTGCAAATGTTGCAACGCCTAGGCAAAATCCAACTAGATTGGATTTTGCATGTGACACCTCAAGGACCTCATGATGAGGGTTGCATCCTTGCTGCTAGGAAGGTTCTTACCATCCTTCCCTAGCTCTTGGAGAACCCCTTCCCTCTCATGGTTTTCTTGGAGTCCCCAACTCCAACATCTTATGCCTTAATGCTTGTACTTTCTCCACCATTCTAGTCATGCGGCTGCTGGACGTTTTCAGCTGGTGCTCACTTTCTATACCATCTTTTTAAGTGATTCAATTAGGAGATGGTAGCTAAGTCTAAGACGCAAGCGGATTTGCGTTTAGTTGAGAAATGAGTTCGTCGTAAGCTCTCAAAGTGACGGATCCTGAAGAACATGGAGCACCTTCCTACCGCCCACTACCACTGGCTTGCCACTCACAGCGGCTGGCGGCCGCAGTACCCTCTACCGTATAATTCTGGTTAGAAGACACGGGGGACACTATACAAATGGTGGAAAATGTGCTTAGGTGGACATTATGGCAGCAGCATTTTTTCAAGACCCAGGGTAACTTATTTATCAATTATCAGTCTGATATTTAGGGTGTACGACTCAATTTGGGGCGGGGGGTTCTCATATTCATAATGAATTCGCTGAAATTTTGCGTCTGATCTGCGTCAGAATTCGAGTCTGACACAATGAAGTGTCAGAATTCGAGTGTGACACAAAAAACGTGTCAGAATTTGAATTTATGCCAGTAAAAGCTGATGAACAATAGCAATTATAACTACCAGAAAAAGGGGGTCTTGTGATGATTAGGGGCTAACGGGGGGTCCTTACTAATTCCTGCCACAGTAAGAGTCCCCCTACCCATTCAAGAATCCGGCGGGTCTTATAGGCGGAACTATACAGTACTAGCGCGACCTAGGCTCGTCCTGATGTTATAAGCTCGCCCCTCTGACTTCATTTGTTCCTCGCCTTGCTCGATTCTCAATCAGCACTTAAGCCGCTCGTAGCTCGTTTTGCTCGTTACTCGGTTCAGCTCGTCCTAGCCTTGCCACTCTAGCTTAGGTCGCTCCTAGCTCAGGCTGTTACTCGCCTGGTCTCTTCGGGCACCGTATGCCTCGCTATGGCGGCCCCTCACGTACTGCGCTTTGATGCTGAGGGTAGAGCCCTAGAGTTCCCCTCCTGGCTCATCCGTGTCGAGCCGTTTCTTAAGAGCCAGCGCCAGGACAATGATACGCTATGGGCGCACGCTTTTGTGAAACTAACTGAACAGGAATGAATTGACTAAGTCAGAGTTGGGTACAAATACAACCCTAGCAAACTGTACCCCATATGTGCTACCCCACTATAGCCTACAAACATGCATCAGCTATAATAATCTGACACACCCCCATAGGCAAAGTGGGGGAGAACAAGGGGTCACAAGACCAGTCAAGCAAAGCAAAGCAAAGCAAGCTCAGGGTGGATCACAAAGTCACCACACAGTCCAAGCACAAGAGCAGGGCCAGAGGCCAGTTCACATGCAGGAGTACAGACATATATATAAAACTAGACAAGCAGGAGCAGGTATATATATGACAAAGTACAAGTAAAGTCAAGAAGAGAGCAAGTGAGGCAAGACAGGTACAAGACCCAGCTGGGTACAAAAGCGCTGATGGTCACAAGGCGCAAGTGCCTTGGTGAACATATCAGCAGTGTTGGCCTCAGAGGCCACGTAAGCAAGTTGCAACTGACCACGCTGCTGCAGCTCACGAGCAAGGAAGTAGCGGAGAGCAATGTGCTTCGTTCTGTGCTCCAAGCGCTGCTCTCGACACAAGGCCAGCATGGCCTTGTTGTCTACGTACAGCACTGGAGGAGAACGAGGCGGCTCTCCAAGGTCGGTCAGCAGGTAGGTGAGCCAGCGAAGCTCCTGTGCAGCCATGGCCCCGGCGTAGATCTCAGCCTCACAACTGGAGCCGAGAACCGAAGACGAGCGAGTAGACCGCCACGAGACAGAACCAGAACCAAGGCTGAAGGTGTAACCCTGTGACGACCGCTGCGTAGCCTGGTCGTCAGCCCAAGAAGCGTCCGCGTGGCCGGTAAGGACCACTGGACTCCGCCCTCCAAGCACTAGCCCCATACCTGACGTACTGCACAGGTAGCGCAATACCCTCTTCGCTGCAGCCATGTGCTCCGGTCTGTGTCTCCCAGGAGCAACATAGCGTGCAAGAATGCTCAGAGGGTATGCAAGGTCAGGTCGTGTGCAGGTCATCAGGTACATGAGGCAGCCAACAAGCTCTGCATACGGACCACTCGACTCTACGGACTCATCCGAAGGCAGAGCTGAGAGTGAGTGGCGAGTAGGCAGAGGAGTGGCCTGAGGCGAGGAGTACGTGAAGCCGAAGCGCTGAAGGACCTGCTGCACCATGTGTGACTGAGTCAGGGTAATGGTGCGACGTGCTCTGTCCCGAGTGATCTGCAAGCCAAGGTAGCTGCGCAGTTCACCCAGGTCTGTGCACGTGTGTCTCTTCAGCACCTCGGACTTCACGTAGGCGAGTCCAGCAGTGTCCGCTGTGGCAAAGACCAAGTCGTCGACGTACACGAGGATGTAGAACGGCGGCAGGGAAGTGTCGGTGCGAAGAAACAGCGACGGGTCAGCAGTAGAAGGAGCAAACCAAAGAGCCGCAAGCGTAGTCCTCAGTGTGTCGTGCCACTCACGCGGTGCCTGGCGGAGACCGTAGACTGGCCGTCGGAGGCTCCACTGGGTCCCAGGAGGGAAAGTCCCAGTGAAGCCAGGCGGACGGCGCAGCCAGATCTCCTCGTGCAGGCTACCCTGCAGGAACGCAGTGCTGAAGTCGAGGGAGTGAAGCTCGTAGTCGCGCTGAGCGGTAATGTGCAGCAGCACCCGAAGAGTGGTCATCTTTGGGGTGGGAGAGAAGGTCTGAAAGTAGTCAACTCCCTGCCGCTGACTGAAGCCACGAGCCACGTAACGCGCCTTGAAGACAGGCGGGGAGCCCGGCGGCCGCTTCACCCTGAAGATCCACATGCCACTGACGATGTTCGCCCCAGGAGGGGGAACCGCGTCAACGTAGGTGCCTGTGGACTTCCAGGAAGCCATCTCTGCATCCATAGCTGCCTGCCACTGAGAGGAGTAGGGACCCTCTACGGCCTCCGCGTAAGAACGCGGAGTCGGGATGTCTAGTGCATCCGGGTCTCCCTCAGGGGCAAGTAGTACAGACGCGAGATGAGGTGAAGCAGCCGCTAGACACTGTAACTCCTCCTGCCTGTCCTCTAGGACGTCCGTGCCAAGGGCACACTCACCCCCGACGGACGGAGGACAGGCGGACTCAGACTCAGCGACAAGACGAGCAGCGTAGTCTAGACGACAGCGCGCAGCAAAGTTGACAAGCTCAGTGACAAGGGCAGACGCAGCAGACGACTCAAAGGAAGGGTCAGTGACAGTAGTAGCAAGGAGACGCGTGACAGTAGGACTGGCAGCACGAAGAGAGTCCGACTCCGGGTCGGCAAGAGCAGGAAGAGAGGAAGCAGGAGGAGAAGGCAAAGGGGCACGCAGAGGAGCAGTGGACGGACGCAGTGACATCCGGTGCGTGCCAGGGACAGGAGGAGGACGCTGACGCGACCCGCGACCACTAGCGCGCTCAGTACGAACAGGCGACGCAGGACGAGACGCAGGATCACGACGCTCAGTAAGACCTCCAGTCGGACCAGCGTAGGGAGAAGGAGCAGGCAAAGGGGAGGCAGGCTGTAGCTGTGGCTGGGACCGAACAGGCTGTGGACCCTCTAAGGAAGCAGGAGGAGGTGCAAGACCAAGAACCTGCTGTAGGAGCGGAACGAAGTACGGTCGAGGCCGCACGGCGACACCAGAAACAGCAGGAACAGCACCAGTCCCCCCGTCAGGAGCACCCACGCCAGCAGCACCTCCAGCAGCACCTCCAGAAGCTCCAGAACCCCTAGCAGCAGCACCAAGAGCACTGTCAGTCGGACCACCAGCGGCAGGCTCAGCGCCAACACCCTCAGCAGCACCAGCTCCAGGAGAACTCTCAGACCGAGCAGCTCCAGCACCCACAGTACGAGCACCGTCGGGACGCGCGGCAGCAGTACCCACTGCAGGCGAAGAACCACCAGCACCAGCAGCACGCCTCCAGCGCCTGGTAAACCACTCACGCAGCTCCTGTGGGGAGAGTGGCTCCCGGCGAGACGAAGCACCCCCAGGCTCAACACCCCTAGGCTCAGCACCCCCAGGCACAGCACCCCCAGGCTCAGCACCCCCAGGCTCAGCACCCCCAGGCTCAGCACCCCCAGGCTCAGCACCCCCAGGCTCAGCACCCCCAGGAACAGCACCCCCAGGCTCGACACCTCCAGGCTCAGCACCCCCAGGCACAGTACCCCCAGGCTCAGCACCCCCAGACCCCGCACCCTCAGGCTCAGCTCCCGCAGCAGCACCAGAGTCACCAGTGACCTCGACAGGCTCGACCGCGTCTACCTGGGACACACCTGAAGGGGCAGGACCCTGAGGGGGGAGGGGGACTACCGGGGGGGGGCCTGGTACCAAGAAGAGCGGGGGCGGGGGGAGGGACGGAGTGCGGTAGGGGAAGAGGCGGTAGTAGGGTACCGACTCGTCGAACGTGACGTCCTGGGAGGACAGAACACGTCGAGAGGTGGGGTGGTAAAACTGCCACCCAGGGGCGTCAGGGGGGAACCCCAGGAAGACGCAGGGAGAAGCACGAGGGGACAGCTTGTCCGCAGACAGGTCGCGAACAAACGCCCGAGATCCCCAGACCCGGAACGCCGATGCATCGCCAACCTTCCCCGTCCACAGCAGGGCTGGGGAGGTCTCCGGTCGAGAGACCCTGGGGTGGAGGTTGATCTGGTGCGCAGCGTACCTGACCGCAAACGGCCACAGAAAATGGGGAGCAGCCGCATGCATCATGGACGTACGAGCGACGTCCATGACCATGCCAATGCGGCGCTCAGCAATCCCATTCTGCTGTGGTGAGTCCGGAAGCGTGAAGGTCTGACGGATGCCTCGCACACGACAGTAGGCACTCAGGAGGCCAGAGGAGAACTCTCCGCCTCTGTCCGAGTGCAGACGCAAAACAGGGAAGTCAGAGCCAAAGCTCCTCCGAAGCTGAAGACGAGCTGCGCGGATCCAGTCGATCAACACCTCAGTGACCTCACCCTTGCTGCGCAAGGGGAAGACTGTGGTGTAACGCGAGTAGTCGTCAACCACCAGCAGGAAGTAGCGCTCCTGACCCTGTCCACGGACGCGGGCTGGGCCCCACACGTCCATGTGAAGCGTCTGCAACGGGGCCTCTGTCGGAGGAAACTGGGAGGAGTGAGGGGCAGCACGCTGGCGCCCCTCGACACAGGGGACACAGGCAGGGCCAGGGCCCGGAGGAAGGGGAGGGAGGGACCGGGGAAGACCAGACACAAGGACCCGCGAGGCCATGCCTCTGAGCCGAAGCAGAGAGGGGTGGCCAAGGCGGTGGTGCCAGAGGAGGGTCTCGTGAGACAGACGACGACACGAACAGGGGGCAGACTCAGGACCAGACCTGGACGCTGCAGCAAACACCTGACCAGACGAAGGGACTCTACCAGACGCAGCACCTGGAGGAGAAGCAGTGGTCAGTGTGTACAGGCTCGACCCTGGCCGACGTGTAAACGTAGCCAGGTGACGACCTGTATCCGCCTCCGTACAGTGGGTCACCCGCTGACGAGCAGGGGTGAACTGGTGGACACCTGCATCCTGGAGGTCAGCACCACTCACCAAGTTCGTCGAGAACGAGGGGAGGTAGAGACCAGTCAGGGTGCCAGAGGGGGCCGCTGGACACGGGAGGACAGTGGAGAAGCGAGACAGGACAGGTCCCCCAGAGGGGTCAGCCAGGGACACCGCAACCGGCCGACTCAGCGGCGTGAGAGTGGTGCGGTCCCTAAAGAAGGAGCGAGACGCTCCAGAGTCAAGGGTGAAGGTGTGAGAGGCCGAAGCCGACACAGTACCTGAGAGCGCGGACTCACCAGCACCTGAGAGCACAGACGCACTGGCACCTAGAGCTGCAGCCTCACTAGTACCGGACGCGGCAGTACCAATGCCCGGGTCGGGCGGGAAACACCAGTAACAGTCATCCTCATCACTACCAGTCACAGCATACATAGCAGAGAGAATAGCATCAAAGTCAAGATCATAAATAGCTACTCCAGCCCTAGACAGCTCTCCCCAGCGGGGGATCTCAGCGGCCTCCGGAAACTGCAGACGCCAGGCGTCGGTCAGGCGGCCAAAGCAGCGACGGGCTGTGTGGGCGCCCCCACACCTCTCCCCCGCACGGTCACCGGTGCGAAGAACGTAGGGGCAGGGACCAAGTGCACCACCGCGCTGACGCTGCAAGTACCACTCACGGAGCTGCTGAGGGCCGGGGACGGTGCGAGAGCGCTGCTGCTGCTGCGGCTGCTGCTGCTGCTGCTGCTGCTGCTGCTGCTGGCGCTGACCACCCCCAGAGCTGCTCCGCTGGGACGAGCCACTCCGACCCCCGCCTCCACCGCCACCCCCGCCTCCACCGCCACCCCCGTCTCCACTGCCACCTCCCCCACCAGGACCGTCGCTCCCACCGCTCCCACCGCCTCCTCCGCTACCACCTCCGCCGCCACCTCCGCCTCCACCGCCGCCACTAGTACCTCCACTCCCGCCACCACCCCCACCGCCACTCCCACTCCCCCCTCCACCCCCACCGCCTCCTCCACCGCCCCCTCTAGCTCCACCCGCCCCCTTGCCCCCCTTGCTCTTGCCAGAGCGGCGTCTGCCGCTGGGGGCAGACGCCGCGCCGACCGACTCAAAACCAGCGAGGTCGGCCGCAGCGGCAGAGGCGACAGAGGGCAGCAAGGGGGAAGGACCACACCCCTCAAAGATGGGGGTGCGAGGGTCACCCCGAGAGGCCCCTACAGCGACAATACTCTTCTCAGCCGCTAGCAGGGACTCCTCAAGGAGGTCGACAGTGAGAGTGGTGGGACAGACAGAGAGAAACTGGTCCCTAAGGACACGAAGGGACTTAGGGAGACGGGTGACGAGAAAGTAGAGAGTGATGTACATGGGAGGAGGGTTCGCAGCGCGGAACTCAGCAGGAAGGGCAGCACGGTAGCGGGTGTCACTAGCGCGGAGGTGGGTAACTAGGTCAGCAACAGTGGGAAAGGAAGCGAGGTCAGGGAAGAGAAACGGTAGCATGAGGCGGCTAAGGGTAGCGGAGGAAGGGGAGGAGTAGCGTGCAACTACAGCGTCGTACAAGGCCTGAGCGGTCTTGCACTGACTAAAGTGGGCACGCTCAGAGGAAGGGAGGTGGCGACGCACAGCAAGACGTGCAGCAGCATCGCGGGTCGCCCACTTGGAGCGAGCAGCAGAGTCAGCATCAGCAGACGGGGCAGGGACAGCGCCAGAGACAAAGTCAAAGAGAGAGACCTCATCTATCGCATCACACAGTAAGTACAGCTGCAGGTCTTCAATCCAGACGGCAAAGTCAATGGCCCTCCCCTCAGCGTCAAAAGTAAGAACATTGGGGGTGGCCATGGCAGCAGCTGAAAGTCTCACCGGGCTAGGAGAGTCGGGTAGGACAGCAGCAGGCAGCTCGGGCTGGGTCGGGCGGCTCGGGCGGCTCGGGCGGCTCGGGCGGCTCGGGTAGCTTCTGGGCGGCTCGGCGGGGCCGTCAGGGTGCAGCTGCGGGGCCGGGACAGGGGACGGCGGGGCCGTCAGGGTGCAGCGGCGGGGCCGGGGCAGGGGACGGCGGGGCCGGGGCAGGGGACGGCGGGGCCGTCAGGGTGCAGCGGCGGGGCCGGGACAGGGGACGGCGGAGCCGTCAGGTGGCGGGCCAGCAGGCGAGGTGGCGAGCCGTCAGGTGAGGCGGCGGGGCCGTCAGGTCAGGTGGCGGGCCAGCAGGTGAGGCGGCGGGGCCGTCAGGTCAGGTGGCGGGCCAGCGGGTGAGGCGGCGGGCCGTCAGGTGAGGTGGCGGGCCAGCAGGTCAGGCGGCGGGCCGTCAGGTGAGGCGGCGGGGCCGTCAGGTCAGGTGGCGGGCCAGTAGGTGAGGCGGCGGGCCGTCAGGTGAGGCGGCGGGGCCGTCAGGTAAGGTGGCGGCGGGCCGTCAGGTGAGGCGGCGGGGCCGTCAGGTAAGGTGGCGGGCCAGCAGGTGAGACGGTGGGCCGTCAGGTGAGGCGGGGGGGCCGTCTGGTGAGGTGGCGGGCCAGAAGTCGAGGCGGCGGGCCGTCAGGTGAGGCGGCGGCCGTCAGGTAAGGCGGCTGCGGGGCCGACAGAGGTGCAGCGGGGGGGGCCTGCTGCAGCGACGAAGAGGCCGCGCGGCCGTCTTGAGGGCGGCGCGGCGCGGCAGAGCCGAGAGGGCGGCGCGGCGCGGCTGTAAGGGCCGCGCGAAGTGGGGCCTGGGCCGCGCGCGCGAAAAAAAAAAAATGAGTCGCGCGCGCGACTCTCGGGGCGCCACAAGGGCAGCTCGACGCGCACTAGGGGGAGCGCGCCTCGGGGAGAATAGGGCGCGCTCCGGGCAGGAAAAAAAAATCGTGGGTGGGCCCAAAGAACGGTCCTTAGGAGGGACTCGCTCTATACCATGTGAAACTAACTGAACAGGAATGAATTGACTAAGTCAGAGTTGGGTACAAATACAACCCTAGCAAACTGTACCCCATATGTGCTACCCCACTATAGCCTACAAACATGCATCAGCTATAATAATCTGACAGCTTTTGGTGACCTACCTGTGTCAGATTCCCAACCACTAGACCATTGGGATAAAAGGGCATGTTTTGTGTAGCGGGTAAGTGCGCCGATAACCCCCCAGGCCAACGTGCCTGTAACCCTTCTCTACGATCAATCGAGGATCACCAGTGGACCTCTGACACCCCCCCGCACTGGGATGCCCGAACTGCACACACCGGGATCTGATCCTGAGACCTTCGCTCTGATATCATGTCAGATTCCCAACCACTAGACCATCGGGATAAAAAGGCTTGTTTCTTGTAGCGGGTAAGTGCGCCAATAACCCCCCAGGCCAACGTGCCTGTAACCCTTCCCTACGATCAATCGGGGATCACCAGTGGACTTCTGACAACCTGAGCCTCTGTCCCCTCCTGACCTGGGTGCTAAGCTTGAAGAGGCGGCCCAGGCGCGCTTGTTGGAGTATGAAGGGAATTATACTTCGCATTCCCGTAGGTGCAGCAGTATTGCACCTGTCATTATCGAAGCAGTGCTGCAGCAATATCGGATCAGCCCGTATCATGGACAGGAAGGTCAACAGTCGCAAGAGTCAACAGTCCCCACTGTTGACCATCTGGACCGATGATTGACTCACCACCAAGGAATGGCAACAGGCGTAACCGTGCGTACGGTTACACGTAGCTACTCGGTAACAAGAAGAAGTGCAATAGTCAGAGTCACTTATTGTAGAATTGCCTGTAAAGCAGTTAGAATAAGGGAATGTACCCCTCGGTGTACATGGCTAGTTAGATCTACTTATTGAGTGTAATTTTATGTTTTAACCAAGTTTGTCATTTACATTCACTTTGATCAGAGTTCCTACAACAAAGACTTCCGCTACCAAACTCTTCTAACCCATTCCTATCCTATCCAAGATCCTTACTCTAACAGCGATTCGATAAAGCCCTCAACGCTCGTTCAGTGTGGCAGTCGCGTGATGCTGCGGCATGCATTGCCCTCTCCAGCCTTCTCCCCGAGACTGAGGAGGCTCACTTCTCTCAGGAGTGCCCCACTACAGCCTAGCATAGCTAAATCCATGTATAAATATTGTGGAGGACAATAAGCGGCCACAAGACCAATCAAGAAAAGCAAACAAGAAAAGCTCGGGGTGGCTCACGAAGTCACCACACAGTCCGAGCACAAGCAAAGGGCCACATGTCCAGTTCACTTGCAGAGTTGGAGGAGAACGAGGCCGCTCTCCCAAGTCGGTAAACAGGTAGGTCAGCCAGCGTAACTCCTGTGTAGCCATGGCCCCCGCGTAGATCTCAGCTTCACAACTTGAGCTGAGAGTAGAAGATAAGCGAGTAGACCTCCAAGAAACTGAATTGGAGCCAAGGCTGAAGGTGTAACCTTGTGACGACCGCTGAGTTACCAGGTCGTCTGCCCAAGAAGCGTCTGAGTGTACAGTGAATATAACTGGACCCCGCCCTCCAAGCACGAGCCCCATGCCTGATGTACTACACAATTAACGCAGAACCCTCCTAGCGGCCTGCCAGTGCTTTGGTCATTGTCTCCTGGGCGCAATCTAACGTGGCAGGATGGTGAGAGGGTACGCGAGGTCCGGTGGAGTGCAAGTCATCAGGTACAAGAGACAACCCACAAGCTTTGGATACTAACCACTCGGCTCTACGGACTCGTCCTTAGGTGGAGCTGAGAACGAGTGGCCTGTAGGCAGAGGAGTGGACTGTGGCAAGGACCACGAGAATTCGAAGCGCTGAAGGACCTGCTGCACCATGTGTGACTGAGTTAGAGTGATGGTGTGCTGTGCTCTGTCCCAGGCAATCTGCAAGCCAAGATAGCTACGCAGTTTACCAATGTGGGTGCAGGTGTGTCTCTTCTGCAACTCCGACTTCACAAGGGCTAGTGCCTCAATGAAAGCAGTGGCAAAAACCAAGTCGTCGACGTACACGAGGATGTAGAACGGCGGTAGTGAAGTGTCGTTGTGCAGAAACAGCGACGGGTCAGCAGTCGAAGGAGCAAACCCAAGAGCCGCAAGCGTCGTCCTCAGTCTGTCGTGCCACTCGCGAGGCGCCTAGCGGAGACCGTAGACTGGCCACCGGAGGCTCCACTAGGTACCTGCAGGAAACGACCTAGTGAAGCCAAGTGGGCGGCGCAGCCAAATCTCCTCGTGCAGAGTGCCCTGTAAGAAAGCTGTGCTCAAGTCAAGAGAGTGAAGCTCGTATTCACGTTGAGCAGCGACGTGCAGCAGCACCCGAAGAGTGGTCATCTTAGGGGTCGGGGAGAAGGTCTGAAAGAAGTCAACTCCCTGTCGCTGCCTAAAGCCTCGTGCAATGTAACGAGCCTTGAAGACAGGCGGAGAACCCGACGGCCGCTTCACCCTAAAAATCCACATGCCATCGACTATGTTCGCCCCAGGAAGGGGAACTGCGTCGACGTAAGTGCATGTGGACTTCCAGGATGCCATCTCTGCGTCCATGGCTATCTGCCACTGTGAGGAGTAGGGACCCGTAATCGCCTCTGCGTAAGAGCGCGGGGTCGGGATGTCCAGTGCATCCGGATCTCCCTCATGTGAAAGCAGCATGGCCACGAGATGAGGTACAGCAGCTGCAAACACTCAAAGTCCTCCTGCCTGTCCTCAAGGACGTCCGTGCCAAGAGCACACTCACCCCCGACCGTTGGGGGACAGACAAACTCAGACTCAGCAACAAGACAAGCGGCGTAGTCGAGACGACACGCAGCAGTAAATATAACAAGCTCAGCAACTAAGGCAGACGTAGTTGTGGACTCAAACGAAGGGTCGGTGACAATAATGGCTAGGAGCCGTGAGACAATAGGACTGGCAGCTCAAACCAAGTTAGACTCACGGTCCAGAACGTGAGGAAGAGAGGACTCCAAAGGAGAGAGCCGGGGAATTTGCAGTGCAACAGAGGAAGGACGAATTGCCATAGTGTGGTGCGGAGGACAGGAGGAGGACGCTGGCGGTAAATACGACGACCAATGCGAACAACGCAAAGAGGCGAGGCAGGACAAGACGCAGGCTCACGACACTCTGTAAGAGAGTCTGCCTGCTCAGTGTAAGGAGAAGGAGCAGGCAGAGGGGGGTTTGGCTGTAATTGTGACTGTGACTAGTCAGGCGATAGAGGCCAGTACCTCAGTGCCAACAGTAGCAAAGACCAAGTCGTCGATGTACACGAGGATGTAGAATGGTGGCAGAAAAGTGTTGGTGCGTAGAAACAACGACTGTCAGCAGTTGAAATTGCAAAGCCAAGAGCTGCAAGCGTCGTCATTGGTGTATCGTGCCACTTGCGAGGCGCCTGGCGGAGATCGTAGACTAGCTGTCGGAGGCTCTAGTGGGTACCTTCAGGAAACGACCAAGTGAAGCTAGGTGGGCAACGTAGCCAAATCTCCTTGTGTAGGCTGCCCCGAAAGAAAGCTGTGCTGAAGTCAAGCGAGTGGAGCTCGTAGTCACGCTGTGTTGCAACGTGCAATAACACCCGAAGAGCGGTCACCTTCAGGGTGGGGGAGAAGGTCTGGAAGAAGTCGACCCCCTGTCGCTGACTGAAGCCTCATGCAGCGTAAAGCACATTGAAGACAGGTGGAGAACCCGGCGGCCGCCTCACCCTGAAAATCTACATGCCATCGACTATGTTCGCCCCGGGTGGGGAAACTGCATCGACGTAGGTGCCTGTGGACTTCCAGGAAGTCATCTCTGCGTCCATGTCTATCTGCCACTAAGAGGAGTAAGGATCCGGGATGTCTAGTGCATCCGGATCTCCTTCAGGGGTAAGTCGCATGGCAGCGAGATGAGGTACAGCAGTCGCAAGACACTCGAGCTCAAACTTCCTGTCCTCAAGGACGTCTGTGCCAAGGGCACAATCACCCCCGACGGAAGGAGGATAGTCAGACTCAGACTTAGTGACAAGATTCGCAAAGTAGTCGAGACGACACGCTCAGCAAAGTCAATAAGCTCATTGACTAAGGCAGACGCAGCAGCAGACTCAAAAGTAGGGTTAGTAACAATTGTAGCTAGAACACGCATGGCAATAGGACTAACTGCACGAGCAAGTTCAGAGTCAGGGTTAGGAACGTCAGGAAGGGAGGACTCAGGAGGAGACGGTAGAGAAATACCTTGTGGGACAGAGGAAGGACAAAGTGTCATAGTGTGAGTGCCGGGGACTGGTGGAGGACGAGGACGAGGACGAGGAATACGACGAGCACGACGAACAGTGCGAACAGGCGAGGCAGGACAAGACGCAGGCTTACGACGCTCGGGAGTCTGGCTGCAGAATCATAGAGCTCTTTGGCGGTCTTAAGTTGGTCAGAATGGGTCCTTTCGTCTAGCGGGAGGTGGTTGAGGACAGCAAGGCGAGCGGTAGCATCACGCGTAAAGCACTGCGAATGAGCTATACGGCTAACTGAGACCTCTGGATCGAGTAAGGACCTGGACGTATGCTCGAACGGTGAGACATTATCCCTAGATTCGCTCTTCAGGTAAAGTTGAAGATCCTCGAGCCAGATGTCAAACTTAATCGGGCGACCTTTTGCGTCGAATGTAAGGACTGTAATGGTAGCCATGGTAGGCAGTAGCGGCAGTAGCAGGAGCAGTAGCAGTAGCAGTAGCAGTAGCAGTAGCAGCAGAAGCAGTCGGAGGAGCGGCAGCAAAGGCAACTCGGCTAGGCGGCTAAGTAGAGCGGCTCAGCAGGGCGGTGCGGCTCGGGCAGGGCGGCGCGGCTCGGGCAGGGCGGCGCGGCTCGGGCAGGGCGGCGCGGCTTGGCAGGGCAGCGCGACTTAGGAAGGGTAGGGCGGCACGGCACGGGCAGCAGCAGTGGCTTAGTAGCAGCTGCAGCGCAGGCAGGGCACGCGCAGGTGGCAGGGCGTGGGCAGGGCTGCGTAGGGCGCAGGGCTGCTCAGGGCGCAAGCAGAGTGCGCGCAGGGCGCGGGCATGGCTTCACAGGGCGAGGGCAGGGCTGCACAGGGCGCGGGCAGCGTGCGCAGGGCAGTGTGCGGGTCGTGCAAGCCGCGCGAAGGCACGGCGCGGGCAGTTTTGGGCAGCGCGCAGGCAGTGCGCGGGCAGCATAGGCCGCGCGCGAGACGAGCGCGCGTAGGGCGCAGGCAGCACGTGTGCGGGCAGCGCGAACGGGGCACGAGCGTGCGTGCAGGCGGTGCTAGCAGGGCGGGTATAGGGAAGGGCGGGGCGGATGCGCTAGGCAGGGCGGCGCTAGCAGGCTGCCGGTTGCGATTTTGGTAGGGCGGGGCAGAACGAACGGGCAGGAAAGAGACGAATGGTGGGCCCAAAAAAAAAAAAAAGGTCCTACAGCGGGACCTGCTTGAATACCATGCTAAGATAAGGACTAACTAGTAGCTATGGCCGAAAGAGTAGAGAGGAAGGATGCATTGATGAGATGGTCGAGAGGTACAAGATGGAAACCTAAAACTACAGTACTGTCTAAGGAGTGCCCCATTACAGCCTATCATAGCTAAAGTCTTGTATAGATATGCCATCTGACATCTCCCTTCCTCCTTTCCCCTTTGCATCCGTGCCTCCCTCCCTTCCCTGCAGCCTCCTTCCCCACTCATTCTCCCTCCTACTGTTCCCCCAGCCTCACATACTCTCATCCTCACATACTCTCATTCTCACATACTCTCATCCTCACCTCTCATCCCCACCTGCTCTCATCCTCACATACTCTCATCCTCACATGCTCTCATCCTCACATGCTCTCATCCTCACATACTCTCATCCTCACATGCTCTCATCCTCACATGCTCTCATCCTCACATATCTCATCCGCACATGCTCTCATCCTCACATACTCTCATCCTCACATGCTCTCATCCTCACACACTCTCATCCTCACATGCTCTCATCCTCCCGTGCTCTCATCCTCTATCATGAGCCATTCACGCCTTCCTCTTTCCATACTCTCTCTTCCTCTTCCTCTCTTCCTCCCTTCATACCGGTTCAACCCGTCCACCCTTCCACCCTGCCATTCTTTTACCCTTATTCGTCTGTCAGAGGTTCCCCTCGCGTCAACCCATACCTCCCATCTTCGTTCAACCTGCTGCTTCAAGCTCTAACTCCAGCCCCTAAATTCGTTTTGGACCAAGCCGATCCACCAGCCTTGGTATAGAAGAATGATTCTGATAACCAGCGTCACCTAAGAAAAGAGCATTGAGAACTCAGCATTGGTACGAAGTGAAACGTTGATGGAGTGGAGATAACCAGGTGGGTTGGGAAAGGGGCGAGAGAGGCAGGTGGGCTGGGGAGAGGGGCGAGACGAGGAGAACCGGGAGAAAGTGATGGGCTGGGGGGAGAGTGAGATGAGAAGAAGAGGTGGGCTCAGTGGGGGATTAGGAAGAGCAGGCACAGAGGGCGGGAGTCCGGTAGATCACTTTTTGCCGATTCAGGATAAGGTGAGGGTCCCACCTGCCATCACACACATAACACTTCCTCTTCATGTACCTAGTATCGCCATATGAAGCTACAGGACTATTTCAAAGAAGGGGATACAGAGCAGTGAGAGAGGAGGGCCGTGACACCGTGGCTCCTGTGAAGTGTGAAGGTGGGGGGGATTAGCCTAAGAGAATATACTAGAAATGGTGTGCCAATGCACTCCACCGTTGCACATAGCACATGCATCGCTGCGTCAAGCTATAGCACTATTTCAAATAAGGGGCATGCATGGCAGTGTGCAAGAAGGGCTGTGACGCCATGGCTCCTGTGGAGTGTGAAGGAGGGCAGCGCAGGGCAGCCCACAGCATGCTGCCACGTCACCTCCTGCAGCCGCGCTGCCAGATGCTCCAAAGTCACCTGCACAGCGGGGCGTGGGCAGGTATGAGGGCATGGGTGTGGGGAGAGGGAGCAGGGGTAATTGCTGGCAATGAATGGCACCTCCTGCAGCCGCGCTGCCAGACGCTCCAGAGTCACCTGCACAGCGGGGTGTGGGCAGTGGGACATGCAGGAGTGAAAGAGGCGGCTGGCACATTTGGTTGCACATGCTGCCATGTCCCCCCCCTACTGCAACCACTTCAAGAAGTGGGCAGAGGGAGCGGGGGTCATTGCTGGCTGTGGATGGCACCTCCTGCAGCCGCGCTGTGAGGTGCTCCAGAGTCACCGTAGGGGTGCAGGCGGGTGAGGGATGTGCGAATGAGAGAGGTGGCACGCACATGTAAGGGCACATGCTGCTATGCGCCTTACTGCAACTGCTCCTGTGATTGAATGCTTTGTCGAGCAGTCAAAGGAGAAGTGAGTGTTGGCAATAGCACGCTGAGGGTGTGAGTGTGACAGATCAGGCAATGAGGTTGACAAAAGGGAGGAGAGCGTGAAAATGGAAGAGCGGTGCAAAAGGGTGGGAAGGCGCAGATGGGAGGAACGTTCAGAGCACAGAGAAGCAGCAGCACACGTGGTCGTGGTGAACGTTAGAGAAGGGAGGAAACATGCGAATGACAGAGCAGCACAGAGAAGCAGCAGCATACGTGGTCGTGGTGTGTGTGGAGAGAGAAATGGCCACAGGAGCACTCAATGGTGGCGCCGTGCATGTGCAGCGGACGGGCCTTGCACAGCGGGCAGATCACCATTGCCTCCTGCAAACACAGCGGCAATGCAGAGAGATACACGAGCACATAAATAAGGAAGGTAAGACCTGGAAGAAGACAGCCTTGAAGCGGGTGAGAGGAGGGGCGGCGACAAGGGCGTGACAGAAAGAATGTTGTGGCACAGCGACAGAGAAAGAATCCTTGGTGTTCCATGGCACGCCTAACGACAGCAGAGAAAGTGCATCGCAGCAAGAAAACTCATGGCAGCAAGAAAACTCGTGGCAGCAAGAAAACTCATGGCAGCAAGAAAACTCATGGCAGCAAGAAAACTCATGGCAGCAAGAAAACTCATGGCAGCAAGAAAACTCATGGCAGCAGAGAGGCACAGCCATGCCGGGTTGCGGGCCAGTGTGTAGAGCGAGAGCACCTGGTGATAAGCGAGAGCACCTGGTGATAAGCGAGAGCACCTGGTGATAAGCGAGAGCACCTGGTGATAAGCGAGAGCACCTGCTGATAAGCGAGAGCACCTGCTGATAAGCGAGAGCACCTGCTGATAAGCGAGAGCACCTGCTGATAAGCGAGAGCACCTGCTGATAAGCGAGAGCACCTGCTGATAAGCGAGAGTACATGCTGATAAGCAAGATTACCTGCTGATAAGCGAGAGTACCTGCTGATAAGCGAGAGTACCAGCTGATAAGCGGGTGTATTTGTTGATAAGTCAGGCATGTACCTGCTGATAAGCGAGAGTATCTGCTGATAAGCGAAGCATGTACCTGCTGATAAGCGAGAGTACCAGCTGATAAGCGGGCGTATCTGTTGATAAGCGAAGCGAGTACCTGCTGATAAGCGAGCGCGGCCATGATCTCTTCATCCTCCATGCCCTGCTGGTACGCCTCCTCCTCCTCCATGCTCCGATGGCCTGATGCTCACATGGGTGGGAGTGGCGGGCAGATGAGTGAGAGTGGTGAAGAAATGGGTGAGAGAGTGGAGAGGAGGGAGGCGAGATAAGGAGTGAGACTTGGGTGATTGCCACTCTCACCTTCACAGCCCAGACACACCTTACACTCGCTAAGATGCATCACAATGCCTGTGCGGTGCGCCCCCACAGAACATACCCGTCATGCCGTACAAACACACATGCAGCACCCGTGCAAAGACGAGAGGCCTGCACCCATCCCATTCCAGCGATAGCATCCATCTGCTGCACACATGATGTTCACACACGCATCCCATGGCAATGCCACAGACCTTACTCCTGTCTGGTCCAGACCAAAGCACGTGCCCACACGCCACGTGCCCACACGACACGTGCCCACACATCAGCTCACACATCCCCATCATCACCCCCATTATCATCCCCATCACCATCCTCATACAACGCTCTCTGCGTGGCCAGCAGCAGCACACCAAGTCAACACGCACCACCACATACCTGACGGCACTGGTGCCTCCAAGTGCCCATCCTCCTTCTCATAGAGCGCTCTCTGCATGTCCAGCAGCAGCGCCTCGTACTCCTCTGCACTCAGCTGCAACACCCCGTCCGCATCCCCCCACCGCCCTGCTGCCTCCTCGTCGCTGTCCCACTCGCCTCGTCCCCTCGCCCCGCCTCCAATCTCCCGTGCCCCGTCGCCCCCACCGTGCATCGGGTCACACGAGGACCATTCATGCTCCCACGCCCGCACTTTGTGCTCGCCCCTACCTGCCATCGCATTATGCAACTCCATTTCCTGCTCCAGCGAACTGGCGGGCCCCATGCCACCACCACCACCATCACTGCTGACATCATCGCATCCATTCCGCAGCCGCTGCAGCTCCCCAAACAGCACTCTCCGCAGCTCTGGCCGCGCCCCTCGCCCCTCCGCGCCCATGCCGTGCGCCAACTCCAACCGCGCCCCCCTCGACCCCTCACCCCGCTCAGCAGAAACGCTGCCATAGCCTGCCGCCCCTGCCACCGCTCTCCCACACTCCTCCGCGCCCTCCCCCTCCCCGCGCCCCCCCATCGCCACGCCTTCCATCCGATCGTCCCCCCGCGCGCCCCCATCACGCTCACCCTCCCCGTCGCGCTCACCGCCCTCGCTGCCCACTCGCGCGCCCCCCTGCCAGCACACCCCCCCTCGAGCCGTCTCCTCACGCTGCTCTGCGCCCAGGCACGCGAGTGCTGCTGACGTGGCTGGGTGCGAGTGGCCGGAGAGGAGAGGGTGGAGGGCGGCGAGGGAAGAGGGCGAGGGGGTGGAGGAGACGGTTGGCTGGGAGAGCGACGAGGGCGAGTGGGAGTGAGAGAGGGAGTGAGAATGCGAGGAGGAGGTTGAGGAGAGCAATAATGGTTTGGAGAGCGAGAGGGAGCTCCGGGACAGCGGGGAGTGGATTGCGGAATGTGAAGCGAGGGGCGCGTGCGCGGAGGCGGAGGGGGGAGTAGACGCGCGCATGTCCCAGAGCAGACGGTCGCGATTAGCCCGCACGCGGTGAAGACACATGACGCGCAGCTGCGGGGGTGGCCCGGGGAAGTGGGGTGAGTGAAGGGGAGTGAGAAAAGATGGGCGGAGATGAGGTGTGGCACGGTAGGTGGGCGGAGATGAGGGGCGGCACGGTAGATGGGCGGAGATGAGGGGTGGCACGGTAGGTGGTTGATAGGGTCAGTGCGCAGAGGAGAGGATTCGCATCGCTTCTGAAAATTTTAAGAAAAAAAAAAAAACGATGTGCCCAGTGGGCAAGAACGCGCGATAATTGGCTAAGCAATGTCTGAATGGTGCGGGACAGCTCGCGCGGCATACGTGATGCGAATCCACAGGGGAAGAGAAATAAGATGAAAAAGAAATAATGAAAGAAAAAAACAATGCTGGCTCGAAAATGGATAATAGCGAAAGACGGACGACAATAAACGGACCTTCTCTTTCATGTGTGACCGCAGAGGTCCCTTGATCGGTGTTCTCTCCATGCCGCTGAGCTAGCAAGGCTATCCGCGGAGTCAATTCAGTCGGCCTTTGATCACGACCCAGCTGCGCACCCTCGCAGACACTGTGAAAGCAATGTCGAAACGACAGCGAAGCACGAGCGACGAACGCTTCCTACACTTGAAACGAGCTCTGGACTTGCTACTAACTACTTCCGCCTTTCCGCCCGTTTATTTACACAATTTGGAGTGAGTAGCGACCTACCAATCGTTACCTCTCTTCGGAATCCATGAGTTTCAATATTATCAGCTCATGTGCTCAAACCTATTTGCATGGCGTAGCGTGGTTCTCCATGCGGAAGATCATGGTGCTCGTGTATCCCAGCAGGCTCCACTAGAGTCGATGCAGAAAGTGGCTTCATGGTGAAGCTGGTGGCGAATTCAAACTTCGAAACCAAACGAGCTTCATTCTGCCATGTCGCTCGTCATATAATTAGGGCGTAATTCTAAGCTCGTGTCATCCAAGCTTCGTGTCATCCTGATTTTTTTTCCGAACCGCGGGTTTTCCGATTCGACTTCTGGTCATCCGATTCGGCGTGTCACAAAAATCGCACGGTAGATGCGCGAAACCACTTTCGCCCCAGCAGAGAACATTGTTCATCGCACGTACGACCGACTCGACACAGCGGCCAATTTGGCCGTCAGATCGCGCACTCGAACGCAGCCCCTCATGCACGAATAGCCTACACAACCGAGCCACACCTTGCAAGTCTAGAATCTTGATTCTCTCGGTGGAAAATTTCCACCTTTCAAGCCAGTTTGGATGCTAGCTATAAAAATAGTCTAGCAAGTAGTACCAAAACATAGACTTCAGAAGTTATTCCTTCTTGTCAAAATGCTATCTCCTCAGCATCTAACCATCCTAGCCTGTGTTATTCAGCTCTGGCACACTTATTACTATGACAGTTTCATGCCTGCAGCAGCAGCTGCAGCTCAGTCATGGCTGTCACTGGTGGAGGAAGAATGTGCAGGCGACGACGAAACTGCTGACCGTCGCATTGAGAGGCTCCGCCTTCGCAAACGCCGGCGTCAGGACCGCATGGCAGAATGGATCTCCGACATCAACATCATGTCAGATGTCAAACATACTTGTATGCAGGCCCTCATATATCAGCGTAAAACACGCTGATTACGCTGGTTTTGTAGCTCATATTTTCGTTTTCCCTGGAAATTCAGCATATGCTTCAATTTTGCACTGAAATTTCAGTATAACCTATTTTGTCACACTGACCATTTTGCATGTCACTGTACAAGTAACACTGACGAATCAGTATAGTGTACCGAGTCACACTGATTCGGACATGATAGGGTATCGGTGTACAAGGGGTGTTCAGATCAGGATTCCCGCAAAAAGGATTCGCGCTAAAAGAATTCCCGCAAAAAGAATTCCCAGCCCTCTCAGATAGGCCTAGTCTACGAGAATCGAACCCGAATTCTTCACGATGTCTAGACGTAACCCAAACAACTACGCCAGCAACAATGTTTTTTACACTGTAAATTTAGTTTCTTTTAAAACTTTACACTAAAAAATCAGCATGAATTTTACCCCCAAAGCTGATTTGGACACCACTTCGGACACTACACACTGATCTATTAGCATACCCTGAAACCAATCTGAGGGACTGCTTGTATGATTATAATTGGGTTGGCTATAGTGGGGTTAGCCTTAGAGGGTACAAAAAAACAACCTCGATACTCTAGTCTTGTACCCTAACCTCTACCTAATCCACTCACTCTTGCCTTAGTTCTTAACATGGTAACTAGAGCAGGAGGTCTCTAGGACCTAAGAATCGGGCCCACCTAACTGCTTGCCTTGCCTACTGCCCGCGCGCGCCTTGGCTGCAGCGCGCATCACTTTTTTTTTTTTTTTTTTTTTTTTTTTTTTTTTTTTTTTTTCGCGCGCGCCTCGCCTACTAGCGCGCGCGCCACTGCTGTTGCGCCGCGTGCCAGCCTGCGTCGCCCGCGCAGCCCGTGTAGCCCGACGCCGCACGCAGCCCGCCGTCGCCCCGCGCGCCGTGTCTGTCGCGAGCGCGGCCCGCCGCTGCGTCGCACGTTGCGTCGGCCGCCTGCGCGGCCCGCAGCTGCTTAGCGCGCTGCCTTAGGAGCTCGCGTGCGGCCGCTCCTGCCTGCTGTCTCCTGCCTGCTGCCTGCTGTCTCCTGCATGCTGCCTGCTACCTCGGTCTTTGCTTGTGGCCTAGTGCCTGCTGCCTCTTGTCTGCTGCCTCCTGACTCTGCCTGCTGCCATTATGACGACGCCTAACGTTCTCGCGTTCGAGCCTGACGGTCGCCCCATAGAGTTCACTGTGTGGTTAGATGATCTCCAACAGTTCCTTCTGACCGATGCCAAAGAGGGCCTTTCACTGTTCGATTACGTGTCTGGCACTGCCTTTGCTCCTGCTCTCGAACGCTCGCAATGGCAAGCTCATGATGCTGCTACACGCCTAGCTATTAAGAACCATCTGCCGATTACTAAGCGCGCGCATTTCAGCCAGCACAAAACTTCTAAGAAGCTGTACGACGCCGTAGTTGCGCGCTACTCTTCCCCGGCCACTACACCCATAGGTCGGCTCATGCTACCCTACCTGTTCCCCGACCTTTCCTCGTTCACCACTGCTGTGTACCTCATTTCCCACCTGCGCGCTACCGACATTCGCTTTCGTGCCGCCCTTTCAGCCGAGTTCTGCGCCGCTAAACCCCCCCCCCCCCCCCCCCCCACCGATGTACTTCACTCTCTATTTCCTCGTCACCCGCCTCCCTGGCGCTCTTAGCTCAGTTAGGGACCACTTCCTCGCGCTAGACCCCCCCACTCTCACTGTCGACGACTTCGAGAAGCACCTCCTCGCAGCAGAAAAGAACATCCTCGCTGTAGGTGCTGCTCGTGGCACTCCTCGCTCTCCCCTCTTTGAGCAGTGCTCCCCCTCCCCTCTCACCCCCTCCTACGCCTCCGCAGCTGCTGCTCACGACTACCTTGGTGCTGAGGAGGTCGGAGCTGCTTCCGCTCCTAGTGGGAAGCGTCGCAGCGGCAGGGGCGGCAGGGGCGGTGGGGGTGGCAGTGGAGGTGGCAGTAGTGCAGGCGGCGGGGGAGGTGGAGGTGGTAGGGGTGGTCGTGGGAGTGGAGGCGGTGGAGGTGGTGGTGGGGGCGACGGAGGCACTTGGAGCGGTGGAGGGGGTAGCAGCGGCGGTGGGGGAGGAGGGAGCGGTGGTGGTAGTGGTGGTCAGGGCCAGCAGCAGCCGCAGCAGCAGCAGCAGCAGCGCCAGACCCCCACTTCCCAGCAGCTTCTTGACTGGTATGCCGTGCGTGGGGCTTCTGGGGGTCCTTGTCGCTGCCCCTATATCATTCGCACAGGTCCCCGCACTGGTCGCCAGTGCACAGGTTATCACACTTAGCAGCGCTGCTTCGCTCGACTTAGCGACGCCTGGCGCGCCAAGTTTCCTGATGCTCTTGAGTTCCCCAACTAGGCACAGCTACTTAGGCGTGATGTACATATCTTTGATCTTGACTATGAGGCTATTCTTGCTGCTATGTATGCATTGTCTATTAGTGCTGAGGGTGACTTCTACTTGTGTGTGCCGCCGGATCCTGGTATACTCCCTGGTATAGCGCCTGCAGCACTAGGTGCTTGTGAGTCTGCTCCCCCTAGTACTACGCCTGCACAGGCCATGCACACTTTTACACTTGACTCTGGAGCTTCCCGCTGTTTCTTTCGCGACAGTATCAGAGTCACTCCCCTTCTTGCACCTGTTCCTGTCTCACTGGCTGACCCCTCTAGGGGCCCGGTACTTGCACGGTCTTCCACCGTGCTTACGTGTCCGGCGGTCCCGTCTGGTGAGCTGTCTGGTCTCCACCACCGTGCTACGCTGTCCTCCAGGATGCGGGGGTTGGCACCTTCACCCCTCGCCGGCAGCGTGTGGCTATTTGCACGTGCTCCGAGACCGGCCGCCACTTGGCCACGTTCACTCGTGCGCCAAGGTCCAGTCTGTACACCCTCACCACTGCGTCACGCTCCGCCCCTTTGTCTCCCCAGTTACACGCGTCTGCTTAGGTAGCTACCCAGTGTGAGTGTCGCCGGCTATTGCACGACGCTCTCCTGTGGCACCACCGCCTTGGTCACCCCTCCCTGCCTCGCGCCTGCGTGGCATGCACTCTCGCTTCTTGGTCTCTGGTCTTCCCAGGTCTTTGCCTGCCCTCCCTCCCTCACCTGCGCCGCCCTGTATTCCTTGCGTCGAGGGGCGGCAGCGCGCCGCTCTTCACTCCTCCTCGTTCCCTCCCACGGAGGCTCCCCTGTAGACTCTCCACCTGGACGTGTGGGGCCCAGCCCGCGTCCGTGGACAGGTCAACGAGCGGTACTTCCTGCTGGTTGTCGACGACTACACGCGTTACACCACGGTCTTCCCCTTGCAGCGCAAGAGGGATGTCCCTGAAGTTTTGATCCCCTGGATCCGCGCTGCTCGTCTCAAGCTCCGCGAGCGGATCCAGTCGGACTTTCCTATCCTGCGTCTGCACTCTGAGAGAGGTGGTGAGTTTTCCTCAGACCTCTTGGCGGCCTTCTGTGCGGAGCACGGCATCCGTCAGACTTTCACGCTTCCGGCCTCTCCGGAGCAGAATGGGGTTGCTGAGTGCCGCATTGGCTTGGTCATGGAGGTGGCTCGTACCTCCATGATCCATGCGGCTGCCCCTCATTTTCTGTGGCCGTTAGCGGTCCGGTACGCCGCGCATCAGCTCAACCTCTGGCCCCGTGTCTCCTTGCCGGGGACCTTGCCCACACAGCTGTGGACGGGGAAGGTTGGTGACGCGTCGCGTTTCCGGGTCTGGGGTGCCCGTGCCTTTGTCCGCGATACCACTGCGGACAAACTCTCCCCTCGCGCCATTCCTTGCGTCTTCCTTGGTTTTGTCCCTGACGCGCCTGGCTGGCAGTTTTACGGCCCCGCCTCGCGCCGTGTCTTTGCGTCTCAGGACGTCACCTTTAACGAGTCGGTCCCCTTTTACCGCCTCTTCCCCTACCGCACTGCTCCTCGCCCCCTCCCGCCGCTCTTTCTCGCCCAAGGTCCTCCCCACGTAGACCCCCTCCTTGTGCCAGACCCTGCTCTTTCAGGTGTTTCTCAGGTAGACCCTCTCGTCCCTGCGCCTGTTGAGGTCACTGGTGACTCCGGTTCTGTTGGGAGTGGTGCTGTCCCTGGGGGTGCGGAGCTTCGGGGTGCGCAGCGTGGGGGTGCTGAGTGTGAGGAGCCTGAGGGTGCGGAGCCTGGAAGTGTTGAGCCTGCACGTGAGGAGCCTGGAGGTCCTGAGCCTGGGGGTGCTGCGTTTGGGGGTACTGCGCCTCCGTGTGCGGAGCTTGGGGGTGCTGGGTCTGGGGGTGAGTCGCCTCAGGGTTCCGAGACTGCTGTTACGCGGTCTCCTTGGAGTAGCCGTCTTCGTCCGCATATGCCTCTCACCCCCCAGCAATTGCACGATTGGTACGGTCGCCATTAGCGTCTCGCTTCTGCACCTTAGGGCTCTACTGCTGGGGGTTCTTCTGCTGGCTTCACTGGAGCTGGGAGTGGTGTGAAGAAATGAGGAATGCATGAACTAGCAATCATGTGGGTACAAGTAGGAAAACCTAAAAGTGTTGTACCCCACATTGTCTACCCCACTACAGCCTACAGAGACTATAGAATATGAGTTTAACACACCCCCATAGGCAAAGTGGGGAAGAACAAGAGGTCACAAGACCAGTCAAGCAAAGCAAAACAAGCTCAGGGTGGATCACAACGTCACCACACATTCCGAGCACAAGTTCAAGGCTAGAAGGCCAGTTCACATGCAAGATCATATATATTGGTAAACAAGCAAGTGCAGGTATAGAAAGATCACACTACAAGCAAGGTCAAGAAGTGAGCAAGTGAGGCCAAGTAGGCACAAGACCTAGAATCGTACAGAAGCGCTGATGATCACAATAAGTAAGTGCCTTGGTAAAGATATCAGCAGTGTTGGCCTCAGAGGCCACGTAAGCAAGGCGCAGCTGACCACGCTGCTGCAGCTCAGGAGCAAGGAAGTAGCGAAGAGCAATGCGCTTCGTTCTGTGCTCCAGTCCGTGCTCCCGACACAAAGCCAGCATGGCCTTGTTGTCTACGTACAGAACTGGAGGAGAACGAGGCGGCTCTCCTAGGTCAGTCAGCAGGTAGGTGAGCCAGCGTAGCTCCTGTGCAGCCATAGCCCCCGCGTAGATCTCAGCCTCACAGCTGGAGCTGAGAACAGAAGACGAGCGGGTAGACCGCCACAAAACAGAGCCGGAACCAAGGCTGAAGGTGTAACCCTGTGACGACCGCTGCGTAGCTTGGTCGTCAGCCCAAGAAGCGTCTGCGTGACCTGTGAGGACCACTCGACGTCGCCCTCCAAACACTAGCCCCATGCCCAACGCACTGCACAAGTAGCGCAACACCCTCTTCGCTGCAGCCATGTGCTCTGGTCGGTGCCTCCCAGGGGCAACATAGCGTGCCAAGATGCTAAGAGGGTATGCAAGGTCAGGTTGTGTGCAGGTCATCAGGTACATGAGGCAGCCAACAAGCTCGAGGTACGGGCCACTCCGCTCTACGGACTCATCCGAAGGCAGTGTCAGAACATTATAGATTATACATTTTTGTAGGCTGTAGTGTGGTAGCCCATATGGGGTACAACCCAATTAGGGTTAGTACTTGTACCCAACTCTTTCATAGTTGATTCATCCATTCTCACTTCTCGTCATGGTATTGAGCAGGTTCCCGAGTGGGAATACTGCTTAGGGCCCACCACGTACTTTTTCCTTCTCTGCCCGTAGCGCGCTTACCTCCTAACCCGAGTAGCGCCCCGAGACGCCTTAGTGGCCCCCCTTTTGGCCGCCCTAACTGCCCCTCGAGCCGCCCGCAACTGCCCCGCTACGGTCCCGTCGGCCCCGTTACGGCCCCGCTTTGGCCCCGCTACGGCCCCGTCGGCCACGCTTAGGCCCCGCTACGGCCTCACTACGGCCCCGTCGGCCCCGCTTAGGCCCCGTCGGCCCCGCTTCGGCCCCGTCGGCCCCGCTTCGGCCTCACTACGGCCACCACTACGGCCCCGCTTAGGCCCCGTCGGCCCCGCTTAGGCCCCGTCAGCCCCACTTCGGCCCCGCTACGACCCCGCTACGGCCCCGCTACGGCCCCGCTTAGGCCCCGTCGGCCCCGCTACGGCCTCGCTACGGCCCCGCTACGGCCCCGCCGGCCCCGCTTAGGCCCCGCTACGGCCTCGCTACGGCCCCGCTACGGCCCCGTCGGCCCCGCTTAGGCCCCGTCCGCCCCACTACGGCCCCACTACGGCCCCACTTAGGCCTCGTCGGCCCCGCTACAGCCCCGTCGGCCCCGCTTAGGCCCCCCTACGGCCCCGTGGGCCCCGCTACGGCCCCGCTAAGGCCCCGTCGGCCCCACTTCAGCCCCGCTACGGCCCCGCTACGGCCCCTTCGGCCCCGTCGGCCCCGCTACGGCCCCACTTCGGCCCCGTCACCCACTTCGGCACCGTCACCAACGCGGCCGCCGCCCTGCCGCCGAGCCGCCCTGCAGCCGAGCCGCCCAGCAGCCGAGCCGCCCAGCAGCCGAGCCGCCCTGCAGCCGAGCCGCATAGTAGCCGAGCCGCCCAGCAGCCGAGCCGCCCTGCAGCCAAGCCGCCCAGCAGCCGAGCCGCCTAGCAGCCGAGCCGCCTAGCAGCCGAGCCGCCCTGCAGCCGAGCCGCCCGACAGCCGAGCGGCTGAGCACTACGATCGCCCCACCTGCCTGGTAAGAGCCCAGTCTCTGCCACTGCAGTGCCCTGCCTCACTGCCCTCAGTGCCTGCCTACTGCTGTTATGGCTTCCCCTAGCGTTCTCACCTTTGACGCTAAGGGTCGGGCGGTGGACTTTGAGGTCTGGGTAGATGATCTGCAGCTTTTTCTGCAGTGCGATAGGGTTGACGGCCTCTCCCTGTTTGACCTCACTTATGGTGCCTCCCCTGCCCCTGCTGCTGATGCTGACGCCACCATTCGCTCACAGTGGGCCACACGTGATGCTGCTGCTCGCCTTGCTGTTCGCCGCCACTTACCGACCACTGAGCGTGCACACTTTAGCCAGTACAAGAGTGCTCAGACCTTGTACGACGCTGTAGTTGCACGCTACTCTTCCACTGCCACTGCTGCACTGAGCCGCCTCATGCTACCGTTCCTCTTCCCTGACCTTGCGGCCTTTCCCACTGTCGCTGACCTCATTACGCACCTCCGCACTCTTGACACTCGCTACCGCGCTGCGCTTCCTACTGAGTTCTGCGCTAAGAACCCCCCCCCCCCCATGTACATCACCCTCTACTACATAGTCAACCGGATCCCTGACTCTCTTCCCGTAGTCAGGGACCACTTCCTCTCTGTTTGCCCCACCACTCTCACTGTTGACCTCCTCGAGAAGGCCCTACTAGCGATAGAGAAGAGCATAGTCACTGTAGGAGCCTCTTGTGGTGACCCTCGCACCCCCATCTTTGAGGGGTGTTCTCCCTCCCCCCTCTTGCCCTATGTCGCCTCTGCTGCTGCGGCCGACCTCGTTGGTTTCGAGTCGGTTGGCGCTGCGTCTGCCCCGAGCGGGAGACGCCGCACCGGCAAGGGCAAGGGGTGAGAAAATTGAAACGAGAATGAATGAACTATGAATGAAGAGGGTACAAGTACTAACCCTAATTGGGTTGTACCCCCTATGGGATACCCCACTACAGCCTACACGAAAGCATAAGCTATAATATTCTGACACACCCCCATAGGCAAAGTGGGGGAGAACAGGGGGTCACAAGACCAGTCAAGCAAAGCACAACAAAGCAAAGCTCAGGGTGGATCACAAAGTCACCACATATTCCGAGCACAAGTACAAGGCCACAAAGCCAGTTCACATGCAGGAGTACATATATATATAAGGCTAGACAAGCAAGAGCAGGTAAATATATATGTAACTGTACAAGCAAGGTCAAGAGGTGAGCAAGTGAGGCAAGACACGGACAAGACCCAACTGAGTGCAGAAGCGCTGATGATCACAAGGCGGAAGTGCCTTGGTGAAAACATCAGCAGTGTTGGCCTTAGAGGCCATGTACGCAAGCCGCAACTGTCCACGCTGCTGTAGCTCACAAGCAAGAAAGTAGCGGAGAGCAATGTGCTTTGTTCTATGATCCACTCACTGCTCTCGACACAAGGCCAGCATGGCCTTGTTGTCTACGTACAGCACTGGAGGAGAACGAGGCGGCTCTCCGAGGTCAGTCAGCAGGTAGGTGAGCCAGCGAAGCTCCTGTGCAGCCATGCCCCCAGCGTAGATCTCAGCCTCACAACTGGAGCCGAGAACAGAAGACGAGCGAGTAGCCCGCCATGAGACAGAGCCGGAACCAAGGCAGAAGGTGTAACCCTGTGACGACCGCTGCGTAGCCTGGTCGTCAGCCCAAGAACCGTCTGCGTGCCCAGTAAGGACCACTCGACTGCGTCCTCCAAGCACTAGCCCCATGCCCGACATACAGCACAAGTAGCGCAACACCCTCTTCGCTGCAGCCATGTGCTCTGGTCCGTGTCTCCCAGGAGCAACATAGCGTGCGAGAATGCTAAGAGGGTATGCAAGGTCAGGTCGTGTGCAGATCATCAGGTACATGAGGCAGCCAACAAGCTCTCGGTACGGGCCACTCGACTCTACGGACTCATCCGAAGGCAGAGCGGAGAGCGAGTGGCGAGTAGGCAGAGGAGTGGCCTGAGGCGAGGAGTACGTGAAGCCGAAGCGCTGAAGGACCTGCTGCACCATGTGTGACTGAGTCAGGGTAATGGTGCGGCGTGCTCTGTCCCGGGTGATCTGCAAGCCAAGGTAGCTGCGCAGTTCACCCAGGTCTGTGCACGTGTGTCTCTTCTGCAGCTCGGACTTCACGCAGTAGGGCCCTAGAAACAGTTCCCACGAGGGAACCTGCTCGATACCATGAGAAAACTGAAACGAGAATGAATGAACTATGAATGAAGTGGGTACAAGTACTAACCCTAATTGGGTTGTACCCCCTATGGGATACCCCACTACAGCCTACACAAAAGCATAAGCTATAATGTTATGACAAGGGGGGCAAGGGCACTGGAGGGGGTGGAGGGGGCGGTGGAGGTGGTGGTGGAGGCGGTGGAGGGAGTGGGGGTGGTGGTGGGAGTGGTGCCGGGGGTGGTGGCGGCGGTGTCAGAATATTAGGCTCTAGCCTGTAGTGGGGTGCTCTATAGCGAGTACAACCCTTTTAGGGTTTGCTATTTGTATCCTCATTCTTGCTAGTGCAAACCCTCTTTTGCCTAACTCTCTCTTGCCTAGCTAGGTAAACCCTAGCTATGGCTCCTCACTATACCTACTATTTTGAGATGCTATCAGAGCAGTGTCGCTCCTGGCCTGTGGGCCCGCCTGCTTCCGCTGCCCTACTGTCTGTCGCGCGCCCCGTGGCGTGCGATGTACATTTTTTCTTCCCGCCACGCGCTCGGGGCGCGTGGCGGTTTTCTGCCCGCCATGCGCTCGGGACGCGTGGCGGTTTCCGTCAACCCGCGCGCCCGTCCCCGTCGACCTTCGCGCGGCTCCCCCCGTCGCCCTTCGCGGCGGCCCCGTCGACCCGCCCGCGCCTCCCCGTCGCCCTTCGCGGCGGCCCCGTCGACCCGCCCGCGGCTCCCCGTCGACCTTCGTGGCGGCCCCGTCAACCCGCGCGCGGATCCCCGTCGCCCTTCGCGGCGGCCCCGTCGACCCGCGCGCTGCCCCCGGGGACCTATGCGCTCGTCCCCGTCGACCCACGCGTCGCCCCCCCCCCCCCCCCCCCCCCCCCCCCCCCTCCCCGACACACCTGAGTCTGCTTACCGCACACCTGAGTTCGCTTCCCGCACACTTGTGCACGATTCGCGCACACCTGAGGTCGCTTACCGCACACTCAGGGTATGGGGGTGACGGGTATGGGGGTGGCGGGTGTGTGAGACGTCACCTGCTCCTCCTTCTCCTCTGTCTCCCACTGCTGCAGCTGCCGCTGAGGGGGGTGGGTGTGTGGGAGTCGACGGAGTGGTGCTAGGGGGTGGGGTGTGAGTGACCCTAGGGGTGCAGTAGGGGGTGTGTGAAATGGGGGTGGGATAGTTTGGGGAGGTTGAAGGGGGTGGCCGCCGAGAAGCCAGCAGCTCCAGTCGCCCGTGAGACCGTTGCGCCATTCGCCCGTGAGCCCGTTGCGCCAGTCGCCCGTGAGCCCGTTGCTCCAGTCGCCCGTGAGTCCGTTGCTCGTCTGCCGCTACTTTTAGCCGCGGAGCCAGTTACTCCAGTAGCCCGTGTGCCAGTTGCTCCAGTTGCCAGTGTGCCAGTTGCTCCAGTTGCCCGTGTGCCAGTTGCTCCAGTTGCGCCGTGTGCCAGCAGCTTCAGCCGCCGCCCACTACCTCCTCTCCTCTCATAGTCCCTCCTCCTCCACACTAGCCCTCTGCGATAGCCTCTAGCTTTGCTCATAATTGTGAACTTTAAACTATTGCTTCTTGAACTTGTGCTCAGAATGTGTGGTGACATTGTGATCCACCCTGAGCTTGTACTGTTGATTACACCCCACTTTGGCTATGGGGGTGTGTCAGAATATTAGGCTCTAGCCTGTAGTGGGGTGCTCTATAGCGAGTACAACCCTTTTAGGGTTTGCTATTTGTATCCTCATTCTTGCTAGTGCAAACCCTCTTTTGCCTAACTCTCTCTTGCCTAGCTAGGTAAACCCTAGCTATGGCTCCTCACTATACCTACTATTTTGAGAGGCGGCGGCAGCACTGGAGGCGGCGGAGGCGGCAGCAGTGGAGGCGGCGGAGGCGGTGGAGGTGGCGGAGGGAGCGGAGGCGGCGGAGGTAGTGGAGGAGGCAGAGGTGGAGGTGGCGGCGGAGGCGGCGGCGGCGGTGGTGGAGCAAGTCGCGACTCTGCCGCCGAGGAGTGGCTTCGGTGGTGGTCAGCGCCAGCAGCAGCAGCGGAGTGGTGTGACCATGTCCCCTCAGCAGCTTCGTCAGTGGTACACTGCACGCCAACGCGGTGGGGGTTTTAGCCCCTGCTCCTACGTTCTCCGTACCGGCGACCGCACTGATGAGCAGTGAGGAGGTCCGCACTCCACCCAGCGCTGCTTTGGTCGCCTGACGGACGCGTGGCGTCGCCAGTTCCCTGAGGCGTCAGAGATCCCTCGATGGGGAGATCTGGCCAAGGCCGGGGTTGCTATCTTTGATCTTGACTTTGATGCTATTCTTGCTGCCATGTATGCTGTTGCTGATAGTGTTGAGGGTGCCTGTTACCTGTGTGTACCGCATGACCCGGGCATTGAGGCTGCTGCGCTAGGTGCTGGTGACGCTGCTGCTCTAGGTGCTAGTGCGTCTACTTCCTCTGGTGCCAGTGCGTCTGCTGCCCCAGGTGCTGGTGAGTCTGCTCTCTCAGGCCTTCCACACCTTCACCCTGGACTCGGGTGCGTCCCGCTCCTTTCGAGACCGCACCACTCTTACGCCGCTAAGTCGGCCAGTTGCAGTCTCCCTGGCAGACCCCTCCGGGGTTCGTGTCCTTGCTAGCTTCTCCATTGTCCTTCCGTGCCCTGCACCCCCCTCTGGCACCCTGTCTGGTCTCTACCTCCCCTTGTTCTCTATGAACTTGGTGAGTGGAGCGGACCTACAGGATCGAGGACTTGACCAGTTCACTCCTGCAAGTCAGCGAGTGACCCACTGCATGTGTGCTCGGACAGGCCGACACTTGGCCACATTCACTCGTCGGCCAGGGTCGAGCCTGTATACCCTTACTGTTGAGTCTCCTCCTCCTGCTGAGTCTGCCCAGGTAGCTGCGTCGAGTCAGGTGTTTGCTGCGGCGTCAAGGTCTGGTCCTGAGTCTGCCCCCTACTCGTGTCGTCTGCTGTCCCACCAGACTCTCCTTTGGCACCACCGCTTTGGTCACCCCTCCTTGCCTCGTCTCCGAGGCATGGCCTCCCATGTCCTTGTCTCTTGTCTTCCTCGGTCTCTCCCTACCCTTCCTCCCGGGCCTCGCCCTACCTGCGTCCCCTGCGTCGAGGGGCGACAGCGCGCCGCCCCTCACTCCTCCGAGTTTCCTCCAACAGAGGCTCCGCTGCAGACTCTCCACATGGACGTGTGGGGCCCAGCCCGCGTCAGTGGGCAGGGGCGAGAGCGGTACTTTCTGCTGGTCGTTGACGACTACTCGCGTTACACCATAGTCTTCCCCATGCGCAGCAAGGGTGACGTCACTGAGGTGTTGATCGACTGGATCCGCGCAGCTCGTCTCCAGCTCAGAGAGAGTTTCGGCTCCGACTTTCCAGTTCTGCTTCTGCACTTGGACAGAGGCGGGAAGTTTGCCTCTACCCGTCTGAGAGCCTTCTGTCGTGCACAGGGCATCCGCCAAACCTTCACGCTTCCGGACTCTCCACAGAAAAATGGGATTGCTGAGCGCCGCATTGGCCTGGTCATGGACGTCGCTCGTACATCCATGATGCATGCGGCTGCCCCCCATTTTCTGTGGCCGTTTGCTGTTCAGTACGCCGCGCATCAGCTCAACCTTCAGCCCCGGGTCTCCTTGCCAAAGACATCCCCCGCCTTGCGGTGGATAGGGAAGGTTGGCGATGCGTCTGCGTTTCGGGTCTGGGGATCTCGGGCGTTTGTCCGCGACTTGTCTGCAGACAAGCTGTCCCCCCGTGCTGTTCCTTGCGTCTTCCTTGGCTTCCCCCCCGACGCGCCTGGCTGGCGGTTTTACCACCCCACCACGCGCCGTGTTCTGTCCTCCCAGGACGTCACCTTTTACGAGTCGGTGCCTTACTACCGTCTCTTCCCCTACCGCAATGCGCCCCTCCCCCCGCCGCCGCTCTTCCTTGCGCCAGGTGCTACCCAGGTAGACCCCCTCCCTCCTCAGGGTCCTGCCCCTTCAGGTGTGTCCAAAGTAGACGCACTCGAGCTTGTCGAGGTAGCTATTGACTCTGGTGCTGCTAGAGGTGCTGAGCCTGCGGGTGCCGGGTCTGCGGGTGTTAGGTTTGGGGGTGCTGAGTCTGGGAGTGCTGAGACTGGGGGTGCTGAGCCTGGGGGTACTGAGCCTGGGGGTGCGGAGCCTGGGGGTGCTGGGTCTGCTCGTGTGGCCGCCGGCGGTGCTTCGTCGAGGCGTGAGCCGCTCTCTCCACAGGAGCTGCGCGAGTGGTTCGCCCGCCGCTAGAGACGTGTTGTTGAGTCTGGGGGTGCTGCTGGAGCTGCTGTCGGTGCTGGTGCTGCTGGAGGTGGAGCTCTTGGGGGTGTTAGCGCTGGTGTTTCTACTGGTGCTGGTGCGTCTGGGGGTGCTGCTGAGGCAGCTGGTGCTGACGGTCCTACTAGAGTTGGTGCTGCAGGAGCTGGAGCTGCTAGGGGTGTTGGCGCTGGCGGTGCTGCTGGCGCTGGTGCTTCTGAGGGTACTGGAGTTGGTGCTGTTGGAGCTGGAGGTTCTGCTGGCGCTGGTGCTGCTGCTGGGGGTACTGGTGTCGTCCCTGCTGGTTCTGGAGGCGCTGAGCGGCCGAGGCCGTACTTCGTTCCGCTCCTGGAGCAGGTTCTTGGTCTCCCACCCTCTCCTGGTCCCGCTCCTCCCTTAAGGTGTCCGCAGCCTGTCCAGTCGCAGTCAGAGTTACAGCGTGCCTCCCCGCTACCTGCACCTTCTCCCTACACTGGTCCTACTGGAGGTCTTGCTGAGCGTCGTGAGCCTGCGTCTCGTCCTGCGTCGCCTGTTTGTGCTGCTCGCACTAGTCGTCGTGCCACGCGTTCGCGTCCTCCTGCTGTCTCCGGAACACACCAGATGGCACTGCGTCCGTCCACTGCTCCGCAGCGTGTCCCTTTGCCGTCTCCTCCAGAGTCGTCTCTTCCTTCTCTTGCTGACCCGGAGTCTGACTCCCTTCATGCTGCTAGTCCTTCGGACACGCGCCTTCTTGCTACTGTTGTCACTGACCCTACCTTTGAGTCCACTGCTGCGTCTGATCTAGTTGCTGAGCTTGTCGACTTTGCTGCTCGCTCTCGTCTAGACTATGCTGCTAGTCTTGTTGCTGAGTCTGAGTCTGTCTGTCCTCCGTCCGTCAGGGGTGAGTGTGCTCTTAGCACAGACGTCCTTGAGGACAGGCAGGAGGAGTTCCAGTGCTTTGCGGCTGCTTTGCCCCATCTTGTGTCCACGCTGATTGCCCCTTTTGGAGACCCGGATGGACCAGATATCCCGACTCCTCGATCGTACGCTGAGGCGATCGAGGGTCCCTACTCCTCTTAGTGGCAGTCGGCCATGGACGCAGAGATGGCTTCCTGGAAGTCCACAGGCACCTACGTCAACGAGGTTCCCCACCTGGGGCGAACATCGTCAGTAGGATGTAGATCTTCAAGGTGAAGCGGCCGCCTGGCTCTCCGCCTGTCTTCAAGGCGCGTTACGTGGCTCAAGGCTTCAGTCAGCGGCAGGGAGTTGACTTCTTTCAGACCTTCTCTCCCACCCCGAAGATGACCACTCTTCGGGTGCTGCTGCACATAGCTGCTCATCGCGACTACGAGCTTCACTCTCTTGACTTCAGCACAGCTTTCCTGCAGGGCAGTCTGCACGAGATGTGGCTGCGCCGCCCTCCTGCCTTCACTGGGTCGTTTCGTCCTGGTACCCAGTGGAGCCTCAGGCGGCCTGTCTACGGTCTCCGCCATGCGACCCGTGAGTGGCACGACACACTGAGGACTACACTTGCGGCTCTTGGGTTTGCTCCTTCTATAGCTGACCCGTCGCTGTTTCTACGCACCGACACCTCTTTGCCACCGTTCTTCATCCTCGTGTACGTTGAGGACTTGGTCTTTGCCACTGCTGACACTGCTGGACTCGCCCACGTGAAGTCTGAGCTGCAGAAGAGACACACGTGCAAAGACCTGGGTGAACTCCGCAGCTACCTTGGCTTGCAGATCACCCGGGACAGAGCACAGCGCACCATTATCCTGACTCAGTCACACATGGTGCAGCAGGTCCTTAAGCGCTTCGGCTTCATGTACTCCTCGCCTCAGGCCACTCCTCTGTCTACTCGCCACTCGCTCTCAGCTCTGCCTTCGGATGAGTCCGTAGAGTCAAGTGGCCCATACCCAGAGCTTGTTGGCTGCCTCATGTACCTGATGACCTGCACACGACCTGACCCTGCATACCCTCTTAGCATCTTGGCACGCCATGTGGCTCTTGGGAGACACAGACCAGAGCACATGGCTGCAGCAAAGAGGGTGTTGCGCTACGTGTGCAGTACGTCGAGCATGGGGCTAGTGCTTGTAGGGCGACGTCGAGTAGTCCTCACAGGTCACGCTGACGCTTCTTGGGCTGACGACCAGGCTATGCAGCGGCCGTCACAGGGTTAGACCTTCAGCCTTGGCTCCGGCTCTGTTTCGTGGCGGTCTACCCACTCGTCCTCTGTTCTCGGCTCCAGCTATGAGGCTGAGATTTACGCAGGGGCCATGGCTGCACAGGAGCTACGCTGGCTCACCTACCTGCTGACTGACTTAGGAGAGCCGCCTCGTTCTCCTCCAGTTCTATACGTAGACAACAAGGCCAAGCTGGCCTTGTGTCGGGAGCACAGACTGGAGCACGGAACGAAGCACATTGCTCTCCGCTACTTCTTGTCTCGTGAGCTGCAGCAGTGTGGTCAGCTCCGTCTCACCTACGTGGCCTCTGAGGCCAACACTGCTGATATCTTCACCAAGCCCCTTCCGCCTTGTGATCATCAGCCTTTCTGTACTCTGCTAGGTCTTGTGCCTACCTAGCCTCACTTGCTCACTTCTTCATCTTGTTTGTACGGTATTCTTTTCTATACCTGCCCTTGCTTGATTTACCTTAATATTTATGCTCTTGCATGTGAACGGGCCTTGTGGCCCTACTCTTGTGCTCGGACTGTGTGGTGACTTTGTGATCCACCCTGAGCTTGCTTTGCTTTGCTTTGCTTGACTGGTCTTGTGACCGCTTGTTCTCCCCCACTTTGCCTATGGGGGTGTGTCAGAACATTGTAGCTTATACATTTGTGTAGGCTGTAGTGGGGTAGCCCATATGGGGTACAACCAAATTAGGGTTAGTACTTGTACCCAACTCTTTCATAGTTGATTCATCCATTCTCACTTCTCGTCACGCAGAGCTGAGAGCGAGTGGCGAGTAGACAGAGGAGTGGTTTGAGGCAAGGAGTACGTGAAGTCGAAGCGCTGAAGGACCTCCTGCACCATGTGTGACTGAGTCAGGGTAATGGTGCGCTGTGCTCTGTCCCGGGTGATCTGCAAGCCAAGGTAGCTGCGCAGTTCACCAAGGTCTGTGCACGTGTGTCTCTTCTGCCGCTGCGACATCACGTGGGCGAGTCCAGCAGTGTCAGTAGTGGCAAAGACCAAGTCGTCGACGTACACGAGGATGTAGAACGGCGGCAAAGAGGTGTCGGTGCGTAGAAACAGCGACGGGTCGGCAGTAGAGGGAGCAAACCCAAGAGCCGCAAGTGTAGTCCTCAGTGTGTCGTGCCACTCACGGGGCGCCTGGCGGAGACCATAGACTGGCCGCCGGAGGCTCCACTGGGTACCAGGAGGAAACGACCCAGTGAAGCCAGGTGGGCGGCGCAGCCAAATCTCCTCGTGCAGGCTGCCCTGCAGGAAAGCTGTGCCGAAGTCAAGAGAGTGAATCTCGTAGTCGCGCTGAGCGGCTATGTGCAGCAACACCCGAAGAGTGGTCATCCTCGGGGTGGGAGAGAAGGTCTGAAAGTAGTCAACTCCCTGCCATTGACTTAAGCCTCGAGCCACGTAACGCGCCTTGAAGACAGGCAGAAAACCCGGCGACCGCTTCACCCTGAAAATCCACATGCCACTGACGATGTTCGCCCCAGGTGGGGGAACCTCGTCGACGTAGGTGCCTGTGAACTTCCAGGAAGCCATCTCTGCGTCCATGGCTGATTGCCACTGAGAGGAATAGGGACCCTCGATCGCCTCAGTGTACGATCGAGGAGTCGGGATGTCTGGTGCATCCAGGTCTCCCTCTGTGAGAGTACGACGGCTTATGCTATTTATGCTTGCTTGCCTTTACTTTATCATGCTATTTCTAGCATAAACAGATGCATGCATGAATTGCTTGATTCCCTAGGCTAGGTGCTTTCCTATATTTGATTATAGTTATAGCACCGAGCTAGGTTACGTGCATCGAATTCTGGCCTTTTCAGTTGCCGCCAAATAGCCTTCTACCGAATTCGATAAGGATCTGTTCGGGACACTACGCGACCCGTGGAACCTTCGCATATCACCTGGTTACTGGGCCTTGTGTCGAGCCTATATATAGCCTCGTGTTGTACCCAGGTGATCATTCAATTCGATTCAATTCGACTCAAATCTCATTCTTTTTTCTGAGCTCGATCCTAGATCCTCACACCCTCAGGGGCAATCAGCGTGGACACGAGATGAGGCAAAGCAGCAGCAAAACACTGGAACTGAACCTGCCTGTCCTCAAGGACGTATGTGCTAAGAGCACACTCACCCCGGACGGACGGAGCACAGACACACTCAGACTCAGCAACAAGACTAGCAGTTTAGTCTAGACGACAGCGAGCAACAAAGTCGATAAGCTCAGCAACTAAGGCAGACGGAGCAGTGGACTCAAAGGAAGGATCAGTGACAACAGTAGCCAAGAGACGCTTGGCAGTACGACTGGTAGCACGAAGAGAGTCAGACTCTGGGTTAGCAAGGACAAGAAGAGAGGACTGTGGAGGAGACGGCAACGGGACACGCAGAGGAGCAGTGGAAGGACGCAGTGCCATCTAGTGTGTGCATGGGACCGCAGGAGGACGCGGACGCGGAGCACGACTACTAGTGCGAGCAGCACGAACTGGCGACGCAGGACGAGATGCGAGCTCACGACGCTCAGCAAGACCTCCAGTAGGACAAGTGAAGGGAGAAGGAGCAGGCACGGGGGAGGCGGGCTGTAACTATGACCGCGACGGGAGAGGCTGTGGACACTTTATGGGAGGTGGAGGACTAGTAGTGGGCGGGAGACCAGGAACCTGCTCAAGGAGCGGAACGAAGTAGGACCGCGGTCGCGCAGCGCCTCCAGAACCAGCAGGGACAGCACCAGTACCCCCAACGGCAGCACCAGCGTCAGCAGCACCTCCAGCTCCAACCGCGCCAACTCCAACACCCTCAGACACACCAGCGCCAGCAGCACCTCCTGCGCCAACACCCTTAGCAGCTCCAGCTCCTGGAGCTCCATCTTCAGAAGGACCGTCAGCTCCAGTACCGCCAAGAGCTCCTGCAGTACCTCCACTAGGACCAACTCCAGCGGCCCTAGCAGCATCCCTTGTCCCAGCAGCTCCAGTACCGCCAATACGAGCACCTCTAGCACCAGCAGCAACAGTAGTACCTCCAGCTCCAGCAGCACGGCTCGAGCGCCGGGCAAACCACTCGCGCAGCTCCTGCGGAGAGAGTAGCTCCCGCCTTGACGAAGCACCAACAGAGGTCACACGAGCAGACCAAGCACCCCTAGGCTCCGCACCCTCAGGCTCCGTACCCCCAAGCTCAACACCCATAGGATCCGCACCCCCAGGCTCAGCACTCCCAGACTGAGCACCCTTAGGCTCCGCACCCCCAGGCTCAGCACCCCAAGACCCGACACCCGCAAGCTCAGCACCCCTAGCAGTACCAGAGTCAACAGCTACCTTCACAGGCTCGACTGCGTCTACCTGGGACACACCTGACGGGGCAGGACCCTGAGGGGGGAGAGGGTCTACCGGGGGAGGACCTGGCGCAAGGAAGAGCGGCGGCGGGGGGAGGGGCGCAGTGCGGTAGTGGAAGAGACTGTAGTAAGGCACCGACTCGTCAAAGGTGACGTCCTGGGAGGACAGAACACGGCGCGGGGTGGGGTGGTAAAACTGCCAACCAGGCGCGTCAGGGGGGAAGCCAAGGAAGATGCAGGGAACAGCACGAGGGGACAGCTTGTCCGCAAACAAGTCTCGGACAAACGCCCGAGATCCCCAGACCCGAAACGCAGACGCATCGCCAATCTTCCCGGTCCACCGCAAGGTGGGGGAGGTCTCTGGCGATGAGCTTCGGGGCTGAAGGTTGAGCTGATGCGCTGCGTACTGAACCGCAAACGGCAACCGAAAATGGGGAGCAGCCGCATGGATCATGGACGTACGAGCGACTTCCATGACTGTGAGGATCTAGGATCGAGTTCAGAAAAGAGAATGAGAATTGAGTCGAATTGAATTGAATTGAATGTCCACCTGGGTACAACACGAGGCTATATATTGGCTCGACACAAGGCCCCGTAACCAAGTGTTACGCGAAGGTTCCGCGGGTCGCGAAGCGTCTCGAACAGATCCTTACCGAAATCGGTAGAAGGCGATTCGGTGGCAACCGAAAAGCCAGAATTCGGTGCACGCAACCTAGCTCGGTGCTATAACTATGATAAAATATAGGAAAGCACCTAGCCTAGGAAATCAAGCAATTCATGCATGCATATGATTATCCTATGCTAGAAATAGCATGATAAAGTAGAGGCAAGCAAGAATAGCTGGCATAAGCCGTCGTACTCTCACACGTCCCACCCTCAAAGCTGGGTGGCGTGAGATACACCCTGCTTGACAAGATAGTCCTTAAGAGCACGGCGTGCGTTGCCCATATCAGCTTCTGCAACCCAACTGTCCTCAGTGGGGTCGTATCCCTTCCAGCGTATCAGGAACTCGAGAGTCTTGCCACCGCGGCGCCGATGAGAGAGAACGCGCTCGATCTCGTACTCAGGTTCATCCTGTATGAGAACAGGTGGTGGTGGCGGTAGTTGCCGTCCCTGGAACTGTTGGTTGGGGTCCTTGTAGGGCTTCAGTAGCTGGACATGGAAAGCGTTGTAAAGCTTCCACGTATCTGGTAAGCGCAAGCGGAATGTAACTGGTGTCACCTGTGCCTCAACGAGAAAAGGACCACAGAAGTGAGGCCGGAGTTTGGATGGAAGGTGAGACAGGTTCAAGTTGCGCGTGTCAAGAAGCACCTGATCTCCGACTGCTACTGAGTGATCACGTCGCTGACAATCGGCATACTGCTTCTGGGAGTTCTGCATCGTGGTGAGACGTCGCTGAGTCTTCTCCCATAGCTGCTGCATGGTGGTGACGAAGTCATGTGCGGCTTGGACGTGTGCCGGTGTAGTTGGCTGCTGTGGTGTGAGTGGTTCCCGTCCGTAACACAGGAAGAAAGGAGTTTTCCTTGTGGCCGCATGTGATGCGTTGTTGTAAGCGAACTCTAGGGTTGGTAACTGTGTGTCCCAGTGGCTGACGTCGTCCTTGCAAGCTGTGCGCAGTAACTGTTCAACCACTTGATTGAGTCGCTCTGTCTGTCCGTCAGTCTGGGGGTGGTATGCTGAAGACATTGCAAGCTTTGTCCCCAACAGTCCCATGAGCTCCTTCCAAAACTTACTCGTGAATTTGGGGTCTCTGTCTGAGATGAGTGTAGCGGGGATGCCGTGGATGGTGATGATGCGGTCGAAGAAGAGTCGAGCAGTTGCTTCAGCTGTAGCTGTGGCGTTGGTCGGTATGAAGTGACCCATTTTGGAGAACTTATCGATCACCACGAGGATGGAATCATGTCCCCGTGAGGTCGAAGGAAGTCCTGTGATGAAGTCGAGGCTAACGACCTGCCATGGCTGCTCCGGTATGGGTAGAGGCTGAAGTAACCCTGCTTTTTTCTGCTTGCTGCTCTTCATCCGCTGGCACGTGTCGCAAGAGGTGACGAACTGCTGCACGTCTGCTGGCATCCCGGGCCAGTAGTAATACTTCGCTATCCCTGCTAACGTCTTGTTGCTTCCGAAATGTCCCGCGTAAGGTACGTCGTGAAACTCCTCCAATAGGATCTGCCGTAGCGGGGCGTAATTCGGTACCCAAATCGTTCCTGAACCCTTCCTTACAGCTAAGTCTTTCTCCCACTGTAATAGCTTCTTGGTCTGTGCTGTAGCAATCTCTGCGTCCACGGAGTACCCATGTTGGAATAGACCCTTGAGCAGAGGGTTCATCCCGTCGAGCTGGATGCCTGCTACATGTCCGGGGCGGCTCAACGCGTCTGCCTTGTTGTGTAGCCCGGGCTTGTAGACGATGTCGTAGTGGAAGTGAGTTTCCAGGAAGTCCACCCACCGCACCTATCGTCGTGAGAGTGTCGGCTGTGACTTCAGGTATTTGAGACTGCAGTGGTCAGTATAGACTGTAGTCTTGGCTCCCTCTAGGTAACACCTCCACGCCTTGAAGGCTATGACTATCGCTAAGGCTTCCTTGTCGTGAATGGGGTAGTTTAGTTCTGCTCCGTGTAGCTTCTTACTGAGGTAGGCGATGGGCTGCAAACGGCGTCCGTGATCTTGCATCAGTACTGCTCCGACTGCTTGGTCACTAGCGTATGTTTCCACCATGTAGTCCTTGTTTGGATCCGGCAAGATGAGTACTGGCGCTGTAGTCAGTGGTGTTTGTAGCTGCTCCATGGCTTGCTGATGAAGGGTATCCCATTTGTAGGGCGTATCCTTTTTCAGTAGGTCGGTTAGTGGCGCTTCTATCTTTGCGTACTGCGGCACGAACCTGTTGTAGTAGTTGGCGAAGCCTAGGAACTGCTGTAACTCCTTCACGTTCTCTGGTACTTTCCACTTTTTGACGGCTTCAATCTTCCGTGGGTCCACGTGTACGCCCTCGGCACTCACCATGTGCCCGAGAAACTGCACCTTCTTCAGGGCGAAGTCGCTCTTTGATAGCTTCACGTAGAACTTGTTTTTCCGGAGGATCTCGAACACCTTCCCCAGATGCTCCACGTGCTCCTTCATGTTCTTGGAGTAGATGAGAATGTCGTCCAGGTACACCACCACGCATTCGTCCAGCAGGGGTCGTAAGATGTGATTCATCTCCGCCTGAAACGTTGCTGGTGCGTTGCAGAGTCCGAACGGCATCACCAAGTATTCGTAGGAGCCGTATCTGGTACGGAACGCTGTCTTGTGGACGGAGTTGTCTGCCATCTTGATCTGCCAGTAGCCCGATCGTAGGTCCAGCTTCGAAAATACTGTTGCTCCACGCAGTTGATCGAGTAGGTCGTCTATGCGCGGTATGGGATACTTGTTTTTGACTGTCTGTTTGTTCAGTGCGCGGTAGTCGATGCACATCCATAGACTGCCGTCTGGTTTTGGAGTGAAGAGAACTGGTGCGCCGTAGGGAGAGGTGGATGGGCGGATCAGTTGTTGGTCCAGTAGATACTCTATCTGTTTTTTCATGTCTGTCAGTTCAGTCAGACTCTGTCAGTATGGTGCACGTGAGACGGGTTTCGCACCTGGTTCCTCCACGATCTCGTGCTCGTGGGTGCGTGCTGGAGGTACGCCTGCAGATAGGTCGTCGGGCATTATATCCTTGTACTGCTCCAAGACCTCTTTCCCTGTTGCAGGTAGCTCGGAACTCGGCTTCTCCTCCTCTGCTGCTGCCATAACCAGTGCTAGGTAACCCGTGTTACTCTTTTTCACCGTCTGTTCGAACCGTGCGAGTGTCGTTTCAGGTACGTCCCCTGTATCCGTCCAGCTTCGCAGCTCCACTCGTTTCCCGTTGTTGTAGATGCACACCTTGCTGTTGACCCTATCGATCTCGGGGTTGAACTGCTTCAGGAAATCTCGCCCCAAGATAAAATCTAATCCTTTGATGTTGGTGACTGGTAGCTTCGGCTTCCACCTCAACGCACCTATATGCAGTTGCAGTGATGCTTCGCCGTGGATAGGAAGCTTTGTACCGTCCACCATGGTTGCTGAAAACAGGGTCTCTTCCGCCTTCTCTCCAATTTTCTCCAATGCTCCGCAGTCACACACCGAGTGAGATGCACCGCTGTCCACCAGTGCCTGGAGGCGTCGCCCATTGCATAACACCTCGAGGAGTAGTGGTTTCTGCTGTGCTTAGTAGCCAAAGAGGGTCTCGTTAACATGATCATAGGGTACATCAAACTTAATACCTTCCCTTTTTCCTATACCTGACTCTGCGCTTTCCAACTTCACCTGGGGGGTAGGAGGATTTTTCCGAGGCTTGTATAATTTTTCCTGAGCCTGGATGTCTCCTCTAAGCCTTGGCAGCTGTGTAGGCTTCACCTGTGGGCGACGGGGAGCCTTAACACTGTGCGGCGGGGAGAGAATATTAACTCCACGGAACGCACGACCCTTCTCTACGCTCCGTAGTATTTTGCCCAACATCTCAGGTACTTGAATAATTTCTAAAGGCTTTTTCTTGGCCTCTAGACCTCCCCTGAATTTTTTGAAGGCTTGTAAACCACGAGAAGCAATATTCTTTGTTAGAGCATCTTTATAGGATACTTTTATCCAATTCTTACTTTCGTGGGTGTTCGGCTAGAGATTCCCTGTCGGTGCAGAGTCTTTTTTCGCGGAGCCTCCATTCGCCTCGGCGATTTTCCCTGATGCCGGCCGGTCGTGACGTTTTAAATTTGCGCCATCATTTTCTCCTTTTTTCACCCGCTACGAAGTCGCCAAGTTGTCGCCTTTTCCTGCTTTTCGGATCTTAACGCGATCGCCAGGTCGATGTTAAAGAAAGAACGAGGATGATGAACTATGAATGAAGTGAGTACAAATATGAGACCCTACTTGGGTTATACCCCCTATGGGATACCCCACTATAGCCTACACAAATAAGTAAGCTATGATGTTCTGACACACCCCCATAGGCAAAGTGGGGGAGAACAAGGGGTCACAAGACCAGTCAAACAAAGCAAAGCAAAGCTCAGGGTGGATCACAAAGTCACCACACATTCCGAGCACAAGTTCAAGGGCCACAAGGCCAGTTCACATGCAAGATCATATATAAAGATATACAAGAGTCAAGGAAACAAGAGCAAGAGTATATATAGGTCAAGGTACCAGCAAGGTCAAGAAGTGAGTAAGTGAGGCAAGACAGGCACAAGACCTAGCTGCGTGCAGCAACGCTGATGATCACAAGGCGCAAGTGCCTTGGTGAAGACATCAGCAGTGTTGGCCTCAGAGGCCACGTACGCAAGTCGCAACTGTCCACGCTGCTGTAGCTCACGAGCAAGAAAGTAGCGGAGAGCAATGTGCTTTGTCCTGTGCTCCAGTCGCTGCTCTCGACACAAGGCCAGCATGGCCTTGTTGTCTACGTACAGGACTGGAGGAGAACGAGGCGGCGCTCCAAGGTCGGTCAGCAGGTAGGTGAGCCAGCGAAGCTCCTGAGCACCCATAGCCCCGGCGTAGATCTCAGCCTAACAACTGGAACCGAGAACAGAAGACGAGCGAGTAGCCCGCCACGAAACAGAGCCGGAACCAAGGCCGAAGGAGTAACCCTGTGACGACCGCTGCGTAGCCTGGTCGTCAGCCCAAGAAGCGTCCGCGTGCCCAGTGAGGACCACTGGACTGCGCCCTCCAAGCACCAGCCCCATGCCTGACGTACTGCACAAGTAGCGCAACACCCTCTTCGCTGCAGCCATGTGCTCTGGTCGGTGTCTCCCAGGAGCAACATAGCGTGCGAGAATGCTGAGAGGGTATGCAAGGTCAGGTCGTGTGCAGGTCATCAGGTACATGAGGCAGCCAATAAGCTCTGGGTACGGGCCACTAGACTCTACGGACTCATCCGAAGGCAGAGCTGAGAGCGAGTGGCGAGTAGGCAGAGGAGTGGCCTGAGGCGAGGAGTACGTGAAGCCGAAGCGCTGAAGGACCTGCTGCACCATGTGTGACTGAGTCAGGGTAATGGTGCGGCGTGCTCTGTCCCGGGTGATCTGCAAGCCAAGGTAGCTGCGCAGTTCACCCAGGTCAGGTCAGTGCACGTGTGTCTCTTCTGCAACTCGGACTTCACGTAGGCGAGTCCAGCAGTGTCCGCTGTGGCAATGACCAAGTCGTCGACGTACACGAGGATGTAGAACGGCGGCAGAGAGGTGTCGGTGCGCAGAAACAGCGACGGGTCGGCAGTAGAAGGAGCAAACCCAAGTGCCGCAAGCGTAGTCCTCAGTGTGTCGTGCCACTCACGTGGCGCCTGGCGGAGACTGTAGACTGGACACCGGAGACTCCACTGGGTACCAGGAGGGAAAGACCCAGTGAAGCCAGGTGGGCGACGCAGCCAGATCTTCTCGTGCAGGCTGCCCTGCAAGAAAGCTGTGCTGAAGTCGAGAGAGTGCAGCTCGTAGTCGCGGTGAGCAGCAACGTGCAGCAGTACCCGAAGAGTGGTCATCTTCGGGGTGGGGGAGAAGGTATGAAAGTAGTCAACTCCCTGGCGCTGACTGAAGCCACGAGCCACGTAACGTGCCTTGAAGACAGGCGGAGAGCCCGGCGGCCGCTTCACCCAAAAGATCCACATGCCACTGACGATGTTCACCCCAGGAGGGGGGACAGCGTCAACGTAGGTGCCTGTGGACTTCCAGGAAGCCATCTCTGCATCCATAGCTGCGTGCCACTGAGAGGAGTAGGGACCCTCTATCGCCTCCGCGTAAGAGCGCGGAGTCGGGATGTCTAGTGCATCCGGGTCTCCCTCAGGGGCGAGCAGTACAGACGCGAGATGAGGTGAAGCGGCGGCCAGACACTGGAACTCCTCCTGCCTGTCCTCAAGGACGTCCGTGCCTAGGGCACACTCACCCCCGACGGACGGAGGACAGGCAGACTCAGACTCAGCGACAAGACTAGCAGCGTAGTCTAGACGACAGCGCGCAGCAAAGTCGACAAGCTCAGTGACAAGGGCAGACGCAGCAGAAGACTCGAAGGAAGGGTCAGTGACGACAGTAGTAAGGAGACGCGTGACAGTGGGACTGGCAGCACGAAGAGAGTCCGACTCCGGGTCGGCAAGAGCAGGAAGAGAGGAAGCAGGAGGAGAAGGCAAAGGGGCACGCAGAGGAGCTGTGGACGGACGCAGAGACATCCGGTGCGTGCCAGGGACAGGAGGAGGACGCTGACGCGAACCGCGACCACTAGTGCGTGCAGTGCGAACAGGCGACGATGGACGAGACGCAGGCTCACGACGCTCAGTAAGACCTCCAGTCTGACCAGCGTAGGGAGAAGGAGCAGGCAAAGGGGAGGCAGGCTGTAGCTGTGACTGTGACGGGACTGGCTGTGGACCCTCTAAGGGAGGAGGAGGAGGACCAGCAGAAGGTGTCAGACCAAGAACCTGGTCAAGGAGCGGAACGAAGTACGGTCGGGGCCGCGTGGCGACGCTAGAAACAGCAGGGTCAGCACTAGTACACCCAGCAGGAGTACCCGCTCCAGCAGCACCTCCAGCAGCACCTCCAGCACCCCCAGCAGCACCAGGAGCACTGCAAGTCGGACCGCCAGCAGTAGTCTCAGCGCCAACACCCTCAGCAGTACCAGCTGCAAGAGAACCCTCAGGCCCAGCAGCTCCAGCTCCCACAGCACGAGCACCTCCGGGACGCGCGGCAGCAGCACCCTTTGCAGCCGAAGAACCTCCAGCACCAGCAGCACGCCTCCAGCGCCGGGCAAACCACTCACGCAGCTCCTGTGGGGAGAGTGGCTCTCGGCGAGACGAAGCACCTCCAGGCGGAGAACCTCCAGGCTCAGCACCCTCACGCAAAACACCTCCAGGCGGAGCACCCCTAGTCTCAGCACCCCCAGGCTCAGTACCCCCAGGCTCAGCACCCCCAGGCTCAGTACCCCCAGGCTCAGCACCCCCAGGCTCAGCACCCCAGCACCCCTAGGCTCAGCACCTCCAGGCTCAGCACCCCCAGACTCCGCACCCCCAGGCTCAGCACCCCCAGGCTCAGCTCCCGCAGCAGCACCAGAGTCACCTGTGACCTCGACATGCTCGACCGCGTCTACCTGGGACACACCTGAAGGGGCAGGACCCCGAGGGGGGAGGGGGTGACTGGGGGAGACCAGACACAAGAAGACGGGAGGCCATGCCTCTGAGCCGAAGCAGAGAGGGGTGGCCAAGGCGGTGGTGCCAGAGGAGAGTCTCGTGAGACCGACGGCGACACGAACAGGGGGCAGACTCAGGACCAGACCTGGACGCTGCAGCAAACACCTGACCAGACGAAGGGACTCTACCAGACTCAGCACCAGGAGGAGAAGCAGTGGTCAGTGTGTACAGGCTCAACCCTGGCTGACGTCTAAACGTAGCCAGGTGGCGACCTGTGCTAGCCTCTGTGCAGTGTGTCACCCGCTGACGAGCAGGAGTGAACTGGTGGACCCCCACATCCTGTAGGTCAGCACCACTCACCAGGTTCGTAGAGAACGAAGGGAGGTAAAGACCAGTCAGGGTGCCAGAGGGAGCCACCGGACACGGGAGGACTGTGGAGAGACGAGACAGGACAGGACCCCCAGAGGGGTCAGCCAGGGACACCGCAACCGGCCGACTAAGCGGCGTGAGAGTGGTGCAGTCCCGAAAGAAGGAGCGAGATGTCAGACTTTATATTATTTATATTTGTAACTGCCTGTAGCTGTAGTTAGTGTAGTTATTGCAAATTTTGTTAGGTGGTGCACCCTTTTGTTTCCTATGCTATATGTTCCTTGAACCTATAGTGAAACCCACCTTTTCACCTTCACAACTTTCTCGACTCTCCCCCTTGGGCCCAACTCACTCGATACCTAAGTTGGGCCTAGGCTCCTAAGCCTAGGCCCTTACGTTCTAATTACTTTAACATGGTTATCAGAGCAGTTTGGTCCTGGCCTGTGGGCCCGACCAAAGCTTCCGCTGCTGAATTTCTGGTCGCGCGCCTCGGGCGCGTGACGTCTTTTTTTTTCTACCCGTCGCGGACCCGCCACTGGCGCCCGCGACGGCGCTCTGAGCCGTCGCGGACCCGCCTCTGGCGCCTGCGGCGGTGCCCTGAGCCGTCGCGGACCCGCCTCTGGCGCCTGCGGCGGTGCACTGAGCCGCCGCGGACCCGCCTCTGGCGCCTGCGGTGGTGCCCTGCGCCATCGCGGACCCGCCCCTGGCGCCCGCGGCGGTGCCCTTGAGCCGCCGCGGACCCGCCATTGGCGCCTGCGACGGTGCTTTCCGCCCCTGCACTCCCTGAAGCCGCCCCTGACACCACTGCACCGACACCTTTTCGCCGCTCTGCGGCTTTCTTCCTTCCCACCCCCCTCCTCCTTTGTCTCCCTGCAGCCGCGGGGAGGAGGGTCTGGGGGTGGAGGGTGTTGGAGTGTGGGTCGTACCCTTCCCTTCCCCTCCTCCTCCTTTTGTTCCCACTGCTGCAGCTGCCGCTGGGGGGGAGGGTGTGAGGGTGTGGGGGAGCAGGGGGAGAGGCGCCGGGGTGACGGGTGTGAGGCAACCAGCAGCCGTCCCTCCACCTCTCCTCTCTTCCCCCCCTCTCTACTGCTCCTGCAGCAGTGTGGGGGAGGGGAGGGAGGAGGGTGAGGTGATGGAGGGGGTGACCAGTTAGTGTCTGCCCGCCTGCAGTACCTGCTGTTGCTTGGTTATTATCTTGCTTGTGTTGCTTGTGTACCCCTGCAAGTTGTGTTCTGCACAAACTTCTGCTGCAGGCAGTTATGGGGGAGTGTCAGACTTTATATTATTTATATTTGTAACTGCCTGTAGCTGTAGTTAGTGTAGTTATTGCAAATTTTGTTAGGTGGTGCACCCTTTTGTTTCCTATGCTATATGTTCCTTGAACCTATAGTGAAACCCACCTTTTCACCTTCACAACTTTCTCGACTCTCCCCCTTGGGCCCAACTCACTCGATACCTAAGTTGGGCCTAGGCTCCTAAGCCTAGGCCCTTACGTTCTAATTACTTTAACACGAGACGCCCTAGAGTCAAGGGTGAAGGTGTGGGAGGCAGAAGCCGACACAGTACCTGAGAGGGCAGACTCACTAGCACCTGAGAGCACAGACGCACTGGCACCTAGAGCAACAGCCTCACTGGCACCTGACACAGCAGTACCAATGCCCGGGACGGGCGGAAAGCACCGGTAACACTCACCATCATCACTAACAGTCACAGCATACATGGTAGCAAGGATAGCATCAAAGTCAAGATCAAACACAGCTACACCAGCCCTAGACAGCTCTCCCCAGCGGAGGATCTCAGAGGCCTCCAAAAACTGCTGGCGCCAAGCGTCGGTCAAGCGGGCAAAGCAGCGGCGAGCGGTGTGGGTGCCCCCACACTGCTCACCCGCGCGGTCGCCGGTGCGAGGTACGTAGGTGCATGGACCGAACGCCCCACCACGCTGACGCTGCGAGTACCATACACGGAGCTGCTGAGGGGCGGGGACGTCGCGAGAGCGCTGCTGCTGCTGCTTCTGCTGCTGCTGCTGCTCCTGGTGCTGCTGCTGCTGCTGGCGCTGACCACCCCCAGTGCCGCTCCTCTGGGACGAGCCACTCTGACCACCTCCACCACCGCCGCCACCGCCGCCACCGCCACCCTCGCCCCCGCCGCTCCCACTGCCTCCTCCGCCACCACCTCCGCCGCCACCTCCGCCTCCACCGCCGCCACCAGGACCTCCACCCCCGCCTCCACCCCCACCGCCGCCCCCACTCCCCCCGCCGCCTCCACCTCCTCCGCCACCGCCCCCGCTAGCTCCACCCGCTCCCTTGCCCCCCTTGCTCCTGCCAGAGCGGCGCCTACCGCTGGGGTCAGACGCTGCACCGATCGACTCTAAACCAACGAGGTCAACCGCAGCAGCAGAGGCGACAGAGGGTAGCAGGGGGGAAGGAGAACACCCCTCAAAGATGGGGGTGCGCGGGTCACCACGAGAGGCCCCTATAGCGACTATGCTCTTCTCGGCCGCTAGCAGGGACTTCTCAAGGAGGTCGACAGTGAGGGTGGTGGGACAGACAGAGAGAAACTGGTCCCTAACAGCACGAAGGGACTCAGGGAGACGGGTGACTAGAAAGTAGAGGGTGATGTACATGGGAGGGGGGTTTTCGGCGAGGAAGGCAGCAGGAAGCGCAGTTCGGTAGCGAGTGTCACTAGCGCGAAGGTGGGTAAAGAAGTCAGTGACTGTGGGAAAGGCAGCAAGGTTAGGGAAGAGGTACGGTAGCATGAGGCGGCTCAGTGTAGCAGTGGAAGGGGAGGAGTACCGCGCAACTACAGCGTCGTACAAGGCCTGAGCGGTCTTGCACTGACTAAAGTGTGCACGCTCGGAGGAAGGGAGGTGGCGACGCACAGCAAGACGTGCAACAGCATCGCGTATGGCCCACTTGGAGCGAACAGTGGGGTCAGCATCAGCAGGAGGGGCAGGGACAGCGCCAGAGACAAAGTCAAAGAGAGAAACCTCATCGATCGCATCGCACAGTAAGTACAGCTGCAGGTCCTCAATCCAGACTACAAAGTCAATGGCGCGACCCTCAGCGTCAAAAGTCAGGACACTGGGGGTGGCCATTATAGCAGCTGACAGTCTCACCGGGCAGGAAGAGTCGGGTAGCACAGCGACACAGCAACACGGCAGCACAGCAGCTCCGCCGGCCCAGGAGCAGTAGGAGCCCCACAGGAGCAGAAGATCGGCTCCTCGGGCGGCTGGGGCGGCACGGGCGGCTCGGGCGGCTCGGGCGGCTCGGGCGGCGCGGGCGTCTTGCGGGCGGCTCGGGCGGCTCGGGCGGCGCGGGCGTCTCGCGGGCGGCTCGGGCGGCGCGGGCGTCTTGCGGGCGGCTCGGGCGGCTCGGGCGGCGCGGACGTCTCGCGGGCGACTCACGGGCGGCCGTACGGGCGGCTGGGACGGCTCGCGGGCGGCTGCACGGGCGGCTGGGCACGGGCGGCTGCACTGGCGACGCGACGGCGAGGCCGCGTAGCAGAGAGCGGCAGACCGCGTGAGCAAGGCGGCGGGGCCGCTTAGCAGAGGGCGGCGGGGCCGCGATCGAAGGGCGGCGAGGCCGCTTAGCAGAGGGCGGCGGGACCGCGATCGAAGGGCGGCGGGGCCGCTTAGCAGAGGGCGGCGGGGCCGCTTAGCAGAGGGCGGCAGGGCCGCGATCGAAGGGCGGCGGGGCCGCTTAGCAGAGGGCGGCGGGGCCGCTAAGGAAGGGCGGCGGAGCCGCGAACAAAGGGCGGTAGGGCCGCGATCGAAGGGCGGCGGGGCTGCTAAGGAAGCGCGGTGGAGCCGCGATCGAAGGGCGGCGGGGCCGCTAAGGGAAGGGCGGCGCGACGGGCCGCTGGAGGCGACACAACGGGTCGCTAAAAAAAAGGAAAACGCGCCTCGGGGCGCGCTTCGGTGGGCCCTAGAAGCAGTCCCTAGGAGGGAACCTGCTCTGATTCCATGTGAAAGAAAGAACGAGGATGATGAACTATGAATGAAGTGAGTGCAAATATGAGACCCTAATTGGGTTGTACCCCCTATGGGATACCCCACTATAGCCTACACAAATAAGTAAGCTCTGATGTTCTGACAGTCGATCCGCGGCTACAAGCGATTCCCGTTTTTTGACTTCGGGGGTGCTCCACTGTTTCCGTCTCGGAGTGCCGCACGTGCTTTCTTCATTTTGTAGCACGACAAAAACTGATGTCATGCTGTGCCGCAAAATTCGCATTTTGTCGGCTGCTGCTTCGCGTCGTATTTGTCGATATCCATCGGTTCGGTGAACGTGGGGGGTGCCGATCGCTCCGTGCCGAATGTACGGTTCGGCGTGAAGCGTCGTGTTTCGGGTTGACTTCGAGTCAGCGCGTCGTATCGCTTGGCAGCACGCACGATGTCTCTGTAGCTGTTGTAATTCGCCGCAATCACCTGCCGCCGAATCTCCATTTTTAATCCTTCGGTGTACGCCTGGATTTTTTCGCCTTCGGTCAGGTCAGTGATGCGGTTGAACAGTAACTCCATCTGCTGCGTGTACTGTGTTACACTACTGTATTGCTTGTGTCGGTGTATCTGCTGCCGCGCCATGTAGGTTGTATTAATTGGTTCGAAACGCTCGATTAAATCTGCCAGAAACTGCTGCCACGTTTTCTCCCCGCGGGCTACGTCGGTGTAGTAAATCCATTCGAGAGCCGGTCCACGTAACAGTGTCGCTGCGAGCCAAATCCTTGTTGCGTCGTGTTGCGGGGTCGAACAGCCAATGGCCTCGAAGTAAATTTTGAGGGTGGTCACGAATCGCCGGACGTCGGATCCCTTCGCGCTTGGATCGAACGCCTCCGCGAGCCTCGGTCGTGCTGCTTCGAGGTTCGGCGACAGTGGTGCCATTGGTCCGTGAAATGTCGGTGTCGCCACTGCTGCTGGAGTTGTCGGTGCTGCTGCGGTGGCGAACCCTGGTTGGCTTGTCAGAAAAGCCTCGAGTCGACGAAGCGTCGCTTGCGTTTGCTCCATGTCGGTGCGGAGGCTCGCGATGTCGCTCGTAGTCGCGTAGTTGTGGCCTTGGCCCTCCATTTGGTGATTTACAGGAAGATGCGCGACGAAAATAATCGAATTCTAGGTGCTGGTCGACTTACTGCGAGTCAAATTGACTGTAGAATCGACGAGCGCGAATTCTGTAGGTTGCGTAAATCTCCCTTAGGCAAAATTCGCGTCCGATCTCGGCCGTTGAGGAGAAAATAGATCCGACGCTCCAAATTCCAACTTTTTTGGGCGAAATTCTCTGGGCCGTTGAGATGAAACTCGATCGAACGGTCGAAACTCCAACCTTTCCACCAGTAAATCTGAGGGGTGTTCGAAAACCTAATCAAGGAGGACTTAGAAAAATTGCGCGGAACTGGTTCTACATACCCGTATCGGCGCTTTCGTCGTCGCCCCCGCGGTTTTTCAAGGCTGGAACTAAGCGGTTGAAGACCTCGCGTGTAAACCCGCTCTGATTACCAAGTGTGGGGATCAAGGATCGAGTTCAGAAAAGAGAATGAGAATTGAGTCGAATTGAATTGAATTGAATGTCCACCAGGGTACAACACGAGGCTATATATAGGCTCGACACAAGGCCCCGTAACCAGGTGTTACGCGAAGGTTCCGCGGGTCGCGAAGCGTCCCGAACAGATCCTTACCGAATTCGGCAGAAGGCAAATCGATGGCAACCGAAAAGCCAGAATTCGGTGCACGCAACCTAGATCGGTGCTATAACTATAATCAAATATAGGAAAGCACCTAGCCTAGGAAATCAAGCAATTCATGCATGCATATGTTTATCCTATGCTAGAAATAGCATGATAAAGTAGAGGCAAGCAAGAATAGCTGGCATAAGCCGTCGTACTCTCACAATGACCATGCCAATGCGGCGCTCAGAAATCCCATTTTTCTGTGGAGAGGCCGGAAGCGTGAAGGTCTGGCGGATGCCCTGTGCACGATAGAAGGCTCCCAGACAAGCAGAGGAAAACTCCCCGCCTCTGTCAGAGTGCAGATGCAGAACACGAAAGTCCGAGCCAAAACTCTCTCTGAGCTAGAGACGAGCTGCGCGGATCCAGTCGATCAACACCTCAGTGACGTCACCCTTGCTGCGCAAGGGGAACACAGTGGTGTAACGCGAGTAGTTGTCAACCACCAACAGGAAATAACGCTCGTGACCCTGGCCACGGACGCGGGCGGTGCCCCACACGTCTATGTGAAGAGTCTGCAGGGGAGCCTCTGTCGGAGGAAACTTGGAGAAGTGAGGGGCGACGCGCTGCCACCCCTCGACGCAGGGAACGCCGGTAGGGGCACGCCATGGAGGGAGGGGAGAGAGGGACCGGGGGAGACACAGCTACCTGACCAGACTGAGCAACCGGAGTAGAATGAGTAGTCACTGTGTACAGGTTTGACCTTGGTCGACGGGTAAACGTGGCCAAGTGTCGGCCTGTCTGAGCACACGTGCATTGGGTCATCTGCTGACTCGCAGGAGTGAACGGGTCAACCCCCCCATCTTGTAGGTAAGCACCACTCACCAAGTTCGTAGAGAACGAGGGGAGCTAGAGACCTGATAGGGTGCTAGAGGGGGTTGCCAGACACGGTAAGGCAGTGGAGAAGCGAGCAAAGACAGGACCCCCAGCGGGGTCCGCCAGGGAGACCGCAACCGGCTGACTAAGCGGCGTAAGCGTGGTGTGGTCTTCAAAGAAGGAGCGGGAAGCACCCGAGTCAAGAGTGAAGGTGTGTAAGGCCTGAGACGACGTGGTACTTGAGAGGATAGACTCACCAGCACCTGGGGTAGTAGACGCACTAGCTCCTAGAGCAGCAGCCTCACCAGCACCTAGAGCAGCAGCCTCAATGCCCGGGTCAGGCGGAAGACACAGGTAACAGTCACCCTCATCACTAGTAGACACAGCATACATGGCGGCAAGAATAGCATCATAGTCAAGATCTAAGATAGCAGCCCCCGCCCTAGAAAGCTCTCCCCAGCGAGGGATCTCAGTGGCGTCAGGGAACTGGTGACGCCAAGCGTCCGTCAGGCGGCCGAAGCAGCGCTGGGTGGAGTGCGAGCCCCCGCACTGCTCACCAGCGCGGTCGCCGGTGCGGAGGACGTAGGTACAGGGACCAGTACCACCTCCTCGCTGACGCGCAGTGTACCACTCACGAAGCTGCTTGGGGGATGGGGTCTCACGACTGCGCTACTGCAGCTGGCGCGGACCACCACCAGAGCCACTCCTCTCTGCAGAGCCGCGCCCAGCTCCACTGCCGCCACCGCCGCCGCCGCCACCTCCGCCGCCTCCGCTCCCACCGCCACTGCCGCCGCCTCCTCCGCCTCCACTGCTGCCACCGAAACCTCCACCCCCGCCACCACTCCCACCACCACCCCCACCCCCTCCACTGCCTCCACCGCCACCTCCACCGCCCCTGCCAGCCCCTCCAGCGCCCTTGCCCCCATTGCCCTTGCCGGTGCGGCGTCTCCTGCTAGGGGTAGAAGCAGAAGCAATAGAGGGCAAGAGGGGGGAGGGGGAACACCCCTCAAAGACGGGGGTACGAGGGTCACCACGAGAGGCTCCTACATGACTATGCTCTTCTCTGGTGCTAGGAGGCGCTCCTCGAGGAGGTCAACGGTGAGTGTGGTGGGGCAAACTGAGAGGAAGTGGTCCCTGACTATGTAGTAGAGAGTGATGTACATGGGGGGAGGGTTCTTGGCACAGAACTCAGCAGGAAGCGCAGCGCGGTAGCGAGTGTCACTAGTGCGAAGGTGCGTAATGAGGTCAGCGACTGTGGGAAAGGCAGCAAGGTCAGGGAACAGGTACGGCAGCATGAGGCGGCTAAGAGCAGCAGTTGCAGGGGAAGAGTAGCGTGCAACTACAGTGTCGTACAAGGTCTTAGCACTCTTGTACCGACTAAAGTTCGCACGCTTAGTGGTCGATTAGTGGCGACGCACAGCAAGACGGGCAGCAGCATCGCGTGTGGCCCACTGTGGGCGAACAGTGCTGTCAGCAGTAACAGGCAGAGTTCGTTTGCCCTATCGCATTGTAGGAAGAGTTGGAGGTCATCGACCCAGACCTCAAAGTCAACAGCACGACCCTTAGCATCAACGGTAAGGACACTAGGGGTAGCCATGACATCAATGGTCTAGTAGGGAGTGCTCTCACTAGTCCGGGTGGGTAGGGCCGGTGCGCGCCGGTAGGAACAGTAGCGGCTCGACGCCGGCTCGGCGGCTCGGTGGCTCGGCTCGGTGGCTCGGCTGCTGGGCGGCTCGGCTCTGGGCGGCTCGGCTGGTGGGCGGCTCGGCTGCTGGGCGGCTCGGCTGTTGGGCGGCTCGGCTGCTGGGCGGCTCGGCTGCTGGGCGGCTTGGCGGCTGGGCGGCTTGGCGGCTCGGCGGTGCTGCTGCTTGGCAGCTGAAGGGGCCGTGAAGGGCGGCGACGTGGCCGCTAGAGGCGGCGACGGGGCAGCTAAGGGTGGCGACGGGGCCGCTAGAGGCGGCGTCGGGGCCGCGAAGGGCGGCGACGGGACTGCGAAGGGCGGCGACGGGGCCGCTAGGAGCGGCGACGGGGCCGCTAGGGGTGGCGATGGGGCCGATAGGGGCGGCGACGGGGCCGCTAGGGGCGGCGACGGGGCCGATAGGGGCGGCGACGGGGCCGCAAAGGGGCCGCGAGGGGCCTCGAAGGGCGGCGATGGGGCCTCTAGGGGCGGCGATGGGGCCGCGAAGGGGCCGCGAGGGGCCTAGAGGGGGCGGCGACGGGGCCGCGAAGGGGCCGCGAGGGGCCTAGAGGGGCGGCGACGGGGCCGCAAAGGACGGCGACGGGGCTGTAAGGGGTGGCGAGGGGCCGTGAGAGGCAACGTGAGGGCGGCCAACGGGGCGCGCCTCGGGCAGGGGCGACTCGCGCTCCGGTCAAGAAAAAAAAATCGAGTACAGTGGTGGGCCCTGAGAAGCGTTCCCACTAGGGAACCTGCTCTATACCATGTGAAGAAATGAGGAATGACTGAACTATCAAGCAGGTGGGTACAAGTAGGAAAACCTAAAAGTGTTGTACCCCATATTGTCTACCCCACTAGAGCCTACACAGACTATAGCATATGAGTTTGACAAGTGGTGCTGGTCCTTTGCCTACTGGAGGTGCTGGTGTCGCTGGTCCCGGAGGTGGTCGTACTGGGGGTACTGGAGTTGTTGGGGCGGGCGGTGGTGTGTCTGAGGGTACTGCTGCTGGTGGCACTGCGGTTGGAGACCCTGGGACTGGGGGTGCCAGTTCTGGGGGTGCTGCACCAAGAGGGGCTGGAGGTGCTGGGGGTGCTGGAGCTGCTGGAGGTACTGGAGCTGCTGGAGGCGCTCGAGCTGCTGGAGGTACTGGAGCTGCTGAGGGTACTGGACCTGCTGGAGGTGCTGGAGCTGCTGAGGGTGCTGGAGCTGCTGGAGGTGCAGGAGCTGCTGAGGGTGCTGGAGCTGCTGGTGCTGGTGACACTACACGGCCGCGTTTGTTCTTTGCTCCGCCGTCTCCGTCGTCCCTGCCACCGCCTGACTCCGTGCTTCCCCAGGTTCTTAGCCTCCCGTCGTCTACTGGTCTTCTGTTAAAGCCTGGCTCACCTCTGCCTGCTCCTTCTTCTTACGCTGAGCCGACTGGGGGCCTTACTGAGCGTCGTGAGCCTGCGTCACGTCCTGTCTCACCTGTCCGTTCTGGTTGTTCCAGAAATCGTATTCCTCGTCAGCGTCAGCCGGCTGTCCCCGGCCCTTCCCTTATAGTCCGTCGTCCTTCCTCTCCTCCGCAGAGTGTTCCTCTGCCGTCCCCACCTGCGTCCTCTCTACCTGTTGTTGCTGACCCTGAGTCTGACCGGTTTTGTGCTGAGCACCCTACTGTCACGCATCTGCTAGCCACTGTTGCCGCCGACCCATCGTTTGAGTCTGATGCTGCGTGTCCCTTAGTCGCTGAGCTTGTTGACTTTGCTGCTGCCTGACGTCTAGACTACGTCGCTAGTCTTGTTACTGAGTCTGAGTCTGTCTATCCTCTGTCCGTAGGGGGTGAGTGTGCTCTTGGCACGGATGTCTTTGAGGACACGCAGAAGGATCTTGAGTGTCTGGCAGCCGCTGTGCCTCATCTCGTGCCCATGCTGCTTTCCCCTGAGGGAGACCCGGATGCACCAGACATCCCGACTCCTCGATCGTACGCTGAGGCGATCGAGGGTCCCTACTCCTCACAGTGGCAGATAGCAATGGACGCACAGATGGCATCCTGGAAGTCCACAGGCATTTACGTCGGCGAGGTTCCCCCTCCTGGGGCGAAAATTGTCAGTGGCATGTGGATTTTCAGGGTGAAGCGGCCGCCAGGTTCTCCGCCTGTCTTCAAGGCTCGTTACGTTGCTTGAGGCTTTAGTCAGCGAGAGGGAGTTAACTTCTTACAGACCTTCTCCTGCACCCCGAAGATGACTACTCTTCGGGTGCTGCTGCACGTTGCCGCTCAACGTGACTACGAGCTTCGCTCTCTTGATTTCAGCACAGCGTTCTTACAGGGCAGCCTGCACGAGGAGATCTGGCTGCGCCGTCCACCTGGCTTCACTGGGTCGTTCCCTCCTGGTACCCAGTGGAGCCTCCAGCGGCCAGTCTACGGTCTCCGCCAGGCGCCCCGTGAGTGGCACGACACACTGAGGACGACTCTTGCTTGTGCTCGGAGTGTGTGGTGACGTTGTGATCCACCCTGAGCTTGCTTTGCATTTCTTGACTGGTCTTGTGACCCTCTGTTCTCCCCCACTTTGCCTATGGGGGTGTGTCAAACATACTTGTATGATTATAATTGGGTAGGCTGTAGTGGGGTTAGGCTTAGAGGGTACAAAAAAACAACCTCGACACTCTAGTCTTGTACCCTAACCTCTACCTAATCCACTCACTCTTGCCTTAGTTCTTAAAATCAGATGCGAAATTTCAAGACATATTCCGTATCAATAAGAACATTCTCCTCATGATTGAAGGGAGAATGGAGGGGGTCTACGCTCCTTTTGTTCGTCAGCACAATGTCCCCTACGCTTGTGCATCCTGATCCCTATTAAGTACTTCGCGTGAGCATTATCCTACTCTGACATGTCCATTTTTTTTATGTGTCAAAAACAATGTGCCATAGATTGGTGGACACCTTCCTCATTCACTTCCCACGCCATTTCAAATCCGAGTGGGTACGTTTCCCTGCGTCAGAGGAGCTACCGGTGATGGCAGAGGAGTTCCAGAACATTAAAGGTGTGCCCAATGTGGTTGGAGCGGTGGACGGCACTCATGTCCAAGTGCGGGGAATGGAGAATCATCGCACTGAATACTACAACAGGAAGTCACACTATTCAGTCCAACTTTAGGTGTTCTGCGACGCTAAAGGTGTCATATGGGATTATATGGTCGGCTATCCGGGCGCAGCTCACGATTACAGAGTGTTTATGAAGAGCAAGCTGTAAGATCGACTAGAGAAAGGAGACATACAGGAGTACCAATTGGCTGGAGCCTATCCGCTACGAGCATACTGCCTCATCCCCCTACATGTTCCTAGGCGACGACTATTCAAGACATGGGAGAAAATATTCAACTACGTTTAATCTGCTACGAGGATGCCGGTGGAGAGATGCATTGGAGCCCTTAAGGGGCGTTGGGGATTGTTTGCGCGAAGACATGACTACTGTCTCTGGAGGGTTTGTGCAGGAACAGTTTGCATCATCATACTCCATAATAAAATGCAAAAGATGATTCAGCTGCGCCTGCGCAGTAAAAAGTTAGCACGGGGCATGCAGGAAGGGGGGGGGGGGGGGGGGGGGGCTGGTTGGTGGACAAGGGGAGGGATGAGTGTTGAAATAAACGAACAGGGATGATTGAACTAGCAGTGAAATCAGTACAAGTACCTAACCCTAGAATTGTGTACCCCCTATAGGCTAACCCACTGTAGCCTGAACAAGCACAACAACATATATAATGTTTGACACACCCCCATAGGCGAAGTGGGGGAGAACTAGGGGTCACAAGACCAAACAGGGTAAAGCAAGACAAAACAAGCCCAGGGTGGATCTCAAGGATACCACACAAATTCGGAGCACAAGCAAGTGGTCACAAGACCAGTTCACATGGAGGTTTTTAATAGAACAAGAGGTACAATGATCACAACCTAGCAAGCGTAAACATGCAGGTATATATATATATGGAGATCACAGTACAAACAGACTCAAGAAGTAAGCAAGTGAGGTACAATAGGCACAAGGCCTAGTAGAGTGCAAAAGCGCTGATGGTCACAAGGCTGAAGCGCCTTGGTGAACAAATCAGCAGTGTTGGCCTCAGAGGCCATGTAACACAGACGAAGCTGACAACGCTGCTGCAACTCTCGAGCAAGGAAGTAGTGCAGAGAAATGTGCTTCGTTCTGTGCTCCAGTCTGTGCTCCTGACACAAGGCAATGGCTGCCTTGTTGTCAACATACAGCACTGGAGGAGAACGAGGCTACTCTCCAAGGTCGGTTAGCAAGTAGGTGAGCCAACGTAGCTCCTGGGCCGCCATGGCTGTGGCGTAGATCTCAGCCTCACAACTAGAGCAAAGAACAGAAGAAGAGCGAGTAGAACGCCAAGAAACAGAACCAGAGCCAAGACTGAAGGAGTAACCCTGAGATGACGGCTGAGTAGCCTGGTCGTCTGCCCAAGAAGCGTCTGAGTGCCCAATGAGAACAACTAGGACTTGCCCTCCAAGCACTAGCCCCATGCTCGACGTACTGCACAAGTAGCGCAACACCCTCTTAGCTGCATCCATGTGCTCCTTCCGGTGACGGCCGGGAGCGACATAGCGTGCAAGAATGCTAAGAGGGTATGCAAGGTCAGGTTGAGTGCAGGTCATCAGGTACATGAGGCAACCCACAAGCTCTGGATACGGGCCACTCGGCTCTACAGACTCATCCGAAGGCAGAGCTGAGAGCGAGTGACCGGTAGGCAGAGGAGTGGGCTGAGGCGAGGAGTACGTGTAGCGGAAGCACTGAAGGACCTGCTGCACCATGTGTGACTGAGTCAAGGTGATGGTGCAGCGGGCTTTGTCCCGGGTGATCCGCAAGCCAAGATAGCTTGTCGGTTCACCCAGGTCTGTGCACGTGTGTCTCTTCTGCAGCTCCGACTTCACGTGGGCGAGTGCCACAGTGTCAGCAGTGGCAAAGACCAAGTCGTCGACGTACACGAGGATGTAGAACGGCGGCAGTGAGGTATCAGTGCGTACAAACAGCGACGGGTCAGTAGAAGGCGCGAACCCAAGAGCCGCAAGTGTAGTCCTCAGTGTGTCGTGCCACTCACGGGGCGCCTGGCGAAGACCGTATACTGGCCGTCGGAGGCTCCACTTGGTACCTGGAGCGACCCAGTGAAGCCAGGTGGACGGCGCAGCCAGATCTCCTCGTGTAGGCTGCCCTGTAGGAAAGCAGTACTGAAGTCAAGAGAGTGGAGCTCGTAGTCACGCTGAGCGACAACGTGCAGCAGTACCCGAAGAGTGGTCATCTTCGCGGTCGGGGAGAAGGTCTGGAAGAAGTCAACTCCCTCTCGCTGACTGAAGCCTCGTGCAACGTAACGCGCCTTGAAGACAAGCGGAGAGCTGGGCGGCTGCTTCACCCTGAAAATCCACATGCCACTGACGATGTTCGCCCCACACGGGGGAACCTCGTCAACGTAGGTGCCTGTGGACTTCCAGGAAGCCATCTCTGTGTCCATGGCCGACTGCCACTGAGAGGAGTAGGGATCGGCCATCGCCTCTGCGTAAGAGCGTGGGGTCGGGATGTCTGGTGCATCTGGGTCTCCCTCAGGGGCAACAAGCATGGACACGAGATAGGGAAAAGCGGCAGCAAAGCACTCAAACTCCTCCTGCCTGTCCTCAAGGACGTCAGTGCGAAGAGCACACTCAATCCTGACGGACGGAGGAAAGACAGACTCAGACTTAGCAACCAGGCTAGCAGCGTAGTCTAGACGACAGGTGGCAGCAAAGTCCACAAGCTCAGCAACTAAGGCAGACGCAGCAGCGGACTCAAAGGAAGGGTCAATGACAACAGTAGCCAGGAGACGCATGACAGTAGGACTCGCAGCACGAAGGGAGTCTGACCCAGGGTCAGCAAGAGCAGGAAGAGAGGAAGAAGGAGGAGACGGCAGTGGGACACGCTGTGGAGCAGTGGACGGATGAAGCGCCATCCGGTGAGTGCCTCGGACAGCAGGAAGACGCTGACGCGGGACACGACTACTAGTGAGAGCAGTACGGACAGGCGACGCACGAGGAGGCTCAGGCGACGCAGGACGAGACTCAGGCTCAAGACGCTCAGTAAGACCTCCAGTCGGACCAGTGTAAGGAGCAGGACCAGGGAGAGAGGAGGCAGACGGTAGCTGTGACGGCAGCTGGGCAGATGGAGGACACCCTACGGAGGGAGGAGGACACGGAGGAGGGAGCGGGCCAAGAACCTGCTGAAGGAGCGGAACGAAGTACGACCGCGGTCGTGCAGCGACACCAAAACCTGCAGAGAAACGCGCGCTAGGGTCCGCAGCACCAGCAGCAGCACCAGCGGCAGGGTCCTCAGCACCAGCAGTAGCACCAACGCCCGGGTCCCCAGCACCAGCAGCACCTCCAACACCTGGGTCCTCAGCACCAGCAGCAGCTCCAACGCCTGGGTCCGTAGCACCAGCAACAGCTCCAACACCCGGGTCCTTAGCACCAGCAGCTGCTCCAACACCTGGGTCCTCAGCACCAGCAGCAGCTCCAACTCCCGGGTCCGCAGTATCAGCAGCAGCTGCAACACCCGGGTCCTCAGCACCAACAGCAGCACCCACGGCAACGGGGTCCGCGACACGAGGCGCGCCACTCCAACGAGTGCAGCGCCGCTCGTACCACTCACGGATCCGCTCACGGGAGGGGAGCTCCCGACTAGGAGGAGAAGCACCAGCACCAGTCCTAGTAGCACGCCCGGCTCCAGAGGTGCCTCTCCTAAGGCTGCAGTACTGTAAGTACCACTCACGCAGCTGCTCCGAGGAGAGGGCTCCCCTAGGTGTAGGACTCCCAGGCTCAGTACCTCCAGACTCAGAACCCCCAGACTCCGGACTCTGCTGCTCAGCACCCCGAAGCTCAGCACCCCCAGGCTCAGCACTCTGAGGCTCCGCACCCCCAGGCTCCGCACCCCTAGGCTCAGCACCCCCAGGCTCAGCACCCCCAGTCCCGGCACCCCCACGCTCAGCACCCCCAAGCTCAGCACCCCCAGGCTCAGCACCCCCAGCAGGACGAGAGTCGACAGCTTCCTCAACAGGCTCAACCGGGTCTACCTGAGACACACCTGAGGGAGCGGCACCCTGAGGGGGGAGGGGGTCTACAACAGCAGCACCTGAGGCGAGGAAGAGAGGCGGGGGGGGGAGCGGGGTAGTGCGGTAGGGGAAGAGGCGGTAGTAGGGGACGGACTCGTCAAAAGTGACGTCCTGAGAGGGCAAGACTCGGCGTGAGGTGGCGTGGTAAAACTGCCAACCAAACGCGTCCGGGACAAAGCCGAGGAAGACGCAGAGAACAGCACGGGAGGAGAGCTTGTCCGCAGACGTATCGCGGACAAAAGCTTGAGATCCCCTGACCCGAAAACGCGACGCATCGCCAACCTCCCCCGTCCACAACAGTGTGGGCGAGGTCTCCGGCAAGGAGACACGGGGCCAGAGGTTGAGCTGATGCGCAGCGTACCGGACCGCAAATAGCCACAGAAAGTGGGGGGGCAGCCGTATGGATCAACGAGGTATGGGCGACCTCCATGACCAGGCCAATGCGGCGCTCTGCAACCCCATTCTGCTGTGGAGAGGCCGGAAGCGTGAACGACTGCTCAATGCCGTGCTCAGCACAGTAGGCTGCCAAGAGGTCGAAGGAGAACTCACCACCTCTGTCAGAGTGCAAGCGCAGGACAGGAAAGTCCGAGTGGAAACGCTCGCTGAGCTGGAGACGGGCTCTGCGGATCCAAGGGATCAAGACATCAAGGACCTCACCCTTGGTGCGCAAGGGGAAGACCGAGGTGTAGCGCGAGTAGTCGTCAACAACTATCAGGAAGTACCTCTCCCGACCCTGACCACAGACGCGGGTTGGGCCCCACACGTCCATGTGGAGCGTCTGCAAGGTAGCAGTCGTCGGGGGAAACGAGGAGGAGTGAGGAGTGGCGCGCTGCCGTCCCTCGACACAGGGGAGACAGGTAGGAGCAGGTGAGGGAGGAGAAGGGAGAGCTCCTCCAGGTGTAGGACTCCCAGGCTCAGCACCTCCAGACTCAGAACCCCAAGACTCCGGACTCTGCGGCTCAGCACCCCGAAGCTCAGCACCCCCAAGCTCAGCACCCCCAGGCTCCGCACCCCCAGGCTCCGCAACCCCAGGCTCCGCACCCCCAGGCTCAACACCCCAAGTTCCGGCAACCCCAGGCTCAGCACCCCGAGGCTCAGCACCCCCAAGCTCAGCACCCCCAGCAGGACGAGAGTCGACAGCTACCTTAGCAGGCTCAACCGGGTCTACCTGAGACACACCTGACGGAGCGGCACCCTGAGGGGGGAGGGGGTCTACAACAGCAGCACTTGGCGCGAGGAAGAGAGGCGGGGGGGGGAGCGGGGCAGTGCGGTAGGGGAAGAGGCGGTAGTAGGGGACGGACTCGTCAAAAGTGACGTCCTGAGAGAGCAAGACTCGGCGCGAGGTGGCGTGGTAAAACTGCCAACCAGACGCGTCCGGGACAAAGCCGAGGAAGACGCAGGGAACAGCACGGGAGGAGAGCTTGTCCGCAAACGTATCGCGGACAAAAGCTGGAGATCCCCAGACTCGGAAACTCGACGCATCGCCAACCTCCCACGTCCACAACAGTGTGGGCGAGGTCTCCGGCAAGGAGACACGGGGCCAGAGGTTAAGCTGATGCGCAGCGTACCGGACCGCAAACGGCCACAAAAAATGGGGGGCAGCCGCATGGATCAAGGAGGTACGGGCGACCTCCATGACCAGGCCAATGCGGCGCTCCGCAACCCCATTCTGCTGTGGAGAGGCCGGAAGCGTGAACGACTGCTCAATGCCGTGCTCAGCACAGTAGGTCGCCAAGAGGTCGGAGGAGAACTCACCACCTCTGTCAAAGTGCAAGCGCAGGACAGGAAAGTCCGAGTGAAAACGCTCGCTGAGCTAGAGACGGGCTCTGCGGATCCAAGGGATCAAGACATCAGGGACCTCACCCTTGGTGCGCAAGGGGAAGACCGAGGTGTAGCGCGAGTAGTCGTCAACAACTATCAGGAAGTACCTCTCTTGACCCTGACCACGGACGCGGGCTGGGCCCCACACGGCCATGTGGAGCGTCTACAAGGGAGCAGTCGTCGGGGGAAACGAGGAGGAGTGAGGAGCGGCGCGCTGCTGTTCCTTGACACAGGGGAGACAGGTAGGAGCAGGTGAGGGTGGGAGGGGAGGAAGGACCCAAGGCAGGCCAGAGACAAGGTACCGGGAGTGCATGGCACGAAGCCGTTGCACACACGGGTGGCCAAGGCGGTGGTGCCAGAGGACAGTCTCGTGCGCCAGAGAGCGACACGAGCAGGGGGCCGACTGCTGACCTGACGCGGACACAGCAACCTGAGGGGACTCAGTGGTCAGTGTGTACAGGTCCGACCCCGGCTGCCGAGTGAAGGTAGCCAAGTGAGGGCCCGTACGAGCACACGTACAGTGTGTCACGCGCTCGTAGGCAGGAGTGAACTGGTGAACACCCTCGTCCTGGAGCGCCCATCCTGCCACCAAGCTCGTAGAGAACGAGGGGAGGTGGAGACCTGACAGTGTGCCCGACGGGACCGTAGGACAAGGAAGGACAGTGGAAGAGGTCGCAATGACCGGACCCCCAGAGGGGTCAGCAAGGGAGACAGCAACTGGCCGAGCAAGCGGCTCAAGGGCAGTGCGATCACGAAAGAAGCAGCGAGAAGCACCTGAGTCTAGTGTGAAGGTGTGCAGTGCTGCAGTCGACTCAGTACCAAGGGGGGCAGACGCGCAAGCACCTAGAGCAGCTGCCTCACCAGCACCTGGGGTAGCCGACACGCGAGTACCTGGAGCGGCAGACGCACTAGTCCTAATGCCCGGGTCGGGCGGCACACACAGGTACTCAGCACCCTCTCCACTAGTAGACTTCATATACATAGCAGATAGAATAGCATCAAAGTCTAGAGCATAGATATCAATCCCCTTCTTCAGGAGATCAATCCAGCGGGGCAGCTCAGAGGCCTGAGGGAACTGAACACGCCAAGCGTCGTCGAGACGAGCGAAGCAGCGCTGTGTGGCGTGAGGTCGTCCACACTGCTGACCAGTGCGGTCACCAGTGCAAATGACGTACGTGCAACTAAAGCCACCCCCCCCCCCGTGCAGAGAGTACCACTCACGGACCTCTTGGGGCGACGGAGTGTGCTGCTGGCCCTGGCCACCGCCAGCGCCTCCACGACCACCACCGCCGCCGCCACCTCCTCAACAACCCCAACCCCTGCCGCCGCCTCGACCACCGCCACCCCCACCACCGCCTCCGCCCCTGCCACCTCCCCCGCCGCTGCCGCCACCACCCCCAACGCTGCCACTAGCCCCTCCAGTCGCGCCACCACCCCCACCGCCTCCACCGCCCCCACGACCGCCTCCCCCGTCGTCACCGCCACCACCCTTGCCCCCTTTGCCCTTGCCGCTGCGGCGCCCGCTCGAAGCAGACGCAGTACCGACCTTCTCAGCACCAAGGAGGTCGGCAGCAGCAGCAGAGGCGATAGAGGGAAGAAGGGGGGAAGGAGAACACCCCTCAAAGAACGGGGTACGGGGTCGCCACAAGAGGCACGTACAGCGACTATGCTAGTCTCAGCTGCAAGCAGTTCCTTCTCGAGGAGGGCAATGGTGAGCTCAGTGGGGCAGCAAGCTAGGAAGTGGTCCCTGACAGCACGCAGTGTGTCAGGGAGGCGGGTGACTAGGTGGTAGAGAGTGAGCCAGAGTGGGGGGGGGTGCGTGGCAAGGAACTCAGCGGGCATGGGGGCACGGAAGCGGGCCTCACTAGTACGGAGGTGCGTGATGAGGTCAGCGACTGTGTGGAACGAGGCCAGGTCGGGAAACAGGTAGGGGAGGGAGAGACGGCCTAGCGCGGCAGAGGCAGGTGAGGAGTAGCGAGCAACGACAGCTGTGTACAGTGCCTGTGCAGTCTTGTGCTGGCCAAAGTGCTCGCGTTCGTCTATCGACAGGGAGTTGCGAATAGCAAAGCGAGCGTGGGCATCACGAGTCTGCCACTGTGAGCGAGCAGTGCTGTCAGCAGTAGCAGCAGGGGCAGTGACATGGCCTAGGGAGTGGTCGTATAGTGAGATGTCGTCCTTGGCTGTGAGCTGTAGATAGAGGTGCAGGTCATCTAGCCAGGTGTCAAACTTCACTGGGTGGCCCTCAGCATCGAAAACTAGAACCTGTGGGCTAGCCATAGGAGCAGTATAAGTAGCAGCAGTAGGAGGAGGAGGAAGCTGGTAGGGCGGCTCGGTTCAGGTAGGGCGGCGCGGCTCGGGTGGGGCGGCGCGGTTCGGATCGGGTCGCGCGGCTCGGCTTGGGTCGCGCGGCTCGGTTCGGTCCCGGGCTGTGGAGGTCACGGGCCGCTCGGGGCCTATAGGGGCGAGCATGGGGCCGTTCGGAGCCTATAGGGGTGGTGAGCGCGGGGCCGACGGGGCCGTTCGAGGCCTCTAGGGGCGGTGGGCGCGGGGCCGACGGGGCCATTCCGGGCCTCTAGGGAGGTGAGCGCGGGGCCTTAACGGGGCCTCTAGGGGCTGACGGGGCCTTTCGTGGCCGCTAGGGAGGTGAGCGCGGGGCCGTAAAGGGGCCTCTAGGGGCCGATGGGGCCGTTCGGGGCCTCTAGGAAGGTGAGCGCGGGGCCTACGGGGCCGTAAGGGGCCTCTAGGGAGGTGAGCGCGGGGTCAAAGGGGCCGTTCGGGGCCTCTAGGGAGGTAAGCGAGGGGCCGACGGGGCCGTTAGGGGCGATCGCGGGGCCGAAAGGGGCCGCTAGGGGTGAGCGCGTGGGCCGTTCGGGGCCTCTAGGGGCGGGCCGACGGGGCCTTAGAGGGCAGTGAAAACCGAGGCACCCTAGGGCGCAGGTAGGTAGGTAGGTAGGTAGGTAGTGGTGGGCCCTAAAAAAAATCGGTCCTAGGAAGGACTTGCTCTATACCATGTTGAAATAAACGAACAGGGATGATTGAACTAATAGTGAAATCAGTACAAGTACCTAACCCTAGAATTGTGTACCCCCTATAGGCTAACCCACTGTAGCCTAAACAAGCACAACATATATAATGTTTGACAATGAGTAGGTTTCACTCGCCGTTGCTAAGGAGGGCAACAGCAAAGGAGCTTCAGCGGCGCCGCAAGTATTTCAGGAAGTGGATTATGAGAGCTTACCTGCGAAGCAACCGTGCAGCTACTGTTGGAACTCAGCATCCTCGCCGTTAGTGGGACCCATGTCGGTAGGAGCGGCGGTCTCTTACGAGCTTGGGTTGTTGGTGTAATCCATGTTACAGGTTTCCGGGCTGGTCGAATCACCATGGTCTAGGGTCACAGTGGGAGTGGTAGGGTCATCTTGTCCCATATTTGCCGCTGCCGCCTCTGGAGCCACTGAAGCCGCCGCCACAGCATTCATGATGAGAGCAGTAATCTAGTCCAGCTTAGCAAGGCCTTCCTGGTTACATGCCTTCAGGGTGTCCGCGACGAGCTTCGCCCCAGTCATGGTCGCACTTTCTGCCACGCGCTTGCTACGAATCGGCTGCGGATTTTGCTCTTGAGTAGGGGGGGGGTGGGGCTGTAGGTAAAGGGGTGACAAGCACAGAGGAACCTTAGGCATGGGATTTTAGATGGTCCGAATCTTAGCATGGTTATTTTGCTGTTTCGGGATTGATGGAATCAGTGGCAAAGTGACTAATGATACTTGGAGAATGTAGGATATCTTCAATGTTGGAATGCATCAAGGAAGTATTTAAGCACAAAACATGAGACAAAGGCGAACTAAATTGTTGTATCATGTGCGGATATAGAAACTTACCCCTACTAGCTCACCTCGAACCACGGGCACTTGCTGAGTAGCTGTCGCAATGGATGGAGGCTCCATGGTCGCGTTAGGATCAGCATGGTCCTTGACGGCGCCACCCCCATCCACAACATGGGGGTCAACGGCAGCAGATCCTGCCCTCAGATCTTCCATATAGGTAAACCACGGCGGCCTGACGATGTTGGCGTTGCCTGACACGTTCAAAGCATCGTTGATCTCCTTGAATTCGCGCTCCATCCGCTTCCACTGCTGCTTAATGGCCTCCGATTTGCGAACCCAATTCTTGTTCGCCTTGCGGATGTGCCTACAGAGCTTCTTCCAATACTGTGCCCCCTGTTTCCCTTGCATTGCCTTCAAATCTTCACGCGCGAACCAACGAGCGGTGGCCATCTTTGTCATCTCGAATTCTCACCAGACCTTGCGTTTCTTCTTAGGACGCTCCCCTCCACGCTTCGGGGCGGAAGTTCCGATGTCATCCGCAGCCACAGGTCCTTCGTCCGCGATTTCGTTGTCCTCGTCGGCTCCATCGAAATCGTTTTCTGGTGTGTCGAGCGAAGCGTCGGAATCCGCCTCGCTGTCGCTACTTTCAAACGCGTCAAACTCCTTCCGATCAAAAGACGAGGAGGCTTCATTGTCCTCAGCCGGAGCCTTGCTTGGCTGATTGTCCGGGTCGCCGAAGGGTTCCCCGTCACGAGTCTCAGCACACTCGCTGCGAAGGCGTCCCCGTCGATCTCCTTCCGCCTGGCGCTTCTTCATCCAGGCAACATACGGATGGTCCACCACGGGAGCGTCACTGCCAGATGCCATACCCTTCTTAGAAGCTTTGCTGAGTCTACGCTTAGGAGCCATGGTAAAGTGGCAGGAGTGGGAAAGGGAGACTAAGCAACGAGTGGATGAGATTGTTGTAGAGAGAGTGATATGATGGTATGGCTTTTGACGGTTGTGTTTGTAGTAGTCTTGGTGCTGGTGTCGTGGCGCGATCTACATTTCTGCTCGCCTCGAGGAGAAGTCCTCGCGAGATCTACAACTCTGCTCAAGTTTAGGAGAACGAACGGATCTCAAGATACGCACCATTTTCCATGGTCGCTAGACATGGGACAAAGTGGTGGTGCAGTAGTGGCGGGATTTTCTTCTATTTCTAGAGCCATGAATCCCTGAATCGTCAGATCCGCCACAAATGTGAAGTGGTTGTGTGATGAGAAAGAATGCAGAAGAGCAGCAGTGGCGGAAATGTCTGCAGGTAGAAAGGTTGAGAAGCAACACAAAATCTGAGCGACCACATTGTGAGGTGGTTGTTTGCTAGGAAGAGCGTGCAAGAATTCAGCAGTGGCGGGAGAAAACGATATGGAAAATTGACGCGCCCAAATTTCTGACATTGACGTTTGGTAAATTTTATAACCCCATGGGCTAAATACATGGCACTTCAAATTTTATAATTTTTGTTTGAAACAATTGACTTAAGCACCTCTGTTGTGTCGAAACACTAAGTCATAAGCGAAGCAGAACATATCGAAGCATCGGCGAGTCAACCCTCGGAGGTTGAGCAACTGCTGGGGGTTACGCGAAAGTCAAAGGTCAGCGACCTTTGACCTGACAAATACAGCGCGACAGCAAGGACAAACAACTGACTCGTTATTGAGCAGTTGCCCGAGTCGTTATTGTATCGAACCGCAACACCAACAGCAAAACAGTTATTAGTTATAACTCTTCGTATTCCCTTGTATTCTTATAAAAGCTTCTATCCTTTATTTTAATCAATCGACTTTGCCCTCACATACTAGCGCAAGGTGGTTCACAAGCTTATCATTAAACACTTCCGCTATTGCATAAATTCTACTCAGAATTTAGTCTTGCAAAGATCCTAAGGGCTTTTCTTAGCCCAACATGGTATGAGAGCAATCAGGACAAATTCAACTACAATCAAGACACCTACAATATCACAAGGCGTGGCAACGCAGAAGGAGAGAAGCCCCTCTAACGGCTCTCCCGGTACTACTCCTACTCCACCTCCTACCTCTGGCCTACAGACAGAGGAGGGTACAGCAACAAGACCGGCAGCAGGGTCTACCGAAACTCCCGCAAATCAAGCCGCGACCTTCGACCCAGACATGATGGAGACATTCTTCTCCTTCATGTCCTTCTACAAACAACACCAGCAAGGGGCACCTGCGCAATCAAACAACAGCAACAGCAACAACAACAACAACGCAACACCAATGAGCCTCGACGGTTCATCCTACACATGAGGAAATCAGCAACAGCAACCTACCTTCGCCCCGTACGAACCTCAGCGTGGTTTCGTCAGCTTCATGCCGCGCCAGCAACCGTCACCTGAGCAAGAGAAGACATTAGATGCACTTCAAGTTCAGTCACAGTTTGCACGCGTTTTAAAACTCCAGACGTCAAGACCGTTCGACGGAAAGGACTTCTTTACCTGGTCATTCGAATTCGAACTGATGATGGAAGGCGCGCAGATTCTTGGCTTCTTCGACGGGTCCCTGCCATGTCAAACTCATATGCTATAGTCTGTGTCGGCTGTAGTGGGGTAGACAATATGGGGTACAACACTTTTACGCTTTTCATACTTGTACCCACCTGCTTGGTAGTTTATTCATTCCTCGTTATTCCACATGCCATATCCAACGCAGGGAACGCAATAGGACAAGCAGCAGTATACGTATCAATCAATGATGGCGTATACAATCCTACTGCGCAAAGTCACAACGAACCAGCAGCAGACAATTCGGTCTTACCGAGGATAGGGAAACTCCACCGAGCTCGCGTACAACCACCTAAAGAACCTGTATCAGGCAACAGACAGCATCAATCAGAGTTGGTTAATGGCACAACTGTCAACAGTGGAAATGAAACCGGGCGAAAAAGGGATGGCGTATATCAGCCGCTGTCGCAAATTGTGCGACAAACTCCTTCAATGCGGAGGGTCAATATTAGAAGACGCCTTCGTCATAGTTGTCATTGGCGGTCTTGGTCCTCATTGACGCTCTACTCGCGCCATACTCCGAGCTCACGGGAAGATCTCTGAAGCAGCATTATGCGCCGAAATTCACGCTGAGCAGCAAGACATGGACCTACAAGAAGAAAAACACAAGAGGAAGACGTCAGTGCCTGAGTTCACTTTCCACACTCAACGGCGCTACAACAACAACAACCATCGGTAAAACAAGTACCAAGGTCAACAACCCGTACCTCCGTTCTGTCATCTCTGCAAGACGTCAGGCCATCCCCGCACACACTGGCCTAACCGGCAGCAGTCAGCACCAACGGAGCGGCAGCTCCGACCTTCAAGCAGTCAAGTCGCTTCAGCGCAAGCAAATTCCACCACTCAAGTTCAAACGTCAACAATGTCGACTGGACAACCTGCACAAGGAACAAGGAACATCGTTAGCTGCATGGCAAGATTGACCAACTCCTACATCACTGAATTGCCGCCGCACTACTCACCAGAAGAACAACTCGACGAAAGGACTCTACGTCGAGAGTCGCTGCAACCGGACCCAACGTACGCAGCCATCGCCCAAAGCAAACCGTCTGGGAAGGATACCTGGTTCTTGGACAGTTGCTGCGGACAACACATGTGCTATTCAGGTCGCTTCGTTCAATGAGAATACCAGCTCCAGCAGGAAATCGTCATCACTGTCGCGAACAACCAGAGCCTGCGCACACGACGACAAGGCGTAGTTCAACTTCAGTCACAAGAAACAAACGTCATACTGCAGATGTCGAAGGTTTTAATAGCAGAAGGACTCGGCTACAACTTACTAAGCGTCAACCAACTGATGGCGAAGGGCATACTGTGAAAGTTTAGAAGGAAGAAGAGGGTTTGCACTAGCAAGAATGAGGATAGAAATAGCAAACCCTAGAAGGGTTGTACTCGCTATAGAGCACCCCACTACAGGCTAGAGCATAATATTCTGACACACCCCCATAGCCAAAGTGGGGTGTAATCAGCAGAGCAAGCAAAGCAGTACAAGCTCAGGGTGGATCACAATGTCACCACACATTGTGAGCACAAGTTCAAGAAGCAATAGTTTAAGTTCACAATTATGAGCAAAGCTAGAGGCTATCGCAGAGGGCATGTGTGGAGGAGGAGGGACTATGGGGGAGAGAAGATGGGAGGCGTCTGCTGACGCTGCAGACACACAGACGAGCTGCTGGCTCAGTGGCTACCGGAACAGCGCTCCGGACTACTGGAGTAACTGGCCCCGCGGCTAAAGTAGCGGCAGACGAGCAACGGACCCACGGGCGACTGGCGACTACCGGAGATTGTAGCCTCCGGTCTGCTGCTGCTGCTGACGACAAGACTGCTGCCTCCACTCAACCTCCCCCAGCTGCCCAACGCCCCTCTCATACGCCCACTGCTACACCCCTAGCTCCACTCCCCCTTCACCCCCCCTGAGTACCACTCCACCGGCTCCAACAAGTCCACCCCCCCTCAGCGGTAGCTGCAGCACAAGGAGACGGAGGAGGAGGAGGAGCAAGGGAGACCACACACCCGCCACCCCCCAGGTCGCCCCTCAGGTTGCCTCGACAGGCGACGGGAAAAAGGGGGGGGGGAGGGGGGGGGGGGGGGGGCGGTGCCGTAGGTAGGGCGACGGGCCCGAGCCGTAGGTAGGGCGACGGGGCCGGGGCCAGGGCCGCAGGTAGGGTCGCTCGAGCCGCGCGCAGGCGGCCTAAGCCGCGCGCGGGCCTGGCGCCGCCCGTACAGACCGCGCGCGGGCCTGGCGCCGCCCGTACAGGCCGCGCGCGGGCCTGGCGCAGCCCGTACGGGTGGTGCGCGGGCCTGGCGCAGCCCGTACGGGCCGCGCGCTGCCTGTACGGGCCGCGCGCAAGCCAGGTGCAGCCCGTACGGGCCGCGCGCTGCCTGTACGGGCCGCGCTCAGGCCAGGACGGGGCCGAAGCCCGCCGTGCGCCTCGGGGCGCACAGCGGGCAGAAAACCGCCGCGCGCCTCGGGGCGCACGGCGGGCAGAAAACCGCCGAGCGCCTCGGGGCGCACGGCGGGAAGAAAAACTGCCACACGCCACTGGGCGTGCGGCACCGAGTGTAGTGGTAGTAGTTGCAGCGGAAGCAAGGAGGTGGTAAGCCCACCCACAGGATCGATCCAATGGGGATCGACCTGCTCTGATACCATGTGAAAGTTTAGAAGGAAGAAGAGGGTTTGCACTAACAAGAATGAGGATAGAAATAGCAAACCCTAGAAGGGTTGTACTCGCTATAAAGCACCCCACTACAGGCTAGAGCATAATATTCTGACAGATACACCTCGAAGCGGACAGCACCACTCAGGAGTTTAAGTAATACCACAGGAAGGGCAGTCTCTACATCAGGAAGGCAGTCCTGAAAAATAACGTCTTCGTCCTCGACTTCGTCCCAGGTCTCGGCACCGCTGACAGCGACGAGATAGTCACCTTCACCTCCTGGACACATCCATCGGATCTCGACCCCGACTTTAGTCCCAATGGCTTCTGGCACTAGCACACTATCCCTGAGGCAGAACAAACAAGAGCATTAGCAATGATTCAACACTCAGCAGCAGCAGAGACAACATCGACAGCAGCAGAGACAACACCGGCAGCAGCAGAGACAACATCAACACCAGCAGAAACAACGATAGCAGCAGCGGCAATATCGACACCAGTCGCTGGTCCTTCAACGGCACCAATCTTTGTCAACGACACACCACCGACACCCGCACAACAGCTAAACCCGGCACCACGAGAAGTTCACCGAAGCGCCAACTTCACTACTAGCTTCTACTCCGACTCCGACATGTATCGCTGCTCACCCGGACATCGCACCACCGAAGGAACCTGGCACGCAAGAATGGGACATCTAAGTAACACAGTGTTAAACAACACGATAAGAGCAGGCTTGCTCGAGAAAGACTCATTACTACTAATCGACGGCAGAGAACTCTAGCGAGTCCGCGGAACGTGCTTCACCTGTCCAAAAGCCGACTTACCACACCAACCATTCGTCTCGCATCACAATCCAAGTGCACTTGCATACGCACCTCTGGAAAAGGTGTACATCGACATACTGTACAATCGCGAACCCGGGCAGAACGCATACAACTACACCATCACGTTCATCGATGCAGCCACGCGCTACGTTTGGCACCTCAACCTTCCAAGCAAGGACATGGCCTTCGAAGCCTTTATCGCCTGGCTTCCAGTGGCAGAACGAGAATCAGACGAGAAACTCAAAAGCTTCCAGTCAGACGAAAGTTGAGATGTTAAGAATCTAGCGTGACTTAGGCTTAGGAGCCATAGTAGTTTAGGAGAGAGTTCGAGATTTAGGGTGTAAGTAAAATGTCGAGAGAATTGTGGAAGGAGAATGATGAAACTAGAAAGGAGGGGGATACAAGTAGTAAGCCCTAAAAGGGTTATACTCACTTTTGAGTACCTGACTACAGACTAGACATGCATTATAATCTGACATGAGAATACACCTCACAGAGGTTCAAGCAGTACTTGGCAGAGAGAGGAATCAAGCGGCTCATCTCCCTTCCCTACGCCCATCAATAGCAAGGTGCAGCAGAAAGATGAATTGGGCCCTCCAGAACACCATGCGCAAGCTGCTACGTGGCATGCACTTGCCCAACCACCAGTGGCCCGAAGCAATGGACCACGCAGTAATGCTGCACAACTTGCTCTCGTCATCATCGCTCCCGAACAACGCATCACCGCATCTGCTGTGGACAGGAAAACTGGGCAGCACAAAAATGCTAAGAGTTTTTGGCTGCATGGTACAGTACTGACCCCCATCTGCAGGAGTTGGCCGATTCTCTCAACGCGCACAGTGGGAACTACACGTGGGCATTGAAAAACACTACAATGCATGGACGATTTTTGACGCCAACACAAAGGAAACAGTAGCAGCACGTGATGTCATCTTCTACGAACACCTCACTCTTCGGACATACCTTGCCAACGTGAGAGATAACAACCCAGACCTTTCGAGCAAACTTCTTGGCACCCGAGCCTTCGCTTTTGCAGAAGATGAAGCTGACTGGGATGAGCAAAACGTGGAAGGATCCTCAGAGGAAGCCGAACCTCTTCCCTACTGCTCGATTGATGTCCCAATGGACGACGAAAATCTACGCGACAGCATTAATGCCGAAGTCTACTACCACTTCGCCGACAACGGTTACGTTACACCTGCACAGGTCAACACCGACAAAGCAGAACGCGTAGTGCCAAATTTCAATCCTACACCAGAAGCGGGAGATGAAGCAGTCTATCCCGAGGACACAACACTGTTAGAATATATCTGTAACTGCCTGTAGCTGTAGTTAGTGTCGTTATTATAAACTTTGTTAGGTGGTGCACCTTCCTTGTTCATTTGCTATATGTTCTTGCAAACCTATAGTGAAGCCCCTCATTCTCCTTCACAATCCTCTCGATACTCTCCTTACAACTCGAGCTTCTCCTAACACTAGCCATGGCTCCTAAGTCACGCTAAGATTCTTGACATGTTATCAGAGTGATCACGGTCCTGGCCTGTGGACCCGCTCTATTGCTTCCGTTGCTACTCTGTGTTCGGCACGCCCCGTGGCGTGCCCCTTAACCTTCTCTTAACGGCCCCGTTGCCGCCCTTTCAGGCCCCTCGCGGCCCCTTCGCGGCCCCGTCACCGCCCTTCCGCGGCCCCGTCGCCGCCCTTTCAAAGGCCCCTCGCGGCCCCTTTGCGGCCCCGTCGCCGCCCTTCCGCGGCCCCGTCGCCGCCCTTTCAGCGGCCCCGTCGCCGCCCTTTCAGCGGTCCCGTCGTCGCCCGCCCTTCAGCAGGCCCCGTCGCCCGCCCTTTCAGCGGCCCCACCGCCGCCCTTTTAGCGGCCCCATCGACGCCCGCCCTTCCAGCGGCCCGTCGCCCACCCTTTCAGCAGCCCCGTCGCCACCCTTCCGCGGCCCAGTCGCCGCCTCCATCGGCCCCGTCGCCGCCGCCAGCGGCCCCGTTGCCGCCACTTGCGGCCCTGACCCCGCCCCTGCCATGCCCCGTCGCTAGCCGCGGCACACCGAGGGCATGTGCACCGCCCCCCCCCCCTTTTCCCGTAACCCGTCACGGCTCCTTCGGGGGCCGCGACCTGGAAGGGGGGGGCAGGCGTCGCCCCCTCTGCCGCCTGCTTTGGCGCCCGGGGAGGCCGTGCGTCGACCCCCCCCCCCCTTCCCCCACCCCCCCCCCCCCCCTTCCCTCTTCTCCTTCGTCTCCCTGCAGCTGCAGGGGGGAGGGTCTGGGGGTGGCGGGTGTGGGGGTGATGGGTGGTGTGTTTCCCTTCCCCTCCTCCTCCTTTCGTTCCCACTGCTGCAGTTGCCGCTGGGGGGGAGGGTGTGAGGGTGTGGGGGAGCCGGGGGAGTAGCATTGGGGTGGCGGGTGTGAGACCAACCAGCAGCCGTCCCTCCACCTCTCCTCTCTTCCCCCCCCCTCTGCTGCTCCTGCAGCAGTGTGTGGGGGAGGGGGAGGGGGAGGGGGAAGGTGAGGGGATGGAGTGGGTGACCAGCCAGCGCCAGCCCGCCTCCTCTCTCTCCTCGCCGTCCCTCCTTTGGTCGGGGGGGGGGGGAGGAGAGTAAAGGGGTGGCAGGAGTGCCTGCCCCCCCCCCCCCCCCCCCCTTTGCTGCTGTACCTGCTTTGTAACCTTGCCTGTTGCCTGCTGTTGCTGTTTTCTCAGTTCGTGGTGTACCCATCCAGGTTGTGTCACTGCACAGACTCGTGCTTCTGGCACTTATGGGGGAGTGTTAGAATATATCTGTAACTGCCTGTAGCTGTAGTTAGTGTAGTTATTATAAACTTTGTTAGGTGGTGCACCTTCTTTGTTCATTTGTTATATGTTCTTGCAAACCTATAGTGAAGCCCCTCATTCTCCTTCACAATCCTCTCGATACTCTCCTTACAACTCGAGCTTCTCCTAACACTAGCCATGGCTCCTAAGTCACGCTAGGATTCTTGACAAACACTCCCCCGCTACACACAGAGTGGACTTCAGATACTCGGCCTCGTCACCACGTTTCATGGCACAGCCATTCCTAAGGAGCCTGCCACGGTTCAGCAGGCTTTGGGGGGGGGGAGCATAGGGAAAAATGGCGCGAATCCAGGGACAAGGAGCTGAAAGCACTAGAAGAACGGAACACTTGGAAAGTTGTTCCCATCGGCGTGGCACGAAACAAGACAGTACTCACCGGGAAATGGGTCTTCCGGGTGAAGACAAAGGCAGACGGTACCATCGACAAGTTTAAAGGATGCTGGGTCGTACGCGGCTTCGACCAAGAACAGAGACGCGACTTCACCGAAACATTTGCGCCGGTCAGCCGACACACCGCGCTGCAAATTCTCCTTGCGATTGCCGCTATGAAGAAGAAGAAACTGCGGCAAATTGATGTCGCCAACGCATTTCTCTACGCACCTGTTGACGCAGAAATCTTCGTCGAACTACCACATGGCTCCAACGGAGAGCCCAACCAAGTCTGTCAGCTGCTGAAGTCACTCTACGGCATCAAACAAGCTCTGAGGTTGTGGCAACAGTACCTGCACGCAAGACTTTCCGCATAGGATTCCGCCAGCTACCTCACGACCAGGGCATGTACCGGCTTGCAAAGGGCACCGACTACATCCTACTAATCGTCTACGTAGACGATCTGCTCTACATCGGGTCGACCGACGGCATTACTACCTGGTTCAAAGGGGAGCTACAGAAAGATCTCACGCTCACAGTCTAGTCCAGTGTCAGGCAATACCTCGGCCTTAACATTCAGGAAGAGGCAGACGCGATCTACCTCAGTGCCGCGAAATATGCCAACACCATCGCCAAACGCGTCAACCTCACCCCGACCACTATCTCCATGCCTTACCGCTACACCGTCGGAAATCATAAGGAAAACTCCGCCCTACTCAAGCCCGCCGCCATACGTGAATACCAACAAAAGCTAGGATGCCTTCTCTTTGCAAGCGTCACCTTCCATGCGGACTTATCCTACTCAGCAAGTCAACTCGCCACCTACCTCAAAAGGCCTGAAGCAGATTACATGGCGGAACTCGACCGCGCTCTCCACTACCTCATCAACACCCCAACCGTCTGTCTAACCTACCACAAGAACGGGACTACGACACCTAAACTAATCGACTACGTCGACGCCGATCACGCCGGCGACTCCGACAATAGACGCTCACACACCGGCTACATCTATCGCCTCGAACCTATCGGACCTATCTCCTGGCAGTCGAGCAAGCAGGAGTTAATCGCTCTCTCCTCAGCTGAAGCTGAATATATCGCACTCTCCTAAGCCACCTAGGAAAGAATGCACTTTCGCAAACTTCTGGGGGAGGCGAAGCTGGCTCAGTTACCCAGCTTCTCTTTATTCTGCGACAACCAGTCGGCAATTCACATAGCCAACAAAAACGGATTCGCGAACAGGACGAAGCATATCGCCCTCCGATATTTCTTCGTAAAAGACGAGATCGAGAAGGGGAGACTTGAGCTGTCTAACCGTCCCAAGTCCGAGATGGCAGCTGATTACTTGACCAAGAAGCTCGGAAGGCAGAAGTTCGAGTACTGCTTGGTGCCGTCACCAGCAGCGACACTCCAAAAGCAAAGGGGAGTGTTGGAAACAATTGACTTAAGCGCCTCTGTCGTATCGGAACACTAAGTCATAAGCGAAGCAGAACATATCGAAGCATCGGCGAGTCAACCCTCAGAGGTTGAGCAACTGCTGGAGGTTACGCGAAAGTCAAAGGTCAGCGACCTTTGACCTGACAAACACAGCGCGACAGCAAGGACAAACAACTGACTCGTTATTGAGCAGTTGCGCGAGGCGTCACTATATCAAACCGCAACAGCAACAGCAAAACAGTTATTAGTTATAACTCTTCATATTCCCTTGTACTCTTATAAAGCTTGTACCCCTTTATTTGAATCAATCGACTTTGCCCTCACATACCAGCGCAAGGTGGTTCACAAGCTTATCATTAAACGCTTCCGCTATTACATAAATTCTACGTAGAATTTAGTCCTGCAAAGATCCTAAGGGTTTTTTCTCTGCCCAACAATTCTAATACATAGAAATGTATATCTCAGCCTTGCGGTTACAATCGAGTCTACCACAAAGATGGTCGCTACGAAATTCTCCGAGAATGTGCCACCCTGGCGAAATCCCTGCCATCACGTGCTGAATTGTTGCTAACACGTGTGCGCCTATGGCAATTTTGTCAGGTGGGCCAGGGAAAAGTTCACCAAGCACGTCAATGATGATTGCTGCTGGCGCATTAGTGGCGAATTCACTGGAAAAAATACAGATTTTAGTCAAAGATCATTCGGTGCGCTTATACGAAGATGATCCAAATTTAGGGTGGGCTTATAATCGGCACCAGGCTATAAGCCCATGTCAAGAATAGAACAAGGAGTGAATGCTTGAGATAGGCAAGAGGTGAGTACAAGTAGGGGAAAGCTAACCCAAAAGTTTTGTACTCACTAAGGAGTGACCCTACTGTAGCCTAGAGATATAATTGCAATTTGACACACCCCCATAGGCAAAATAGGGGATAGCAAACACAACAAGCAGTAACAAGACCAGTCTGCACAAGAGAACACAGCCCAGGGTGGATCACAAAGTCACCACGCATTTTGAGCACAAGAAAGTGGCCACAAGGCCAGTTCACATGCAGAGGTATATAATAGCAAGTTAGTACACTGATCACAACCTAGCAAGAGAAAACATGCAGGTATAAAGATATATAGCAGTATCCTGCAAGAACAAGTCAAGCAACCAGCAAGTGAGGTAGAGTGGGCACAAGCCCAAGAGCAGAGCAGAAATGATGATGATCACCAGCCCCAAGGGCCTTGGTGAAGACATCAGCAGTGTTGGCCCGAGAGGCCATGAAAGCAAGGCGCAGCTGACCATGCTGCTGCAGCTCACGCGCAAGGAAGTAGCGAAGAGCAATGTGCTTTGTTCGGTGCTCCAGTCTCTGCTCGTGACACATGGCAAGCATTGCCTTGTTGTCGACGTACAGAACTGGAGGAGAACGAGGCCACTCCCCCAAGTCAGTCAGCAGGTAGGTCAGCCAACGAAGCTCCTGTGCAGCCATGGCCCCAGCGTAGATCTCGGCCTCGCAGCTGGAACCAAGCACAGAAGAAGAACGAGTGGACCTCCACGAGATAGAACCAGCGCCAAGACTGAAGGTGTTGCCCTGTGACGAATGCTGAGTCGACTTGTCGTCGGCCCAAGAAGCGTCAGAGTGTCCTGTGAGGACCATTTGTTGGTGCAACCCTACGATTTGCACTCGGCTTGTTGTCCGTGTGCGTGCATGCGTGTGTGCATGGAATGGAATGAGTGCATGAAAAAAATATATATTTCATGCTTATAATAGTGTGTGAATGATGGATCATGATGTTGAGTGTGTGTGTCAAGTCAATAGCGAATTATCGCTAGTCGCGTGTAGCGTGGTCATTTTGTGTGTCCCGCGCGGATACTATTTTGTCGTGCGCGGTTTCTATTTTGTCGCTTGTCGAACGTTCGGCGTGCCGCAGGTGTATACACCAAACCCATCAAGAACTCAAGGATGAGTTTGTGACGAAGAACCCGAGCCTTGGTTTCAAGCTTCAAGTGATCTCGAAGCTCGCCTAAAGGGTACACCTTAAGATATTGAAGATAGTTACATTACGTTGTGTAGTGTAACATTTCACTTGGTGTAGGCCCTAGTGAAGGGTAGTTTCGAGACCCTTGGTGGTTGGGGACAGTGTGGCACTGTTCCACATCACTGTCCCTCGGCTCTTGGGGTTTGTAGGAGCTAGGAGTCATTCCCAACTCGTAACTCTTGGTAACCCTTCCTATCTTGTGTTCTAAGACTATAGTGGCAGCCACAGTGCCGTTCGTTCAAACCAACCCTCTGTCGTCAATACTCGGTGAGATCGTGCCATCTAATTTGCCTATTGTAGGAGACTTCAAGACGCTCCAGATCCAAGTCAAATCAGGTCATTTGAAGCTGTGACCACAACGCTATGAACGTTTGAAGCCGCTGTGCAAAAATCCGACTATGGACTCTATCTTTCGTTTAAGGCACATTGGAGCCTATTGTGCTTATAACAGCACCCAACCTCGTCCTCCAAGCACGAGCCCCATGCCTGATGTGCTGCACAAGTAACGCAGTACCCTCTTCGCAGCCTCAAAAGTGCACCTTTCGGTGCCTAGTGGGTTCCACGTAACGAGCAAGAAGGCTGAGAGGGTACGCGAGGTCAGGTCGTGTGCACGTCATCAGGTACATGAGGCAGCTCACAAGCTCTGGGTACGAACCACACGGCTCTACGGACTCGTCCTTAGGTGGAGCTGAGAGCAAGTGGCCGGTAGCTAGAGGAGTGGGCTGTGGCGAGAAGTACGTGAAGCGGAAGCGCTGAAGGACCTGGTGCACCATGTGTGACTGAGTGAGGGTGATGGTGCGCCGTGGTCTATCTCGGGTGATCTGCAAGCCAAGATGGCTCAGCAGCTCACCCAGGTCAGTGCAGGTGTGTCTCTCTTGCGGCTCCGCCTTCACTAGGGCTAGTGCCTTAGTGTCAGCAGTAGCAAAAACGAAGTCGTCGACGTACACGAGGATGTAGAACGGCGGTAGAGTAGTGTCAGTGCGTAGAAACAGCGACGGGTCAGTAGTCAAAGGAGCAAACCCAAGAGCCGCAAGTGTCGTCCTCAGTGTGTCATGCCACTCACGGGGCGCCTGACGTAGGCCGTACACTGGTTGCCGTAGGATCCACTGGGTACCCTCAGGAAACGACCCAGTGAAGCCCTGTGGACGGCGCAACCAGATGGCCTCGTGAAGGCTACCCTGCAAGAAAGTTGTCGAGAAGTCGAGGGAGTGCATCTTGTAGTCATGCTGAGCTGCAACGTATAGCAACACCCATAGAGTGGTCATCTTTGGGGTGGGGGAGAAGGTCTCAAAGAAGTCGACCCCCTCACGCTGAATGAAGCCTCAAGAAACGTAACGTGCCTTGAAGGCAGGCGAAAAACCCAGCGGCCGCTTCACCCTGAAAATCCACATGCCACTGACGATGTTCGCCCCAGGTGGGGGAACCTCGTCAACGTAGGTGCCTGTGGACTTCCAGGAAGCCATCTCTGCGTCCATGGCTGTCTGCCACGGAGAGAAGTACTCACCCAAAATCGCCTCCCTCTAGGAGCGCGGGGTGGGGATGTCAAGTGCATCCGGTTCTCCCTCAAGGGCAAGCAGCATGGTCACGTGATGGGGTGAAGCGGCAGCAAGGCACTCCAGCTCCTCCTGTCTATCCACAAGAATGTCACAGCCAAGGGCAGTACAGCCAAGAGCAGCACGCTCAGTCAAGGATTGTGTTACTGCAATATAAGGAGCGGGAGGAAGTGGTTGTCAACGGGAGTTGTGTGTTGGCCCCGTCCACGCTTGGGCGGAGCCGACTTTGTGGTGGGGTGTACGGAAGGTACAGCCGACTTGCAGCAGTGGGGACGCCGACTTGGACGAGCTGGTCGACGGGGTTGGTCGACTTGCACGGCGCCACTGCAATGGCGCCGACTTGGGAGGACGCCGACTTCGAGAGGTCAGCCTTGAAGTCGGCGCCGACGTAGAAGGGGCATCGACCTGGTGACGCCGACTTTGGGTAGCCGACTTGGGTGGTCGGCTGACAACTGCACTGGTCGACCAGGAGTGACGTTGACCTGGAGCTGGTTGACCAGAGGAGTGGTCGACCTGGTGAGGTCGACTTGGTGTGGTTGTCGACTTGGGAGGTCGACGTGCACATACAGGAGCAGCTGGTCGACATAGTTGCCCGGTCGACCAGGATACCTGGGTGACGAGGTTCTGCGAAGGAGTGCGACGGTCACCCAGGCGAAGTTGGCGAGACCGACCTCCATGGTGGTATCCCAAGGTCGTCGTGGCGGATCAGAGGCAGTCGCTAGCCCGAGGTTGACCTGGTGTGTGCGCTGTGCAGATGACGAGACTTTGCATGCCAATCATCTGCGCGCACCTGCAAAGCGGGTGCACTGCTGTCCTGCGTGAGCAATGCTGGCACACCGTCAACCTGCAGCGTTGGCAAGCTGTCGACTTTGCACTGCTGGAGCGCGGTCGACCAAGTCGTGCTGGAACGCGGTCGACCATGCTGTGCTGGCAGTCGACCAACCTGAATGCTAGCTCTGATGTAGTCTTGCCATGCCAACTTGATTGCACCATTATTGACAACGTTTTCTAGTGAAACTCTTGCCAAATTGCCCCATGAACTAGCAAGCAGTGTGAGCACTAGGAAAACGTCTAAGGACCAACGAACGCAGACATCACACGAGCACACGTGCCTAGCCAGTACTCTAAGCTCCCGTTGTAGTAGTTATCTCCGCAGTGGTGGGGAGTGTTGTAGCAGCGGTGGCTGTGACTGGTCCGCTGGCGGACACAGCAACGGTGGAGTAGTACCTGCCACAGGGAAGCCCGTAGCACCTGGCGGAAGAATGAGAAGGTGGTGAAGAGCACCAATAGCTCCCGTACCTCCAGCACGAGCAGCTCCTCCAGTACCCCCAGCACCAATAGCACCAGCACCTCCAGCACCAGCAGTATCACCTGCTCCGGCAGCTCCACCACCTCTAGTACGAGCACCTCCGGGACCAGTAGCTCCAACGCCTCCAGCACCAGCTGTACCAGCACCTCCAGGGTCAGCAGCTCCCGCAGCTCCAGCACAAGTAGCACCAGCACCTCCAATGCCACCAGCTCCAGTACCTCCAGCACCAGCAGCAGCTCCAGTACCCCCAGCACCAGCAGCTCCAGTACCTCCAGCACCAGCAGCACCTCTAGTAACTCCAATAGTACCTCCAGCACCTCCTGACTAGTAGCTCCAGCACCAGCAGGACCGTACCCTCCACCACTAGGACTGCCTCGCAGAACGACCCACGCACGAATCGCCTGTGGCAAGAGCGTCTCAAGTAGAGCAGGCTGCGGTGGCTGTCCAGCTCCACTACCTCCAGTAGTGGTAGCTCTAGCACCTCCAGTACCAGAAGCACCTCTAGTACCTCCAGCTCCAGCACCTCCAGCACCAGCAGCAGCTCCAGTACCTCCATAAAGACTCGCAGCACACCCAGAGTCAGCACTCGAAGTCTCACCACCTCTAGAGTCAGTTCCCAAAGTCTAAGTACCCTAAGCCCCAGCACCCTCACGCTTAGTACCCTCAGTCCCAGCACCTGCAGTCCCTGCACCCTCAGTCTCTGCTCCAGTGTCCACAGCGGTAGGGTGCAGAGGCGGCGAAGACGGCAGAGGTGGGAACCCGGGGGGGTGTGGCCAGATGAGGAGAGAGGGAACCCTCAGACTCACCACCCCTAGCCCTAGCTCCAGTAGTCTTAGCTCCAGAGTCCACATCGGCAGGCTGCAGAGGCGGCGAAGACGGCCGTGGCGGGAAACCTGGGGGGGTCTCCAAGCGAGGAGTGCGGCGAGTGGTCGTCGTGTCGTTGGCGGCGGTGTCACCCCCGTCAGCTGGGTCATAGGAGTCAGAAGAGATCTCAACTGGCTCATCTAAGGGGGTTGGGTCTACCTGGGACACACGTGAGGGAGCAGGACCCTGTGGGGGGAGGGGGTCTACCGGGGGGGGGGACTAGTACCAGGAAGAGGGGTGCAAGGGGGACCGGGTGGGACGCGTGCGGGTGAAGTCGGTAGTAGCAGACCGACTCGTCGAAGGTGACGTCCTGAGAGGACAGAACACGACGTGAGGTAGGGTGGTAGAGCTGCCAGGTTGGAGCGTCGGTGGGGAAGCCCAGGAAGACAAAGCGGAGAGTGCGAGGAGAGAGCTTGCTCGCTTTGGTATCGCGAACAAGGGAGAGCGCGCCCCAGACCCGAAACGACGACACATCACTAGGCTGTCCCGTCCAACAAAGTGTGGGCGAGGTCTCTGGAGTAGAGACACGGGGCCAGAGGTTGAGTTGATGCGCGGCGTATCGGACTGCAAACGGCCACAGGAAATGGGGAGCAGCTGCATGGATCATGGAGGTACGAGCAACCTCCATGATCAGGCCAATGCGACGCTCAGCGATCCCATTTTGCCGAGGAGAGGCCGGAAGCGTGAACGACTGGGCGATGCCCTCATCCTGGCAGAACGTCTCAAGGACGCCAGAAGAGAACTCACCACCCCTGTCAGAGTGCAGACGCATGACTGGGAAGTCCTGTTGAAAGCACTCGTGTAGCTGGAGACGAGTAGCACGGATCCATGGGATCAAAACACCACTGACGTCCGCCTTGCGATGCAAGGGGAAGATTGTGGTGTAGCGTGTGTAGTCATCAACAACCAGCAGGAAGTAGCGCTCCTGGTCTGTCCTACCGACGGGGGCCGGGCCCCACACGTCTAGGTGGAGAGTGTGCAGAGGAACAGTGGTCGGAGGAAACTTGGAGGAGTGAGGAGCGGCGTGCCGCCGCCCCTCGACATAAGGAAGGTCCAGCGGCGCAAGTGAGCGCGGGAGGGGGGGCAGGGTCTCACGGAAGCCAGAGACCAGGAGCCGCGAGTGCATGCCGCGCAGACGTTGCAGGGAGGGGTGACCAAGACGGTGGTGCCAGCGCTGAGTCTCGTGCGTGAGTACTATGCACGAGCAAGACGCAGCTAACTGCCCTAACGCAGACACTCGACTCGACTAAGCTACCTGACCTGACGCAGCCACCTGTGCAGACGCAGTGGTCAGTGTGTACAGACTAGACCCAGGCGTCGAGTGAACGTAGCCAGGTGACGGCCAGTCTGGGAGCACGTACAGATCGCCACACGCTGCCCTCCAGAAATAAATGTATCAACCCAGACATCCTGAATGGCAGCGTTGGTCACCAAGTTCGTCAAGAACGTGGGGAGGTGGAGACCTGACAAAGAGCCGGAGGGGACTGCTGGACAAGGGAGGACCGTGGAGGCTCTCACAACCACTGGGTTCTCGGAGGGGTCAGCCACCGAGACTGGGATAGGTGCTGTGAGTGGTGTGACTGTGGTGCAATCACGGAAGAAGCAACGTGACGCGCTTGAGTCAAGCGTGAAAGTGTGCAAGAGCTCAGCGGAGGCAGGACCTGTGGTAGTAGATGCACTAGCACCTAGAGCGTCGGTAGACTCACGGGCACCTAGAGCAGCAGCAGACTCACCAGCACCTGGAGCGGCAGCAGACTCATTAGCACCTGGAGTGGCAGCAGACTCACTAACACCTGGAGTGGCAGCAGACTCACTATCATGAAGAGCAGTAGTCCTAACAGGATGATAGACTCCACCACCAGGACGACCTCGCTCAATAACCCACTCACAAAGCTGCCGGGGGGTGGGGTTGTCCGGGAGAAGCAGTGCCCGCTGCTGTCCACCCCTGGCCGCATCAACTACCGCGAAAGTGGCCATGACAGACAGTGACGGTCAGGAGTAGGTCCAGCACCTCCAGCTCCTACAGTGCTAGCAGCACCTCCTGCACTCCCAGCAACACCTCCTCCACTCCCAGTAGCACGAGTAGCAGCAGCAGCAGTAGTAACAACAGCAGGGCGGTTTGGTGGGGCTGGGAGGCCGCACCTCCACCACTCCCAGCAATACTCCCTCCACCAGCAACAGTAGACTGAGCAGCAATAGTAGTAGGGTGGCTCGGGCAGCAGTAGCAGACCGAGCAGCAGTAGCAGCAGTAGACCGAGTAGCAGGGCGGCTCGGGTTGGCGTGGGTGGCGCGGTCCGGGCTGGGCGGTGCGGCTCGGGTTTGGCTGCGCGGCTCGGCAGAGCGGCGCGCGGGCTGCAGAGGCAGGACGCACGGGCTCCAGGGGCGGTGTGCGGGCTGCAGGGGCGATGCGCGGGCTGCAGGGGCGCCGCACGGGCTGCAAGGGCAGCTCGTACGGGCTGCAGTGGCGACGCGCGGCTCAGCAGGTCCGCGCGCAAGCTGTAGGGGCGGCGCGAGCGGGCCGCAAAGGCGGCGCGCGGGCTCCAAGGGCGACGCGCGGGCTGCAGGGGCCGCGCAGACGGGCTGCAGAGGCGGCGCGCGGGCTCCAGGGGCGACGCGCGGGCTGCAAGGGCCGCACGGACAGGCTGCAGAGGCGGCGTGCGGGCTCTAGGGGCGACGCGCGGGCTGCAGGGGCTGCGCGGACGGGCTGCACAAGCGGCGAGCGGGCTCTAGGGGCGACGCACGGGCTGCAGGGGCCGCGCTGACGGGCTGCAGAGGCGGCGCGCGGGGTCCAGGGGCGACGTGCGGGCTGCAGGGGCCGCGAGGACGGGCTACAGAGGCGGCGCGCGGCTGCAGGGGCAGTGTGAACGGGCTGCAGGGGCAGCGTGAACGGGCTGAAGGGGCAGCGTGAACGGACTGCATGGGCAGCGTGAACGGGTTGCAGGGGCGACGTACGGGCTGCAGGAGCGATGTACGGGCTGCAGGGGCAGCGCGCGGGCCACAGGGGCAGGCGCGGCTGCAGGGGCAGCACGGTAGTAGGGGCGAGCACGGCTGCAGGGGCAGCACGGTCATAGGGGCGAGCACGGCTGCAGGGGCAGCGCGGTCGCAACGGCAGCACACGGGTTGCAAGGGTCGCGACAGTGAGAGCTAGGGGCGCCAGCGCGCTGGCTACTGTGTAGGGCGTAGCGATACCACTAGGCGGAACGGTGGGCCCATGTATGAACGGTTCCTACTCTGATAACATGTCAAGAATAGAACTAGGAGAGAGACTGGTGCTACCATGGTTCCGACTCAGAGAGGGGGCCCAGGGATAGCACAAGTAGTTCCGGGTAGAAACATTTTTTGCTCTTTGTCCTGGTTGGCCCTTTTGTTGTCAGGCCGTACAACTATCCAATGGTTGCTCGCGAGAGGAGGTTCAACAGTCTACAAAGGAAAAAGCAACCTTTGCCTTGAAGGTGCGCGGAGGGAGGGAAGAACATGTTCCGCTCCATCCCTGGGGCTCCAGGTAGCGTGGAAGCATTCAGTCGCATAGCTGGTGCTGTGCTGTGCTGTCCACCCTCTATTTGTCAGTGTGCAACACAACAAGGCCCTAGTCGTGTTAACCTTGTTGGCCCTAGTCATCATTGTCTAGTCTGCAGTGGGGTACTCTATAGTGAGTACAATCCAAATTAGGGTTTGCTATATGTATTGCCCTGCTTACTAGTGAACCCATCCTTTTCTCATTTCTGATTCTCACTGATGCTATCAGAGCAGGTCGACCCTCCTGGGTCGATCCTGTGGGTGGGCCCCACCCGATGCTTCCGCTGCTCTACTGATGTCGCGCGCCCCGAGCGCGTGACCCTTTCTTCCTGCCGTGTGCTCGGAGCGTGCGGCGTTCTTCATCCCGCCGTGCGCTTGGGGCGTGCGGCGGTTTTCTGCCCGCCGTGCGCCCCAAGGCGCGTGGCGGTTTCCTGCCCGTCGTGGCGCCCCCGGGGACCTGTGCGCTGCCCCCCGTTGTCCTCCTCCCATCGCCTCGTCATGGCGCCCAGGGGGCCCGCGCGCCGGCCCCTCCCGTCGCCTCGTCGCGGCACCTTGGGGGCCCGCGCGTTCCCCCCCTCCCGTCGCCTCGTCGCAGCACCCTGGGGGCCCGCGCATCGCCCCCTCCAGTCGCCTTGTCGCGGCACCTTGGGGGCCCGCGCGCCGCCCCCTCCCGTCGCCTCGTCGCGGCGCCTTGGGGGCCCGCGCGCGGCCCCTTCCGTCGCCCGTCGAGCCGCCCTTGGGGGCCCGTGCGCGGCCCCCCTCCCGTCACCCGCCGTGGCGCCCTCGGGGGGCCCGCGCCCTTCTCCTTCATGGCGCCCAGGAGACCCCCCCGCCGCCTCCCTTTCCCTCCGTGAACCGCCCCTGCTGCTTCCCGCGCTCCTGCCTGCGTTAGGGTTTGGGGGTGGCGGGCATGGGGGTGACCGGTGTGGGTACCTGCAGCTCCTCCTCCTCCTCCGTCTCCCACTGCTGCAGCTGTCGCCGAGGGGGGTGGGTGTGTGGGAGCCGGGGGTTTAAGGTTTAAGGGGGGTGACATGGGAGTGGAGCTAGGGGTGCAGCAGGGGTGTGTGTCAGAATGTCATCATTGTCTAGTCTGCAGTGGGGTACTCTATAGTGAGTACAACCCAAATTAGGGTTTGCTATATGTACTGCCCTGCTTACTAGTGAACACATCCTTTTCTCAATTCTGTTTCTCACTGACTAGTTCTGAAACATCTTTACAATCTAATTCACGTTTCAACATAGAGCAATCCCTTTCTAAAGTTTCCTCACCGGAGTTGTTACCTTCCCGTTTCATTTAGAAGGAACTTAGAATGGTAGATTACAGCGAGCAGCCACAAAGACACCTCGCACTGGCTCGAGAACGACGAGATGGCCATCGCGTAAAATGAAAGTTGCGATTTCTGGTCTCTGAAGTTTTTTATGCGTATGCCTTGCGTAAAAGTTGCGGAAATTTGCGGAAAACCACCGCACACAATTCGCAACATTTTGTACACCAGTGAGACACATTGCATTAATACAAAAAAGATATACCCGGCAGTCAGATTCCCGCAAACATACCAGAAACCCGTGGCGCACACCTACACCCCGAATCGCACATGCGACTCCAAAACCCGTTCACTCCAATGTTCGCGTTTTAGTGTTGGTGGTTCATTCATTACGGACTTGTATAACATCTCGTAAAGTTTACAACTGACGCCGATATATGTATATATATGTATATATATATAGTTGGTGAATTTTATTACACTACAGAATTTCATAAATTTTGAGTCTTGACTGACGCTGATATATTTCATCCAACTAGGTTGCAACACTAATAAACATACTCCAAACACAACTCCAGCACACCTTCATCAACAACATGAACCATCGGCGTACTCATCACACACCCTTCCGCAAACACAACACCTCATTACTTAGCCACACCACCATATCACGTACTAATCGTCGTCCTCACTTTTCCGCGCCTCCGTGTCTGCCCCGTCCCTCCCACGCACACCCGGGCGTGCACGCTTCACTGGCATCCTGCACAAGCGGGAAATCACTACCTGGTTTGATGCGCCGACCTCAGCTGGCACCGCGGCCGGGGAAATACCGAGCTCATCGGCATGCTCCACGTACGCATTTGTGACGTTGCGAATTACGCGCCTCCTGCTGCGCTCGTCCCGCAGTATTGGGCCATCAGGCAGGCTTGCCGACATGCTCGAGTGGCTGGGAGAAGCGTGGACCCGGGTGCGAGCAGCTACCATGCAAATGAGTTGGTGGCACACTGCGTGCGTGCCGTCGAGCTGGCCGCCATTGATGGCGTACCTGAACGACACATGTGCAACCGGCATGTTTGAGCTTCTTATTGCGATATGTGTCGATCTGCAGTTGCTCATTGAGAAGTTCAAAGTGAGGCCTTCATGCTTTATGACGGATGTGGAGTTTGCCAACTGCGGCGCGGGCCTCTGCGTGGAGTGGGGGTTCAGCGCCACATCACCTGCCAGCGCATTGTCGCGCTCGTCGGTATAACCAACCTCGGTGATGGCCGCCAAATATTCGAATTGGAACCGCTGGGATGTGATCGCGCGCCTCATCAGCATGACGCGGTAATGCGCCTTCAAAGCGTCCCCCACCCTCTGCAGGTGCGGCAGGCCCGTCTCAGGTACCGAGCCACGTATGTTGGCAATTCGGGTGTTTGTGAGGTGCTGCACAGTGAAGCCGTGCTCCTCGATGGGCCGCGCAACTGCGCCGGTGATGCGATGCGCCTCGTGGATAGTGAGGATGAGGGTGTTGCGATCACGGCTGAAATGCACTCCATTAACCGTCTCCACAAAATCGGTGAACACATGCGTCCCAAATAGCAAACATCGCGTGCACGTTATCCCGAGAGATACTTGTGGCAAAGACAAATGTGCAATACGCATCAACCGGACTACATGCAGCAACGACCACGTCACAACAATACTCATGACGCAATGCATGCCGACACACCTCCGGCGTCAATCTTCGTATACCGAACGACCACCTTGCGTGCAGCCGCCTTTGCTCTCCTTGGCTTGGGACTCTCGTACGGCTCTAGCACCACCAGAAACACCGCCACACAAGTCTCCATCGTGGTGTAGAGGATGCCGACGCTGATGATACGCTCCACCACATCGCTCTTATCTCAGATGTAGGTCTTCGGTAGATGGCTTGGAATAAAAATAATCTCAAGGAAACAGAACACGTCGTCAGGGTGCGCACTTGCTAGCAGTCCCTTCAGGTCACCCATTGTAAGACGCTGTCAAACCGTACTGCTGGTATGCGCTGACTCAAGCCTTTACTCCTCCTATATATGTTTCATGTGACCGTTTCGTACCCCCTGCTTTCCCTAACATGAACACCAGGGACAGCAGTTGACATGCGCCACACAACCAACCAACCACGATCCCTCCGCCGCTATGAGATAACAAATACCTGTGACACACCAAGTAAGGTTCACATAGTCCATCTCGACCCTCCCCCGCCACGTACGCATCACCCATATCCGAACAGCAACCACCCGCAACCGGCTCGTTCACACCACCACACATTGTAATGCGTAAACACCAACCGCACATACAACACCTCTATCCGTACACGTTATTGGCACATTATGCCCATAACAAAAACAAATTCATTACATAGTCAAGTTCCATTCCGTACAAACTAACACACCATGCTCGACCCATTTATGCACAAACAATCAAAATGTCTGCGGGAAAGCGGTGACATATCGCGTGTAGTAATTACCATGACGAATCGTACACTTTCAACGACATTTCCGAACACCAGAACCCAATTAACTTCCAGAGTATCTCATCAACAGTCGTATATTTCAACTGCTTAAAGCTAGGGGATGCACACCAATATTGTATCATCCCTCCATCCCCTCCCTTCATCCTCTCCACGTCACTTACACAATAGAAACCTGTTCACTAGCTGCACCTTCTTATTGCTGTAGGAGGGGCACACGTGGACAACTCTCTACAGGCTTTTCAGCTCCACCACCGAGTATCTCACCTTTTCCACCTTCTTGTACAGCTGCGCGCAGAAAGTAAGTGGGCACATTCCCGCCTTCTCATAGTACCGCACATATGTGTACCCCTTGTCATAATATTATGCTTGTCTAGTCTATAGAGGGGTACTCGATAGCGAGTATAACCCTTTTGGGCTTGCTATTTGTATCCCTCTCCTTTCTAGTTCAAACCCTCTTGTTCCTTTTCTCTTTCCTGTGCCCTAAACCCTAGCTATGGCTACTAAGTTCTAGCTAGGATTCTGACATGCTATCAGAGCGAGATCGCTCCTTGCCTGTGGGCCCACCTGCTTCCCCTGCTGTCCGGTGTGTCGCGCGCCCCGTGGCACGCGACGTTTTTTCTTCCCGCCACGCGCTCGGGGCACATGGCGGTTTTCTGCCCGCCGCGCGTTCGCGGCGCGCGGCGGTTTTCTGCCCGCCGTGCGCCTCGAGGCGCGCGGCGGTTTACTGCCTCGCGCATCACCCCGGGGACCCACGTGTCCCCCCGTCGACCGTCTCGCCGCCCCCGGGGACCCGCGCGTCCCTCCCCGTCGACGGTCGCACCGTCCCCGACCCGCGCGTCCCTCCTCGTCGACCGTCGCGTTACCCCAGGGACCCTCGCGTCCCTCCTCGTCGACCGTCGCGCTGCCCCCGGGGACCCGCGCGTCCCCCCCGTCGACCTTCACGTCGCCCCTGCGGCGCCCTGAGGGACCCACGCACGCCCTTCTTGAGTTCGGTTAACCGCACACCCGAGTTCGCTTCCCGCACGCCTGCGCTCGCTTCGCACACACCTGAGGTCGCTTACTGCACACCCAGGGCATTGGGGTGGCGGTTATGGGGGTGACGGGAGTGCGTGACCACCATTCTTTCCTACTCCTTTCTCTCCCACTGCTGCAGCTGCCGCTAAGGGGGGGTGGATGTGTGGGAGCCGAGGGAGTGGCGCTAGGGGGGTGACGTGGGAGTGGAGCTAGGGGTGCAGCAAGGGGTGTGTGAAGAGGGGGGTGGGACAGTCGGGGGAGGTTGAGTGGAGCCAACCGTCTTGTCGTCCGCAGCACCTATAGTCCGGGGCTCTGCCGCTGGTAGCCGAGAGAGCCTGCTGCATCAGTCGCCCGTGGGTCCGTTGCTCCTGCCGCTCAGAGTTAGCCGCAGAGCCAGTTACTCCTGTAGTCCGGGGTCCTTTGCTCCAGTAGCCACTGTGCGCACCGCTCCCGTTGCCCGTGTGTCTGCAGCTTCAGCCGTCGCCTCCTATCTCCTCTCCTTTCACAGTCCTGCCTCCTCCTCCTCACTTGCCCTTTGTGAATGCCTCTAACTTTGCTTGTACTTGTGAAGCTGCTCTATGACTGCTTGCTGTGCTGATTATACCCCACTTTGACTATGGGGGTGTGTCAGAATATTATGCTTGTCTAGTCTGTTGTGGGGTACTCGATAGCGAGTATAACCCTTTTGGCCTTGCTATTTGTATCCCTCTCCTTTCTAGTTCAAACCCTCTTCTTCCTTTTCTTTTTTGTGTACCCTAAACCCTAGTTATGGCTACTAAGTTCTAGCTAGGATTCTGACACCCCTTCCAATCCCCATCACTGTAAATCGCCCTGAATATGCACAAACATCTTGCATACCAATCCCCACCCTTGTCGTTGAGCATCGCCACATCCGATTACCACCGCTCACGTAGTGACGCCTTCACAGATTTCCCTTTGGCCACCAGCTCTCCGCCTCTAGTCCGCGGAATGGACACTGCAGTGTGGACCTGTCACACCATCCCAACCAATCCATACCCAAATACACAATATGAGTACACCGTACGGAGTCATGTCATGCAATGCTAGTACAGTCAGTTGCACATTGTTCACAATTCACCTGCACGTTGTGAGTCGCCAACCCAACGCAATGAAATCCTTGACAATCCCCTTCATCTTGTCCCCCAGAATTGCAGTGTACTCATCGAATACCGGATCTGTCGGTCCGCCAATCTGCATTGTCTGATACTTCTTTGTGAGCACCGGTTTCCTACAATTTATATCCTGCACATAATATGCACATTACCACAATGAATCACACTCTGTATGATGCACGATTCTAGCACAGTATATCACTCTGGCGTTTGGCCCACCGAGTAGCGCTACCCCACCACTCGCGCCACTGTGATCGCGTTGCCGTGCCCTGCCCTGCCCTCCCCTGCGCCGCCCGCTGCAGCGCGCCCTGCTTTGCCTGCGCGCCACCCGCTGCAGCGCGCCCTGCTGAGTCGCGCGCCGCCTGCTGCAGCGCGCCCTGCCCTGCCCGCACGTCGCGTCGTCATATCGCCCTACCCGCGCGTCGCGCCGCGCGCCCTGCTCTACCCGCGCGCCATGCCGCCGAATGCCCTGCCCTGCCTGTGCGCCGCGCTGCCACGCGCCCTGCCCTGCCCGCACCCCGCGCCGCCGTGCACCCTGCCCTGCCCGTGCGCCGCGCCGCCGCACGCCCTGCCCTTCCAGCGCGCCGCGCTGCCGCATGCCCCTGCCCTGCCCGCGCGCCGTGCTAGGCGCCATGCCCTACCCGCGCGCCGCGCCGCCGCGCACCCTGCCTTGCTCGTGCGCCCTGCGTGAGCGCCGCGCCCTGCCCTACCGCGCGCCCTGCCCTACCGTGCGCGCCTTGCCCTACCGCGCGCCGCTCACTCCTACTCGACTGCTAGCGCGCCTGACTGCTCTGCCCGCTATGGCCAATCTCAACGTTCTCACCTTCGATTCGGAGGGCCGCCCGATAGAGTTCAATGCGTGGCTAGACAATTTACAGCTGTTCCTACTAACACACTCTAAGGACAGTACTTCGCTGTTTGACCTCACTTCTGGCGCCTCGCCCGCCTCTGACGCCACAGCTGACAGTGCGACTCGCTCATAGTGGCTTGCCTGTGACCCTGCTGCTCGCCTAGCCGTTAGCCAAACGCGCCCACTTTGGCCAGCATAAGACAGCTAGAGCACTGTACGACGCTATAGTCGCTCGTTACTCCTCCCCGGCCACTACTGCTCTAGGCCGCCTTCTCCTGCCCTACCTATTCCTAGAGCTGTCCACCTTTGCCACTATAGCCGACCTAGTCACTCACCTCCGCACTAGTGACACTCGCTACCGTGCTGCGCTCCCCGCCGGGTTAGGTCTGGGCAAGTACAGTTCATCAGGTACATGAGACAACCCACCAGCTCAGGATATTGACCACTAGACTCAAATGGCTCATGCGAAGGTGGAGCCGTTAGCCCATGATCCATAGCAAGAGGGGGGGGCTGTACCAGGTCGTCAACATAGACCAGAAAAGAGAACGGGGTCGAGCCACGGTGGACGAACAGCGATGGGTCAAAAGACGACGGAAAGAAGTGAAGCACTGCAAAAGTCGTACGTAGCATGTCATGCCATTCGCAAGGATCCTGGCGCAGGCCATAGACCAATCGACGTAGCTGCCACTGGGTCCTAGGAGGGAAAGAGCCAGTGAAGCTAGGCGGACGACGCAGCCAGATCTACTCGTGTAGGCTCCCCTGTAGTAACGCTGTGGAGAAGTCCAAGGCGTGCAACTCGTAGTCGCGCTGAGCTGCTATATGCAGCAACACCGAAAGAGTGGTCATCTTTCGGGTGGGAGAGAAGGCTTGGAAGAAGTCTACCCCCTCGCGTTTACTAACGCTTCTCGCCGCATAGCGTGCCTTGAACACCTTGTAGAGCCACATGCCACTACCGACGTTCGCCCTAGGTGGTGGGATAGCATCGACGTAGGTGCCTGTGGACCTATTAGATGTCATCTCTGCCTCCTCCGCTGCCATCCAATTTGAAGCCCAGGGTCCGGAGACCGCCTCGACGTGAGTGCGAGGTATCGGGATGTCAAGGGCGTCTCGATCCCCCTCAGGGGCAAGCAGCATGGCGCAGAGATGAGGAACAACGGCTGCAAGGAAACCAAGCTCGAACTGCATGTCCTCGAGGACCTCCAAGGGAAAGATAGGAGCACCCCTAGAGGATGGAGAACGAGCAAGGCCACACACCAGGTGAGAGGCGTAGTCAAGGCGGTGGGAAGAGGCAAAGCAAGCGACAGTGGTAAAAAGAGCCGAGACAGACGACGGGAGGGCACTTGAGTGAGTGACCAACATGGACAAAACATGGGAGACGACAAGACGGGAGGCATGGAGGTAGTTGGACAATGAGTTGTGAAACACAATGAGGGACGACGCGGAAGGAACGTGGTGGAAAGGTCCAAGGAGTGCAACTCGTAGTTGCGCTAGGCTGCAATATGCAGCAACACCCGAAGAGTAGTCATCTTCTGGATAGGAGCGAAGGTCTAGAAGAAGTCCACCCCCTCTCACTGACTGAAGCCTCTTGCCACATAGCGCGCCTTGAACACTGGTGGTGATCCAGGCGGCCACTTCACCTTGTAGAGTCATCGACCACTGACGACGTTCGTCCCAAGTGGTGGGACTGCGTCGAGGTAAGTATCTGTGGACCTGTAAGATGCCATCTCTACCTCCTCAGCTGCTATCCAGTACGAGGCCCAAGATCCCGAGACTGCCTCAGCGTGATTGCAAGGGATCGGGATGTCAAGAGCGTCTGGATCCCCCTCAAGGACAAGCAGCATGGTGTAGAGATGAGGAACAGCGGCCGCAAGGAAAACAAGCTCGAACTACCTGTCCTCTAGGACCTCCAGGGGAAAGACAGGAACACCCCCAGAGGATGGAGAACGAGCAGAGCCACTCACCAAGTGAGTGGCGTAGTGAAGGCGGTGGGAAGAGGAAAAGCCAGCAAGAGTGATAACAAGTGCTGAGACAGACGACAGGAGTGCAGTCGGGTGAGTGACCAACGCGGTCAAAACACAGGAGAGGTCAGGACGGGAGGCATGGAGGTAATCGGACAACGGGTCGTGAAGCACAGTGAGGGTCGAATCAGAAGGCTATGGAAGGACTGAAGGAGGTGGAACACGAGAGCGGAGAACAAGGTGAAATGGGCCGTCTGCACGGTAACGAGACTGACGGGGCTCTAAAGACACAGCATGATTGAGGGGAGAATGACGAGTCCACTGGGACGAGGAAAGGAACTGGACGGGGGGAACAAGAGGGGACGGTAGGAGACCATGAACCAAGCGTGCAGGTGCTGGGTCGGGCAGGTCGCGCAGTTGCAGTCACTGCTACTCCGCCTCCTCTGGCGCTATGACGGTACCTGCCCCTGCTGCTTCTCCGGTGGCTCCTCCTCTGCCCTCGTGCTGCGGTAGTGACTCCTCCTCTACTCTCTCCTGGTATGTCTGTAGCTGCACCTGCTGCTGCAAGCTGGAATCCTTCTCTACCCTCTCCTGGTGTGCCCGTGAATCCTCCTCTAGTCTCTTCTGTCGCGACTGCAACTACACCCGCCGCTGCACTCGTAACTCCTCCTCTACTCTCTCCTGGTGCGACTGCAAATGCACCTGCTGCTGCAGTCGTGACCTCTCCTCTGCTCTCTCCTGCTGCTGCTGTGGCTCCTCCTCTACTCTATCCTGCTGCTGCGTTTGAAACTCGTCCTGCTCCTGCTTCTGCTGCTGCTGCTGCTGGTTTGCCCTCTCAAACCGCTCACGCTCCTGCCTCTCCAACTGAAGGAGACACTGCGGGTCAAGAAACATACAGTGCGCGGTGTAGGCGCCACAGTGCCTGTGACTCCAGCTCCAGCACCCCCAGAACCAGCACCTCCACCACCGACACCCCCGGGGCCTCCAGTGCCTCCCGTAGGAACACCCCTATGCTCCACAGCAACCGTCCGCAGGGCCTCCAGCTGCCGTGTCCTCCACGGGAGTGACCTCCACGCCCACACCTCCTGCACCCCAAGAACCGACACCACCAGCTCTAGCAGCCCCAGCACCCTCACCCTCCGCAACTGCACCTCCTGCACCCCAAGACACGACAGGGACTGGACGCTGCAAGGGGAACAACTGCGGAGTGATGTGTGACACATCTGACGAGGCAGGAGGCGAAGGGGGGAGGGTGGGGGGGGGGGGGGGGGGGGGGGGGGCAACCAGTGCGAGTGGGGGGGGCTCAAGGGTGAGGAACAGCGGGGGGAAAAAGACCCCAATACCTTGGTGCTGGCGACTCCTGTAAGATATAGACTCGTCGAACGTGACGTCCTAGGAACGGAAGAACTCATAGGTGAGTGGGTCGTAGAACACCCAGCCAGCGGTGTCCAAAGGGAAGCCAAGAAAGACACAAGCATGGGTGCGCGGAGACAACTTGTTCACGCCAAGGGCGCGAACGTGAGCCAGAGAACCCCAGACGCAGAAGTGAGGTGCTACGCACGGAGAACCTGTCCAAAGGGAGACCAGCGTCACCCGTGGCCGTGCATCATTGGGCCACACGTTTAGCTAGTGCGTGGCGTAGCGGACTGCCTGAGGCCACAAGAATCGGGGGGCACTGGCATGGCACATGGAGGTCCGGGCAACCTCCATGACCAGGTGGATGCGTCACTCGGCTATCCCGTTCTGCTTCGACGAGGCTGGTAGCGTGTAAGACTGGATGATCCCCCGACCTTGACACCACCAGGATCCGAGTGCAGGCGAGTGGAAGAAAACTCACCACCATGATCCGAGTGCAGGCGGAGCCCACAAAGGGTCTGGGCGCCACCTCTCGCTAGTAGCCACGGCTCGAGGACGGTAAGCACGTCGGCCTTCCGTTGCAAGGGGAAAACCTTGGTGTAGCGGGAGTAGTCGTCCACCACGATCAGGAAGTACTGCTCCTAACGTGGGCCAAGGACCAGGAAGGGGCCCCGTACGTCCAAGTGCAGGGTATGGAAGGGAGCCATAGTCAGGGGGGACGAGGAGGAGTGACGGGCAGCGCGCTGCCGACCCTCGACACAAGGAGTGCACGGCGGTGCAGGTGAGCGAGGAAGCGGGGCAAGCGAGACCTGAGACCAGACGGTGACGTACCATCCTACTGAGATGTGGGAATGACGGTTGACCTAGACGGTGGTTCCAGAGTACCGACGGGTGGGTGAGTGACCGACAGTCGCATGACACAGCAGCTACCTGACCTCACCTGACCTGACCTGACCCAGTGTGGTGGGACCGTGTGTGTATTGAGTACAGACCAGAGCCCGCTCCCTGTGGAAAGTGGCCAGAGGCGCCCCAGTAGCACCGACCGTGCAGGAGGCAACAGGCTCGTCCAATGGGAAATGAGTGACTATGCCTAGGTCGTGGAGGTGACAGACACCCGCCAGGTTCCTGGAGAACCTGGGGGTGTAGTAACCTATGAGAAACCCAAAGGGAGCCACCGGACACGAGAGAGTGGTGGTGCAGTGGGCAACTACAGGTCCCACGGAGGGGTCAGCCAAGGCGACAGTGACTGGAGTGCGCAGTGGTGTGAGGTCAGTACAGTCGCGAAAGAAGCAGCTGGACGTGCGGAGATAACTCTATCAACAGGAGCTAGACTACGGACTAGGCACGAGGAAGGAGGGACCTCTGCATTTGTTCCTCAGTCGTTCTCTAGCACATGTGAGCTCACAGGGCAAAACTGCAAGAGTTTCACTAGCAAAAGTTGAAAACAATGATTCAGAATGACAGCATCAACATTGGCATGCAAGACCACATCAGACCTAGCAAAGCTACTGGTCGACTTCCAGCGCAGCACGGTCGACAGTGTGCCAACACGACTTGGTCGACTGCGCTCTAGCAGAGCAAAGTTGCGGCTTGCCAACATTGCAAGTCCACGGTGTGCCAACGCTGCAGCAAGTCGGCTGCACAGCGTTGCACCCGCAGGACAACGAAGCACCTGCTTCGCAGGTGCGCGCAACTGGTTGGTGCGTCATTCCTCGTCACGGGCACGGCGCAGACGCCTTGCAGACTCCTCGCCAGCGACTGCGCCTACCAGCCACGCCGACCTCGGGATTACCACTCTTGAGGTTGGCCTCGCAGAAACCACCTCGGCGACCTTCGCATGCTTCCGCAGAAGTCCGTCGCCTGGGTAACACGGTCGACTGAGGAACCAGATCGATGCCGTCAGGTCGGCGTCCTCCCTGGTCGGCATCCCCTCGTTGACCACTCCGGGACTAGGCCGCCGACTTCGTCAAGTCGTCGGCCATCCAAGATCGGCGCCTTGAAGTCGGCGCCCTGTCAGGTCGACCCCGCCAGGTCGACCACCCCACCCTCGGCACCCTCCGAAGTCGGCGCCCCCGCAATGGCCTCCGCGCAAGTCGACCAACCTTGTCGACCAGCTCGCCCACTGCTGAAGGTCAGCTGCACTCCACTGTACACCCGACTACAAGGTCGGCTCCGCCCAAGCAGTTACGGGGCCTAACACAACTCCCGTTGACAGGACGCTCGAGAGTCTAAGGTAAAGGAAAGTTGTGTAGTTTGTTAGGTCGCACCTGAGTCAGCGACAAAGGTTGGTGCTAGACTAGTGGTAGCTGCAGCTCCTACACAAAGACGCTCAAAGGCGGCTAGGCTGGAGACAACACATGCAGCAAGACCGGAAATACAGGTCTCTACTCGTGCAGCAGGGAAAGCTCCTAGACCAGGTAGGTGAGCCTCAACTGGTGCAACAGTGCACTGGCAAAGACGTGAGGTACAGTGCGGTGTAATAGCATGAGGACCAAAACGCTCACGGTGGAGGTCATTGAGGCGACGGTAGCAGTGGGATGTAGAGTGGTCAGGACTCTAGCAGGTAGTGCCAGCACTGGAGCCTGTTAGGGCCCGGTACCCGCAGGGGCCGACGTCTCGCCCTCTGCTAGCTGAGCCACTACTGGGGGCGCCACACTTTGGACCTACAGGTCCAAACTGCCGGGAGTGTTGCTGCCGGCCCTGCTACTGTAGAACCCAGTACACACCATTTGAGGAGCTAAAAATGGGTGGGTGCCTATAGGTGGGCCTAAGCTACTGCTGGTGCTGTTGGCGGCAGCCTAAGCCGCTGCCGGTTCTGCTGGGGGGCAGCCTAAGTTGCTACTCGTTCTGCTTGTGGCAGCCTATGTTGCTGTTGGTTTTAGAAGGGGCAGACTAAGTTGCTCCTGGTTTTACTGGGGGAAGACTAAGCTGCTACTGGTTCTGCTGGTGGCATGCTAATCTGCTGCTGGTTCTACTAGTGGTAGCCTATTCTGCTGCTAGGTTTACAGCGGCCAGCCTAAGCTGCTACTGGTTTTGCTGGTGCCAGTCTAAGCTGCTGCTGGTTCTGCTGGTGGCAACCTAAGCTGCTCCTGGTTTTGCTAGTGGTAGTGTATGTTGCTGCTGGTTTAACTAGGGGCAGCCTAAGCTGCTACTAGTTCTGTTTTGTGCAGTTCTATGATGTTCGTACGGCGTGGATCACTGCGGTTCTGCACGTTTCTGTGCGGTACTGCGCGGTTCAATGCGGTTCTGTGCGGTTCCGTACTGTTCTGTGCAGTACTGCGTGGTTTAGTGCGATTTCGCGCGGTTCTGTGCAGTTCTGTGCGGTACTACATGGTTTAGTGCGGTTTTGCGCGGTTCTGTGCGGTTGGGCGGCTGGTTGCGGCTGGGGCGGCTGGTGTTGGTTGGGGCGGTTGGTTTTGGCTGGTTTTGGGGCGACTGGCTGAGGTGGCTGGTTTGGCTGGGGCGGCTGGCTGAGGTGGCTGGTTTGGTTGGCTGTTTTGGCTGGGGCGGCTGACTGCAGGTGAGGCAACGCTAACAGGAAGGGTGGCGGCTAGGGTTAAGGGAACGCGAATGGGTGGGGCTGTGGCTGACGGCTGGGACGGCGGGCTTGGTTTAAGGCAGCGGAAATGGGTGGGGCGGCAGGGGGACTGTGGGATAACACGGCTTGGGTGTAAGGCGGGTTGCGCGTGGGTCGACGCACGGGCTGCTACGCGTAGGTCCGAGCGTGCAGCTGAGCGCGTTGTTGTGCAGGCCGTCACGCGCGGCTGCTCATGCGGCTGCGTGCGGCTGTGTCGCGAGAAAAGGTGAATGGAAAGCAAGTGTAGATACTGTATATTTGTATAGTCCATTGAAGAAGTGAGTTCCGAGGAAGGGGGATGGGCAGGTGCAGGATAAGGTAAAACGTCGGCGGAAGGCAGCATGAGGGGAAAAGGGGGTGAGATAGCTGGAAGGCAAAATTTGTTTTGTATGCGAATGCATGTTTTGTTTCCTTGCAGGTTGTATGTCTAAGCCAGCTGGGGTTACAACCACAAGCTAGAGGATCGGCAGGTGGATGGCTAAGTGCCAGTGGCAAGTGGCGAGGGAGGATGGCTCTTCGTCTCGATGAGGAGGCCACCACCTTGAAGGGAGCCTTGAGAAGTAGCAATAGGGGGAGGAGTGTAGGCAGGATATAGGGGGTACGGGCAATTGACATTGCATTGTTTGTATATTCTGTGCTAATCTCATGAAATTGCAACAATCTGTGTGCGAGTGAGATCTCAGGCCAATACGAGCAATTAAGTAAGGGTTTTGTGACGTGAAGAGATGTGATTAAGCTAGGAGTGCTTATCACATACAAACAATCTGTGGAGCGTTAGTATGCGGACCAGAGCTGGCACGGAGTAAGAGCTAGAACGGAAGGGTAAAGTTGGAAGTGACTTCTCGAGAGAAGGAAACACAGACATGCACCGGGGAAAGAATACGCGCGAGGACGTGAAACATGGGCCGGGGCAAGAGCGGCCGGGGCCACCGGCGGAGGGGTCAGCGCCGACTGGGGCAGAGAATAAAAATTAGCGATCGGAAGAGCAACCGATGCGAAGCGCAAGAGAGGAAGCAGAGCACGGCTCTTATCGGCGGAGCGCTTCATGGCAGGAAGAGTCGTTGGTACAACGCTGGAAGTATACTCTGCTGCCTAAAATTAAAGTATCGGAACGCTGGAAGTTCGTATGCTTTTGATATTGGGTTGTGGTGATTATGGGAAGTTTTGGGGTTGACACCATAAGGGGTATAGACTTTTGGGGGTTGGAAAATTCGTCAACATCACTGTAGATGCTGCCAAGTGGTTGGGAGGAGCCAAACCAGGTTGGCAAGTGTGGCCAAGTTGGGTAAGGTGGATGGCATGGGTCGAGAAAGTGACAAAAGTAAAAGTGGGAGGGGATATGATGTGCTTATGGGGTTTCCCTGGTTGGGGACTCCTTGGAGACCTCCGCTCTCGTCCTCCTCTTCCTTCTACCTGGTTTCTAGCTACTCTAATTCTCTTCTGTGAACTTGTGAGACAGTTGTGAGTGAGTTAAGTTTCTACGGCAGCATACCCCCTAGTGCGCCGAAATCTATAACTCAATGTTTACTTCAGCTTTCTGTACGATTCAAATTGGGAATTGTAGCCACGAGAGCTACAGCATATCCGAAATTGGTGAAGTTTCAACTCTGCAATTTTCGTCGACGACGTTTCTTGTGAGCGCGACTTTTCTGTTCAGAAATTGAGTCCAACAATGTTGTCACATTTCGGCATCTAAGCTTCCTAGACTCCGTCCAAAGTCTCTAACAAGTGGTATCAGAGCAGATTAAGGACTTTGTGGAGAGTCTACTGAAGTGTGAGCCGCCAACATCCACGATCAAAGCATTGAATTGCTCCAATTACGAGGAATGGAGCGGGCGGATGAGGAGCGTTTTCAAGCGCTACAAGCTGCTCAAACTTGCGATGGGAGAAGAAAAAATGCCCGAGGAAGGAGATGCTCGGGAGCGGTGGATCGATCGGAGCACGGTGTTGTTCGAACTCATCTTGCAATCGGTCAACAACGACATGTTCCTGCACATCAAGGACCTGGTTGAGTTGGACGACTCGGGGCTGAAGGCGTGGAAGCTACTGCGCGACGTGATTCAGCCCAACATGCTGCCGATGGTGATTGTGTTGGAGAAGGACTTGGGTGCCCTCTCCATGCGACTGGGTGATGATGTGAAGCCAGTCCTTGACAAGATCAAGGACACCTATGCGAGGATGGCAGCGGCGGGCAGCAAGGTGTCGCAGATGCAGCAGTGCACCAAGATCATCTCGGTGCTTGACAACACATGGGACAACCTCATCCCCACCCTCAACGCTCAGCAGGACCAGTGGACACCTGAGTGGCTACGGCAGCAGATTCTGCAAGAGGATTTCCGCAGGCGCCACACGGGAGTTGGTGCTGCCAACAAAACTGCTGAGGGGTATGGAGCTGCAGGAGGCAGTAGAGGAAGAGGGGGGTGGGAGAGGCCGAGGCCGCGGGAGAGGCTTTGGCAGAGGGAGAGGCCGAGCTGACTACAATTAGGGGCATGGAAGCTCTGGTGGCAGGGGGAGCACTCGAATGGAGGGTGCCTGCTGGTATTGCAAGAAGGCTGGACATTTATGGTTTAAATGTTTCAGCCGCCTTGAGGGATGGGCGCCTCTAGGCATGAAGCCGCCAAGTGGTGAACGTGCACGAGGTGGTGCTGTGCAACGTTCAGGTGCACAAGGTGATGGTGCACAAGGTAAAGCTGACCGTGCGATGTTCCTCATGGTTGAGGATGTGAAAGGGAATGGGGATGATGTAGGTTCAGTTGGGAAGGTTTTGATGCACCCCCTCACTCACTGGGTGATCGATTCAGGTTGCACAAGCTACATGACCCCACAGGCAGATTTGCTTGATGAGGTATAACCCCCTGGGAAGATCAAGTTAGTGGCTGCCGCTTCAAGTGCTTTGCTCCCTATGATTGGTGTGGGGAATGCCAAGGTGATGGGAGCCAAAGGGGAGCTTGTGGGGCTGGGGAATGTGCTGTTGGTTGAAGGTTTGTCCGCTAACCTTCTTTTTGTGACCGCTAACCAGCTGCCGTACAAAGCTTGAGAAGCTATTGTTGTGGGATCTGGAGGAGAAGACCAGGTGCATCAAGGATCTGTGGCAGCTGCCTATCATCCCTTGGAATGGGAAACCACCAGCAACGGCAATGGCAACGGCAGCGGCAGCGGCTAAAGCAGCTACGGGAGGAGAGGAGACTGCACCAACCGCTGGGGCCCTGGATGCAGTCAATAAGGTGCAGAAGTCACATGGTGAGGTGCTTGCTAGTGTGGATGCAACTGCTGCATGGGCAAAGGCTTCATCCGGGAGTGGTAAGGCCGATTTGGAGATGTGGTACGAGAGGCTGTGTCATGTAAACTTTCCTATGCTGCAGAAGTTGGTCAAGGATGGGAGCTTGAAGGGGTTGGAGGTGAAGGGGGTAGCGAAGGAGATTGGGAGCTGCCCTACATGCCTTGAGACCAAATTCACAAAGTTTCCCTTCAGCAGCAGCACAGGACCAGCCAATGCTCCACTCGCACTTGTGCACATGGACATGGTGGACCCCACGAGGGCCCCTTCTCTCTCGGGCAGCCACTACTTCTTGACCATTGTGGATGACCACACGCGTGCGGTGTGGGTATACCCTCTGAAGACTAAGGGGGAGGTGGCAGCGGCTGTTCATAAGGAGTGGATGTTGAGAGCACAAAGGGTGAGTGGACACAAGGTGAAAATAATTCGCACTGACAACGGGGGAGAATTTATTGGCGCTGATTTTGAGGCGGTGCTGAAGATGGGGATCGAGCATCAGCTCACGGTGCCCAACAACCCTCAGCAGAACGGCGTGGCTGAGCGGTTCAACGGGACCCTGCAGGAAGGTGCTCGCACACTTCTTGGGTGTGCAGGGCTGCCGGATCCGTTTTGGGTGACTGCACTACGGCAGGTCGCTCTTGTGAAGAAACGGGTGTTGGCGACTGTGGGGGACAAGCATTGGGTCCCCTACACCAAGTGGTATGGGAGTGCGCCAGCAGTCAGCATGCTGAGAGCCTTTGGGTGCATGGTGGTGTTTCATGTGCCGAAGGAGAAGAGGGGAAAATTGGCTTTTGGTAGATGGGGTGTGCACTTGGGGCTTTCTAAGTATCACAAGGGCTGGTTGATATGGGACTTGACCAGCCAGCAGCTGACTGTGTCGAGGGATGTGAAGTTCCTCGAGTCCTTATACTAGAAGGTGTGGAAGCAGCAGCAGCAGAAGCTTCCTACTACACCGCTGATCATTGAGGCTGATGAGGTGCAGCGGCCTTCGAGGCAAGTGCCGGTCATTGTCTTGGAGGATGAGATCTCTGGGGTGACTGAGGATGGGGGAGAACCTGAGGTGGAGGAGCAGCAGCAGCAGCAGCAGTAGCAGTAGCAGCAGCAGCAGCAGCAGCAGCAGCAGCAGCAGCAGCAGCAGCAGCAGCAGCAGCTGCAGCAAGGTGCTCCACAAGGTGCCTCACGTCAGACTGACCGTCCTAGGAGGGATGTGCGCCCTCCTTACCGGCTGACCTATCCGAGCTTTGGCAAGCCAAAGGTGGTAAGGGCTGGGAGTGTGACTGAGCACTGTGATGAGGAAGAGATAGCACACTGCTACTGGGCAGCCGTCCCTGAGCCCAAGACGCTAGCTGAGGCACTGAGTGGGCCCGATGCTGAAAAGTGGAAGCAGAGTGTGAAGGAGGAGTATGACTCTTCGATGGAAAATGAGACGTGGGAGCTGCGCGAGCTGCCTCTTGGTAAGAATGCCATTTCTTCCAAGTTGATCTTCACGCTTAAGTATGGACCTGATGGGGCACTTGCGGAGATTAACTCTACAACGGTAGTGAGCTAGACTACAGGGGTTGGCACGAACTACTAGAGGTGATCGTAGCTTTGCTTGGTTCCTTAGTGTTTGCACATTCACGGAAGAATTTGGCAAGAGTTTTCACTAGCAAAGTTGGAATTTCATAATAATTCAACAAGAGATAGCAACAATGACTATATCAGGCACCTAGCAACCCTGCTGCTAGCCTGGTCGACCGCCAGCACAGCTCGGTCGACCGCCTGTCGGCGTTGCGTAGAGGAGCCGCGCCAGTACTGCAGAAAGGCGACCTGCCAACGTAGCAGGTCGATGGCGTGCCAACGCTGCAGCAGAGGGGCTGTCCAACATTGCCCCGTAGGACGCAGCAGTGTGCACGCTCGCAGGTGTGCGTATACGATTGGCCCGACTTGCCTCGCTGGGCATCCGTCGGCTGTTGTCTGCGCTTGACGAGCCACATCAGCTTCGGGATACCATCCCGAAGTTGCCTGCGCCATCGCGATCTCAACGACGTTCGCGTGCCTCCGCAGAACTCGTCAAGCAGGTTACCCGGTCGACTTGGTCGACCCCTGGTGCTCTGGTCGACTCCCAGGTGCCTCCCGTCGACCACTGGGTCCATCTGGTCGACCACCGGGCGCTCCTGGTCGACCACACCTCCCGTCAAGCTACCCCTTGGTCGACGGACCCCTTCCGTCGACCAGAACTGCTCCGTCGACCTCCCGGTCGAACTGCAGTTCGACGGGATGCTCCTTTGACCTCCCGGTCGAGCTGCAGTTCGTCGGGATGCTCCATAGACCTCCCCGGTCGAGCTGCAGCTCGACGGGATGCTCCATAGACTTCCCCGTCAAACTGTAGGTCAACGGACTGCTTCGTCGACCTCCCGGACGGCTCACCCGTCGCCAAGGCCAGTCAGTTGCAGCTGTCGAGCATCCTGGTCGACAGCAACACCACAGCGGTCCGCTGCAGCTCGTCGTAACCTGTCGAGCAGCTATCCGACTGTGAGCGGCCGGCTGCTACTCCCGTACATCCGACCAAGTTGTCCGCGTTGCCCAAGCGAGGGCGGGGCCAACACTCCATTCCCGTTAACACTCCCCTGCCGCGCTCACGCTTGGGCCTCCAGCCCTCACAGCAGTACTCCATGGAGAGAACTCGTCCTCGGCGTGCACCCCACACACAGCACGCCGTCACCGCACCAGCCGTGCAAAAGGGCACGGCACCTACTGCTGCACCTCGACGTCATCGTCGCCGACGTCGACCAGACGAACTTGGCCGATGGCGACAGAGCACCGGTTGAAAGCCAGAAAATGCAGCGCCTTTGTCAGGAAGTCCGCCGGCTGCTCGGTGGTCGGGATGTAGTTCAGCACAAATTTCCGGCTCCTCACCATGTGCTGCAGCCAAGCATAGCGTCGCTCCATGTGCTTGAGGTTGCCCGTCAGCCCCAAGCCCTCAGGAACCGTGATTGCCGACTTGTTGTCGACGCGGAGGATGGTCGGCTTCCCAGCGTCGAGCAGCTTGAATTCCGCAAGGAGGAAGCGAAGTCGACGCCCCTCCTTGCCGGCATCCGTGGCCGCCACGTACTCCGACTCGGTTGATGATAATGTCACGCACTTGATGCGCGAGCTCAACTAGGAGACGGCGGCCCCTCCGTAGACGAACACGTAGCCTCCCGTGCTCGTCCGGTTCTGCTTGTCGCCCGCGTCGTCGGCAACGATGTAGTCGATCAGCTCCAACGATTTTGGTCCACCGCCAAACTCCCGGGCGGTGTCGCGGGTGTCGGCGAGGAAGGCGAGGCAACGGTCGACCTCACGCCAATGCTGGTCGCTCCTCACCGTGAGGCCGCTCCCCAGCTTGCTGCAGGCGAACGCAATGTCCGGCCTCGTTGTCGTCGCCGCGAACTGCAGCGAGCCGACCTTCTGCCGGTACTCCTCCTCTTCGCGCTCCTGAGCCTCCTCGTCGTCGAACGTCAGCTGAGCGTAGGCGTCGACCGAGACTGGCGTCTTCGGGACTCGACCGCCATGTTCCTCGTTGATAAAGCGCCTGCGAAGCTTGTCAGCGTAGCCCTGCTCGTGCAGCCACAACTTCCTGGCCGGCCTGTCGCGCACGATCTCCAGCCCAAGGTACTTCACCACCGGCGAGATCTCACGTAGCTCGAAGGCGGCCTCCAGCAGCTCCTTCAGCTCCTTCCGCATCGTGGTGCTGCTGCTGGCGGCGAGCAGGTCGTCAACGTAGATCAGCACCCAGCAGGTCACTCCCTCATCGCTAGCCTTGAAGTAGAGCGCCTCGTCGACCTGGCTCTTCTTCCAGCCAGCGCCCAGCAGCACACTGTCGAGAGCCCTGTACCACATCAGCGGCGACTGCTTCAGCCCATAGAGGCTCTTCAGCAGCTTACACACCCGGCCAGTCCCGTCGTTGAAGTATTCTGGCTGGTACATGTAGAGCACCCTGTCGAGCTTGCTCTGCAGGAAAGCGTTCTTCATGTCGAGCTGCATCAGGTTGAGATCGAGGACGGCAACAATGCTGAGGAAGATCCTCAGTGTGACGTAGCTGCTCACCGGTGAGTACGTCTCGTCGTAGTCGGCGCCGTACACCTGCGTGAATCCCTTCACGACTAGCCTCGCCTTCTCGCGCCCGACGGTGTCGTTGATGCGGTACTTGGTCGTTAGCACCCACCGGTTCTTCATGATGTTCACCACGCGTGGGCGTTCGACCAGCTCCCAAGTCCCCATAGCGATGAGGCTACGGATTTCTTCTTCCATGGCGGCCTTCACCGCCTTGCCCTTCCAGCTCGACAGCGCCTCCTTTACCGTCATCGTGGCGATGTCCCAGCGGTGTTTGGGGTCGGCATGCACGTCGGGGTCGAGCTCCGAAAGGTCTACATCCTCCTCGGCATCGTCGTACAGAAGGTCGTCGTAGACCTCGTCGTACACTGTGGTGAAGGCAGCTGGCGGTAGGCAGACGTGGAAGCTCAACCGCTCCGGCGGCCGTTGAGCTCGACCTGAGCGTCGCAGCTCAGGCTTCGTGATCGGCACTTCCATCACGTCGCTGTCGGTGGACTCCTTACCCGCCAACTGCTTCCCTTTCTCGTCGACGAGAACGTCATCGACCAGCTGCTTCGACCCTTCAACCGGCTGTTCGTCTGCTGCTGCCTTCGACAACTCTCCTGTCGACCGCTCCGGCTGCTGCTCCCCTGTCGAGTGTACCCTTGCCGTTGCCTCCTGTTCGACCGGCTCCCCTGTCTGGTGCTCCCCTGTTGTCGTCGGCTTGGCATCTTGGTCGACGAGCTTGGCACCCTGTCGACCGCCGGCGATGCCATGGGCCGGCGCCACAGGCAAGGCCTCAAGGCTCCCCTCATCGACGGTGGACTACACAGGTGCCGACCCACGCCGATCTGCGACGGGGAACGGAGGAGCAAAGACAGGGGGAGGGGAAAGAACCTCCACAACATTCTCATCACCGGGTCCGTCGACTTCGGCAAGCAACAGAACCGTCGCTGTCGATGTATCCGTTGGCGGATGTGCCTGCGTCCGCTGCGACGCCGGCCCATACTTCGCCTTCCACACCTCCAGCGACAGTGTCGCGTAGAAGATCACCTCGACCGACGTGACCACCTTGTTGTCGGTCAGGTCGAGCATTTCCCAGCCCTTGCTCTCTGGCGACACACCCAGGTGAAGGCCTCAGCGAGCCTTCGGCGCCAGCTTCCCACCACGTTGCTGCTCGGGAACCATGAACTACACCATGCAGCCCCACACCCGCGCCAGCGTAAGGTCGGGCTTCTGCCCGGTCAGCAGCTGGTACGGAGTCGTCCCCAGCGGCGTCGTCGACCGCTCCAAGCAGTTGCGCACCCAGACAGCTTGTCGTAGAGCAAGGTGCCACCAATGGTGTTGCACGCCCATGTGCAGCAACATCCTCCGCACGGACTCGACGACCGTGCGCATCTCCCGCTCAGCCATGCCATTCTGCTGCGGAGAGTAGGGGCACGTCAGGTCGTGGACGATGCTCTTCCCGTCGATGAAGTCTGTGAACGCCTTCGCGAGGAACTCCCCTCCTCGATCGGAGCGAAGCGACAGCACCGACTTCTTCGTCTGCCGTTCCACCAGCACTAGCCACCGCTGGAACTCCCGCAGCACATCGCTCTTCTTGGCGACCGGCATTGCCCATACAAATCGAGTATGGCGATCCTTTAACAGCAGGAAGTACAAGCTGCCATCCTTGGCAGCCACTCGAAATGGCCCGCACAAGTCAATGTGCACGACAGCCAGCGCCTCCGCTGCGTCCGAGCCCTTGGCAGGGAAGGTGTGCCGCGCCAGCTTTCCTCCGACGCACGAGACACACGGCGGGTCTGCTCCGGTCGACGGCGTGATGTCGAGCCCAACAGCAACTTCATGCTTTGCCGAGCTCTTGATCGTATCAACGCCGACGTGTGCGAGCCTCGCATGCAGCCGATCAGGGGTCGCCTTTGTCGCCGAAACGATCGTCCGCAGAGCCACCACCTCGGTCGATGGTGACTACGTCGAGCAGGGGCGAAGGTCGGTGCAAAGGACTCGTCCAGTGTAGCGTGCTCGACCAAGCACCTCCCCGGTCATAGTGACGAGCAGTATCTCGTCGCCGTCACCCTGCAGCTGCACTCCGCTCTCCTTCAGTTGGCCGGCTGACAGCAGGTTCGCCTGAACACACGGAACGTAGAGCACGTCGGGGATGAGCACCCGCTTCCCGGCCTCCCCTTGCAGAGCGACAGCTCCACGACCCTCGACAGACTGTAATGCCCCGTTGAACCCACCGTTGCCTGGAAGTCCTCGCCAGCGTCTGGTGCTAGCGAGACCGTCGGCTCCACCACGCCGACCATCGAGCACGACCCCTCCCCGTCGCCTCGGCTCTTGCCGCTGGAGCTGTCGACGTCCTTTGTCGAGGACGTCTTCTTCAACGCTTGCTTCTCCTTGCGCGGCTTCTCAACTCGACGGGGGCGACGACTGGCCGATCAACCGCGGCCTTCCTTGTTGTTGTCCTTGTCGCTGTCATCGCGGTCAGGGCACTCGAAGGAGAGATGGTCGGGGTCGCCGCAGATCCAGCACTCCCGCCGTCGACCACCACCTCGTCGTCCCTTATCCCGCGTCGACCTCTTCTCGTCGACGTCCTTCGTCGACCGCCCACTTCCGCTGCCACCTCCGCTTGGCTTCCCGCGCTGCTCCCGTTGGCTATTCGGCTTTGTCGGTGCAGCGTAACTCGCCTGCGAAAGGAACTCCGTGGGCTGCTCTGCCTCCTGCATTGTGTCATCCTGGAGGATGTAGCTGGTAAGGGAGTCCTCGTCGAGGGACTCACGTGTGCCAGGCACCATCGTAAACCTCTTCATGAGGTTGTAGCTGCACGGCAGGCCCTTGAGGACGTGGGTGATGTAGGACGCCGTCAAGTATTCGGCACCCGCCATCCTTATCTCAGCTAGGATCCGTCGAGCTCGGTTGCAGCAGTCCGTCGCCGACTCCTGCTCGCCCATCCGAATGTGAGTCATCTTCTCCTCTAGCTGTCCAATGTACGGGTCGTCCCTGGCCTGGTACGTCGACATGATGAAGTGCCATGCCTAGTGACCAGCATCCAGTTGCTCTCGACAGCTCCTGAGCGCTAGCTGCACCACTGGCGAGCAGCACCTCGAGATGACCATGAAGGTGAGCAGGTGAGCAGAACGAAACTCCCCGCGTAGCTCGACATCCTCCTCAGGCGGAAAGGGCACGGTGCCATCGGCGAAGCCCTTCAGCCCGGCGACCTCTAGCTGAGGTTCAATCGACTCCCTCCAGGTGATAAGGTCCCGTCGACCTTGCAGCAGTGCGACGGCGATCCGGTCCGGCAAAAACTTGAAGTAGCCATACGCCGGTGCAATCCCGCTCGCAGTCACGTGTGTCATCACCGAAAGCCCTCCAACTCGTGGAGGAGAACGGCGTCGAACATCGACGTCGGCACGCGAGCTCCGTGCAGTAGCGGTCGACCGCTGCACTTGCGCCTAGATTCCGTCGACACCACCGCTAACCTTGATCACTCCTCTCTGCCTCGTGCCTTCGCTGCCGCTGACTCGTGCACCACCATCGACCTCGTCGTCGACGCCACCTTCGTTGCGCACCGGTCGAGGAGAAGTAGGACGCGATGGGTGTTCCGTCGCCCACTGTGACCGGATGCCCAACTCGGCGATCACCAAGGAGATCATCCCGTACTCGCCATTCGCGTAGCGTCTCCTCGCGTCAGCCAAACGTGCCTCCAAGGTGTCCGCTACACCCGCATCAACTACGGGGTCGACCATGGCGACTATCACTGTTGCCAGCCTACGAACGACTTAGTAGGTGCAAAAGTCGGCTCCTATCTGAAGGTCGCCTGTTCGATCCACGCTCACTGCACCATGCGGAGATTAACTCTACAACGGTAGTGAGCTAGACTACAGGGGTTGGCACGAACTACTAGAGGTGATCGTAGCTTTGCTTGGTTCCTTAGTGTTTGCACATTCACGGAAGAATTTAGCAAGAGTTTTCACTAGCAAAGTTGGAATTCCAGAATAATTCAACAAGAGATAGCAACAATGACTACATCAGGCCCCTAGCAACCCTGCTGCTGCCTGGTCGACCGCCAGCACAGCTCGGTCGACCGCTTGCCAGCGTTGCGTAGAGGAGCCGCGCCAGTACTGCAGAAAGGCGACCTGCCAACGTAGCAGGTCGACGGGGTGCCAACGCTGCAGCAGAGCGGCTGTCCAACATTGCCCCGTAGGACGCAGCAGTGTGCACGCTCGCAGGTGTGCGTATACGATTGGCCCGACTTGCCTTGCTGGGCATCCGTCGACTGTTGTCTGCGCCTGACGAGCCACATCAGCTTTGGGATACCATCCCAAAGTCGCGTGCGCCATCGCGATCTCGACGACGTTCGCGTGCCTCCGCAGAACTCGTCCAGCAGGTTACCCGGTCGACCTGGTCGACCCCTGGTGCTCTGGTCGACTCCCAGGTGCCTCCCCTCGACCACTGGGTCCATCTGGTCGACCACCGGGCGCTCCTGGTCGACCACACCTCCCGTGAAGCTACCCCTTGGTCGACGGACCCCTTCCGTCGACCAGAACTGCTCCGTCGACCTCCCGGTCGAACTGCAGTTCGACGGGATGCTCCGTTGACCTCCCGGTCGAGCTGCAGTTCGACGGGATGCTCCATAGACCTCCCCGGTCGAGCTGCAGCTCGACGGGATGCTCCATAGACTTCCCCGTCGAACTGTAGGTCGACGGACTGCTTCATCGACCTCCCAGACGGCTCACCCGTCGCCCAGACCTGTCAGTTGCAGCTGTCGAGCATCCTGGTCGACAGCAACACCACAGCGGTCCGCTGCAACTCGTCGTAACCTGTCGAGCAGCTAGCCCACTGTGAGCGGTCGGCTGCTACTCCCGTACATCCGACCAAGTTGTCGGCGTTGCCCAAGCGAGGGCGGGGCCAACACTCCATTCCCGTTAACAGCACTGACCCGCTACAAGTCAAGGCTTGTGGTTAAGGGGTTTCATCAGACAAAGGGGAAGGACTTTGACGAGATTTTTGCTCCTGTGGGGAAAGGCACAACATTGTGGGTGTCATTGGCAATGGCAGCAAACTGTGGATGGCGGGTGAAGCAGATGGACATTACCACCGCCTTCCTCAATGGGATAATTCTGGAGGAGCTGTACATGCTACAGCCTGAGGGATTGAATGATGGAAGCGGCAGGGTGTGCAGGCTGAAGAAGGCCATCTATGGCCTGAAGCAGGCTCCTCGCGCCTAGTACCACAAGCTGGAGGAGACACTGCTGGCTGGGGGGTTCAAGAAGAGTGAGTGCGACCACAGCTTGTTCCTGCTGCAAGAGAAGGAGCTGTTCCTTATGCTCCTGGTGTATGTGGATGACATCCTGCTCTTCTCTGAGTCATCTGCGATGATTGAGCGTATGAAGGAGATGCTGGAGATGCAACTCAAGTGCTCGAAGATGGAAGATGTGAAGTATTACCTTGGGATGCATGTGGAGAGGGACCTTGACAAGGGAGTGTTGAGGTTGCACCAGAGGAAATACTGTGAGGGGCTGGCTGAGAAGTATGGGCCGCAAGATGGAGGAAAGCCAGCCACCCCACTGCCTTCGAGGTTCACTGTGGAGCCCTGTGCTGATGAGGAGGTGGTGGGTGAGAGTGACAGGAAGCTGTTTCATTCCATGGTTGGGGCACTCAACTCTGCGGCCAACCACACACGGCCTGACATTGCCTTTGCAACATCCAGGCTTGCCTGTGTGGTCTCACGCCCCAGTCATGAGCAGCTGGAAGCGGCCAAGAGGTTGGTCCACTATGTGAGTGCAACGGCGTCAGTGGGTTTGGAGTATAGTGCTGTGGGACAGAGGCTGCAAAGGGGTGCAGCTGACTTGTTACACCGATGTTAGCTTCAACTCTGTGAAGACGGATGGCACCAGCATCGGAGGCTATGTGTGCCTGTTTGGAGGTGGTGCAGTGAGCTGGCGCAGCAAGAAACAGAATGAGGTGGGGCAGTCCTCGTGAGACAGGGTACATGGCCCTACATCATGGGTTTTGAATTACAAGGGGGGAGGCTGGCGATTCAGCAAGCTAGAGTTTAGGTGCTGGACAGGGTGGCACCACCCAAGGACAAAAGCGCACTGCGAGCACTGCTGGGATTTCTTAATTACTACAGGAAGTTCATGGAGAGCTTCAGCAAAAGGGCGGCGTCGTTGAATAAGCTACTTCAGGAAGAATAGAAGTGGGAGTGGGGAGGAGTGTAGAAGGAGGCACTGAAGGATCTACTGGAGGCAGTGAAGCATGGGGCACTGCTGCAGCTACCGCGAGTGGATGTGTCGTTCGTCTTGTGCACTGACTGGAGTAGCGCAGGAATGGGGACAATTCTAAGTCAGCAAGACAAAGAAGAGGAGAAGGTGGTGGCCTTCGCTAGTTGCTCATGCAACCCCGCGGAGGAAAACTACTCCTACGATGGGGAGGGATTGGCGGCGGTATGGGCCGTGGGACACTTCCGGCTTTACCTGCAAGGCCGACCCTTCACGCTGGTGACAGACCATCAACCCCTACTGTGGCTCATGCAGAACCATTCGCTGACAGGTAGGAATGCCCACTGGGCAATGAAGTTACAGGAATACGAATTCACCATCAGGCACCGTCCAGGCAAGATGATGCAACAGGTGGACGGGTTATCCAGGAACCCTCCAGTGGTGACCCCAGAGATGGCGTTGATGGCCATGGCACTAGACCCGGTGACGCCATTATGCAGGAAGCAGCAGGCGGGAGCACTGGATGTGTGGGAGGACGCTGAGATGCTGGCGTGGCTCAAGGGAGAGACGGCGGAAGGAGCGGTGGTATCAGCCAGGGCTCGCAGCAGTGGGCAGCACTATCACTGGTACCAGAACCAAGTGCAGATACAGACCAAGGACGAGTAGAAGTGGGTGCCAGAGCAGAAGGAGCGAAAGGGCATCATCCAGGAAGTACATAACCGTCTGGGGCACTGCGGGCCTTTAAGAACGCAACAGTTGCTGCAAACAGGCTGGTGGTGGGCGGGAATGAGGAAGGATATCAACGACTGGCTGGGGAGGTGTTGGACGTGCATCAGGAACAAGGCGGCCTTCGAGAGAAGCCTAGCAGAGCTGTAGCCGCTGCCAATCGTGGGACTGGGATACCACTGGTCGCTGGACCTGGCCGGAGAGCTGCCCCTAACCAAGCAGGGGCGCCAGTACATGGTGGTCATGATAGAGCATGTGAGCAAGTGAGTGGATGTGCGAGCGCTCACTAGCAAGACAGCGGGAGCAATGGCGGAAGCTTTTGAAGAGCAGGTGCTCACCCGCTTTGGGGCTTGTGGGGAAGTGCTCACGGACCAGGGCATGGAATTCCAAGGGAAGTTTGGAGCTGTTGGCGTCTTGTCACATCACTCATCGCACCACCTCGCGATATCACCCGCAGAGTGACGGGCTGACAGAGCGCCTCATCCAGACGCTGAAGAGAGGACTGAGGGCCTATGGAGAGGCCAAGAGGCGGGACTGGGACATGCACCTGCATTGGGTCATGGCGGGGTACCGCTTCAGCAAACAGGCAGCACTGAAGGACGTGTCGCCCTACCACCTTCTTTTCGGGCGAAAGGCAACGCTGCCAGTGGGTACGCCAAGAGTGCTTACGAATGTGGTGACGGCGGTGTTGGTGCAACCCTATGGTTTGCACTCGGCTTGTTGTCTGTGTGCGTGCATGTGTGTGTGTATGGAACGGTATGAGGGCATGAGATATAATATATTTCATGCTTATAATTGTGTGTGAATGTTGAGTCATGATGTCGAGTGTGTGTGTCGAGTCAATAGCGAGTTATCGCTAGACGCGTGTTACGCGGTCGTTTGTGTCTCGCGCGCGGTTTTTATTTTGTCGTGCGCGGTTTCTATTTTGTCCTGTGTCGAACGTTCGGCGTGTCGCAGGTGTGTGCAGAAGACCCATCAAGAACTCAAGGATGAGTTTGTGATGAAGAGCCCGAGCCTTGGTGTCAAGCCTCAAGTGATTTCGAAGCTCGCCAAAAGGGTGCACCTCAAGATATTGAAGATAGTTACATTACTTTGTGTAGTGTAACATTTCACTTGGTGTAGGCCCTAGTGAAGGGTAGTTTCGAGATCCTTCGTGGTTGGGGACAGTGTGGCACTATTCCACATCACTGTACCTCGGCTCTTGGGGTTTGTAGGAGCTGGGAGTCATTCCCAACTCGTAACTCTTCCTAACTCTTCCTATCTTGTGTTCTAAGACTATGTTGTTGCCATAGTGCCGTTTGTTCAAACCAACGTTGTATCGTCAGTTCTTAATGAAAGCATGCGATTTAAATTGGCTATTGTAGGCGACATTAAGGCGCTCGAGATCCAAGTTGAATGAAGTCATTTAGAGTGAGCAGATCGCTATGAACGTTTGAAGCCGCTGTGCAGAAATCCGACTATGCACTCTATCTTTCGTTTTAGGCACATTAGAGCCTACTCTGACTATAACAAGTGGTATCAGAGCCCCTTGGAGCAGTTTCGACAATGGCTGGACCTGAGGAAAGGGGTGGCAGAGGTGCTGATGGCAGTGGAGAAGCCCAAGCTCAAGGCCAACCACGTGACTCAGCCATGGCGCCCGTGCAACCAAGTGTTGGCCCATCTAGGGACGAGCCTAGAGTGTTTGGCCTTGACAAGTTCAACGGTGACAACTTTGCTGAGTGGTCCTTCAGAATGGAGAACGTGTTTGATCACTATGACCTGCTGGAGATGATGGAAGGAACGGAGAACCGCCCCGAGAACGACCCGGAGAAGAGCCCATGGGTGCGGAAGAGCGCACAAGGCTACCTCCTACTAGGGCAAGCGTTGGGGAGCAGCCAGATCCGTCACATCAAGCCTTTGCAACATGAACCAGAGAAGGGACCAAAGGCATGGGCTGCTCTCAAGGGTGTACACGCTCCTGCAAAAGCGGCGGTAGCAATGGTGTTGGAACAGCAAATGACGACACTACGAACTGAAGAGGATGAAGCAGTCGAAGAAGGGGTGCAGAAATTCTTCGACTTGTTGACGCGGCTTGAGGGAGCTGATTTAAACTATAGTGAGCTCCAAAAGAAGACCAAGTTGCTGGCCAAGTTGCTGGCCCTACTCCCTGAGTCATGGTCCTCGCTCATCATCAACCTTAATCGCGACTTGCCCCGCCTCTCGCTTGAAGACGTGAAGCGAGCTATCCTTCAAGAGGATTTCCGCCGCCGTGAGTTGGCGAGTGCGGATGGCGCTGGGGCAGCGAGCATCGGCCGTGGATATGGTCAAGGAAGGGAGCCAAGACCTACACCGCAAGGCTTGGCGATCAAAATCTTTGGGACCTTCATAAGGAGAGGGATGTCTACAACGAGATGTGGTAGATTCCAGTGGTCCCTATGCCTAAGGAGAGGCAAGTGGCAGCAAGCATCAGCACCAAGGATGGAGCGGTTGGTAGCGATGATGGCGCGAGCGGTCGCACTAAGGAGAATGAGCTCAAGAAGAGCAAACCTGGAGGGACCAGCAAGTTCAGTGAACCTAAGGAGAGTGGTGCAGCAACTAAGGAGCAACAAAAGGGTGAGGAGAACCCCAAGGCAGCAGCGGAGGAGGATTACGGAGAGAGTATGTGGGGCGCTATTGCGAGCGCGGCATTCTCCAATCCAACTTCGGCTACGGGGGAGTGTGATTGGCACACCTTGCATCGGCGCATCGGGCATGTGGCCCTGCCCATCTTGCAGCAGCTAGTGAAGAATGATATGGTTGCTGGCATACGTGTGAAGGGGGAGCCCAATGAGGTACTTGGCTGCCCGACGTGCATGCAAGCCAAGTTCACCCGATTCCCGTTCTCTAGTTCGGAGGCGACGGCTAAGGCACTGCTTGATGAGGTGGTGATGGACGTGGTGGGCCCCCTGAAGCTTGGAGCTGCTGGAGCTGAGTATTTTCTCACCATTGTCGACGTCTACACCTGCATGACTTGGGTGTATGTGCTGGCCAAGAAGAGCGATGTGGCTGAAACGTTGAAGACGGATTGGTTCCCGATGGTGGAGCGGCAACAAGACCGTCTAGTCAAGTCAATCTGCACCGATCGAGGGGGAGAGTTCCTGAGCAAGGATTTTGGGTTGTGGCTGAAGAAGAATGGTATTTGGCACTCCCTCACCATGCCATACTCCCCTGCAATGAACGGCATCACAGAGCGAGTGAACCGCACAATCACGGAGGCGGCACGCGGGTTGCTCATTGAAGCCGGGCTACCCGACTATTTCTGGCCTGATGTGGTGCGGAGCGCGTGTGTGGTCAAGAACAGAGCCTTGACTCATGTGGGAGCAGACAAATGGGTGCCCTATGTGGAGTGGCTAGGAAGGAAGCCAAAGGTGGATATGCTTCGGGTGTTCGGGTGCATGTGCATGGCGCTCGTGCCTAAGCATCTTCGGCACAACAAGCTTGGTGCCAAGGCGGTGTGGGTCGTGCACTTGGGCATGGCTCAAAACAGCAAGGGATGGCTTCTTTGGGACCCATTCACCAAGAAGTTCTTGGTGATTAGGGACTGCAAGTTCATGGAGAACTTCATGTACAAGGATTGGAAGGCGGAGAATGAGGCGAAGATAGGCGTGCGGTTTGGGGAGGTGAAGAGGTCCGGTTTGGAGCATGTGGAGCTGCCTTTGGAGCTGAGCAGTGGCAGCACAACCACAAGGCAATCCTCTCTTGTGAATGGGGGAGAGGAGGTCAATGATGCAGAGGAAGAAGAGGAGGAGGTGCAGCAAGTGAGCGAGAGTGCACCGTCACTCCCTTCCTGTACAACAAGTGCTCCACAGATTCGAGCCACACTGCAGCAACGCCAAGGCCTTCAAGTCCCTGCAGCTGAGGAAGAAGGAAAGGGGAAGAGGAGAGTTCAACCCCCTAATAGGCTGACCTATGATGCGCCGGGAAAGCAGGGCAAGACAGCCCTGGCCGGAGCGGCAATGATGGTCGGAGACGACGAGGAGAGTGACTACGAGGAGTGTGCCTTCGCGTTCTTCTCTCCGGTGGAGATGCCGGGAGAACCAGCAACTCTCAAGGAGGCCTTAGAGAGTAGTGATGCTGAGAAGTGGAAGAAGGCCATGGAGAGTGAGCTGAAGAGCATCGAGGAGAATGACACGTTTGAATTGGTGGAGCTACCGGAGGGGCGTACGGCGATAACGTCCAAGTGGCTCTTCAAAATCAAGTTGGATGCCGACGGCAAGATCAAGCGCTACAAGTCTAGGCTTGTAGCCAAGGGGAACCAGTAGAAGTAGAAGGTGGACTTCAAGGAGCTGTTTGCCCCTGTGGTGAAGCCGACGACGCTGCGAGCCCTATTCGCGGGAGCCGCCATCAAAGGATGGGTAGTAAAACAAATGGACATCCTAACCGCATTCCTTAACGGCATCCTTGAGGAGGAGGTTTTTATGGCGCAGCCAGAGGGGTTTGACGATGGTAGTGGCAGAGTGTGGAAGCTGAAGAAGGCCCTCTATGGGCTAAAGCAGGCCCCTAGGCAATGGTACATGAAGCTGCGCGAAGTGTTGGAGGGGATCGACTTCACTCCCTCAACGGCCGATCACTCCTTGTTCATGCTTGGCGAGGGGGAGCAGAGGAGCTTCATGGTGGTGTACGTGGATGACATTCTCATCTTCTCACCCTCTTCTGATCTTGTGAAGAAGGTGATGCTGAAGCTGCATGAAAAGTTCAAGTGCAAGTCCCTTGGTGACATGAACTTCTACCTTGGGCTCCACATCGAACGAGACGTGGAGAAGCGGAGCATGCGAGTGAACCAACGGAAGTACCTGGAGGTGTTGGCCGCCAACTTCGGCCAGAGTGAAGGTCATGTGGCTACTCCCTTTCCCTCTGGGTTCAAGTGTGTGAAGGGGCCAGAGGAGGAGAGCGTTGGAGAAGAGGAGAGGCGCCGTTTTCACTCGTTGGTGGGCAGCCTCATGTATGCGGCGGTAAACACCCGACCGGACGTCGCGTTTACTACCGGGCAGCTGGCTAGGGTTGTTCAATGCCCTAATGAGGAGCATGTAGCAGCTGGAATGAGGGTGGCCAAGTATCTTGGCCAAACACCGACCGTTGGGCTGGAATACTCGGCGGTGGCACAAAGGCGCCAAAAGGGCGCGAATGGTGTTGAACCTGGGCGTTTATTCCTCACCGCCTACTCGGATGCTTCATATGCATCGGAACCAGAGGACATGACAAGTGTGGTAGGCTGCATATGCTGTGTTGGTGGAGGCCCAACTGCTTGGGAGAGCAGGAAACAGGTTGACCAAGCTTTGAGCTCGGTGGAGTCCGAGTACATGGCACTCTTCCGTGCCGTACGGGAGATTGTGTGGCAGCGGCGTTTGTTGGCTGAATTGGGGGAGGAGCAGCAAGGACCTACCCCACTCTATTGTGACAGCCAGGGTGTCATTGCTCTTGCTAAGAACCCTGTGTTGCATGGCCTCACAAAGCACATGAGGGTGAAGTGGCATTGGACGAGGAGCATGGTGACCGCGGGTGAAGTTGAGTTGCGGTACGTTAAGACCACGGGGCAGCAGGCTGACATGATGACTAAGAGGCTGGTGGAGCAGCAGCATTGGAAGTGTTGCAAGCTGGCTGGGATGGCTCTGAACTGAGAGAGCAACATATCCTAAGGCCAACAATCCGAGGGGGAGTTTGTTGGTGCAACCCTATGGTTTGCACTCGGCTTGTTGTCCGTGTGCGTGCATATGTGTGTGTATGGAATGATACGAGGGCATGAGATGATATATATTTCATGCTTATAATTCTGTGTGAATGTTGAGTCATGATGTCGAGTCTGTGTGTCGAGTCAATAGCGAGTTATCGCTAGACGTGTGTTACGCGGTCGTTTGTGTCTCACGCGTGGTTTCTATTTTGTTGTGTGCGGTTTCTATTTTGTACTGTGTCGAACGTTCGACGTGTCGCAGGTGTGTGCAGAAGACCCATCAAGAACTCAAGGATGAGTTTGCGATGAAGAGCCTGAGCCTTGGTGTCAAGCCTCAAGTGATTTCGAAGCTCGCCAAAAGGGTGCACCTCAAGATATTGAAGATAGTTACATTACTTTGTGTAGTGTAACATTTCACTTGGTGTAGGCCCTAGCGAAGGGTAGTTTCGAGACCCTTCATGGTTGGGGGCAGTGTGGCACTGTTACACATCACTGTACCTCGGCTCTTGGGGTCTGTAGGAGCTGGGAGTCATTCCCAACTCGTAACTCTTCCTATCTTGTGTTCTAAGACTATGTTGCTGCCATAGTTCCGTTCGTTCAAACCGAAGTTGTGTCGTCAGTTCTTAATAAAAGCGTGCGATCTAAATTGACTATTTTAGGCGACGTTAAGGTGCTCCAGATCCAAGTTGAAGGAAGTCATTTGGAGTTGTGAGCAGATCGCTATGAACGTTTGAAGCCGCTGTGCAGAAATCCGACTGTGCACTCTATCTTTCGTTTTAGCCACATTGGAGCCTACTGTGACTATAACAGGCGGGGACACCTGAGAAGTGGGCCGCTTTGGCGGTGGCAAGGGGAAATTATCTGCGACAACTGCTGCCAGCTGCTTTGGAGAACATGCGAATGGCACAGCTGCGAGACATTCACCGGTACTGACAGAGGCAGGAGCAGAGGGCCCAAGGGGCACCAGTGGCACCGACACAGAGGCAGGAAGTGTATGTGCGTCGCCCAAGAAGGGACGGTCTGGAAGTGGGGCTGTCGCAGCAGCGCTAGAAAGTGTAGGAAATGATGGAATCTTGCGTCCTGTTGTTGGAGAGTGAGGCGGTGGTGAGGGTCCAGGATCATATCACTAATGTCGCATGCGCAGGGAGGGGCGGGCAGGGATATAGCGGTCCCGTGACTCGAGCAAGGGAGGCACAGAGGCACGAGGGGAGGCACGGAGCTATCGCCGAAGAAGAGTGAAGCACTAGCAGACCAGGGGAAGAAAGACACAGTGAAAAGCACAACGACTGTGGAGAGATGGGGTACAAGGCTCAAGGGAGTGGGAAGCCTAGGGTGAGGGAGTTTCCAACAGTATCAGGGTCCCATGACCAGGGCGAGGGTGGCTAGAGGCCACGGGAGGGGGCAGGGAGATACCGAGCACAAGGAACAGTGAGTAGAGTAGGGGACAGAGAGACAAAGGAGCAGCAGAACAGAGAATGAGGGCGGGACAAAAGACCTGGAGCCATGGGGGAGAGAGGGGAAGAGAATTAGGATGAGGAGAAGAGGGCAGGGGTAGGTTGAGGAGGAGAGGAGGGCAGTATCCCGAGAAGGTAAGGGAATTTCCGACAGGCTGCGCGAGCGGGTGTGTGGGTGGCTACGACCTGTGCTCGTACATCTACTATGCGCTACGTGCGTCTACTATGCTCTAGCGGGCTGGCGAGCAACGCGCGGGGCAGAACGAGTGAGACGCGGGGCTTAAAACGGGTGATGTGCGGGGCTGAAAACGGGTGAGGTGCGGGGCTGAAAATGGGTGACTCACGCGGCAAAACGGGTGACGCGAGCGTGGCAAAACGGGTGACGCACTCATGGCTACTAAGGTGACGGGGCACTTTGGGCATTAGGGCGTTACGGACTAGATCAGGGCACCTGGATGCCGGTCATCAGGCGTGGCAGTTCATCACGTCGACGTACCAGCTGGTGGGCGAGCAGGAGACGGCGACCGACTACTACAACCGAGCTCGGCGTCTCCTTGCCTCCATGCGGATGGCCGGCGTCGAATACTCGACGGCATCGTACATCACGCACGTCATCAAGGTGTCAACGTGGTAACGGAATTTTGAATTGAGTAGAAATAAGCAATACAAGAGAGCATATAGCAAACCCCAAGGGGGTTATACCCTCTACAGCATAACTCAATGTTTAACCTAGACAAAACTAACAAACAATAACACTTATAGTTTGACACACCCCCATAGTCAAACAGCCTAAGAGCAAGGGTCACAGGACCAAACAGCAAGAACAAGTAACAGGCACAAGACCAGTTCACAAGAACAAAGCAGCGCTCGGGGTGGATCTCTATCTCACCACACATTCCGAGAACAAGCAAGGGGCCACAAGGCCAGTCCACATGCAAGTATATTGAAGATTTAAGAGATGCAAGAGTACAAGACATGCATGATAAGCATCTCTACAAAATCTAGGGGCCACAAGGCCTGTCCACAAGCGCAGATATGTGATTTTTAGTGAGATGCAAGAGTACAAGACAAAGCATCTCTATGCAAGCAAGCGAGAACCTGTAGAGACAAGGCCAAGTTGGGTGCAAAAACGCTGGTGGTCACAAGGCGGCAACGCCTTGGTGAAGATATCTGCAGCGTTGACCTCACAGACCACACTTTGCATGAGTGACTGGCCATACTGCTGCATCTCTCGCAGAAGGAAGTAATGAAGATGCATGTGCTTTGCCTTCCCAACCAATCGGGGCTCCTTGCAAAACAGGATAGCAGACCTGTTGTCGGCAATCAATACTGGGGAAGAGCGAGGCCGCTCACCAAGGTCGATGAGGAGGAAAGACAGCCAGCGAAGGTCCTCGGCGGCCATGGCCGCAGCGTACACCTCTGCCTTACAGCTGGAACTAGAGACGAACGACGCCCGAATCGACCTCCACCAAACAGCTCCGATCCCAAGGCTGAAGCAGTAACCTTGTGTAGACCGCAGCGACTCAGCGTCGTCGGCCCATGACGAGTCCGAGAAACCTGTAAGTGATGCAGTGCGACTTAGCGACAGCGGGCTGGCCAGTGGGTAGTGCACAGCGCGGTTGGCGCGTGGGCGGCAGTGGTGGCAGAGCACCGCACGGACAGTAGTGGCGCTCGGGCGGCAGCGGCACACGAGCAGCAGCGGTGGTGCAAGGTCAGCAGCTGCGCACGGGCGTCAGCAGCGGCAGCACGGCGCACAGGCGGCAGTGGCGGCAGTGTAGCGCATGGGTGGAAATGGAGCATGGGCAGCAGCGGAGCACGTGCAGCAGTGGCGCAAGGGTGGCAACACATGCGGTGCAGTGCACGGGCGACAGCGGTGCATACGGGCGCCATACGGGCGGCAGCACCGGCTCATGGGCAGCGCACTGGCTGGCGGCTGTAGGGGGGCACACGGGTAGGCATGACACACGGGCAGCAGCGGTGGACGGGGCAGCGGGGCGCGCGGGGCAGTGGGGCAGGGCAGTACGCGCGGGGCTGGGCAATGCGCGCGGGGCAGGGCAGAGCGCGCGTGCAGGGCAGAGCGCGCAGGGCAGGGCAGCGTCGTAGCGTGGGGCAGTATAGCAACAGTAGCAGTGAGGGACAGTAGGAACGGGCAGTAGGTACGGACCTAACCTACTCAATGATACAATGTTAAACTATGAAATAGTGGAATGATGATTGACTAGCAAGGATGAGATACAAGTAGGAAACCCTAATTTGTTGTACCCCATAGAATGTGCCCCACTATATCCTAGCATGCATACTTGTAGTTTAAGAGTAGCCAGGAAGGTAAGGGCCCTCCAATTGCTGTACTTTTCCAGCCCTTGGCAGTCGTGCACAGGTTGGAGGTGTGAGCCTCGGATACGAAATGCGCCATGGTAGAGTCGAGGGCAGGGACGCAAGTGAAGTTGCAGAGGACGCAGGTAAAAAGCTCGACGTCGGTGTCGAGCCCAATAAGGATTTGACCTGGGGGAAGGAGTGGGAGGGGCGATAAGACAAGGGAGCAAGCAGGACACCAAGGGGGCAGGGCGGGGGTACTCAATAAGGTGCGGGAGGATGATGTGGGGAAATGAGGTGATGTAGTCACGAGTGAGTCAGGCCAAGGGTTGAAGCATTAAAGGCCAAAAGGTTGCCGTGGGGGGAGGAGGGGAAAGGATACCGAAACGGATAGCAAGGGACAAAGGAACAAGATGGGAAAAAATCAAGGGGCGGATGCGCATGTGGTGAGGGAGAAGCAAGAGTACAGGTGCCAGGGGGGAGCCGTGGAGCGAGACAGGGCAGAGTTGGTAGGGGGCAGAAAGAGAGGCATATAAATAAAGGTGGGGGGTGAGAGAGTGGTGACCATCTTGTTGCTGGAGGGGTGGGGTAGGGGAGGCATGGAAGGAGGGGACAGGGGGTGGTACAGGGAGAGAGCGTGCCAACGCAAGAAGGCGGTTGCGCAGTAACAAAGGAAAAGGCAGAAAGGGGATTGGGCAGGAGGTGCCGAGCAAGGGGACGGGCCCATGGGGACGGCGCACAGAGACAGGGGCGTGAAATAAGGGGCCAAAGTTGGGCTAGCAAAAGTTGGGGACTTTCGGAGAAGGAGGGGCGAGGAGGGCAGGAGTGCTTGAGACAGTGAAGAGTAGAAGGGGCGGACCAAGGGCGACCAGAGGGAGGTTGTATCCCGAGCTGAAAAGGGGCAAGGGGAAATAGTGCAGAGGGGTAAAGCACTGGAAAACAGATACATGGGAGAGGGTTAAGTGAGGTAGGAGCCATCCAAACCAGCGTGGCGCACGGCCATAGAGGGGGAGGTGAAGCTGAAGGGGAGGGCAGGGGGGGTCGGGTAGGGGCGTGCGCTAGGGGGCCGGGGGGTAGGTCCGATTGGCACAGAAACGAAAGATTCAGGGCAGCAAAAGTTAGGGAGTGGATGTACCCGAGAATAGGGGAGGGAGTGGGGGAAGGATTCATGCGAGAGCAATGTGGGAGCATACCCAAGCGAGGAGGTGGTGGAGGGAGCTGAAAATGTTGAAGGCATCATAAGGCAAAGAGACTAGGGGTGGGGTCCTCGTGCAAAACTACATATAAGGGGGTTGGTGAAATGTAGACAGCAGAAGGCAGATCGCAGCATTGGGGGGTACCGGGCAGAGAGGCAAGGGGACACGGTCGTACCGTTAGTCTGCTGCAGCTGAGCAATAGATATTTGGGCCTTGTTCTTCAGGTGCTGCTAGCGCTTGAAGGCGAAAATCTCGTGATTAGAATCACGGTGCTTGTTCCCACAAAAAGCGCACACATGGGTGGAAATGTTGAGCAGGGCAGGAGGGGAGTCATCCTCAAACGGAATGACAGCGGGGATGCAGGAGAAAAGCTTGTCATCTGGGCGGGGGGAGAGAGATACAGATGAAAACGGGGAGGAAACCTTTTCGTTCGGGTCAGTGGTATAGTGAGAAAACTGCAGATTTGCAAGCCAAGCCAACTCCAATTGATCCACACCGTGCAGCAAAAATTCACGGACGTCCTTTGGGGTATAACCTGTGGGGGATGTTTCGGAGCGACAGCGTGGCGGCACTCCCTGCTTTGGCTGCTGTGAAGCCCGGGCTGTAGTCCTCAAAGACCGCGTGAAGCACGGGGCTGGATGCATTCATAGGGATGGAGTGGGGGAAGAGGCGCTTAAAGTCCTCAGCCTCTTCCTTCGTTGGCCATAAGAAGCAAAGCCGCACGTAGGCACGGCGCAAAACCCGAAGCGCCTCACCGATGGCAATTTCAAACTCCGAGATGGAGCCGTAGCGGAAGAAAGTGCGGCCTTAGTGATATGGGCGATGAGGTCCGCGCGGATGGCGTTCGCACCTGTCTCGGACATAAGGAGCGTGACTACTCAGAGGTGGCGACAGGGCATGATCGGGTCGGGCCTCGGATGGTGAAGGATGCGGGTGGGCGCTGGACCAGGAGCATGGGCTGTCAGGATAATACCAACTCACAGAGCAGTACCAAGGCGGGGGGGAGTCGGGCAGGTGGGCCTGCGCAATGCAGGGGGCGGAACAAGAGCAGCGGTTGCAGGGGAAGAGGCTCCAGAGGGAGCGCTCGAGGTGCTGCCGGTCAGGGCAGGAGCCATAGCCGCCATGACACAGATTGACGGCGCCGAAGGGACGGGCATGGGTGGAGGGGCTTTGATGCAGACCTTCTTGGCCACCGGGGGCTCATCAGCTGAGGGGGGATAAGCAAGAGAGATAGTAGGGAGCTCGTTAAGGTGGAGTTCCTCGCTATCGAGCTGGAGGTCCTTGTCAACGAGGGTCATCTCATCATCCGGGTTGTGGATCTAGGCGGCCATGAGGGAAGTGAAAATAGACGGAAGTAGAGTAGGCAATGGGATGAGAAATGCTGAAGAGGATGAAGTATTTAACTTCGAAAGTCAAGGGTGAGGCGGCTCGGCGGATCTGAGGGCAGCCGGGGCGGGAGGTTGGGTTAGAGCAGGGGATAGAGAAAAGGAGCAGGTGGCGATTCGAATATGGGCTAAAACGTCTAAAACGTGGGAGGCTATAATGAAATGGAGCAGAAGCAACGTTTCTAGAGCTAGTGTGGCGTTCCTGGGAAACTCCGGCAACCGCAAGCCATTCGTAGTGGCGAGGGGGCATAGGCGGCGGCCACAGCTTTCCCAAAAGTATTACCAGATGCCTAGGTGACAACTCGAGCCACTTAGTAAGAAGGTTTTGGAGCAGGTGGCGGAGGAAGTGGTGAAGGGAGTTGGGGACAGAAGAACAAGGGAACCTCGAAGGCATGGACCGAAAGGGACCAGCCAAAAGGGGGGACACATGATGCGCACTAGAAATCCTACCCCCTAGGGAGGCAGGGTAGAAAGGGAGGGCACGACAAAAGGCGGAGGCAGGGTAAGAGCGGAGAAAGGGGAACAATAGTAAGGAGGAGTGTCACGCAAAAACAAGGAAACACGGGTGGTGGGAAGGTGAGGGTAGGTTGGGGGCAAACGGGTCGGTGAAAGGCGAGCACTGAAGACCGGTTGGGTGACGGTTAGCTCCGCTTCCAACTACCTGGCAGGAGATGGGCAGATAATGAAACTCCGAATCGCAACGTAAAGAAGTAGTGGAATCAAGCTCTGGGTGACATGGAAACAGAAAAATAAAAGTTCACGTGGGGCACGGAATCAAACGGGAGTGCTACGGATGCTGGGAGAAGTGTCGAGAAGTTCTGATGAATGAACAAGCAACCAGATGAAATGGAAAACGAATCTGAGAGGAGAAGCGAGTACGGAGGAGGAGAAGACGTGGATTGGTTTCGACCGTGCACAAATCGAAGAATCTCGAGGGGAGCAAACTGGTCGACCGAGTAGAGGGTGGCGAAAGGGGAAAACGAAAGCGGCAAAACGTGGGTGGGCACAAGGCGTGGCAACCAGATCGGCACTGTATGTGGCCTGAAATCAACGGGAATGGGGAAAACAACAAGCAGCACCAACCAAACCCATACGAAAAGGGAACAAATACAAAAAGCGAAGTTACATTGGGCTAGTGCAATGTCGAACGCGGCAAGCCAGCTGATGAAGATAGTTGTGGCTTGACATTTGCAAGTCCGATTAGCACGGACATTTGACGCTGCGAGCTCCCAGATGGGATGGCGATATTGGGGAGGGATTGTGAACGTTGACATTGAACCATTTGTTTCATTAGGTAACGAGGAATCACACATAGATGGGAAGAGAAGCTTTGAAGGGAAAGGGGGGGAGGTGGAACTTGGGGAGTGGGCCAACCTATGGCCCATTGGGTTGGGTTGACCACATTCGGGGAAGTGGGGCAACCTATGGCCCATTGGGTTGGGTTGGCCACACTTGGGAAGTGGGGCAACCTATGGCCCGATGGGTTGGGTTGGCCTCACTTTGGGAAGTGGGGCAACCTATGGCCCATTGGGTTGCATTTGTGGACTCCACCACAATTGGGTTGGATTGGCACCCTAATATACAAGGCTACACCCAATGTTGGTGTACAATCACAACTGTTTGTATGCTACAATATATAATTCTAACATGGATGGCTTCCGTTAGATCTAAATCTTGTTGTACGGTGGTAGCAGTGATTTGAGGCTACCCCCCATAGGACCTCCCAGCCGTTACCTAACCTAGAATAGTCGAGTATTGAAAATAAAACAAGAGATAAAGAATGGTAGATCACAATTAAAGATAAAGAAAGTACCCAAAAAGAAGGGTTAAGAGCGAAGTATAACATAATGATAATATACAAGGCTACACCCAATGTTGGGTGTAGTTTCAACCTAATTGTACACCACAGTTGGTGTACAGTCACAACTGTTAGTATGCTATAATATATAATTCTAACATGGATGGCCTCCGTTAGATCTAAATCTTGTTGTACGGTGGTAGCAGTGATTTGAGGCTACCCCCCATAGGACCTCCCTGACAAAATTAGAAGAAAGAAAGAGGGGTGAACTAGCAGAAATGGGGATACAAATAGCAAACCCTAGAAGGGTTGTACTCGCTATAGAGCACCCCAATACAGGCTAGAACATAAGAATAATATTCTGACACTCCCAGCCGTTACCTAACCTAGAATAGTCGAGTCTTGAAAATAAAACAAGAGATAAAGAATGGCAAATCACAATTAAATATAAAGAAAGTACCCAAAAAGAAGGGTTAAGAGTGGAGTATAGCAATAATGATAAGATAAAGATGTATTTGAAATAAGGTTGTTCGAGTATGAAAAGGCTTTCAAAATTTATGTTTTAAGACAAAGATATAATGAAGTTGATAAAGAAGATGAGAGGTGTTAAATAAAATGCAATAATAACTTAAAAAGGTTTCCTTAGAGATTTGGTTAACGAAATAATAAAGAAGCTTGAAAGGAAACGGGACCTGATAAGAATGAGGAAGCCTTCTATAAACTTGATACAACAAAGAAACTTGAATCGAGACTTGATAAGAAAGATAGAGGGAGTGATAAGACATACTTTAAACAAGTCTAGTTATATTGGAGAAGCTTAGTAACTTGAATAAGAATATCCCAAGCTTGAATTGTAGATCTTGATTTTTGAATGAGAAGGACCTCCAAGCTTGAATTGTAGATGTTGATTGCTGAACGGAGATATAGCACTGAATTGTGATTCATTTCGGTTTATTTCGCGTGACTTTGCGTACACGTGATTCCGCCGAATTGTACCCTAGTGATCATTTAAAAAAAAAAAATCTGTACTACATTATTGATCATCACAGGTGGATACCAGAGCCCGTTTTCACTCGGAGTTATTCACTTGCTAAAATCCAGCCTTAAAAAAAGCGTGGGGGTGAGAACGATCACGCCGATTCGGGTACGTAAAACCAGTCCACGTCGAATTTTTAGTTACTACGCAAAGAGCTTACTCTTGGTACAACGAATAAGCAATTGGTAGTTACCTTGATGTCATTAGACAGCTATGGATGCAGAGATGGCATCCTAGAAGTTCACATGCACTTCCATTCCCCCTCCTGGGCATGTGGATTTTCAGGGTGAAGCGGCCGCCAGGTTCCTCGCCCGTCTTCAATGCGCATTACGTTGCATGAGGCTTTAGTGAGCGTCAGGGGGTTGACTTCTTCCTGACTATCTCCCCCATCCCGAAGATTGAAGATGACCACTCTTCGGGTGTTACTACACGTTGCGGCACAGCGTGACTACGAGCTACACTCGCTCGACTTCTCCACAGCTTTTTTGCAGAGCAGCCTTCACGAGGAGATCTGGTTGCGACGCCCACTGTCAACGGGAGTTGTTTGTTGGCCCCGTCCACGCTTGGGCGGAGCCGACTTCGTGGTGGGGTGTACGGAAGGTACAGCCAACTTGCAGCAGTTGGCGACGCCGACTTGGGCGAGCTGGTCGATGGGGCTGGTCGACTTGCACAGGGCCACTGCAATGCCGCCGACTTGGGAAGTCGGCGGCCGACTTCAACTGGTGGTCGGCGCCGACTTGCAAGGTCGCCGACTTGGGAGGTCGCCGACTTCAAGAGGTCAGTCTGGAAGTCGGCGCCGACGTAGAAGGGGCGTCGACCTGGTGACGCCGACTTTGGGTATCCGACTTGGGTGGTCGGCTGACAACTGCACCGGTCGACCAGGATACCTGGGTGACGAGGTTCTGCGAAGGAGTGCGACGGTCGCCCAGGCAACGCTGGCGAGTCCGACCTCGGTGGTGGTATCCCGAGGTTGACGTGACGGAGCCGTCAACACGAAGATGACTTGGTGCGTGCGCTGTTCAGGTGACAAGGCTTAGCCCTCCAATCATCAATGAGCACCTGCAAAGTAGGTGCGCTACTGTTCTACGGGAGCAACACTGGCACGCCGTCAACCTGCAGCGTTGGCACGCTGTCGACTTTGCACTGCTGGAGCGCGGTTAACCAAGTCGTGCTGGAACGCGGTCGACCATGCTGTGCTGGCAGTCGACCGACCTGAATGCTAGCTCTGATGTAGTCTTGCCATGCCAACTTGATTGTACCTTTTTTTTTTTAATTTTCTCTAGTGAAACTCTTGCCAATATTGCTCCGTGAATTAGCAAGCAGTTTGAGCACAAGGAAAACGACTAAGAACTAGCGAACGCAGAGATCATACGATTACCCGTGCCTAGCCCATAGTCTAGCTCCCGTTGTAGTAGTTATCTCCGCACCCACTTGGCTTCACTGGATCATCTCCAGAGGGTACCCAGTGGAGGCTCCAGCGGCCAGTCTTCAGTCTTCGTCAGGCGTCCCCCGAGTGGCAAGACAAATTGAAGACTTCACTTGCAGCTCTTGGTTTTTCTCCTTCGACTGCCGACTCGTCGTTGTTTCTCCGCACCGACTCTACTTTGCCCCTGTTCTACATCCTCATGTTTGTCGACAACTTGGTCTTTGCGAGTGCTGACACTGAGGCACTAGCCTTTGTAAAAGCGGAGTTGCAGAAGAGACACGCCTGCACGGATCAGGGTGAGCTGCAGAGCTATCTTGGCTTGCAGATCACCAGGGACAGAACAGTGCGCACCATCACCTTGACTCAATCACACATAGTGCAGCAAGTCCTTCACCGCTTCCGCATTCAGCTCTCCTAGGCACAATCTACTCCTCTGCTTATGAGCCTTGCTCTCAAGTCCACCTTTGGACGGGTATGTAGAGCCAAGTACTCCGTATTTAGAGCTTGTGGGTTGCCTCACGTACCTGATCACGTGCATTCGGCCTGACCTCCTGTATCCCCTCAGCATCCTGGCGCACTATGTTGCAACCAGTAGACACCGCCCTAAGAACTAAAGGGCTGGTACGAGGGTACTGCGCTACTTGTGCAGTACACTAGGCATGGGGCTTGTGCTTGGGGGACGGGGACCAGTTGTGCTCACATGGCACTTTGACGCTTCATGGGTTGACGACCAGGTGAGCTGCTGGTCTTCACAGGACTACGCTTTCAGTCTCGGAACTAACTCTGTCTCGTGGAGGTCCACTCGCTCGTCTTCTGTGCTTAGCTCCAGCTGTGAGGCCAAGATCTACGCTGGAGCTATTGTTGCGCAGGAGTTACGTTGGTTGACCTACCTGCTCACCGGCTTGGGTAAGTGGCCTTGTTCTCCTTCAAAACTGTACGTCAACAACAAGGTCGTAATTGCCTTGTGTCAGGAGTAGAGACTGGAGCACAAAACGAAGCACATTGCCCTTGGTTACTTTCTTGTGCGAGAGTTGCAGCAGAAGTATCAACTTCGTCTTTCTTACGTGGCCTCAAAGGCCAATACTGCTGATGTTTTCACCAAGGGTCTTGGGGCACATTCTATGGGGTACAACACATAAAAGTTTCCTACTTGTATCCCAACCATTCCAGTCAATCATCATTCGGCTATTTCATAATTTAATGGCTACCCCCCATATTGCCTCTTTCCTCTCCCAGTGATCTCGGTTCCTGCCTCACGTCCCTTTTTCTTGTTGTTGTTGTTTTTTTTTTTTTTTTTTTTTTTTTTTTGGGACATAATACACAATGCAATGCATACATCCACAGTCGTAACTGTAAAAAAAGGAGGGCACGGGCCGACGAGTTGGGCCTGCTCTGACCATCCTTGTAACAGTCTACAGTGGCTTGAAGAAGGTGCTAGGCCTCTCCCATATCGATCTAAAAGCCTTGCTCCACGTCAGCTGCTCTCCCTATTCACAAATGTGGCTCAGTGCCGCCAACTCTTCTGATGTCAGGTATTGCCAATCCCCTTTGTCTTTTACTCCCCCTTGGCCAACCTTACCGCTACCCGCTTCATTGTAGATCCGCACATGTCTCATGAAATTGGCCCGTATCTTCCTGACCACTCGTTTGGGCTCGAAAGTTGTCTTCCGGAAGACCGCGTCACACCTCTCTAGCCAGATGTGTTTGAAGGTGATCGCAATAAGTGTAGCCTATGAGAAACCAGAGGCTGTGCTGTCTTCAGCAAATACCAACTCACCCAGTGTCCCCACAACTCGTCTCGGATTGATCAGCTTCAAAGAATCCTGAAGCGCGCCACACACCCCGCTTACGATTGGAAAGTTCATTAGACAAAGCGTTGGTGACTCTTGTTGTCCGCAGTATGGGCAACATGTGAAAATAAGCGAACAGGAATGAATGAACTAGCAGTGAAATGAGTACAAGTAGGAAACCCTAGAATTGTGTACCCCCTATAGGCTAACCCACTGTAGCCTACACAAGCATAACATATATAATGTTTGACACACCCCCATAGGCAAAGTGGGGGAGAACAAGGGGTCACAAGACCAGTCAAGCAAAGCAAAGCAAGCTCAGGGTGGATCACAAAGTCACCACACAGTCCGAGCACAAGAGCAGGGCCAGAGGCCAGTTCACATGCAGGAGTACAGACATATATATAAAACTAGACAAGCAAGAGCAGGTATATATATATGTCACAGTACAAGTGAAGTCAAGAGGAGAGCAAGTGAGGCAAGACAGGCACAAGACCCAGCTGGGTGCAAAAGCGCTGATGGTCACAAGGCGCGAGTGCCTTGGTGAACACATCAGCAGTGTTGGCCTCAGAGGCCACGTACGCAAGTCGCAACTGACCACGCTGCTGCAGCTCACGAGCAAGGAAGTAGCGGAGAGAAATGTGCTTCGTTCTGTGCTCCAAGCGCTGCTCTCGACACAAGGCCAGCATGGCCTTGTTGTCTACGTACAGCACTGGAGGAGAACGAGGCGGCTCTCCAAGGTCAGTCAGCAGGTAGGTGAGCCAGCGAAGCTCCTGTGCAGCCATGGCCCCGGCGTAGATCTCAGCCTCACAACTGGAGCCGAGAACCGAAGACGAGCAAGTAGACCGCCACGAGACAGAGCCGGAACCAAGGCTGAAGGTGTAACCCTCTGACGACCGCTGCGTAGCCTGGTCGTCAGCCCAAGAAGCGTCCGCGTGGCCGGTAAGGACCACTGGACTCCGCCCTCCAAGCACAAGCCCCATGCCCGACGTACTGCACAGGTAGCGCAATACCCTATTCGCTGCAGCCATGTGCTCTGGTCTGTGTCTCCCAGGAGCAACATAGCGTGCAAGAATGCTCAGAGGATATGCAAGGTCAGGTCGTGTGCAGGTCATCAAGTACATGAGGCAGCCAACAAGCTCTGCATACGGACCACTCGACTCTACGGACTCATCCGAAGGCAGAGCTGAGAGTGAGTGGCGAGTAGGCAGAGGAGTGGCCTGAGGCGAGGAGTACGTGAAGCCGAAGCGCTGAAGGACCTGCTGCACCATGTGTGACTGAGTCAAGGTAATGGTGCGGCGTGCTCTGTCCCGAGTGATCTGCAAGCCAAGGTAGCTGCGCAGTTCACCCAGGTCTGTGCACGTGTGTCTCTTCAGCAGTTCGGACTTCACGTAGGCGAGTCCAGCAGTGTCCGCTGTGGCAAAGACCAAGTCGTCGACGTACACGAGGATGTAGAACGGCGGCAGTGAAGTGTCGGTGCGCAGAAACAGCGACGGGTCAGCAGTAGAAGGAGCAAACCCAAGAGCCGCAAGCGTAGTCCTCAGTGTGTCGTGCCACTCACGCGGTGCCTGGCGGAGACCGTAGACTGGCCGTCGGAGGCTCCACTGGGTGCCAGGAGGGAAAGTCCCAGTGAAGCCAGGTGGACGGCGCAGCCAGATCTCCTCGTGCAGGCTACCCTGCAGGAACGCAGTGCTGAAGTCGAGAGAGTGAAGCTCGTAGTCGCGCTGAGCGGCTATGTGCAGCAGCACACGAAGAGTGGTCATCTTCGGGGTGGGAGAGAAGGTCTGAAAGTAGTCAACTCCCTGCCGCTGACTGAAGCCACGAGCAACGTACCGCGCCTTGAAGACAGGTGGAGAGCCCGGCGGCCGCTTCACCCGGAAGATCCACATGCCACTGACGATGTTCGCCCCAGGAGGGGGAACTGCGTCAACGTAGGTGCCTGTGGACTTCCAGGAAGCCATCTCTGCATCCATAGCTGCCTGCCACTGAGAGGAGTAGGGACCCTCTACGGCCTCCGCGTAGGAACGCGGAGTCGGGATGTCTAGTGCATCCGGGTCTCCCTCAGGGGCAAGCAGTACAGACGCGAGATGAGGTGAAGCAGCCGCTAGACACTGTAACTCCTCCTGTCTGTCCTCTAGGACGTCCGTGCCAAGAGCACACTCACCCCCGACAGACGGAGGACAGACAGACGCAGACTCAGCAACAAGACCAGCAGCGTAGTCGAGACGACAGCGAGCAGCAAAGTCAACGAGCTCAGCGACTAGAGCAGACGCAGCAGTGCACTCAAAAGAGGGGTCAGTGACGACAGTAGCAAGCAGACGCGTGACAGTAGGACTGGCAGCGCGAAGAGAGTCCGACTCAGGGTCGGCAAGCGCATGAAGAGAGGATTCAGGAGGCGAAGGCAAAGGGGCACGCAGAGGAGCAGTGGACGGACGCAGAGACATCCGGTGCGTGCCAAGGACAGGAGGAGGACGCTGACGCGAACCGCGACCACTAGCGCGAGCAGCACGAACAGGCGACGCGGGACGAGACGCAGGCTCACGAGGCTCAGCAAGACCTCTAGTACGACCAGTGTAAGGAGAGGGAGCAGGCAGAGGAGAGGAAGGCTCCAACAGTGACTGCGACTGGACAGGCTGTGGACACTCTACCGAAGGAGAAAGACCAAGAACCTGCTGTAGGAGCGGAACAAAGTACGGCCGAGGCCGCGCGGCAACTCCAGACTCAGCACGGACAGCACCAGCGCCACCCACACCTCGAGCGGCATGACCAACAGCAGTAGGCTGGGCACCAACGCCCTCAGCACCTCCAGCTCCAGGAGGACCCGCAGGTCCAGCAGCTCCGGGACCGGCAGCACCCGCACCCTCGACGGTCGAAGAAGCTCCAGCTTCAGCTCCAGCAGCACCTCCAGACTCAGCAGCACGCCTCCAGCGGCGAGCGTACCACTAGCGCAGCTCCTGTGGAGAGAGGGGCTCCCGGCGAGACGCAGCAGCAGGAGAAACCCCAGGCTCAGCAGCTCCAGACGCAGCAGGGACAGCACTAGCGCCCTCAGAGACAGCACCAGCGCCACCCACACCTCCAGCGGCAGGACCAACAGCAGCAGGCTCAGCACCAACGCCCTCAGCAGCTCCGGCTCCAGGAGGACCCGCAGGTCCAGTAGCTCCGGGACCGGCAGCACCCGCACCCTGGACGGTTGAAGAAGCTCCAGCTCCAGCTCCAGCAGCACCTCCAGACTCAGCAGCATGCCTCCAGCGGCGAGCGAACCACTCGCGCAGCTCCTGTGGAGAGAGGGGCTCCCGGCGAGACGCAGCAGCAGGAGAAACCCCAGGCTCAGCAGCTCCAGACGCAGCACCCCCAGGCTCAGCAGCTCCCGACCCAGCACCCCCAGACCCATCACCTCCAGGCACAACACCCCCCTGCTCAGCACCCCCAGGCTCCGCACTCTCCGCAGTAGCACCCGCAGGCCCAGTACCCCCAGCAGTAGCACCCCCAGGCTCAGCACCCCCGCGCACAGCACCCCCAGAGTCAGCATCCCCAGGCTCAGCACCCGCAGCAGCACCAGAGTCACCTGTAACCTCGACCGGGTCAACGGCGTCTACCTGGGACACACCTGAGGGGGCAGGAACCTGAGGGGGGAGGGGGTCTACCGGGGGGGGAACCGGTACAAGGAAGTCCGGGGGAGGGGGGAGGGAAGGAGTGCGGTAGGGGAAGAGACGGTAGAAGGGGACTGACTCGTCGAACGTGACGTCCTGGGAGGACAGAACACGACGAGAGGAGGGGTGGTAAAACTGCCACCCTGGGGTGTCAGTGGGGAAGCCAAGGAAGACACAGGGAGCAGCACGAGGGGACAGCTTGTCCGCAGACAAGTCGCGGACAAACGCCCGAGATCCCCAGACACGGAACACAGACGCATCGCCAACCTTCCCCGTCCACAGCAAGGCTGGGGACATCGCAGGCCGAGAGACCCGGGGGTGAAGGTTGAGCTGATGCGCCGCGTACCTCACCGCAAACGGCCACAGAAAATGGGGGGCAGCCGCATGCATCATGGACGTACGAGCGACATCCATGACCATGCCAATGCGGCGCTCAGCAATCCCATTTTGCTGTGGTGAGTCCGAAAGCGTGAAGGACTGGCGGATGCCTCGCGCACGACAGTAGGCACGCAGAAGGCCAGAGGAGAACTCTCCGCCTCTGTCCGAGTGCAGACGCAGAACAGGAAAGTCCGAGCCGAAGCTCTTCCTGAGCCGGAGACGAGCCTCGCAGATCCAGTCGATCAGCACCTCAGTGACCTCACCCTTGCTGCGCAAGGGGAGGACTGTGGTGTAACGCGAGTAGTCGTCAACCACCAACAGGAAGTAGCGCTCGTAATCCTGCCCACGGACGGGGGCTGGGCCCCACACATCCATGTGAAGCGTCTGCAGGGGAGCCTCTGTCGGGGGGAAGTGGGAGGAGTGAGGAGTAGCCCGGAGGCGACCCTCGACACAGGGGACACAGGAAGGTCCTGGCCCGGAGGGGAGAGGAGGGAGAGACTGGGGAAGACCAGAGACAAGGACACGGGAAGCCATGCTCCGAAGACGGGGCAAGGAGGGGTGGCCAAGACGGTGGTGCCACAGGAGAGTCTCGTGAGACAGGAGGCGACAAGTACACGGGGCAGACTCAGGACCAGACCTGGACGCAGCAGCAAACACCTGACCCGACGCTGCTACCTGACCGGACGCGGGGACAGGTGGAGACTCACTGGTCAGGGTGTAGAGGCTCGACCCCGGCCGACGCGAGAACGTGGCCAGGTGCCGGCCTGTGCGTGCGTCCGTGCAGTGGGTCACCCGCTGACTCGCAGGAGTGAACTGGTGAACCCCCGCATCCTGTAGGTCTGCACCACTCACCAAGTTCGTCGAGAACGAGGGGAGGTACAGGCCAGACAGGGTGCCCGAGGGGGCAGCCGGACACGGGAGGACAGTGGAGAAGTGAGCGAGGACAGGACCCCCAGAGGGGTCAGCCAGGGAGAATGCAACCGGCCGACCAAGCGGCGTGAGTGTGGTGCGGTCCCGAAAGAAGGAGCGAGAAGCCCCAGAGTCAAGTGTAAAGGTGAGGGAGGCCGAAGCCAACGCGGTACCTGAGAGCGCAGCCTCACCCGCACCTGAGGAAGCAGACTCACTAGCACCTAGAGCAGCAGCCACACCTGTACCTGGAGCAGGAGACTCACTAGCACCCAGAGCAGCAGCCTCACCAGTAGCTAGAGCAGCAGGTCCTATACCTGGGTCAGGCGGGACGCACAGGTGACCTGCACGGTCAGCACTAGTAGGCAATGCATACATGGCAGTGAGAATAGCATCATAGTCAAGAGCATATATATCTACCCTCTGCCTAAGCAACTCCACCCAGTCGGGAAGCTCAGCCTCGTCGCCAAACACGGTACGCCAGGCGTCGCTCAGACGGGCGAAGCAGCGGGACGGTGTATGACTACGTGTCCCACAAGGCTGACCAGTCCGAGTACCAGTGCGAATCACGTAAGAGTAGCGAACAGCACTGAGAGACCCTCCACTCTGAGCGTACCACTCACGAAGCTGGCGAGGCGTGAGAGACACGCGAGAGGGTCGCGGGAGCTGCATCTGGCCGCCACCACGAGTAGAAGCAGCAGGAGTGGTAGTAGGAGTAGCGTCGCCACCCCTACAGCCCCAACCAGCGTACCACTCACGCAGCTGCTGCGGCGTGAGGGACTCACGCCGGCGTCGATGGGGCTGCATTTGGCTCCGCAAGTAGAAGCAGGAGCAGGACTAGCAGCAGGGAGGCAGGCAGCCAGGCAAGCCAAAAGGCAGGCAGGCAGGCAAGCAGGCGACGCGCAGCGTGCTAGCAGGGTAAGAGCTCACCAGTGGTGGGAAGAGTAGGTTCGGCGACTCAGCGGCTCGGCAGCTCGGCGGCTCGGGCGACTCGGGCGGCTCGGCGGCAAGGCGGCTCAGCAGCAACTGCAGCTCAGTAGCTCGGTGACTCGGCGGCTCGGCGGCAGGGCGGCTCGGCAGCAACTGCAGCTCAGCAGCTCAGCGATCCGGCGGCTCGGCGGCAGGGCGGCTCGGCTGTGGGGCGGCTCGGCTGCTGCAGTGGGAGATGAAGGAGGAGGAGAAGCAGGGGAGGCCACACACCTGCCACCCCTCTGCTGGCCTCTGCAAGCGGCCCCCTCAGGTCGCCTCGACAGGCGACGGGAAAAGGGGGGGTGGGTGGTGGGGGGCCGGTAGGTGCAGCGGCGGGGCCAGCAGGTGCAGTTGCGGGGCCGGTAGAAGGGGACGGTAGGAGCCGTCAGGAGGGGACGGCGGGGCCGTTAGGAAGGGACGGCGGGGCCGTCAGGAGGTGACCGGGCCGCAACGGGGGCAGGCGGCGGGGCCGCGTAGGGGCCTGGGCGGGGCCGCGACAGAGCCGTCGGCGGGGCCGCGTGAAAGCCGGGGCGGGGCCGCGTAGAAGCCGGGGCGGGGCCGCGCGAGAGCAGGCGGCGGGGCCGCGAAGGAGCCGGGGCGGGGCCGCGTGAGAGCAGGCGGCGGAGCCGCGTAAGGGCCTGGGCGGGGCCGCGACAAAGCCGTCGGCGGGGCCGCGTGAAAGCCGGGGCGGGGCCGCGTAGAAGCCGGGCCGGGGCCGCGCGAGAGCAGGCGGCGGGGCCGCGAAGGAGCCGGGGCGGGGCCGCGTGAGAGCAGGCGGCGGGGCCGCGACAGAGAGGGCGGCGGGGCCGCGTCAGTGAAGGCGGCGGGGCCGCAGGGGAAATGGCGACCCGAGGGGTCGCTAAAAAAAAGATCGCGCCTCGGGGGGCGCTTCGGTGGGCCCAAAAAAACGGTCCGTAGAAGGACCCGCTCTATACCATGTGAAAATAAGCGAACAGGAATGAATGAACTAGCAGTGAAATGAGTACAAGTAGGAAACCCTAGAATTGTGTACCCCCTATAGGCTAACCCACTGTAGCCTACACAAGCATAACATATAAAATGTTTGACACAACATGCACAGGACCCGAAGAAAGCTAGTCTGCTCACCATTTGTAGATTGTTACTGTGCAGGTGCAGTAGAACCTCTCTCGCTTTGGCTGGTATCACCAGCAAGTCCCTTTTCGCAATGACTTTCTTCCAGTCTATCCTCCAGCCCCAGGTCTCCTCCCACCTCTTAGGCTGCTTGGGTTGCGTGGTTGGTTTCCTGAGCAGGTGTCTCAGTTTCCTTTGTTCTATAGGTTTGCCTTCTTCACATAGGAAAGACGTTCCTAGCCACGCTAGGTCCCCCATTTTCCCCACTTCTTGACCTCCCCTGACCACCATCGGAGTTAGATGCTTAGCACACTTGGCGGCTAAGCCTCCACCCCCGTATGCCTGACCATCCCCTTGCCGTCCACTTCCGCTCTTTCACACTTTAGGGTTTTACTTTCCGTCAGCGCTACCTTTATGTAGTACTACCTCCCTGACACTGCTTTCCCGACTTTCACTAGGTTTGTAGCCTCAGTAATTGCCGTCGCAGATGTCCTCTCCAACAATTGCTCCTTCCAGCTTCCTGGACCGCTTCCCAAGCCTGAAGTGCCCATCTCGTGGTTGATGATCTGCCCGTTTGTTTCCTCAGCTCCCACACACTTTTGACTCTCCATCCTCCTTCATACACCTCCTATATTAAGTCGCCCACCACCATACCCTTCAGGCATTCAGACCCTTTTTGGCGTCCGATAGGGCTGCTGCCTTGGTAGTGTATCCAGTTGCTAAACCAAAGGCGCTCCTTCGCCATCTCCCACTAATTCGCAGGTTCTGGAATCATCGGCACTTGTTTGTCCCAAACCAGGCTCCGCCTCCCCAGGCTTAGCACCCCCAGACCCAGCACTTCCAGGCTCAGCACCCACAGTCTAAACACCCCCAGACTCAGCACCTCCAGACCCAGCACGTGCACGCTCAGCACCTCTAGCAGTACCACAGTCAACAGCTACCTTGACAGGCTCGACTGCGTCTACCTGGGACACACCTGACAGGGCAAGACCCTAAAGGGGGGAGGGGGTCTACCGGGGGAGGACCTGGCGCAAGGAAGAGCGGCGGCGGGGAGAGGGGCACAGTGCGGTACGGGAAGAGACGGTAGTAAGGCACCGACTCGTCGAAGGTGACGTCTTGGGAGGATAGAACACGGCGCAAGGTGGGCTGGTATAACTGCCAACCAGGCGCGTCAGGGGGGAAGCCAAGGAAGACGCAGGGAACAGCACGAGGGGACAGCTTGTCCGCATACAAGTCGCGGACAAACGCCCGAGATCCCCAGACCCGAAACGCAGACGCATCGCCAACCTTCCCCGTCCACCGCAAGGTGGGGGAGGTCTCTGGCAAGGAGACCCGGGGCTAAAGGTTGAGCTGATGCGCTGCGTACTGAACCGCAAATGGCCACAGAAAATGGGGGGCAACCGCATGGATCATGGATGTACGAGCGACATCCATGACCATGCCAATGCGGCGCTCAGCAATCCCATTTCGCTGGTGCTTCTGAGGGTACTGGAGTTGGTGCTGTTGGAGCTGGAGATTCTGCTGGCGCTGTTGCTACTGCTGGGGGTTTTGGTGCCGTCCCTGCTGGTTCTGGAGGCGCTGAGCGGCCGAGGCCGTACTTCGTTCCGCTCGTGGAGCAGGTTCTTGGTCTCCCACCCTCCCCTGGTCCTGCTCCTCCCTTAGCGTGTCCGCCGCCTGTCCAGTCGCAGTCACAGTTACAGCCTGCCTCCCCGCTACCTGCTCCTTCTCCCTACACTGGTCCTACTGGAGGTCTTGCTGAGCGTCGTGAGCCTGTGTCTCGTCCTGCGTCGCCTGTTCGTGCTGCTCGCACTAGTCGTCGTGCCACGCGTCCGCGTCCTCCTGCTGTCCCCGGCACACACCACATGGCACTACGTCCGTCCACTGCTCCGCAGCGTGTCCCTTTGCCTTCTCCTCCCGAGTCCTCTCTTCCTTCTTTTGCTGACCCGGAGTCTGACTCCCTTCGTGCTGCTAGTCCTTCGGTCACGCGCCTTCTTGCTACTGTTGTCACTGACCCTACCTTCGAGTCCACTGCTGCGTCTGCCCTAGTTGCTGAGCTTGTCGACTTCGCTGCTCGCTGTCGTCTAGAGTACGCTGCCAGTCTTACTGCTGAGTCTGAGTGTGTCTGTCCTCCTTCAGTCGGGGGTGAGTGTGCTCTTAGCACGGACGTCCTTGAGGACAGGCAGGAGGAGTTCCAGTGCTTTGCCGCTGCTTTGCCTCATCTCGTGTCCACGCTGATTGCCCCTGAGGAAGACCCGGATGCACTAGACATCCCGACTCCTTGATCGTACGCTGAGGCGATCGAGGGTCCCTACTCCTCTCAGAGGCAGTTGGCCATGGACGCAGAGATGGCTTCCTGGAAGTCCACAGGCACCTACGTCGACGAGGTTCCCCCACCTGGGGCGAACATCGAAAGTGGGATGTGGATCTTCAGGGTGAAGCGGCTGCCTGGATCTCCGCCTGTCTTCAAGGCGCGTTACGTGGCTCGAGGCTTCAGTCAGCGGCAGGGAGTTGACTACTTTCAGACCTTCTCTCCCACCCCGAAGATGACCACTCTTTGGGTGCTGCTGCACATAGCCGCTCAGCGCGACTTCGAGCTTCACTCTCTTGAATTCAGCACAGCTTTCCTGCAGGGCAGCCTGCACGAGGAGATCTGGCTGCGCCGCCCTCCGGGCTTCACTGGGTCGTTTCCTCCTAGTACCCAGTGGAGCCTGCGAATGCCAGTCTACGGTGCCCGCCAGGCGCCCCGTGAGTGGCACGACATAATGAGGACTACACTTGCGGCTCTTGAGTTTGCTCCTTCTACTGCCGAGCCGTCGCTGTTTCTACGCACCGACACCTCTTTGCCGCCGTTCTACATCCTCGTGTACGTCGACGACTTGGTCTTTGCCACTGCTGACACTGCTGGACTCGCCCACGTGAAGTCTGAGCTGCAGAAGAGACACACGTGCACAGACCTGGGTGAACTGCGCAGCTACCTTGGCTTGCAGATCACCCGGGACAGAGCACAGCGCACCATTACCCTGACTCAGTCACACATGGTGCAGCAGGTCCTTCAGCGCTTCGACTTCACGTACTCCTTGCCTCAGGCCACTCCTCTATCTACTCGCCACTCGCTCTCAGCTCTGCCTTCGGATGAGTCCGTAGAGTCGAGTGGCCCGTACCCAGAGCTTGTTGGCTGCCTCATGTACCTGATGACCTGCACACGACCTGGCCTTGCATACCCTCTTAGCATCTTGGCACGCTATGTTGCTCCTGGGAGACACAGACCAGAGCACATGGCTGCAGCGAAGAGGGTGTTGCGCTACGTGTGCAGTACGTCGGGCATGGGGCTAGTGCTTGGAGGGCGACGTCGAATAGTCCTCATAGGTCATGCTGACGCTTCTTGGGCTGACGACCAGGCTACGCAGCGGTCGTCACAGGGTTACACCTTCAACCTTGGCTCCGGCTCTGTTTCGTGGCGGTCTACCCGCTCGTCCTCTATTCTCGGCTCCAGCTGTAAGGCTGAGATCTACACAGGGGCCATGGCTGCACAAGACCTATGCTGGCTCACCTACCTTTTGGCTGACCTAGGAGAGCCGCCTCGTTCTCCTCCAGTTCTGTACGTAGACAACAAGGCCATGCTGGCCTTGTGTCGGGAGCACAGACTGGAGCACGGAACGAAGCAGATTGCTCTTCGCTACTTCCTTTCTCCTGAGCTGCAGCAGCGTTGTCAGCTCCGTCTTACCTAGGTGGCCTCTGAGGCCAACACTGCTGATATCTTCACCAAGGCTCTTCCGCCTTGTAATCATCAGCGTTTCTGTACTGTGCTAGGTCTTGTGCCTACCTGGCCTCACTTGCTCACTTCTTGATCTTGTTTGTACGGTATTCTTTCTCTACCAACCCTAGCTTGTTTTACCTTTATATATATGCTCTTGCATGTGAAATGGCCTTGTGGCCCTACTCTTGTGCTCGGACTGTGTGGTGACTTTGTGATCCACCCTGAGCTTGCTTTGCTTTGCTTTGCTTGACTGGTCTTGTGACCGCTTGTTCTCCCCCACTTTGCCTATGGGGGTGTGTCAGAACATTATAGCTTATACATTTGTGTAGGCTGTAGTGGGGTAGCCCATATGGGGTACAACCCAATTAGGGTTAGTACTTGTACCCAACTCTTTCATAGTTGATTCATCCATTCTCACTTCTCGTCAGAGACGAGCTGCGCAGATTCAGTCGATCAACACCTCAGTGACGTCACCCTTGCTGCGCAAGGAGAAAACCATGGCGTAACGCGAGTAGTCGTCAACCACCAACAGGATGTAACGCTCGTGACCCTGGCCACGGACACGGGCGGGGCCCCACACGTCCTTGTGAAGAGTCTGCAGCGGAGCCTCTGTCGGAGGAAACTCGGAGGAGTGAGGGGCGGCGCGCTGTCGCCCCTTGACGCAGGTAGGGGCAGGCCTTGGAGGTAGGGTAGGGAGAGACCGGGGGAGACGAGAGACAAGGACACGGGAGACCATGCCTCGGAGACGAGGCAGGGAGGGGTGACCAAGGCGGTGGTGCCAAAGGAGAGTCTGGTGGGACAGGAGACGACACGAGCAGGGAGCAGACTCAGGACCAGACCAGGACGCTGGAGCAAACACTTGACCCGACGCAGCTACCTGACCAGACTCAGCAACCGGAGGGGACTCAGTAGTCAGTGTGTACAGGCTCGACCCCGGCCGACGGGTAAACGTGGCCAAGTGTCGGCCCGTTCGCGCACACGTACAGTGGGTCACCTGCTGACTCACAGGAGTGAAGTGGTCAACCCCCCGATCCTGTAGATCAGCACCACTCACCAAGTTCGTAGAGGAGGGGAGGTAGAGACCTGACAGGGTGCCAGAGGGGGCTGCCGGTCAGGGTAAGACAGTGGAGAAGTGAGCAAGGACACGACCCCCAGAGGGGTCCGCAAGGGAGACCGCAACCGGCCGACTCAGCGGCGTAAGCGTGGTGCGGTCTCGAAAGAAGGAGCGGGAAGTTCCCGAGTCAAGAGTGAAGGTGTTTAAGGCCTGGGCCGACGTGGTACCCGAGAGAGCAGACTCACCAGCACCTGGGGCAGCAGACGCACTAGCACCTAGAGCAGCAGCCTCAACAGCACCTAGAGCAGCAGCCTCAATGCCCGGGTCAGGCGGAACACACAGGTAACAATCACCCTCATCACTAGTAGGCAATGCATACATGGCAGTGAGGATAGCATCATAGTCAAGAGCATAGATATCTTCCCGCAGCCGAAGCATCACCACCCAGTCGGGGAGCTCAGCCGCGTTGCCAAACTCCGTACGCAAGGCGTCGCTCAGACGGGCGAAGCAGCAGGACTCTGCGTGACCCAACGTCCCGCAAGGCTGACCAGTCCGAGCACTAGTGCGAATGACGTACGGACAGCGAGCAGTACCCCGTGACCCGTCACACTGAGCGTACCACTCACAAAGCTGCTAGGGCAAAAGGACCGCTCGCGGACGACGCTGAGGCTGCACCTGGCCACTACACGCAGCTGCGGAACTACTCACTCCAGGACGACTCCCATTACGGCCACCCCGACAACCCCAGCTAGCGTACCACTCACGAAGCTGTTGGGGGGTCAGGGACTCACGCGGGCGACGCTGGCGCTGCATCTGGCCACGCCAGGAGTTGCAGTAGGAGGAGAAAGAGCAGCAGCTGCAAGAGCAGCAGTAATAGCAGTACGAGCAGGGCAGTGCTCACCAGTGGCGAGAAGGGCAGGCGTATGACGGCGGCAACGCTGAGGCGGCTACCACTGTAGGGCGAAAGCTCCGCAGCAGCTGCAGGGGTGGCTAATCAAGTGGCGGCTGCTCCAGGGACGGCTACTCCAGTGGCGGCTTCTCCAGGGACGACAGCTGCAGTGGCGGCTGCTCCAGGGGCGGCTGCTGCAGTGGTGGCTGCTCCAGGGGCGGGTGCTGCAGTGGCGGCTGCTCCAGGGATGGCTGCTGCAGTGGCTGCTGCTCCAGGGACGGCTGCTTCAGTGGCGGCTGCTCCAGGGGCGGCTGTTGCAGTGGCGGCTGCTCCAGGAGCGGCTGCTGCAGTGGCGGCTGCTCCAGGGGCAGCTGCTGCTGTTGCGTCTCCTCTAGAGGCGGCTCGGCTGTTGGGCGACCCGGCGCTGAGCTACTGGGCAACTCGGCGGCTAGGCTGCTCGCTTCGGGCGACGACGGGGCCGGGTAGGGGCGGCGACGGGGCCGCTAGGGGCGGCGACGGGGTCACGTAGGGAGCAGAGCGGCAACGGGGCCGCGAGGGGCTGCGACTGGGCCGCGTAGGGGCGGCGACGGGGCCGCTAGGGGCGGCCGCTGGACCGCGTAGGGGCGGCGACGGAGCCGCGTAAGAAAGAGAGCGGCGACAAGGCCGCTAGGGGCGGCGTCGGGGCCGCGTAGGGGCGGCGACGGGGCCACTAGGGGCGGCGACGGGGCCGCGTACGGGCAGCGACGGGGCCGCGTAGGGAAGGGAGCGGCGACGGGGCCGCTAGGGGCGGCGACGAGGCCGCGTAGGGGTGGCGACGGGTCGCTAGGGGCGGCGAAGGGGCCGCGTAGGGGCGGCAACGGGGCCGCTTAGGGAAGGAAGCGGTGACGGGGCCGCTAGGGGCGGCGACGGGGCCGCGTAGGGGCGGCGACGAGGCCGCTAGGGGCGGCGACGGGGCCGCGTAGGGGCGGCGACAGGGCCGCTAGGGGCGGCGACAGGGCCGCCAAGGGCAGCGCCGAGGCCGCGTAGGGGCGGCAACGGGGCCGCTAGGGGCCGCGAGGGGCCTGGAAGGGCGGCGACGGGGCCGTGTAGGGGCGGCAACGGGGCCACGTAGGGGCGGCAACGGGGCCGCGTAGGGAGGGAGGCGGCTACGGGGCCGCTAGGGGCAGCGACAGGGCCGCTAGGGGCGGTGACGGGGCCGCGTAGGGGCGGCAACGGGGCCGCTAAGGGCCGCGAGGGGCCCGGAAGGGCGGTGACGAGGCCGCTAGGGGCGGCGCAAGGGGCCGTGAGAGGGGCCTCTACGAGAGCTCGACAGAAGGGCGGCCCACAAGGCGCGCCTCGGGCAGGAGCGATTGACGCTCCGGTCAGAAAAAAATTATAGTGCTGGGCCCAAGGAATCGTTCCCACTAGAGAACCTGCTCTATACCATGTGAAGAAATGAGGAATGGATGAACTAGCAAGCAGGTGGGTACAAGTAGGAAAACCTACTTTCGCCTACACAGACTATAGCATATGAGTTCGACAGTACAACATAAAAATGTTTCCTACTTGTATCCCAACCATTCCAGTCAATCATCATTCCACTATTTCATATTTTAATAGCTACCCCCCATATTGCCTCTTTCCTCTCCCAGTCATCTCGGTTCCTGCCTCACGTCCCTTTTTTTTTTTTTTTTTTTTGGGACATAATACACTATGCAATGCATACATCCACAATCGTAACTGTGAAAAAGGAAGGCACGCGCCGACCAGTTGGGCCTGCTCTGACCTCCCTTGTAACAATCTACGGTGGCTTGAAGAAGGTGCTAGGCCTCTCCCATATTGATCTAAAAGCCTTGCTCCACGTCAGCTGCTCTCCCTGTTCACAAATGTGGCTCAGTGCCGCCAACTCTTCTGATGTCAGGTATTGCCAATCCCCTTTGTCTTTTACTCCCCCTTGGCCAACCTTACCGCTACCCGCTTCATTGTAGATCCGCACATGTCTCATGAAATTGGCCCGTATTTTCCTGACCATTCGTTTGGGCTCGAAAGTTGTCTTCCGGAAGACCGCGTCACGCCTCTCTAGCCAGATGTGTTTGAAGGTGATCGCAATAAGTGTAGCCTATGAGAAACGAGAGGCTGTGCTGTCTTCAGCGAATAACAACTCACCCAGTGTCCCCACAACTTGTCTCGGATTGATCAACTTCAAAGAATCCTGAAGCGCGCCACACACCCCGCTTACGATTGGGCAGTTCATTAGACAATGCGTTGGTGACTCTTGTTGTCCACAGTACGGGCAACATAGATAGGACCCGAAGAAAGCTAGTCTGCTCACCACTTGTAGATTGTTACTGTGCAGGCGCAGTAGAACCTCTCTCGCTTTGGCTGGTATCACCAGCAAGTCCCTTTTTGCAATGACTTTCTTCCAGTCTATCTTCTAGCCCCAGGTCTCCTCCCACCTCTTCTGCTGCTTGGGTTGCGTGGTTGGTTTCCTGAGCAGGTGTCTCAGTTTCCTTTGTGCTATAGGTTTGCCTTCTTCACATAGGAAAGACGTTCCTAGCCACGCTAGGTCCCCCATTTTCCCCACTTTTTGACCTCCCCTGACCACCATCGGAGTTAAGATGCTAAGCACACTTGGCGGCTGAGCCTCCTGTCAGAATGAGAAACAGGAATGGTTGTGACTAGCAGGAACAACAGTACAAATATGAAACCCTAATCTGGTGTACCCCCTAAGGTGTAACCCACTACAGCCTAGAACCACATAAACATATAATGTTTGACACACCCCCATAGGCAAAGTGGGGCAGACCTAGGGGTCACAAGACCAGTCAAGGTAAAACAAGGCAGACAAGCTCAGGGTGGATCTCGAGGATTCCACACAAATTCCGAGCACAAGCAAGTGGTCACAAGACCAGTTCACATGCAGTTTTATAATAGAGTAAGAGGTACAATGATCACAACCTAGCAAGGGCAAACATGCAGGTATATATAAAATAATCACAGTACAGGCAAAGTCAAGAAGTAAGCAAGTGAGGAACAGTCGGCACAAGGCCTAGAAGAGTGCAAAAACGCTGATGGTCAACAGGCGAAAGCGCCTTGGTGAACACATCAGCAGTGTTGGCCTCAGTGGCCACGTAACGCAGAAGAAGCTGACCACGCTGCTATAGCTCTCGAGCTAGAAAGTAACGCAGAGCAATGTGCTTCGTCCTGTGCTCCAGTCTGTGCTCCTGACACAAGGCTATGGTTGCCTTGTTGTCGACGTACAGCACTGGAGGAGAACGATGCTGCTCTCCAAGGTCAGTCAGTAGGTAGGTGAGCCAGCGAAGCTCCTGGGCAGCCATGGCCGTGGCGTAGATCTCAGCCTCACAGCTAGAGCTAAGAACAGAAGAAGAACGAGTAGAACGCCAAGAGACAGAGCCAGAGCCAAGACTGAAGGTGTAACCTTGAGACGACCGTTGAGTAGCCTGGTCGTCTGCCCAAGAAGCGTCTGAGTGCCCGGTGAGAACAGGCCGGTCTCACCCTCCAAGCACTAGCCCCATGCCCGACGTACTGCACAAGTAGCGCAACACCCTCTTAGCTGCATCCATGTGCTCCTTCCGGTGACGGCCGGGAGCGACATAGCGTGCTAAGTTGCTGAGAGGGTATGCAAGGTCAGGTCGAGTGCAGGTCATCAGGTACATGAGGCAGCCCACAAGCTCTGGATACGGACCACTCGGCTCTACGGACTCATCCGAAGGCAGAGCTGAGAGCGAGTGTCCCGTAGGCAGAGGAGTGGACTGAGGCGAGGAGTGCGTGAAGCCGAAGCGCTGAAGGACCTGCTGCACCATGTGTGACTGAGTCAAGGTGATGGTGCGCCGTGCTTTGTCCCGGGTGATCCGCAAGCCAAGATAGCTTGTCTGTTCACCCAGGTCTGTGCACGTGTGTCTCTTCTGCAGCTCGCACTTCACGTGAGCGAGACCAACTGTCTCAGAAGTGGCAAAGACCAAGTCGTCGACGTACACGAGGATGTAGAACGGCGGCAGTGAGGTGTCGGTGCGTAGAAACAGCGACGGGCCAGCAGTAGAAGGAGCGAACCCAAGAGCCGCAAGTGTAGTCCTCAGTGTGTCATGCCACTCACGTGGCGCCTAGCGGAGACCGTAGACTGGCCGCCGGAGGCTCCACTGGGTACCAGGAGGGAACGACCGAGTGAAGCCAGGTGGGCGGCGCAGCCAGATCTCCTCGTGCAGGCTGCCCTGCAAGAAAGCTGTGCTGAAGTCAAGAGTATGGAGCTCGTAGTCACGCTGAGCGGCGACGTGTAGCAGAACCCGAAGAGTGGTCATCTTCGGGGTCGGGGAGAAGGTCTGGAAGAAGTCAACTCCCTCTCGCAGACTGAAGCCTCGTGCAACGTAACGCGCCTTGAAGACAGGCGGAGAGCCCGGCGGCCGCTTCACCCTGAAAATCCACCTGCCACTGACGATGTTCGCCCCAGGTGGGGGAACCTCGTCGATGTAGGTGCCATTGGACTTCCATGAAGCCATCTCTGTGTCCATGGCTGACTGCCACTGAGAGGAGTAGGGACCGGCCATCGCGTATGCGTAAGAGCGTGGGGTCGGGATGTCTGGGTCTCCCTCAGGGGCAACAAGCATGGACACGAGATGGGGCAAAGCAGCGGCAAGGCAACCAAACTCCTCCTGTCTGTCCTCAAGAACGTCCGTGCCAAGAGCACCCTCACCCCGGACGGACGGAGGACAGACAGACTCAGACTCAGCAACAAGACTCGCAGCGTAGTCTAGACGACACGCAGCTGCAAAGTCGACAAGCTCAGTGACTAAGGCAGACGCAGCAGCGGACTCAAAGGAAGGGTCAGTGACAACTATAGCCAGGAGACGTGTGACAGTAGGACTGGCAGCGCGAAGGGAGTCTGACTCCGGGTCAGCAAGAGCAGGAAGAGATGACGCAGGAGGCGACGGGAGAGCGACACGTTGCGGAGCAGTGGACTGACGAAGCGCCATCTGGTGAGTGCCTGGGACAGCAGGAGGACGCTCACGCGGGACACGACTACCAGTGGTAGCAGCACGAACAGGCGACGCTCGACGAGACGCAGGTGACAAAGGACGTGACGCAGGCTCACGTCTCTCAGCAAGACCTCCAGTCGGACCAGTGTAAGGAGTAGGCACAGGAAGTGGGGAGGCAGGCGGTAACTATGGCTGTGACTGGACAGACGGCGGACACTCTAAGGCGAGAGGAGAACAAGGAGGAGGAGGCTGACCAAGAACCTGCAGAAGGAGCGGAACGAAGTACGGCTGTGGCCGTGCAGCAACTCCCGAACCAGCAGAGACACTAGCGGCACGGACCTCAGGACCAGCAGAAGCTCCACTCGCCGGGTCCTCCACTCCAGCAGTAGTAGCAGCACCTCCAGCAGCACCAGCAGCACCTCCAGTACCAGGGTCCCCAGCACCCGCAGTAGCTCCAACGCCCGGGTCCTCAGTACGAGCAGCACCTCTAGCAGCACCGCCAGTAGGAGCAGCACCTCCAGCACCAGGGTCCGCAGCACCCGCAGCAGCGTCAACTCCGGGGACCCCAGCACCAGCAGCTCCGCTCCGGAGACTGATGTGCCGAGCGTACCACTCTAGAAGCTGTGGGGAAGAGGGCGGCTCCCGCCGTGGTGGGGAAACACGAGTACCAACTCCAGTAGCACCACGAGCCCGAGACGCACCCTGCCGGAGGCTGCAGTACCGTGAGTACCACTCACGTAGTTGCTGCAAAGAGGGAGGTCCTCCAGGCGCCTCACAGTCAACTGCAACACCACCAGGCTCAGCACCCCCAGACTCAGCACCCCCAGGCTCAGCACCCCCAGTCTCAGCACCCCCAGTCTCAGCACCCCCAGGCTCAGCACCCCCAGTCTCAGCACCCCCAGACTCAGCACCCCTAGGCTCCGCCCGCGCAGGCTCCGCACGCTCAGGCTCAGCACCTCTAGCAGGACGCGAGTCGACAGCTACCTCGGCAGGCTCAACCGGGTCTACCTGAGAGACACCTGAGGGAGCGGCACCCTGAGGGGGAAGGGGGTCTACCACTGCAGCACCTGGCGCGAGGAAGAGAGGCGGGGGAGGGAGCGGGGCAGTGCGGTAGGGGAAGAGGCGGTAGAAGGGCACGGATTCGTCAAAAGTGACGTCCTGAGAGGGGAAGACGCGGTGCGAGGCGGGGTGGTAAAACTGCCAGCCAGACGCATCCGGGACAAAGCCAAGAAAGACACAGGGAGCAGTGCGGGAGGAGAGCTTGTCCGCAGACGTGTCGCGAACAAAAGCTCAGGATCCCCAGACACAGAAGCGTGACGCATCGCCAACCTCCCCCGTCCACAGCAGTGTGGGCGAGGTCTCCGGAGCGGAGACACGGGGCCAGAGGTTGAGCTGATGCGCAGCGTACCAGACTGCAAATGGCCACAGAAAGTGGGGGGCAGCCGCGTGGACTAAGGAGGTACGAGCGACCTCCATGATCAAGCCAATGCGGCGCTAAGCAACCCCATTTTGCTGTGGAGAGGCCGGAAGCGTGAACGACTGGTGAATGCCGTGCTCTGCACAGTAGGCTGCCAAGAGGTCGGAGGAGAACTCGCCACCTCTGTCAGAGTGCAAGCGCAGGACACGAAACTCCGAGCGAAAACGCTCTCGCAGCTGAAGACGTGCTCTGCTGATCCAAGGGATCAGAACATCAGGGACTTCACCCTTGGTGCGCAAGGGGAAGACCGTGGTGTAGCGCGAGTAGTCGTCAACGACGATCAAGAAGTACCTCTCCTGGCCCTGACCACGGACGCGGGCTGGGCCCCACACGTCCATGTGGAGCGTCAGCAAAGGAGCAGTCGTCGGGGGGAACGAGGAGGAGTGAGGGGCAGCGCGCTGCCGCCCCTCGACACAGGGAAGACAAGGAGGAGCAAGGGAGGGTGGGAGGGGAGGGAGTACCCGAGGAAGACCAGAGACTAGATACCATTTGTGCATGGCACGAAGGCGCTGCACTGACGGGTGACCAAGTCGGTGGTGCCAGAGGACAGTCTTGTGCGCTAGAGAGCGACACGAGCAGGGGGCAGACAGCTGACGTGACGCAGACGCAGACGCCGCTACCTGAGGGGACTCAGTGGTCAGTGTGTACAGGTCCGACCCCGGCTGCCGAGTGAAGGTAGCCAGGTGACGGCCCGTCCGAGCACACGTGCAGTGTGTCACACGCTCGTAGGCAGGGGTGAACTGGTGAACACCCCCATCCTGAAGCGCACAACCCGCCACCAAGTTCGTAGAGAACGAGGGGAGGTGGAGACCTGACAGTGTGCCCGACGGGACAGCAGGACAAGGAAGGACAGTGGAGGAGGTCGCAATGACCGGACCCCCAGAGGGGTCAGCGAGCGAGACAGCGACTGGTCGAGCAAGGGGCTCAAGAGCAGTGCGGTCACAAAAGAAACAGCGCGAAGCGCCTGAGTCTAGAGTGAAGGTGTGCAGTGCCTCAGTGGACTCAGTAGTACCTGGGGTGGCGGACACACAAGCACCTAGAGCAGTAGCCTCACCAGCACCTGGGGCAGCAGACACGCAAGCACCTAGGGCTGCAGCCTCACTCGTGCGGATGCCTGGGTCAGGCGGAACACACAGGTACTGGTCCTCCTCTCCACTAATAGTCAATGCATACATGGCTTTGAGAATAACATCAAAATCAAGAGCATAGATATCGATATTCTTCTTGAGGAGATCAGCCCACTGAGGGAGCTCAGGAGCGTCAGGAAACTGAGCATGCCACGCGTCATCTAGGCGAGAGAAGCAGCGCTGCGCAGTGTGCGCCCTCCCGCACGTCTGTCCCTTGCGGCGACCAGTGCGGATGACGTACGTGCAGCTAAGGCTACCCCCCCCACCCCCGTGCTGTAAGTACCACTCACGAAGCTCCTGGGAGGACTGAGGGTGCTGCGCGCTCTGGCCAGTGCCAGAGCCTCCACGACCACCACCGCCGCCTCCACCACGACCACCACCGCCTCTGCCGCCACCACGTCCACTGCCGCCACCACCAATGCCCCCACCCCGGCCACCTCCGCCGCCGCTGCCTCCACCACCCCCACCGTTGCCACTAGCCCCTCCAGCCCCGCCACCACCCCCACCGCCGCCACCATCCCCACCACCGCCTCCCCCGCCGTCACCCCCACCGCCCTTGCCTCCCCTGCCCTTGCCGCTGCGGCGTCCGCTGGGAGCGGACGCAGAGCCGACCTGCTCAGCACCAAGGAGGTCGACAGCAGCAACAGAGGCGACAGAGGGGAGTAGGGGGGAGGGGGAACACCCCTCGAAGAAAGGGGTGCGGGGGTCGCCACGAGAGGCACCTACAGCTACAATACTCTTCTCAGCTGCAAGTAGTTCCTTCTCTAGGGCAGTAATGGTGAGCTCAGTGGGGCAGCGAGCTAGGAAGTGGTCCCTGACTGTACGCAGAGTGTCAGGGAGGCGGGTGACTAGGTGGTAGAGAGTGAGCCAGAGCGGGGGAGGGTTGGAGGCAAGAAACTCAGCGGGCATGGCTGCACGGAAGCGGGCATCACTAGTGCGGAGGTGAGTGATGAGGTCAGCGACTGTCTGGAAGGCGGACAGGTCGGGGAACAGGTAGGGAAGCGAGAGGCGGCCTAGTGCAGCTGAGGCCGGGGAGGAGTAGCGCGCAACTACAGCAGTGTACAGGGCGTGCGCAGTCTGATGCTGGCCAAAGTGCTCGCGCTCGTCGACTGGCAGGGAGTTGCGAATAGCAAAGCGGGCGTGGGCATCGCGAGTCTGCCACTGTGAGCGAGCTGTAGCAGCAGCAGTAGTAGCAGGAGTAGGGACTGTGCCTAGTGCGTGATCGTACAGCGAGATATCCTCTCTGGCAGTGAGTTTGAGGAACAGATGCAGATCATCGAGCCAGGTCTCAAACTTAATCGGGCGGCCCTCAGTATCGAACGAGAGAACTGGAGGGCTAGCCATAGTTGAAGTAGCAGTAGCAAAAGTAGCAGTAGCAGTAGCAGCAGCAGCAGCAGCAGCAGTAGCAGCAGCAGTAGCAGTAGCAGTAGCAGTGGCAGTAGTAGTAGCAGTTCAGTACTGGTGCTGCTGCTCAGGTAAGGAGGGCGCGGCTCGGCTAGGACGGCGCGGCTCGGCTAGGGCGGCGCGGCTCGGCTAGGGCGGCGCGGCTCGGCTAGGGCGGCGCGGTTCGGGTCGGGTCGCGCAGCGCGGCTCGGCCGTAGAGGGGCGAGCGTGGGGGGGCCGTTCGGGGGCCGGTCGGTGCTAGCGCGAGGCCATTCGGGGCCGTAGGAGGCTAGCCCGGGGCCTTAAGGGGCCGTGGGAGGCTAGCGCGGGGCGTGAAGGGGCCGTGGGAGGCTAGCGCGAGGCCTGACGGGGCCGTGGGAGGCTAGCGCGGGGCCTGAAGGGGCCGTGGGAGGCTAGCGCGGGGCCTTACGGGGCCGTGGGAGGTTAGCGCGGGGGGCACACGGGGCCGTTCGAGGCTAGCGCGGGGCCACGCGGGGCCGTTCGAGGCTAGCGCGGGGCCAATCGGGGCCGTAAGAGGCTAGCGCGGGGCCGTAGGTGGGCCGTTCGGGGCTAGCGCGGGCCCGTAGGGGGCCGTGAGAGGCTAGCGCGGGGCCGACGCGGGGCCTTAAGGGGCTAGCGCGGGGTCTTAAGACGGGGCCGTGAGAGGCCGTAAGGGGCGACGCGAGGGGCCGTGAGGGGCCTGAAGGGGCGACGCTAGGAACGAGGCGCACGAGGGCGCTAGGAAAAGGCGGCGCACGAGGGCGCGGCTAGCGGAAACGGTGGGCCCTAACGTTCCGGTCCTAGGTGGAACCTAGGCTCGTAATACCATGTCAGAATGAGAAACAGGAATGGTTGTGACTAGCAGGAACAATAGTACAAATATGAAACCCTAATCTGGTGTACCCCCTAAGGTGTAACCCACTACAGCCTAGAACCACATAAACATATAATGTTTGACACCTCCACCCCCGTGTGCCTGACTATCCCCTTGCCGTCCACTTCCGCTCTTTCACACTTTAGGGTTTTACTTTCCGTCAGCGCTACCTTTATGTAGTACTACCTCCCAGATACTGCTTTCCCGACTTTCACCAGGTTTGTAGCCTCAGTAATTGACGTCGCAGATCTCCTCTCCAACAATTTCTCCTTCCAGCTTCCTGGACCGCTTCCCAAGCCTGAAGCGCCCATCTCGCGGTTGATGATCTGCCCGTTTGTTTCGTCAGCTCCCACACACTTTTGACTCTCCATCCTCTTTCATACACCTCCTGGAGTAAGTCGCCCACCACCATACCCTTCAGGCATTCAGACCCCTTCTGGCGTCCGAAAGGGCTGCTGCCTTGGTAGTGTATCTAGTTGCTAAACCAAAGGCGCTCCTTCACCATCTCCCACAGGTTCGCAGGTTCTGGCATCATTGGCAGCTGTTTGTCCCAAACCAGTGGCACGAGTGACCTCCACCGCTCACTTCTGTATGTCCACTCTGCTAGAATCGCTTTATGCGCCAACAGAGTTGCCCACCCCAGTGGCATATTCGCCGCCTTCTCCAGCAGCCATTGCTTCATCGGGTTTTCATCCGGCAGAACTGCTTCAAGATTCCATAGCGCCTGGCTGTTGATTCTACCCGTTGAGATAATGACACCCAAACCTCCTTTTTTTTGCTCTAGGTGCGCCAGGAATTCGCTCCAGAGGATGAAGTGCTTTTCCGCATACGCACACCCCTTTGAGATGAAGTTATGGCACAACTTCAGGAATGTTTTCTAGATCTGCTTCGGCGGCTGGTATACCTGTGTCTGGAAGAGCACCACCGGCATCACATACGCGTTCAGAACCGTCACTCTCGTCGACGTCGTCAGGTGCAACTTCTCCCAGTCCCTAAGTATAGTGTTGACTCGCACTAGGGCCTTTTCCCATATTGGTTCTGCCTTTCCATCCGCCATGATCTAGATGCCCAACAACCTTTCTAGTTTGTCTCTTTCCACCCAGGCGAAGTCTGAGTCCGTAGGCGGTGGAACCACCCTGTTCTTCCCCAACGGCATCACCATGGACTTCCCTCGGTTGGCTTGCAGCCGCGACCTGACACCAAAGTCCTTTAACAGGGACTGCGCACTCACTAGCTGCTCCTTGCCTTGAAGAATGAGTGTTGTATTGTCTGCATAACCTAGGTATGTCAGCTCCCCTTTCCCCCTTTTCCTCAGGCCCATCTTCCTTCTTTTTGTCTCTTGACTCAGCGGTTCTACTGCGCAGATGAACAAGTATGGCGCCAGTAGGCATCCCTGCCTTACTCTGGATTCCACTTTCACCTTTTCACCTAGCCATCCATTGACCAGCAACCATGTTGCTGCATGATCGTGCAGACCTTTGGACCATCCAATGAAGTCAGCCGGGAACCCCATGCGCTCAAGTGTGCGGAAGAGGAAGTCGCGCGACACAGAGTCGTACGCCTTTTGAAATGTTAGAGACTAAGGACGGAGTCAATGAAGATTAGGAGCCTAAATTTCTCAAAATCGTTGGCTTGAAATTCTGGACAGAATCGTCGAGTTCACAAGAAACGCCGTCGACAAAAAAACGCACCGTCAAACCTTCACGAATTTCAGATATGTTGTAGCTCTAGTCCATGGCTACAATTCCCAAGTTGAATTGTGTGATAAGGTGGAGTATTTCTCGAGTTATCAATTTTGGCGCACTAGGGGGTATGCTGCCACATGCTTAACTCAATAACAAATATAGTTCTCACAAGTTCCACAAAGTTACACACAAGAGAGTTAGGGTAGCACTAAACCAGGTAGGAGGGAAGAGGAGGACGAGAGGGAAGGTCCCAAGAGATTCCCCAACCAAGGAAACCCCATGCCACACAATTCCCTTCCCCATAGGCAACCCCACTTTCACATTTGTCACTTTCCCAACTCATGCCATCCACCTCAACCCACTTGGCCACACTTGCCAACCTGGTTTGGCTTCACCCAACCACATGGCAGCATTCTACAGTGATGGGTTCGAATTCCCAACCCCCAAAAGTCTGTACCCCATATTGAGTCAACCCCACAACTTCCCATAGTCGCCACAACCGAAGTACAGAAAGCATACGAACTCCAACGTTCGTAACTTTCTTGATATTGCTCCGATCGCGACGATTCTTGGCTCGTTGGAAAGATCTTGAGCAGTGGAGTCACTTCAGATATCTGCTCAAGCCAAATAACATTCACACACACTCAGAAAATCCAAACCACAGAAAAACACAAATTCTTGCGCACGCTCATTTCACACATGCAACGCACGAACACATGATGGGAGGCAAACAGACGTGAATGCAAATGATAGCATCACATAACATGAAAATCAACCATCAGAAGGTACTAGTCCTCCTTCCCTATCACTGCTGCATCAATTGTATCTGCTACCACGTTAACCGCATCTACTAGGTGCCGTCTCGGAACAAAGCCAAACTGATTCTCTGAGATGGCTTGCGGTAGCTCTTTTTTCATTCTGTTTGCCAGCAGCTTTGCCACAATCTTGTAGACTGCGCCCAGCAGGGTGATGGGTCGGTAGTTTCCGAGTTCTTCCTCTCCCCCTTTTTATGGAGCAGTTGCGTCACTGCTGTTGAGAAACTCTGGCATTTTTGCTGTTTTTTCAAACTCCCTCATGAAATCCATCACTGTATCCCCTAGCAGGTCCCAGATGTCTTCCAACAATTCTTTCGGTAGCCTGTCTACTCCAGGAGCCTTTCCTCTCAGCAGCTCTTTCATCGCCTCTTTAACTTCCGCTTCCGACCAAGGCGCTCAGAGCCTGCATCTCCCTTCTGCATCCAGCACTTCTTGGGGTCCATCGGCCACTCTTCAGCCTCTACCTCTTGCCTTTTTCCTTTGAAAAGTTTTTCAAAGAAGTTCGACGCCACCGTTAGAACTTCTCTTTCTCCGTCGTAGCTTATTCCACCATACACCACTTTCCTGATTGTTGTTTTCGCTTTCCTCGTCCTGGTCCTCCGTGTTAGGTACTTTGTCGCGATTTCTCCATTCATTTCCTCTCCAATGCCTACCATAGTTTGCTTCCTCCTCCTTTGGCTGTCCCGATACACCTTGAGTTGCGCCTCGTACTTGACCAGCTCCTCATATTTCTCCCCCAGGCTTGCATCCGCCATGTACTCCTGTCTTAGCGCAGCCACCCTGTCCTCTAGGTGTGCTATCGTTTTGCCAATTCTCTTCCTCTCCTCCCTTGCTCTAGCTTTTAGGCTGGCCTGAAGTACGGTGAGCGCACATTGCAAACCCCTAGCTCCTTTTCATTCTAATGTTGCAAAACTTTTTGGATGACCCTCCGTACTCTTGGACTTCTTGCTTGTGCAGCGTGCATCCGCCAGAGCCCCCGGACCATACTCCTCTCCTGCACTCGCCATCAGCACCGTGGTGATTCCAAACCAGTGATCTGTGACACCCGGCGGAGCCGCCATATGGTACGCATCCACTACCAGGGGAAGCATGGAGAGCGACACCAGCGCACGGTCAATACGGGAGCTAGTCATCGTCGATCTTGCGAGGAAGGTGTACTCCAGCTTCATCGGGTACAGAGTTCTGAATGTGTCCCTCAAATCCCAGTCCGTTCATATGCTCAGTAGCCGTTGATTTTCCGCGTCCGATCCTTTTGCGACATCTTATCCATTACTGGGTCTGCCACTACATTAAGGTCACCGGTCAGAAGCACATGCCCCTTATGGGCTAGAGATTTCTCAAAAAGGGTGAGACTGTCTCTGCAAAAAACCCCTCTAGTTGTTGCTTGTCCAGGAAAGTATGCCGCAACTAACTTCCAAGACAGCTCCCTCCAGCTAACCGACACCGCTACCAGCTTTCCTGCCTCATGCGTTACCACATCACTGAAGACAACCTCATAATTGAAATTGAGGACCGCAACCCCCCCACCCGTGTCAACCAAAGACACCACCGCTGCTGTTTCTGCTCCAACCTGAGTCCAGAAGTTATGGTCTGCTACCAGCCTAGTGTTAGTAAGTACCATCAGTCCCCTGGATTTGTTAAGCCAATCTTGCAAGCAATCCCTCTTCTCCGTGCTCCCAAGTCCGTTGACATTGAGCGCGCCAATAGTAAGTTCGTGTGTTTTATCCATTTAACCACTAATGGAGACCCCTTTTCATCCACGGGTCAGATAGCTTCCTTGCAGAGTACGGCCAACCATTTCCACTTTCTAATGACGCAAGCATCCACCGGTCAAACGCGCGCGTTATAAGTGTGATACCGCAAAGTACAGCAGTTGCAATAGAAATGCTAACCACCACTCCTCCTACTACTACTTCATGTAGATCCTGAATCATCTTCTCCCACATCTGTTCCCTGGCTATTAATACTTCTGACTCCCTCCAACAGGTTATTTGAGAAACTCCTTCTTGAGTGCCGCGATGTTGATCGCACCCTTGCTGATGCGTGTGGCTGCTCCTGCTGCGGTCAGGTTGGTGGTGTGGCGAACGGAGGCGACATGCGCTGCTGCAAGTTCGAAGTTGTTGCCGTGTGCTTTGCCGCGTGCCTCTAGAACACAGATCCAGTCCTCCCAGGATCCGTCAGTCGAGGTAAGAACAAGTGCCGGGTCCAGCAAGATCGCTTTCAATGAGTCTGTGACTTTCAGAGAGGCTGCTGCGAGAGGGAGAGGAAAGAGTCGAGTCGGTATCAGCGAGAGAGAGAAAGGCGAGACATTTCACGCATGGCTGAAAGGCAGAAGTACCGTTGACTTCATGAATACGTTAAACATTGAGGTTCCATTTAGCAATGTTAGCTTGACGGTTATTGACGTAGTCATCATGGTAGCGGATCATATGATGACCGTTGCAGAAGTCGCAGTTGAGCGAAGGGAAGTGCAGCAGCAGTTTCTTCTCATTCAATGTAGGATCCATGATAAAATGATGCCAACGATACGGGTCATTCTCATGCTGCATCAGAAGACCCTTGATCATGTCCGTATCCATCCCCGTAACAGGGTCTTGTACCCGATGAAAACCGTAGCCTCCCTTAAAAAACGGCTTCCCCCTCTTTACAAACCACACCATCACCAGGAACTTCCGAATCCGCTCCGAAGTCAACTCCGCTAGAACACCCTTGAGCACCACCTCAAAAGCCTTCGGATGGAGAGATCGTGCTCAAAGATAGTCTGCGTTCTCATGAAGCTGCCAGCTCAGCTTCAAAGGGGTACCATCAACACACTCGTGAGCAACAGCACGTTTCCAGGCGAAAGAAGCATCCTTGTCATGAATAAAGGTAACTTTAATGCGACCAAACCGCTCCTTTGATAGGAAGTAGGTAGCAGCTGTCAGTAGATCTGCACTGTGGATGCCCGATTGATCCTGGAGAGGGTTACAGGCACGTTCGCCTGGGGGGTTATGGGCGCACAGACCCGCTACTGAAACAAGCCCTTTTATCCCAATGGTCTAGTGGTTGGGATTCTGACATGGTATCAGAGCGGTCTCGGGTTCAATTCCTGGTGTATGCACATGTAGGCCGTTGTCGCTGTGCTTAGTCCTGGGCCTCCCAGTGTGGGGGGGTGTCAGTAGATCTGCACTGTGGATGCCCGATTGATCCTGGAGAGGGTTACGGGCGCGTTCCCCTGGGAGGTTATGGGCGCACTGACCCGCTACTGAAACAAGCCCTTTTATCCCAATGGTCTAGTGGTTGGGATTCTGACAGCAGCTTCTGAAATTTCGTTGTCGTCAAGACGTCTGTCGAAAGTTCCTTCTTCCAGTGGATCAGATACGCGTCGACCGATTCCATCGTTCGCGGAACTTCTTCGATATGCTTATCTGTTATTAAAAGCATCAGCGTATAGCAAATCTGAGCACCAACAAGACCAGCCATAACCGGATCAACTCCCTCATTAGAGTCGTCGCTGAGATAACCAGAATCATCAGCTCCACCTTCCTCTTCTTCGTCAGGGAAATCCATATCCGGCTCAGGAGGAGGCGACTTCGACTCAGGCGCCTCCGGCTCCTTCAACTTCCTTTGCTTGTTAATTGAAAAAATCTTTGGTCCCTTTCCTTTCAATGCAGATAGCCTGGCAGCAGCCATTGATGATGACTCTAGATGATCCACATGGACCAAGGGCGACACCAAGTCGTCAGCAGCATCCTTGGTGTTCATGTTGCCATCAGCCTTCGTTGGTGAGACTAGAGCACTGAAGGTCTGCACGCGAGCACCAGTCTTGGTGTTGGACTTTTGAGTACGTTCTTTCGGTGGCATGTTGAGAAGCGGAAGACCCATACGCCAGCGATCAGGTTGCTCGATAATGAGAGGTGTTCCCTTGAGACGCTTCTTATACAATGGTTGAACTTTGGTAGGTGCGATCTTGATAATGCCTCCTTTGTCAATCAATAGGTGACGCAAACATCGTTGCTTCCATGGCGCAATACCTTGGGGAAGTCCATATAGGTACACTGAGTGCACACCCTTGGGAGTTTAATGCCTTGGGATCCACTGAAGATTGATAAACGTGAAACATGTTCGCTGTATGAACACAATTTGTTAAGTCGTTTATTAATCTTGAAGCGAGGAATCCAAAAAGCTTAGTTAAAGCCCCATCAGGCAAGGTTTCAGTGGACATTGGGACCTCCAAAGCGCACGAGGTAGTATCCATGGCGGAGAGGTAGTAGCGGAGAGGTCGTGGTTTTGTTTTGTGGTTTGTGTTTCGATGGCGTGCTGGGATCCACGTCCCTTTGTTGTTCGATCATGCCATTGTGATGTACCTGCTATGTGCTTAATTCATATTGCCTAATCCATTTTCCAGGGACATCCCAATCACATGTGCTTGCTATGGAAGAAAAACAAAACTACATTTGTTTTCAACTTTCTTGTCTCTTGTATTGAGCATACCTACGAGCACAATCAATATACCACCATCGTGTCTTGGATGCGTGTACCCTGGTGCACGTATGGCCGCAAATCGATGCTATAATTGCACAACCCAAAGTTATGTGTGTCCTAATATCAATGGTCTCAAAGCTCCTTATAAAATGAATGCGCTTAAAAAATGGATCTCAGCTCAGGGTAACAAACTGGATGTTCTTGTCTTAATAGATACACGTCTCATCCTAAACCCTCAAGATCATTCTTACGCTTTTGGCCCCACACAGCTGCGCATGCGATCGTTGCATACCCCCTAGTAATGCCTCAAGGACACCCCCCCCCCCCCCTTCCCTTCCTCCCCCCCCCGCCCCCCCGCCGGGTGGTAACTTTGTTCTCTCATTTAACAAAACAGTGTCCTTCTCCTCTTCCACCCTATCTATAGATGGTCGGCTCCTCTCTGTTGACATTAATTTTCTACACGACCAAATCCGACTAATCGCCACATACGCCCCTTTTCATGCCACTGCTCGTCGCATCAGTTAGCGAAGCACCCTTACTCCGGCTCTCGAAGCCCCCTCTGCCGCCGTGTGCACAGTCTTCGCTGGCGATTTCAACCCGGTCGTTCTCTTCGAGGACCGCAACCGTGTTTTGCATGGACATGATGGAGCGAAGCCTCCTAAGTCTAGAATCTCTTGTCATCCGACTCCCTTCTTGACTCCTTTTGTGCCCTTCACCCCACCACCACTCTCTTCTCATGTATCGGACGGCAACAGCTCACTGTCCCTTCCCCCCCCCCCCCCCCCTCCCCCCTCCTCCCCGGCCGCCCGACTAGACGGCATATACGTGTCTACCACCTTCCTCTCTCACCTCTATACTGCCCAATATCTCTTCACCTCTAGCCTTATCTTGGACCACTTGTTCACCCCATTGTGCTTTCTTGGTTTTGACAACCCTATCATGCCTCCCCGCCCGTGGAAAATCAACGATTCTCTGTTGCACCGCGCTTACATCGCCCACATTTTAGATACCCAGCTCCTTTGTCTTCCCCCCCACCCATCTCCAAACAACTTGGACCACTGGAAGCATAAGCTCTCCCTCCGTCTTAAATGCTTCTCGAATCAAGAGCAGCATCGAGTATTAGGAACCATGGATCGCCTGTGCCACCTCACTCATCTCCAAACTTAAGTTGCGTGCTCCGCCCTTAGCATGGAAGAGAATGTTGTTAGAATATGCAGGCAGGAATGGTGGACAAGGTAGCATGCATGAGTACAAGTACCTAACCCTGAAGTGTTGTACCCCTTGTAGGCTAACCTACTATAGCCTGGAGATAAGACAAACATACTGTTTGACACACCCCCATAGGCTAAGTGGGAGATAGCAAACACAACAGACGGTCACAAGACCAGTCAAGCAAGAGAACAAGCAAAGCAAAACAAAGCTCTGGGTGGATTTCAAGGACACCACACAATCTGAGCATAAGCAAGCGGCCACAAGGCCAGTTCACATGCAGAGTTATAATAGCATGGCAGTACACTGATCACAACCTAGCAAGAGTAAACAAGCGGGTATAAAGATATATATCACTGTACAACAAGAGCAAGTCAAGCAACCACCAGGTGAGGCAGAGTGGGCACAAGCCCAAGAGCAGTGCAGAAACGCTGATGATCACCAGCCCCAAGGGCCTTGGTGAAGACATCAGTAGTATTGGCCCGAGAGGCCACGAAAGCAAGGCGCAGCTGACCACGCTGCTGCAGCTCACGCGCAAGGAAGTAGCAAAGAGCAATGTGCTTCGTTCGGTGCTCCAGTCTCTGCTCGCAACACAAGGCAAGCATTGCCTTGTTGTCGATGTACAGAACTGGAGGAGAACGAGGCCGCTCCCCCAAGTTGGTCAGCACGTAGGTCAGCCAGCGGAGCTCCTGTACAGCCATGGCCTCAGCGTAGATCTCGGCCTCACAGCTGGAATCAAGCACAGAAGAAGAACGAGTGGACCTCCATGAGACAGAACCAGCGCCAAGACAGAAGGTGTAGCACTGTGATGAACGCTGACTCGCCTGGTCATCGGCCCAAGAAGCGTCAGAGTGTCCTGTGAGGACCACTAAACCCCATCCTCCAAGCACGAGCCCCATGCCCGATGTGCTGCACAAGTTCCGCAGTACCTTCTTCGCAGCATCAAAGTGCACCTTTCGGTGTCGACCAGGTGCCACATAGCGAGCCAAGAAGCTGAGAGGGTACGCGAGGTCAGGTCGTGTGTACGTCATCAGGTACATGAGGCAACCCACAAGCTCTGGGTACGGACCACTCGGCTCTACGGACTCGTCCGAAGGTGGAGCTGAGAGCGAGTGGCCGGTAGCCAGAGGAGTGGGCTGTGGCGAGGAGTACGTGAAGCGGAAGCGCTGAAGGACCTGGTGCACCATGTGTGACTGAGTCAGGGTGATGGTGCGCCGTGTCAGAATGTTATCTTATGCTCTAGCCTATAGTGGGGTGCTCTATAGCGAGTACAACCCTTCTAGGGTTTCCTATTTGTATCCCCATTCTTGCTAGTGCAGTTCTCTTCTTTCTTCTAAATTTTCACACGCCGTGCTCTGTCCCGGGTGATCTGCAAGCCAAGATAGCTTCGTAGCTCACCCAGGTCAGTGCAGGTGTGTCTCTCCTGCAGCTCCGACTTCACTAGGGCCAGTGTCTCAATGTCAGCAGTAGCAAAAACCAAGTCGTTGACGTACACGAGGATGTAGAACGGCGGCAGAGTAGTATCGGTGCATAGAAACAACGACGGGTCAGCAGTCGAAGGAGCAAACCCAAGAGCCGCAAGTGTCGTCCTCAGTGTGTCGTGCCACTCGCGGAGCGCCTGACGCAGGTCGTACACAGGTGGTCGTAGGCTCCACTGGGTACCCTCAGGAAACGACCCAGTGCAGCCCTGTGGACAGCGCAACCAGATGGCCTCGTGAAGGCTACCCTGCAAGAAAGCTGTCGAGAAGTCGAGGGAGTGCAGCTCGTAGTCACGCTGAGCTGCAACGTGTAGCAACACCCGAAGAGTGGTCATCTTTGGGGTGGGGGAGAAGGTCTGAAAGAAGTCGACCCCCTCACACTAACTGAAGCCTCGAGCAACGTAACGTGCCTTGAAGGCAGGCGGAGAACCCGGCGGCCGCTTCACCCTGAAAATCCACATGCCACTGACGATGTTCGCCCCATTTGGGGGAACCTTGTCGGCATAGGTGCCTGTGGACTTCCAGGAAGCCATCTTTGCGTCCATGGTTGTCTGCCACTGAGAGGAGTACTCACCTGAAATCGCCTCCCTGTAGGAGCGCGGGGTGGGGATGTCAAGTGCATCCGGGTCTCCCTCAGGGGCAAGCAGCATGGTTGCGTGATGGGGTGAAGAGGCCGCAAGGCACTCCAGCTCCTCCTGTGTGCCCTGAAGAACATCACAGCCAAGGTCAGTACAGCCAAGGGTAGTCTCACCCCCGACGGACGAAGGACAGGCAGGGTCAGGGTCAGAGACAAGGCTCGCAAGGTAGTCTAGGCGATACAGAGCAGCAAAGTCAACGAGCTCAGCGACTAAGGCAGACACAGCAGGAGACGAGAACGTAGGGTCAGTCACAACCATAGCAAGGAAGCTAGTAACAGTCGGACTGGACGCACGAGCAAGGTCAGACGAAGGGTCAGCAACATCAGGAAGAGAAGATGCGGGAGGTAGTGGTAGGACAACACGCTGTGGAACAGAGGAAGGACGGAGTGTCATATCGTGAGTGCCCGAGACAGCCGGAGCACGTGGACGATGAACACGAGGAACACGAGCACGAACAGCAGCTCTAGGCTTGGGCTCAAGGTCAAAGCTAGACTCAGGCTCTCGACACTCGGGGGTGGAAGCACGTGTCTCAGGCCCTCGACGCTCAGTCAGGGACTGTGTCACTGCAGTGTAAGGAGCACGAGCAGGTAGTGGGGAGTGTGGTAGCAGCGGTGGCTATGACTGATCCGCTGGCCGACACAGTAACAGTGGAGTAGTACCTGCCACAGGGAAGTCAGTAGCACCTGGCGGAAGACTGAGAAGGTGGCAAAGAGCACCAGTAGCTCCTGTACCTCCAGCACAAGTAGCTCCTCCAATACCCCCAGGAACACCTCCAGCACCAATAGTACCTCCAGTACCTCCCGTGCCAACAGCACCAGTAGCACCTCCAGCTCCTCTAGCACCAGCAGCACCACCTGCTCCAACGCCTCCAGCACCAGCAGCACCAGCACCTCCAGGGTCAGCAGCTCCCGCAGCTCCAGCACCAGTAGCACCAGAACCTCCATTTCCAACAGCTCCAGTACCCCCAGCACCGGCAGCACCTCTAGTACCTCCTGGACTAGTAACTCCAGCACCAGAAGGACCGTACCCTTCACCACCAAGACTTCCTCACCAAACCACCCACGCACGAATTGCCTGCGTTGAGAGCGTCTCAAGTAGAGCAGTCTGCGGTGGCCGTCCAGCTCCAGTACATCCAGCTCCACAACCTCCAGAAGGACTTGAAGGACCCCCTGAGTCAGCATCCGAAGTCTTAGTACCCCCAGAATCAGTACCCGCAAGCTCAGTGCCCTCAGTCCCAGCACCCGCACGCTCAGTACCCTCAGTCCCTACACCCTCAGTCTCAGCTCCAGTGTCCACTACAGAAGGCTGTAGAGGCGGGAAACCGGGGGGGGTAGCCAAACGAGGAGAGCGGACACCCCCAGACGTACCACCCCCACGCCCAGCTCCAGCAGCCTCACCTCCTGAGTCCACAGCAGCAGGCTGCGAAGACGGCAAAGACAGCCGAGGCGGGAAACCCGGGGGGGTCTCCAAGCGAGGAGTGCGGCGAGTGTTCGCCGTATCGTCAGCGGCGGTGTCACTCCCCTCAACTAGGTCAGAGGAGTCATAAGAGATCTCTACTGGCTCATCTAAGGGGGTTGGGTCTACCTGGGACACACCTGAGGGAGCAGGACCCTGTGGGGGAAGGGGGTCGACCAAAGGGGGGATTGGTACTAGGAAGAGAGGCGCGAGGGGGACCGGGTGGGACGCGTGCGGGTGAAGTCGGTAGTAACAGACCGACTCGTCGAAGGTGACGTCCTGAGAGGACAGAACACGACGCAAGGCAGGGTGGTAGAACTGCCAGGGAGGAGCGTCGGTGGGGAAGCCCAGGAAGACACAGCAAAGAGTGCGAGGAGGGAGCTTGCTCGCTTTGGTATCGCGAACAAGGGAGAGCGCGCCCCAGACCCGAAACGACAACGCATCACCAAGCTGTCCTGTCCAACAGAGTGTGGGCAAGGTCTCTGGAGCAGAGACACGGGGCCAGAGGTTGAGCTAATGCGTGGCGAATCGGACCGCAAATGGCCATAGGAAATGGGGAGCAGCCTCCATGATCAGGCCAATGTGACGCTCAGCGATCTCATTTTGCTGCGAAAAGGCCGGAAGCGTGAACGACTGGGCGATGCCCTCATCCTGACAGAACGTCTCAAGGATGCCAGAGGAGAACTCACCACCCCTATCAGAGAGCAGACGCAGGACTCGGAAGTCCTGCTGAAAACGCTCGTGCAGGTGGAGACGAGTAGCACGGATCCAGGGGATCAAAACACCTCTAACGTCCGCCTTGCGCTGCAAGGGGAAGACGGTGGTGTAGCGTGTGTAGTCGTCAACAACCAGCAGGAAGTAGCGCTCCTGGTCCGTTCCACCGACTAGGGCCGGGCCCCACACGTCCAGGTGGAGAGTCTACAGAGGAGCAGTGGTCGGAGGAAACTTGGAGGAGTGAGGAGCGGCGCGCTGCCGCCCTTCGACGCTAGGAAGGCACAGCGGGGCAAGCAAGCGCGGCAAGGGGGGCAGGGTCCTTGGGAGGCCAGAGACAAGGAGACGGGAGTGCATACTGCGTAGACGCGGCAGTGAGGGGTGACCAAGACGGTGGCGCCAGCGCTGAGTCTCGTGCGTGGGTACTCTGCACGAACAAGACGCAGCTAACTGTTCCGACGCAGACGCCCGACTCGACGCAGCCACCTGACCTGACTCAGCCACCTGTGCAGACGCAGTGGTTAGTATGTACAAACTAGACCCAGGCTGTCGAGTGAATGTAACCAGGTGGCAGCCAAACCGGGAGCACGTACAGATCGCCACACGCTGCCCTCCAGGAATAAAGGTATCAACCCAGACATCCTGAATGGCAGCGTTGCTCAACAAGTTCGTCGAGAAGGTGGGGAGGTGGAGACCTGTCAAAGAGCCAGAGGGGACTGCTGGACAAGGGAGGACCGTGGAGGCTCTCGCAACCACTAGGCCCCTGGAGGGGTGAGCCAGTGAGACTGGGACAGGTGCTATGAGTGGTGTGACTGTGGTGCAATCACGAAAGAAACAGCGTGAAGCACCTGAGTCAAGTATGAAAGTGTGCAAGACCTCTGTGGAGGCAGGACTTGTGGCAGTAGACGCACTAGCACCTAGAGCTTCGGCAAACTCACGGGCACCTAGAGCAGCAGCAGACTCACTAGCACCTGAAGCGGCAGCAGACTCACTAGCACCTGGAGCAGCAGCCTTAACACAACGATAACCTCCACCACCAGGCCTGCCTCGCTTAACAACCCACTCACGAAGCTTTTGAGGGGTGGGGTCCGCGAAGAGGCGGTACCCGCTGTTGTCCACCCCTCGCCGCAGCAACTGCCGCGATAGCGGCCATGACAGACAGCGACGGTTCGGAGTAGGTCCAGCACCTCCAGTACTCACTGCAGCACCTCCACCAATAGTAGCAATAGCACGAGTAGCAGCAGCAGAAGTAGTAGCAGCAGCAGGGCGGCTCAGTCGGACTGGGCGGCCGCACCTCCAGCACTCCCAGTAGCACCTCCACCAGGAGCAGCAGTAGCACTAGTAGCAGCAGCAGCAATAGTCTTTTTCTTTTTTTTGATATTATTGTTATTCAGGGTTTAGGATTGCGCGGCCGGGGCTGCAATGGCGACACGCGGCTTGGCAAAGCGGCGCGAGGGCTGCACGGGCGACGCCCACGAGCTGCAGGGGCGACGCGCAGCTCGGCAAGGCGGCGCGCGGGCTGTCGGGGCGGCGCGCGGCTCAGCAGGGCGGCGCCCAGGCTGCAAGGGCAACGCTCTGCTCGGCAGGGCGACGCTCTGCTCGGTAGGGCGGCGCGCGGACTGCAACGGCGGCGCCCACGGGCTGCAGGGGCGACGTGCGGCTCTGCAGGGCGGCGTACGGGCTGCAAGGGCGACGCGCGGCTCTGCAAGGCAGCGTACCGGCTGCAGGGGTAGTGCCCACGAGCTGCAGGGGCAAGGCGCGGCTTGGCAGCGCGGCGCGCAGGCTGCAGGGGCAGCGCCCACGGGCTGCACGGGCGATCCGCGGCTCTGCAGGGTGGCGTGTGGGCTGCAGGGGCGACGCGCGGCTCTGCAGGGCGGCGTACGGGCTGCAGGGGCAGCGCCCACGGGCTGCAGGGGCGACGCGTGGATCGGCAAGGCGGCGCACGGGCTGCAGAGGCAGCGCCCACAGGCTGCAAGGGCAAACTAGCGGGCTGCAGGGGCGAACTAGCGGACTGCAGGGGCAGCACGCGGGCCACAGGGGCAGGCACGGCTGCAGGGGCAGCACGGTCGCAGGGGCAGGCACGGCTGCAGGGGCAGCACGGTTGCAGGGGCGAGTACGGGTGCAGTGGCAGCACGGTTGCAGGGGCAGGCACGGCTGCAAGGGCATCATGGTCGTAGGGGTAGGCACGGCTGCAGGGGCAGCACGGTCGCAGGGGCAGCACGCGGGCTGCAAGGGCAGCGCAGCTGCAGGGGCGGAACGTTCGGTGGGCCCTAGGAACGATTCTGCTCTAATACCATATGAAAATAGTTGGCAGGAGAAGGAGCCATAGCTAGGAAAGCACTAGCTAGGTAAGAAACAGTTTAGGCAAAAGAGGGTTCACTAGCAGGAATGAGGATACAAATAGCAAACCCTAGAAGGGTTGTACTCGCTATAGAGCACCCCACTACAGGCTAGAGCATAACATTCTGACAGTATCCCCATCCGCAACGAGGCTGAACGCATTTTTACAATCTTTGTTGAGAAAGACAATCTCAGCGCCACAACCTAGAATACAACCCGTGCCAGAATCCAACGCTCCTCAAGATTCCTTGCGTCATTGCGAGCTACTTTAACATGCCGCAAATTCATCGCGTCGGTCTTCCTCAACTCCACCCTATCCTTTCCCGGCCGATTCCAGCCTGCTCCGCCCGCCTCTGACATTGGCATTCGTCGATGTGGTCGGCGTGTGCCAATCTTTGCATATGCCATCTGGGTCGGGGTCATGCACGGCTACCTCGCAGCGGTGTGCGTGGTGTGACACCCAAGGCCTCTTGTCAAGATGTTTTCACTCAAAGCGGTGGATGTGCTCGAAGCGCAGCGTGATGAAATCAATTAACTCATCTGTGTCTCGCTGTAGTCTGAAATGTCAAAATCTAGCACGTCTACCCCGTTTTCGCATGCGCTCGTCAGATTTGCTTGCGTGGCTTATCGCGCGGCGCGTAATGAAGAATAATTTCGCGCGATAGCGGGTCGGTGCTGAGTTGTACACCACAATCTGTCAGTTGTGGCGCCAAAATGAGGTTGTACCACAGGTTCTGCATAATGAGCACATCTTACGGTGATGTGCATGTAGCTCCCGTGCGCCTTGAAGATGACAACGCCTTGTGCGCTTGCGCGCAGGCGGTCGTCACGGTGATGTAAGTAATTGTAGGGGTGGGGACGGCGCTGGATATGAAATGCTGGAGCCCACCATGTGCTGCCCACGGCAGCTGTCGAGGTGCCGCGTATTGTGGTGCCTGTAATCATCGGGTGCGAGGAGCGCGAGTCGCGGCGTGACGATGTGCGGAGTGTCAAACTTAAAAAAAAAAAAAAAAAAAAAGTGCGGGATCCAGTCGATGGGCGCCGCCCTGAAGTTGAGAATGTGCGGGGGGGTTTCAAGAAGCAGGACTGGAAGGTTCCATTCATGTTCAACGTCGTCGTTATAGTCGTGGCCCGCGGTGAAAGGGTTGTTTTGCGCGAACGCCCCAATCGGATGTGGTGTTGGCTCTGGCGGCGGAGTACGCACGCGGCGACAACGGGTTCCCTGTGCATAGCGCATCACTATGTTGCTGATGACGTTGCTCGTGATTCCGTGTTGTGACGACTGCGATTGCTGGTGCTGAACCGTTGGGTTTGAATTGCGTGGTGCGGGCTGAAAGCCCTGGGCTTGATGCATATCTTGCCTTGCGTCTTGTCAGCCTTCCCAAGGGCTCGAATTGGACTGGCGGGGGCTAGAGCGGAATTTGCATCGCTTCGTCAAATGCCCAAAGTATCAGCAAACTTTGCAGTAAAGGCGCCATGGTCATCGATCTTCTTTGATGTTTGCGTAGAAGGCGAGTCGTTCTCGTTCTCGTTCTCGTCACAGCGCAAGGCGCTACTGTTGATCCAAATCCCGCAGTTCGACGAGAAGAGCGGTGCAAAGGGCGACTTCCAAGAAACCTCTTCCGTCAAAGATGGTACTTGTCTTTATTTTTTTACATGATTGAGCTGAAAGAGTTGCGTCATCGCTTGGGCATGGGACTTTTGATGTTGAGGCATTTGTGTCAAGGGAGAAGGTTTGCGGGGTGGTTTCGCTGCCGATCGCGGCCGGTTGAGTGGGTTGGGAAGAGGTTCTGCTGATCGTCGTCATCGCCTCGGTTGTCGCCACCGGATTGGGTCGGGCTTCAGCGGTCAGATTTGTCTGACCTCCAGATCCAGTTGCCATCCTTACGCGTGAGCGTGGTCCGGACGCCACCTTAGTTCGCCGAGATGTTCGGGGGTGGCAGTGTGAAGGATTCCTGAGTCGCTTTCATATAATCTTGCCTAGGGTCAGCTTAGGAAGGTTCGCACAAAGTGAATTGCAGCGGAAGTATTGACCTCAGATCAGAGTGTATATCAAATGACTGAAGTGATTATAAGAGAGGCATACGGTAAATGTGTTTATATAGTAACGCAAAGGGGAAAACAAAACGTCCTAGCTAGCCATGTATTCCCTTATTGCAGCTGCATACAACTATGCGACTCCAGACAGTTACCTGTCAAACTGTAGGTTTGTCTTATCTCTAGGCTATAGTGGGATAGCCTACAAGGGGTACAAGACTTTAGGGTTAGGTACTTGTACTCAAGCATGCTACCTAGTCCACCATTCTTGCCTGCTTATTCTAAAATGGTATGAGAGCATAATCGTTCCTGGGGCCCACCGAACGTTCCGCCCCTGCACCCGCACTGCCCTTGCAGCCCGCGTGCTGCCCCTGCGACCGCACTGCCCTTGCAGCTGCGCTCGCCCCTGCGACCGTGCTGCCCTTGCAGCCGTGCTCAACCCTGCGACCGTGCTGCCCCTGCAGCCGTACTCGTCCCTACGACCGTGCTGCCTTTGCAGCCGTACTCGCCCCTGCGACCGTGCTGCCCGTGCAGCCGTGCCTGCCCCTGCGACCGTTTTGCCCCTGCAGTCATGCCTGCCCCTGCAACCGTGCTGCCCCTGCAGCCGTGCCTACCCCTGCGACCGTGCTGCCCCTGCAGCCATGCCTGCCCCAGTGGCCCGCGTGCTGCCCTTGCAGCCTGGTGATGCGTTGTCGTTTCGGGTCTGGGGTGTGCTCTCCCTTGTTCGCGATACCAAAGCGAGCAAGCTCTCTCCTCGCACTCTCCGCTGTGTCTTCCTGGGCTTCCCCACTGACTGTGAGGATCTAGGATCGAGTTCAGAAAAGAGAATGAGAATTGAGTCGAAGTGAATCGAATTGAATGTTCACCTGGGTACAACACGAGGCTATATATAGGCTCGACACAAGGCCCCGTAACCAGGTGTTACGCGAAGGTTCCGCGGGCCGTGTAGCGTCCCGAACGGATCCTTACCGAATTTGGTAGAAGGCAATTCGGTGGCAGCCGAAAAGCTTGAATTCGGTGCACGCAACCTAGCTCGGTGCTATAACTATAATAAAATATAGGAAAGCAACTAGCCTAGGAAATCAAGCAATTCATGCATGCATATAATTATCCTATGCTAGAAATAGCATGATAAAGTAAAGGCAAGCAAGCATAGCTGGCATAAGCCGTCGTACTCTCACACGTCCCCCCCTCAAAGCTGGGTGGCGTGAGATACACCCTTCTTGCTAAGATAGTCCTTGAGAGCACGGCGTGCGTTGCCCATATCAGCTTCTGCAACCCAACTGTCCTCAATGGGGTCGTATCCCTTCCAGCGTATCAGGAACTCGAGGGTCTTGCCGCCGCGGCGCCGATGAGAGAGAACGCGCTCGATCTCGTACTCGGGTTCATCCTGCACAAGAACAGGTGGAGGTGGCGATAGTTGCCGTCCCTTAAACTGTTGGTTGGGGTCCTTGTAGGGCTTCAGTAGCTGCACATGGAAAGCATTGTGAAGCTTCCACGTATCTGGTAAGCGCAAGCGGAATGTAACTGGTGTCACCTGTGCCTCAACGAGAAAAGGACCACAGAAGCGAGGCCGGAGTTTGGATGGGAGGTGAGACAGGTTCAAGTTGCGCGTGTCAAGAAGCACCTGATCTCCGACTGCTACTGAGTGATCACGTCGCTGACGATCGGCATACTGCTTCTGGGAGGTGTGCATCGTTGTGAGTCGTCGCTGAGTCTTCTCCCATTGTTGCTGCATGGTGGTGACGAAGTCATGTGCGGCTTGGACGTGTGCCGGTGTAGTTGGCTGCTGTGGTGTGAGTGGTTCCCGTCCGTAACACAGGAAGAAAGGAGTTTTCCCTGTGGCCGCATGTGATGCGTTGTTGTAAGCGAACTCTAGGGTCGGTAACTGTGTGTCCCAGTGGCTGACGTCGTCCTTGCAAGCTGTGCGCAGTACCTGTTCAACCACTTGATTGAGTCGCTCTGTCTGTCCATCAGTCTGGGGGTGGTATGCTGAAGACATTGCAAGCTTTGTCCCCAACAGTCCCATGAGCTCCTTCCAGAACTTACTGGTGAATTTTGGGTCTTTGTCTGAGATGAGTGTAGCGGGGATGTCGTGGATGGTGATGATGCGGTCGAAGAAGAGGCGAGCAATTGCTTCAGCTGTAGCTGTGGCGTTGGTCGGTATGAAGTGACCCATTTTGGAGAACTTATCGATGACTACGAGGATGGAATCGTGCCCCTGTGAGGTCGAAGGAAGTCCGGTGATGAAGTCGAGGCTAACGACCTGCCATGGCTGCTCCGGTACGGGTAGAGGCTGAAGTAACCCTGCTTTTTTCTGCTTGGTGCTCTTCATCCGCTAGCACGTGTCGCATGAGGTGACGAACTGCTGCACATCTGCTGCCATCCTGGGCCAGTAGTAATACTTCGCTATCCCTGCTAACGTCTTGTTGCTCCCGAAATGTCCCGCGTATGGTACGTCGTGAAACTCCTCCAAAAGGATCTGCCGTAGCGGGGCGTAATTTGGTACCCAAATCGTTCCTGAACCCTTCCTTACAGCTAAGTCTTTCTCCCACTGTAATAGCTTCTTGGTCTGTGCTGTAGCAATCTCTGCGTCCATGGAGTACCCATGTTGGAATAGACCCTTGAGCAGAGGGTTCATCTCGTCGAGCTGGATGCCTGCTACATGTCCGGGGCGGCTCAACGCGTCTGCCTTGTTGTGTAGCCCGGGCTTGTAGACGATGTCGTAGTGGAAGTGAGTTTCCAGGAAGTCCACCCACCGCACCTGTCGTCGTGAGAGTGTCGGCTGTGACTTCAGGTATTTGAGACTGCAGTGGTCAGTATAGACTGTAGTCTTGGCTCCCTCTAGGTAACACCTCCATGCCTTGAAGGCTGTGACTATCGCTAAGGCTTCCTTGTCGTGAATGGGGTAGTTTAGTTCTGCTCCGTGTAGCTTCTTACTGAGGTAGGCGATGGGCTGCAAACCGCGTCCGTGATCCTGCATCAGTACTGCTCAGACTGCTTGGTCACTAGCGTCTGCTTCCACCACGTAGTCCTTGTCTTGATCCGGCAAGATGAGTACTGGCGCTGTAGTCAGTGCTGTATGTAGCTGCTCCATGGCTTGCTGATGAGGGGTATCCCATTTGTAGGGCGTATCCTTTTTCAGTAGGTCGGTTAGTGGCGCTGCTATCTTAGCGTACTGCGGCACGAACCTGTTGTAGTAGTTGGCGAAGCCTAGGAACTGCTGTAACTCCTTCACGTTCTCTGGTACTGTCCACTTCTTGACAGCTTCGATCTTTCGTGGGTCCACGTGTACGCCCTCGGCACTCACCATGTGCCCGAGAAAGTGCACCTTCTTCAGGGCGAAGTCGCTCTTCGACAGCTTCACGTAGAACTTGTTTTTCCGCTGGATCTTGAACACCTTCCGTAGATGCTCCACGTGCTCCTTCATGTTCTTGGAGTAGATGAGAATGTCGTCCAGGTACACCACCACGCACTCGTCCAACAGGGGTCGTAAGATGTGATTCATCTCCGCCTGAAACGTTGCTGGTGTGTTGCAGAGTCCAAACGACATCACCAAGTATTCGTAGGAGCCGTATCTGGTACAGAACGCTGTCTTGTGGACGGAGTTGTCTGCCATCTTGATCTGCCAGTAGCCTGATCGTAGGTCCAGCTTCGAAAATACTGTTGCTCCACGCAGTTGATCGAGTAGGTCGTCTATGCGCGGTATGGGATATTTGTTTTTGACTGTCTGTTTGTTCAGTGCGCGGTAGTCGATGCACATCCATAGATTGCCGTCTGGTTTTGGAGTGAAGAGAACTGGTGCGCCGTAGGGAGAGGTGGATGGGCGGATCAGTTGTCTGTCCAGTAGATACTCTATCTGTTTTTTCATGTCTGTCAGTTCAGTCGGACTCAGTCGGTATGGTGCACGTGAGACGGGTTTCGCACCTGGTTCCTCCACGATCTCGTGCTCGTGGGTGCGTGCTGGAGGTACACCTGCAGGTAGGTCGTCAGGCATTATATCCTTGTACTGCTCCAAGACCTCCTTCACTGCTGCAGGTAGCTCGGAGCCCGGCTTCTCCTCCTCTGCTGCTGCCATAACCAGTGCTAGGTAACCCGTGTTACTCTTGTTCATCGTCTGTTCGAACCGTGACAGTGTCGTTTCAGATATGTCCCCTGTATCCGTCCAGCTTCGCAGTGCTATCCGCTTCCCATTGTTGTAGATGCACACCTTGCAGTTGACCCAATCGATCTCGGGGTTGAACTGCTTGAGGAAATCTCGCCCCAAGATAAAATCTAATCCTTTGATGTTGGTGACTGGTAGCTTCGGCTTCCACCTCAACGCACCTATATGCAGTTGCAGTGATGCTTCGCCGTGGATAGGAAGCTTCGTACCGTCCACCATGGTTGCTGAAAATTGGGTCTCTTCCGCCTTCTCTCCAATTTTCTCCAATGCTCCGTGGTCACACACCGAGTGAGATGCACCGCTGTCCACCAGTGCCTGGAGGCGTCGCCCATTGCATAACACCTCGAGGAGTAGCGGTTTCTGCTGCGCTGAGTAGCCAAAGAGGGTCTCGTTAATAGGATCATAGGGTACATCAAACTTAATACCTTCCCTTTTTCCTATACCTGACTCAGCGCTATCCAACTTCACCTGAGAGGAAGGGGGATTTTTTTGAGGCTTGTATAATTTCTCCTGAGCCTGGATGTCTCCTCAAAGTCTTGGTAGCTATGTAGGCTTCACCTGTGGGCAACGGGGAGCCTTAACACTGTGCTGCGGGGAGAGAATATTTACTCCACGGAACGCACGACCCTTTTCTACGCTCTGTAGTACTTTGCCCAACTTCTCAGGTACCTGAATAATTTCTCAAGGCTTTTTCTTGGCCTCTAGACATCCCCTTAAGTTTTTGAAGGCTTGTAAACCACGAGAAGCAATATTCTTCGTTAGAGCATCTTTATAGGATACTTTTAACGAATTCTTACTTTCGTGGGTGTTCGGCTGGAGTTTCCCGGTCAGTGCAGAGTCTTTTTTGGCGGAGCCTCCATTCGCCTCGGCGATTTCCCCTGATGCCGATCGGTCGTGACGTTTTAAATTCGCGCCATCTTTTTCTCCTTTTTTCACCCGCTCCGAAGTCGCCACGTTGTCGCCTTTTCCTGCTTTTTGGATCTTTACGCAATCGCCAGGTCGATCCGCGGCTACTGGCGATTCTCGTTTTTTTACTTCGGGGGTGCTCCACTGTTTCCGTCCCGGAGTGCCGCACGTGCTTTCTTCATTTTGTAGCACGACAAAAACTGATGTCCTGCTGCGCCGCAAAATTCGCAATTTGTCGGCTGCTGCTTCGCGTTGTATTTGTCGATCTTCATCGATTCGGCGAACGTGGGGGGTGCCGATCGCTCCGTGCCGAATGTACGGTTCGGCGTGAAGCGTCGTGTTTCGGGTTGACTTCGAGTCAGCGCGTCGTATCGCTCGGCAGCACGCACGATGTCTCTGTAGCTGTTGTAATTCGTCGCAATCACCTGCCGCCGAATCTCCATTTTTAATCCTTCGGTGTACGCCTGGATTTTTTCGCCTTCGGTCAGGTCGGTGATGCGGTTGAACAGTAACTCCATCTGTTGCATGTACTGTGTTACACTACTGTATTGCTTGTGTCGGTGTATCTGTCAGAATCCCAGCCACTAGACCACTGGGATAAAAGGGCTTGTTTCAGTAGCGGGTCAGTGCGCCCATAACCCCCCAGGCGAACGTGCCTGTAACCCTCTCCAGGATCAATCGGGCATCCAGAGTGCAGATCTACTGACACCCCCCCACGCTGGGAGGCCCAGGACTAAGCACAGCGGCAACGGCCTATATGTGTATACACCGGGAATCGAACCCGAAACCGCTCTGATACCATGTCAGAATCCCAGCCACTAGACCACTGGGATAAAAGGGCTTGTTGCAGTAGCGGGTCAGTGCGCCCATAACCCCCCAGGCGAACGCGCCTGTAACCCTCTCCAGGATCAATCAGGCATCCACAGTGCAGATCTACTGACAGTATCTGCTGCCGCGCCATGTAGGTTGTATTAATTGGTTCGAAACGCTCGATTAAATCTGCCCGAAACTGCTGCTACGTTTTCTCCCCGCGGGCTACGTCGGTGTAGTAAATCCATTCGAGAGCCGGTCCACGTAACAGTGTCGCTGCAAGCCGAATCCTTGCTGCGTCGTGTTGCGGGGTCGAACAGCCAATGGCCTCGAAGTAAATTTCGAGGGTGGCCACAAATCGCCGGACGTCGGATCCCTTCGCGCTTGGATCGAACGCCTCCGGGAGCCTCGGTCGTGCTGCTTCGAGGTTCGGCGACAGTGGTGCCACTGGTCTGTGAAATGTCAGTGTCGCCATTGCTGCTGGAGTTGTCGGTGCTGCAGTCGCTGTGGTCGCTGCTGCTGCGGCGGCTGCCGACTGGTTCGCGAGAAGCGCCTCTATTCGGTGGAGTACCGCTTGCGTCTGGTCCAAGCCGGTGTGTAACTTCATAATTTTCCGTACGGAATTATCACCGTTTTCCTCCATTTGGCGATTTATAGGAAGATTTGCGACGAAAATAAATGAATTTTAGGCGTTGGTCATCTTACTGTGAGTCGAGTTGACTGCAGAAATGACGAGGGCTGATTCTGTAGGTCGCGTATTTCTCACTTAGTTGAAATTCGCGTCTGATCTCGGCCGTTGAGAAGAAATTCGATCCGACGCTCCAAATTCCAACTTCTTTGGGCGAAATTCTCAAGGCCGTTGAGATTCGAATCGATCCGACGGTCAAAATTCCAACTTTTTCGCCACTGGACCTGAGGAGTGTTTTAAAACCGGTTCGAGGGGGACGTTAGAAAATAGCGCGGAACTGGTTTACGTACCCGAAATCGGCGCTTCCCGTCGTCGCCCCCGCGGTTTTAAAAGCTAGGTTTTAGCGTTCGAAAAACTACGCGTCTAAACAGGCTCTGATTACCAAGTGTGAGGATCTAGGATCGAGTTCAGAAAAGAGAATGAGAATTGAGTCGAAGTGAATCGAATTTAATGTTCACCTGGGTACAACACGAGGCTATATATAGGCTCGACACAAGGCCTCGTAACCAGGTGTTACGCGAAGGTTCCGCGGGCCGTGTAACGTCCCGAACGGATCCTTACCGAATTTGGTAGAAGGCAATTCGGTGGCAACCGAAAAGCCAGAATTCGGTGCAGGCAACCTAGCTCGGTGCTTTAACTATAATAAAATATAGGAAAGCACCTAGCCTAGGAAATCAAGCAATTCATGCATGCATATAATTATCCTATGCTAGAAATAGCAGGATAAAGTAAAGGCAAGCAAGCATAGCTGGCATAAGCCGTCGTACTCTCACACTGACGCTCCGCCCTGGCAGTTCTACCACCCTGCATCGCGTCGTGTTCTGTCCTCTCAGGACGTCACCTTCGACGAGTCGGTCTGTTACTACCGACTTCACCCGCACGCGTCCCACCTGGTCCCCCTCACGCCTCTCTTCCTGGTACCAATCCCCCCCTCGGTCGACCCCCTTCTCCCACAGGGTCCTGCTCCCTCATGTGTGTCTCAGGTAGACCCACCCCCTTTGGATGAACCAATGGAGATCTCTTCTGACTCCTCTTACCCAGCTGGCGGGGGTGACAACGCCGCCAACGACACGGCAACCACTCGCCGCACTCCTCGCTTGGAGACCCCCCCGGGTTTCCCGCCTCGGCCGTCTTCGCCACCTCCGCAGCCCGCTGTTATGGACTCTGGAGCTAAGGCTACTAGAGCTGGGCCTGGGGGTGGTACGTCTGCGGGTGTCTGCTCTCCTCGTTTGGCTACCCCCCCTCGGTTTCCCGCCTCTGCAGCCTACTGCAATGGACACTGGAGCTGAGACTGAGGGTGTAGGGTTTGAGGGTACTGAGCCTGCGGGTGCTGGGACTGAGGGTAATGCGCCTACGGGTGCTGGGACTGAGGGCACTGAGCCTGCAGGTGTTGGAAGTGAGGGTACTGAGCATGAGGGTACTGAGCCTCGGGGTACAGAGACATTGGGTGCGTACTCTTGGGGTGCTCAGACTTCAGGTGCTGACTCTTGGGGTGATGCGAGTCCTTCTGGAGGTCGTGGGGCTGGAGGTACTGGAGCTACTGGGCCTGGACGTACAAGAGGTAGTACTGGTGTTGGAGGTATAGGAGCTGCTGTTGGTGCTGGAGGTGCTGAAGCTAGAGGTACTAGAGGTGCTTCTGGTACTGGAGGTGCTCGAGCTACCACTACTGGAGGTACTGGAGCTTGACAGCCTCCGCAGACTGCTCTACTTGAGACGCTCTCGCCGCAAGCGATTTCTGCATGGGTCGTTCAGCAAGGCAGTCCTGGTGGTGGAGGGTACGGTCCTATTGGTGCTGGAGCTACTAGTCTAGGAGGTACTAGAGGTGCTGCGGTGCTGGAGGTACTGGAGCTGGAGGTACTGGAGCTGCTGGTGCTGAAGGTACTACTGTTACTGGAGGTGTTGGGGGTACTGGAGCAGCAGGCACTGGAGGTGCTAGTGCTACTGGTGCCGGAGCTGCGGGAGCTGCTGACCCTGGAGGTGCTGGTGCTACTGGTGCTGGAGGCGTTGGAGTAGGTGGTGGTGCTGGTCCTAGAGGTGCTGGAGGTGCTACTGGTGCTATTGGCACGGGAGGTACTGGAGGTATTACTGGTGCTGGAGGTGTTGCTGGGGGTACTGGAGGAGCTGCTCGTGCTGGAGGTACGGGAGCTGCTGGTGCTCTTCGCCACCTTCTCAGTCTTCCGCCAAGTGCTACTGTCTTCCCTGTGGCAGGCACTACTCTTCAGTTACTGTTTCCATCCGCGGACAAGTCGCAGCCGCCATTGCTACCGCACTCCCCATTGCCTGCTCCTACTCCTTACACTGCGGTGACACAGTCCCTGACTGAGCGTCGAGAGCCTGAGACTCGTGCATCCACCCCTGAGCGTCGAGAGCCTGAGCCTAGCTTTGACCTTGAGCTCGAGCCTAGAGCTGCTCTCCGTGCTCGCGTTCCTCGTGTTCTTCGTCCACGTGCTCCAGCTATCCCGAGCACTCACGATATGACTCTCCGTCCTTCCTCTGTTCCACAACGTGTTGTCATACCGTTACCTCCTGCGTCCTCTCTTCGTGACATTGCTGACCCTCCGTCTGACCTTGCTCGTGCGTCCAGTCCGACTGTTACTCGCTTCCTTGCTACGGTTGTGACTGACCCTACGTTCTCGTCTCCTGCTGCGTCGGCCTTAGTCCCTGAGCTCGTTGACTTTGCTGCTGTGTACCGCCTAGACTACCTTGCGAGCCTTATCTCCGACCCTGACCCTGCCTGTCCTCCGTCCGTCGGGAGTGAGACTGCCCTAGGCTGTAAGTGCCTTTGGCTGTGACATTCTTGAGGATAGACAGGAGGAGCTGGAGTGCCTTGCGGCCGCTTCACGCCATCACGCAACCGTGCTACTTGCCCCTAAGGGACACCTGGATGCACTTGACATCCCCACCCTGCGCTCCTACAGGGAGGCGATTTCAGGTGAGTACTCCTCTCAGTGGCAGACAGCCATGGACGCAGAGATGGCTTCCTCGAAATCCACAGGCACCTACGTCGACGAGGTTCCCCCACCTAGGGGGAAGCGAAGCTATCTTGGCTTGCAGATCATTCGAGGCAGAGCACGGCGCACCATCACCCTCACTCAGTCACACATGGTGCACCAGGTCTTTCAGCGCTTCCGCTTCACGTACTCCTTGCCACACCCCACTCCTCTGGCTACCGGCCACTCGCTCTCAGCTCCACCTTCGGACGAGTCCGTAGAGCCGACTTGTCCGTACCCAGAGCTTGTGGGTTGCCTCATGTACGTGATGACATGCACACGACCTGACCTCGCGTACCCTCTCACCCTTTCCCTACGTGGCACCTGGTCGACACCGAAAGGTGCAATTTGATGCTACAAAGAGGGTACTGTGTTACTTGTGCAGCACATCGGGCATGGGGCTCGTGCTTGGAGGACGGGGTTCAGTGGTCCTCACAGGACACTCTGACGCTTCTTGGGCCGATGACTAGGCGAGTCAGCGTTCATCACAGGGCTACACCTTCAGTCTTGGCGCTGGTTCTGTCTCATGGAGGTCCACTCGTTCTTCTTCTATGCTTGGTTCCAGCTGTGAGGCCGAGATCTACGCTGGGGCCATGGCTGCACAGGAGCTCCGCTGGCTGACCTACCTGCTGACCGACTTGGGGGAGCAACCTCGTTCTCCTCCGGTTCTGTATGTCGACAACAAGGCAATGCTTGCCTTGTGTCGCGAGAAGAGACTGGAGCACCGAACGGAGCACATTGCTCTTCGCTACTTTCTTGCGCGTGAGCTGCAGCAACGTCGTCAGCTGCTCCTTGCTTTCGTGGCCTCTCGGGCCAATACTACTGATGTCTTCACCAAGGCCCTTGGGGCTGGTGATCATCAGCGTTTCTGCTCTGCTCTTTGGCTTGTGCCCACTCTGCCTCACCTGCTAATTGCTTGACTTGCTCTTGTTGTACAGTGATATATATCTTTATACCTGCTTGTTTACTCTTGCTAGGTTGTGATCAGTGTACTGGCTTACTATTATAAATCTGCATGTGAACTGACCTTGTGGCCGCTTGCTTGTGCTCAGATTGTGTGGTGTCCTTAAGATCCACCCTGAGCTTTGTTTTGCTTTGCTTGTTCTCTTGCTTGACTGGTCTTGTGACCGTCCGTTGTGTTTGCTATCTCCCACTTAGCCTATGGGGGTGTGTCAAACAGTATGTTTATCTTATCTCTAGGCTATAGTGGGTTAGGCTACAAGGGGTACAACACTTTAGGGTTAGGTACTTGTACTCATGCATGCTACCTATTCCAACATTCCTGCCTGCTTATTCTAACATTTCCAACCTGCTCCCGCCTAAATTCTCCGTGCTGCAACTGCCCGACCGATGCTTGTGCTCCGACGGTCGAGATGTTGCCAACCGTATGCGACTCTTCGCATCATTCTGACCTTTCGCCTTTGTACCGTCTATTCTCTCCGGATTAGATATTTCATGGGACCTATATGCGGGGGGGGAGGGGAGGGGGGGGTGTACGCTTAATATGGTATAATCTATGAGGACCCCCCTTTTGCTATTAATCATTTTGAGACCCCCACGTTAATGTAGACTGCAGTTTCCAGTGCTTATCAACATTCGCGAATCCGTTTTTAGCTGGATAAGGGGAAATTCTGACGTGGTCAATGCGTCAGACTCAAAATGACGCATTGACCATGTGAGACCGAAGGTTGGACTGGGTACTTTCGCGATTGCTTACTAGTTAGGCTCGATTTAGGTAGAACAAACCAGCTGTATAGAGAAAAACAATCTCTTATGAGTAAAATATGTGTATGGGGGATCTTATCATTTTCTGGCCTCCATGATGTTCACCCTGTTGGGAACAAATAGCCTTAAGCGCCTCTGTCGTGTCGAAACTTCAAGACACAAGCGAAGCAGCGCAAATCGAAGCACCAGCGAGTCAACCCTCGGAGGTTGATGTAACCGCTGGAGGTTACGCGAAAGTCAAAGGTCAGCGACCTTTGACCTGACAAATGCAGCGCGACAGCAAGGACACACAACTGACTCAACATTGAGCAGTTGCCCGAGTCGCACTGTATCGAACCGCAATAGTAGAGTAGTTACAATTATGTCTTCTCATATTCTCTGTACTCATATATATATTCTTGTATCTCTTTGCTTCAATTAACTTACTTTGCCCTCACATACTAGCACAAGGTGGTTCAAGGAATTTATTCAAAACGCTTCCGCTACTACATCGTTTACTCAGACTTGAACTCTACCAAAGATCCTAGGGCGTTCAACCTAACATGGTATGAGAGCACGTTAGAGTTTCTTCAATAGTTATTACACCAAGAAGACATGTCTACTAGAAAGGAGAGGAGCTCCTCCAACGGCTCTCCCGGTACTACCCTTACTCCACCTCCTGCCTCTGGCCTACAGACAGAAGAAGGGACAACAACGAGTCCAGCAGCTGGGTCTACAGAAACACCCGCAAACCAAGGCGCGGGCTTCGATCCAAGCATGATGGAGAAATTCTTCTCCTTCATGTCTTTCTACGAGCAGCATCAGCAAGGAGTACCTGCGCAATCAAACAACAGCAACAACAACAACAACGTGACGCCCATGACCCTCGATGGCTCATCCTACGCACGCGGGAATCAACAACAACAACCTACCTTCGCTCCGTACGAGCCCCAACGCGGCTCTGTCAGCTTCATGCCACAACCACAACCTGCACCGGGACAAGAAAGAGCACTGGACACACTACAAGTTCAGTCGCAGTTCGCGCACGTTCTAAAACTACAAACGACAAAACCCTTCGACGGGAAGGACTTCTTTACCTGGTCGTTCGAATTCGAGCTGATGATGGAAGGAGCGCAGATCCTTGGCTTCTTCGACGGATCCCTGCCATACCCAACAAACGGCACACAGTATGAGAAGCGAGTCCAGCAGTGTCAGCTGTGGCAAAGACCAAGTCGTCGACGTACACGAGGATGTAGAACGGCGGCAGAGAGGTGTCGGTGCGCAGAAACAGCGACGGGTCGGCAGTAGAAGGAGCAAACCCAAGAGCCGCAAGCGTAGTCGTCAGTGTGTCGTGCCACTCACGTGGCGCCTGGCGGAGACCGTAGACTGGACGCCGGAGACTCCACTGGGTACGAGGTGTCAAACATTATATATGTTATGCTTGTGTAGGCTACAGTGGGTTAGCCTATAGGGGGTACACAATTCTAGGGTTTCCTACTTGTACTCATTTCACTGCTAGTTCATTCATTTTTCCTGTTCACTTATTCCCACATGGTATAGAGCGGATCCTTCCTTAGGACCGTTTTTTTTAGGGCCCACCGAAGCGCGCCCCGAGGCGCGCCTTTTTTTAGCGACCCCTCGGGTCGCCATTTCCCTCGCGGCCCCGCTGTCCCTCAGACGCGGCCCCGCCACCTCTCCTGATCGCGGCCCCGCAGCCTGCTTGACGCGGCCCCGCTGCCTGCTTGACGCGGCCCCGCCGCCTGCTTGACGCGGCCCCGCCGCCTCCACTGACGCGGCCCCGCCGCCGGCTCCGACGCGGCCCTGCCGCCCGCTTCGTCGCGGCCCCGCCGCCTGCCTGACGCGGCCCCGCCGCCTCCACTGACGCGGCCCCGCCGCCTGCTCTGACGCGGCCCTGCCGGCCCGCCGCTGCACCCTACGGCCCGCCGCCTCACCTGACGGCCCCGCCGGTGCACCTGCCGGCCCGCCGCTGCACCCTACGGCCCGCCGCTGCACCCTACGGCCCGCCGCCTCACCTGACGGCCCCGCCGCTGCACCTGCCGGCCCGCCGCTGCACCTGCCGGCCCGCCGCTGCACCCAGCGGCCCGCCGCTTCACCTGACGGCCCCGCCGCTGCACCTGCCGGCCCGCCGCTGCACCCTACGGCCCGCCGCTGTACCCTACGGCCCGCCGCCTCACCTGGTCGGCCCGCTGCTGCACCCTACGGCCCCGCCTCTGCACCTGCCGGCCCGCCGCTGCACCGGTCGACCCGCCGCTGCACCTGACGGCCTCGCTCCTGCATCTCCCGGCAGAGCTGCCCCAGCAGCCGAGCCGCCCAACGCCGAGCCGCCCTGCCGCCGAGCCGCCCGGGAGCCGAGCCGCCCTGCACCCGAGCCGCCGTGCCGCCGAGCCGCCCGGGAGCCGAGCCGCCCTGCGCCCGAGCCGCCCAGCCGCCGAGCCGCCCGGGAGCCGAGCCGCTGTGCACCCGAGCCGCCCGGTCGCTGAGCCACCTTTCTGCAGAGCTGCACCACCTGCCCTGCCTGGTGAGCACCGTCCCACTGACACTGCGAGCTCTTTCCCTACTGCTTGCACTGCGTCGCTGTCGTCGCCATGGCTACACCTAGTGTCCTAGCTTTTGACGCTGAGGGTCGCGCCATTGATTCTGAGGTCTGGTTAGACGACCTGCAGCTGTTCTTACAGTGCGACAGGGCTGACGACCTTTCTCTCTTTGACCTCACCTCTGGCGCCTCTCCTGCTCCTGCTGCTGATGCTGATCCCACTGTCCGCTCTCAGTGGGCCACCCGCGATGCTGCTGCACGTCTTGCTGTGCGTCGCCACCTCCCTACCTCTGAGCGTGCGCACTTTAGTCAGTACAAGAGTGCTCAGACCTTGTACGACGCTGTAGTTGCGCGCTACTCCTCCCCTGCCACTGCTGCACCGAGCCGTCTCATGCTTCCCTACCTCTTTCCTGACCTCTCTGCCTTTCCCACTGTTGCTGACCTCATTACGCACCTCCGCACTAGTGACACTCGCTACCGCGCCGCCCTTCCTGCTGAGTTCTGCGCTAAGAACCCACCCCCCATGTACATCGCTCTCTACTACGTAGTCGCGCGCCTCCCCGACTCCCTTCGCGTCGTCAGGGACCACTTTCTCGCAGTCTGTCCCACCACCCTCACCGTCGACCTCCTCGAGAAGGCCCTCCTCGCAGCGGAGAAGAGCATAGTCGCTGTAGGTGCTTCTCGTGGTGACCCTCGCACCCCCATCTTTGAGGGGTGCTCTCCTTCCCCCTTGCTGCCCTCTGTTGCCTCTGCTGCTGCTGCCGACCTGCTTGGTCTTGAGTCGGTCGGCGCGGCGTCTACCCCTAGTGGGAGACGTCACTCCAGCAAGGGCAAGGGGGGCAAGGGCGCGGGTGGAGCTGGAGGGGGCGGTGGCGGTGGCGGCGGTGGCGGCGGAGGGGGTGGGGGTGGCGGCGGGACTAGTGGCGGGGGTGGTGGTGGTGGTGGCAGCAGCGGCGGAGACGGTGGTGGTGGTGGCAGCGGTGGTGGTGGAGGCAGCGGCGGAGGTGGAGGCGGCGGAGGTGGAGGCGGTGGAGGCGGCAGCGGAGGAGGCGGTGGTGGTGGAGGAGGTGGAGCTGGTCGGGGTGGTACCCAGCAGCGTAGCGGCGGTGGTGGTGGCCAGCGCTCGCAGCGGCAGCAGCAGCAGCGCTCGCGGGACATCCCTCCGCCTCAGCAGCTTCGTGAGTGGTACGCTGGGCGTCAGAGGGGTGGGGGTACTGGTCCCTGCACCTACGTTCTTCGTTCCGGCGACCGCGCGGGTGAGCAGTGTGGGGGTGCCCACGCCACCCAGCGCTGCTTTGGCCGCCTGACGGACGCTTGGCGTCGGCAGTTCCCTGGGGCTAGTGAGATCCCTCGCTGGGATGAGCTTCTAAGGGCTGGTGTAGCGATCTTTGATCTTGATTTTGATGCTATCCTTGCTGCTATGTATGCTGTGGATTATAGTGAGGAGAATGAGGGTTACCGGTGTTTCCAGCCCGACCCGGGCATTGGTACTACTGCGCTAGGTGCTTGTGAGGCTGCTGCTCTAGGTGCCAGTGCGTTTGTGCTCTCAGGTACAGGTGAGACTGCGCTCTCAGGTACTGCGTCGTCCTCGTCCTCCCTCACTTTCACACTTGACTCCGGGGCTTCTCGCTCCTTCTTTCGAGACCGCACTACCCTTACGCCGCTCGGCCGGCCGGTTGCGGTCTCCCTTGCTGACCCCTCTAGGGGTCCTGTCCTGTCTCACTTCTCCACTGTCCTCCCGTGTCCGGCTGCCCCTTCGGGCACCCTGTCTGGTCTGTACCTTCCCTCGTTCTCTACGAACTTGGTGAGTGGAGCGGACCTGCAGGATGTGGGGGTTCACCAGTTCACTCCTGCGAGTCAGCGGGTGACCCACTGCACGGAGGCACGCACAGGCCGACACCTGGCCACGTTCTCGCGTCGGCCGGGGTCGAGTCTCTACACCCTGACCGTTGAGTCTCCTCCTGTCCCTGCGTCTGGTCAGGTGGCTGCGTCGGGTCAGGTGCTTGCTGCTACGTCCCGGTCAGGTCCTGAGTCTGCCCCCTGTTCTTGTCGCCTCCTGTCTCACGAGACTCTCCTGTGGCACCACCGTCTTGGCCACCCCTCCTTGCCCCATCTTCGGAGCATGGCTTCCCGTGTCCTTGTCTCTGGTCTTCCCCAGTCTCTCCCTCCTCTCCCCTCCGGGCCAGGACCTTCCTGTGTCCCCTGTGTCGAGGGTCGCCTCCGGGCTACTCCTCACTCCTCCCACTTCCCCCCGACAGAGGCTCCCCTGCAGACGCTTCACATGGATGTGTGGGGCCCAGCCCCCGTCCGTGGGAAGGATCACGAGCGCTACTTCCTGTTGGTGGTTGACGACTACTCGCGTTACACCACAGTCCTCCCCTTGCGCAGCAAGGGTGCGGTCACTGAGGTGCTGATCGACTGGATCCGCGAGGCTCGTCTCCAGCTCAGGAAGAGCTTCGGCTCGGACTTTCCTGTTCTGCGTCTACACTCGGACAGAGGCGGAGAGTTCTCTTCTCGCCTTCTGCGGGACTACTGTCGTGCACGGGGGATTCGCCAGACCTTCACGCTTCCGGACTCACCACAGCAAAATGGGATTGCTGAGCGCCGCATTGGCATGGTCATGGATGTCGCTCGTACGTCCATGATGCATGCGGCTGCCCCCCATTTTCTGTGGCCGTTTGCGGTGAGGTACGCGGCGCATCAGCTCAACCTTCACCCCCGGGTCTCTCGGCCTGCGATGTCCCCAGCCTTGCTGTGGACGGGGAAGGTTGGCGATGCGTCTGTGTTCCGTGTCTGGGGATCTCGGGCGTTTGTCCGCGACTTGTCTGCGGACAAGCTGTCCCCTCGTGCTGCTCCCTGTGTCTTCCTTGGCTTCCCCTCTGACGCCCCAGGGTGGCAGTTTTACCACCCCTCCTCTTGTCGTGTTCTGTGCTCCCAGGACGTCACGTTCGACGAGTCAGTCCCCTTCTACCGTCTCTTCCCCTACCGCACTCCTTCCCTCCCCCCTCCCCCGGACTTCCTTGTGCCGGTTCCCCCCCCGGTAGACCCCCTCCCCCCTCAGGTTCCTGCCCCCTCAGGTGTGTCCCAGGTAGACGCCGTTGACCCGGTCGAGGTTACTTGTGACTCTGGTGCTGCTGCGGGTGCTGAGCCTGGGGGTGCTGACTCTGGGGGTGCTGTGCGCGGGGGTGCTGAGCCTGGGGGTGCTACTGCTGGGGGTGCTGGGCCTGAGGGTGCTACTGCGGAGGGTGCGGAGCCTGGGGGTGCTGAGCCGGGGGGTGCTGTGCCTGGAGGTGCTGGGTCTGGGGGTGCTGGGTCGGGAGCTGCTGAGCCTGGGGGTGCTAAGCTGGGAGCTGCTGAGCCTGCGGGTGCTGCGTCTGGAGCTGCTGAGCCTGGGGTTTCTCCTGCTGCTGCGTCTCGCCGGGAGCCCCTCTCTCCACAGGAGCTGCGCGAGTGGTTCGCTCGCCGCTGGAGGCGTGCTGCTGAGTCTGGAGGTGCTGCTGGAGCTGGAGCTGGAGCTTCTTCGACCGTCGAGAGTGCGGGTGCGGCCGGTCCCGGAGCTGCTGGACCTGCGGGTCCTCCTGGAGCTGGAGCTGCTGAGGGCGTTGGTGCTGAGCCTACTGCTGTTGGTCCTGCCGCTGGAGGTGTGGGTGGCGCTGGTGCTGTCGCTGAGGGTGGTGGTGCTGTCCCTGCTGAGTCTGGAGCTGCCGCGCGGCCTCGGCCGTACTTCGTTCCGCTCCTGCAGCAGGTTCTTGGTCTTTCTCCTCCAGTAGAGGGTCCACCGCCTGTCCAGTCGCAGTCCCTGCTGCAGCCTTCCTCTCCACTGCCTGCTCCCTCTCCTTACACTGGTCCTACTGGAGGTCTTGCTGAGCGTCGTGAGCCTGCGTCTCGTCCCGCGTCGCCTGTTCGTGCTGCTCGCGCTAGTGGTCGCAGTTCGCGTCAGCGTCCTCCTCCTGTCCCTGGCATGCACCGGATGTCTTTGCGTCCGTCCACTGCTCCTCTGCGTGCCCCTTTGCCTTCTCCTCCTGAGTCCTCTCTTCCTGCGCTTGCCGACCCTGAGTCGGACTCTCTTCGTGCTGCCAGTCCTACTGTCACGCGTCTCCTTGCTACTGTCGTCACTGACCCCTCTTTTGAGTCCACTGCTGCGTCTGCTCTAGTCGCTGAGCTCGTCGACTTTGCTGCTCGCTGTTGTCTCGACTACACTGCTAGTCTTGTTGCTGAGTCTGCGTCTGTCTGTCCTCCGTCCGTCGGGGGTGAGTGTGCTCTTGGCACGGACGTCCTAGAGGACAGGCAGGAGGAGTTACAGTGTCTAGCGGCTGCTTCACCTCATCTCGCGTCTGTACTGCTTGCCCCTGAGGGAGACCCGGATGCACTAGACATCCCGACTCCGCGTTCTTACGCGGAGGCCGTAGAGGGTCCCTACTCCTCTCAGTGGCAGGCAGCTATGGATGTAGAGATGGCTTCCTGGAAGTCCACGGGCACCTACGTTGACGCGGTTCCCCCTACTGGAGCGAACATCGTCAGTGGCATGTGGATCTTCAGGGTGAAGCGGCCGCCGGGCTCTCCACCTGTCTTCAAGGCACGGTACGTTGCTCGTGGCTTCAGTCAGCGGCAGGGAGTTGACTACTTTCAGACCTTCTCTCCCACCCCGAAGATGACTACTCTTCGGGTGCTGCTGCACATAGCCGCTCAGCGCGACTACGAGCTTCACTCTCTCGACTTCAGCACTGCGTTCTTGCAGGGTAGCCTGCACGAGGAGATCTGGCTTCGCCGTCCACCTGGCTTCACTGGGACTTTCCCTCCTGGCACCCAGTGGAGCCTCCGACGGCCAGTCTACGGTCTCCGCCAGGCACCGCGTGAGTGGCACGACACACTGAGGACTACGCTTGCGGCTCTTGGGTTTGCTCCTTCTACTGCTGACCCGTCGCTGTTTCTTCGCACCGACACTTCCCTGCCGCCGTTCTACATCCTCGTGTACGTCGACGACTTGGTCTTTGCCACAGCGGACACTGCTGGACTCGCCTACGTGAAGTCCGAGCTGCTGAAGAGACACACGTGCACAGACCTTGGCGAACTGCGCAGCTACCTTGGCTTGCAGATCACTCGGGACAGAGCACGCCGCACCATTACCTTGACTCAGTCACACATGGTGCAGCAGGTCCTTCAGCGCTTCGGCTTCACGTACTCCTCGCCTCAGGCCACTCCTCTGCCTACTCGCCACTCACTCTCAGCTCTGCCTTCGGATGAGTCCGTAGAGTCGAGTGGTCCGTATGCAGAGCTTGTTGGCTGCCTCATGTACCTGATGACCTGCACACGACCTGACCTTGCATACCCTCTGAGCATTCTTGCACGCTATGTTGCTCCTGGGAGACACAGACCAGAGCACATGGCTGCAGCGAAGAGGGTATTGCGCTACCTGTGCAGTACGTCGGGCATGGGGCTAGTGCTTGGAGGGCGGAGTCCAGTGGTCCTTACCGGCCACGTGGACGCTTCTTGGGCTGACGACCAGGCTACGCAGCGGTCGTCGCAGGGGTACACCTTCAGTCTTGGTTCCGGCTCTGTCTCGTGGCGGTCTACTCGCTCGTCTTCGGTTCTCAGCTCTAGTTGTGAGGCTGAGATCTACGCCGGGGCCATGGCTGCACAGGAGCTTCGCTGGCTCACCTACCTGCTGACTGACCTTGGAGAGCCGCCTCGTTCTCCTCCAGTGCTGTACGTAGACAACAAGGCCATGCTGGCCTTGTGTCGAGAGCAGCGCTTGGAGCACAAAACGAAGCACATTGCTCTCCGCTACTTCCTTGCTCGTGAGCTGCAGCAGCGTGGTCAGTTGCGACTTGCGTACGTGACCTCTGAGGCCAACACTGCTGATGTGTTCACCAAGGCACTCGCGCCTTGTGACCATCAGCGCTTTTGCACCCAGCTGGGTCTTGTGCCTGTCTTGCCTCACTTGCTCTCCTCTTGACTTCACTTGTACTGTGACATATATATACACCTGCTGTTGCTTGTCTAGCCTTATATATATATGTAATCCTGCATGTGAACTGGCCTTGTGGCCTTGAACTAGTGTTCGGAATGTGTGGTGACTTTGTGATCCACCCTGAGCTTGTTTTGCTTTGCTTGACTGGTCTTGTGACCCCTTGTTCTCCCCCACTTTGCCTATGGGGGTGTGTCAAACATTATATATGTTATGCTTGTGTAGGCTACAGTGGGTTAGCCTATAGGGGGTACACAATTCTAGGGTTTCCTACTTGTACTCATTTCACTGCTAGCTCATTCATTTTTCCTGTTCACTTATTCCCACACGAGGAGGGAAAGACCCAGTGAAGCCAGGTGGGCGGCGCAGCCAGATCTCCTCGTGCAGGCTGCCTTGCAAGAAAGCTGTGCTGAAGTCAAGAGTGTGCAGCTCGTGGGAGACGGCCGTCGTACTACAAATGTCAAAATTCCTAAGAGCAGAGGGACTCGGCTACAACTTACTGAGCGTTAGCCAGTTGATGGCGAAAGGCATACAACTGGAAGCCGACTGTACCACCAAGGAGTTCAAACTGTACCACGGGAAGGGTGGCCTCTATATCGGAAAGGCGGTCCTGAAGAACAACGTCTTCGTCCTTGACTTCGTCCCTGACCTGGGCACCGCAGACAGCGACGCCATCGTGAACTTCGCTAACTGGACACATCCTCCGGATCTCGACCCCGACTTCAGCCCTGAAGGCTTCTGGTACTCGCATACCATCCCTGAAGCAGAACACGTGTGTTTGTAACGATACAAACATCGGCAGCAGCAGAGACAACATCGGCAGCAGCAGAAATAACATCGGCAGCAGCAGAAACAACATCGGCAGCAGCAGAGACAACATCGGCAGCAGCAGAGACAACATTGGCAGCAGCAGAAACATCATCGGCAGCAGCAGAATTTTCGTGATCAGCAGCGACACCAGTTCTCGCTGACGAAGCACCACCAATACCCGCACAGCAGCTAAACCCAGCTCAACGAGAAGTCCACAGAAGCGCAAACATCATCGCTAGCTTCTACTCCAACTCCGACGCATATCGACGCTCACCCGGACACCGCGCCTCCGAAGACATCTGGCACGCACGCATGGGACATCCAAGCAACACTGTGTTAAATAACACAATAAGAGCAGGAGTCCTAGACAAAGACTCGTTACTACTACCCGACGGCAGAGAACTTCAACGGGCACGAGGAACTTGCCTTACCTGCCCCGAAGCCGACTTACCACATCGACCGTTCACTTCTCACCACAACCCGAGCGCACCTGCGTACGCACCACTCGAGAAGGTGTACAGCGATATTCTCTACAATTGAGAACCAGGACAAGTTACTTACAACTACACGATCACCTTCATTGACGCCGCCACTTGATACGTCTGGCACCTAAACCTACCCAACCGCGACATGGCACTCGCAGCGTTCGCCGCCTGGCTATCAGTAGCAGAGAGAGAGTCGGGAACACAACTGAAAAGCTTCCAGTCAGACGGAGGGGGAGAATACACCTTTCAGCGGTTCAAGCAGTACTTGGCAGAAAGAGGAATCAAGCAGCTCCTCTCCCTTCCCTACGCCCATCAGCAGCAATGTGTTGCAGAAAGAATGAACAGGACTTTGCAGAACACCATGCGCAAACTGTTACGTGGCATGCGGCTACCCAACCACCAGTGGCCTGCAGCAATGGACCATGCGGTCATGCTGCACAACTTGATGTCGTCGTCCTCACTTTCGAACAACGCATCACCGCATCTGCTGTGGACAGGGAAACAGGGCAGCACTAAAATGTTACGAGTTTTCGGGTGCATGGTACAGTACCGACCCCCAGAAGCACGAGCGGGAAGATTTTCACAACGCGCACAGTGGGGACTACACCTCGACATCGAAAAGAATTAAAACGCGTGGAAAATCTTCGACGTCCACTCCAAGGAAACAGTAGCAGCACGTGACGTAATCTTGTACGAGCGTCTCACACTTCAGACGTACCTTGCCAACTTGCACGAAAATCAAGATCCCACAGGTGGCTTTCGTGGTGACCGAGCCTTCGCCTGAGCAGCGGACGAAGCAGACTGGGACGAGCAGAATGTAGACAACGCATCAGAAGAAGTCGGACCTCTCCCGTTCTGCTCCGTCAACGTCCCCATGGACGAAGAAAACCCTCGCGAAAGCGCCAACGCCGAAGTCTTCTACCACTTCGCCGACAATGGTTACGTAACACCTGCGACAGTCAACACCAAAGAAGTAGAACGAATAGGGCCGAATTTCATACCCGACCCAGAAGCGGGAGATGAAGCAGCTTATCCCGAGGACACAACTCTTCCCCGCTACTCACAGACTGGACTGCAGATTCTCGGCCTCGTCACCGGAGTCCACGGCAACGCTCTTCCTAAAGAGCCTGCGACGGTTCAGCAGACTCTGGGGGGGGGACACAGGGAAAAATGGCGTGAAGCCATGGACAGAGAATTAAAGGCGCTGGAGGAACGTAACACCTGGAAAGTCGTTCTTATTAGCGTGGCAAGGAACAAGACCATTCTCACCAGGAAATGGGTCTTCCGCATCAAAACGAAGGCAGACGGCACAATCGAGAAATTCAAAACATGCTGGGTCGTGCGTGGATTCGATCAGGAGCACGGACGGGACTTCACCAAGACATTCGCCCCGGTCAGCCGACATACCTCACTCCGAATTCTCCTCGTGATCGCTGCTATGAAGAAGAAGAAACTGCGGCAAATAGATGTCGCCAACGCGTTCCTCTACGCACCCGTCGACGCGGAAATCTTCGTCGAACTTCCACATGGTACCCACGTGGAACCTAACCAAGTTCGTCAATTACTAAAATCGCTCTACGGGATCAAGCAAACCCCGCGGCTATGGCAACAGTACCTACACGCTCGACTCACTCGCATCGGATTCCGCCAACTGCCTCACGACCAAGGAATGTACCGACTCACCAAAAACGCCGACTACATGCTGCTGATCGTCTACGTTGACGATTTACCCTACATTGGCTCTACTGACGACATAACCACCTGGTTCGAAGGGGAGCTGCAGAGGGACCTCACACTCACGGTCTCCTCTACCGTCACTCAGTACCTCGGCCTCAACATCCGCGAAGAAGAGAACGCGATCTATCTCAGCGCCGAAAAATACGCCGATACTATCGCCAAACGTTTTATGATCACACCAACAGCCATCTCCACGCCATACCGCTACACGGCAGGGAACGACAAGTGAGGTTCCGCCCTACTCAAACCCGCCGGCATACGAGACTACCAGAAGAAGCTGCGATGCCTACTCTTCGCAGCCATCACCTGTCGTCCCGACCTCTCATACTCCGCAAGCTAGCTCGCTACCTATCTCAAAAGGCCTGAAGCAGAACATCTGGCGGAGCTCGACCGCGCTCTCCAAAACTTCGTAAGCACTTCAACGATAGGCTTGACATACTACAAGAACACAACTACACCGACGAGACTAATCGGCTACGTCGACGCCGATCACGCCGGCGATTCAGACAACAGGCGCTCCCGCACTGGCTACATCTATCGCCTCGAACGTATCGGACCTATCTCCGGGCAATCAAATAAGCAGGAACTTATCGCTCTCTCATCAGCTGAATCAGAATATATCGCACTCTGCTCAGCCACCAAGGAAGGACTCTATCTTCGCGAGCTGCTGGAAGAAGCGAAGTTAGCCGAGTTACCCAACTTCACTCTGTTCTGCGACAACCAATCTGCGATTCGCATCGCCAACAAAACCGGATTCGCAAACAGAACGAAGCATATTGTTCTGCGATACTTCTTCGTGAAAGACGAGATCGAGAAAGGGAAACTCAAACTATCCTACTGTCCCATGTCCGAGATGGCAGCTGATTACTTGACCAAGAAGCTCGGGAAACAGAAGTTCGAGTACTGCATGATGCTGACTGGACAAAGCCACGTCACCATCAACGACACTCCAGAAGCGAAGGGGAGCGTTGGGAACAAATAGCCTTAAGCGCCTCTGTCGTGTCGAAACACTGAGACACAAGCGAAGCAGCGCAAATCGAAGCACCAGCGAGTCAACCCTCGGAGGTTGATGTAACCGCTGGAGGTTACGCGAAAGTCAAAGGTCAGCGACCTTTGACCTGACAAATGCAGCGCGACAGCAAGGACACACAACTGACTCAACATTGAGCAGTTGCCCGAGTCGCACTGTATCGAACCGCAATAGTAGAGTAGTTACAATTATGTCTTTTCATATTCTCTGTACTCATATATATATATATTTTCTTGTATCTCTTTGCTCTAATTAACTTACTTTGCCCTCACATACTAGCGCAAGGTGTGAAAACAAAGAACGAGAATGGAATGACTATGAACGAAGTGAGTACAAATAGGAAACCCTAATTGGGTTGTACCCCCTATGGGATACCCCACTATAGCCTACAGAAACAAGTAAGCTATAAGTTCTGACACACCCCCATAGGCAAAGTGGGGGAGAACAAGGGGTCACAAGACCAGTCAAGCAAAGCAAAGCAAAGCTCAGGGTGGATCACAAAGTCACCACGCATTCCGAGCACAAGTTCAAAGGCCACAAGGCCAGTTCACATGCAAGATCATACATAGAGATATACAAGAGCAAGAGTATATATATGCGAAAGTACAAGCAAGGTCAAGAGGAGAGCAAGTGAGGCAAGACAGGCACAAGACCCAACTGCGTGCAGCAACGCTGATGATCACAAGGCGCAAGTGCCTTGGTGAAGACATCAGCAGTGTTGGCCTCAGAGGCCACGTACGCAAGTCGCAGCTGTCCACGCTGCTGTAGCTCACGAGCAAGAAAGTAGCGAAGAGCAATGTGCTTCGTTCTGTGCTCCAGTCGCTGCTCTCGACACAAGGCCTGCATGGCCTTGTTGTCTACGTACAGGACTGGAGGAGAACGAGGCTGCTCTCCAAGGTCGGTCAGCAGGTAGGTGAGCCAGCGTAACTCCTGTGCAACCATAGCCCCAGCGTAGATCTCAGCCTCACAACTGGAGCCGAGAACATAAGACGAGCGGGTAGCCCGCCACGAGACAGAGCCGGAACCAAGGCTGAAGGTGTAACCCTGTGACGACCGCTGCGTAGCCTGGTCGTCAGCCCAAGAAGCGTCTGCGTGCCCAGTGAGGACCACTGGACTGCGCCCTCCAAGCACTAGCCCCATGCCAGACGTACTGCACAAGTAGCGCAACACCCTCTTCGCTGCAGCCATGTGCTCTGGTCGGTGTCTCCCAGGAGCAACAAAGCGTGCGAGAATGCTAAGAGGGTATGCGAGGTCAGGTCGTGTGCAGGTCATCAGGTACATGAGGCAGCCAACAAGCTCTGCAAACAGGCCACTCGACTCTACGGACTCATCCGAAGGCAGAGCTGAGAGCGAGTGGCGAGTAGGCAGAGGAGTGGCCTGAGGCGAGGAGTACGTGAAGCCGAAGCGCTGAAAGACCTGCTGCACCATGTGTGACTGAGTCAGGGTAATGGTGCGGCGTGCTCTGTCCCGGGTGATCTGCAAGCCAAGGTAGCTGCGCAGTTCACCCAGGTCAGTGCACGTGTGTCTCTTCTGCAGCTCGGACTTCACGTAGGCGAGTCCAGTAGTGTCAGCTGTGGCAAAGACCAAGTCGTCGACGTACACGAGGATGTAGAACGGCGGCAGAGAGGTGTCGGTGCGCAGAAACAGCGACGGGTCGGCAGTGGAAGGAGCAAACCCAAGTGCCGCGAGCGTAGTCCTCAGTGTGTCGTGCCACTCACGTGGCGCCTGGCGGAGACCGTAGACTGGACGCCGGAGACTCCACTGGGTACCAGGAGGGAAGGACCCAGTGAAGCCAGGTAGGCGACGCAGCCAGATCTCCTCGTGCAGGCTGCCCTGCAAGAAAGCTGTGCTAAAGTCGAGAGAGTGCAGCTCGTAGTCACGGTGAGCAGCAACGTGTAGCAGAACCCGAAGAGTGGTCATCTTCGGGGTGGGGGAGAAAGTCTGAAAGTAGTCAACCCCCTGCCGCTGACTGAAGCCACGAGCCACGTAACGCGCCTTGAAGACAGGCGGAGAACCCGACGGCCGCTTCACCCTGAAAATCCACATGCCACTGACGATGTTCGCCCCAGGGGGGGGAACAGCGTCAACGTAGGTGCCTGTGGACTTCCATGAAGCCATCTCTGCATCCATAGCTGCCTGCCACTGAGAGGAGTAGGGACCCTCTATCGCCTCCGCGTAAGAGCGCGGAGTCGGGATGTCTGGTGCATCCGGGTCTCCCTCAGGGGCTAGCAGTACAGACGCGAGACGAGGTGAAGCGGCGGCCAGACACTGGAACTCCTCCTGCCTGTCCTCAAGGACGTCCGTGCCAAGGGCACACTCACCCCCGACGGACGGAGGACAGGCGGACTCAGACTCAGTGACAAGACGAGCAGCGTAGTCCAGACGACAGCGCGCAGCAAAGTCGACAAGCTCAGTGACAAGGGCAGACGCAGCAGACGACTCGAAGGAGGGGTCAGTGACAGCAGTAGCCAGGAGACGCGTGACAGTAGGACTGGCAGCACGAAGAGCGTCCGACTCCGGGTCGGCAAGAGCAGGAAGAGAGGAAGCAGGAGGAGAAGGCAAAGGGGCACGCAGAGGAGCAGTGGACGGACGCAGTGACATCCGGTGCGTGCCAGGGACAGGAGGAGGACGCTGACGCGAGCCGCGACCACTAGCGCGCTCAGTACGAACAGGCGACACAGGACGAGACGCAGGCTCACGACGCTCAGTAAGACCTCCAGTTGGACCAGCGTAGGGAGCAGGCAAAGGGGAGGCAGGCTGTAGCTGTGGCTGTGACCGGACAGGCTGCGGACCCTCTAAGGGAGGAGGAGGAGGTGTAAGACCAAGAACCTGCTGCAGGAGCGGAACAAAGTACGGTCGGGGCCGCGCGGCGACGCTAGAAACAGCAGGAACAGCACCAACAGCCCCGGCAGGAACACCTTCTCCAGCAGCACCTCCAGCAGCACCACCAGAAGCTCCAGAACCTCCAGCCGCAGCACCAGGAGCACTGTCAGTCGTGCCGCCAACGGCAGGCTCAGCGCCAACACCCTCAGCAGGACCAGCTCCAGGAGAACGCTCAGACTCAGCAGCTCCAGCACCCACAGTGCGAGCGCCGGCGGGGCGCGCAGCAGCAGTACCCTCTGCACCAGCAGCACGCCTCCAGCGCCCGGCAAACCACTCACGCAGCTCCTGTGGGGAGAGTGGCTCCCGGCGAGACGAAGCACCCCCAGGCACAGCACCTCCAGGCTCAGCACCCCTAGACACAGCACCCCCAGGCTCAGCACCCCCAGGCTCAGCACCCCCAGGCACAGCACCCCCAGGCACAGCACCCCCAGACTCGGCACCTCCAGGCTCAGCACCCCCAGGCACAGCACCTCCAGGCTCAGCACCCCCAGACTCGGCACCTCCAGGCACAGCTCCCGCAGCAGCACCAGAGTCACCAGTGACCTCGACAGGCTCGACCGCGTCTACCTGGGACACACCTGAAGGGGCAGGACCCTGAGGGGGGAGGGGGACTACCGGGGGGGGACCTGGTACCAAGAAGAGCGGGGGTGGGGGGAGGGACGGAGTGCGGTAGGGGAAGAGGCGGTAGTAGGGTACCGACTCGTCGAACATGACGTCCTGGGAGGACAGAACACGTCGAGAGGTGGGGTGGTAAAACTGCCACCCAGGGGCGTCGGGGGGGAACCCCAGGAAGACGCAGGGAGAAGCACGAGGGGACAGCTTGTCCGCAGACAGGTCGCGAACAAACGCCCGAGATCCCCAGACTCGGAACGCCGACGCATCGCCAACCTTCCCAGTCCACAGCAGAGCTGGGGAGGTCTCCGGTCGAGAGACCCTGGGGTGGAGGTTGATCTGGTGCGCAGCGTACCTGACCGCAAACGGCCACAGAAAATGGGGAGCAGCCGCATGCATCATGGACGTACGAGCTACGTCCATGACCATGCCAATGCGGCGCTCAGCAATCCCATTCTGCTGCGGTGAGTCCGGAAGCGTGAAGGTCTGACGGATGCCTCGCGCACGACAGTAGGCACTCAGGAGGCCAGAGGAGAACTCTCCGCCTCTGTCCGAGTGCAGACGCAAAACAGGGAAGTCAGAGCTAAAGCTCTTCCGAAGCTGGAGACGAGCTGCGCGGATCCAGTCGATCAACACCGCAGTGACCTCACCCTTGCTGCGCAAGGGGAAGACTGTGGTGTAACGCGAGTAGTCGTCAACCACCAGCAGGAAGTAGCGCTCCTGACCCTGTCCACGGACGCGGGCTGGGCCCCACACATCCATGTGAAGCGTCTGCAACGGGGCCTCTGTCGGAGGAAACTGGGAGGAGTGAGGGGCAGCACGCTGGCGCCCCTCGACACAGGGGACACAGGTGGGGCCAGGGCCCGGAGGGAGGGGAGGGAGAGACCGGGGAAGACCAGACACAAGGACTCGCGAGGCCATGCCTCTGAGCCGAAGCAGAGAGGGGTGGCCAAGGCGGTGGTGCCAGAGGAGGGTCTCGTGAGACAGACGACGGCACGAGCAGGGGGCAGACTCAGGACCAGACCTGGACGCTGCAGCAAACACCTGACCAGACGAAGTGACCCTACCAGACTCAGCACCTGGAGGAGAAGCAGTGGTCAGAGTGTACAGGCTCGACCCTGGCCGACGTGTAAACGTAGCCAGGTGGCGACCTGTATCCGCCTCCGTGCAGTGGGTCACCCGCTGACGAGCAGGGGTGAACTGGTGGACACCCGCATCCTGGAGGTCAGCACCACTCACCAAGTTCGTCGAGAACGAGGGGAGGTAAAGACCAGTCAGGGTGCCAGAGGGGGCCGCCGGACACGGGAGGACAGTGGAGAAGCGAGACAGGACAGGCCCCCCAGAGGGGTCAGCCAGGGACACCGCAACCGGCCGACTCAGCGGCGTGAGAGTGGTGTGGTCCCGAAAGAAGGAGCGAGACGCTCCAGAGTCAAGGGTGAAGGTGTGAGAGGCCGAAGCCGACACAGTACCTGAGAGGGCAGACTCACCAGCACCTGAGAGCACAGACGCACTGGCACCTAGAGCAGCAGCCTCACTAGTACCTGACGCGGCAGTACCAATGCCCGGGTCGGGCGGGAAACACCGGTAACAGTCATCCTCATCACTACCAATCGCACCATACATAGCAGAGAGAATAGCATCAAAATCAAGATCATAAATAGCTACACCAGCCCTAGACAGCTCTCCCCAGCGGGGGATCTCAGCTGCCTCCGGAAACTGCTGACGCCAAGCGTCAGTCAGGCGGCCAAAGCAGCGGCGGGCAGTGTGGGCGCCTCCACACCTCTCCCCTGCACGGTCACCGGTGCGGAGAACGTAGGGGCAAGGACCAAGCGCACCACCACGCTGACGCTGCGAGTACCACTCACGGAGCTGCTGAGGGCCGGGGACGGTGCGAGAGCGCTGCTGCTGCTGTGGCTGCTGGTGCGGCTGCTGCTGCTGCTGCTGCTGGCGCTGACCACCCCCGGAGCTGCTCCGCTGAGACGAGCCACTCCGACCCCCGCCTCCACTGCCACCCCCGCCTCCACCGGCACCCCCGTCTCCACCTCCACCTCCCCCACCAGGACCGTCGCTCCCACCGCTCCCACCGCCTCCTCCGCTACCACCTCCGCCGCCACCTCCGCCTCCACCGCCGCCACCAGTACCTCCACTCCCGCCACCACCCCCACTGCCACCCCTACTCCCCCCGCCACCCCCACCGCCTCCTCCACCGCCCCCTCTAGCTCCACCCGCTCCCTTGCCCCCCTTGCCCTTGCCAGCGCGACGTCTGCCGCTGGGGGCAGACGCCGCGCCGACCGACTCAAAACCAGTGAGGTCGGCCGCAGCGGCAGAGGCGACAGAGGGCAGCAGGGGGGAAGGACCACACCCCTCAAAGATGGGGGTGCGAGGGTCACCCCGAGAGGCCCCTACAGCGACAATACTCTTCTCAGCCGCTAGCAGGGACTCCTCAAGGAGGTCGACAGTGAGAGTGGTTGGACAGACAGAGAGAAACTGGTCCCTAACGACACGAAGGGACTCAGGGAGACGGGTGACGAGAAAGTAGAGAGTGATGTACATGGGAGGAGGGTTCGCAGCGCGGAACTCAGCAGGAAGGGCAGCGCGGTAGCGGGTGTCACTAGCACGGAGGTGGGTAACGAGGTCAGCGACAGTGTGAAAGGAAGCGAGGTCAGGGAAGAGAAACGGTAGCATGAGGCGGCTAAGGGTAGCGGAGGAAGGGGAGGAGTAGCGTGCAACTACAGCGTCGTACAAGGCCTGAGCGGTCTTGCACTGACTAAAGTGGGCACGCTCAGAGGAAGGGAGGTGGCGACGCACAGCAAGACGTGCAGCAGCATCGCGGGTCGCCCACTTGGAGCGAACGGTAGAGTCAGCATCAGCAGGTGGGGCAGGGACAGCGCCAGAGACAAAGTCAAAGAGAGAGACCTCATCTATCGCATCACACAGTAAGTACAGCTGCAGGTCTTCAATCCAGACGGCAAAGTCAATGGCCCTCCCCTCAGCGTCAAAGGTAAGAACATTGGGGGTGGCCATGACAGCAGCTGAAAATCTCACCGGGCGGGGAGAGGCAGGTAGGTCAGCAGCAGAGGAACAGCAGCACGGCTCCGCAGGCGGCTCGGGCGGCGCGGGCGGCTCGGGCGGCACGGGCGGCTCGGCGGCGGCTCGGCGGCGGCTCGGCGGCGGCCCGGCGGCGGCTGCTCGGCGGCGGCTCGGCTGCTGCTGGGCGGCGCGGGCGGCTCGGGCGTCACGGGCGGCTCGGCGGCGGCTCGGGCGGCACGGGCGGCTCGGCGGCGGCTCGGGCGGCGGCTCGGCGGCGGCTCGGCGGCGGCTCAGCGGCGGCTCGGCGGCGGCTCGGCGGCGGCTCGGCGGCGGCTCGGCGGCGGCTCAGGCGGCGGCGGCTGCTGCTGGGCGGATCGGCGGGGCCGCGTAGCAGAGTGGCGGCGGGGCCGCGACCGAAGAGAGCGGCGGGGCCGCGTAGCAGAGGGCGGCGGGGCCGCGTAGCAGAGGGCGGCGGGGCCGCTACCGAAAGAGCGGCGGGGCCGCGTAGCAGGGGGCGGCGGGGCCGCGATCGAAGGGCGGCGGGGCCGCGTGGCAGAGGGCGGCGGGGCCGCGTAGCAGAGGGCGGCGGGGCCGCGATCAAAGGGCGGCGGGGCCGCGTAGCAGAGGGCGGTGGGGCCGCGTAGCAGAGGGCGGCGGGGCCGCGTAGCAGAGGGCGGTGGGGCCGCGAGGCAGAGGGCGGCGGGGCCGCGATCGAAGGGCGGTGGCGGGGCCGCGTAGCAGAGGGCGGCGGGGCCGCGATCGAAGGGCGGCGGGGCCGCTAGGGAAGGGCGGCGGAGCCGCGAGGGGAAGGGCGGCGCAACGGTCCGCTAGGGGCGACACGACGGGTCGCTAAAAAAAAAACGCGCCTCGGGGCGCGGTTCGGTGGGCCCTAGAAGCAGTCCCTAGGAGGGAACCTGCTCTGATTCCATGTGAAAACAAAGAACGAGAATGGAATGACTATGAACGAAGTGAGTACAAATAGGAAACCCTAATTGGGTTGTACCCCCTATGGGATACCCCACTATAGCCTACAGAAACAAGTAAGCTATAAGTTCTGACACAAGGTGGTTCAAGGAATTTATTCAAAACGCTTCCGCTACTACATCGTTTACTCAGACTTTTACTCTACCAAAGACCCTAGGGCGTTCAGCCCAACACACCCTAACAACTTTGAATGGATTTTTGGTAAGTCCCTCGGGTCTTTTATCTGGGAATAGACGGTAATCGTCTTTGCACTCTTCACTTGCTTTGCTACTAACAGGAATGCAGTGTTTCTCAATTTACTATTCGTAGCGATAACAATGCTTGCTTATTAGACGTCTGTTGAGGACATTTCCTCGAGAAACTTTGCGACAAGCTCGTAGACAAAAAAGGTGATTGCAGCAGATGGGGCGGCTTTGATAACGGAAGGCAGCACACCTTTATAGAGCCCCTCCACACCCTCGGTGGCCACTATCTTGCGCAGCGCGTCTACCATGCCGCGGTACGCCCTCGGCTGGATGCGTGCTCCGTACCGAGGATGGCGCCGCAGCCCCTCCACCTGCCCGGATCGATGGGGTCCGAGTGGGCGAAACGGAGAAGATATACGAAAAAACATCATGACTTAGTAGCTCAGGGGACGAGAGTCGTTTTACATGGATGGGAGGATGGCACAGCGTGGATGAGGATGGGACATGGAGTGGCATGGGATACGGGTACATGGCATCCCATGGAGTGGCATGGCATACATGGTATCTCATGGAGTGGTATGGCATACATGGCATCCCATGGAGTCAAATACCATGACATAGCATCGCAAGGCAAGGCAAAGCATGGGAGGGTATGGCAAGGACGGCAAGGCATGGGAACGCGTCAAAAGGTATTTGTAGGCATGAGAAGGCATGGGGAGGCATGGGAAGGCGTGGAAAGGCATGGGAGGGCATGGGAGGGCATGGGAGGGCATGGGAGGGCATGGGAGGGCATGGGAGGGCGTGGGAGGGCATGGGAGGGAAAGGGAGGGCATGGGAGGGCATGGGAGGGCATGGGAGGGCATGGGAGGGCATGGGGGGGCATGGGAGGGCATGGGAGGGCATGGGAGGGCATGGGAGGGCATGGGGGGGCATGGGAGGGCATGGGAGGGCATGGGAGGGCATGGGAGGGAAAGGGAGGGCATGGGAATGCATGGGAGGGCATGGGAGGGCATGGGGGAGCATGGGAGGGCATGGGAGGGCATGGGAGGGCATGGGAGGGCATGGGAGGGCATGGGAGGGCATGGGGGAGCATGGGAGGGCATGGGAGGGCATGGGAGGGCATGGGAGGGCATGGGAGGGCATGGGGCGCCTTTTAGCAGCAGGATCAAGGAAAGGCATCACACTCACTTGGAATCGCTTTTTGACGACATCGAGTGGGTGGCAGGCGACCTTAGCGAGTGTGCCCGCTGCCAGCCCACACATGAACTGCTGCCATGCACTCAGCTGCCCCGATGACACGGCAGGCCGTGCCGCCCGCTCCACTGCCGATGCCACGGCTGGCGGGGCTGCTGCTGGTGAGAGTGATGGTGATGATGATGGTGAGGGTGATAGCGGCGGGGAGAGTGGCGCGGTGGACGGGGCTGTGGAGGGCAGGTGGGAGTGGGCGAGCGACACGGGGCGGTCGTGGCGAGCCTTGGAGCGCGACCAGTTGTAGTGCTGCATACAGTGAGAGGGGGCGCGCAGCAATGCCACGGACACAAGTGAGCTGGCTGATATGACAGACTGTATGATATAGGTATCATGAGATATGATAGGAAGATAAGTGGACGGTGAATGTTAGAGCAAGTCCAACACCGTTGGTTGGGCGCTGACAAACACTTTCGCAACGGATGAGGGCGAGATCAGTGAGAAGGCGCGATCGCTGAGCCTCCCCTCCGCGGTGCTGCTACCGGTGCCTCACGGCCACCAGAAAGCAGAGTGGGGCATTTTTGCTACAAGGGCGCATAGGGGAAGGGGTGCGAGAAGAAGGCAGAGGGGCGCAGGGTGGGGTGGGGTGGGGTGGGGTAAGGCAGGGGCACGTACAGCGAGGTGGCGCTTGAAGGCATCGTAGAGGCCGAACTGCAGGCCGGCGTAGGGGATGATCTCCACCATGGTGGGCGGCAGCCCTGCAAACAGCCCCCTCACCCCGCGCTCCCTCACTATCCCCATGCACGCCGCCCTCATGCCCGCATACACCTGTGCACGCGCGTTGCAAGGGGTTGGGGTGAGCAGGGTTGAGTGAGAAGGGGTTGAGTGAGAAGGGGTTGAGTGAGAAGGGGTTGAGTGAGAAGGGGTGGCAGCGAGAGAAAGAGGAGAGAAAGAGCACTGGAAAGTGAACCTGCCAGAGTGCAAGGGAGAAGCGGCTGCCATGATTGACTGCCCTCATGCCTTCTCCCCGCCACACCCTTGGCAAGTTGACACGCGTTGCCGTACAGCCCTGCCTCATGCCTCGTCCCTCACCTTGGGTTCGCCCTGCATCAGGCCTCATGCCGCACTCATATGCCGCACTCATATGCCGCACTCAGATGCCGCACTCATATGCCACACTCATATGCCGCACTCATATGCCGCACTCATATGCCGCACTCATATGCCGCACTCATATGCCACACTCATATGCCACACTCATATGCCGCACTCATATGCCGCACTCATATGCCGCACTCATATGCCGCACTCATATGCCGCACTCATATGCCGCACTCATATGCCACACTCATATGCCGCACTCATATGCCGCACTCATATGCCACACTCATATGCCGCACTCATATGCCACACTCATATGCCGCACTCATATGCCGCACTCATATGCCGCACTCATATGCCGCACTCATAAGCCGCACTCATATGCCGCACTCATATGCCACACTCATATGCCACACTCATATGCCGCACTCATATGCCGCACTCATATGCCGCACTCATATGCCGCACTCATATGCCGCACTCATATGCCGCACTCATATGCCGCACTCATATGCCGCACTCATATGCCGCACTCATATGCCACACTCATATGCCCCACTCATATGCCGCACTCATATGCCGCACTCATATGCCGCACTCATATGCCGCACTCATATGCCGCACTCATATGCCGCACTCATATGCCGCACTCATATGCCGCACTCATATGCCGCACTCATATGCCGCACTCATATGCCGCACTCATATGCCGCACTCATATGCCGCACTCATATGCCGCACTCATATGCCGCACTCATATGCCGCACTCATATGCCACACTCATATGCCGCACTCATATGCCGCACTCATATGCCGCACTCATATGCCGCACTCATATGCCGCACTCATATGCTGCACTCATATGCCACACTCATATTCCGCACTCATATGCTGCACTCATATGCCGCACTCATATGCCGCACCCATATGCCGCACTCATATGCCGCACTCATATACCGCACCCATATGCCGCACTCATATGCCACACCCATATGCCGCACCCATATGCCGCACCCATATGCCGCACCCATATGCCGCACCCATATGCCGCACTGATGCCAGCACTCATGCCTCGTCCCTCACCTTGGGTTCGCCCTGGGAAGCCAGCACGGTGCGCAGCAGGTCGAAGGGGTACGACCCCACCCTACCGTGGCCGCCATGCCTCATTAACGGAGAGCTCTGCGCGTTGACTTTTGAGTCGACTCAAATGCCATGCTGTGCCTCGTGTGATGCCATGCTGTGCCTCGTGTGATGCCATGCTGTGCCTCGTGTGATGCCATGCTGTGCCTCGTGTGATGCACGCACCTTGGGTTCGCCTTGTGAGGCGAGCACGGTGCGCAGCAGGTCGAAGGGGTACGACCCCACCGTGGCCGCCATGCCCGCCACCGACCCGCCCACGAATGACAGCTCCGGTCGCAGCTGCTTGTGGTCCTCTGCCAGGGGGCACACGGGGGCACACGGGGGCACACGAGGCATATGGAGGGAGACGTGGACGACGGGGATGAAGGGGAGCAGCGGTACGGCCCCACGAATGACAGCTCCGGCCGCAGCTGCTTGTGGTCATCTGCCAGGGGCGGGAAGCGAGGGGTAGGAAGGAGAAAGGGGGAAGGGGGTATCGCTGGTGTATGAGCGGGGAATTGAAGGGCGGGCGTGAAGGGATATCCTTACCAACGACAGCTGCAGCTTCCCGGGGTCTTGAAAAAGGGGGAAGGAGAGATAGGGGGAGGGGAAGGTTGTGAGGCATGAGGGGATGACAAAGGGAGAGTATGAGACTGGAGATGTCAGTTTCCCTGACAGTCATGGAGAGCGTGGGCATGGGAAGGGGAAGGGGGGCCACATCGCTTGTTTGACGTCCTCACTGCGCTACACAGCGCTTGTTTGACGTCCTCACTGCGCTACACAGTGCTTGTTTGACGTCCTCACTGCGCTACACAGCGCATGTTTGGCGTCCTCACTGCGCTACCCCACCTTTCTCTCACTCGCCTCCTCACCCGCCGCACAGCCCGCCCTCCACCTCGCCTCCCCTGTTCGCTTGCCACCTGCCCTGTGCGCTCACCTGTGCGGTGTGAGCCGGTCATGAGCGATTTGAAGCGGTGGATGACGACGAACTGGATGGCGGTGTAGGGCATCACCAACAGCAGCCCCGGCACCGTGCCCCGCCAGAAGCCCTGCTCTCGGGGGAGAGAGAGGAACGGGGGAAAACGTGTTGGGAGGGTTGGGGAAACGAGGGAGATAGGGGAGGGGGAGGCAGGGCGAGGTGGGCTCTGGGCGAGGGAGAGGAGAAAAGTGGAGGCGCGGAGGGACGTGGGTGAACAAGGCTGGGATGAGGGAAGGTGAGACGAGGCATGGCAAGGGGACGGTTGACTGAGCATGGTCGGTGTGCACGGCCCGCCATCTGCCAGGCCGCTTCTCTCTGCCTGCAAAGATGCGCCTCTAGCCCTCACTCTTGCTGACAGCAGCTTCCAGCCCATTCAGCACATGCGGTAAGTTCGGGAACACCTTTGTTCCTCCGCCCACCCTCCCCAGGCACCCTCCCTCACTCCTCCTCTCCCCCTTCCCCACCCATTTTATCACTTCCCAACCGCCTTCCTCAACCAAAATCCCCTCCCTCCCCATTCCCGCCTCCTCTCCCTACCTCCCTCCCTCCTTTCCCACCGCCCCCCCCTCCTTATCACCTTCCGCCATCCCGCTCCACCCTTCATGCATCCATCCCTCCCGAGCCTCTACCCGTTCCTCCCACTGCCTTTTGAGTCGACTCAAAAGTCCATCCCTCCCGAGCCTCTACCCGTTCCTCCCACTGTCTTTTGAGTCGACTCAAAAGTCCATCCCTCCCGAGCCTCTACCCGTTCCTCCCACTGCCTTTTGAGTCGACTCAAAAGTCCATCCCTCCCGAGCCTCTACCCGTTCCTCCCACTGCCTGTCTCCCGGCCCCACCGCATTGCGACCAGCCATTCCGCCTATGGCAACCCCACAGCCAGAACCCTCAACCCCAGCTCAGAAAGCCATCGCCTCCCTCATTCCACTCTCTCGCCTCGGCCCTTCTCCATGCCCCTCCGACATCCCCCCTCCCCGCCCAGCCCCGCGCGCCCACCAGCCCCGCGCGAACACCTGCACGCCTTCCTCGCGGAGGATCTCCCGCGCGGCCTGCAGCAGCCCCGTGTACTTGGACCGCGACGCCCGCACCGCGCCCGCCGCCGCCGTCGCCGCCGCGCGCCCAGCTGCGGAGGTGGCGGCGGCGGCGGCATGCGGCGCGTGGATGGGCTCCAGCTGCACCTGCGGGGATCGCGAGGACGGCGGGGTGAGCGCGGCAGCGGCGTGAGAGATAAGTGCGCGCCCGTTCGGGTAATCGCGGAGAGGAGTCATGGCGAGGCGAGCTGAGCTTCACAGACACGGCAGCTGCGTTGCAGCTATCGGTGAAAAACGGATCGCGGGGAGGCACTATGCAGCGTGAAGGCATGAGAACGATCCGAAGCAGCTGCGAAGACGAAGCGACGAGAGGGTGCGAGGCATGGCGCGGGAGGCACCTGAAATCGGATCTTGATGACGTCGAGTGGCGACACCACGAGACGCGCCACCCCGCCCGACACGGCGCCGGCGACGGCGTCGAGCACGGGGCGAGGCAGCAGGTGCTTCCTCTGCGCCCGCGGCGACGCCGATGCCGCAGATGCAGGCGACTCGGGCTCGCGGAATACTGTCATAGCTGTGATGGGAGCGGTGGGAGTCAGTGTGTGTTCGCGGCACGCTGGCGCGCTCAGCCTACAACTGGATGCATGGCGTAACGACCTCACGAGCACACCAACGTACGTGAGCCTTCTCACTAGCGCACAATGAAACTTCCGTCCTACTAAAGCGGAGAGAGATATTTACGCCAGTTCGTCGGAGCAACAAAACAAATATCTAGGCCTTCTGGGTTTGTCCCAAGGTATTTGCAACCAATCAAAATGAATTGCGGGGCCTCTCAACTGGTTGCCGATCTGATCGGCATTTTTGCCTTCGTCCTTGCGATTGCGATCGTGGTATCCCGTTCTCCACCGCTGTCGTGCGTGTTCGCGACATGTTCGGTCATCATGGTAACCAGGTTCCCGCGCACACACCCAAAGGAATGAACGAAGATGGAATTTCAAGCATGCAAAAACTCCCGACATTCATCAAAGCACCTTGCTAACCTTGCAAATCTAGCTTGCCTTCACCTGCTTTCCTCCAAGCAAGTCGCAGTGCTCCAACGCGTCAACTCCTACAGCGACCATGGCACACGTCACCGTATGCGTCAGGTTCCGGCCCCAGGTGAGTGCGAAGCGAATGAGCCCGTTGAGGCACGGCGCCTGTTGAAGCGACTAATGTGCTTTGTGGGGGTGAGCAGAACAAGATCGAGCTGCACGAAGGCGGGTTGATCTGCGTCGAGAAGAACTGCGACCAATCCTTCTACTTGAAGGCACGCTGGCCGTCACATCGTTTTGTTTGTTTGTTCGTGCCTGCTACGGGAAGCGTCTAACGCAGCGCGAATTCCAGGATGAGAAGGAGGAGAAGACGCTGTTCACGTTCGACCGGACCTTCTACCAGGACTCGTCGCAGCAGGAAGTCTTCAGCTACGTCGCGCTGCCCGTCGTGCAGGGTACGATGAATCGCCACGATCGCACGACGCCGCTTGACTTATCCCCGCTAAAAGAACTGTCGCTTGGTGACCTGCAGATGCTCTTTCGGCAATCAACGGCACAGTGCTCGCGTATGGTCAGGTATGGCCGATTCAGCTCATCGATTCATGGCTCGTCGTACTAACTCGCCACCGTCCTCGCAGACCGGAGCGGGCAAGACGCACACGATGGAGGTGAGCACCGCCTCGCTCGCCGCATCACCCCGCTGCTTTGCGCGCCGAGCCTGACGGCAATCTGTGTGTGCGCAGGGGCCCAACATGCTCATCGACGACCCCGAGAGTTCCGGCATTCTCCCGCGCGTCGCCAAGGAGATCTTCGTCCGCATCAATGCGTCGGACGCCCCCAGCGAATACAAAGTCGCTCTCTCTGTGGTAAAGCTTCAAGTTCAGAGTAATTGTCGATTTTGGTCTCAGGCCTGACACACGCTGACGGCAAGATTTCGGCAGGTTGAGATTTACATGGAGCGGATTAGGTAAACTCCTTGTGCAAATCAACAGGTCGAAGCACGTTGAGTCTGACCCTCCTCTTGCGTATTTTTGTTTCTGCCACGGAAGCATTTCTGTTTTTAGCATCCTTGATGTGTTGCAATTCGAGCAGGGACCTCTACGATGTGTCAAAGGACAACCTGGTGGTGAAGGAGGACCAAACCCGAGGGATCTCCATTGCCGGCGTCACCGAGGTGAGCCTGCCTAGTATGGTGGTGACTCTCCTGTTGTGCTCATTGCTGTGCGTGCAGTAGTTTCACACGTTCATGCATGTGTTCGGTGCATTCTGCAGATATATGTTGAGGGCGAGAAGGAAATGCTTCAGCTTCTTGAGGTACGCTGTTCTCTGACTTTCTGCATTCGTTCGTTGGATGCCCACATAAGTTTACTGACTCTTTTCTTTCAGGCTGCAATCAAGAATCGGGCTGTTGGGGCTACCAGTAAGTGTCTTATGTCATCCTGTGGTCCTTATTGCTTGGTGTTGCTTGCAAGATTTTGATCCTCAAGTTACCGTTTTCTTTGCAGACATGAATCAGGGTAGCAGCCGCAGCCACTGCATGTTTCTTCTGACAATCCAGCGAACCTCTGCAGATGGGAGCAGGTGTGGTAGTAAGAACTTCTTTTTTTACTTCTGCTGGCCGTCCATTTGTGCTCATCAGCAAATGTCTTTGGCAGCTCGCAAGTTGGGAAGATCTACCTTGTGGATTTGGCTGGCTCGGAGAAGGTTGAAAAGACAGGGGCGGAAGGACGACTGCTTGATGAGGCCAAGATGATCAACAAATCACTCTCTGCCTTGGGGAATGTCATTAATGCCCTCACATCCGGTGGGGTTTCATTCTTCTTATCCTGATTCCTGTCGTGTGCTGTGAAACTGAGGTTGAGAAACGCTGCAGATAAGGCGTCGCACATCCCCTACCGTGACTCCAAGCTCACTCGGATTTTGCAAGAATCGCTGGTGAGTCGAGCTGCATGTGAGTTGCCGCTTAAGTGGAGGCAACGGCTGAAGCATAATAAAACACTTCATTTGTCAATGCAGGGTGGAAATTCACGTACAACTTTACTCTGCTGCTGCTCCCCTTCCACTTACAACTATGCAGAATCCGTATCTACTGTCCGCTTCGGCTTAAGGTAGCAGTTTCAGACCACTTGATTTTGCATGCCGGCTTGCTTGACTGGCTCTCACGTGCACCCAATGCCAGGGCAAAGCAAATCAAGAATAAGCCTGTCGCCAATAGAGAGGTGGGGCATGGGGAACTCCAGCGGCGCTTGCAGGAATCAGAGCTGGAGTGCGAGTTGCTGAGGCAGCACATTCAGACCCTCACCCTGGCCATTCAAAGGCTTCCTGGTGGAGGTTTGTCAACATAGAGCTTGCAGGATGGGCAGCAGCCTTGCAGTTCGTTTGGTAACCCTCTTTGCTGTCCATGCAGGTGAGGTTCTGAAGGACGTTGGCGATCCAATCGGCGAAAAAACTTCAGGATCCAATCGCATGAAGGTGCGTTTCTTAAAAAACCACCTTGGTGTTTATGCTTCCTGCTTGTATGTTAACTCTTTTGATGTTCCGCAGGGAAGCCAAATGCTTGCTGCGTGCATTGAGGGGTTGCATGGCCTTCTTTCCAGTGAGGGCATGGGTTGGGCGTCTGAGCTACCCACCATTGAAGACATGAGTGACATTCCAAAGCTGCTGCCTGCTGTGGTGGAGAAACACCTCTCTAGTCAGTCCAGTGAGGGAAACGATGAGAAGGATTTGAAGTATCTTGAAGAGGCGATGGATGATATGGCTGCCCGTCTCAAGAAGGTGAGGAACTTGGTTGATGCGCCTGATCGTTCTTTCCAGATTTATATCGTCTTAATTTGCAATCGATTGTGCAGCTGGAAGCCAAGATTGCAAGATAGCACTGCTTTGACCACCATTTCTCTGTGCTAGCATGTGCTGTGTGCACATTGGGATGGCTGCTTTGGAGGTTTGGGATGCAGGAAAAGTTCAGCTAGGTAGTGAGAATTTTGCAGCACATAATCTACCCATCTCCTGGTGGTGTTCTCTTGCACCATGTGTATTACTACTTCCCATCCATTGACATTAAGATGACCTTAACACTAAGCTAGGGCTGGTTATATTCTATGCTGTGCTTGCTCTGACCTTTTGTATTGCGATTTGCTGTTTGAGGAATGGAAAAACTGTGCTTGTATTCTACTCGGACATCCTTGTATCGAGTTATTTACGGGGGTTTGGACAGTTCTCTATATCCTCGTTTCGTGCCTTCTGCGGTCTGACGGAAAAACAATTCCAAGGGGTGAATGAAGTGCCGCACAAATGGACGTGCCTAGGCGATTGCTCGACGACTGCCCGTTGCCCAAAAATCGTTGCTCGAAACGCATTCCAGACACCCGCCCAACCCGGAGCCGCACCCCCTGCTCCCTGTTGAGTGACGCATGCTGGAGGAAAGGCGGTTAGGCCTGGTTGAGTTCGTTACATCTGGGTAGCAGCTGGGTTGGCCGACACTGCACTCACTTCATGCGGCATTTTCGATTCCCCCCCACCTCCTCCGTCCATCTCTTCGGACAAACTCTCACCTTCCCAGCGATAGCCCATTTCTGCAATTCGATCAGTTGTGTTTAGAAGTCAAGCCAGCTTCCTAGCTTCCTGCGAGTAATCTCCATCAACGTCTGGACCTAACAGGATCTGCGTAACCAGTGCCGTAGAGACTTATCGCATGGCGCGTTTCTCGCTGATATATGCTGCCATGTTTACTCTAGCTGTAGCGGTGACGGTGACGCTACCACTTTGCGAATGCGCCGAACCCTCTCAGAGGTAAGGTTCTGCTCTCGACGCATTTGAAGCGAGCGTATACATTTCGAGTCCAGTAGAAACAAAAGCCATGAGAAGTAGGTCGCCGAAACTCAGAAACCTGAAACCAGCAAGCACAGGAGAATTATCATGGGGGTGGTGGATCAATCAAATTTGGGAAGGCGAACCTCCTCTACTCACCTCACCAAATACTCGCTAAGTAGCATACCCAAGGAGAGCGAAGAGGGTAACGTGGCTGCCTTCACACCTCGCTGCGCCTCCCCTCATTCCCCGCCGCGCCTCCTCTCACACCTCGCCGCCCTCCCCTCGCACGCCTCCCCTCACACCTCGCCGCGCCTCCCCTCCCGCGCCTCCCCTCACGCCTCTCCGCGCCTTCCCTCGCGCTCACACTTCGCCGCGCCTCCCCTCGCATCTCACCGCGCCTCCCCTCGCATCTCACCGCGCCTCCCCTCGCATCTCACCGCCCTCCTTGCTCGTGGCCAGCAGCCGTCCACTCCCTCAACCAACTCCTCGCCCATCTCACATACTGCTCACCTTGACCTCTCACTTTCGGCGTGTCCGCCCTCTCACGTTTGGCGGGGCCGCCATCTAACCTCCCGGGACCCGCCACTCTCACTCTCGCCGCGCCTGTCTTCTCACACTCTCCGCCCTTTCCCTTCGCACGGCGAATCTTTGCCCCCACTTTTACCCCCGGCTTAACCTCAGTCTCCCCCAGCCTCCGCTCAGTTTCCCCACCTCTGCTTCCCCTACTTTTTCCTTCTGCCTCCCCTCAATTCCCCCCCCTGCTTTCCCACACTTCCCCCCCTGTTTGCGCTCAGAATTTCCGCAACCTCCACTCAGATTCCCCCCTGCTTCCCCTCACTTCCCCCCCCTGCTCCCCCTCATTCTCCCCTCTGCTTCCCCCCATTCCCGCCCCTGCTTACCCTCACTTTTCCCCCAGCCTTCACTCAGTTTCCATTCTGCTCTCAGTTTCCCCCTGCACTTATCCCCACTCATACGCTCCGTCATCCCCCTGCGTACCCTCGCTTTCCTCTGTTTCCACTGTCCCTGTCTGGGCCTTCGCCACCTTCCCTCTCCCTTTCTCCCTTGTTTCCTCCTTCCCTATATTCCTCCTCTCTCATTTCCCCACTTCTCTGTCCGCTTGTCCTACCACAACCACCTTCTTCTTTATCCCACCCCTTTGTCGTATTCTCTCCCTCTCTACTTATTTGACTCTCAAAGCTCTCCCCTTACGCGTCTCCCGTTCCTTTCCCCCATGCGCGCGTGGCAGCGTCGCCATAACGCCCGCCAGCAACGCTGCCCGCGCCACCTACCGCAGCGAGATATTCCAGGCTGACGTCAGCATAGTGGTGGACGAAAAGTCCATTCTGTTTCAGGTGAGCACACGCGCATCCTTCCCTTTTGACTCGACTCGAAAGTCGTCACATTCCCATCCCTCACGGGCACGCCTCTCGCCCAGCTGCGTCATTGCGGTTGTGTGGCGTTGAACTTCGACTGGCATCCCCTCTGCCCGCCCTTGATTCACCCCGCTGCCTGCCAGGCGAGCCCCCCGCCCAACTTCAAGGACCTCTTCGCCTACACCAACCCCGCCTACGAGTCCTTCCCGCTCCCGCCTGGTGCGTATGCCCCGCATGCTCGCTCATACAGCACGCAGTGCCACATGGAACGCATGACCGTCCATAGAACGTGTCCAAGCTGCCTGTCGCGCGCTGTATCGCACGTGTCGCATGCAGCCACACCAGAACATGTCGATGTTATCGCTGCCGTAGGATTTACACGCGGAGCACGCCTGTGTGGGGTGGGGTGTGCGGCGTGGCAGGTTCGCCCAAGACGGTGTTCAACCACGTGGGTCTCATATACAACCCCTTCGGCGCTCTGCCCTTCCTCGCTGGTAACCACTGCTCGCGCCTCCTTCCTTCCCTGTTGCCCAATTTCCTTTCCCTTCTGCTCCTGTTGCAAATCACTCGCATCTCACGCCACTCGCATCTCACGCCACTCGCATCTCACGCCACTCGCATCTCACGCCACTCGCATCTCACGCCACTCGCATCTCCCGCCACTCGCATCCCCTCGCCCCGCACACTCGAGTCTGCCACGCCTCGCAGCCTGAAACTCAACCTTGCATTTCTGTTCTCTCAATTTCTCTCCCACCTCCCACTTCCCTCGCCTTCCCTCCTCCTTTCTCGCACCTCACCTCGGCGCTATGGCTGGCTGTGCGGGGAGCAGGGCAGGAGGACCCAACGCCGGTGAACGGCACGCACGCAGTGAACGAAACATGCCTGTCGTGCTTCCTCTTCATCACCTTTTTCCACGTCGACCCCTCACTCGTCAACACCACGGGCGCCGGCTGTGCCTTCAACGACAACGGCTTCTGCAGCGTCACCAAGGGCACGCCCATCTTTCAGCCGCCCAGCAAGGACCTGCTGGGCGGCAGCTTTGCCACGTCATCGGGCACCATGTACAAGAGCCGCCCGCTGCTCTCGCCCTTTGGATCCAAGCTGCTCGCGAAATCCGTCCTCACCCCGCTGTGAGTTGTCATGCCTGCACTGTATGCCATCACTCCGCTGTATGCCATCACTCCGCTGTATGCCATCACTCCGCTGTATGCCATCACTCCGCTGTATGCCATCACTCCGCTGTATGCCATCACTCCGCTGTATGCCATCACTCCGCTGCATGTCATCACTCCGCTGCATGTCATCACTCCGCTGCATGTCATCACTCCGCTGCATGTCATCACTCCGCTGCATGTCATCACTCCGCTGTATGCCATCCTTATCCCGCTCTGAAATCATCCCACGTCTCCCATTCCGCCCTCTCGCTGCCTCCAACGCCCCGTTCCCAGCCTCGCTCCCCCAATCCCCCACCCCGCGTGCCCCCGCTCTCACACGCCAATCCCCTACTGCTCCTCTCCAATCATCCGTGCCGCTCATTCCTCCCAACCTCCCCCACCCGCGCCCTCTTCCCCCACCCGCGACCCCTTCCCCCACCCGCGCCCTCTTCCCCCACCCGCGGCCCCCTCTCTGTGTGAGTGCAGGGCAGCGCCGCGGGTGGGCATGATCTGGACGAGCAGTGTGCAGCCGCCAGCGCTGTTTGGGTATGACGGCAAGGCCACGCTGGGCCCCACCAACTACTACGCCACCAGCGACTCCCAGGTGCGTTGCCTTGCGTTGCGCGCCACACCGCCTCCTCTCTGCCCTCCGTCTCTCTCTGCCTGCCCCCTCTCTGTGCCCGCCTCCTCTCTCTGCCCGCCTCTCTCTGCCCGCCCTTCGTTGTGGCAGCCTCCTCGCTCTACCCGTTCTCATCCCTGTCAGCATAACGTACATGCTCCCAGCGCTCATCATCCAATTCCCCTCTCCCTTGTTCAAACCCCCTCCCTCCACCTCACACCAACACCCTCCAACCCTTGCACCACCAACACGTTCCCATGCCCATGTCCATTGCACCACCAACACGTTCCCATGCCCATGTCCATTGCACCACCAACACGTTCCCATGCCCATGTCCATTGCACCACCAACACGTTCCCATGCCAATGTCCATTGCACCAACAACACGTTCCCATGCCCACGTCCATTGCACCACCAACACGTTCCCATGCCCATGTCCATTGCACCACCAACACGTTCCCATGCCCATGTCCATTGCACCACCAACACGTTCCCATGCCATGCCCATGTCCATTGCACCACCAACACGTTCCCATGCCCATGTCCATTGCACCACCAACACGTTCCCATGCCCATGTCCATTGCACCACCAACACGTTCCCATGCCCATGTCCATTGCACCACCAACACGTTCCCATGCCATGCCCATGTCCATTGCACCACCAACACGTTCCCATGCCCATGTCCATTGCACCACCAACACGTTCCCATGCCCATGTCCATTGCACCACCAACACGTTCCCATGCCCATGTCCATTGCACCACCAACACGTTCCCATGCCCATGTCCATTGCACCACCAACACGTTCCCATGCCCAAGTCCATTGCACCACCAACACGTTCCCATGCCCATGTCCATTGCACCACCAACACGTTCCCATGCCCATGTCCATTGCACCACCAACGCGCGCTCCCCCCCACCAGGTGATGGGAATAGGGCAGGCGGTGAGCACCACGTACATCGACCTCTACGCCGGCTACTTCACAGCGAACCCCGAGACGCTCAACACACCCGTCACCACGAGCGTGTTTGACCGCCCTGCCAAGTACGGCGTGTCGGGGCTGTACCCCGGTGCCGCGTACTCGCAGGTCACGGGGTACCGCGGCATGTCCACCTTCACCTTCGGCTTCACCAACTTCACCCAGGCAAGTGCCGCTCTGCTCTGCTCGCCAGGCAAGTGCCGCCCTGCTCTGCTCTTCGCATAACAATTGTGCACCTCTTGTGTGATCCGCACTGCTCCTCGTTCCACATTGCCTTTGTGACATGGATGCCTTGCCCTGATCCTCCGCGCAACTGGTGTGCTGGTGTGGGCGCATGTGAGCAGGTGGAGTCATCAGAGGCACCCAGGGGGGCCAACGCATCAACTTGCCTGCAAAGACGCATGCAAGCCCTTGTGATGCCCGTGCTGTTGCCATTGCTACTGCTCCTTCTCGCATGATTTCAGGCGTGCATGTGAAACAGGGCTCCAATGGATATGCGAGAGCGCTATGCTTGTTCTTCAGTGATTACACGTACTGGTACGCAGCTTCAATACTTCTGAGAGCTGTACTTTTGAGCACTTTTCTAAGGTGGTCTGTCAAGAAAACATCTTACACTTGTCCATTTCCAAAACGAATCCGTGACGGTTACCGTACAACAGAATGCAAGCACAAGCCCACAAAGAGCGCACAAAGAACCTTCACGACTACGTTGTGAACACTGGACACTGGTCACTGGACTTTAGAGAAAGGAATTTACCATTCAAAAGGGAATTTACAAGCAACTGAGACAGTTCATGCTGTCAATTGTGTTGGGAACAAACAATCTTAAGCGCCTCTGTCGTGTCGAAACACCAAGGCACAAGCGAAGCAGAGCATATCGAGGCACCAGCGAGTCAACCCTCGGAGGTTGAAGTTGTTGGGAACAAATAAGTCTTAAGGCGCCTCTGTCGTGTCGAAACTCAGGACACTAGCGAAGCAGCCCAAATCGAAGCATCGCGAGTCAACCCTCGGAGGTTAGGGTAACCGCCTAGAGGTTACGGGAAAGTCAAAGGTCAGCGACCTTTGACTCGACAATTACAGCGCGACAGCAAGGACACACAACTGACTCGACATTGAGCAGTTGCCCGAGTCGCACTGTATCGAATCGCAACAGTAAAACGGTTTAAATCTATCTATTCGTATCCCTTGTACTCTTATATAAACCTTGTATTTGCTTGTTTAATCTAACTTACTTTGCTCTCACATACTAGTGCAAGGTGGTTCAACCACTCTGTATTACAACGCTTCCGCTATTACAATCCTACTCAGTCCTTAAACTCTACAAAGATCCTAGGGCTTCTCAGCCCAACATGGTATGAGAGCAGTTAGAGTTTAAGATCATTTTCTCTCTCAATACTTAAATACAAAAAAAAAAAAAAAAAAAAAAAGACATGTCTGCAAGGAAGGAGAGGAGCTCCTCCAACGGCTCCCCAGGCACTACTCCTACTCCACCTCCTGCCTCTGGCCTACAGACAGAGGAAGGCACTACCGCAAGACCAGCAGCTGGGTCCACGGAAACACCAGCAGGCTTCGATTCAAACATGATGGAGAAATTTTTCTACTTCATGTCCTTCTACGAGCTGTGAAACAAGTGAACAGGAATGAGAATGACTAAGTCAGAGTTGGGTACAAATACAACCCTAGAAAGCTGTACCCCATATGTGCTACCCCACTATAGCCTACAAACATGCATCAGCTATAATAATCTGACACACCCCCATAGGCAAAGTGGGGGAGAACAAGGGGTCACAAGACCAGTCAAGCAAAGCAAAGCAAGCTCAGGGTGGATCACAAAGTCACCACACATTCCGAGCACAAGAGCAGGGCCAGAGGCCAGTTCACATGCAGGAGTACAGACATATATATAAAACTAGACAAGCAAGAGCAGGTATATATATATGTCACAGTACAAGTGAAGTCAAGAGGAGAGCAAGTGAGGCAAGACAGGCACAAGACCCAGCTGGGTGCAAAAGCGCTGATGGTCACAAGGCGCGAGTGCCTTGGTGAACACATCAGCAGTGTTGGCCTCAGAGGCCACGTACGCAAGTTGCAACTGACCACGCTGCTGCAGCTCACGAGCAAGGAAGTAGCGGAGAGCAATGTGCTTCGTTCTGTGCTCCAAGCGCTGCTCTCGACACAAGGCCAGCATGGCCTTGTTGTCTACGTATAGCACTGGAGGAGAACGAGGCGGCTCTCCAAGGTCAGTCAGCAGGTAGGTGAGCCAGCGAAGCTCCTGTGCAGCCATGGCCCCGGCGTAGATCTCAGCCTCACAACTGGAGCCGAGAACCGAAGACGAGCGAGTAGACCGCCACGAGACAGAGCCGGAACCAAGGCTGAAGGTGTAACCCTGTGACGACCGCTGCGTAGCCTGGTCGTCAGCCCAAGAAGCGTCCGCGTGGCCGGTAAGGACCACTGGACTCCGCCCTCCAAGCACTAGCCCCATGCCCGACGTACTGCACAGGTAGCGCAATACCCTCTTCGCTGCAGCCATGTGCTCCGGTCTGTGTCTCCCAGGAGCAACATAGCGTGCAAGAATACTCAGAGGGTATGCAAGGTCAGGTCGTGTGCAGGTCATCAGGTACATGAGGCAGCCAACAAGCTCTGCATACGGACCACTCGACTCTACGGACTCATCCGAAGGCAGAGCTGAGAGTGAGTGGCGAGTAGGCAGAGGAGTGGCCTGAGGCGAGGAGTACGTGAAGCCGAAGCGCTGAAGGACCTGCTGCACCATGTGTGACTGAGTCAAGGTAATGGTGCGGCGTGCTCTGTCCCGAGTGATCTGCAAGCCAAGGTAGCTGCGCAGTTCACCCAGGTCTGTGCACGTGTGTCTCTTCAGCAGCTCGGACTTCACGTAGGCGAGTCCAGTAGTGTCCGCTGTGGCAAAGACCAAGTCGTCGACGTACACGAGGATGTAGAACGGCGGCAGGGAAGTGTCGGTGCGAAGAAACAGCGACGGGTCAGCAGTAGAAGGAGCAAACCCAAGAGCCGCAAGAGTAGTCCTGCGTGTGTCGTGCCACTCACGCGGTGCCTGGCGGAGACCGTAGACTGGCCGTCGGAGGCTCCACTGGGTGCCAGGAGGGAAAGTCCCAGTGAAGCCAGGTGGACGGCGAAGCCAGATCTCCTCGTGCAGGCTACCCTGCAAGAACGCAGTGCTGAAGTCGAGAGAGTGAAGCTCGTAGTCACGCTGAGCGGCTATGTGCAGCAGCACCCGAAGAGTAGTCATCTTCGGGGTGGGAGAGAAGGTCTGAAAGTAGTCAACTCCCTACCTCTGACTGAAGCCACGAGCAACGTACCGTGCCTTGAAGACAGGTGGAGAGCCCGGCGGCCGCTTCACCCTGAAGATCCACATGCCACTGACAATGTTCGCCCCAGGAGGGGGAACCGCGTCAACGTAGGTGCCTGTGGACTTCCAGGAAGCCATCTCTGCATCCATAGCTGCCTGCCACTGAGAGGAGTAGGGACCCTCTACGGCCTCCGCGTAAGAACGCGGAGTCGGGATGTCTAGTGCATCCGGGTCTCCCTCAGGGGCAAGCAGTACAGACGCGAGATGAGGTGAAGCAGCCGCTAGAGACTGTAACTCCTCCTGCCTGTCCTCTAGGACGTCCGTGCCAAGAGCACACTCACCCCCGACGGACGGAGGACAGACACACGCAGACTCAGCAACAAGACTAGCAGCGTAGTCGAGACGACAGCGAGCAGCAAAGTCGACGAGCTCAGCGACTAGAGCAGACGCAGCAGTGGACTCAAAAGAGGGGTCAGTGACGACAGTAGCAAGGAGACACGTGACAGTAGGACTGGCAGCACGAAGAGAGTCCGACTCAGGGTCGGCAAGCGCAGGAAGAGAGGACTCAGGAGGAGAAGGCAAAGGGGCACGCAGAGGAGCAGTGGACGGACGCAAAGACATCCGGTGCGTGCCAGGGACAGGAGAAGGACGCTGACGCGAACTGCGACCACTAGCGCGAGCAGCACGAACAGGCGACGCGGGACGAGACGCAGGCTCACGACGCTCAGCAAGACCTCCAGTAGGACCAGTGTAAGGCGAGGGAGCAGGCAGTGGAGAGGAAGGCTCCAGCAGGGACTGCGACTGGACAGGCGGTGAACCCTCTACTAGAGGAGAAAGACCAAGAACCTGCTGCAGGAGCGGAACGAAGTACGGCCGAGGCCGCGCGGCAGCTCCAGACTCAGCAGGGACAGCACCAGCACCCTCAGCGACAGCACCAGCGCCACCCACACCTCCAGCGGCAGGACCAACAGCAGTAGGCTCAGCACCAACGCCCGCAGCAGCTCCAGCTCCAGGAGGATCCGCAGGTCCAGCAGCTCCGGGACCGGCAGCACCCGCATCCTCGACGGTCGAAGAAGCTCCAGCTCCAGCTCCAGCAGCACCTCCAGACTCAGCAGCCCGCCTCCAGCGGCGAGCGAACCACTCGCGCAGCTCCTGTGGAGAGAGGGGCTCCCGGCGAGACGCAGCAGCAAAAGAAACCCCAGGCTCAGCAGCTCCAGACGCAGCACCCCCAGGCTCAGCAGCTCCCAGCTCAGCACCCCCAGGCTCAGCAGCTCCCGACCTAGCACCCCCAGACCCAGCACCTCCAGGCACAGCACCCCCCGGCTCAGCACCCCCAGGCTCCGCACCCTCCGCAGTAGCACCCCCAGGCCCAGCACCCCCAGCAGTAGCACCCCCAGGCTCAGCACCCCCGCGCACAGCACCCCCAGAGTCAGCACCCCCAGGCTCAGCACCCGCAGCAGCACCAGAGTCACCAGTAACCTCGACCGGGTCAACGGCGTCTACCTGGGACACACCTGAGGGGGCAGGAACCTGAGGGGGGAGGGGGTCTACCGGGGGGGGAACCGGCACAAGGAAGTCCGGGGGAGGGGGGAGGGAAGGAGTGCGGTAGGGGAAGAGACGGTAGAAGGGGACTGACTCGTCGAACGTGACGTCTTGGGAGGACAGAACACAACGAGAGGAGGGGTGGTAAAACTGCCACCCTGGGGCGTCAGAGGGGAAGCCAAGGAAGACACAGGGAGCAGCACGAGGGGACAGCTTGTCCGCAGACAAGTCGCGGACAAACGCTCGAGATCCCCAGACACGGAACGCAGACGCATCGCCAACCTTCCCCGTCCATAGCAAGGCTGGGGACATCGCAGGCCGAGAGACCCGGGGGTGAAGGTTGAGCTGATGCGCCGCGTACCTCACCGCAAACGGCCACAGAAAATGGGGGGCAGCCGCATGCATCATGGACGTACGAGCGACATCCATGACCATGCCAATGCGGCGCTCAGCAATCCCATTTTGCTGTGGTGAGTCCGGTAGCGTGAAGGTCTGGCGAATCCCCCGTGCACGACAGTAGTCCCGCAGAAGGCGAGAAGAGAACTCTCCGCCTCTGTCCGAGTGCAGACGCAGAACAGGAAAGTCCGAGCCGAAGCTCTTCCTGAGCTGGAGACGAGCCTCGCGGATCCAGTCGATCAGCACCTCAGTGACCGCACCCTTGCTGCGCAAGGGGAGGACTGTGGTGTAACGCGAGTAGTCGTCAACCACCAACAGGAAGTAGCGCTCGTGACCCTGCCCACGGACGGGGGCTGGGCCCCACACATCCATGTGAAGCGTCTGCAGGGGAGCCTCTGTCGGGGGGAAGTGGGAGGAGTGAGGAGTAGCCCGGAGGCGACCCTCGACACAGGGGACACAGGAAGGTCCTGGCCCGGAGGGGAGAGGAGGGAGAGACTGGGGAAGACCAGAGACAAGGACACGAGAAGCCATGCTCCGAAGACGGGGCAAGGAGGGGTGGCCAAGACGGTGGTGCCACAGGAGAGTCTTGTGAGACAGGAGGCGACAAGAACAGGGGGCAGACTCAGGACCTGACCGGGACGCAGCAGCAAGCACCTGACCCGACGCAGCCACCTGATCAGACGCAGGGACAGGAGGAGACTCAACGGTCAGGGTGTAGAGACTCGACCCCGGCCGACGCGAGAACGTGGCCAGGTGTCGGCCTGTGCGTGCCTCCGTGCAGTGGGTCACCCGCTGACTCGCAGGAGTGAACTGGTGAACCCCCACATCCTGCACGTCCGCTCCACTCACCAAGTTCGTAGAGAACGAGGGAAGGTACAGACCAGACAGGGTGCCCGAAGGGGCAGCCGGACACGGGAGGACAGTGGAGAAGTGAGACAGGACAGGACCCCTAGAGGGGTCAGCAAGGGAGACCGCAACCGGCCGGCCGAGCGGCGTAAGGGTAGTGCGGTCTCGAAAGAAGGAGCGAGAAGCCCCGGAGTCAAGTGTGAAAGTGAGGGAGGACGAGGACGACGCAGTATCTGAGAGCGCAGTCTCACCAGTACCTGAGAGCACAGACGCACTGGCACCTAGAGCAGCAGCCTCACAAGCACCTAGCGCAGTAGTACCAATGCCCGGGTCGGGCTGGAAACACCGGTAACCCTCATTCTCCTCACTATAATCCACAGCATACATAGCAGCAAGGATAGCATCAAAATCAAGATCAAAGATCGCCACACCAGCCCTGAGAAGCTCATCCCAGCGAGGGATCTCACTAGCCCCAGGGAACTGCTGACGCCAAGCGTCCGTCAGGCGGCCAAAGCAGCGCTGGGTGGCGTGGGCACCCCCACACTGCTCACCCGCGCGGTCGCCGGAACGAAGAACGTAGGTGCAGGGACCAGTACCCCCACCCCTCTGACGCCCAGCGTACCACTCACGAAGCTGCTGAGGCGGAGGGATGTCCCGCGAGCGCTGCTGCTGCTGCCGCTGCGAGCGCTGGCCACCACCACCGCCGCTACGCTGCTGGGTACCACCCCGACCGGCTCCACCTCCTCCACCACCACCGCCTCCTCCGCTGCCGCCTCCACCGCCTCCACCTCCGCCGCCTCCACCTGCACCGCTGCCTCCACCACCACCGGTGGCACCACCACCACCGTCTCCGCCGCTGCTGCCACCACCACCACCACCCCCGCCGCTAGTCCCGCCGCCACCCCCACTCCCTCCGCCGCCACCGCCGCCACCGCCACCGCCCCCTCCAGCTCCACCCGCGCCCTTGCCCCCCTTGCCCTTGCTGGAGCGACGTCTCCCACTAGGGGTAGACGCCGCGCCGACCGACTCAAGACCAAGGAGGTCGGCAGCAGCAGCAGAGGCAACAGAGGGCAGCAAGGGGGAAGGAGAGCACCCCTCAAAGATGGGGGTGCGAGGGTCACCACGAGAAGCACCTACAGCGACTATGCTCTTCTCCGCTGCGAGGAGGGCCTTCTCGAGGAGGTCGACGGTGAGGGTGGTGGGACAGACTGCGAGAAAGTGGTCCCTGACGACGCGAAGGGAGTCAGGGAGGCGCGCGACTACGTAGTAGAGAGCGATGTACATGGGGGGTGGGTTCTTAGCGCAGAACTCAGCAGGAAGGGCGGCGCGGTAGCGAGTGTCACTAGTGCGGAGGTGCGTAATGAGGTCAGCAACAGTGGGAAAGGCAGAGAGGTCAGGAAAGAGGTAGGGAAGCATGAGACGGCTCAGTGCAGCAGTGGCAGGGGAGGAGTAGCGCGCAACTACAGCGTCGTACAAGGTCTGAGCACTCTTGTACTGACTAAAGTGCGCACGCTCAGAGGTAGGGAGGTGGCGACGCACAGCAAGACGTGCAGCAGCATCGCGGGTGGCCCACTGAGAGCGGACAGTGGGATCAGCATTAGCAGCAGGAGCAGGAGAGGCGCCAGAGGTGAGGTCAAAGAGAGAAAGGTCGTCAGCCCTGTCGCACTGTAAGAACAGCTGCAGTACGTCTAACCAGACCTCAAAATCAATGGCGCGACCCTCAGCGTCAAAAGCTAGGACACTAGGGGTAGCCATGGCGACGACAGCGACGCAGTGCAAGCAGTAGGGAAAGAGCTCGCAGTGTCAGTGGGACTGTGCTCACCAGGCAGGGCAGGTCGTGCAGTTCTGCAGAAAGGCGGCTCAGCGACCGGGCGGCTCGGGTGCACAGCGGCTCGGCTCCCGGGCGGCTCGGCGGCTGGGCGGCTCGGGCGCAGGGCGGCTCGGCTCCCGGGCGGCTCGGCTCTCGGGCGGCTCGGCGGCAGGGCGGCTCGGGTCCCGGGCGGCTCGGCGTTGGGCGGCTCGGCTCCCGGGCGGTTCGGCTGCTGGGGCGGCTCGGCCGGGAGATGCAGGGACGGGGCCGTCAGGTGCAGCGGCGGGTCGACCGGTGCAGCGGCGGGCCGGCAGGTGCAGCGGCGGGGCCGTAGGGTGCAGCGGCGGGCCGACCAGGTGAGGCGGCGGGCCGTAGGATGCAGCGGCGGGCCGTAGGGTGCAGCGGCGGGCCGGCAGATGCAGCGGCGGGGCCGTCAGGTGAAGCGGCGGGCCGCTGGGTGCAGCGGCGGGCCGGCAGGTGCAGCGGCGGGCCAACAGGTGCAGCGGCGGGCCGGCAGGTGCAGCGGCGGGGCCGTCAGGTGAGGCGGCGGGCCGTAGGGTGCAGCGGCGGGCCGTAGGGTGCAGCGGCGGGCCGGCAGGGCCGCGTCAGAGGCGGCGGCGGGGCCGCGGCAGTGGAGGCGGCGGGGCCGCGTCAAGCAGGCGGCGGGGCCGCGACGAAGCGGGCGGCAGGGCCGCGTCAGAGCCGGCGGCGGGGCCGCGTCAGTGGAGGCGGCGGGGCCGCGTCAAGCAGGCGGCGGGGCCGCGATCAGGAGAGGTGGCGGGGCCGCGTCTGAAGGACAGCGGGGCCGCGAGGGAAATGGCGACCCGAGGGGTCGCTAAAAAAAAGGCGCGCCTCGGGGCGCGCTTCGGTGGGCCCTAAAAAAACGGTCCTAAGGAAGGACCCGCTCTATACCATGTGAAATAAGTGAACAGGAATGAGAATGACTAAGTCAGAGTTGGGTACAAATACAACCATAGAAAGCTGTACCCCATATGTGCTACCCCACTATAGCCTACAAACATGCATCAGCTATAATACTCTGACACGAGCAGCACCAGCAAGGAGTGCCTGCGCAGTCAAACAACAGCAACAACAACAACAATGTTACCCCGATGAGCCTCGACGGCTCATCCTATGCACGCGGGATGCAACAACAACAACAGCAGCCTACCTTTGCGCCGTACGAGCCCCAACGTGGCTCCGTCAGCTTCATGCCGCAACCGCAACCTGCATCGGGAGAAGAAAGGACATTGGACGCGTTACAAGTCCAATCGCAATTCGCGCACGTCCTAAAACTACAAACGACAAAGCCTTTCGACGGCAAAGATTTCTTTACCTGGTCGTTCGAGTTTGAACTGATGATGGAAGGAGCACAGATTCTTGGCTTCTTCGACGGGTCCCTGCCATATCCGACAAACGGGACAGAATATGAGAAGCAGCAGTACACATATCAATCGATGATGGCGTACACGACTCTGCTGAGGAACATCACCCCAACCGGCCAGCAGAACATCAGGACTTACCGAGGCTACGGCAACTCCGCGGAGCTCGCGTACAACCACCTGAAGAACCTGTATGAAGCAACAGACAGCGTAAACCAAAGCAGGTTAATGGCGCAGTTGACAACGATTGACATGAAACCAGGCGAGAAAGGCATGGCTTATATCAGCCGCTGCCGCGAACTGCACGACAAGCTTCTTCGATGCGGCGGGTCAATTTCAGAAGACGCCTCTGTCACGGTGGTCATCGGCGGTCTCGGCCCCCACTGGCGCTCCACTCGCGCCATATTACGAGCACACGGGAGGATCTCCGAAGCGGCACTCTACGCCGAAATTCATGCTGAGCAGCAGGACATGGACCTGCAAGAAGAAAGACACAAGAAGAAAGCTTTAGCACCAGAATTTGCTTTTCACACTCAGCGACGACACAACGGCAATAACAATCGACAACAGCAAGTGAAAACAGTACCTCCGTTCTGCCACATCTGCAAAACCTCGGGCCATCCTCGCACGCATTGCCTGTCTCGTCAGACGACACCACAGCGACAACTGCGGCCTTCAAGCTCCCAAGTTGCTTCAACGCAAGCAAGTCCGACAACCACGATCCAAGCTTCAACGACTTCAACTGGACAACCTGCACAAGGAGCAAGAAGCATCTTCAACTGCATGGTAAAGATAAACGATTCCTGCATTACAGAGTCGCCACCCTACTACTCACCAGAAGAGGAGCTCGACAACAGGACGCCTCACCGCGAATCACTCCAGCCGAATCCGACGTACGCCGCCATCGCTCAAAGCGAACCGTCCGGCCAAGACACTTGGTTCTTGGATAGTTGCTGCGGACAACACATGTGCTCCTCCGGGCGCTTCGTACAACGCAAACATCGACTCCAGCGAGAAGTAGTCATCACGGTCGCCAACAACCAGAACCTGCGCACAAGACGACAAGGAGTCGTTCAGCTTCAATCAAGAGAGACCAACGTTATACTACACATGTCAAAAGTACTCATCGCAGAAGGACTCGGTTACAACTTACTGAGTGTTAGCCAGCTGATGGCGAAGGGGATTCACTTGGAAGCCGACAGCACCACCCAGGAATTTAAGTTATACCACGGGAGGGGCGGCCTCTACATCGGGAAAGCAGTGTTGAAGAATAACGTCTTCGTTCTTGACTTTGTCCCCGACCTGGGCACTGCAGACAGCGACGCCATCGTCAACTTTACCGACTGGACACACCCTCCGGACCTCGATCCTGATTTTAGTCCAGGAGGCTTCTGGTACTCACACACCATCCCTGAAGCAGAGCGAACACGAGCATTAGCAGCACAGACAACATCGGCAGCAGCAGAGACAACATCGGCAGCAGCAGAGACAACATCGGCAGCAGCAGAGACAACATCGGCAGCAGCAGAGACAACATCGGCAGCAGCAGAGACAACATCGGCAGCAGCAGAGACAACATCGGCAGCAGCAGAGACAACATCGGCAGCAGCAGAGACAACATCGGCAGCAGCAACAACATCGGCAGGAGCAGGAACAACGACACCAGTCATCGTCGACGAAACACCACCAACACCCGCACAACAGCTGAACCCGACTCAACGAGAAGTCCACCGCAGCGCCAACTTCGTCGCCAGCTTCTACTCCAACTCCGACGCATATCAACGTTCACCCGGACACCGCGCCTCCGAAGACATCTGGCACGCACGCACAGGACATCCAAGTAACACGGTGTTCAATAATACGATACGAGCAGGAGTGCTAGACAAAGACTCGCTACTACTATTTGACGGCAGAGAACTTCAACGTGCACGGGGGACTTGCCTCATCTGCCCCGAGGCCGACTTACCACATCGACCTTTTTCTTCTCACCACAACCCGAGCGCACCTGCATACGCACCACTCGAAAAAATCTACAGCGACATCCTCTACAATCGAGAACCAGGCCAAGTAACCTATAATTACACGATTACCTTCATCGACGCCGCCACTCGATACGTTTGGCATCGCAACCTACCCAGCCGCGACATGGCACTCGCAGCATTCGCCGCTTGGCTACCGGTAGCAGAAAGGGAATCAGGAACGCAGCTGAAAAGCTTCCAGTCAAACGGAGGTGGCGAATACACCTCTCAGCGCTTCAAGCAGTACCTGGCGGAAAGGGGGATCAAGCAACTCCTCTCCCTTCCCTACGCACATCAGCAGCAGGGTGTTGCAGAAAGAATGAACAGGACCCTGCAGAACAGCATGCGCAAACTACTACGTGGCATGCGGCTACCCAACCACCAGTGGCCAGCAGCAATGGACCATGCTGTCATGCTGCACAACTTGCTTTCGTCGTCGTCACTCCCGAACAACGCATCACCGCATCTGCTGTGGACAGGAAAGCAGGGCAGCACAAAAATGTTACGAGTATTTGAGTGCATGGTACAGTACCGACCCCCAGAAGCACGAGCGGGAAGATTTTCGCAACGGGCACAGTGGGGACTACACCTCGGCATCGAGAAAAATTACAACGCGTGGAGAATCTTCGACGTCCACACAAAAGAAATAGTAGCAGCACGTGATGTGATCTTCTACGAACGACCCACCCTTCAGACGTACCTCGCCAACTTGCACGAGAATCGGGACCCCACAGGTGGCTTTCGTGGTGACCGAGCCTTCGCCTCAGCAGCGGACGAAGCAGACTGGGATGAACAGAACGTCGACAACGCATCGGAGGAAGCCGGACCTCTCCCGTACTGCTCCATCGATGTGCCCATGGATGAAGATAATCCTCGCGACAGTAACAACGCCGAAGTCTTCTACCACTTCGCCGACAACGGTTACGTAACACCTGCGACAGTCAACACCAACGAAGCAGAAAGGATAGGGCCAAATTTCATCCCCGACCCAGAAGCGGGAGACGAAGCAGCTTATCCCGAGGATCCAGAACTCCCTCGATACTCACAGACTGGGCTACAAATCCTTGGCCTCGTCACCGCAGTCCACGGGACCGCCGGCAACACTCTTCCTAAAGAGCTTGCGACAGTCCAGCAGGCTCTGGGGGGGGAACACAGGGAAAAATGGCGTGAAGCCATGGACAGGGAATTAAAGGCATTGGAGGAACGCAACACCTGGAAGGTCGTTCCCGCAAGCGTGGCACGGAACAAGACCATTCTCACCGGGAAATGGGTCTTCCGCATCAAGACGAAAGCTGACGGCACAATCGAGAAGTTCAAAGCACGCTGGGTCGTGCGTGGATTCGACCAGGAACAAGGACGAGACTTCACCAAGACCTTCGCCCCAGTTAGTCGACATACCTCTCTCCGCATTCTTCTCGCCGTCGCCGCCATGAAGAAGAAGAAGCTGCGACAGATCGATGTCGCCAACGCATTCCTCTACGCACCCGTCGACGCAGACATCTTCGTCGAACTCCCACACGGCACTCACGGAAACCCCGACCAAGTCTGTCAACTACTGAAATCGCTCTACGGAATCAAACAAGCCCCGCGACTGTGGCAACAGCACCTACACACCCGCCTCACCCGCATCGGATTTCGACAACTGCCTCACGACCAAGGAATGTATCGCCTCACCAAAGGCGCTGACTACATCTTACTAATCGTCTATGTCGACGACTTGCTTTACATCGGCTCTACCGACGACATCATCACCTGGTTCGAAGGGGAGCTGCAGAAGGACCTCACGCTCACCGTCTCCTCCACCGTCACCCAGTATCTCGGGCTCAACATCCGCGAAGAAGAAAATGCTATCTACCTCAACGCTGAGAAAGACGCCGACACTATCGCCAAGCGCTTCTCTCTCACGCCTACCGCCATCGCCACGCCATACCGCCACACGACAGGAAGCGGCAAAGGAAATCCCGCTCCACTTAAGGCTGCCGGAATACGAGACTACCAGAGGAAACTAGGCTGCCTCCTCTTCGCAGCCGTAACCTGTCGCCCGGATCTATCCTACTCTGCCGATTATTTGACAAAGAAACTCGGAAAACAGAAGTTCGAGTACTGCATGCTGCTGACTGGACAAGGCCACGTCACCATCAGCGACACTCCAGAAGCGAAGGGGAGTGTTGGGAACAAATAAGTCTTAAGGCGCCTCTGTCATGTCGAAACTCAGGACACTAGCGAAGCAGCCCAAATCGAAGCATCGCGAGTCAACCCTCGGAGGTTAGGGTAACCGCCTAGAGGTTACGGGAAAGTCAAAGGTCAGCGACCTTTGACTCGACAATTACAGCGCGACAGCAAGGACACACAACTGACTCGACATTGAGCAGTTGCCCGAGTCGCACTGTATCGAATCGCAATAGTAAAACGGTTTAAATCTATCTATTCGTATCCCTTGCACTCTTATATAAACCTTGTATTTGCTTGTTTAATCTAACTTACTTTGCTCTCACATACTAGTGCAAGGTGGTTCAACCACTCTGTATTACAACGCTTCCGCTATTACAATCCTACTCAGTCCTTAAACTCTACAAAGATCCTAGTGTCAGAATGTTATCTTATGTTCTAGCCTGTAGTGGGGTGCTCTATAGCGAGTACAACCCTTCTAGGGTTTGCTATTTGTTGTTGAAATGTATTTGTATACTTTCATATAAATGCCTACAGTAGCCTAGTGTAGTTATCTTAGTTTCTTGCTAGGTGGTGTACCATTTGCCTTTCTTCATTCTTGCCTATTTGTACCCTTGAACCTATAGTGAAACCCCATTCTCTCGATACTTTTCACTTCAACTCAACTTACTCGAACTCAACTAGCTATGGCTCCTTTAGCCTAGCTAAGCTTTTGACATGGTACAGAGCACGTAACGCTCCTGGACTCCTGCTTCCGCTGCTACTAAGTGTTCTGCACGCCCCGTGGTGTGCCCTACTCTCGCGGCCCCGCCGCCCTTTCTTAAGCGACCCCGCCGCCCTACTGTCGCGGCCTCGCCGCCTCTCTACTGTCGCGGCCCCGCCGCCCTACGTCGCGGTCTCGCCGCCCTTCACTGCGGCCTCGCCGCCCGTGCGCCGACGTCTGCGGAGCCGCCGCCCGTGAGCCGCCAGTGGCCCGCCCGTGCGCCGACCGCCTGTGCGCCGCCCGTCCGTGAGCCGACGCCACCTGCGCGCAGCCCGACCGTGAGCCGGCGCCGCACGTGAGCCGCCCGCCCGTGCGCCACCAGCCTGCCCGTGAGCCGCTGGCGCCGCCCGTGAGCCGCCCGCTCGTGCGCCACCAGCCTGCCCGTGAGCCGCTGGCGCCGCCCGTGCGCCGCCCGTCCGTGAGCCGCCCGCCCGTGCGCCGCCCGCCCGTGAGCCGCCCGCCCGTGAGCCGGCGCCACCCGTGGGCCACCCGCCCGTGCGCCGCCCGCCCGTGAGCCGCCGCCTCTGAGCCGACCGTCCGCGAGCCACCCGCCCGCCCGTGAGCCGCCCGTCTCCTACACCTGCGGTCCCGACCCCGTCCCGGCCATGCCTCGTCACTAGCTACGGCACACCGGGGGCACGTGCACCCCCCCCCCCCTTCTTCCCGTCACCTGTCGCGGCTCCTTCGGGGGCCGCACGCGGCCCCCTCAGGTCGCCTTGACAGGTGACGGGAGGGGTGACCTGAAAGGGGGGGGCAGTCGTCGCCCCCTCTGCCGCTTGCTTTGGCGCCCGGGGAGGCCGTGCGTCGCCCCCCCCCCCCCCTCTTCTCCTCCTCCTTTTGTTCCCTCTGCTGCAGCTGCCGCTGGGGGGGAGGGTGTGGGAGTGTGGGGGAGCCCGGGGAGGGACTTGGGGTGGCGGGTGTGGGGGTGATGGGTGATGTGTGGTCCCCTGGCCCTACGGCCCCATCCTCCTCCGTTTGCCCCCCCTCTGCTGCTCCTGCAGCAGTGGGAGGGGGAGGGGGAGGGGGAGGGTGAGGGGATGGTGTCGGTGACCAAGCGTGGGCGTTTTACACTTCCAGCTACTACTCCTCTTGCTTGTTTCTGTTTCTTCCATTGCACCTTGTACCCCTGCAGACTTTGTGCTACACACGGGTTTTCCACTGTAGGCATTTAGGGGGTGTGTTGAAATGTATTTGTATACTTTCATATAAATGCCTACAGTAGCCTAGTGTAGTTATCTTAGTTTCCTGCTAGGTGGTGTACCATTTGCCTTTCTTCATTCTTGCCTATTTGTACCCTTGAACCTATAGTGAAACCCCATTCTCTCGATACTTTTCACTTCAACTCAACTTACTCGAACTCAACTAGCTATGGCTCCTTTAGCCTAGCTAAGCTTTTGACATTTGTTTCCCCATTTCTGCTAGTTCAATCCTCTTTCTTTCTTCAAACTTTGTCACCTAGGGCTTCTCAGCCCAACAGAAGTAACCGCTGGAGGTTACGCGAAAGTCAAAGGCAGGGCCTCAGATGTCAGGAATTTTACCCTGAATTCCTGAAGTTTGACCCTTGTTTTTTATTGCGACCCTGATGGATCAGCCTTTTTTTTTTAGCGAGCCTGATGGATCAGTGTTTTATTTTGTAGAACACTGAATTTCCAGTTTTTTGTGTTAGCAGACACTGACGAGTCAGTGTTGTATCCGGGTTGACCCTGGAACCGAAACTCCGTGTTGCTCGCATATTGGCGCGCCGTCATCATTCATGTACCCAACGAGGATCAACGCCACCCTGCGGCTCAATTTTGGCCAGTGTTTGCGCAAAGGCGCTATTTGATTGGCTGTTCCAGGTGTTTCAATGCTTCGTTGACTCTGACTTCTGCCAACACTTGTTATTCTTGGCCTCACTGCGCACAAATCCAGAGTGGACCAGTGGTGAATGGTGGCATCAGATCAGATTCACCACGCAAGGGCGTGGTTGTGCGGTTCGACCAGCCGGCCCATGCCGCAGGGGGTCTCGTTCATTCATGCTCTCCACATCACGACCGGGCCTGCACCCCTTCTTTAATTATTCTATCAGTGTTTTTTGAAAAGGCACCCTGTGTGATCAGTGTTTTTTTCTTACTAGCCCTGAAAAATCAGTGTTTCTAAGCAGGCAACACTGAAGATCAGTGTTACACCTCCAAGGGACCTTGAGTGCTCAGGGTACCCTAAAACGAATCTGAGGCCCTGGTCAAAGGCCAGCGACATTTGACTTGACAAATGCAACACGACAGCAAGGACACACAACTGACTCGACATTGAGCAGTTGCCCGAGTCGCACTGTATCGAACCGCAACAGCAAAACAGTTTAATTATATCTCTTCGTATTCTTTGTACTCTTATATAAACCTTTGTACTTGCTTGTTTTAATCAACTTACTTTGCCCTCACATACCAGCGCAAGGTGGTTCAAAGACTTCATTTAAACGCTTCCGCTACTACATCACTCTACTCAGAGTTTAACCCTACCAAAGATCCTAAGGGGCACTCAGCCCAACATGGTATGAGAGCTGGTTAGGGTTAAAATTATCTCTCCTCAACACCTAATACACCAAGAGACATGTCTACCAGAAAGGAGAGGAGCTCCTCCAACGGTTCTCCTCGTACTACTCCTACTCCACCTCCTGCCTCTGGCCTACAGACAGAGGAAGGCACAACAACGAGACCGGCAGCTGGGTCTACTGAAACATCCGCAAACCAAGGCGCGGGCTTCGATCCAAGCATGATGGAGAAGTTCTTCTCCTTCTTGTCTTCTACGAGTAGCATCAGCAAGGAGCACTTGCGCAATCAAAGAACAGCAACAACAACAACAACGTGACGCCCATGAGTCTTGATGGCTCATCCTAAGCACGCAAAAATCAACAACAGCAACCTACCTTCGCTCCGTACGAGCCCCAGCGCGGCTCCGTCAGTTTCATGCCACAACCACAACCTGCACCGGAACAAGAGAGAACGCTGGACGCACTACAAGTTCAGTCTCAGTTCGCGCACGTTCTAAAACTGCAAACGACAAAACCCTTCGACGGGAAGGATTTCTTTACCTGGTCGTTCGAATTCGAGCTGATGATGGATGGAGCGCAAATCCTTGGCTTCTTCGACGGGTCCCTGCCATACCCAACAAACGGCACACAGTATGAGAAGCAGCAGTACACCTATCAATCGATGATGGCGTACACAATACTACTGAGGAACATCACTCCAACTCAACAACAAAACATACGGTCTTACCGAGGCTACGGCAACTCCGCGGAGCTCGCGTACAATCACTTGAAGAGCTTGTATCAAGCAGCAGACAGCGTAAACCAAAGTCGGTTAATGGCGCAGCTGACAACAATCGAAATGAAACCAGGCGAGAAGGGATCTTAGAATCTTAAGCAAGGGTAGGCTTAGAAGCCATAGTGTAGGTGCCTAGGTGATCGAGTTCGAGAGGGTTAGGAAAGTATCGAGAGATTTTTGAAAGAGAAGGGGTTTCACTTGTGAAACAAGTGAACAGGAATGAGAATGACTAAGTCAGAGTTGGGTACAAATACAACCCTAGAAAGCTGTACCCCATATGTGCTACCCCACTATAGCCTACAAACATGCATCAGCTATAATACTCTGACACACCCCCATAGGCAAAGTGGGGGAGAACAAGGGGTCACAAGACCAGTCAAGCAAAGCAAAGCAAGCTCAGGGTGGATCACAAAGTCACCACACAGTCCGAGCACAAGAGCAGGGCCAGAGGCCAGTTCACATGCAGGAGTACAGACATATATATAAAACTAGACAAGCAAGAGCAGGTACATATATATGTCACAGTACAAGTGAAGTCAAGAGGAGAGCAAGTGAGGCAAGACAGGCACAAGACCCAGCTGGGTGCAAAAGCGCTGATGGTCACAAGGCGCGAGTGCCTTGGTGAACACATCAGCAGTGTTGGCCTCAGAGGCCACGTACGCAAGTCGCAACTGACCACGCTGCTGCAGCTCACGAGCAAGGAAGTAGCGGAGAGCAATGTGCTTCGTTCTGTGCTCCAAGCGCTGCTCTCGACACAAGGCCAGCATGGCCTTGTTGTCTACGTACAGCACTGGAGGAGAACGAGGCGGCTCTCCAAGGTCAGTCAGCAGGTAGGTGAGCCAGCGAAGCTCCTGTGCAGCCATGGCCCCGGCGTAGATCTCAGCCTCACAACAGGAGCCGAGAACCGAAGACGAGCGAGTAGACCGCCACGAGACAGAGCCGGAACCAAGGCTGAAGGTGTAACCCTGTGACGACCGCTGCGTAGCCTGGTCGTCAGCCCAAGAAGCGTCCGCGTGGCCGGTAAGGACCACTGGACTCCGCCCTCCAAGCACTAGCCCCATGCCCGACGTACTGCACAGGTAGCGCAATACCCTCTTTGCTGCAGCCATGTGCTCCGGTCTGTGTCTCCCAGGAGCAACATAGCGTGCAAGAATACTCAGAGGGTATGCAAGGTCAGGTCGTGTGCAGGTCATCAGGTACATGAGGCAGCCAACAAGCTCTGCATACGGACCACTCGACTCTACGGACTCATCCGAAGGCAGAGCTAAGAGTGAGTGGCGAGTAGGCAGAGGAGTGGCCTGAGGCGAGGAGTACGTGAAGCCGAAGCGCTGAAGGACCTGCTGCACCATGTGTGACTGAGTCAAGGTAATGGTGCGGCGTGCTCTGTCCCGAGTGATCTGCAAGCCAAGGTAGCTGCGCAGTTCACCCAGGTCTGTGCACGTGTGTCTCTTCAGCAGCTCGGACTTCACGTAGGCGAGTCCAGTAGTGTCCGCTGTGGCAAAGACCAAGTCGTCGACGTACACGAGGATGTAGAACGGCGGCAGGGAAGTGTCGGTGCGAAGAAACAGCGACGGGTCGGCAGTAGAAGGAGCAAACCCAAGAGCCGCAAGAGTAGTCCTCAGTGTGTCGTGCCACTCACGCGGTGCCTGGCGGAGACCGTAGACTGGCCGTCGGAGGCTCCACTGGGTGCCAGGAGGGAAAGTCCCAGTGAAGCCAGGTGGACGGCGAAGCCAGATCTCCTCGTGAAGGCTACCCTGCAAGAACGCAGTGTTGAAGTCGAGAGAGTGAAGCTCGTAGTCATGCTGAGCGGCTATGTGCAGCAGCACTCAAAGAGTAGTCATCTTCGGGGTGGGAGAGAAGGTCTGAAAGTAGTCAACTCCCTGCCTCTGACTGAAGCCACGAGCAACGTACCGTGCCTTGAAGACAGGTGGAGAGCCCGGCGGCCGCTTCACCCTGAAGATCCACATGCCACTGACAATGTTCGCCCCAGGAGGGGGAACCGCGTCAACGTAGGTGCCTGTGGACTTCCAGGAAGCCATCTTTGCATCCATAGCTGCCTGCCACTGAGAGGAGTAGGGACCCTCTACGGCCTCCGCGTAAGAACGCGGAGTCGGGATGTCTAGTGCATCCGGGTCTCCCTCAGGGGCAAGCAGTACAGACGCGAGATGAGGTGAAGCAGCCGCTAGACACTGTAACTCCTCCTGCCTGTCCTCTAGGACGTCAGTGCCAAGAGCACACTCACCCCCGACGAACGGAGGACAGACAGACGCAGACTCAGCAACAAGACTAGCAGCGTAGTCGAGACGACAGCGAGCAGCAAAGTCGACGAGCTCAGCGACTAGAGCAGACGCAGCAGTGGACTCAAAAGAGGGGTCAGTGACGACAGTAGCAAGGAGACGCGTGACAGTAGAACTGGCAGCACGAAGAGAGTCCGACTCAGGGTCGGCAAGCGCAGGAAGAGAGGACTCAGGAGGAGAAGGCAAAGGGGCACGCAGAGGAGCAGTGGACGGACGCAAAGACATCCGGTGCGTGCCAGGGACAGGAGGAGGACGCTGACGCGAACTGCGACCACTAGCGCGAGCAGCACGAACAGGCGACGCGGGACGAGACGCAGGCTCACGACGCTCAGCAAGACCTCCAGTAGGACCAGTGTAAGGTGAGGGAGCAGGCAGTGGATAGGATGGCTCCAGCAGGGACTGCGACTGTACAGGCGGTGAACCCTCTACTAGAGGAGAAAGACCAAGAACCTGCTGCAGGAGCGGAACGAAGTACGGCCGAGGCCGCGCGGCAGCTCCAGACTCAGCAGGGACAGCACCAGCACCCTCAGCGACAGCACCAACGCCACCCACACCTCCAGCGGCAGGACCAATAGCAGTAGGCTCAGCACCAACGCCCGCAGCAGCTCCAGCTCCAGGAGGACCCGCAGGTCCAACAGCTCCGGGACCGGCAGCACCCGCACCCTCGACGGTCGAAGAAGCTCCAGCTCCAGCTCCAGCAGCACCTCGAGACTCAGCAGCACGCCTCCAGCGGCGAGCGAACCACTCGCGCAGCTCCTGTGGAGAGAGGGGCTCCCGGCGAGACGCAGCAGCAAAAGAAACCCCAGGCTCAGCAGCTCCAGACGCAGCACCCCCAGGCTCAGCAGCTCCCAGCTCAGCACCCCCAGGCTCAGCAGCTCCCGACCCAGCACCCCCAGACCCAGCACCTCCAGGCACAACACCCCCCGGCTCAGCACCCCCAGGCTCCGCACCCTCCGCAGTAGCACCCCCAGGCCAAGCACCCCCAGCAGTAGCACCCCCAGGCTCAGCACCCCCGCGCACAGCACCCCCAGAGTCAGCACCCCCAGGCTCAGCACCCGCAGCAGCACCAGAGTCACCAGTAACCTCGACCGGGTCAACGGCGTCTACCTGGGACACACCTGAGGGGGCAGGAACCTGAGGGGGGAGGGGGTCTACCTGGGGGGGAACCGGCACAAGGAAGTCCGAGGGAGGGGGGAGGGAAGGAGTGCGGTAGGGGAAGAGACGGTAGAAGGGGACTGACTCGTCGAACGTGACGTCCTGGGAGGACAGAACACGACGAGAGGAGGGGTGGTAAAACTGCCACCCTGGGGCGTCAGAGGGGAAGCCAAGGAAGACACAGGGAGCAGCACGAGGGGACAGCTTGTCCGCAGACAAGTCGCGGACAAACGCCCGAGATCCCCAGACACGGAACACAGACACATCGCCAACCTTCCCCGTCCACAGCAAGGCTGGGGACATCGCAGGCCGAGAGACCCGGGGGTGAAGGTTGAGCTGATGCGCCGCGTACCTCACCGCAAACGGCCACAGAAAATGGGGGGCAGCCGCATGCATCATGGACGTACGAGCGACATCCATGACCATGCCAATGCGGCGCTCAGCAATCCCATTTTGCTGTGGTGAGTCCGGTAGCGTGAAGGTCTGGCGAATCCCCCGTGCACGACAGTAGTCCCGCAGAAGGCGAGAAGAGAACTCTCCGCCTCTGTCTGAGTGTAGACGCAGAACAGGAAAGTCCGAGCCGAAGCTCTTCCTGAGCTGGAGACGAGCCTCGCGGATTCAGTCGATCAGCACCTCAGTGACCGCACCCTTGCTGCGCAAGGGGAGGACTGTGGTGTAACGCGAGTAGTCGTCAACCACCAACAGGAAGTAGCGCTCGTGATCCTTCCCACGGACGGGGGCTGGGCCCCACACATCCATGTGAAGCGTCTGCAGGGGAGCCTCTGTCGGGGGGAAGTGGGAGGAGTGAGGAGTAGCCCGGAGGCGACCCTCGACACAGGGGACACAGGAAGGTCCTGGCCCGGAGGGGAGAGGAGGGAGAGACTGGGGAAGACCAGAGACAAGGACACGGGAAGCCATGCTCCGAAGACGGGGCAAGGAGGGGTGGCCAAGACGGTGGTGCCACAGGAGAGTCTCGTGAGACAGGAGGCGACAAGAACAGGGGGCAGACTCAGGACCTGACCGGGACGCAGCAGCAAGCACCTGACCCGACGCAGCCACCTGATCAGACGCAGGGACAGGAGGAGACTCAACGGTCAGGGTGTAGAGACTCGACCCCGGCCGACGCGAGAACGTGGCCAGGTGTCGGCCTGTGCGTGCCTCCGTGCAGTGGGTCAACCGCTGACTCGCAGGAGTGAACTGGTGAACCCCCACATCCTGCAGGTCCGCTCCACTCACCAAGTTCGTAGAGAACGAGGGAAGGTACAGACCAGACAGGGTGCCCGAAGGGGCAGCCGGACACGGGAGGACAGTGGAGAAGTGAGACAGGACAGGACCCCCAGAGGGGTCAGCAAAGGAGACCGCAACCGGCCGGCCGAGCGGCGTAAGGGTAGTGCGGTCTCAAAAGAAGGAGCGAGAAGCCCCGGAGTCAAGTGTGAAAGTGAGGGAGGACGAGGACGACGCAGTACCTGAGAGCGCAGTCTCACCAGTACTTGAGAGCACAGACGCACTGGCACCTAGAGCAGCAGCCTCACAAGCACCTAGCGCAGCAGTACCAATGCCCGGGTCGGGCTGGAAACACCGGTAACCCTCATTCTCCTCACTATAATCCACAGCATACATAGCAGCAAGGATAGCATCAAAATCAAGATCAAAGATCGCCACACCAGCCCTGAGAAGCTCATCCCAGCGAGGGATCTCACTAGCCCCAGGGAACTGCTGACGCCAAGCGTCCGTCAGGCGGCCAAAGCAGCGCTGGGTGGCGTGGGCACCCCCATACTGCTCACCCACGCGGTCGCCGGAACGAAGAACGTAGGTGCAGGGACCAGTACCCCCACCCCTCTGACGCCCAGCGTACCACTCACGAAGCTGCTGAGGCGGAGGGATGTCCCGCGAGCGCTGCTGCTGCTGCCGCTGCGAGCGCTGGCCACCACCACCGCCGCTACGCTGCTGGGTACCACCCCGACCAGCTCCACCTCCTCCACCACCACCGCCTCCTCTGCTGCCGCCTCCACCGCCTCCACCTCCGCCGCCTCCACCTCCGCCGCTGCCTCCACCACCACCGCTGGCACCACCACCACCGTCTCCGCCGCTGCTGCCACCACCACCACCACCCCCGCCGCTAGTCCTGCCGCCACCCCCACTCCCTCCGCCGCCACCGCCGCCACCGCCACCGCCCCCTCCAGCTCCACCCGCGCCCTTGCCCCCCTTGCCCTTGCTGGAGCGACGTCTCCCACTAGGGGTAGACGCCGCGCCGACCGACTCAAGACCAAGCAGGTCGGCAGCAGCAGCAGAGGCAACAGAGGGCAGCAAGGGGGAAGGAGAGCACCCCTCAAAGATGGGGGTGCGAGGGTCACCACGAGAAGCACCTACAGCGACTATGCTCTTCTCCGCTGCGAGGAGGGCCTTCTCGAGGAGATCGACGGTGAGGGTGGTGGGACAGACTGCGAGAAAGTGGTCCCTGACGACGCGAAGGGAGTCAGGGAGGCGCGCGACTACGTAGTAGAGAGCGATGTACATTGGGGGTGGGTTCTTAGCGCAGAACTCAGCAGGAAGGGCGGCGCGGTAGCGAGTGTCACTAGTGCGGAGGTGCGTAATGAGGTCAGCAACAGTGGGAAAGGCAGAGAGGTCAGGAAAGAGGTAGGGAAGCATGAGACGGCTCAGTGCAGCAGTGGCAGGGGAGGAGTAGCGCGCAACTACAGCGTCGTACAAGGTCTGAGCACTCTTGTACTGACTAAAGTGCGCACGCTCAGAGGTAGGGAGGTGGCGACGCACAGCAAGACGTGCAGCAGCATCGCGGGTGGCCCACTGAGAGCGGACAGTGGGATCAGCATCAGCAGTAGGAGCAGGAGAGGCGCCAGAGGTGAGGTCAAAGAGAGAAAGGTCGTCAGCCCTGTCGCACTGTAAGAACAGCTGCAGGTCGTCTAACCAGACCTCAAAATCAATGGCGCGACCCTCAGCGTCAAAAGCTAGGACACTAGGGGTAGCCATGGCGACGACAGCGACGCAGTGCAAGCAGTAGGGAAAGAGCTCGCAGTGTCAGTGGGACTGTGCTCACCAGGCAGGGCAGGTCGTGCAGTTCTGCAGAAAGGCGGCTCAGCGACCGGGCGGCTCGGGTGCACAGCGGCTCGGCTCCCGGGCGGCTCGGCGGCTGGGCGGCTCGGGCGCAGGGCGGCTTGGCTCTCGGGCGGCTCGGCGGCAGGGTGGCTCAGGTGTAGGGCGGCTCGGCTCCCGGGCGGCTCGGCGGCAGGGCGGCTCGGGTCCCGGGCGGCTCGGCGTTGGGCGGCTCGGCTCCCGGGCGGTTCGGCTGCTGGGGCGGCTCGGCCGGGAGATGCAGGGGCGGGGCCGTTAGGTGCAGCGGCGGGTCGACCGGTGCAGCGGCGGGCCGGCAGGTGTAGCGGCGGGGCCGTAGGGTGCAGCGGCGGGCCGACCAGGTGAGGCGGCTGGCCGTAGGGTGCAGCGGCGGGCCGTAGGGTGCAGCGGCGGGCCGGCAGGTGCAGCGGCGGGGCCGTCAGGTGAAGCGGCGGGCCGCTGGGTGCAGCGGCGGGCCGGCAGGTGCAGCGGCGGGCCGGCAGGTGCAGCGGCGGGGCCGTCAGGTGAGGCGGCGGGCCGTAGGGTGCAGCGGCGGGCCGTAGGGTGCAGTAGTGGGCCGGCAGGGCCGCGTGAGAGGCGGCGGCGGGGCCGCGGCAGTGGAGGCGGCGGGGCCGCGTCAAGCAGGCGGCGGGGCCGCGACGAAGCGGGCGGCAGGGCCGCGTCAGAGCCGGCGGCGGGGCCGCGTCAGTGGAGGCGGCGGGGCCGCGTCAAGCAGGCAGCGGGGCCGCGATCAGGAGAGGTGGCGGGGCCGCATCTGAGGGACAGCGGGGCCGCGAGGGAAATGGCGACCCGAGGGGTCGCTAAAAAAAAGGCGCGCCTCGGGGCGCGCTTCGGTGGGCCCTAAAAAAAACGGTCCTAAGGAAGGACCCGCTCTATACCATGTGAAACAAGTGAACAGGAATGAGAATGACTAAGTCAGAGTTGGGTACAAATATAACCCTAGAAAGCTGTACCCCATATGTGCCTACAAACATGCATCAGCTATAATACTCTGACATCACTAGCAAGAGTTGGGATACAAGTACAATGCCCTAAATTGGGTTGTACTCATTACAGAGTACCCCACTGCAGGCTAGACAGCAAATATATTCTGACACACCCCCATAGCCAAAGTGGGGTGTAATCAGCAGAGCAGGCAAAGCAGTACAAGCTCAGGGTGGATCACAATGTCACCACGCATTCTGAGCACAAGTTCAAGAAGCAATAGTTAAAGTGCACAGTTATCAGCAAAGCTAGTGGTAGTCACAACGGGCAAGTGAGGAGGAGGAGGGAGAGTGAGAGGAGAGGAGATAGAAAGGCGGCGGCTGAAGCTGCAGACACACGGGCAACAGGAGTGGCGAGCACAGTGGCTACCGGACTAAGCGCCCGGACTACAGGAGTAACAGGCCCCGCGGCTCAAGTAGCGGCAGACGGGCAACGGACCCTCGGGCGACTGGCGCAGCAACAAACTCACTGGGCTACCGGACTAAGCGCCCGGACTACAGGTGCTGCGGACAACAGACTGGCAACCTCCGCTCATCCTCCCGCACACAGTCCCACCCCCCGACACACACCCGCTGCTATACCGCTAGCTCCACCCACCCCCCTTAAACCCTAAACCCCAGTCTCCCACACATCCACCCCCCTCAGCGAGAGCTGTAGCAGTGGGAGACGAAGGAGGAGGAGGAGAAGGGGACGGCACGCACAACCGACACCCCCACAACCAGCACCCCAACACTCACCCCCCACGGCTGCACCTGGTCCATGAGCGGCTGCTGCAGGGGCCAGGGGCGGCTGCTGCTGGTGCGGCTGCTCCAGTGGCTGCCGCTGCTGGGGCTGCTGCTGGGGCGGCTGCTGCTGCTGCTGCTCCACGTGCGGGCCCCCAAAACGCCGCGACGAGGCGACGGTCGGGGCCAGCGCGCGGCCCCCCAAGACGCCGCGACGAGGTAGGTACCCGCCGCGCGCCTCGGGGCGCACGGCGGGCAGAAAACCGCCACGCGCCCCGAGCGCGTGGCGGGAAGAAAAATAGGTGGTCGCGCGCCACGGGGCGCACGACACACAATAGGGCAGCGGAATCGAGTGGGCTCACAGGCCAGGAGCGTTAAGCTCTACTACCATCTTAGAATCTTAAGCAAGGGTAGGCTTAGAAGCCATAGTGTAGGTGCCTAGGTGATCGAGTTCAAGAGGGTTAGGAAAGTATCGAGAGATTTTTGAAAGAGAATGGGTTTCACTAGCAAGAGTTGGGATACAAGTACAATGCCCTAAATTGGGTTGTACTCATTACAGAGTACCCCACTGCAGGCTAGACAGCAAATATATTCTGACAAGGGAATGGCGTATATCAGTCGCTGTCGCGAGCTGCGCGACAAGCTTCTTCGATGCGGAGGATCGATTTCAGAGGACGCCTTCGTCAGGGTTGTCATCGGCGGTCTTGGTCCTCACTGGCGCTCCACTCGCGCCATACTACGAGCCCACGGGAAAATTTCTGAAGCAGCACTTTGCGTCGAAATCCACGCCGAGCAGCAAGACATGGACCTACAAGAAGAACGACACAAGAGAAAGGTATCAGTGCTCGAATTTGCGTTTCACACTCAACGGCGCCACAACAACAACAACAATCGACCGAAAATCGTACCTCCGTTCTGCCACCTCTGCAAGACTTCAGGGCATCCTCGTACGCACTGCCCGAATCGACAACAGTCAACGTCGCCGCAACGCCAACTTCGCCCTTCAAGCAGTCAAGTCGCCTCAACGCAAGCAAATCCGACAACTTCAGTATAAGTCTCAACAACATCGACGAGACAACCTGCGAAAGGAACAAGAAACATCGTCAGCTGCATGGCAAGGCTGAGTGACTCCTGCGTAACTGAGTCACCACCATATTACTCACCAGAAGAACAACTCAACAACAGCACGCCTCGCCGCGAGTCACTTCAACCAAACGCGACGTACGCCACTATCGCTCAAAGCGAGCCGTCCGGGAAGGATACATGGTTCTTGGACAGTTGCTGCGGACAACATATGTGCTCTTCAGGACGTTTCGTTCAACGCGAGCACCAACTTCAACGAGAAGTCGTCATCATTGTCGCCAATAATCAGAACCTGCACACAGGACGACAAGGAGTAGTGCAACTTCAATCACGAGAAACGAATGTCATACTGCAAATGTCCAAAGTCCTAATAGCAGAAGGACTTGGCTAAAACTTACTGAGCGTCAGTCAGTTGATGGCGAAAGGCATACATCTGGAAGCCGACAGTACCACCCAGGAGTTCAAGCTGTACCACGGGAAGGGCGGCCTCTACATCGGAAAGACGGTCCTGAAGAACAATGTCTTCGTTCTCGATTTCGTCCCAAACCTGGGCACCGCAGACAGTGACGGGATCGTCACCTTCACATCTTGGACGCACCCGCCGGATCTTGACCCCGACTTCAATCCGGAAGGCTTTTGGTATTCACATACCATTCCAAAAGCAGAACAAACACGTACGTTAGTAACAATACAACATTCGGCAGCAGCAGAGACAACATCGACAGCAGCAGAGACAACATCGGCAGCAGCAGAGACAACATCGGCAGCAGCACAGAAAACATCGGCAGCAGCAGAGACATCATCGGCAGTAGCACGAACAACGGGAAGTCCATAGAAGCGCAAACTTCACCGCCAGCTTCTACTCCAACTCTGAAGCGTATCGACGCTCACCCAGACACCGCGCTGAGAAAATGTGAACGAGAATGAATGAACTATGAAACAGTTGGGTACAAGTACTAACCCTAATTGGGTTGTACCCCATATGGGCTACCCCACTACAGCCTACACAAAAGCATAAGCTATAATGTTCTGACACACCCCCATAGGCAAAGTGGGGGAGAACAAGCGGTCACAAGACCAGTCAAGCAAAGCAAAGCAAAGCAAGCTCAGGGTGGATCACAAAGTCACCACACATTCCGAGCACAAGTTCAAGGCCAAAAGGCCAGTTCACATGCATGAGAACATATATATAGAAAGCTAGACAAGCAAGAGCAGGTGTATATATATGTAACAGTACAAGCAAGGTCAAGAGGTGAACAAGTGAGGAAAGACAGGCACAAGACCAAGCTGAGTACAGAAGCGCTGATGAGCACAAGGCGCAAGTGCCTTGGTGAAGATATCAGCAGTGTTGGCCTCAGAGGCCACGTACGCAAGACGCAACTGACCACGCTGCTGCAGCTCACGAGCAAGGAAGTAGCGAAGAGCAATGTGCTTCGTTCTGTGCTCCATGCGCTGCTCTCGACACAAGGCCAGCATGGCCTTGTTGTCTACGTACAGCACTGGAGGAGAACGAGGCGGCTCTCCGAGGTCAGTCAGCAGGTAGGTGAGCCAGCGAAGCTCCTGTGCAGCCATGGCCCCGGCGTAGATCTCAGCCTCACAACTAGAGCCGAGAACACAAGACGAGCGGGTAGCCCGCCACGAAACAGAGCCGGAACCAAGGCTGAAGGTGTAACCCTGTGACGACCGCTGAGTAGCCTGGTCGTCTGCCCAAGAAGCGTCCCGTGCCCAGTGAGGACCACTGGACTCCGCCCTCCAAGCACTAGCCCCATGCCCGACGTACTGCACAAGTAGCGCAACACCCTCTTTGCTGCAGCCATGTGCTCTGGTCTGTGTCTCCCAGGAGCAACATAGCGTGCAAGAATGCTAAGAGGGTATGCAAGGTCAGGTCGTGTGCAGGTCATCAGGTACATGAGGCAGCCAACAAGCTCTGGGTACGGGCCACTCGACTCTACGGACTCATCCGAAGGCAGAGCTGAGAGCGAGTGGCGAGTAGACAGAGGAGTGGCCTGAGGCGAGGAGTACGTGAAGCCGAAGCGCTGAAGGACCTGCTGCACCATGTGTGACTGAGTCAGGGTAATGGTGCGGCGTGCTCTGTCCCGGGTGATCTGCAAGCCAAGGTAGCTGCGCAGTTCACCCAGGTCTGTGCACGTGTGTCTCTTCTGCAGCTCGGACTTCACGTGGGCGAGTCCAGCAGTGTCAGCTGTGGCAAAGACCAAGTCGTTGACGTACACGAGGATGTAGAACGGCGGCAGAGAGGTGTCGGTGCGTAGAAACAGCGACGGGTCAGCAGTAGAGGGAGCAAACCCAAGAGCCGCAAGTGTAGTCCTCAGTGTGTCGTGCCACTTGCGCGGTGCCTGGCGAAGACCGTAGACTGGCCGTCGGAGGCTCCACTGGGTGCCAGGAGGGAAAGTCCCAGTGAAGCTAGGTGGACGGCGCAACCAGATCTCCTCGTGCAGGCTACCCTGCAGGAAAGCAGTGCTGAAGTCAAGGGAGTGAAGCTCGTAGTCACGCTGAGCGGCTACGTGTAGCAGCACCCGAAGAGTGGTCATCTTCGGGGTGGGAGAGAAGGTCTGAAAGTAGTCAACTCCCTGCCGCTGACTGAAGCCACGAGCCACGTACCGCGCCTTGAAGACAGGTGGAGAGCCCGGCGGCCGCTTCACCCTGAAGATCCACATGCCACTGACGATGTTCGCCCCAGGAGGGGGAACCGCGTCAACGTAGGTGCCTGTGGACTTCCAGGAAGCCATCTCTGCATCCATAGCTGCCTGCCACTGAGAGGAGTAGGGACCCTCTACGGCCTCCGCGTAAGAGCGCGGAGTTGGGATGTCTAGTGTATCCGGGTCTCCCTCCGGGGTAAGCAGTACGGACGCGAGATGAGGTGAAGCAGCAGCCAGACACTTGAACTCCTCCTGCCTGTCCTCAAGGACGTCCGTGCCAAGAGCACACTCACCCCCGACGGACGGAGGACAGACAGACGCAGACTCAGCAACAAGACTAGCAGCGTAGTCTAGACGACAGCGAGCCGCAAAGTCGACGAGCTCAGCAACAAGCGTAGACGCAGCAGTGGACTCAAAGGAGGGGTCAGTGACTACAGTAGCAAGGAGACGCGTGACAGTAGGACTGGCAGCACGAAGAGAGTCCGACTCAGGGTCGGCAAGCACAGGAAGAGAGGACTCAGGAGGAGAGGGCAAGGGGGCACGCAGAGTAGCAGTGGACGGACGCAGAGACATCCGGTGCGTGCCAGGGACAGGAGGAGGACGCTGACGCGAACTGCGACCACTAGTGCGAGCAGCACGAACAGGCGACGCAGGACGAGACGCAGGCTCACGACGCTCAGCAAGACCTCCAGTAGGACCAGTGTAGGGAGAAGGAGAAGGCAGTGGGGAGGCCGGCGGTAACTGTGACTGCGACTGGACACGCGGTGGACACTCTAAAAGAGGAGGAAGACCAAGAACCTTCTGAAGGAGCGGAACAAAGTACGGCCGAGGCCGCGCGGCGACTCCAGACACAGCAGGGACAGCACCAGCACCCCCAGCGAGAACCGGCGTCAACAGCACCTCCAGCTCCAGTATCTCCAGCAGCACCTGCAGCACCCGCAGCAGGACCGCCGCCAGGACTGACAGCAGTAGCCTCAGCGCCAACACCCTCAGTAGCTCCGACTCTAGTAGCACTCGTAGGACGAGCACCTTCGAGACCGGTGGCACCAGCACCCTCAGCAGCGGAAGAAGCACCAGCTCCAGTAGTACGCCTCCAGCGCAGGGCAAACCACTCGCGCAGCTCCTGTGGAGAGAGTGGCTCTCGCCGAGACGAAGCACCCGGAGAACCAGCAGGCCCAGCACCGCCACACGCCACATGAGCAGGTCCAGCGGCTGCGGGATCCGCACCCCTAGGCTCAGTAGCTCAAGACTCAGCACCCTCAGGCTCTGCAGCTCCAGACGCAACACCCCCAGGCGAAGGACCCCCAGGCTCAGCACCCCCAGTCGTAGCACCCCCAGGCTCAGCACCCCCAGTCGTAGCACCCCCAGGCTCAGCACCCCCAGGCTCAGCACCCCCAGTCGTAGCACCCCCAGACGCAGCACCCCCAGGCTGAGCACCTACGCGCGCAGCACCCCCAGAGTCAGCACCCCCAGGCTCAGCACCCGCAGCAGTACCAGAGTCACCAGCAACCTCGACCGGCTCGACTGCATCTACCTGGGACACACTTGAAGGGGCAGGACCCTGAGGGGGGAGGTGGTCTACCGGGGGGGGACCTGGCACAAGGAAGTGCGGTGGCGGGGGGAGGGAAGGAGTGCGGTAGGGGAAGAGGCGGTAGTAGGGTACTGACTCGTCGAACGTGACGTCCTGGGAGGACAGAACACGCCGAGAGGTGGGGTGGTAGAACTGCCACCCTGGGGCTTCAGGGGGGAAGCCAAGGAAGACACAGGGAGCAACACGAGGGGACAGCTTGTCCGCAGACAAGTCGCGGACAAACACCTGAGATCCCCAGACACGGAACGCAGACGCATCGCCGACCTTCCCCGTCCATAGCAAGGTTGGGGAGGTCTCCGGTCTGGAGACCCTGGGGTGAAGGTTGATCTGATGCGCCGCGTACCGAACCGCAAACGGCCACAGAAAATGGGGGGCAGCCGCATGCATCATGGGCATACGAGCGACGTCCATGACCATGCCAATGCAGCGCTCAGCAATCCCATTTTGCTGTGGAGAGTCCGGAAGCGTAAAGGTCTGGCGGATGCCTCGCGCACGACAGTAGGCTCGCAGAAGGCCAGAGGAGAACTCTCCGCCTCGGTCAGAGTGCAGACGCAGAACAAGAAAGTCCGAGCCGAAGCTCCTCCTGAGCTGGAGACAAGCTGCGCGGATCCAGTCGATCAACACCTCAACGACATCACCCTTGCTGCGCAAGGGGAAGACTGTGGTGTAACGCGAGTAGTCATCAACCACCAGCAGGAAGTAGCGCTCGTGACCCTGTCCACGGACGCGGGCCGGGCCCCACACGTCCATGTGAAGCGTCTGCAGCGGGGCCTCTGTCGGGGGAAACTCAGAGGAGTGAGGGGCAGCTCGGAGCCGCCCCTCGACACAGGGGACACAGGAAGGACCAGGCCCCGGAGGAAGGGGAGGGAGGGACCGGGGAAGACCAGAGACAAGGACACGGGAAGCCATGCCTCGGAGACGAGGCAGGGAGGGGTGACCAAGACGGTGGTGCCACAGGAGAGTCTCATCAGACAGGAGGCGACACGAGCAGGGGGCAGACTCAGGACCAGACCTGGACGCTGCAGCAAACACCTGACCCGACGCAGCTACCTGACCAGACGCATTAACTGGAGGAGACTCAGTGGTCAGTGTGTACAGGCTCGACCCCGGCCGACCTGTAAACGTGGCCAAGTGTCGGCCTGTCCGAGCGTCCGTGCAGTGGGTCACCCGCTGACTCGCAGGAGTGAACTGGTGAACCCCCGTATCCTGCAGGTCAGCACCATTCGACAAGTTTGTAGAGAACGAGGGGAGGTAAAGACCAGACAAGGTGCGAGAGGGGGCAGCCGGACACGGTAGGACAGTGGAGAAGTGAGAGAGGACAGGACCCCCAGAAGGGTCTGCCAGGGAGACTGCAACTGGCCGACCAAGCGGCGTGAGTGTGGTGCGGTCTCGAAAGAAGGAGTGAGAAGCCCCTGAGTCAAGTGTGAAGGTGAGGGAGGCCGAAGCCGACGTGGTACCTGAGAGCGCAGACTCACCAGTACTTGAGGGCGCGGACGCACTGGCACCTAGAGCAGCAGCCTCACCAGTACCTAGAGCAGCAGTACCAATGCCTGGGTCGGGCGGGAAACACCGGTAACAGTCACCCTCATCACTAATAGTCACAGCATACATGGCAGCAAGGATAGCATCAAAGTCAAGATTAAAGATAGCTACGCCTGCCCTAGACAGCTCTCCCCAGCGGGGGATCTCACTAGCCTCCGGGAACTGTTGACGCCAAGCGTCCGTCAGGCGGCCAAAGTAGCGCTGGGTGGGGTGATCACCCCCACACTGCTCACCCGCGCGGTCGCCGGAGCGGAGGAGGTAGGTGCACGGGCCAAAACCCCCACCACGCTGACGCTGCGTGTACCACTCACGGAGCTGCTGAGGAGGGGGGATGTCCCGAGAACACTGCTGCTGCTGCTGCTGCTGGCGCTGACCACTCCCGGAGCCGCTCCGCTGAGAAGTACCACCTCGACCAGCTCCACCTCCTCCACCACCGCCGCCTCTGTGAGAGGACGTCCCCGTTATAATATTTTCTCACGATTATATTTTTCCGTTATCCTATTCTCCCTTTTCTCCTCTTTATTTTGGTCTTTATCTCATCTCAATCGGCCTACTATTCTATTTCCTAGAGCCTTCTATTTATTTCTCTTTTTTCCTACTTTTCCCACCGACATACCTATTATACGGCACCGACAGCGCCGACAGTGGTGTATACGGTGTAATCTGGGCGTAATCCCAAGTGCCAATAGACTTGCGTGCTTATGCGCACTTGTGATTGTAGTATCGGGAAGGGTGTGTTCCCGAAGGTTCGTTTTATCTCATTTATCCTTGTACTTTCTGAGTATAAATAGGCCTTGTATTCAGTTTTAGTGATAAGTTTCGATTGAGAATTCGATTCTGTGACACTTGGTAATCAGAGCCGTTCTCACTCGACAACTCTCGGCTAAGCAGCGGTCGCGGAAAAAATCGCCTCGAAAAACCGCCGGGGGCGACCAATTCGACGCCGATTTCTGGTAAGTACCAGTTCCGCGCTTTTCAAATTAACCCCCTCGCGTGGTTTTTGAACAGGATGGGTTCGCCGGCGACCAACGACGTTACGCAGCAGCTCTTTGCGCAAATCGCCAAGATGGAAGCGGAGATGCGAGCGACGACTGAACGGTCGCGATTGGAGAACGAGCAGATGCGAAACGAATTGCAGCGCGTTACGCGGCTCCTCTCGACCATGAACATTCCTGCTTCGACGACTTCGCAGCAGTCGCAGCGTCAGTTCGAGGTTCCGAAACTTCTCTCGCCGGAATCGTTCGACCCTAGCGATCGAAAATCCGACGTCAGGCGGTGGCTCGCGACGATGGAAATTTATTTCGCGGCGATCGGATGGACGACGACGGAGTACGACGGCGAGAAAACTCGTCTCGCGACAACGTTGATGCGCGGTCCAGCTCTCGAATGGCTCGGAAGCAACAGTAGCATTTTCCAGGGCGAAGCCACGTGGCAGCAGTTCCGGGCAGACCTTCTCAAACGTTTTGAGCCGATTAATTCCACTTATATTGCGCGCGAAAAATTACATCACCATAGGCAATACGGGAGTGTCGCGCAATACACGCAGCAGATGGAGGAATTTTATAATCGCATTCCCGACATTACTGAGGGCGAAAAAATTCAGTCATACATCGCGGGGCTGAAAACTGACATTCGGCGCCAGGTTGCAGCAGCGAATTGCAGCAGCTACAGCGAAATCGTATCGGCCGCGGAGCGTTTTGACTTGGTCAACTCCGGGACACAACGACCCCACGTCGTCGGATCACGACAAGGGGATCGCTCGGCTTCAACCACGTTCGCCGACCCCATGGAAGTCGACAAATTCGACGCGAGTCCACGTCCTGCAAAAAACAAAACACTTTGCGAATTTTGCGGCGGAAACGGACATCGCATTGTCGACTGTTTTCACATGAAATTAGCACGTGCGGCATTCCGAACTCGTGGGAGTGGCAAAACTAAAGACAAAAAGTCAAAAAACGGATCTCGCCAGTGATTGCGGATCGTGCTGGCGAGAAAAAACAGATCCGAAAGCGTCAGCGCAATCTGGACCGAATCGAAATTGAAGGACAGCATTGGGCGCGAGATTTGGAGAATCAAGGGCGAAATCCCAAGCCCCTTGACCGAAATTTGTCAGAGGAATTCGCCGAGGAAAAGAAAACCTCCGCGAAAACAGACTCGACCAAGACGGGAACTCTCCAATTCGACCCAGGAAAAAAACAGAATTCGTTAAAGTTATCTTTCAAAGATGCTTTAATGAAGACTGGCGATTTTCGCGGGTCCGGAGCCATAAACAAATTCCGGGAAGAACTCCAGAGGAAGCAAACAATTAAAGAAGTGGTACCGGTGCCTACGGAGCTGGGGAAAAAATTAAGGAGTGTGGAAAGGAGTAGACCTTTTCACGGCGTCAACGTCCTCTCCCGGAACCAGCCCAAGACGACTCTCCACTCCCCAGGGAAGAAGTCTATGGAGCTGAAGCAGCTGAAGAGGCAGCTGGGAGTTCAAAAGAAGCTGCAGAAACTCCGAAAACCCCTCCAGGATGCATCCAGTGGATCGCAGGCGTCGACCGGATCCACCCCCTCAGGGTCAACTTGTACGGTTACTACCTCTACTCTTGGCGTTGGAGAAGAGCCTTTCTCCACGCAGCCCAGGCCAGCTAGTTGTCCAGAAGAAAGCAGTGGAACCACGGTGTGTACTGAATATTGGGATGTACCCTATGATCCTATCAATGAGACTATTTTTGGGTACTCCGAGCAACGCTCACCACTCCTGCTCGAGGTGATCTGCAACGGACAGCGCCTCCAAGCACTCGTGGACAGCGGGGCGTCGCACAGCGTCTATGACAAAAAGGCAATCGATCGACTCGGAGGTGACATCAAGTCCTCGAGCTTCTCTGCAACGATGGTGGATGGCAGTAAGCTACCTATCTACGGGGAAACACGATTGCTACTCCAGATTGGACCCCTTCGATGGAAGCCTGCTCTCCCCGTCACAAATATCAAAGGACTCGACATAATCTTCGGGAGAGACTTTCTTAAAAAGTTCAACCCCGAGATCAACTGGGTTAACCAGACGGCCAACATCAACAACAACGGGAGAAAAATGAGCCTTCCCAAATGGGACGACACGGGAAATATTCCAGTCGAGACACTCGCACGCTTTGAAAAGGACGTCAAACGGACCACGGCGGGATTCATGGCGATAGTCAACGAAGCAGACAACGGAGAGAAGCAGACCCAGGAACTTCCTCCAGCAGTCAAGAAAATTCTTGAAGAGTTCCAGGACGTTCTCCCCGACGATTTACCTGATCAACTACCGCCATACCGGACACATCAACACGAGATCGTAGAAGAGCCGGGGTCCAAGCCAACATTTTGAGCACCATACCGGCTAAGCCCGACAGAGCTTGCCGATATGAAAAAACAAATAGAGTATCTCCTGGAGAAAGGGCTGATTCGACCTTCGACTTCGCCGTACGGAGCTCCAGTTCTCTTCACTCCGAAGCCAGACGGAAGTCTGCGAATGTGCATCGTGTCAGAACTATATAGCTTATACTATTGTGTAGGCTATAGTGGGGTATCCCATAGGGGGTACAACCCAATTAGGGTTTCCTATTTGTACTCACTTCTTTCATAGTCATTTTCATTCTCGTTCTCTCTTTCACATGGAATCAGAGCAGGTCCCCTACTAGGGACTGTTTCTTGGGCCCACCGAAGCGCGCCCCGAGGCGCGCGTCCTTTTTTTTAGCGACCCGTCGTGTCGCCCTCCCTAGCGGCCTGTCGAGCCGCCCTACCTTGCGGCCCCGCCGCCCTATCGCGCGGCCTCGCCGCCCTAAGTCGCGGCCTGCCCGCCGCCCTACTTCGACGGCCCCGCCGCCCTACGTCGTGGCCCGCCGCCCTACTTCGACGGCCCGCCCGCCGCCCTACGTCGCGGCCCCGCTGCCCTACGTCCCGGCCCGCCCGCCGCCCTACTTCGACGGCCCGCGCGCCGCCCTACGTCGCGGCCCCGCCGCCCTACGTCCCGGCCCGCCCGCCGCCCTACTTCGAAGGCCCGCCCGCCGCCCTACGTCGCGGCCCCGCCGCCCTCAGCTACGCGGCCCCGCCGCCTTCTGCTACGCGGCCCTGCCGCCCTCTGCTACGCGGCCCCGCCGCCCCTCGATCGCAGCCCCGCCGCCCTCTGCTACGCGGCTCCGCCGCCCTCTGCTACGCGGCCCCGCCGCCCTCTGCTACGCGGCCCCGCCGCCCTCTCCTAAGCGGCACCGCCGCCCTCTGCTCCGCGGCCCCGCCGAGCCGCCCAGCAGCAGCCGAGCCGCCGCCGAGCCGCCGCCGCCTGAGCCGCCGCCCAGGCCGCCGCCGAGCCGCCGCCGCCTGCGCCGCCCGAGCCGCCGCCGAGCCGCCCAGCAGCAGCCGAGCCGCCGCCGAGCCGCCGCCGCCCGAGCCGCCGCTGAGCTGCGAACCCTCCTCCCATGTACATCACCCTCTACTTTCTCGTCACCCGTCTCCCTGAGTCCCTTCGTGTCGTTAGGGACCAGTTTCTCTCTGTCTGTCCCACCACTCTCACTGTCGACCTCCTTGAGGAGTCCCTGCTAGCGGCTGAGAAGAGTATTGTCGCTGTAGGGGCCTCTCGGGGTGACCCTCGCACCCCCATCTTTGAGGGGTGTGGTCCTTCCCCCCTGCTGCCCTCTGTCGCCTCTGCCGCTGCGGCCGACCTCACTGGTTTTGAGTCGGTCGGCGCGGCGTCTGCCCCCAGCGGCAGACGCCGCTCTGGCAAGAGCAAGGGGGGCAAGGGAGCGGGTGGAGCTCGAGGGGGCGGTGGAGGAGGCGGTGGGGGTGGCGGGGGGAGTGTGGGTGGCGGTGGGGGTGGTGGCGGGAGTGGAGGTACTGGTGGCGGCGGTGGAGGCGGAGGTGGCGGCGGAGGTGGTAGCGGAGGAGGCGGTGGGAGCGGTGGGAGCGACGGTCCTGGTGGGGGAGGTGGCGGTGGAGACGGGGGTGGCGGTGGAGGCGGGGGTGGCGGTGGAGGCGGGGGTCGGAGTGGCTCGTCCCAGCGGAGCAGCTCTGGGGGTGGTCAGCGCCAGCAGCAGCAGCAGCAATAGCAGCAGCCGCAGCAGCAGCCACAGCAGCAGCAGCGCTCTCGCACCGTCCCCGGCCCTCAGCAGCTCCGTGAGTGGTACTTGCAGCGTCAGCGTGGTGGTGCGCTTGGTCCCTGCCCCTACGTTCTTCGCACAGGTGACCGTGCAGGGGAGAGGTGTGGAGGCGCCCACACAGCCCGCCGCTGCTTTGGCCGCCTGACCGACGCCTGGCGTCAGCAGTTTCCGGAGGCCGCTGAGATCCCCCGCTGGGGAGAGCTGTCTAGGGCTGGTGTAGCTATTTATGATCTTGATTTTGATGCTATTCTCTCTGCTATGTATGCTGTGACTGGTAGTGATGAGGATGACTGTTACCGGTGTTTCCCGCCCGACCCGGGCATTGGTACTGCCGCGTCAGGTACTAGTGAGGCTGCTGCTCTAGGTGCCAGTGCGTCTGTGCTCTCAGGTGCTGGTGAGTCTGCCCTCTCAGGTACTGTGTCGGCTTCGGCCTCTCACACCTTCACCCTTGACTCTGGAGCGTCTCGCTCCTTCTTTAGGGACCGCACCACTCTCACGCCGCTGAGTCGGCCGGTTGCGGTGTCCCTGGCTGACCCCTCTGGGGGGCCTGTCCTGTCTCGCTTCTCCACTGTCCTCCCGTGTCCGGCGGCCCCCTCTGGCACCCTGACTGGTCTCTACCTCCCCTCGTTCTCGACGAACTTGGTGAGTGGTGCTGACCTCCAGGATGCGGGTGTCCACCAGTTCACCCCTGCTCGTCAGCGGGTGACCCACTGCACGGAGGCGGATACAGGTCGCCACCTGGCTACGTTTACACGTCGGCCAGGGTCGAGCCTGTACACACTGACCACTGCTTCTCCTCCAGGTGCTGAGTCTGGTAGGGTCCCTTCGTCTGGTCAGGTGTTTGCTGCAGCGTCCAGGTCTGGTCCTGAGTCTGCCCCCTGCTCGTGTCGTCGTCTGTCTCACGAGACCCTCCTCTGGCACCACCGCCTTGGCCACCCCTCTCTGCTTCGGCTCAGAGGCATGGCCTCGCGAGTCCTTGTGTCTGGTCTTCCCCGGTCTCTCCCTCCCCTTCCTCCGGGCCCTGGCCCTACCTGTGTCCCCTGTGTCGAGGGGCGCCAGCGTGCTGCCCCTCACTCCTCCCAGTTTCCTCCGACAGAGGCCCCGCTGCAGACGCTTCACATGGACGTGTGGGGCCCAGCCCGCGTCCATGGACAGGGTCAGGAGCGCTACTTCCTGCTGGTGGTTGACGACTACTCGCGTTACACCTCAGTCTTCCCCTTGCGCAGCAAGGGTGAGGTCACTGCGGTGTTGATCGACTGGATCCGCGCAGCTCGTCTCCAGCTTCGGAGGAGCTTTGGCTCTGACTTCCCTGTTTTGCGTCTGCACTCGGACAGAGGCGGAGAGTTCTCCTCTGGCCTCCTGAGTGCCTACTGTCGTGCACGAGGCATCCGTCAGACCTTCACGCTTCCGGACTCACCACAGCAGAATGGGATTGCTGAGCGCCGCATTGGCATGGTCATGGATGTCGCTCGTACGTCCATGATGCATGCGGCAGCTCCCCATTTTCTGTGGCCGTTTGCGGTCAGGTACGCTGCGCACCAGATCAACCTCCACCCCAGGGTCTCTCGACCGGAGACCTCCCCAGCTCTGCTGTGGACGGGGAAGGTTGGCGATGCGTCGGCGTTCCGGGTCTGGGGATCTCGGGCGTTTGTTCGCGACCTGTCTGCGGACAAGCTGTCCCCTCGTGTTTTCTCCCTGCGTCTTCCTGGGGTTCCCCCCCGACGCCCCTGGGTGGCAGTTTTACCACCCCACCTCTCGACGTGTTCTGTCCTCCCAGGACGTCACGTTCGACGAGTCGGTACCCTACTACCGCCTCTTCCCCTACCGCACTCCGTCCCTCCCCCCACCCCCGCTCTTCCTGGTACCAGGTCCCCCCTCGGTAGTCCCCCTCCCCCCTCAGGGTCCTGCCCCTTCAGGTGTGTCCCAGGTAGACGCGGTCGAGCCTGTCGAGGTCACTGGTGACTCTGGTGCTGCTGCGGGAGCTGAGCCTGGGGGTGCGGAGTCTGGGGGTGCTGAGCCTGGGGGTGCTGAGCCTGGGGGTGCTGAGCCTGGGGGTGCTGAGCCTGGGGGTGCTGAGCCTGGGGGTGCTGAGCCTGGGGGTGCTGTGCCTAGGGGTGCTGAGCCTGGGGGTGCTTCGTCTGGGGGTGCTGAGCCTGGAGGTGCCGAGCCTGGGGGTGCTGTGCCTGGGGGTGCTGAGCCTGGGGGTGCTGTGCCTGGGGGTGCTTCGTCTCGCCGAGAGCCACTCTCCCCGCAGGAGCTGCGTGAGTGGTTTGCCAGGCGCTGGAGGTGTGCTGCTGGTGCTGGTGGTTCTTCGGCTGCAGAGGGTACTGCTGCCTCGCGTCCCGCCGGTGCTCGTACTGTGGGTGCTGGAGCTGCTGGGTCTGAGAGTTCTCCTGGAGCTGGTGCTACTGAGGGTGTTGGCGCTGAGCCTGCCGTTGGCGGTCCGACTGACAGTGCTCCTGGTGCTGCTGCTGGAGGTTCTGGAGCTTCTGGTGGTGCTGCTGGAGGTGCTGCTGGAGTGGGTACTCCTGCCGGGGCTGCTGGTACTGTTCCTGCTGTTTCTGGTGTCGCCGCGCGGCCCCGACCTTACTTCGTTCCGCTCCTGCAGCAGGTTCTTGGTCTTCCGCCTCCTCCTCCTCCTCCCTTAGAGGGTCCGCAGCCTGTCCGGTCACAGCCACAGCTACAGCCTGCCTCCCCTTTGCCTGCTCCGTCTCCCTACACTGGTCCGACTGGAGGTCTTACTGAGCGTCGTGAGCCTGCGTCTCGTCCTGTGTCGCCTGTTCGTACTGAGCGCGCTAGTGGTCGCGGGTCGCGTCAGCGTCCTCCTCCTGTCCCTGGCACGCACCGGATGTCACTGCGTCCGTCCACTGCTCCTCTGCGTGCCCCTTTGCCTTCTCCTCCTGCTTCCTCTCTTCCTGCTCTTGCCGACCCGGAGTCGGACTCCCTTCGTGCTGCCAGTCCTACTGTCACGCGTCTCCTTGCTACAGCTGTCAGTGACCCTTCCTTCGAGTCGTCTGCTGCGTCTGCCCTTGTCACTGAGCTTGTCGACTTTGCTGCGCGCTGTCGTCTAGACTACGCTGCCCGTCTTGTCACTGAGTCTGAGTCCGCCTGTCCTTCGTCCGTCGGGGGTGAGTGTGCCCTTGGCACGGACGTCCTTGAGGACAGGCAGGAGGAGTTCCAGTGTCTGGCCGCCGCTTCACCTCGTCTCGCGTCTGTACTGCTAGCCCCTGAGGGAGACCCGGATGCACCAGACATCCCGACTCCGCGCTCTTACGCGGAGGCGATAGAGGGTCCCTACTCCTCTCAGTGGCATGCAGCTATGGATGCAGAGATGGCTTCCTGGAAGTCCACAGGCACCTACGTTGACGCTGTTCCCCCCCCTGGGGCGAACATCGTCAGTGGCATGTGGATTTTCAGGGTGAAGCGGCCGCCGGGTTCTCCGCCTGTCTTCAAGGCGCGTTACGTGGCTCGTGGCTTCAGTCAGCGGCAGGGGGTTGACTACTTTCAGACCTTCTCCCCCACCCCGAAGATGACCACTCTTCGGGTCCTGCTGCACGTTGCTGCTCACCGTGACTACGAGCTGCACTCTCTCGACTTCAGCACAGCTTTCTTGCAGGGCAGCCTGCACGAGGAGATCTGGCTGCGTCGCCCACCTGGCTTCACTGGGTCTTTCCCTCCTGGTACCCAGTGGAGTCTCCGGCGTCCAGTCTACGGTCTCCGCCAGGCGCCACGTGAGTGGCACGACACACTGAGGACTACGCTCGCGGCACTTGGGTTTGCTCCTTCTACTGCCGACCCGTCGCTGTTTCTGCGCACCAACACCTCTCTGCCGCCGTTCTACATCCTCGTGTACGTCGACGACTTGGTCTTTGCCACAGCTGACACTGCTGGACTCGCCTACGTGAAGTCCGAGCTGCAGAAGAGACACACGTGCACTGACCTGGGTGAACTGCGCAGCTATCTTGGCTTGCAGATCACCCGGGACAGAGCACGCCGCACCATTACCCTGACTCAGTCACACATGGTGCAGCAGGTCCTTCAGCGCTTCGGCTTCACGTACTCCTCGCCTCAGGCCACTCCTCTGCCTACTCGCCACTCGCTCTCAGCTCTGCCTTCGGATGAGTCCGTAGAGTCGAGTGGCCCGTATGCAGAGCTTGTTGGCTGCCTCATGTACCTGATGACCTGCACACGACCTGACCTTGCATACCCTCTTAGCATTCTCGCACGCTATGTTGCTCCTGGGAGACACCGACCAGAGCACATGGCTGCAGCGAAGAGGGTGTTGCGCTACTTGTGCAGTACGTCGGGCATGGGGCTAGTGCTTGGAGGGCGCAGTCCAGTGGTCCTCACTGGGCACGCGGACGCTTCTTGGGCTGACGACCAGGCTACGCAGCGGTCGTCACAGGGTTACACCTTCAGCCTTGGTTCCGGCTCTGTTTCGTGGCGGGCTACCCGCTCGTCTTCTGTTCTCGGCTCCAGTTGTGAGGCTGAGATCTACGCCGGGGCTATGGCTGCACAGGAGTTACGCTGGCTCACCTACCTGTTGACCGACCTTGGAGAGCAGCCTCGTTCTCCTCCAGTCCTGTACGTAGACAACAAGGCCATGCTGGCCTTGTGTCGAGAGCAGAGACTGGAGCACAGAACGAAGCACATTGCTCTCCGCTACTTTCTTGCTCGTGAGCTACAGCAGCGTGGCCAGTTGCGACTTGCGTACGTGGCCTCTGAGGCCAACACTGCTGATGTCTTCACCAAGGCACTTGCGCCTTGTGATCATCAGCGTTGTTGCACGCAGTTGGGTCTTGTGCCTGTCTTGCCTCACTTGCTCTCCTCTTGACCTTGCTTGTACCTTCGCCTATATATACTCTTGCTCTTGCTTACTTGACTCTTGTATATCTCTATATATGATCTTGCATGTGAACTGGCCATGTGGCCTTGAACTTGTGCTCGGAATGTGTGGTGACTTTGTGATCCACCCTGAGCTTTGCTTTGCTTTGCTTGACTGGTCTTGTGACCCCTTGTTCTCCCCCACTTTGCCTATGGGGGTGTGTCAGAACTATATTGCTTATACTATTGTGTAGGCTATAGTGGGGTATCCCATAGGGGGTACAACCCAATTAGGGTTTCCTATTTGTACTCACTTCTTTCATAGTCATTTTCATTCTCGTTCTCTCTTTCACACATCGACTACCGAGCCTTGAACAAGCAGACTATAAAAAATAAATACCCGATACCACGGATCGACGACTTACTCGATCAACTTCGCGGTGCTACGGTATTCTCCAAGCTCGACCTCAGATCGGGATACTGGCAAATTCGTATGGCGGACAACTCTATCCACAAAACCGCTTTTCGAACTCGGTACGGGTCATACGAGTATTTCGTGATGCCATTCGGACTCACTAACGCACCAACCACATTTCAGGCGGAAATGAACCACATCCTTCGGCCCCTTCTGGACGAGTGCGTGGTGGTATATTTGGACGATATCCTGATCTACTCGAAAGATATGAAGCAGCACATTGAGCATCTACGACGGGTGTTTGAAATTCTTCGACGAGAACGCTTCTACGTGAAGCTATCCAAGAGCGAGTTTGCGTTGAAAAAAGTCCAGTTCCTTGGACATATGGTGAGCGCTCAAGGAGTTCATGTGGATCCTAAGAAGATTGAAGCAGTGCGAACGTGGAAGACCCCTGAGAACGTGAAGGAGTTACAACAGTTCCTTGGATTCGCCAACTACTACAACCGGTTCGTACCGAACTACGCCAAGATTGCCGCACCATTAACGAACCTGTTGAAGAAGAATACACCATATCAATGGGAGGCGAAGCACGAGGAAGCCGTGGAACAACTTAAAACCGCACTCACGTCCGCACCTGTTCTTATCCTGCCAGACACTGAACTTGACTATGTCATCGAGGCCGATGCTAGCGATCAAGCAGTGGGCGCAGTACTCATGCAGGATCAAGGGAAGGGACTGCAACCCATTGCATACCTCAGTAAAAAACTTCACGGGGCAGAACTCAATTACCCCATCCATGACAAAGAGGCCCTCGCCATCGTCAACGCATTTAAGGCATGGAGGTGTTATCTCGAAGGAAAAAAAACGACTGTCTACACCGACCACTGCAGCCTCAAGTACCTGAAGACCCAACCAACACTCTCCAGGCGGCAGGTCCGGTGGATTGACTTTCTCGAAACCCACTTCCATTACGACATCGTGTATAAGCCGGGGCACAAGAACAAGGCAGACGCACTGAGTCGCCCTGCACACGTTGCCGCCTTACAAATCGATGGCATGAACCCACTTCTGAAGGGACTCTTCACGCATGGATACACCATCGACCCCGAAGTCTCTGTAGCAGAAAAGCGCCATCTTCTACATTGGGATCAAGACATCGCATACCGCAAGGGCTCCACAAAAATATGGGTACCTAATTACCCTCCCTTACGCCAGTTACTGCTCGAAGAATGTCATGATGTTCTCTACGCGGGCCACTTTGGTAGTAACTGTCAAGATAGTAGGTAATAGAGAGTAGAAACGTGGGGCCTAGGCTTAGTAGCCTAGGCCCTAACTTAGTATCGAGCGGGTTTTCCCCTAGGGTGAGAGTCGAGTGAGTTGAGAGGAAAATTGTGAAAAGGTGTGTTTCACTATAGGTTCAGGGGTACATATAGTATAGAAACACAATAAGGTGCACCACCAACAAAAGTTTACATAACTACACTAACTACAACTACAAGCAATTATAAAACATGACAAAATATTTCGACATGCCCCCATAATGCTTGTAGGTAGGTGTGTAGTTACAGCAACAGCAGGTACCCCTACCATCTCCTCACCCTCCTCCTTCCCCTCCCCAACACTGCTGCAGAAGCAGCAGAGAAAGGGGGGAAAGAGGAAAGGTGGAGGGACGGCTGCTTGTTGCCTCACCCCCGCCACCCCGGTACCACCCCCCCCCCTCACCCACATCCTCACATCCTCCTCCCCCAGCGGCAGCTGCAGCGGTGGGACTGAAAGAAGGAGGAGGGAAAGGGAGAGAGTTGACCCCACGCTCCAACACCCTCCACCCCCATACCCTCCTCCCCACGGCTGCAGGGAGACAAGAGAAAGGGGGGGGTGGGAAGGAAGAAAGCCGCAGAGCGGCGAAGAGGCGTCGGTGCAGATGGGTCAGGGACGGCAGCAGGGAGTGCAGGGGCGGAGAGGCCCGTCGCGGGCCAGTGCCACGGGGCGCACGACGGGTAGGATAAAAGGGCCCGATCGTGTGCCTCGGGGCGCACGACGAGCAGGGCACCATCGTGTGCCTCGGGGCGTACGATGGGCAGATAAAGGGCACCGTCGCGTACAAAAATTCGTCACCTCGTGCGACACATGCCAACGGATGAAGAGTAGCAAACAGAAGAAAGCAGGATTACTACAGCCTCTTCCAATCCCTGAACAGCCTTGGCAAGTGGTTAGCCTTGACTTCATCACCGGGTTACCACCTACCAAAGCTGGTTACGACGCCATTCTAGTCGTCATCGACAAATTCTCCAAAATGGGACACTTCATTCCGACACACACAACGGCTCGCGTCGAGGAGACAGCGCAAATATTCTTCCGCTACGTCATCTCGCAACATGGCATTCCATCCACGCTGATCTCCGACAGAGACCCGAAATTCACGAGTAAATTCTGGAAGGAGCTCATGTCGCTCATGGGGACCAAACTCGCCATGTCATCAGCCTATCATCCCCAAACGGATGGTCAGACAGAGCGCCTCAACCAGATTGTCGAACAGCTTCTGCGAGCAGCGTGTAAGGACGATATATCTAAATGGGATGCACATCTGCCGGTTCTCGAGTTTGCGTACAACAACGCCACGCACGCCGCTACAGGGCAAACTCCTTTTTTCCTCTGTTACGGTCGCAACCCACTCACGCCTCAGAAACCAACAGTACCCGCCACGGTGCAACCCGCACATGACTTCATTTCCACTATGCACCAATTGTGGGAGCGCACGCATAAACGTCTTCTGACTATCCAGCAGCAACAAAAGAAGCTCGCTGATCGGAGTCGCAACGATCATTCCATCCAGATTGGCGATCAGGTGCTTCTGGATACACGCAATCTCGACATTAGCCATCTTCCGTCTAAGCTCCGACCTCGCTTCTGCGGACCTTTTCTCGTCGAGGCGCAGGTCACTCCAGTAACCTTCCGCTTGCGTTTACCAGCTACCTGGAGGATTCACAATGCCTTCCATGTTCAACTTCTCAAGCCCTATTGGGACCCAAACACGGTCTTCAAAGGTCGCCAGCCGCCACTGCCACTGCCAGTGATCGTTAATGGGGAACCCGAGTACGAAGTCGAAGCCGTTCTGGCGCACCGACGACGACGTAGCGGCACCTTGGAGTTCTTGATTCGTTGGAAAGGCTATGATCCTTCCGAGGATACCTGGGTACCTAACACGACATGGATAACGCCCGCCGTCCTCTACAGGACTACCTTGTCAAGCAGGGTGTTACTTCTACCACCCAGCTTTGAGGGGGGGAAGTGTGAGAGGACGTCCCCGTTATAATATTTTCTCACTATTATAATTTTCCGTTATCCTATTCTCCCTTTTCTCCTCTTTATTTTGGTCTTTATCTCATCTCAATCGGCCTACTATTCTATTTCATAGAGCCTTCTATTTATTTCTCTTATTTCCTACTTTTCCCACCGACATACCTATTATACGGCACCGACAGCGCCGACAGTGGTGTATACGGTGTAATCTGGGCGTAATCCCAAGTGCCAATAGATTTGCGTGCTTATGCGCACTTGTGATTGTAGTATCGGGAAGGGTGTGTTCCCGAAGGTTCGTTTTATCTCATTTATCCTTGTACTTTCTAAGTATAAATAGGCCTTGTATTCAGTTTTAGTGACAAGTTTCGATTGAGAATTCGATCCTGTGACAGCCTCCACCTCCGCCGCCACCGCCGCCTCCGCTCCCACCGCTACCGCCACCGCCGCCTCCGCCTCCGCCGCTGCCACCGCCACCTCCACCCCCGGCACCACTCCCACCGCCACCCCCACTCCCCCCGCCGCCCCCACCGCCACCTCCACCACCCTCGCTAGCCCCACCCGTGCCCTTGCCCTCCTTGCCCTTGCCAGAGCGGCGTCTCCCGCTAGGGGCAGACGCCGCACCGACCGACTCAAGACCAACGAGGTCGGCCGCAGCAGTAGAGGCGACAGAGGGCAACAAGGGGGAAGGGGAACACCCCTCAAAGACGGGGGTGCGAGGGTCACCACGAGAGGCTCCTACAGCGACTATGCTCTTCTCCGATGCTAGGAGGGCCTTCTCTAGGAGGTCAACAGTGAGAGTGGTGGGACAGACTGAGAGGAAGTGGTCCCTGACTACGCGAAGGGAGTGAGGAAGGCCTGTGACGATATAATAGAGAGTGATGTACATGGGGGGGGGATTCTTGGCGCAGAACTCAGCAGGAAGTGCGGCGCGGTAGCGAGTGTCACAAGTGCGGAGGTGCGTAACGAGGTGAGCGACTGTGGGAAAGCCAGAAAGGTCAGGAAAGAGGTACGGTAGCATGAGGCGGCTCAGTGCAGCAGTGGCAGGGGAAGAGTAGCGCGCAACTACAGCGTCGTATAAGGTGTGAGCACTCTTGTACTGACTAAAGTGCGCGCGCTCAGAGGTAGGCAGGTGGCGACGCACAGCAAGACGTGCAACAGCATCGCGCGTGGCCCACTGGGAGCGAACAGTGGGGTCAGCATCAGCAGCAGGGGCAGGAGAGGCGCTAGAGGTGAGGTCAAAGAGGGAGAGACCGTCTGCCCTATCGCACTGTAAGAAGAGCTGCAGGTTATCTACCCAAACCTCAAAGTCAATGGCTCGACCCTCAGCGTCAAAAGCAAGAACACTAGGGGAAGCCATGACAGCAGTAGACTAGCGAGACCAACTGTAGGACAGGGGCAGTGCCGTGACAGAAGTGCTGGTCTCACCAGACAGGGCAAGTCGGGAAGCTCAGTAGTGCAGTAACCCGGCAACACGGCTGCTCGGACGGCACAGTAGCGACTGCGGCACCGCGGCATCGGCGACTCGGCTGAGCAGGCGGCTCGGGCGGCTCGGGCCGCTCGGGCGGCTCGGGCGGCTCGGGCGGCTCGGGCGGCTCGGGTGGCTCAGGTGGCTCGGGCGGCTCGGGCGACTCGGGCGGCTCGGGTGGCTCGGGCGGCTCGGGCGGCTCGGGCTGTTCTGGCAGCTCGGGCGGCGCGGGCGGTGTAGGGCGGCAGGGCCGGTGGTGAACGGTGGCGGGGCCGCTGAGTAGGGCGGCAGGGCCAGAGGAGTAGGGCGGTGGGGCCGTAGGAATAGGGCGGCGGGGCCGCAGGAGTAGGGCGGCGGGGCCGCAGGAGTAGGGCGGCGAAGCCGCAGGAGTAGGGCGGCGGGGCTGGTGCAGAAGGGCGGCGAGGCCGCTGAGCAGGGCGGCGGGGCCGCGAGGTAGGGCGATGGGGCCGCGAGGTAGAGCGGCGGGGCCGCAAGGTAGGGCGGCGGGGCCGCGAGGTAGGGCGGCGGGGCAAAGAGGTAGGGCGGCGGGGCCGGGAGGTAGGGCGGCGGGGCCGCGAGGTAGGGCGGCGGGGCCGCGAGGTAGGGCGACGGGGCCGCGAGGTAGGGCGGCGGGGCCGCGAGGTAGGGCGGCGGGGCCGCGAGGTAGGGCGGCGGGGCTGCGAGGTAGGGCGGCGGGGCCGCGAGGTAGGGCGGCGGGGCCGCGAGGTAGGGCGGCGGGGCCGCTAGGTAGGGCGGCGGGGCCGCGACGACGGGCGGCGGGACCGAAGCAACGGGCGGCGGGGCCGAGGCGACGTGCGGCGGGGCCGCTAGGGGAAAGGGCCGCTAGGGCGGCTCGACGAAGTGCGACTCGGGCGTAGCGCGCTTCGGGCAGGAAAAAAAAAAAGAGGTTGATGTGGTGGGCCCTAGGCACAGTTCCCACGGGGGAACCTGCTCTGATACCATGAGAAAATGTGAACGAGAATGAATGAACAATGAAACAGTTGGGTACAAGTACTAACCCTAATTGGGTTGTACCCCATATGGGCTACCCCACTACAGCCTACACAAAAGCATAAGCTATAATGTTCTGACACGGGCCTCCGAAGACATCTGGCACGCACACATGGGACACCCAAGCAACACTGTGTTAAACAACACAATAAGAGCAGGAGTCCTTGACAAGGACTCGTTACTACTTCTCGACGGCAGAGAACTTCAACGGGCACGAGGAACATGTCTTACCTGCCCCAAAGCCGACTTACCACATCGGCCGTTCACTCCTCATCACAACCCGAGCGCACCCGCGTACGCACCACTCGAAAAGGTGTATAGCGACATCCTGTACAATCGGGAACCAGGACAAGTAATATACAACTACACAATCACCTTCATCGACGCCGCCACTCGTTACGTCTGGCATCTAAACCTACCCAGCCGCGACATGGTCCTCGAAGCATTCGCTGCTTGGCTACCAGTAGCAGAAAGAGAGTCGGGCGTAAAGCTCAAAAGCTTCCAGTCTCACGGAGGAGGAGAATACACCTCTCAGCGATTCAAGCAGTATCTGGCGGAAAGGGGAATCAAGCAGCTCCTCTCTCTTCCCTACGCCCATCAGCAGTACAGTGTAGCAGAAAGAATGAACAGGACTCTGCAAAACAGCACGCGCAAACTGTTACGTGGCATATGTAAGAGCAGGTGTATATATATATGTAACAGTACAAGCAAGGTCAAGAGGCCAGCAAGTGAGGCAAGGCAGGCACAAGACTCAGCTGAGTACAGAAGCGCTGATGATCACAAGGCGCAAGCGCCTTGGTGAAGATATCAGCACAGTTGGCCTCAGAGGCCACGTACGCAAGACGGAGCTGACCACGCTGCTGCAGCTCACGAGCAAGGAAGTAGCGGAGAGCAATGTGCTTCGTTCTGTGCTCCAGTCTCTGCTCTCGACACAAGGCCAGCATGGCCTTGTTGTCTACGTACAGCACTGTCAGTAGAGCTGCATTGTGAGATCCCCGATTGATCCTTGGGGGGTTACAGTCATGTTAGCCTAGGGGGTTATGGGCGCACTGACCCGCTACTGAAACAAGCCCTTTTATCCCAATGGTCTAGTGGTTGGGATTCTCACATGGTATCAGAGCGGTCTCGGGTTCGAATCCCGGTGTATGCACATGCAGGCCGTTGCCACTGTGCTCAGTCCTGGGCCTCCAAGAGTGGGGGGGTGTCAGTAGAGCTGCACTGTGAGATCCCACATTGATCCTTGGGGGGTTACAGGCATGTTAGCCTGGGGGGTTATGGGCGCATTGACCAGCTACTGAAACAAGACCTTTTATCCCAATGGTCTAGTGGTTGGGATTCTGACAAGAACTTGAGGAGAACAAGGCGGCTCTCCGAGGTCAGTCAACAGGTAGGTGAGCCAGCGAAGCTCCTGTGCAGCCATGGCCTCGGCGAAGATCTCAGCCTCACAACTGGAGCCGAGAACAGAAGACGAGCGGGTAGCCCGCCACGAAACAGAGCCGGAACCAAGGCTGAAGGTGTAACCCTGTGACGACCGCTGCGTAGCCTGGTCGTCTGCCCAAGAAGCGTCTACGTGCCCAGTGAGGACCACTGGACTCTGCCCTCCAAGCACTAGCCCCATGCCTGGCGTACTGCACAAGTAGCGCAACACCCTCTTCGCTACAGCCATGTGCTCCGGTCTGTGTCTCCCAGGAGCAACATAGCATGCAAGAATGCTAAGAGGGTATGCAAGGTCAGGTCGAGTGCAGGTCATCAGGTACATGAGGCAGCCAACAAGCCCTGGATACGGGCCACTCGACTCTACGGACTCATCCGAAGGCAGAGCTGAGAGCGAGTGGCGAGTAGGCAGAAAAGTGGCCTGAGGCGAGGAGTACGTGAAGCCGAAGCGCTGAAGGACCTGCTGCACCATGTGTGACTGAGTCAAGGTAATGGTGCAGCGTGCTCTGTCCCGGGTGATTTGCAAGCCAAGGTAGCTGCGCAATTAACCCAGGTCTGTGCACGTGTGTCTCTTCTGCAGCCCGGACTTCACGTGGGCGAGTCCAGCAGTGTCAGCTGTGGCAAAGACCAAGTCGTCGACGTACACAAGGATGTAGAACGGCGGCAAAGAAGTGTCGGTGCGCAGAAACAGCGACGGGTCAGCAGTAGAGGGAGCAAACCCAAGAGCCGCAAGTGTAGTCCTCAGTGTGTCGTGCCACTCACGCGGTGCCTGACGGAGACCGTAGACTGGCCGCCGAAGGCTCCACTGGATGCCAGGAGGAAAAGACCCAGTGAAGCCAGATGGGTGGTGCAGCCAGATCTCCTTGTGCAGGCTGCCCTGCAAGAAAGCTGAAAGTAGTCAACTCCCTGCCGCTGACTGAAGCCACGAGCCACGTAACGCGCCTTGAAGACAAGCGGAGAACCCGGCGGCCGCTTCACCCTGAAAATCACATGCCACTGACGATGTTCGCCCCAGGCGGGGGAACCTCGTCAACGTAGGTGCCTGTGGACTTCCAGGAAGCCATCTCTGTGTCCATAGCTGCCTGCCACTGAGAGGAGTAGGGACCCTCTATCGCCTCCACGCAAGAGCGCGGAGTCGGGATGTCAAGTGCATCCGGGTCTCCCTCAGGGGTAAGCAGTACGGACACGAGATGAGGTGAAGCAGCAGCCAGACACTAGAACTCCTCCCGCCTGTCCTCAAAGACGTCCGTGCCAAGGGCACACTCACCCCCTACGGACGGAGGACAGACAGACTCAGACTCAGCAACAAGAATGGCGGCGTAGTCTAGGCGACAGCGAGCAGCAAAGTCGACGAGCTCAGCAACTAGGGCAGGCGCAGCAGTGGACTCAAAGGAAGGGTCAGTGACGACAGTAGCAACGAGACGCGTGACAGTAGGACTGGCAGCACGAAGAGAGTCCGACTCCGGGTCGGCAAGAGCAGGAAGAGAAGACTCAGGAGGAGAAGGTAAAGGGGCACGCAGAGGAGCAGTGGACGGACGCAAAGACATCCGGTGCGTGCCAAGGACAGAAGGAGGACGCTGACGCGAACCGTGACCACTAGTGCGAGCAGCACGGACAGGCGACGCAGGGCGAGACGCAGGCTCACGACGCTCAGCAAGACCCTAGTAGGACGAGAGTAGGGAGACGGAGCAGGCAGTGGGGAGGCGGGCTCTAACTGTAACTGTGACGGCACTGGCTGTGGACACTCGAAGGGAGGAGGAGGACCAGTAGAAGGCGGGAGACTAAGAACCTGCTGAAGGGGCGGAACGAAGTACGACCGAGGCCGCGCGGCGACTCCAGACACACCAGGGACAGCACCAGAACCCCTAGCGGCAGCACCAACACGAGCAGCACCTCTAGCTCTAGTACCTCCAGCAGCACCAGTAGCACCCCTAGCAGGACCGCCTCGAGGACCGACAGCAGTAGCCTCCGCGCCAACACCCGCAGCAGCTCCAACTCCAGAATTACCCGCAGGCCCAGCAGCTCCAGTACGAGCACCTCCGGGACCCGCGGCACCAGCACCCTCAGCAGCTGCAGAACCTCCACTACCCGCAGCACCTCCAGCTCCAGCAGCTCGCCTCCAGCGCCGGGCAAACCTTTCACGCAGCTCCTGTGGAGAGAGTGGCTCCCGGCGAGACGAAGCACCCAGAGAACCGCCAGGCACAGCATCGCCAGACGCCACACGAGCAGGCCCAGCTCTGTCAGGCTCAGCACCTCCAGGCTCACCATCTCCAGGCGTAGCACCCCAAGGCGTAGCACCCCCAAGCTCAGCACCCCCAGGCTCAGCACTCCCAGGCTCAGCACCCCCAGGCTCAGCACCCCCAGGCTCAGCACCCGCAGGCTCAGCACCCCTAGGCTCAGCACTTCCAGGCTCAACACCCCCAGGCTCAGCACCCCCAGGCTTAGCACCCCCAGGCGTAGCACCCACACGCTCAACACCCCCAGAGTCAGCACCCCCAGGCTCAGCACCCTCAGCAGCACCAGAGTCACCAGCGACCTTGACAGGCTCAACAGCGTCTACCTGGGACACACCTGAAGGGGCAGGACCCTGAGGGGGGAGGGGGTCTACCGGGGGGGGACCTGGCACAAGGAAGAGCGGTGGCGGGGGGAGGGACGGAGTGCGGTAGGGGAAGAGACGGTAGTAGGGGACCGACTCGTCGAACGTGACGTCCTGGGAGGACAGAACACGGCGAGAGGTGGGGTGGTAGAACTGCCACCCTGGTGCGTCAGGGGGGAAACCCAGGAAGACGCAAGGAGCAGCACGAGGGGACAGCTTGTCCGCAGACAAGTCGCGGACAAACGCCCGAGATCCCCAGACACGGAACGCAGACGCATCGCCAACGTTCCCCGTCCACAGCAAAGCTGGGGAGGTCTCCGGCATGGAGACCCTGGGCTGAAGGTTGATCTGATGCGCCGCGTAACGGATAGCAAACGGCCACAGAAAATGGGGGGCAGCCGCATGCATCATGGACGTACGGGCGACGTCCATGACCATGCCAATGCGGCGCTCAGCAATCCCATTTTGCTGTGGAGAGTCCGGAAGCGTGAAGGTCTGGCGGATGCCTCGTGCACGTCAGAAGGCTCGCAGAAGGTTAGAGGAGAACTCTCCGCCTTTGTCAGAGTGCAGACGCAGAACACGAAAGTCCGAGCCGAAGCTCCGCCTGAGCTGGAGACGAGCTGCGCGGATCCAGTCGATCAACACCTCAGTGACATCACCCTTGCTGCGCAAGGGGAAGACTGTGGTGTAACGCGAGTAGTCGTCAACCACCAGCAGGAAGTAGCGATCGTGACCCTGTCCAGGGACGCGGGCCGGGCCCTACACGTCCATGTGAAGCGTCTGCAGCGGGGCCTCTGTCGGAGGAAACTGAGAGGAGTGAAGGGCAGCCCGCTGCCGCCCCTCGACACAGGGGACGCAGGTAGGGCCAGGCCCGAGAGGAAGGGGAGGGAGGGACCGGGGAAGACCTGAGATAAGGACACGGGAGGCCATGCTTCGGAGACAAAGCAGGGAGGGGTGACCAAGGCGGTGGTGCTAGAGGAGAGTCTCGTGAGGCAGGAGACGACACGAGCAGGGGGCAGACTCAATACCGGACCTGGACGCTGCAGCAAACACTTGACCCGTTGCAGCTACCTGACCAGACGCAGTGACTGGAGGAGACGCAATGGTCAGCGTGTATAGTCTCGACCCCGGCCGACGTGTAAACGTGGCCAGGTGTCGGCCTGTCCGAGCGTCCGTGCAGTGGGTCACCCGCTGACTCGCAGGAGTGAACTGGTGAACCCCCGCATCCTGCAGGTTAGCACCACTCACCAAGTTCGTAGAGAACGAGGGGAGGTAAAGACCAGACAGGGTGCCAGAGGGGGCCGCCGGACACGGGAGGACAGTGGAGAAGTGAGCAAGGACAGGACCCCTAGAGGGGTCTGCCAGAGAGACTGCAACTGGCCGACCAAGCGGCGTGAGTGTGGTGCAGTCTCGAAAGAAGGAGCGGGAAGCCCCCGAGTCAAGAGTGAAGGTGTGACAGGCCAGAGCCGACGCGGTACCTGAGAGAGCAGACTCACCCGCACCTGAGGAAGCAGACTCACTAGCACCTAGAGCAGCAGCCGCACCTGTACCTGGAGCAAGAGACTCACTAGCACGCAGAGCAGCAGCCTCACCAGCAGCTAGAGCAGCAGGCTCTATATCTGGGTCAGGCGGTACGCACAGGTGACCGGCACGGTCAGCACTAGTAGGCAATGCATACATGGCAGTGAGAATAGCATCATAGTCAAGAGAAAATATATCTACCCTCTGCCTAAGCAACTCCACCTTGTCGGGGAGCTCTGCCTCATCGCCAAACTTGGTACGCAAGGCGTCGCTCAGACGGGCGAAGCAGCGGGACTGTGTGTGACTAGTAGTCCCACAAGGCTGACCAGTCCGAGCACCAGTGCGAATCACGTAAGAGCAGCAAACAGAACTGAGAGACCCTCTACTCTGAGCGTACCACTCACGAAGCTGCTGGGGCGTGAGAGACGCGTTTGGGCGTAGCTGGAGCTGCATCTGGCCGCCGCTAGTAGTAGTAGCAGCAGTAGTGGTAGCAGTAGCAGCGCCGCCAACCCTACAACCCCAACCAGCGTACCACTCACGTAGCTGCTGGGGCGTGAGGGTCTCACGCGGACGTCGCTGGGGCTGCATCTGGCTCCGCCAGTAGAAGCAGGAGCAGGAGTAGCAGCAGTAAGGCAGGCAGCCAGGCAGGCCGAAAGGCAGGCAGGCAGGCAAGCAGGCGGCGGGCAGCGCGCTAGCAGGGCAGGGGCTCACCAGTGGTGGGAAGAGCAGGCTCGGCAACTCGGCGACTCGGCGACTCGGCGGTGCGGGCGGCTCGGGCGGCTCGGCGGCACGGCGGCTCGGCAGCAACTGCGGCTCGGCGGCTCGGGCGACTCGGGCGGCTCGGCGGCAACTGCGGCTCGGTGACTCGGCGGCTCCGGCGGCTCGGGCGGCTCGGCGGTACGGCGGCTCGGCAGCAATTGCAGCTCGGCGACCCGGCGACTCGGGCGGCTCAGGTGGCGCTGCGGCTCGGGCGGCTCGGGTGGCTCGGGCGGCTCGGTAGCAGCTCGGCGGCGCCGGCGGCTCGGTGGTGATGGCGGGGCCGCTTGGGGACGGCGGCGGGGCCGGGTGGAGCGGCAACGGGGCCAGCAGAGGTGGCGCCGGGGCTGCAGGGTAGGTGACGGGGCCAGCAGAGGCGGCGCCGGGGCCAGGAAGGGTGGCGTCGGGGCCGCACAGGTAGGCGACGGGGCCAGTAGAAGCGGCGCCGGGGCCAGTAGAAGCGGCGCCGGGGCCGGTAAGAGCGGCGTCGGGGTCGCCGGGGTAGGCGACGGGGCCAGCCGAGGTGGCGCCGGGGCCAGGAAGGGCAGAGCCGGGGCCGTAGGGGCAGGCGACGGGGCCAGCAGAGGCGGGGCCGGGTCGGGAAGGGCGGCGTCGGGGTCGCCGGGGTAGGCGACGGGGCCAGCCGAGGTGGCGCCGGGGCCAGGAAGGGCGGAGCCGGGGCCGGGATGGGCGGCGCCGGGGCTGCAGGGGTAGGTGACGGGGCCGCTAGGGCGGCGGATCAGGGCTGCGAGGGCGGCGCGACGCGGCTGCTAGGGCGGCGCGACGAGATGGGGCCGCGACGGGGCAGCGAGGGGTCGCGCGCGGCTCCCTTGGGCGCCGCGACGGGGTAGCGGGGAGTGGCGCGCCTAGAAGGAACGGGGCCGCGCGCCTCGGGGCGTGCGACACATCGAGTAGCAGCGGAAGCAGTAGTAGGGCCCACAGGCCAGGAGCATATGTGCTCTGAAACCATGTGAGAATCAACGAGAATGAATGCACTATGAAAGAGTTGGGTACAAGTACTAACCCTAATTGGGTTGTACCCCATGTAGGCTACCCCACTACAGCCTACACAAAAGCATAAGCTATAATGTTCTGACAACGGCAACACTCTTCCTAAGGAGCCTGCGACGGTTCAGCAGGCTCTGGGGGGGGGAACACAGGGAAAAATGGCGTGAAGCCATGGACAGAGAGCTAAAGGCGCTGGAAGAATGGAACACCTGGAAAGTTGTCCCCATCAGCGTGGCAAGGAACAAGACCATTCTCACCGGGAATTGGTTCTTCCGCGTTAAAACAAAAGCAGACGGCACAATTGAGAAGTTCAAAGCAGGCTGGGTTGTGCGTGGATTCGATCAGGAGCACGGACGGGACTTCACCAACACATTCGCCCCGATTAGCCGACATACCTCACTTCGAATCCTCCTCGTGATCGCCGCCACGAAGAAAAGGAAGCTATGGCAAATCGATGTCGCCAACGCGTTCCTCTACACACCTGTCGACGGGGAAATCTTTGTGGATCTCCCACACGGTACCAACCGGGAACCTAACCAAGTCTGTCAACTGCTGAAATCACTTTACGGGATCAGGGAAGCTCCGCGGCTTTGGCAACAGTACCTACACGCTCGCCTCATTCGCATCGGATTCCGCCAACTACCTCACGACCAAGGAATGTACCGACTCACTAAAGACACCGACTACATTCTGCTGATCGTCTACGTAGACGACCTACTCTACATCGGCTCCACTGACGACATCACCACCTGGTTCGAAGGGGAGCTACAGAGGGACCTCACACTCACGGTCTCCTCTACCGTCACGCAGTACCTCGGCTGAAACATTCGGGAAGAAGAAGGCGCGATCTACCTCAACGCCGCTAAGTACGCCGACACCATCGCCAAACGTTTCGCGCTCACACCTACCACCATCTCTACGCCCTACCGCTCCGTGACAGGAAACCACAAGGAAGAATCCTCTCTATTCAAATCCGCCGGGATACGCGACTACCAGAGAAAGCTAGGATGCCTTCTCTTCGCAGCTGTCACCTGCCGCCTCGACCTCTCATACTCCGCAAGCCAGCTCGCCACCTACCTCAAGAAGCCTAAAGCAGAACACCTGGCGGAGCTCGACCACGCTCTCCACTATTTCGTCAGTACCTCAACAATCGGCCTAACTTACTACAAGAACACAACTACACCGACTAAATTAATCGGCTACGTCGACGCTGATCACACTGGCGACTCCGACAACAGGCGCTCCCGCACCGGCTACATCTACCGCCTCGAACCTATCGGACCGATCTCCTGGCAATCGAGTAAGCAGGAATTAATTGCTCTCTCGTCAGCTGAAGCAGAATATATTGCACTCTGCTCAGCCACCAAGGAAGGACTCTATCTTCGCGAGCTGCTGGAAGAAGCGAAGTTAGCCAAGTTACCCAACTTCACTCTGTTGTGCGACAACCAATCTGCAATTCGCATCGCCAACAAAAATGGATTCGCGAACAGACCAAAGCATATTGCTCTGCGATATTTCTTCGTGAAAGACGAGATTGAGAAGGGGAGACTTGAACTATCCTACTGTCCCACGTCCGAGATGGCAGCTGACTACTTGACCAAGAAGCTCGGAAAACAGAAGTTTGAGTACTGCATGCTGCTGACTGGACAAAGCCACGTCACCAGCAGCGACACTCCAGAAGCAAAGGGGAGTGTTGGGAACAAACAATCTTAAGCGCCTCTGTCGTGTCGAAACACCAAGGCACAAGCGAAGCAGAGCATATCGAGGCACCAGCGAGTCAACCCTTGAAGGTTGAAGTAATCGCTGGAGGTTACGCGAAAGTCAAAGGCCAGCGACCTTTGACTTGACAAATGCAGCACGACAGCAAGGACACACAACTGACTCGACATTGAGCAGTTGCCCGAGTCGCACTGTATCGAACTGCAACAGCAAAACAGTTTAATTATATCTCTTCGTATTCTTTGTACTCTTATATAAACCTTTGTACTTGCTTGTTTTAATCAACTTACTTTGCCCTCCCATACCAGCGCAAGGTGGTTCAAAGACTTCATTTAAACGCTTCCCGCTACTACATCACTCTACTCAGAGTTTAACCCTACCAAAGATCCTAAGGGGCACTCAGCCCAACAAATTGTATGTCCAACTATATGTGGGTAACAATGTGGAGTAAATGGTTAACAACTAGTAATCTGGCTGTTTTACAGTGTTACGAGTGCAATTGAGTGAACCAACAAGAATTGCCCTATCGAAGCAAGAGTACAATGAGCGAAGGCATGAGCGAAGAATATATAGCGAAACTACAGTGGTAACGGTAATGGACTGTGGTTGTCGCGCGACGGGCCTGGGACTGAGGTTGGGGAAAGTGTCGAAGCGGAGGCCCGGAGCGCGGGTTACCCGCCGAGCCGTGAGGTCGGGGTGCGACGTGCGAAAGTGGCGGGCAGATTGTCGATGCGAGGGTTGCGAGTGGTAACGGTGCTGACTGTGGTGCTACAGTGATGTACACGTTGAGCAGGGATGTGAAGTAAGGAAAAGGAATTTTCCTTACACTACCCCCCCTCCTAAGGAGCAGGCCCTCAGAAGTCAGCGAAAAAAGGCTGATTAGGGGTAAAAAGGCTGTGATTTCAGTGGTGGGGGAATATTGAGGCTGTTGTGTCAGTTTTTTTTTGAAAGTGTTTGCTGAAAGCTCAGTTTTTTTTAAGCGGTTTTTGCTGAAATATAAGATTTTTTCCAGTAGGGTACGCTGTATCGTCAGAATTGTAAGAAAGGGTTGGGCTGAAATCCCTGTAGTGGAGATTCGCGTAAGAGACCTGAATTCCGGACGTCTAGGTACAGTGCTTCGACCCCGCCTCCGTCAATCACGCCGAAATGGCAAGATTCCTTGCCAACGCATTCGGGAATGGCATCATTCCCGAATGTTCACTTCATTGCTGTCTTATCGCGAAGGTATCTTCGCTCCTGATTGGTTGTTTGGGCAACCACATCACTCTCTGGGGAATGGAAAGTCAACAGCGCTGCACAACGCACGCACGTTGCTGCAGCACAGCACCACAAAATGGTTGCCGCGCGATTAGGAAACCCCCCCACCCCACCCACCCCGAAGCTGCAACCAGGTACGTGCATGGGGCGCGTCGCCTTGTATCGTGGCACGGTTAGCTTAGCTTGCCAACCAAGCCCGCTTCATCAGCTCGTTCTTGCATATCCCCAGGCAGTTGCTAGACTCCCCCACCCCACACCCTAGCCCACTAGGGTTTATTTTCGGTTCCTTCGCCCCTAGCACCAAACAATTTTCTGCACGCTCTCTCAGTGCTCTGCACGCTCTCTCTGTGCTCGGCTCGCTTTCGTCTCTGTTCCGCCATGGCTGGCCATGGCGCCGGCCTTTCAGACGACGAGGGTGACGCCGATGTAGACAACGCAGATAGCATCGCCATAGAAGAAGCCCGTACTGGGCTAGATCTTCTGCTAAGATCTTTAGGCCGCCAACTACCACCTCCAGCGCCCACTGCACCCGGTCTGGTTCCTACAGTGGCGGGTAACCCGAACGTGCCTTCTAGCCCGGATTCCGTCCGGTCCGTCCCTCCCGCGCCGCCCGGTGTTTCCGACACCGTTCACGTCGGCACATCGGCGTCGAAGTCGTCAGCACCGCGCACAATCAAGCTTAAGCAACACAATCTGAGCTTCTGGAAGCCATCATACAACGTCCCCGTATCTGAAGCTGTTGTCAACGAAGCTACCGTGCGCCCGTCTCTGGACATCAACGTTCAGGAGATTGTTGATGCGATTTATGCCAAGGCACTGGATAAGTACAAAAGTAAGTGGATTGAGCATTTCCCATGGCTTGTACTTACCAAAACTGTTCGTGGTCTGCCTACTTTCAAATGCAGTCTCTGCACGAAGCACGCCGGTGTCAGGGGACGTTGCGGCAGGACAGGCAAAGGTGCTACCGACGTCCAGACGCAAGCCTTTCGCAAGCACGCCGGGACGAGGAAACACAAGCGGGCACTGGAGAAGCAAGAGGCCCTGCTTGCTGCCGCGTCTAAACAGCCCCGCATCGACGATCATCGTGCAGCGGTCGATGCAGAGAAGATCCGGGTCACGTCACTGCTTGAGGCGCTTTTGTTCATCAGCGAATGCGACGCACCCACGGGGACATGGGTGAAGCTGGTGCAGTATCTTGCCCGGAAAGGCATTCAAGGTTTCCCTAAGAAAGGCTATGGGACTTATTATACCACGTGAGTGGTTATAACCTTTGCTGTTTACGTTGTTTTACAGACGCGGAGTCACCAATGTTGTATGCCTTGAATTCTGGCAGGTACGGCTTCGGCGAACTGACGCAGTCTCTGGCAATCTAGCTCAGACGACCCAGCTGGAGCATATCCTCACAAGCCCCTTCATCGGCCTCGCCATCGACGAAAGCACAGACCGCGTCCGGGGGAAACACCTTATTCTTTACGCCACCTTCGTTCGGGATTCTGTCGTGGTGTCAAAGTTCATGCAGTTGATCACCGTTGAGAAAGCGGACGCCTCGACCCTCTTGAGCCTTCTGTTGTCTCACTTGCAGGCCGTGGGTGTTGATCTGCAGAGGATTTCGGGCATCAGCATCGACGGTGCGTCAGTGATGATGGGCAGTACTGCCGGACTGGTGATTCGCCTGCAACAGCGGATTCCCCACCTCGTCTTGTGTCACTGCATCGCCCACAGGTCATTGGATTTTTTCTGCTCGGTGTTCTGATTCTTTTTATTTCGTTTAATGCAGGGAAGCCCTCGCCGCTAAGGGTGCGGCGGAAGATCTACCAGTCTTCAACATGGTAGACGATCTAATCCGTGTGGTGTCGGACCTGCTGGGCCGTTCCGGCCCAAAACACCAGCGCTTCATGGACCTCCAGGAGTTCTTCACCGAGACGAGCCTGGAGGTCCAGGGGATACATAGCGTCCGGTGGCTCTCTTGGGGGGATAGGTTGCTTCGCATCCTGAGAGTGTGGCCTGCTGTCATTGTGTTCCTGCAAGAGTTTCATCCCGCAATGTTTTTGCTCGCCACTTCCTACCGTTTCCACTTCTTCATGTACTTTCTTGCGGATGTTCTTGAGCAGTTGAACATTTTGAACAGGGTATTCCAACAGCGCCAGGTATGTTTAAGTGTGTATTTCCATGCCTTCGCTTGTTATTACTTGTTTGTGCACGCGGCTGACAGTCTTCCCTTTCTGACCGATGCCTGCAGCTGGACCTTGTCTCGCTGCACGGTCAGATCAAGCGCACGATAGCACATATCGAGAGCAGATATGTGGATTGTGGGGACGACTTTGGCGGAGGCTTCAGACGCTGGCTGTCGCCCTTCATCGAGCGTTACGGCCCCGGAAAGGACTGTGAGGTGACAGTGGAGGGGCCCGACTTCGATGGGCGACCAGCAACATTCAAGTTCACGCTCCACGAGGACAAGGTCAAAGGCTACAAAGGTCCGTGTGATCACGACGCCTGTGTGGAGGCCTGCACCGACTTCGCCGAGCGCATCGTGGCGAACCTGGAGAGCCGGCTGAGTGACTTGGACTCGTTGTCGGGAGTCCGACTGTTCCTGCCGGATGAGTGGCCGAAGAGCAAGTTGGAGCGTCACGCACGATGCCTTGAGTGGCTGCAGTCGCTGGTGACGCTGTTCAAGGCAGAGCAGGCAGAAGGCATACTGCCAGGTGGAGTTCTGTTTTAATGCCATCGTATTGTTTCTCTTTACAGCCAATACACCTCCTTCTCGTTTGCTTAAGTCATCACTAAGCCCCGTCTTGCATTGTTTCCTCTCCCTCCACTTGTTGCCATGCCAGGTATCAAGAAGCAGCAGGCCCACAAAGAGCTGCAACTGTCTGCTCCGTCCGTGCCTCTGCACCAAAGGGGGAGAGGTCTTTCCACGATGGCTTCACGGCGATTTTGAAGACTCCTGACTGGCGGGAGAGTTACCCCAACCTGGTGCTGTTGTGGGTAGCAGTGGCGGTGATTCCCCTTAGCACTGTGGAGTGCGAAAAGGGCTTCTCTTGCCAGAACGTGATCAAGTCCTGGCAGCGGAGCAGCCTCAAAGATGCACGGCTGGGAGACCTGATGTGCATGTCTCTGATGCCGTACGAGCTACGGTTCGACGAGGTGGTTGACATTTGGAGAGGCTACAAGAAGAGGAAGCCGTTCTCTAATGCCCCTATTTCCACCCAAGGGGAAACCAACAAGAAGGGTAGAGCGACAGCTATGGAAGTAGATGAACCCCATGCTGTAGAAGATGTAGGCTCTAGTGATAGTGAGGATGAAGAAGATGACGAGGATGATGATGATCTTGATAGTTAATTGTAATTCTTACAAGATATGAGTGGATCAGACTTCACCGCAAAACGACGCTGATCGTTCAGCTTTTTTTCTCCTAGACACCCTGGAAAATCAGTTTTTTTTTTTTTACCAACTCCACTGACCACTCAGCCATAAATCCATTCCTAAGGATGGCTAGTCAGCCTACGCCAAAACGAATCTGAGGGCCTGCTAAGGAGGTCCTCCTTACGAAAGTGCGTGTACATCCCTGAAGTTTCGGCTGCGCAGATACTCGGTGAGGACAGGGTGGTTTTCGATTCTGTCCAGGGGAACCCAATTGTCTTCGGTGGGTGTACGTGTGAGAGTAGTAGGTATAGTTAGGAGCCATAGCTAGGTGAGTCCTAGGTAGGCAAGTGAAAGTTTAGGCAAAGAGGAGGTTCACTAGCAGCAATGAGGATACATATAGCAAACCCTAGATGGGCTGTACTCGCTATTGAGCACCCCACTACAGGCTAGAGAATAACATTCTGACACGCCCCCATAGCCAAAGTAGGGTGTAATCAGTAAAATGAGCAAGCAAGTATAGAGCAGGAGTTCACAAAGGTAAGCAAAGCTAGAGCTAATCACAGAGGGCAGTGAGGAGGAGGAGAGACTGTGGGGGAGAGAAGATGGGAGGCGACTGCTGAAGCTGCAGACACACAGGAGCTGCTGGCTTAGTGGCTACCGAAGCAAAGGCCCGGACTACAGGAGCAACTGGCTCCGCGGAGATTGCAGCCTCCAGACCGGAGCAACTGACCCACAGGCGATTGGCGACTACCGGAGATTGTAGCCTCCGAACTACTGGTGCTGCTGGCGACAAGACTGCTGCCTCTACTCAACCTTCCCCAGCTGCCCCACTCCCCTCTCACACACCCCTGCTCAAACCCTAGCTCCACTCCCACAGCACCCCCCTTAAACCCTAAACCCCAAACTCCCACACATCCACCCCCCTCAACGACAGCTGCAGCAGTGAGAGACTAAGGAGGAGGAGGAGAAGGGGACGGCGCGCACAACAGACACCCCCACAGACATCACCCCCACACTCCTCACCCCCAAAACCCTAAAACGGGTGGGATAGGGGCAGGAGCGTGGGGGATGGTGAGGGGGGGACAGCGCGCGACCCCCAGGGCGCCAGAAGGGACGGGCTGGGCTGGTAGAGGGGGGTGGCGCGCGCTGCTCCCCAGGGCGCCACGACGGACGGGCGAAAGGGACGCGCGGGCGGCTCCCCAGGGCGCCGCGATGACCTGACGGAGCGCGCGCAGGCTCCCGAGGGCGCCGCGACGACCTGGCGGGGCGCGTGCGGGCTCCTCAGGACGTCGCGGCGAACGGGCGGGGCGCTTGCGGGCTCCCCAGTGCGCCGCGACGGACGGGCGGGGCGCTCGCGGGCTCCCTTGAGCGTCGCGAAGGACGGGCGGGGCGCTCGCGGGCTCCCCAGGGCGACGCAAGGGACGAGCGGGGCGCGCGCTGGCTCCCCCACGGCAGGAAACCGCCGCGCGCCTCGGGGCGCACGGCGGGCAGAAAACCGCCGCGCGCTCCGAGCGCGCGGCGGGATGAAAAATTGGAGGTCGCGCGCCACGGGGCGCGTGACACAGAGTAGGGCAGCGGAAGCAGTAGTAGGATCCACAGGCCGGGAGCGTGAGTGCTCTGAAACCATGTGAGAATAGTAGGTATAGTTAGGAGCCATAGCTAGGTGAGTCCTAGGTAGGCAAGTGAAAGTTTAGGCAAAGAGGAGGTTCACTAACAGCAATGAGGATACATATAGCAAACCCTAGATGGGCTGTACCCGCTACGGCCCCGTCGGCCCCGTCGGCCCCGCTACGGCCCCACTTAGGCCCCGTCGGCCCCGCTACGGCCCCGCTACGGCCCCGCCGGCCCCGCTTAGGCCCCGCTACGGCCCCGCTACGGCCCCGCTACGGCCCCGTCGCCCCCGTCGGCCCCGCTACGGCCCCGCTACGGCCCCGCTACGGCCCCGCTACGGCCCCGCTACGGCCCCGCTTTGGCCCCGCTTAGGCCCCGCTGCGGCCCCGCTACGGCCCCACTTTGGCCTTGTCGGCCCCTCTACGGCCCCACTTAGGCCCCACTGCGGCCCCGTTGCCACCGCGGCCCCGCCCACCCTTGCGGCCCGCCGCCACCTGCGACCTCGCCACCACCTGCGACCCCGCCTCCCAACACCCGCAACGCCGAGCAGCCGAACCGCCGGCCTCCCGAGCCGCCCAGCAGCTGAGCCGCCCGACAGCCGAGCCGCCCAGCACCGTGCAGCCGAGCCGCCCAGCAGCCGAGCCGCCCAGCAGCCGAGCCGCCCGACAGCCGAGCCGCCCCGCACCAGCAGCCGAGCCGCCCAGCAGCCGAGCCGCCCTGCAGCCGAGTCGCCCGATCGCCGAGCCGCCGAGCAGCCCGATCGCTCCACCTACCTGGTAAGAGCACAGTCTTTGCCACTCCACTGCCCTGCCTCCTGCTGTTATGGCTTCCCCTAGCGTTCTCACCTTTGACGCTAAGGGTCGGGCAGTGGACTTTGAGGTATGGGTAGATGATCTGCAGCTTTTCCTGCAGTGCGATAGGGCAGACGGCCTCTCCCTGTTTGACCTCACTTCTAATGCCTCCCCTGCCCCTGCTGCTGATGCTGACGCTGTTTGCTCACAGTGGGCCACACGTGACGCTGCTGCTCACCTTGCTGTGCACCGCAACTTACCGACCACTGAGCGTGCACACTTTAGCCAGTACAAGAGAGCTCAGACCTTGTACGACGCTGTAGTTGCACGCTACTCTTCCCCTGCCAATGCTGCACTGAGCCGCCTCATGCTACCGTACCTCTTCCCTGACCTTGCTGCCTTTCCCACTGTTGCTGACCTCATTATGCACCTCCGCACTAGTGACACTCGCTACCGCGATGCGCTTCCTGCTGAATTCTGCGCCAAGAACCCCCCCCCCCCCCATGTACATCACCCTCTACTACATAGTCACCCGTCTCCCTGACTCTCTCCGTGTAGTCAGGGACCACTTCCTCTCTGTTTGCCCCACCACTCTCACCGTTGACCTCCTCGAGAAGGCCCTCCTAGCGATAGAGAAGAGCATAGTCGCTGTAGGAGCCTCTCGTGGTGACCCTCGCACCCCCGTCTTTGAGGGGTGTTCTCCCTCCCCCCTCTTGCTCTCTGTTGCCTCTGCTGCTGCGGCCGACCTCGTTGGTTTCGAGTCGGTCGGCGCTGCGTCTGCCCCGAGCGGGAGACGCCGCACCAGCAAGGGCAAGGGGGGCAAGGGCACTGGAGGAGGTGGAGGGGGCGGTGGAGGTAATGGTGGAGGCGGTAGAGGGAGTGGGGGTGGTGGTGGGAGTGGTGCTCGGGTGGCGGCGGCGGCGGCAGCAGTGGAGGCGGCGGAGGCAGTGGAGGTGGCGGAGGGAGCGGAGGCGGCGGAAGTAGTGGAGGAGGCGGAGGTGGAGGAGGTGGCGGAGGCGGCGGAGACGGCGGCGGCGGCGGAGGCGGCGGTGGTGGAGCGAGTCGCGACTCTGCGTCAAGGAGTGGCGCCGGTGGTGGTCAGCGCCAGCAGCAGCAGCGGAGTGGTGTGACCCTGTCCCCTTAGCAGGTTCGTGAGTGGTACACTACACGCCAGCGCGATGGGGGTTTTGGTCCCTGCTCTTACGTTCTCCGTACCGGCGACCGCATAGGTGAGTAGTGCGGGTGTCCGCATACCACCCAGCGCTGCTTTGGTCGCCTGACGGACGCGTGGCGTCGCCAGTTCCCTGAGGCGTTAGAGATCCCTCGCTGGGGAGATCTGGCTAAGGCCGGGGTTGCTATCTTTGATCTTGACTTTGATGCTATTCTTGCTGCCATGTATGCTGTTGCTGATAGTGTTGAGGGTGCCTGTTACCTGTGTGTACCGCCTGACCCAGGCATTGAGGCTGCTGCGCTAGGTGCTGGTGAGACTGCTGCTCTAGGTGCTAGTGCGTCTGCTGCCCCAGGTGCCAGTGCGTCTGCCGCCCCAGGTGCTGGTGAGTCTGCTCTCTCAGGTACTACGTCGGCTCAGGCCTTCCACACCTTCACCCTAGACTCGGGTGCGTCCCGCTCCTTCTTTCGAGACCGCACCACTCTTACGCCGCTTAGTCGGCCGGTTGCAGTCTCCCTAGCAGACCCCTCTGGGGGTCCTGTCCTTGCTAGCTTCTCCACTGTCCTTCCGTGTTGTGCAGCCCCCTCTAGCACCCTGTCTGGTCTCTACCTCCCCTCGTTCTCTTCGAACTTGGTGAGTGGAGCGGACCTACAGGATCGAGGGGTTGACCAGTTCACTCCTGCGAGTCAGCGAGTGACCCACTGCACGTGTGCTCGGACAGGCCGACACTTGGCCACGTTCACCCGTCGGCCAGGGTCGAGCCTGTACACCCTTACTGCTGAGTCTCCTCCTACTGCTGAGTCTGCCCAGGTAGCTGCGTCGAGTCAGGTGTTTGCTGCGGCGTCCAGGTCTGGTCCTGAGTCTGCCCCCTGCTCGTGTTGTCTGCTGTCCCACCAGACTCTCCTTTGGCACCACCGCCTTGGTCACCCCTCCTTGCCTCGTCTCCGAGGCATGGCCTCCCGTGTCCTTGTCTCTGGTCTTCCTCGGTCTCTCCCTCCCCTTCCTCCGGGGCTTGGCCCTACCTGCGTTCCTTGCGTCGAGGGGCGACAGCGCGCCGCCCCTCACTCCTCCGAGTTTCCTCCGACAGAGGCTCCGCTGCAGACTCTACACATGGACGTGTGGGGCCCAGCCCGCGTCAGTGGGCAGGGGAGAGAGCTGTACTTTCTGCTGGTCGTTGACGACTACTCGCGTTACACCACAGTCTTCCCCTTGCGCAGCAAGGGTGACGTCACTGAGGTGTTGATCGACTGGATCCGCGCAGCTCGTCTCCAACTCAGAGAGAGTCTCGGCTCGGACTTTCCTGTTTTGCATCTGCACTCGGACAGAGTAGGGGAGTTTTCCTCTGCCCGTCTGGGAGCCTTCTGTCGGGCACAGGGCCTCCGCCAGACCTTCACGCTTCCGGACGCTCGACAGCAAAATGGGATTGCTGAGCGCCGCATTGGCATGGTCATGGACGTCGCGCGTACGTCCATGATGCATGCGGCTGCCCCCCATTTTCTGTGGCCGTTTGCGGTTCAGTACGCCGCGCATCAGCTCAACCTTCAGCCCCGGGTCTCCTTGCGAGAGACCTCCCCCGCCTTGCGGTGGACAGGGAAGGTTGGCGATGCGTCTGCGTTTCGGGTCTGGGGATCTCGGGCGTTTGTCCGCGACTTGTCTGCGGACAAGCTATCCCCCCGTGTTGTTCCTTGCGTCTTCCTTGGCTTCCCCCCTGACGCGCCTGGCTGGCAGTTTTACCATCCACCACGCGCCGTGTTCTGTCCTCCCAGGACGTCACCTTTGACGAGTCGGTGCCTTACTACCGTCTCTTCCCCTACCGCACTGCGCCCCTCCCCCCGCCGCCGCTCTTCCTTGCGCCAGGTGCTACTCAAGTAGACCCCCTCCCATCTCAGGGTCCTGCCCCTTCAGGTGTGTCCCAGGTAGACGCAGTCGAGCCTGTCGAGGTAGCTGTAGACTCTGGTGCTGCTAGAGGTGCTGAGCCTGCGGGTGCCGGGTCTGCGGGTGCCGGGTCTGGGGGTGCTGAGCCTGCGGGTGCCGGGTCTGCGGGTGCCTGGTCTGGGGGTGCTGAGTCTGGGGGTGCTGGGTCTGGGGGTGCTGAGCCTGGGGGTGCTGAGTCTGGGGGTGCGGAGCCTGGGGGTGCTGGGTCTGCTCGTGTGGCTGCCGGCGGTACTTCGTCGAGGCGGGAGCCGCTCTCTCCACAGGAGCTGCGTGTGTGGTTCGCCCGCCGCTGGAGACGTGCTGCTGAGTATGGGGGTGTTGGCGCTGGTGTTTCTACTAGTGCCGGTGCGTCTGAGGGTGCTGCTGAGGCAGCTGGTGCTGATGGTCCTACTGGAGTTGGTGCTACTGGAGCTGGAGCTGCTGGGGGTGTTGGCCATGGTGTTTCTACTGGTGCTGGTGTGTCTGGGGGTGCTGCTGAGGCAGCTGGTGCTGACGGTCCTACTGGAGTTGGTGCTACTGGAGCTGGAGCTGCTGCGGGTGTTGGCGCTGGTGTTTCTACTGGTGCTGACGGTCCTACCGGAGTTGGAGCTGCTAGGGGTGATGGCGCTGGCGGTGCTGCTTGCGCTGGTGCTTCTGAGGGTACTGCAGTTGGCACTGTTCGAGCTGGAGGTTCTACTAGCGCTGGTGCTGCCGCTGGGGGTACTGGTGCCGTACTTGCAGGTTCTAGAGGCGCTGCGCAGCCGAGGCCGTACTTCGTTCCGCTCCTGGAGCAGGTTCTTCGTCTCCCGCCCTCTACTGGTCCTGCTCCTCCCCTAGAGTGTCCACTGCCAGTCCAGTCGTAGTCACAGTTACCGCTTGCCTCCCCTCTACCTGCTCCTTCTCCCTACAGTGGTCCTACTGGAGGTCTTGTTGAGCGTCGTGAGCCTGCGTCTCGTCCCGCGTCACCTGTTCGTGCTGCTCGCACTAGTGGTCGTACAACGCGTCCACGTCCTCCTGCGGTCCCTGGCACACACCAGATGGCACTGCGTCCTTCCACTGCTCCTCTGCGTGTCCCTTTGCCGTCTCCTCCAGAGTCCTCTCTTCCTTCTCTTGCTGACCCAGAGTCTGACTCCCTTCGTGCTGCTAGTCCTTCGGTCACGCGCCTTCTTGCTACTGTCGTCACTGGCCCTTCCTTTGAGTCTGTTGCTGCGTCTGCTCTCGTTGCTGAGCTTGTCGACTTCGCTGCTCGCTGTCGTCTAGACTACGCTGCCACTCTTGTTGCGGAGTCTGAGTTTGTCTGTCCTCCGTCCGTCGGGGGTGAGTGTGCTCTTAGCACGGACGTCCTTGAGGACAGGTAGGAGGAGTTCCAGTGCTTTGCGGCTGCTTTGCCCCATCTCGTGTCCACGTTGATTGCCCCTGAGGGAGACCCGGATGCACCTGACATCCACAGGCACCTACGTTGACGAGGTTCCCCCACCTGGGGCGAACATCGTCAGTGGGATGTGGATCTTCAGGGTGAAGCGGCCGCCGGGCTCTCCGCCTGTCTTCAAGGCGCGTTACGTGGCTCGAGGCTTCAGACAGCGGCAGGGAGTTGACTACTTTCAGACCTTCTCTCCCACCCCGAAGATGACCACTCTTTGGGTGCTGCTGCACATAGCCGCTCAGCGCGACTACGAGCTTCACTCTCTTGACTTCAGCACTGCTTTCCTGCAAGGCAGCCTGCACGAGGAGATCTGGCTGCGCCGCCCTCTTGGCTTCACAGGGTCGTTTCCTCCTGGCACCCAGTGGAGCCTCCGGCGGCCAGTCTACGGTCTCCGTCAGGCGCCTCGTAAGTGGCACGACACACTGAGGACTACACTTGCGGCTCTTGGGTTTGCTCCTTCTACACCCGACCCGTCGTTGTTTCTACGCACCGACACCTCTTTGTCGCTGTTCTACATCCTCGTGTACGTCGACGACTTGGTCTTTGCCACAGCTGACACTGCTGGACTCGCCCACGTGAAGTCCGAGCTGCAGAAGAGACACACGTGCACGGACCTGGGTGAACTGCGCAGCTACCTTGGCTTGCAGATCACCCGGGACAGAGCACGCCACACCATTACCCTGACTCAGTCACACATGGTGCAGCAGGTCCTTCAGCGCTTCGGCTTCACGTACTCCTCGCCTCAGGCCACTCCTCTGTCTACTCGCCACTCGCTCTCAGCTCTGCCTTCGGATGAGTCCGTAGAGTCGAGTGGCCCGTTCCCAGAGCTTGTTGGCTGCCTCATGTACCTGATGACCTGCACACGACCTGACCTTGCATACCCTCTTAGCATCTTGGCACGCTATGTTGCTCCTGGGAGACACCGACCAGAGCACATGGCTGCAGCAAAGAGGGTGTTGCGCTACGTGTGCAGTACATCGGGCATGGGGCTAGTGCTTGGAGGGCGACGTCGAGTAGTCCTCACAGGTCACGCTGACGCTTCTTGGGCTGACGACCAGGCTACGCAGCGGTCGTCACAGGGTTACACCTTCAGCCTTGGCTCCGACTCTGTTTCGTGGCGGTCTACTCGCTCGTCCTCTGTTCTCGACTCCAGTTGTGAGGCTGAGATCTACGCAGGGGCCATGGATGCACAGGAGCTACGCTGGCTCACCTACCTGCTCACTGACCTTGGAGAGCCGCCTCGTTCTCCTCCAGTTCTGTAGGTCGACAACAAGGCCATGCTGGCCTTGTGTCGAGAGCAGCGCCTGGAGCACAGAACAAAGCACATTGCTCTCCGCTACTTCGTGTCTCATGAGCTGCAGCAGCGTGGTCAGCTCCGCCTCACCTACGTGGCCTCTAAGGCCAACACTGCTGATATCTTCACCAAGGCCCTTCCGCCTTGTGATCATCAGCGAATCTGTACTGTGCTAGGTCTTGTGCCTACCTGGCCTCACTTGCTCACTTCTTGATCTTGTTTGTACTGTCTTCTTTCTATACCTGCCCTTGCTTATTTTACCTTTATATATATGACCTTGCATGTGAACTGGCCTTGTGGCCTTACTCTTGTGCTAGGACTGTGTGGTGACTTTGTGATCCACCCTGAGCTTGCTTTGCTTTGCTTTGCTTTGCTTGACTGGTCTTGTGACCACTTGTTCTCCCCTACTTTGCCTATGGGGGTGTGTCAGAACATTATAGCTTATACATTTGTGTAGGCTGTAGTGGGGTAGCCCATAAGGGGTACAACCCAATTAGGGTTAGTACTTGTACCCAACTGTTTCATAGTTCATTCATTCCATTCTCACTTCTCGTCATGGGGGGGTGTAAGTAGATCTGCACTGTGGATGCCCGATTGATCCTGGAGAGGGTTACAGGCGCGTTCGCCTGGGGGGTTATGGGCGCACTGACTCGCTACTGAAACAAGCCCTTTTATCCCAATGGTCTAGTGGTTGGGATTCTGACATGGTGTCAGAGCGGTCTCGGGTTCGATTCCCGGTGTATGCACATGTAGGCCGTTGCCGCTGTGCTTAGTCCTGGGCATCCTTGTGTGGGGGGGTGTTAGTAGATCTGCACTGTGGTTGCCCGATTGATCCTGGAGAGGGTTACAGGCGCGTTCGCCTGGGGGGTTATGGGCGCTCTTACCCGCTATACAAAAAAGCCCTTTTATCCCAATGGTCTAGTGGTTGGGATTCTGACATGGTATCAGAGCGAAGGTCTCGGGTTCGAGTCCCAGTGTGTGCACTTCGGGAATCCCAGTGCGGGGGGGTGTCAGAGGTCCACTGGTGATCCCCGATTTATCCTATGGAAGGGTTACAGGCATGTTGGCCTAGGGGGTTATGGGCGCACTCTGACCCGCTACTTAACAAGCCCTTTTATCCCAATGGTCTAGTGGTTGGGATTGTGACATTGAGGTAACCCCGTCATGTGCCTCCTGTAATAGTAATTCCCGTAGCAGTGTATACCCTGGTACCCAGATGCGCTCGGTCCCGGCTTTTACGTAATAGACTCCCTTGGCTGCCGCGAACTGCTGCGAATTTCCTCCTGTGAAGAATGGGTCCGTTTGATATCCGTGGGTTAATAGTCGTGTCAGTAGCGGGCTGGTCTGGGCAAGTAGTATCGCGTGGATCTGGGCAGTGGGGCGGGTCAGTGCGTCGGCGATGTTTGAGGCTCCTTTTTTTTAGGTGACTGTGTAGTGGAAATTTGACTCGAGGAAATCGAGCCACCGAATCTGTCGTGGGTTGAGGTGGGGCTGTGCGCGGAGGTACTGTAGTGATCGGTGGTCCGTCCATACTGTCACGTCTGCGCCGGTCAAGTAGCAGTGCCACACTTTGAACGTATGCACGATCGCGAGCATTTCGCGGTCGTGTATCGGGTAATTTTGCTTGTGCGGATGCAGTTTTCGTGACTCGTATGCGATGGGCTGTAGGCCGTTGCCGAAGTCTTGTAGCAGTACGGCTCCAATGGCGATGTCGCTTGCGTCTGTAACAACCTCGAAGGGGCAGTGTGGGTCGGCGATGCGCAGGACGGGCGGTGAACAGAGAACATTTTTCAGGGCAGAGAAGGCAGCATGCTCTTTCTCCCCCCACGTTAAAACGACCCCCTTGCGCAGTAAATCCGTGAGCGGGGCGATCAATCGTGCCATGTCGGGGACGAACCGACGAACATAATTAACGAGCCCTTAAAAACTCTGCAGTTCCGTGATGTTCGTCAGGGGACGCCACGCTTTGACCGTATCCAGCTTCTTTGGGTCGATTTCAACTCCAGCCTCCGAAATAACGTGCCCCAAAAATTCTAGTCTGTCCCAAAAAAACTTGCACTTAGAACCCTTGGTGAGTAACCGATGTTCCTCTAAAACTTTAAATACTGCTTCGAGATCCGCTAAGTGCTGCTGCTTGTCTCGACTGTAGACGAGGATGTCGTCGAGGTAAACTATCACGCATTTATCTAAGAGTGGCCTAAACGCCTCGTTCATGGTCATCTGAAAAGTTGCGGGCGCGTTGGTCAGCCCGAAAGGCATCACCGTGTACTCAAACGACCCGTACCTAGTCCTAAATGCTGTCTTGGCGCAGTCCGATGGTTCGACCCGAATCTGATGGTAACCCCTCCGTAAGTCTATTTTCGAAAACACCCGTGCTGTTCGCAGTTGGTCGATCAGTTCGCCGGCGCGGGGAATGGGGTACCGCGACTTGACTGTTACCCAGTTGAGCGCTCGGTAATCGATGCACATGCGAAACCCTCCGTCGTTTTTCGGTGTGAACAGTATCGGTGGGGCGAACGGTGACGAACTTGGTCGAATGAACTGTTTCTCTAACAAATAATCTAACTGCTTCCTTAGCTCGTCAAGCTCGGGCAGTGTCAGTCTGATCTGGCACTGTACAGCTGGCTGTGCCCCCGGTTCTAACTCGATCCGATGATCATGCGCCCGCTGAGGTGGCAGCCCTTCCGTTAAGTCGCCTGGAAAGATCCCCGGGTATCGTTTCAACAGTTCCTGTAGTTCGGGCGGTACTGCTGCCAACAGTTTCTGAAAGTCGCTCGGCTGCTCTGCTTCTCCCACTAATGCTATGTCTACTGCGTACACGTCAGCTCCAGCGGCGACAACCCGTTTCATCGTGATGGCGTTGACGTGGACCGTTGAAGACTCGGGCGACTGCCAGCGAGGTAGCTTGACCCAGTTACCACTACTTCGCACGGTGCAGCTACCCATCGTCCAGTCAATTCGCGGGTTATACCGTCGCAGCCAATCACGTCCCAGTAAAATATCGTGCCCATTCAGTGTCGTTGCAAGCATTTCCTGTGTAAACCCGAAATTTCCCCCGCAGCGGACTTTGACTCGCTCTACCTTTTCCCGTATGGCCAGTGGCGTGCCGTCGATTAAGCGTGCGTCTATCTCCGGTAAGCAACGACTAAGTGTCGGCTGTAGTTTTCGTGCGGTTGCAGTATTAACTAAACTGTGGCTTGCTCCTCCGTCGATAAAAATCTTCACTGCTGCTCCCTGTATTTTCCCGTGGATCAGTACTGGGCAATCCGTCGCTGTACCCTCCTTATTCATCTGAGCCCGATCGATGGCGTGAATCGGTACTGTGACTCGGTGAGGGCCGGTGCGGTTGGGCGAGCAGGCAGTCTCGTCAGTAGTTGGCCCAACTTCTACTGACTGCTGGCGTTTCCCTACCTCTGAGACTTCCCCTCCTGCTCTGCTCCGCGGTGCCTTAGCTCCTCTGGGCATTCGCTCTTGCGATGGCCCGGCTTGTTGCAAGCAAAGCAACGCCCCTTAAACGGTGCGGCATCGGCATTCGTTGCAACAGCGTTTACAGTGGCGTGCTCGATCAGTCCCCGAGGACGATGTCCATAGTAGGACCCCGGTCTCGGCCGGCGTAGAATGTCGATTTTCTCGGCGAGCGCGAGAATCTCGTTGAAATTTGAGAGTCTGCGCAGCATGATTTCGTGCGAGATATCAAGCTTCAGCCCTCCGACGTAACGGTCCACCCGCTTCGCTTCGTGCATGTAGCCGACCTGCTCGCAAAGTGCGAGAAAACCGCTCGTGTAATCTTGAACCGACCCGAGCTGCCGCCAAGTGCGCAATCTATGACGCGCCGAAATAGAAGCCGCGATCGGCTCGAAGCGCGCCCGAAGCCATGCGCACCACGCATCCCACGTGCTGTATTGGGCGGTCTCACAGAATGAACTCCAGGTAACAGCTGGACCCGTGGGCCCTTCCTCTTGCGACGGTGGCTTGTAGGCGCGTGGCGACGTCACGATGACTCGCCACCAGTCCATGGCAGGGCCCCTTAACAGCGAAACGGCATACCGAATCTTCGCTGCGTCCGACTCGAAGTAATTCGCGTCGAAGAAGACGTTCATCGTGAAAACCAACGATTGAACCGTCGGACCTCCACGTTGGCTTGGGTCGAAGCAGGGCGGGCGTTGCGGCTTGAGTGGCATGGGTGCCATAATGGCCTGTTCGCCACTTGTCGCCGCGAACTCCTCGTGCCGACGGGCTTCACGAGGTTCCCGCGGGCTTGGTGCGACCCTATTTCCTCCCATGCCAGGCATCGGCTGGGCGGCGCCGTCACTGGCTGCACCTTAGCGTTGTCCCACACTATCGTGTTGCGTTGGTGTGCCGGACGAAATGACGATCGGCTCGTCCGATTGTGCAGATGCATTTGTCGGTGCGTGTGGTGGTGCTGGAATGTTCACCGTGGATTGTTGACGTGAGGAGTCACGTTCCGCCGTGAGCGTCGCAATTTCGAGCGCCGAATCTTCAAGTTGGCGCACGATACGGTCAAGCTGCTCCTGCGTCAATGTGGCGAGCGTGAATTCGGCCATGGCGGGGGTGTCGGGCGAGCTCAGCGAGAGCCTCGAACGTGGCCGTGCGTGCTTACGAGAGAGTACTACGAGCGGCGGTGCTGTGTCGCTGAGGGACGTCTACCCCCCCAAAAAATTGAGATAGTGGGGAAGCGAAGGTGTGGGTGCGGTCCGAGAGGAGATCGTAGGCTCTGAATACCAAGTGTTACGAGTGCAATTGAGTGAACGAACGAGAATTGCACCATCGAAGCAAGAGTACAAGGAGCGAAGGCATGAGCGAAGAATATATAGCAAAACTACAGTGGTAACGGTAATGGACTGTGGTTGTCGCGCGACGGGCCTGGGACTGAGGTTGGGGAAAGTGTCGAAGCGGAGGCCCGGAGTGCGGGTTACCCGCCGAGCCGTGAGGTCGGGGTGCGACGTGCGAAAGTGGCGGGCGGATTGTCGATGCGAGGGTTGCGAGTGGTAACGGTGCTGACTGTGGTGCTACAGTGATGTACGCATTGAGCAGGGATGCGAAGTAAGGAAAAGGAATTTTCCTTACATACAGCAGGGATTCGGAATGTGCATTCAGTTGTATACTTTGATAAAAGGCTGAAGAATCAGTCCCTCCCCTTAGAGAAAAATAGGCTGAAAAACCAGCCTCTCTCAAATCTGAACACTAGTATATCAGTGTAGGTAAAAACAATTACCCTGAAAATCAAGAATTTCAGGGATTTTTCCTGATATCTGATGGCCTGGCTCGCACGCACCGCAATATCGTTTCCATGTTTCGCCTATACCGTAAACCCCCGGATAGAAGCGCAGGCCTCGGATAAGCGCCAACACTTATAAATGAATAAGGGCGCTTATTGAGAGAAATTGAACGAGAATGAATGCACTATGAAAGAGTTGGGTACAAGTACTAACCCTAATTGGGTTGTACCCCATATAGGCTACCCCACTACAGCCTACACAAAAGCATAAGCTATAATGTTCTGACACACCCCCATAGGCAAAGTGGGGGAGTACAAGGGGTCACAAGACCAGTCAAGCAAAGTAAAGCAAAGCAAGCTCAGGGTGGATCACAAAGTCACCACACATTCCAAGCACAAGGTCAAGGCCAAAAGGCCAGTTCACATGCAGGAGTGCACATATATATATAACACTAAACAAGCAAGAGCAGGTATATATATATGCAAGAGTACAAGTAAGATCAAGAGGTGAGCAAGTGAGGTAAGACAGGTACAAGTCCCAGCTGAGTGCAGAAGCGCTGATGATCACAAGACGAAAGTGCCTTGGTGAAAACATCAGCAGTGTTGGCCTCAGAGGCCACGTACGCAAGTCGCAACTGACCACGCTGCTGCAGCTCACGAGCAAGAAAGTAGCGGAGAGCAATGTGCTTCGTTCTGTGCTCCAGGCGCTGCTCTCGACACAAGGCCAGCATGGCCTTGTTGTCTACGTACAGCACTGGAGGAGAACGAGGCGGCTCTCCAAGGTCAATCAGTAGGTAGGTGAGCCAGCAAAGCTCCTGAGCAGCCATGGCCCCAGCGTAGATCTCAGCCTCACAACAGGAGCCGAGAACCGAAGACGAGCAAGTAGCCCGCCACGAAACAGAGCCGGAACCAAGACTGAAGGTGTAACCCTGTGACGACCGCTGAGTAGCCTGGTCGTCAGCCCAAGAAGCGTCCGTGTGCCTAGTGAGGACCACTGGACTCCGCCCTCCAAGCACTAGCCCCATGCCCGACGTAATGCACAAGTAGCGCAACACCCTCTTCGCTGCAGCCATGTGCTCTGGTCGGTGTCTCCCAGGAGCAACATAGCGTGCAAGAATGCTAAGAGGGTATGCAAGGTCAGGTCGTGTGCAGGTCATCAGGTACATGAGGCAGCCAACAAGCTCTGGGTACGGGCCACTCGACTCTACGAACTCATCCGAAGGCAGAGCTGAGAGCGAGTGGCGAGTAGACAGAGGAGTGGCCTGAGGCGAGGAGTACGTGAAGCCGAAGCGCTGAAGGACCTGCTGCACCATGTGTGACTGAGTCAGGGTAATGGTGCGTCGTGCTCTGTCCCGAGTGATCTGCAAGCCAAGGTAGCTGCGCAGTTCACCCAGGTCTGTGCACGTGTGTCTCTTCTGCAGCTCAGACTTCACGTAGGCGAGTCCAGCAGTGTCCGCTATGGCAAAGACCAAGTCGTCAACGTACACGAGGATGTAGAACGGCGGCAGAGAAGTGTCGGTGCGCAGAAACAGCGATGGGTCAGCAGTAGAGGGATTAAACCCAAGAGCCGCAAGCGTAGTCCTCAGTGTGTCGTGCCACTCACGCGGTGCTTGGCGGAGACCGTAGACTGGCCGTCGGCGGCTCCACTGGGTGCCAGGAGGGAAAATCCCAGTGAAGCCAGGTGGACGGCGCAGCCAGATCTCCTCGTGTAGGCTACCCTGCAAGAAAGCAGTGCTGAAGTCAAGAGAGTGGAGCTCGTAGTCGCGCTGAGCGGCTATGTGCAGGAGCACCCGAAGAGTGGTCATCTTCGGGGTGGGAGAGAAGGTCGGAAAGTAGTTAACTCCCTGCCGCTGATTGAAGCCACGAGCCACGTACCGCGCCTTGAAGACAGGTGGAGGGCCCGGCGGCCGCTTCACCCTGAAGATCCACATGCCACTGACGATGTTTGCCCCGGGAGGGGGAACCGCGTCAACGTAGGTGCCTGTGGACTTCCAGGAAGCCATCTCTGCATCCATAGCTGCCTGCCACTGAGAGGAGTAGGGACCCTCTACGGCCTCCGCGTAAGAGCGCGGAGTCGGGATGTCTAGTGCATCCGGGTCTCCCTCAGGGGCAAGTAGTACGGACGCGAGATGAGGTGAAGCAGTAGCCAGACACTGGAACTCCTCCTGCCTGTCCTCAAGGACGTCCGTGCCAAGAGCACACTCACCCCCGACGGACGGAGGACAGACAGACACAGACTCAGCAACAAGACTGGCAGCGTAGTCGAGACGACAGCGAGCAGCAAAGTCGACGAGCTCAGCAACAAGCGCAGACGCAGCAGTGGACTCAAAAGAGGGGTCAGTGACGACAGTAGCAAGGAGACGCCTGACAGTAGGACTGGCAGCACGAAGAGAGTCCGACTCAGGGTCGGCAAGCGCAGGAAGAGAGGACTCAGGGGGAGAGGGCAAAGGGGCACGCAGAGGAGCAGTGGACGGACGTAGAGACATCCGGTGCGTGCCAGGGACATGAGGAGGTCGCTGACGCGAACTGCGACGACTAGTGCGAGCAGCACGAACAGGCGAGGCAGGACGGGACGCAGGTTCACGACGCTCAGCAAGACCTCCAGCAGGACCAGTGTACGGAGAAAGAGAAGGCAGTGGGGAGGCCGGCGGTAACTGTGACTGTGACTGGACAGGCGGTGGACATTCTACAGGAGGAGAAAGACCAAGAACTTGCTGCAGGAGCGGAACGAAGTACGGCCGAGGCCGCGCGGCAACTCTAGACACAGCAGGGACAGCACCAGCGCCAACAACACCTCCAGCGGCAGAACCTCAAGCAGCACCAGCAGCACCCGCAGTAGGACCACCGCCAGGAAGGACAGCCGCAGTCTCAGCACCAACACCCTCAGTAGCTCCAGCGCCAGGCGGACCCGAAGGCCCAGGAGCCCCGGGACCGGCGGCACAAGTACCCTCAGCGGCCGAAGAAGCTCCAGCTCCAGCAATACGCCTCCAGCGGGGAGCAAATCACTCGCGCAGCTCCTGTGGAGAGAGTGGCTCTCGCCGAGACGAAGCACCCGGAGAGCCTCCAGGCCCCGCACCGCCAGACGCCAGAAGGGGAGGTCCAGTGGCCGCAGGCTCCGCAACTCCAGGCTCAGGAGCACCCCCAGGCTCAGCACCCCCAATCGCAGCACCCCCAGGCTCAGCACCCCCATACTCAGCACTCCCAGGCTCAGCACCCCCAGGCTCAGCACCCCCCTTCGCAGCACCCCCAGGCTCAGCACCCCCAGGTCAGCACCCCCAGTCGTAGTACCCCCAGGCTCAGCACCCCCAGGCTCAGCGCCCACGCGCGCAGAACCCCCAGAGTCAGCACCCCAAGGCTCAGCACCCGCAGCAGTACCAGAGTCACCAGCAACCTCGACCGGCTCGACTGCGTCTACCTGGGACACACCTGAAGGGGCATGACCCTGAGGGGAAGGGGGTCTACCTGGGGGGGACCTGGCAGAAGGAAGTGCGGTGGCGGGGGGAGGGAAGGAGTGCGGTAGGGGAAGAGGCGCTAGAAGGGGACTGACTCGTCGAACGTGACGTCCTGGGAGGACAGAACACGACGAGAGGAGGGGTGGTAGAACTGCCACCCTGGGGCGTCAGGGGGGAAGCCTAGGAAGACATAGGGAGCAGCACGAGGGGACAGCTTGTCCGCAGACAAGTCGCGGACAAACGCCCGAGATCCCCAGACACGGAACGCAGACGCATCGCCGACCTTCTCCGTCCACAGCAAGGCTGGGGAGGTCTCCGGTCTGGAGACCCTGGGGTGAAGGTTGATCTGATGCGCCGCGTACCGAACCGCAAACGGCCACAGAAAATGGGGGGCAGCCGCATGCATCATGGACGTACGAGCGACGTCCATGACCATGCCAATGCGGCACTCAGCAATCCCATTTTGCTGTGGAGAGTCCGGAAGCGTAAAGGTCTGGCGGATGCCTCGTGCACGACAGAAGGCTCGCAGAAGGCCAGAGGAGAACTCTCCACCTCGGTCAGAGTGCAGACGCAGGATAGGAAAGTCCGAGCCGAAGCTCCTCCTGAGCTGGAGACGAGCTGCGCGGATCCAGTCGGTCAACACCTCAGTGACATCACCCTTGCTGCGCAAGGGGAAGACTGTGGTGTAACGCGAGTAGTCGTCAACCACCAGCAGGAAGTAGCGCTCGTGACCCTGTCCACAGACGCGGGCCGGGCCCCACACGTCCATGTGAAGCGTCTGCAGAGGAGCCTCTGTCGGGGGAAACTGGGAGGAGTGGGGGGCAGCCCGGAGCCGCCCCTTGACACAAGGGATACAGGAAGGTCCTGGCCCCGAAGGAAGGGGAGGGAGAGACCGGGGGAGACCAGAGACAAGGACACGGGATGCCATGCCCCGAAGACGAGGCAAGGAGGGGTGGCCAAGACGGTGGTGCCACAGGAGAGTCTCGTGAGACAGGAGGCGACACGAGCAGGGGGCAGACTCAGGACCAGACCTGGACGCTGCAGCAAACACCTGACCCGACGCAGCTACGTGACCAGACGCAGTGACTGGAGGAGACGCAGTGGTCAGTGTGTACAGGCTCGACCCCGGCCGACGCGTAAACGTGGCCAGGTGTCGGCCTGTCCGAGCGTCTGTGCAGTGGGTCACCCGCTGACTCGCAGGAGTGAACTGGTGAACCCCCGTATCCTGGAGGTCAGCACCACTCACCAAGTTCGTCGAGAACTTGGGGAGGTACAGACCAGACAGGGTGCCCGAGGGGGCAGCCGGACACGGGAGGATAGTGGAGAAGTGAGAGAGGACAGGGCCCCCAGAGGGGTCAGCCAGGGAGACTGCAACCGGCCGACCAAGCGGCGTGAGTGTGGTGCGGTCTCGAAAGAAGGAGCGAGAAGCCCCTGAGTCAAGTGTTAAGGTGAGGGAGGCCGAAGCCGACGCAGTACCTGAGAGCGCAGCCTCACCAGTACCTGAGAGCGCAGACGCACTGGCACATAGAGCAGCAGCCTCACAAGCACCTAGCGCAACAGTACCAATGCCCGGATCGGGCGGGAAACACCGGTAATAGTCACCCTCATCACTATTAGTCACAGCATACATGGCAGCAAGGATAGCATCAAAGTCAAGATCAAAGATAGCTACGCCAGCCCTAGACAGCTCTCCCCAGCGGGGAATCTCACTAGCCTCGGGGAAGTGCTGACGCCAAGCGTCCGTCAGGCAGCCAAAGCAGCGCTGGGTGGGGAGGGCACCCCCACACTGCTCAGCCGCGCCGTCGCCGGAACGAAGGACGTAGGTGCACGAACCAAAACCCCCACCACGCTGACGCTGCGCGTACCACTCATGGATCTGCTGAGGCGGGGGGATGTCCCGAGAACGCTGCTGCTGCTGCTGCTGCTGGCGCTGACCACCACCAGAGCCGCTCCGCTGCGGGGCACCACCCCGACCAGCTCCACCCCCTCCGCCACCGCCGCCTCCACCTCCGCCACCACCGCCGCCTCCGCTCCCACCGCTGTCGCCGCCACCGCCTCCGCCTCCGCTGCCGCCACCACCACCACCACCCCCACCACCACTCCCACCGCCACCCCCACTCCCTCCGCCGCCTCCACCGCCACCTCCACCGCCCCCGCCAGCTCCACCCGCGCCCTTGCCCCCCTTGCCCTTGCCAGGTCGGCGTCTCCCGCTAGGGGCAGACGCCGCGCCGACCGACTCAAGACCAAGCAGGTCGGCAGCAGCAGCAGAGGCAACAGAGGGCAGCAGGGGGGAAGGAGAACACCCCTCAAAGATGGGGGTGCGAGGGTCACCCCGAGAGGCTCCTACAGCGATGATGCTCTTCTCCGCCGCCAGGAGGGCCTTCTCGAGGAGGTCAACAGTGAGAGTGGTGGGAGAGACAGAGAGAAAGTGGTCCCTGACTACGCGAAGGGAGTCAGGGAGGCGTGTGACTATGTAATAGAGAGTGATGTACATGGGGGGGGGGTTCTTGGCGCAGAACTCAGCAGGAAGTGCGGCGCGGTAGCGAGTGTCACTAGTGCGGAGGTGCGTAATGAGGTCGGCGACTGTGGGAAAGGCAGCAAGGTCAGGAAAGAGGTACAGTAGCATGAGGCGGCTCAGTGCAGCAGTGGCAGGAGAAGAGTAGCGCGCAACTACAGCGTCGTACAAGGTCTGAGCACTCTTGTACTGACTAAAGTGCGCGCGCTCAGTGGTAGGCAGGTGGCGACGCACAGCAAGACGTGCAGCAGCATCGCGGGTGGCCCACTGAGAGCGAACAGTGGGGTCAGCGTGAGTAGCAGGGGCAGGAGAGGCGCCAGAGGTGAGGTCAAAGAGAGAAAGACCGTCCGCCCTATCGCACCGTAAAAACAGCTGCAGGTCGTCGACCCAGACCTCAAAGTCAATGGCTTGACCTTCAGCGTCAAAAGTGAGGACACTAGGGGTAGCCATGACGACGATAGACTAGCAGTGCAAGCAGTAGGGGAAGGGCACGCAGTGAGAGTGGGGCTGTGCTCACCGGACAGGGCAGGTCGGGCGGCTCGGTAGTAGGGCGGCTCGGCTGCTGGGCGGCTCGGCGGCTCGGCGGCTCGGCGCTCGGCTGCTGGGCGGCTCGGCTGCACAGCGGCTCGGCGGCTGGGCGGCTCGGCGGCTCGGCGGCTCGGCGCTCGGCTGCTGGGCGGCTCGGCTGCTGGGCGGCCCGGCTGAACGGCGGCTCGGCTGGTGGGCGGCCGGGCGGCTCTGCAGCTGGGCGGCCCGGCTCCTCTGGTACTCGGCGGCGCGGCGGTCGGCTGCTCGGGTGCACGCTGCAGGGTGGTGCTGCGGTCGGCGGCTCGGGTGGCGGTCAGGAGAGGAGAGTGGCAGGGCCGCAGCAGACGGGCGGCGGGGCCCCAGGAGCAGGGCGACGGGGCCGCAGCAGAAGGGCGGCGGGGCCGGTAGAGTCGGGCGGCGGGGGCCGAGAAGTGTAGGGCGGCGGGGCCGCGAGGTGTAGGGCGGCGGGGCCGCTAAAGCAGGGCGGCGGGGCCGCGAAGTGTAGGGCGGCGGGGCCGCTAGGTGTAGGGCGGCGGGGCCGCTAAAGCAGGGCGGCGGGGCCGCGAGGTGTAGGGCGGCGGGGCCGCTAAAGCAGGGCGGCGGGGCCGCGAGGTGTAGGGCGGGGGGCCGCTAAAGCAGGGCGGCGGGGCCGCGAAGTGTAGGGCGGCGGGGCCGCTAGGTGTAGGGCGGCGAGGCCGCTAAAGCAGGGTGGCGGGGCCGGTAAAGCAGGGCGGCGAGGCCGCGAATCAGGGGCGGCGGGGCCGCGACAGTAGGGCGGCAGGGCCGCTAAAGCAGGGCGGCGGGGCCGGTAAAGCAGGGCGGCGAGGCCGCGAATCAGGGGCGGCGGGGCCGCGACAGTAGGGCGGCAGGGCCGCTAGGGGAGGGAAGGCCGCTAGGGCGGCACGTGGAGTTAACAGCCCGAGGCGCGACTCGGGATGAGCGCGCTTCGGGCAGTAAAAAAAAAAATCGAAGTGGTGGGCCCTAAGCGCAGTTCCCACAAGGGAACCTGCTCGATACCATGAGAGAAGTTGAACGAGAATGAATGCACTATGAAAGAGTTGGGTACAAGTACTAACCCTAATTGGGTTGTACCCCATATAGGCTACCCCACTACAGCCTACACAAAAGCATAAGCTATAATGTTCTGACACTTATATCCGGTCCTCGATTATAAGCGCACCCCCTAGAAAAGGATGATATATTACCGTCAGCCCCCGGATAGAAGCGCCCCTGTGGGTATAAAAAAACACTGTTTTTTAGGGGGTGCACTTATATTTGAGGGTTTTTATAAGCGCCGGCGCTTATATTGTCAAACTTATATGCTATGGTCTATCTAGGCTGTAGTGGGGTAGACACTATAGGGTACAACATTTCTAGGTTTCCTACTTGTACCCACATTTTGCCTAGTCATTTCATTCCTCATTCTTCACATGGTATAGAGCGGGTTCCCTAGTGGGACCATTTCTTCCTAAGGGCCCACCTTCGATTTTTTTTTTTTAGCCTGCCCGAAGCGCACTTCGCGTCCTGCCCTAAAATTTCGCGGCCCCTTAGTGGCCTTCCCCTTCACGGCCCCTTAGCGGCCCCTTCGCGGCCCCTTTAGCGGCCCCTTCGCGGGCCTCCTTCACGGCCCCGTCGCGGCCCCTTCACGGCCCCTTCGCGGCCCTGTCGCGACCCCTTCGCGGCCCCTCGCGGCCCCTCTCAAGGCCCTTTGCGGCCCCTTCGCGGCCCTTCGCGGCCCCCTCACAGCTCTTCGCGGCCCCTTCGCGGCCCTTCGCGGCCCCCTCACAGCTCTTCGCGGCCCCTTCGCGGCCCTTCGCGGCCCCCTCTCGGCCCTTCACGGCCCCTTCTCGGCCCCTTCGCGGCCCTTCGCGGCCTCCTCACGGCCCTTCGTGGCCCTTGCTCGGCCCCTCTGCGGCCCTTCGCGGCCCGTTCGGGTCCCTTGGCGGCGCTTTCACGGCCCCCCCCCTCCCCCTTCGCGGCTCTTCGCGGCCCGCCGTAGCCACCCTGCCGCCCCGTCGTCGCCGCCTCACCAGCAGCTGCCGTCACCCTTGCTACCGCTGTAGCGGCCCTCCCGCCCCGTCGTCCCTGTTCCTGCAGCAGCGGCCGTCCCTACAGCAGCTGCCATCGCCATCCCTGCTGCCACAGCAGCTGCCGGCCCTGCTGGTGTCGCGAGTCGCCGCCGCTGCTGCGGTCCCTGCTACCCCGGCCCTGACTTGCAGCCGAGCCGCAGCCCTACCCTGCTGCCCAGTTGCGGCCCCAACCCTGCCGGCGCACCTCCGCCCTGCCACTCCGGTCGCCGCCACCCTACCCACTCGCCAGTGGTAAGCGCCCTGCCGAGCCGCGCCCCTTTAGCTGAGTCGTGCTGCCACTGCTGCTACTAGCGTGCTACTGCTGCTGTCATGGCTACCCTCAATGTGCTCACCTTTGATGCTGAGCGTCGGGTTGTCGACTTTGAGGTCTGGGTCGATGATATGCAGCTTTTCCTGCAGTGCGATAGAAAAGACGGTCTCTCACTGTTCGATCTCACGTCTGGTGCCTCTGCTGCCCCTACTGCCGATGCTGACAGTACTGTTCGCTCACAGTGGGCCAAACGCGATGCTGCTGCCCGTCTTGCTGTGCGTAGTCACCTGCCGTCCACTGAGCGCGCGCACTTTAGTCAGTACAAGAGTGCTAAGACCTTGTACGACGCTGTAGTTGCACGCTACTCTTCCCCTGCCACTGCTGCCCTTAGTCGCCTCATGCTGCCGTACCTATTCCCTGACCTTGCCGCCTTTCCCACAATCGCTGACCTCATTACGCACCACCACACTAGGGACACCCACTACCGCGCCGCGCTTCCTGCTGAGTTCTGCGCCAAGAACCCCCCCCCCTATATGTACATCACCCTCTACTACCTAGTCACCCGGCTCCCTGACTCCATTCGCTCGGTCAGGGACCACTTCCTCTTTGTTTGCCCTACCACACTCACCGTTGACCTCCTCGAAGAGCGCCTCCTTGCAGCTAAGAAGAGTATAGTCGCTGTAGGAGCCTCTTGTGGTGACCCTCGTGCCCCCTTCTTTGAGGGGTGCTCCCCCTCCCCCCTTTTGCCCTCTGTTGCCTCTGCTGCTGCTGTCGACCTCGTTGGCACCGAGTCGGTCGATGCTGCGTCTGCCCCTAGCGGGAGACGCCGCAACGGCAAGGGCAAGGGGGGCAAGGGCGCTAGAGGAGCTGGCGGGGGTGGTGGTGGTGGCGGTGGAGGCGGCGGAGGGGGTGGGGGTGGCGGTGGGAGTGGTGGCGGGGGTGGGGGCTTCGGTGGCGGCGGAGGAGGCGAAGGTGTTATGTGATGCTATCATTTGCATTCACGTCTGTCTGCCTCCCATCATGTGTTCGTGCGTTGCATGTGTGAAATGAGCGTGCGCAAGAAATTGTGTTTTCTGTGGTTTGGATTTTCTGAGTGTGTGTGAATGTTATTTGGCTTGAGCAGATATCTGAAGTGACTCCACTGCTCAAGAGCTTTCCGACGAACCAAGAATCACTTCAATCGGAGCATGAACAAGAAAGTTACGAACGTTGGAGTTCCTATGCTTTTGATAATTTGGTTGTGGTGACCATGGAGAGTTGTGGGTTTGACTCAATATGGGGTAAAGACTTTTGGGGGTTGGGAAATTCGTCACTACTACTGTAGTTGCTGCCAATTGGTTGGGAGAAACCAAACCAGGTTGGCAAGTGTGGCCAAGTTGGGTTGAGGTGGATTGTGGAGGTTGGGATAGTGACAAAGGTCAAAGTTGGGTTGCCTATGGGGAAGGGAATTGTGTGGCATGGAGTTTTCTTTGGTTGGGGACTCCTTGGGACCTTCCCTCTCGTCCTCCTTTTTCCTCCTACCTGGTTTAGTGCTACTCCAACTCTCTTCTGTGCAACTCTTGTGAACTTGTGAAACTATTGTGAGTGAATTTAATTTCTATGTGGCAGCATACCCCCTGGTGCGCCGAGAAGCATAACTCGAGATTTACTCCACCTTTCGATACGAATCAAATCGGGAATGATAGCCACAAACAAGGGCTATAACATACTCGAGTTTAAGACGATTCTAACGTTGCACTTTCCGTTGACAACGTTTCTTGTGAAGTCGCGGTTTCTGTCCAGAATTTCAAGCCAACGATTTTGAGAAATTTAGGCTCCTAATCTTCACAGACTCGATCCTTAGTCTCTAACAAGTGGTATCAGAGCTGATTAAGGACTTTGTGGAGAGTCTAATGAAGTGTGAAGACCCTCCTAGACCCACCATGGCCTTTGGGCGTGCCAAAGTGGAGTTCTGGAAGTTGAATGTGACTTCCGCTAAGGGGAAACTCTGCCGAAATTTCGTTGGCGCCGACAGTTGTGAAGATTATGTGGATCTACATATTGACCAGCAAAAGGGGGAGCTGAAACCTCTGATTGGGAGCAGAGGAGATGAATCAAGGGAGTGGAGATGCAGCTGAGAAGAGGAGTGAACCGCCACCATCCAAGATCGAAGCTTTGGATGGCTCCAACTATGAGGAATGGAGTGGGCGGATGAGGAGCGCCTTCAAGCGCTACAAGCTGCTAAAATTGGCTATGGGAGAAGAGAAGATGCCGGAGGAAGGAGATGCCCGCGATCGGTGGATTGAGCGGAGCGCGGTGCTGTACGACTTGATTCTACAGTCGGTCAACAACGACATGTTCCCGCATATCAAGGATTTGGTGGAGCTCGATGACTCGGGACCGAAGGCGTGGAAGCTGCTACGCGACGTGGTTCAACCCAACACGCTGCCGATGGTGATCGTATTGGAGAAGGAGTTGGCTGCCCTCTCCATGCGGCCAGGAGATGATGTGAAGCCGGTCTTTGACAAGATCAAGGACACCTATGCGAGGATGGCAGCGGCGGGCAGCGAAGTGTCGCAGATCCAACAATGCACCAAGATCATCTCGGTGCTCGAGAACTCGTGGGACAACCTCATCCCCACCCTCAACGCTCAGCAGGACAAATGGACGCCTGAGTGGCTACGGCAGCAGATCCTGCAGAAGGACTTCCGCAGGCGCCACACTGGAGGTGGTGCTGCCAACAAAACTGCTGAGGGGTATGGAGCTGCAGGAGGCAGCAGAGGGAGAGGGGGAGGGAGAGGCCGAGGCAGTGGGAGAGGCTTCGGCAGAGGGAGAGGCCGAGGTGACTACAATGAGGGGCATAGGAGCTCTGGTGGCAGGGGGAGTACCCGAATGGAGGGTGCGTGCTGGTACTGCAAGAAGGCTGGACACCCATGGTTTAAGTGTTTCAGCCGGCCTGAAGGATGGGCGCCTCCAGGCATGAAGCCGCCAAGTGGTGAACGTGCACGAGGTGGTGCTGTGCAAGGTTCAGGTGCACAAGGTGACGGTGCACAAGGTAAAGCCGACCCTGGAATGTTCCTCATGGTTGAGGACATGCAAGGGAGTGGGGGTGATGTGGGTTCAGTTGGGAAGGTTGTGATGCACCCCCTCACTCACTGGGTGATCGATTCAGGTTGCACGAGTCACATGACTCCACGGGCAGATTTGCTTGATGAGGTGAAGCCCCCTGGGAAGATAAAGTTTGTGGCTGCCGCTTCAGGTGCCTTGCTCCTTGTGATTGGTGTTGGGAATGCCAAGGTTATGGGAGCTAATGGGGGGCTTGTGGGGCTGGGGAATGTGCTGTTGGTTGAAGGTTTATCCGCTAACCTCCTCTCTGTGCGCCGGCTGCAGAAAAGCAAGGCCAAAGTTACGTTCGGCCCAACCAGCTGCCGTGCAAAGCTTGGGAAGTTGCTGCTGTGGAATTTGGAGGAGAAGAGCAGCTGCATCGAGGACTTGTGGCAGCTGCCCATCATCCCTTGGAAGGGGAAACCACCAGCAACGGCAAAGGCAGCGGCAGCGGCTAAAGCAACTGTGGGAGGAGAGGAGACTGCACCAACTGATGGGGCCCTGGATGCAGTCAAGAAGGTGCAGCAGCCACAACAGCCACATGGTGAGGTGCTTGCTGGTGTGGATGCGACAGCTGCATGGGCAAAGGCTTCATCTGGGAGTGGTGAGGCTGATTGGGAGACGTGGCATGAGAGGCTGTGCCATGTGAACATTCCTATGCTGCAGAAGTTGGTAAAGGATGGGTGCTTGAAGGGGCTGGAGGTGAAGGGGGGAGCAAAGGAGATTGGGAGCTGCCCTATCTGCCTTGAGACCAAATTCACGAAGTTTCCCTTCAGCAGCAGCACAGGACCAGCAAAGGCACCACTTGCACTAGTGCACATGGATGTGGTGGGCCCCACGAGGGCCCTTTCTCTCTCGGGCAGCCGCTACTTCTTGACAATTGTGGACGACCACACGCGTGCGGTGTGGGTGTACCCTCTCAAGACTAAGGGGGAGGTGGCAGCGGCTGTTCTTAAGGAGTGGATGCCGAGAGCACAAAGGGAGAGCGGACACAAGGTGAAGGTGATCCGCACTGACAACGGAGGAGAGTTCATCGGCGCTGATTTTGAGAAGGAGCTGAAGCGGAAGGGGATCCAGCATAAGCTCACAGTGCCTTACAACCCTCAGCAGAATGGCGTGGCTGAGCGGTTCAACCGGAACCTGCAGGAAGGTGCTCGCACTCTCCTTGGGCGTGCAGGGCTGCCGGATCCGTTTTGGGTGACAGCACTGCGGCAGGTCGTTGTTGTGAAGAACCGGGTGCTGGCGACTGTGGGGGACAAGCAATGGGTCCCCTACACCAAGTGGTATGGGAGTGTGCCTGCAGTCAACATGCTGAGAACTTATGGCTGTATGGTGGTGTTTCATGTGCCTAAGGAGAAGAGGGGAAAACTGGAAGCTTCTGGGAGATGGGGTGTGCACTTGGGCTTGCAAAGGATCACAAGGGCTGGCTGATTTGGGACTTGACCAGCCAGCAGCTGACTGTGTCGAGGGATGTGAAGTTCCTTGAGTCCTTGTACTACAAGGAGTGGAAGAAGCAGCAGCAGAAGCTTCCCACTACACCGCTGATCATTGAGGCTGATGAGGTGCAGCGGCCTTCGAGGCAAGTGCAGGTCACTGTCTCAGAGGAGGAGATTTCTGGGGTGACTGAGGATGGGGGAGAACCTGAGGTGGAGGAGCAGCAGCAGCAGCAGCAGCAGCCGCAGCAGCAGCCACAGCAGCAGCAGCAAGGTGCTCCACAAGGTGCCGCGCGTCCGGCTGACCGTCCCCGGAGGGAAGTGCGCCCTCCTAACCGGCTGACCTATCCGAGCTTTGGCAAGCCAAAGGTAGTACGGGCTGGGAGTGTGGCTGAGCAGTGTGATGAGGATGAGATAGCACACTGCTACTGGGCAGCCGTCCCTGAGCCCAAGACGTTAGCCGAGGCATTGAGCGGGCCCAATGCTGAGAAGTGGAAGCAGAGTGTGAAGGAGGAGTATGACTCTCTGCTGGAGAATGAGACGTGGGAGCTGTGTGAGCTGCCACCTGGGAAGAAGGCCATTTCTTCCAAGCTGATCTTCAGGCATAAGTACGGACCCGATGGGGAGCTGACCTGCTACAAGTCAAGGCTTGTGGCTAAGGGGTTCCAACAGACAAAGGGGAAGGATTTTGATGATATCTTTGCTCCTGTAGGGAAAGGCACTACACTGAGGACGATGTTGGCAATGGCTGCAAACCGTGGCTGGAAGATCAAGCAGATGGACATAATCACTGCATTCCTCAATGGAATCATTTTGGAGGAGCTGTATATGCTGCAACCTGAGGGGTTGGATGATGGGAGCGGCAGGGTGTGCAGGCTCAAGAAGGCCATCTATGGCCTGAAGCAGGCTCCTCGCGCATGGTACCACAAGCTGGAGGAGACACTGCTGGTCGGGGGGTTCAAGAAGAGCGAGTGTGATCACAGCCTGTTCCTGCTGCAAGAGAAGGAGCACTTCCTCATGCTCCTGGTGTACGTGGACGACATCCTGCTCTTCTCTGAGTCGTCTGCAATTATTGAACGTGTGGAGGAGATGCTGGAAATGCAGTTCAAGTGCTCCAAGATGGGAGATGTGAAGTACTACCTTGGGATGCATGTGGAGAGGGACCTTGACAAGGGAGTGTTGAGGTTGCACCAGAGAAAGTATTGTGAGGGGCTGGCTAAGAAGTATGGGCTGCAAGATGGAGGAAAGCCAGCCACCCCACTGCCTTCGGGGTTCACTGTGGAGCCCTGTGCTGATGAGGAGGTGGTGGGTGAGAGTGACAGGAAACTTTTTCATTCCATGGTTGGGGCACTCAACTATGCGGCTAGCCACACACGGCCTGACATTGCCTTTGCAACATCTAGGCTTGCCAGTGTGGTTTCACGCCCCAGTCATGAGCAGTTGGAAGCGGCCAAGAGGTTGGTCTGCTATGTGAGTGCAACGGCATCAGTGGGCTTGGAGTACAGTGCTGTGAGGCAGAGGCTGCAGAGGGGTGCAGCTGATTTGAGCAAGGGGGAGATGCTCCTGATCTGCTACACTGACGCTAGCTTCAACTCGGTGAAAGCGGATGGCACCAGCATTGGAGGCTATGTGTGCCTGTTCGGAGGTGGTGCAGTGAGTTGGCGCAGCAAGAAGCAGAATGAAGTGGGGCAGTCCTCGTGTGAGACAGAGTACATGGCCCTGCATCATGGGGCAAAGGAGGTGGTGTGGCTGAGGCGTTTGTTGGAGGAGATCGGAGTGTGTCAGAGGGAGCCGACTGTGATTTTCTGTGACAATGAGTCGGCGGTGAAGCTTGCGAAGAATGCCTGTCTTCATGGCTTGACAAAGCACATCAGGCCAAAGTGGCATTGGACAAGGAGGCTCCTGGACAAGGAGGTGCGGCTGGAGATTGTGAAGACCCAGCAGCAGGCGGCTGACATTCTCACCAAACGCCTGGCAGAACCTGAGCATTGGAAGGGCATGAAGCTTGCTGGGATGAGTGTGCATTGAGGGTGCATGCTTGAGCTATGGCATGTGGGATGATGGTTGGCAGCCAGAGGGGGAGTTTGTTATGTGATGCTATCATTTGCATTCACGTCTGTCTGCCTCCCATCATGTGTTCGTGCGTTGCATGTGTGAAATGAGCGTGCGCAAGAATTTATGTTTTCTGTGGTTTGGATTTTCTGAGTGTGTGTGAATGTTATTTGGCTTGAGCAGATATCTGAAGTGACTCCACTGCTCAAGAGCTTTCCGATGAACCAAGAATCACTTCAATCGGAGCATGAACAAGAAAGTTACGAACGTTGGAGTTCGTATGCTTTTGATAATTTGGTTGTGGTGACCATGGAGAGTTGTGGGGTTGACTCAATATGGGGTAAAGACTTTTGGGGGTTGGGAAATTCGCCACTACTACTGTAGTTGCTGCCAATTGGTTGGGAGAAACCAAACCAGGTTGGCAAGTGTGGCCAAGTTGGGTTGAGGTGGATTGTGGAGGTTGGGATAGTGACAAAGGTCAAAGTTGGGTTGCCTATGGGGAAGGGAATTGTGTGGCATGGAGTTTTCTTTGGTTGGGGACTCCTTGGGACCTTCCCTCTCGTCCTCTTTTTTCCTCCTACCTGGTTTAGTGCTACTCCAACTCTCTTCTGTGCAACTCTTGTGAACTTGTGAAACTATTGTGAGTGAATTTAATTTCTATGTGGCAGCATACCCCCTGGTGCGCCGAGAAGCATAACTCAAGATTTGCTCCACCTTTCGATACGATTCAATATGGGAATGATAGCCACAAACAAGGGCTATAACATACTCGAGTTTGAGACGATTCTAACGTTGCACTTTCCGTCGACAACGTTTCTTGTGAAGTCGCGGTTTCTGTCCAGAATTTCAAGCCAACGATTTTGAGAAATTTAGGCTCCTAATCTTCACAGACTCGATCCTTAGTCTCTAACAGAAGGCGGCGGCGGCGGTGGCGGTGGGAGCGGAGGAGGCGGCGGTGGCAGCAGCGGCGGTGGAGCTGGTCGGGGTGGCTCTGTGCAGCGGGGCAGTTTCGGTGGTGGTCAGCTCCAGCAGTAGCAGCGCACTCGTGAGACCCCGGCCCCCCAGTAGCTTCGTGAGTGGTACGCTGCGCGTCAGCGGGGTGGGGGTGCTGGTCTCTGTTCCTACGTCCTGCACACTCGCGACCGCACTGGAGAGCCGTGCGGTGGCCCGCACACCACCCAGCGCTACTTTGGCTGCCTGACGGATGCCTTGCGTCTCCAGTTCCCTGACGCCACTGAGATCCCTTGCTGGGGCGAGCTTCTTAGGTCGGGGGTTGCTATATTTGATCTTGATTATGATGCCATTGTTGCTGCCATGTATGTTGTGTCTACTAGTGATGAGGGTGACTGTTACCTGTGTGTTCCGCCTGACCTGGGCATTGAGGCTGCTGCTCTAGGTGCTGGTGAGGCTGCTGCTCTAGGTGCTAGTGCGTCTGCTGCTCCAGGTGCTGGTGAGTCTGCTGCCTCAGGTGCTGGTGAGTCTACTCTCTCAGGTACCACGTCGACTCAAGTTTTGCACACCTTCACCATTGACTCGGGTGCTTCCCGCTCCTTCTTTCGAGACCGCACCATACTCACGCCGCTTAGTTGGCGGGTTGCAATCTCACTGTCAGGCCCCTCTAGGGGTCCTGTCCTTGCCCACTTCTCCACTATCTTACCGTGTCCGGCGGCCCCTTTTGGCACCCTCTGAGGTCTTCACCTCCCCTCGTTCTCTACGAACTTTGTGAGTGGTGCTGACCTACAGGATGGGGGGGTTGACCAGTTCTCTCCTGCGAGTCAACGAGTGACCCATTGTACGTGTGCTCAGACGGGCCGACACTTGGCCACGTTTACCCGTCAGCCAGGGTCGAGCCTGTACACACTGACTACTGACTCTCCTTCGGTTGCTACGTCTGGTCAGGTAGCTGCGTCGGGTCAGGTGTTTGCTGCATCGTCCACGTCTGGTCCTGAGTCTGCCCCCTGCTCGTGTCGTCTCCTGTCTCACGAGACTCTCCTCTGGCACCACCGCCTTGGTCACCCCTCCCTGGCTCGTCTCTGAGGCATGGCCTCCCGTGTCCTTGTCTCTGGTCTCCCCTGGTCCCTCCCTCCTCTTCCCCCGGGGCCTGCCCCTACATGCGTTCCCTGCGTTGAGGGGCGGCAGCGCACCGCTCCTCACTCCTCCGAGTTTCCTCCGATAGAGGCTCCGCCGCAGACGCTTCACCTGGACGTGTGGGGCCCCACCCGCGTCCGTAGACAGGGTCACGAGTGTTACTTTCTGCTGGTAGTTGACGACTAATCGCGTTACACAACAGTCTTCCCCTTGCGCAGCAAGGGTGAGGTCACTGAGGTGTTGATCGACTGGATCCGCGCAGCTCGTCTCGAGTTCAGAGAGAGCTTCGGCTCGGACTTTCCTGTTCTGCGTCTGCACTCCGACAGAGGCAGAGAGTTTTCCTCTGACCTTTTTGCGAGCCTTCTGTCGTGCACGGGGCATCCGCCAGACGTTCACGCTTCCGCCCTAGCCACAGCAAAACGGGATTGCTGAGCGCCGCATTGGCATGGTCATGGACGTCGCTCGTACGTCCATGATCCATGCGACTGCTCCCCATTTTCTGTGGCCGTTTGCGGTTCAGTACGCGGCGCATCAGATCAACCTTCAGCCCCGAGTCTCCTTGTCGGAGACCTCCCCTACCCTGCGGTGGACGGGGAAGGTTGGCGATGTGTCTGCGTTCTGTGTCTGGGGATCTCGAGCTTTTGTCCGCGACTTGTCTGCGGACAAGCTGTCCCCCCGTGCTGTTCCCTGCATCTTCCTTGGCTTCCCCCCTGATGTACCTGGTTGGAAGTTTTACCACCCCACCTCGCGCCGTGTTCTGTCCTCCCAGGACATCACGTTTGATGAGTTGGTTCCTTACTAGCGTCTCTTCCCCTAGCGCACTGGACCCCTCCCCCCACCGCTGCTCTTCCTCGCGCCAGGTCCCCCCCTGGTAGACCCCCTTCCCCCTCAGGTGTGTCCTAGGTAGACGCAGTCGAGCCTGTCGAGGTAGCTGTTGACTCTGGTGCTGCTAGGGGTGCTGAGCCCGCGGGTGCGGGGTCTGGGGGTGCTGAGCCTGGGGGTGCTGAGTCTGGGGGTGCTCAGCCTGGGGGTGCTGAGTCTGGGGGTGCTGAGCCTGGGGGTGCTGAGTCTGGGGGTGCTGAGCGTAGAGGTGCTGCGACTGGGGGTGCGGAGCCTGAGGGTGCTGGGCCTGCTCGTGTGGAGTCTGGCGGTAGTGGGTCTAGAGGTCCTTCGGGTGCTTCGTCCTGGCGGGATCCACCCTCTCCACAGGAGTTGCGCGAGTGGTTTGCTCGGCGCTGGAGCCGTGCTGCTTGAGCTAGAGGTGCTGCCGGAGCTGAAGGTTCTACTACTGCTGGGGGTGCTGGAGCTGCTGGGCTTGGGGGTGCTCCTTGTGCTGGAGCTGCTGGTGGTGCTAGAGCTGGCGGTGCTGCTGGAGTAGGTGCTGTTGGAGCTGCTGGAGCTGGGGCTGTTGAGTCTTCTGGTGGTCTAGCTGGAGCTGGAGCTGCTGCTGGTGCCAGTGCTCCTGTGGGTGCTGGAGTTGCTGCTCCTAGAGCTGGTGGAGCTACTGGAGTCGGTGCTGGTACTGTCCCTGCTGGTTGTGGAGGTGCTGCGCGGCCACGGCCGTACTTCGTTCTGCTCCTTGAGCAGGTTCTTGGTCTTCCGCCCTCTACTGGTCCTACTCCTTCCTTAGAGTGTCCTCTGCATGTCCAGTCCGAGTCGCAGTTACAGCTTGCCTCCCCACTGCCTGCTCCTTCTCCCTACACTGGTCCTACAGGAGGTCTTCTGAGCGACGTGCGCCTGCGTCTCGTCATGCGTCGCCTGTTCGTGCTACTCGCACTAGTCGTCGTGTTCCGCGTCAGCGTCCTCCTGCGGTCCCGGGCACGCACCAGATGGCACTGCGTCCTTCCACTGCTCCACTGCGTGTCCCTTTGCCGTCTCCTCCAAAGTCCTCACTTCCTGCTCTTGCTCACCCGCACTCTGACTCTCTTCGTGCCGACAGTCCGACTGTCACGCGTCTCCTGGCTACTGTTGTCACTGACCCTTCCTTTGAGTCCACTGGTGCGTCTGCCTTAATTCCTCAGTTTGTCGACTTCGCTGCTCGCTGTCGTCTAGACTATGCCGCTAGTCTTGTTGCTGAGTCTGAGTCTGTCTGTCCTCCGTCCGTCGGGGGTGAGTGTGCTCTTAGCACGGACGTCCTTGATGACAGGCAGGAGGAGTTCCAGTGTTTTGCTGCTGCTTTGCCTCATCTTGTGTCCATGGTGATTGCCTTTGAGGGAGACCCGGATGCACCAGACATCCCGACTCCGCGCTCTTACGTGAAGGCGATAGAGGGTCCCTACTCCTCTCAGTGGCAGTCAGCCATGGACGCAGAGATGGCTTCCTAGAAGTCCACAGGCACCTACGTGGACGAGGTTCCCGCACCTGGGGTGAACATCGTCAGTGGCATGTGGATATTCAGGGTGAAGCGGCCGCCGTGTTCTCCGCCTGTCTTCAAGGCACGTTATGTGGCTCGAGGCTCCAGTCAGCGGCAGGGAGTTGACTACTTTCAGACCTTCTCTCCCACCCCGAAGATGACCACTCTTCGGGTGCTGCTGCATATAGCCGCTCAGCGCGACTACGAGCTTCACTCTCTTGAGTTCAGCACGGCTTTCCTACAGGGCAGCGTGCACGAGGAGATCTGGCTGCGCCTCCCACCTGGCTTCACTGGGTCGTTTCCTCTTGGTTACCAGTGGAGCCTCTGGCAGCCAGTCTACGGTCTCGGCGAGGCGCCCGGTGAGTGGCACGACATACTGATGACTACACTTGCGGCTCTCGGGTTTGCTGTTTTAGTCACTGTAGACTCCAATGTGCCTAAAACGAAAGATAGAGTGCACAGTCGGATTTCTGCAAAGTGGCTTCAAACGTTCATAGCGATCTTCTCACAACTCCAAATGACTCCATTCAACTTGGATCCGAAGCGCCTTAGCATCGCCTACAATAGGCAATTTAGATCGCACGCTTTCATTAAGAACTTGCGACATAGCGTTGGTTTGAACGAACGGCACTATGGCAGCAACATAGTCTTAGAAGACAAGATAGGAAGAGTTAGGAAGAGTTACGAGTCGGCTCTTAGCATCTTGGCACGCTATGTTGCTCCTAGGAGACACCGACTAGAGCACACGGCTGCAGCGAAGAGGGTGTTGCGCTACTTGTGCAGTACGTCGGGCATGGGGCTAGTGCTTGGAGGGCGGAGTCCAGTGGTCCTCACTGGTCACGTAGACGCTTCTTGGGTTGACAACCAGGCTACGCAGCGGTCGTCACAGAGTTACACCTTCAGCCTTGGTTCCGGCTCTGTTTCGTGGCGATCTACCCACTCGTCTTCTGTTCTCGGCTCTAGTTGTGAGGCTGAGATCTACGCCGGGGCCATGGCTGCACAGGAGTTACGCTGGCTCACTTACTTGTTGACTGACCTAGGAGAGCCGCCTCGTTCTTCTCCAGTTCTGTACGTAGACAACAAGGCCATGCTCGCCTTGTGTCGGGAGCACAGACTGGAGCACAGAATGAAGCAGTAGCGTAGTCAGCTGCGCCTTCCTTACGTGGCCTCTCGGGCCAACACTGCTGATATCTTTACCAAGGCACTTCAGCCTTGTGATCATCAGCGCTTTTGTACGATGCTAGGTCTTGTGCCTACTTGGCCTCACTTGCTCACTTCTTGACCTTGCTTGTACTGTGATCGATCTATACCTGCACTTGCTTGTTTACCTTAATATATAATCCTGCATGTGAACTGGTCTTGTGGCCTTAAACGTGTGCTCGGAATGTCTGGTGACCTTGTGATCCACCCTGAGCTTGCTGTGCTTTGCTTGACTGGTCTTGTGACCTCTTGTTCTCCCCCACTTATCCTATGGGGGTGTGTCAAACTTATATGCTATGGTCTATCTAGGCTGTAGTGGGGTAGACACTATAGGGTACAACATTTCTAGGTTTCCTACTTGTACCCACATTTTGCCAAGTCATTTCATTCCTCATTCTTTGTTAGACATATATGACATAGCTACTGTAGGCTATAGTGGGGTAGCACATATGGGTACAGCTTTCTAGGGTTTGCACTTGTACCCAACTTTCCCTTAGTCATCCTCATTCCTCGTTTCTTCTCATGGTATTGAGCAGGTTCCCTAGTGGGAACGATTCCTAGGGCCCACCACCACGAATATTTTTTTCCTGCCCGGAGCGCGCTTCGCTCCAGCCTGAGTCGCGCCCCGTGTGCTCTCCCTATTGTCGCGCCCTCACTAGGCCCCTCACGGCCCCGTCGCGTCGCCCTTAGCGGCCCTCTCACGGCTCCCTAGCGCCGCCCTTACGGCCCGTCGCGCCACCCTTACGGCCCGTCGCGCCGCCCTTACGGCCCGTCGCACCTGTCGCGCCGCCCTTACGGCCCCTCGTGCCGCCCTTACGGCTCCTAACGCCGCCCTTACGGCCCAGCGAGCCGCCCCTTACGGCCCCTTACGACCCCTCACGCTACCCTTACGGGCCCTCCCACGTCCCCTTCGGCCCCTCCCGCCGCCCGTCGGCCCCATACGGCCCCCTCGCGGCCCCTCGAGCCGCCTTCCGCGGCCTCCTCACGGCCCGTCGCCGCCCTCGGCGGCCCCCCGTGGCGCCCATCACGGCCTCTCCGCCGCCCTTTACGGCCCCTAGCGGCCAGCCGCCGCCGTCCCTGAGGTAGCAGCCGCCGCCATCTCTGCAGCAGCAGTCGCAAGAGCTCCGCCATCTCTGCAGCAGCAGTCGCCACAGCTCTTGCGACTGCTGCCGCGGTCGTCACCAGCCACACCAGCCACAGAGCCGCCGAGCAGCCGAGCCGCCCAGTAGCCGAGTCGTCGAGCCGCCGAGCCGCCCAACAGCCGACCGCCGAGCCGCCCGAGCTGCCGAGCCGCCGAGCCGCAGTTGCTGCCGAGCCGCCGTACTGCCGAGCCGCCCGAGCCGCCCTGTCCGGTAAGAGCAGCGCCTCCATCACTGCACTACCCTTACCCTACTGTTCGCGCTGCTAGTCTACTACTGTCATGGCTACCCCTAGTGTCCTCGCCTTTGACAGTGAGGGTCGGGCCATTGACTTTGACGTCTGGGTAGATGACCTGCAGCTTTTCTTACATTGCGATAGGGCAGACGGTCTCTCCCTCTTTGACCTCACCTCTGGTGCCTCTCCTACCCCTACTGCTGATGCTGACGCCACTGTTCGCTCACAATGGGCCACACGCGATGCTGCTGCACGTCTTGCTGTGCGTCGCCACCTGCCTACCTCTGAGCGTGCGCACTTTAGCCAGTACAAGAGTGCTCAGACCTTGTACGACGCTGTAGTTGCACGCTACTCCTCCCCTGCCATTGCTGCACTGAGCCGCCTCATGCTACCGTACCTCTTCCCTGACCTTGCCGCCTTCCCCACAGTCGCTGACCTCATTACGCACCTCCGCACTGGTGACACTCGCTACCGCGCTGCGCTTCCTGCTGAGTTCTGCGCCAAGAACCCCCCCCCCCATGTACATCACCCTCTACTACATAGTCACCCGGCTCCCTGACTCCCTTCGCGTAGTCAGGGACCACTTCCTCTCAGTTTGCCCCACCACTCTCACCGTTGACCTCCTCGAGAAGTCCCTCCTAGCAGCAGAGAAGAGCATAGACGCTGTAGGAGCCTCTCGTGGTGACCCTCGCACCCCCGTCTTTGAGGGGTGTTCCCCCTCCCCCCTTTTGCCCTTTGTTGCCTCTGGCTCTGCGGCCGACCTCGTTGGTTTCGAGTCGGTCGGCGCTGCGTCTGCCCCAAGTGGGAGACGCCGCACCAGCAAGGGCAAGGGAGGCAAGGGCGCTGGAGGGGCTAGCGGGGGTGGCGGAGGTGGTGGTGGAGGCAGTGGAGGGGGTGGGGGTGGTGGTGGGAGTGGTGGCGGGGTGGAGGTGTCGGTGGCGGCAGTGGAGGCGGACGCGGCGGCGGCGGTGGCGGTGGGAGCGGAGGTGGCGGAGGTGGTGGCGGTGGAGGAGGCGGCGGCGGAGGCGGTGGAGCTGGTCGGGGTGGCGCTGCGCAGAGGGTCGGCTCCGGTGGTGGTCAACGCCAGCAGCAGCAGCAGCAGCAGTAGCGCACTCGTGACATCCCCTCCCCTCAGCAGCTCCGTGAGTGGTACGCTGCACGCCAGCGGGGTTGGGGTACTGGTCCGTGCACCTACGTCCTACGCACCAGCGACCGCGCGGGTGAGCAGTGCGGGGGTGCACACTCCACCCAGCGCTGCTTTGGCCGCCACACGGACGCTTGGCGTCACCAGTTCCCTTTGGCCACTGAGATCTCTCGCCGGGGCGAGCTGTCTAGGGCGTGAGTAGCTATCTTTGACCTTGACTTTGATGCTATTCTTGCTGCCATGTATACTGTGACTATTAAAGATGAGGGTGACTATTACCGGTGTTTTCCGCTCGACCCGGACATTGAGACTGCTGCTCTAGGTACTGGTGAGGCTGCTGCTCTAGGTGCTAGCGAGGCTGCTGCTCTAGGTGCTGGTGCGTCTGCTTCCTCAGGTGCTGGTGAGTCTGCTCTCTCAGGTACTGCGGCGGCTTCGGCCTCCCACACCTTCACCATTGACTCAGGGGCTTCTCGCTCCTTCTTTCGAGACCGCACTACACTCACGCCGCTTGGTCGGCCAGTTGCAGTCTCTCTGGCAGACCCCTCTGGGGGTCTTGTCCTTGCTCACTTCTCCACTGTCCTCCCGTGTCCGGCGGCCCCCTCTAGCACCCTGTCTGGTCTTTACCCCCTGTGTCTGGAGTCGCCGCGCGGCCTGGGCCGTACTTCGTTCCGCTCCTTCAACATGTTCTTGGTCTCCCGCCTTCTACTGGTCCTCCTCCTCCCTTAGAGTGTCCACAGCCTGTCCCGTCACAGTCACAGTTACAGCCGGCCTCCCCACTACCTGCTCCCTTAGAGGTCTTGCTGAACGCCGTGAGCCTGCGTCTCAACCTGCACCGGATGTCTTTGCGTCCGTCCACTGCTCCTTTGCGTGCCCCTTTGCCTTCTCGTCCTGAGTCCTCACTTCCTGCTCTTGCCAGCCCGGAGTCGGACTCTCTTCGTGCTGCCAGTCCTACTGTCACGCGTCTCCTTGGTACTGTCGTAACTGACCCTTCCTTTGAGTCCACTACAGCGTCTGCCCTAGCTGCTGAGCTCGTCGACTTTGCTGCTCGCTGTCGTCTAGACTACGCTACTAGTCTTGTCGCTGAGTCTGAGTCTGTCTCTCCTCCGTCCGTCGGGGGTGAGTGTGCCCTTGGCATGGACGTCCTTGAGGACAGGCAGGAGGAGTTCCAGTGTTTGGCTACTACTTCACCTCATCTCGTGTCCGTACTGCTTACCCCTGAGGGAGACCCGGATGCACTTGACATCCTGACTCCGCACTCTTACGCGGAGGCGATAGAGGGTCCCTACTCCTCTCAGTGGCAGGCAGCTATGGACACAGAGATGGCTTCCTGGAAGTCCACAGGCACCTACGTTGACGAGGTTCCCCCGCTTGGGGCGAACATCGTGAGTGGCATGTGGATTTTCAGGGTGAAGCGGCCGCCGGGTTCTCCGCCTGTTTTCAAGGCGCGTTACGTGGCTCGTGGCTTCAGTCAGCGGCAGGGAGTTGACTACTTTCAGACCTTCTCTCCCACCCAGAAGATGACCACTCTTTGGGTACTACTCCACATAGCTGCTCACCGCAACTACGAGCTGCACTCTCTTGAATTCAGCACTGCTTTCTTGCAAGGCAGCCTGCACGAGGAGATCTGGCTGCGTCGCCCACCTGGCTTCACTCGGTCTTTTCCTCCTGGCACCCAGTGGAGTCTCCGGCGGCCAGTCTACGGTCTCCGCCAGGCACCGCGTGAGTGGCACGACACACTGAGGACTACACTTGCGGCTCTTGGGTTTGCTCCCTCTACTGCCGACCTGTCGCTGTTTCTGCGCACTGACACTTCTTTGCCGCCGTTCTACATCCTCGTGTACGTCGACGACTTGGTCTTTGCCACAGCTGACACTGCTGGACTTGCTCACGTGAAGTCCAAACTGCAGAAGTGAGACACGTGCACAGACTTGGGTGAACTGCGCAGCTACCTTGGCTTGCAGATCACCCGGGACAGAGCACGCCGCACCATTACCCTGACTCAGTCACACATGGTGCAGCAGGTCCTTCAACGCTTCGGCTTCACGTACTCCTCGCCTCAAGCCACTCCTCTGTCTACTCGCCACTCGCTCTCAGCTCTGCCTTCGGATGAGTCCGTAGAGTCGAGTGGCCCGTATCCAGATCTTGTTGGCTGCCTCATGTTCCTGATGACCTGCACACGACCTGACCTTGCATACCCTATTAGCATTCTTGCACGCTATGTTGCTTTTGGGAGACACAGACCGAAGCACATGGCTGCAGCGAAGAGGGTGTTGCGCTACTTGTGCAGTACGTCGGGCATGGGGCTTGTGCTTGGAGGGCAGAGTCCAGTGGTCCTCACTGGGCACGCAGACGCTTCTTGGGCTGACGACCAGGCTATGCAGCGGTCGTCACAGGGTTACACCTTCAGCCTTGGTTCGGGCTCTGTTTCGTGGCGGGCTACCCGCTCGTCTTGTGTTCTCGGCTCCAGTTGTGAGGCTGAGATCTACGCCGGGGCCATGGCTGCACAGGAGCTTCGCTGGCTCACCTACCTGCTGACTGACCTTGGCGAGGTGCCTCGTTCTCCTCCAGTGCTGTACGTAGACACCAAGGCCATGCTGGCCTTGTGTCAAGAGCAGAGACTGGAGCACAGAACGAAGCATATTGCTCTCCGCTACTTCCTTGCTCGTGAGCTACAGCAGGGTGGTCAGCTGCGGCTTGCGTACGTGGCCTCTGAGGCCAACACTCTTGATATCTTCACCAAGGCACTTGCGCCTTGTGATCATCAGCGCTTCTGTACTCAGCTGGGTCTTGTGCCTACCTTGCTTCACTTGCTCACCCCTTGGCCTTGTTTGTACTATTAGATTTATATATATATACACCTGCTGTTGCTTGTCTAGCCCTATATATATATGTAATCCTGCATGTGAACTGGCCTTGTGGCCTTGAACTTGTGTTCGGAATGTGTGGTGACTTTGTGATCCACCCTGAGCTTGCTTTGCTTTGCTTGACTGGTCTTGTGACCCCTTGTTCTCCCCCACTTTACCTATGGGGTTGTGTCAGACATATATGACATAGCTACTGTAGGCTATAGTCGGGTAGCACATATGGGGTATAGCTTTCTAGGGTTTGCACCTGTACCCAACTTTCCTTTAGTCATCCTTATTCCTCGTTTCTTCTCATTCTTCACATATATAATGACATATATAAAACTATTTTTTTTTACACTGAAGTGTTCATCTCGTCCTTGCGATTCTGTAGAGGGCATCGAATGTGAATTTCGCGTGAATTGGTAGTGGCTGATTCTCTGCCAACACACTTAGTCAGAATGAGTCAGATTGACCCCATGACAGCTCATTCTGGCTGGACGCGAAGGCATTGAGTTATGAGAGGGGTGAGGGTTTCGAAATTCTGAATGTGGGGATGTAATATTGTGTTTCGTTTCAGCGTTTTCAGTAAAATATATAAAAATTAGTACAGAGGGTGGCGCTTATAATTCGTAACCCTTCAAGGGTGCGCTTATAATCAAGGACCGTATATAAGCGCCCTCATCCTTTTATAAGCGCCGGCGCTTATCCGAGTCCTGCGCTTCTATCCGGGTGTGAAAAGAATAAACAGGAATGAAAATGACTAAGTCAGAGTTGGGTACAAATACAACCCTAGAAAGCTGTACCCCATATGTGCTACCCCACTATAGCCTACAAACATGCATCAGTTATAATAATCTGACACACCCCCATAGGCAAAGTGGGGGAGAACAAGGGGTCACAAGACCAATCAAGCAAAGCAAAGCAAAGCAAGCTCAGGGTGGATCACAAGGTCACCACACAGTCCGAGCACAAGAGCAGGGCCAGAGGCCAGTTCACATGCAGGAGTACAGACATATATATAAAACTAGACAAGCAAGAGCAGGTATATATATATGTCACAGTACAAGTGAAGTCAAGAGGAGAGCAAGTGAGGCAAGACAGGCACAAGACCCAGCTGGGTGCAAAAGCCCTGATGGTCACAAGGCGCGAGTGCCTTGGTGAACACATCACCAGTGTTGGCCTCAGAGGCCACGTACGCAAGTCGCAACTGACCACGCTGCTGCAGCTCACGAGCAAGGAAGTAGCGGAGAGCAATGTGTTTCGTTCTGTGCTCCAAGCGCTGCTCTCGACACAAGGCCAGCATGGCCTTGTTGTCTACGTACAGCACTAGAGGAGAACGAGGCGGCTCTCCAAGGTCAGTCAGCAGGTAGGTGAGCCAGCGAAGCTCCTGTGCAGCCATGGCCCCGGCGTAGATCTCAGCCTCACAACTGGAGCCGAGAACCGAAGACGAGCGAGTAGACCGCCACGAGACAGAGCCGGAACCAAGGCTGAAGGTGTAACCCTGTGACGACCGCTGCGTAGCCTGGTCGTCAGCCCAAGAAGCGTCCGCGTGGCCGGTAAGGACCACTGGACTCCGCCCTCCAAGCACTAGCCCCATGCCTGACGTACTGCACAGGTAGCGCAATACCCTCTTCGCTGCAGCCATGTGCTCTGGTCTGTGTCTCCCAGGAGCAACATAGCGTGCAAGAATGCTCAGAGGGTATGCAAGGTCAGGTCGTGTGCAGGTCATCAGGTACATGAGGGAGCCAACAAGCTCTGCATACGGACCACTCGACTCTACGGACTCATCCGAAGGCAGAGCTGAGAGTGAGTGGCGAGTAGGCAGAGGAGTGGCCTGAGGCGAGGAGTACGTGAAGCCGAAGCGCTGAAGGACCTGCTGCACCATGTGTGACTGAGTCAAGGTAATGGTGCGGCGTGCTCTGTCCCGAGTGATCTGCAAGCCAAGGTAGCTGCGCCGTTCACCCAGGTCTGTGCACGTGTGTCTCTTCAGTAGCTCGGACTTCACGTAGGCGAGTCCAGCAGTGTCCGCTGTGGCAAAGACCAAGTCGTCGACGTACACGAGGATGTAGAACGGCGGCAGGGAAGTGTCGGTGCGAAGAAACAGCGACGGGTCAGCAGTAGAAGGAGCAAACCCAAGGGCCGCAAGCGTAGTCCTCAGTGTGTCGTGCCACTCACGCGGTGCCTGGCGGAGACCGTAGACTGGCCGTCGGAGGCTCCACTGGGTGCCAGGAGGGAAAGTCCCAGTGAAGCCAGGTGGACGGCGAAGCCAGATCTCCTCGTGCAGACTACCCTGCAAAAACGCAGTGCTGAAGTCGAGAGAGTGAAGCTCGTAGTCGCGCTGAGCGGCTATGTGCAGCAGCACCCGAAGAGTAGTCATCTTCGGGGTGGGAGAGAAGGTCTGAAAGTAGTCAACTCCCTGCCGCTGACTGAAGCCACGAGCAACGTACCGTGCCTTGAAGGCAGGTGAAGAGCCCGGCGGCCGCTTCACCCTGAAGATCCACATGCCACTGACGATGTTCGCCCCAGGAGGGGGAACCGCGTCAACGTAGGTGCCTATGGACTTCCAGGAAGCCATCTCAGCATCCATACCTGCCTGCCACTGAGAGGAGTAGGGACCCTCTACGGCCTCCGCGTAAGAACGCGGAGTCGGGATGTCTAGTGCATCCGGGTCTCCCTCAGGGGCAAGCAGTACAGACGCGAGATGAGGTGAAGCAGCCGCTAGAGACTGTAACTCCTCCTGCCTGTCCTCTAGGACGTCCGTGCCAAGAGCACACTCACCCCCGACGGACGGAGGACAGACAGACGCAGACTCAGCAACAAGACTAGCAGCGTAGTCGAGACGACAGCGAGCAGCAAAGTCGACGAGCTCAGCGACTAGAGCAGACGCAGCAGTGGACTCAAAAGAGGGGTCAGTGACGACAGTAGCAAGCAGACGCGTGACAGTAGGACTGGCAGCACGAAGAGAGTCCGACTCAGGGTCGGCAAGCGCAGGAAGAGAGGACTCAGGAGGAGAAGGCAAAGGGGCACGCAGAGGAGCAGTGGACGGACGCAGAGACATCCGGTACGTGCCAGGGACACGAGGAGGACGCTGACGCGAACTGCGACCACTAGCGCGAGCAGCACGAACAGGCGACGCGGGACGAGACGCAGGCTCACGGCGCTCAGCAAGACCTCCAGTAGGACCAGTGTAAGGAGAGGGAGCAGGCAGTGGAGAGGAAGGCTTCAGTAGGGACTGCGACTGGACAGGCGGTGGACCCTCTACTGGAGGAGAAAGACCAAGAACCTGCTGCAGGAGCGGAACGAAGTACGGCCGAGGCCGCGCGGCAGCTCCAGACTCAGCAGGGACAGCACCACCACCCTCAGCGACAGCACCAGCGCCACCCACACCTCCAGCGGCAGGACCAACAGCAGTAGGCTCAGCACCAACGCCCTCAGCAGCTCCAGCTCCAGGAGGACCCGCAGGTCCAGCAGCTCCGGGACCGGCCGCACCCGCACTCTCGACGGTCGAAGAAGCTCCAGCTCCAGCTCCAGCAGCACTTCAGAGCCGAAGCTCCAGGTCAGCTGGAGACGAGCCTCGCGGATCCAGTCGATCAGCACCTCAGTGACCGCACCCTTGCTGCGCAAGGGGAGGACTGTGGTGTAACGCGAGTAGTCGTCAACCACCAACAGGAAGTAGCGCTCGTGACCCTGCCCACAGACGGGGGCTAGGCCCCACACATCCATGTGAAGCGTCTGCAGGGGAGCCTCTGTCGGGGGGAAGTGGGAGGAGTGAGGAGTAGCCCGGAGGCGACCCTCGATACAGGGGACACAGGAAGGTCCTGGTCCGGAGGGGAGAGGAGGGAGAGACTGGGGAAGACCAGAGACAAGGACACGGGAAGCCATGCTCCGAAGACGGGGCAAGGAGGGGTGGCCAAGACGGTGGTGCCACAGGAGAGTCTCGTGAGACAGGAGGCGACAAGAACAGGGGGCAGACTCAGGACCTGACCGGGACGCAGCAGCAAGCACCTAACCTGACGCAGCCACCTGACCAGACGCAGGGACAGGAGGAGACTCAACGGTCAGGGTGTAGAGACTCGACCCCGGCCGACGCGAGAACGTGGCCAGGTGTCGGCCTGTGCGTGCCTCCGTGCAGTGGGTCACCCGCTGACTCGAAGGAGTGAACTGGTGAACCCCCACATCCTGCAGGTCCGCGCCACTCACCAAGTTCGTAGAGAACGAGGGAAGGTACAGACCAGACAGGGTGCCCGAAGGGGCAGCCGGACACGGGAGGACAGTGGAGAAGTGAGACAGGACAGGACCCCCAGAGGGGTCAGCAAGGGAGACTGCAACCGGCCGGTTGAGCGGCGTAAGGGTAGTGCGGTCTCGAAAGAAGGAGCGAGAAGCCCCGGAGTCAAGTGTGAAAGTGAGGGAGGACGAGGACGACGCAGTACCTGAGAGCGCAGTCTCACCAGTACCTGAGAGCGCAGACGCACTGGCACCTAGAGCAGCAGCCTCACAAGCACCTAGCGCAGCAGTACCAATGCCCGGGTCGGGCTGGAAACACCGGTAACCCTCATTCTCCTCACTATAAGTCACAGCATACATAGCAGCAAGGATAGCATCAAAATCCAGATCAAAGATCGCTACACCAGCCCTAAGAAGCTCATCCCAGCGAGGGATCTCAGTAGCCCCAGGGAACTGCTGACGCCAAGCGTCCGTCAGGCGGCCAAAGCAGCGCTGGGCAGCGTGGGCACCCCCACACTGCTCACCCGCGCGGTCGCCGGAACGAAGAACGTAGGTGCAGGGACCAGTACCCCCACCCCTCTGACGCCCAGCGTACCACTCACGAAGCTGCTGAGGCGAAGGGATGTCCCGCGAGCGCTGCTGCTGCTGCCGCTGCGAGCGCTGGCCACCACCACCGCTGCTACGCTGCTGGGTACCACCCCGACCAGCTCCACCTCCTCCACCACCACTGCCTCCTCTGCTGCCGCCTCCACCGCCTCCACCTCCGCCGCCTCCACCTCCGCCGCTGCCTCCACCACCACCGCTGGCACCACTACCACCGTCTCCGCCGCTGCTTCCACCACCACCACCACCACCCCCGCCACTAGTCCCGCCGCCACCCCCACTCCCTCCGCTGCCACCGCCGCCACCGCCACCACCCCCTCCAGCTCCACCCGCGCCCTTGCCCCCCTTGCCCTTGCTGGAGCGACGTCTCCCACTAGGGGCAGACGCCGCGCCGACCGACTCAAGACCAAGCAGGTCGGCAGCAGCAGCAGAGGCAACAGAGGGCAGCAAGGGGGAAGGAGAGCACCCCTCAAAGATGGGGGTGCGAGGGTCACCACGAGAAGCACCTACAGCGACTATGCTCTTCTCCGCTGCGAGGAGGGCCTTCTCGAGGAGGTCGACGGTGAGGGTGGTGGGACAGACTGTGAGAAAGTGGTCCCTGACGACGCGAAGGGAGTCAGGGAGGCGCGCGACTACGTAGTAGAGAGCGATGTACATGGGAGGTGGGTTCTTAGCGCAGAACTCAGCATGAAGGGCGGCGCGGTAGCGAGTGTCACTAGCGCGGAGGTGCGTAATGAGATCAGCGACAGTGGGAAAGGCAGAGAGGTCAGGAAAGAGGTAGGGAAGCATGAGGCGGCTCAGTGCAGCAGTGGCAGGGGAGGAGTAGCGCGCAACTACAGCGTCGTACAAGGTCTGAGCACTCTTGTACTGACTAAAGTGCGCACGCTCAGAGGTAGGGAGGTGGCGACGCACAGCAAGACGTGCAGCAGCATCGCGAGTGGCCCACTGAGAGCGGACAGTGGGATCAGCATCAGCAGCAGGAGCAGGAGAGGCGCCAGAGGTGAGGTCAAAGAGAGAAAGGTCGTCAGCCCTGTCGCACTGTAAGAACAGCTGCAGGTCGTCTAACCAGACCTCAAAATCAATGGCGCGACCCTCAGCGTCAAAAGCTAGGACACTAGGGGTAGCCATGACGACGACAGCGAAGCAGTGCAAGCAGTAGGGGAAGAGCCCGCAGTGACAGTGCGACTGTGCTCACCAGGCAGGGCAGGCCGGGAAACTCTGCAGAAGGGCGGCTCGGCGACTCAGGGACCCGGCTGGTGGGCGGCTCGGCTCCCGGGCGGCTCGGCGGCAGGGCGGCTCTGGTGCAGGTCAGCTCGGCGCCCGGGCGGCTCGGCGGCAGGGCGGCTCGGGTGCAGGGCGGCTCGGCTCCCGGGCTGCTCGGCGGCAGGGCGGCTCGGGTGCAGGGCGGCTCGGCGGCAGGGGACGGCGGGGCCGTCAGGGTGCAGCAGCGGGGCCGGCAGGGTGCAGCGGCGGGGCCGTGACAGGGGACGGCGGGGCCGTCAGGGTGCAGCGGCGGGGCCGACTGGTGCAGTGGCGGGGCCGTCAGGGTGCAGCGGCGGGGCCGTGACAGGGGACGGCGGGGCCGTGACAGGGGACGGTGGGGCCGTTAGGGTGCAGCGGCGGGGCCGACAGAGGTGCAGCGGCGGGGCCGGCAGGGTGCAGCGGCGGGGCCGGCAGGGTGCAGCGGCGGGGCCGGGAGTAGGACGGCGGGGCCGTCAGGTGACGGGGCCTGCTGGAGCGACGAAGAGGCCGCGCGGCCGGCGTGAGGGCGGCGCGGCGCGGCAGAGCCGAGAGGGCGGCGCGGCGCGGCCGTAAGGCCAGCGCGACGAGGGGCCCGGGCCGCGCGCGCGAAAAAAAGAAGTCGCGCGCGCGACTCTCGGGGCGCCACAAGGGCAGCGCGACAAGCACTAGGGGGGAGCGCGCCTCGGGGAGAATAGGGCGCGCTCCGGGCAGGAAAAAAAATCGTGGGTGGGCCCTTAAAAAAAAAACGGTCCTTAGGAGGGACCCGCTCTATACCATGTGAAAAGAATGAACAGGAATGAAAATGACTAAGTCAGAGTTGGGTACAAATACAACCCTAGAAAGCTGTACCCCATATTTGCTACCCCACTATAGCCTACAAACATGCATCAGTTATAATAATCTGACACCGGGGGCTTATAGTATTAGCGCATGTTTGTTTTTCATTTGAAAACCTTTCAAATTTCAGAAACAAATTTCACTTTATCAGGGAAACGAACTACAATTTCGATTTCCGACACTCTGAACTCTCTTTTTGCGCGTCTAGTCAGGATGTGCTGTAATTTTGTCAGTGTGAGCTGGCAGGGAATCACTCCTTGCCAAGCTGCGTGAGAATCAGATTCGCGACCCTGTATGTTTTCGACTCGATTACAATCGGCAGAACAAGATATACAGTTTGGTGTAAAACAAATATATATTATTTTTGCCATTTTATAAGCTCCGGCGCTTAAAAAATTCCTCAATTATAAGCGCACCCCCTAAAAAACAGTGTTTTTTTATACCCCCAAGGGCGCTTCTATCCGGGGGCTGACGGTAAGTATTCGCTCATGACTTCGCTCATACTTTGTACTCGTTTGAAAACTTAGTGCAATCCTCGCTACCTCAATTCATTGCACTCGTAACACTTGGTTATCAGAGCTACTTTCTTTTGGACCGCGCACCTCCGCACCCTAGGAAATCAACTTTTGTTTTTTCACGCGAAGGGACGCACGCACCTTAGCTCCTAGGAGCCGCTGTCCTCGCGTTCTCTCGTAAACGCGTGCAGCCACGACTGCGCCTAAACTAAGCTGAGCCGATGCCCTTCGTAATGGCTGAACACATTGACGTCACGACGCTCACGCAGGACTGCCTGAATGAATTGTTGCGCCGGCTTGAGAATTCGGAAGAAATTGCGGCGCTAACGGCGGAACGCACATCCCTGCAGAATGACGTCGCACGAGCACAACAAGCGCAACCACAAGCACCTGGCACCACAAGCATCATAGCACGGAAGTGTGGGGCCACCCACGAGCGCGGCCAGTGAGAAAAGTTGAACGAGAATGGGAATGACTAAGTGAAAGTTGGGTACAAATACAAACCCTAGAAAGCTGTACCCCATATGTGCTACCCCACTATAGCCTACAATATCTATGTCATATATATCTGACACACCCCCATAGGCAAAGTGGGGGAGAACAAGGGGTCACAAGACCAGTCAAGCAAAGCAAAGCAAAGCAAGCTTAGGGTGGATCACAAAGTCACCACGCAGTCTGAGCACAAGGTCAAGGCCAAAAGGCCAGTTCACATGCAGGAGTGCACATATATATATAACACCAAACAAGCAAGAGCAGGTATACATATATGCAAGAGTACAAATCAAAAGGTAAGCAAGTGAGGTAAGACAGGTACAAGTCCTAGCTGAGTGCAGAAGCGCTGATGATCACAAGGCGGAAGTGCCTTGGTGAAAACATCAGCAGTGTTGGCCTCAGAGGCCACGTACGCAAGTCGCAACTGACCACGCTGCTGCAGCTCACGAGCAAGAAAGTAGCGGAGAGCAATGTGCTTCGTTCTGTGCTTCAGGCGCTGCTCTCGACACAAGGCCAGCATGGCCTTGTTGTATACGTACAGCACTGGAGGAGAACGAGGCGGCTCTCCTAGGTCAGTCAGCAGGTAGGTGAGCCAGCGAAGCTCCTGAGCAGCCATGGCCCCGGCGTAGATCTCAACCTCACAACTGGAGCCGAGAACAGAAGACGAGCGAGTAGCCCGCCACGAAGCAGAGCCGGAACCAAGACTGAAGGTGTAACCCTGTGACGACCGCTGAGTAGCCTGGTCGTCAGCCAAGAAGCGTCTGCGTGCCCAGTGAGGACCACTGGACTCCGCCCTCCAAGCACTAGCCCCATGCCCGACGTACTGCACAAGTAGCGCAACACCCTCTTCGCTGCAGCCATGTGCTCTGGTCGGTGTCTCCTAGGAGCAACATAGCGTGCAAGCTTGCTAAGAGGGTATGCAAGGTCAGGTCGTGTGTAGGTCATCAGGTACATGAGGCAGCCAATAAGCTCTGGGTACGGGCCACTCGACTCTACGGACTCATCTGAAGGCAGAGCTGAGAGCGAGTGGCGAGTAGACAGAGGAGTGGCCTGAGGCGAGGAGTACGTTAAGCTGAAGCGCTGAAGGACCTGCTGCACCATGTGTGACTGAGTCAAGGTAATGGTGCGTCGTGCTCTGTCCCGAGTGATCTGCAAGCCAAGGTAGCTGCGCAGTTCACCCAGGTCTGTGCACGTGTGTCTCTTCTGCAGCTCGGACTTCACGTAGGCGAGTCTAGCAGTGTCCGCTGTGGCAAAGACCAAGTCGTCAACGTACACGGGGATGTAGAACAGCGGCAGAGAAGTGTCGGTGCGTAGAAACAACGACGGGTCAGCAGTAGAGGGAGCAAACCCAAGAGGCGCAAGTGTAGTCCTCAGTGTGTCGTGCCACTCACGCGGTGCCTGGCGGAGACCGTAGACTGGCCGTCAGAGGCTCCACTGGGTGCCAGGAGGGAAAGTCCCAGTGAAGCCAGGTGGACGGCGCAGCCAGATCTCCTCGTGCAGGCTACCCTGCAAGAAAGCAGTGCTGAAGTCAAGAGAGTGGAGCTCATAGTCGCGCTGAGCGGCTATGTGCAGCAGCACCCGAAGAGTGGTCATCTTCGGGGTGGGAGAGAAGGTCTGAAAGTAGTCAACTCCCTGCCGCTGACTGAAGCCACGAGCCACGTACCGCGCCTTGAAGACAGGTGGAGAGCCCGGCGGCCGCTTCACCCTGAAGATCCACATGCCACTAACGATGTTTGCCCCAGGAGGGGGAACCGCGTCAACGTAGGTGCCTGTGGACTTCCAGGAAGCCATCTCTACATCCATAGCTGCCTGCCAGTGAGAGGAGTAGGGACCCTCTACGGCCTCCGCGTAAGAGCGCGAAGTCGGGATGTCAAGTGCATCCGGGTCTCCCTCAGGGGCAAGTAGTACGGACGCGAGATGAGGTGAAGCAGCAGCGAGACACTCGAAATCCTCCTGCCTGTCCTCAAGGACGTCCGTGCCAAGAGCACACTCACCCCCGACGGATGGAGGAGAGACAGACGCATACTCAGCAACAAGACTGGCAGCGTAGTCTAGACGACAGCGAGCAGCAAAGTCGACGAGCTCAGCAACAAGCGCAGACGTAGCAGTGGACTCAAAAGAGGGGTCAGTGACGACAGTAGCAAGGAGACGCGTGACAGTAGGACTGGCGGTACGGAGAGAGTCTGACTCTGGGTCGGCAAGTGCAGGAACAGAGGACTCAGGAGGAGAAGGCAAAGGGGCACGCAGAGGAGCAGTGGACGGACGCAGAGACATCCGGTGGGTGCCAGGGACAGGAGGAGGACGCTGACGCGAACCGCGACCACTAGTGCGAGCAGCACGAACAGGCGACGCGGGACGAGACGCAGGCTCACGACGCTCAGCAAGACCTCCAGTAGGACCAGTGTAAGGAGAGGGAGCAGGAAGTGGGGAGGCGGGCTCTAACTGTGACTGTAAGTGGACAGGCGGTGGAAACTCTACAGGAGGAGAAAGACCAAGAACCTGCTGCACGAGCGGAACGAAGTACGGCCGAGGCCACGCGGCAACTCCAGACACTGCAGGGACAGCACCAGCACCCTCAGCGGCAGCACGAGCGCCAACAGCACCTCCAGCTGCAGGACCTCCAGCAGCACGAGCAGCACCCGCAGCAGGACCACCGCCAGGAAGGACAGCAGCAGTCTCAGCACCAACACCCTCAGTAGCTCCAGCGCCAGGCGGACCTGAAGGCCCAGGAGCCCTGGGACCGGCGGCACAAGTACCCTCAGCAGCGGAAGAAGCTCCAACTCCAGCAGTACGCCTTCAGCGGCGAGCAAACCACTCGCGCAGCTCCTGTGGAGAGAGTGGTTCCCGCCGAGACGAAGCACCCGGAGAGCCTCCAGGCCCCGCACCGCCAGACACCAGAAGGGGAGGTCCAGTGGCCGCAGGCTCCGCAACTCCAGGCTCAGCAGCACCCCTTGACTCAGCAGCTCCCGACGTAGCACCCCCATGCTCAGCACCCCCAGTCGCAGCACCCCCAAGCTCAGCACCCCCAGACTCAGCACTCCCAGGCTCAGCACCCCCAGGCTCAGCACCCCCAGTCGCAGTACCCCCAGGCTCAGCACCCCCAGGCTCAGCGCCAACGCGCGCAGCACCCCCAGAGTCAGCACCCCAAGGCTCAGCACCCGCAGCAGTACCAGAGTCACGAGCAACCTTGACCGGCTCGATTGCGTCTACGTGGGACACACCTGAAGGGGCAGGACCCTAAGGGGGAAGGGGGTCTACCTGGGGGGGACCTGGCACAAGGAAGTGCGGTGGTGGGGGGAGGGAAGGAGTGCGGTAGGGGAAGAGGCGGTAGAAGGGGACTGACTCGTCGAACGTGACGTCCTGGGAGGACAGAACACGATGAGAGGAGGGGTGGTAGAACTGCCACCCTGGCGCGTCAGGGGGAAAGCCAAGGAAGACACAGGGAGCAGCACGAGGGGACAGCTTGTCCGCAGACAAGTCGCGGACAAACGCCCGAGATCCCCAGACACGGAACGCAGACGCATCGCCGACCTTCCCCGTCCACGGCAGAGCTGGGGAGGTCTCCGGCCGGGAGACCCTGGGGTGAAGGTTGATCTGATGCGCCGCGTACCGAACCGCAAACAGCCACAGAAAATGGGGGGCAGCCGCATGCATCATGGACGTACGGGCGACGTCCATGACCATGCCAATGCGGCGCTCAGCAATCCCATTTTGCTGTGGAGAGTCCGGAAGCGTAAAGGTCTAGCGGATGCCTCGTGCACGACAGTAGGCTCGCAGAAGGCCAGAGGAGAACTCTCCACCTCGGTCAGAGTGCAGACGCAGGACAGGAAAGTCCGAGCCGAAGCTCCTTCCGAGCTGGAGACGAGCTGCGCGGATCCAGTCGATCAACACCTCAGTGACATCACCCTTGCTGCGCAAGGGGAAGACTGTGGTGTAACGTGAGTAGTCGTCAACCACCAGCAGGAAGTAGCGCTCGTGACCTTGTCCACGGACGCGGGCCGGGCCCCACACGTCCATGTGAAGCGTCTGTAGAGGAGCCTGTGTCGGGGGAAACTGGGAGGAGTGAGGGGCCGCCCAGAGCCGCCCCTCGACACAGGGGACACAGGAAGGTTCTGGCCCGGAAGGAAGGGGAGGGAGAGACCGGGGGAGACCAGAGACAAGGACACGGGAAGCCATGCCCCGAAGACGAGGCAAGGAGGGGTGGCCTAGACGGTGGTGCCACAGGAGAGTCTCGTGAGACAGAAGGCGACACGAGCAAGGGGCAGACTCAGGACCAGACCTGACCCGACGCAGCTACCTGGCCAGACGCAGGGACAAGAGGAGACTCAGTGTAGAGACTCGACCCCGGCCGATGCGAAAACGTGGCCAGGTGTCGGCCTGTGCGGGCGTCTGAGCAGTGGGTCACCCGCTGACTCGCAGGAGTAAACTGGTGAACCCCCCCATCCTGCAGGTCAGCACCACTCACCAAGTTCGTCGAGAACGAGGGGAGGTACAGACCAGACAGGGTGCCCAAGGGGGCAGCCGGACACGGGAGGACAGTAGAGAAGTGAGAGAGGACAGGGCCCCTAGAGGGGTCAGCGAGGGAGACTGCAACCGGCCGACCAAGCGGCGTAACTGTGGTGCGGTCTCGAAAGAAGGAGCGAGAAGCCCCTGAGTCAAGTGTGAAGGTAAGGGAGGCCAAAGCCGACGCAGTACCTGAGAGCGCAGCTTCACCAGTACCTGAGAGCGCAGACGCACTGGCACCTAGAGCAGCAGCCTCACAAGCACCTAGCGCAGCAGTACCAATGCCCGGGTCAGGCGGGAAACACCGGTAACAGTCACCCTCATCACTAATAGTCACAGCATACATGGCAGCAAGGATAGCATCAAAGTCAAGATCAAAGATAGCTACGCCAGCCCTAGACAGCTCTCCCCAGCGGGGAATCTCACTAGCCTCGGGGAACTGCTGACGCCAAGCGTCCGTCAGGCGGCCAAAGCAGCGCTGGGTGGGGTGGGCACCCCCACACTGCTCACCGGCGCGGTCGCCGGAACGAAGGACATAGGTGCACGTACCAAAACCCCCACCACGCTGACGCTGCGCGTACCACTCACGAAGCTGCTGAGGCGGGGGGATGTCACGAGAACGCTGCTGCTGCTGCTGGCGCTGACCACCACCAAGGCCGCTCCGCTGCGGGGCACCACCCCGACTAGCTCCACCCCCTCCGCCACCGCCGCCTCCACCTCTGCCACCATCGCCGCCTCTGCTCCCACCGCTGCCGCCGCCACCGCCTCCGCCTCCGCTGCCGCCACCACCACCACCACCCCCACCACCACTGCCACCGCCACCCCCACTCCCTCCGCCGCCTCCACCGCCACCTCCACCGCCCCCGCCAGCTCCACTCGCGCCCTTGCCCCCCTTGCCCTTGCCAGGTCGGCGTCTCCCGCTAGGGGCAGACGCCGCGCCGACCGACTCAAGACCAAGCAGGTCGGCAGCAGCAGCAGAGGCAACAGAGGGCAGCAGGGGGGAAGGAGAACACCCCTCAAAGATGGGGGTGCGAGGGTCACCCCGAGAGGCTCCTACAGCGACGATGCTCTTCTCCGCCGCCAGGAGGGCCTTCTCAAGGAGGTCAACAGTGAGAGTGGTGGGACAGACTGAGAGAAAGTGGTCCCTGACTACGCGAAGGGAGTCACGGAGGCGTGTGACTATGTAATAGAGAGTGATGTATATGGGGGGAGGGTTCTTGGCGCAGAACTCAGCAGGAAGTGCGGCGCGGTAGCGAGTGTCACTAGTGCGGAGGTGCGTAATGAGGTCGGCAACTGTGGGAAAGGCAGCAAGGTCAGGAAAGAGGTACGGTAGCATGAGGCGGCTCAGTGCAGCAGTGGCAGGAGAAGAGTAGCGCGCAACTACAGCGTCGTAAGGTCTGAGCACTCTTGTACTGACTAAAGTGCGCGCGCTCAGTGGTAGGCAGGTGGCGACGCACAGCAAGACGTGCAGCAGCATCGCGGGTGGCCCACTGAGAGCGAACAGTGGGGTCAGCGTGAGTAGCAGGGGCAGGAGAGGCGCGAGAGGTGAGGTCTAAGAGAGAAAGACCGTCCGCCCTATCGCACTGTAAAAACAGCTGCAGGTCGTCGACCCAGACCTCAAAGTCAATGGCTCGACCCTCAGCGTCAAAAGTGAGGACACTAGGGGTAGTCATGACGACGATAGACTAGCAGTGCAAGCAGTAGGGGAAGGGCGCGCAGTGACAGTGGGGCTGCGCTCACCAAACAGGGCAGGTCGGGCGGCTCGGTAGTAGGGCGGCTCGGCTGCTGGGTGGCTCGGCGGCTGGGCGGCTGGGCGGCTCGGCGCTCGGCTGCTGGGCGGCTCGGCTGCACAGCGGCTCGGCGGCTGGGCGGCTCGGCGGCTCGGCGCTCGGCTGCTGGGCGGCTCGGCTGCACAGTAGCTCGGGTGCTGGGCGGCTCGGCTGAACGGCGGCTCGGCTGGTGGGCGTCCGGGCGGCTCTGCAACTGGGCGGCCCGGCTCCTTCGGTACTCGGTGGCGCGGCGGTCGGCTGCTCGGGTGCACGCTGCACGGTGGTGCTGCGGTCCGCGCTCAGGTGGCGGGCAGGAGAGGAGAGTGGCAGGGCCGCAGCAGACGGGCGGCGGGGCCCCAGGTGCAGGGCGGCGGGGCCGCAGTAGAAGGGCGGCGGTGCCGGTAGAGTCGGGCGGCGGGGCCGCGAAGTGGGGCGGCGGGGCCGCGAAGTGGGGGGGGGGGGGGGGGGGGGGCGGGGCCGGTAGAGTCGGGCGGCGGGGCCGCGAAAGCAGGGCGGCGGGGCTTCGAGGTGTAGGGCGGCGGGGCGGCTAAAGCAGGGCGGCGGGGCCGCGAAATGAAGGGCGGTGGGGCCGCGAGGTGTAGGGCGGCGGGGCCGCTAAAGCAGGGCGGCGGGGCCGCGAAGTGTAGGGCGGCGGGGCCACTGAAGTAGGGCGGCGGGGCCGCTAAAGCAGGGCGACGGGGCCGCTAAGGAAGGGCGGCGGGGCCGCTAAAGCAGGGCGGCGGGGCCGAGTAAGCAGGGCGGCGGGGCCGCGAGGTGTAGGGCGGCGGGGCCGCGAGGTGTAGGGCGGCGGGGCCGCTAAAGCAGGGCGGCGGGGCCGCGAAGTGTAGGGCGGCGGGGCCGCTAGGTGTAGGGCGGCGGGGCCGCTAAAGCAGGGCGGCGGGGCCGGTAAAGCAGGGCGGCGAGGCCGCGAATCAGGGGCGGCGGGGCCGCGACAGTAGGGCGGCAGGGCCGCTAGGGGAGGGAAGGCCGCTAGGGCGGCTCGTCGAGTTAACAGCCCGAGGCGCGACTCGGGATGAGCGCGCTTCGGGCAGTAAAAAAAAGTCGAAATGGTGGGCCCTAGGCGCAGTTCCCACAGGGGAACCTGCTCGATACCATGAGAAAAGTTGAACGAGAATGGGAATGACTAAGTGAAAGTTGGGTACAAATACAAACCCTAGAAAGCTGTACCCCATATGTGCTACCCCACTATAGCCTACAATAGCTATGTCAAATATAACTGACAAACCAGTGCACAACACACCCAGAAGCAACGAATGCGGCCAGAAGTCAACCTCGCGTCACGACGTCTGTGACGGCCGGCAAATCAACACTACCGTCGCCGATGTCGTTGAAGCCGCAGCGTCCGCCATGCTTTGACCTGAGTTAACGGGGTGGTCCTACTATTCAGGCGTGGTTGTTGACGTTGAACGTTTTCTTCGACGCCAACTACGTCTCGGAGGATACGGCAAAGATTTGCTACGCTACGAGGACCCGCCATGGACTGGTGGCGCGTCATTGTCACGAAACTGATGGATTACGCGACTCCACCAACACGGGAAGGACAACCCGGACCCTGGGCGCCATCGTATTTTGTGGAGGTGCCCCAATATCGCACGTGGGACACGTGGTGTGAAGGTTTGCACGCTCGATTTGAGCCAATCGCGGCTTCGATCGCGGCGCGTCAGAAGCTCCGCACTTAGCGCCAACTCGGTTCCGTCCAAGACTACACCAGCGGGTTTCTAGCTTTGTGCGAGCAGGTGGGCTACATGCACGAATCTAAGCGTATTAACCGCTACATCGGCGGCCTAAAGCATGACATCGCTCAGGAATTCCAGTTCCGCCGCGTCACCAATTTTCAGGTGATTCTCGCCGTGGCGGAGAAGCTTGATTTCTTCCGCCGACCGAGACCGGGGTCCTATGGAAGCGGCAGTAACTGGGGACATTGATCTCGTGGGATGAACGAGGGTGCTACGATATGTGCCGTCACCGCAAATGTTGCTGCCGCACCGTTCAAAGGGCGCTGCTTCGCGTGTAATCGACCGGGACACCGTAAGAGCGAATGCCCGGAAAACGCTAAGGGAAAGGGGGAAGCATAGCAGCAGAAAACAGACCAAGCAGCAGGGAAACGCTGGGAGTCAGTAGCAGACGGGCCCGCTACTGACAGGTCACGCCGCTCGCCCGACCCAACTGACCCTCACCGAGTGATTGTGCCGGTTGACGCAATCGACCACACCCGGCCGAATAAGGAGGGTACTACGGTAGACAGCCCTATACTGCTTAGTGGACGGGGGAGCCAGCCACAGCCTGATCAACACTGCCACAGCACGAAAACTAGGACTGCCACTGGACAGGTGTTTACCTGAGATCGACGCAAGACTGGTTGACGGCACGCCATTGGCGATACGGGAACGCGTGGACCGGGTTCAGATTCGATGCAGGGGTAACTTCACATTTAGTCAGGAAATGCTTGCGACAACCATTGACGGAACCAACATTTTACTCGGTCGTGACTATCTACAACGACACAATCCGCGAATCGACTGGACGACGGGTGACTGCACCGTGCGAGTGAACGGTAACAGCATCGCCTTACCTCGTTGGGGCTCGCCCGAGTCTTCCTCGGTGCGTGTCAACGCAATCACGATGAAACGGGCAGTAGCGGTAGGAGCTGACGTGTACGCGGTTGACATTCGAGAAGCCGAGGCAGCAGACAAAGGGGGGGATTTACAGAAACTGCTAGTCGACGTACCGGATGACTTGGCAGCACTCCTGAAGCAATACAGCCGAATATTTCCAGATGACCTGCCGGCGGGACTGCCACCTCAGCGACCGCACGACCACAGGATAGAATTAGAACCGGGGGCATAGCTGACAGTACAGCATTAGTCCCGACTGACCCAACCCGAACTTGACAAACTAAGGACGCAGCTAGGTTTTCCTGCTTGAGAAGAAGTTTATTTGCCCGAGTTCGTCACCCTTCGCAGCACCGATACTATTCACACCGAAAAAGGACGGGGGTTTTCGCATGTGCATCGACTACCGCGCACTGAATAGGGTTACCATCAAATCCCGTTACCCCGTCCCACGAGCCGACAAACTGATCGACCAACTGAGCACAGCCCGGGTTTTTTTCGAAAATCGACCTTAGAGGGGGATACCACCAAATTCGAGTCAATCCACCCAACTGCCACAAGACAGCTTTCCGAACATGCTACGGATCTTTCGAATATACCGTCATGCCCTTTCGACTGACCAACGCCCCCGCCACTTTTCAAATGACCATGAACGAAGCCTTCCGCCCGCTTTTAGATAAGTGCGTCATCGTGTACCTCGACAACATACTGATTTACAGCCCAGACAGAGCACAGCACCTACAGGACATCGAAGCAGTTTTTAAAATACTGAGTGAGAACCGCCTACTGACAAAAGCCTATAAGTGTGAGTCTTTACAGGACAGACTGGAGTTTTTTGGACACATTATTTTAGCTGAAGGAGTGGAAATAGACCCGAAGAAGATCGCGACGATTCAAGCGTGGCATGCGCCAACAAATTTGACTGAGTTGCAGAGCTTTTTGGGGTTCGTCAACTACATGCGCCAGTTCCTCCCCGACAAGGTGAAGTTGACTACTCCGTTGACCGACCTGCTGCGGAAGGGGGTTGAGTACACGTGGGGGGAGAAAGAGCAAGCTGCCTTCTCGGCCCTCAAACAAATTTTGTGCTCGCCGCCCATGCTTCACATTGCAGATCCGCACCGTCTGTTCGAGCTGGTCACCGACGCTAGCGACATCGCTGTGGGAGTAGTACTCTTGCAAGACTTCGGGAACGGCCTCCAACCAATTTCGTACGAGTCCCGCAAGCTTCACCCACCCGAACGCAACTACCCAAAACACGACCGCGAGATGCTGGCGATCGTGCATGCGTTCAATGTGTGGCGATGTTACCTCACGGGAGCAGACGTGATAGTACAAACAAACCACCAATCACTACAGTACCTTCGTGCCCAACCGAATCTCAACCCGCGACAGATTCGCTGGTTGGACTCTCTGGAGTCCAACTTCCACTACACAGTAATGTACAAGAAAGGTGCATCAAATCTAGCTGACGCACTCACACACCCCACTGCCCAACTTGATGTCAAACTCATATGCTATAGTCTGTGTAGGCTGTAGTGGGGTAGACAATATGGGGTACAACACTTTTACGCTTTTCTTACTTGTACCCACCTGCTTGCTAGTTCATTCATTCCTCGTTCTTTCACATGGTATAGAGCAGGTTCCCTAGTGGGAACGTTTCCTAGGGCCCACCGAATATCGATTTTTTTTTCCTCCCCGGAGCGCGCTTCGCCCCTGCCCGAGTCGCGCCTTGTGTGCCTACCCTCCCGTCGCGTCCCCTGCCCTTAGTGGCCCGTCGCGCTCCCCTACGGCCCCGTAGCGGCCCCTCTCAAAACCTCTCACGGCCCCTCTCATGGCCCTTCGAGGCCCCTTCAGGCCCCTCGTGGCCCCTTCGCGGCCTCCCTTCGCGGCCCCTTCACGGCCCCTTCACGGCCCCTTTACGGCCCCTTCGCGGCACCTTCGCGGTCCCTTTGTGGCCCCTTCACGGCCCCTTCGCAGCCCCTTCACGGCCCCTTCGCGGCACCTTCGCGGCCCCCTCGCGGCCCCTTTACGGCCTCTTCGCAGCCCGTTCGCGGCCCCCTTCACAGCCCCCTCGCGGCCCCCTCGCGGCTCCCTTTGCGGCCCCTTCGCGGCCCCGCCCCGCTGCCCGTAGCGGCCCCGCCCTGTCGCCAGTTGCGGCCCCGCCCCGTTGCCAGTCGCGGCCTCGCCCCTTCGCCAGTCGCGGCCCCGCCCCGTCGCCAGTCGCGGCCCCGCCGCGTCGCCCGCGCCTCGTCGCGTCGCCCCTGCGGGACCCGTGAGGCACGGCTCCTGTGCGTCGCGACGCCCTTGCGGGACCCGCGTGGCGTCACCCCTGCCCGCCGTGGCGCCCTGCCCTAACCCGCGCCCCTGGAGCAGCCGCCACTGCAGCAGCCGCCCCTGGAGCAGCCTCCCCTGCAGCAGCCGCCCATGGAGCTGCCGCCACTGCAGCAGCCGCCCCTGGAGCAGCAGCCACTGCAGGAGCCGCCCCTGGAGTAGCCGCCACGGCAGCAGCCGCCCCTGGAGCAGCCGCCACGGCAGCAGCCGCCCCTGGAGCAGCCGCCCCTGAAGCAGCCGCCCCAGGAGCAGCCGCCCCTGAAGCAGCCGCCCCAGGAGCAGCCGCCACTACAGCAGCCGCCCCTGGAGCAGCCACCCCGGCAGTAGCCGCCCCTGGAGCAGCCGCCCCTCCTGCACCCGCCCCTGGAGCAGCCGCCCCTCCTGCAGCCGCCCTTGGAGCAGCCACCCCTGCAGCAGCCGCCCCTAGAGCAGCCGCCCCTGCAGCAGCCGCCCCTGGAGCAGCCACCACTGCAGCAGCCGCCCTTGGAGCAGCCACACCTGCAAAACCGCCCCTGTAGCAGCCGCCCCTGCAGTAGCCGCCCCTAGAGCAGCCGCCCCTGGAGCAGCCGCCCCTGCAGCAGCCGCCCCTGGAGCAGCCGCCCTTGCAGCAGCCGCCCCTGGAGCAGCCGCCCCTACAACTGCCGCCCCTGGAGCAGCCGCCCCTGCAGCAGCCGCGGAGCCCTCGCCCTACAGTGTTAGCGGCCTCGCCGTTGCCGCCGTCGTACGCCTGCCCTTCTCGCCCCTGGTGAGCACTGCCCTGCCCGTACTGCTGTTACTGCTGCTCTTGCTGCTACTGCTGCTCCTGGCGTGGCCAAATGCAGCTCCAGCGCCGTCCGCGTGAGTCCCTCACCCCCCAAAAGCTTCGTGAGTGGTACGCTAGTTGGGGTTATAGGGGTGGCCGCGCTGCGACTACTGCTATTGCTACTGCGGCTACCACTACTCCTGCTGCTCCTCGCGGTGGCCAGATGCAGATCCAGCGACGTCCGCGTGAGTCCCTCACGCCCCAGCAGCTTCGTGAGTAGTACGCTACTTGGGATTGTCAGGGTGGCCGTAGTGGGAGTCGTCCTGGAGTGAGTAGTTTGGCAGCTGCTTGTAGGGGCCAGGTGCAGCTGCAGCGTCGTCCGTGCGCGGTCCTTTCGCCCCAGCAGCTTCGTGAGTGGTACGCTCAGCGTGGCGGGTCACGGGGTACTGCTCGCTGTCCGTACGTCATTCGCACTGGTGCTCGGACTGGTCAGCCTTGCAAGACGTTTGGTCACGCAGTGTCCCGCTGCTTCGCCTGTCTGAGCGACGCTTGGCGTACGGAGTTTGGCGACGCGGCTAAGCTCCCCGAGTAGGTGGAGCTGCTTAGGCTGCGAGTAGATATCTATACTCTTGACTATGATGCTATCCTCACTTCCATGTATGCATTGCCTACTAGTGATGAAGGTGACTGTTACCTATGTGTTCCGCCTGGCCCGGGCATTGAGGCTGCTGCTCTAGGTGCTGGTGAGGCTGCTGCTCTAGGTGCTAGTGCGTCTGCTACCCCAGGTGCTGGTGAGTCTGCTCTCTCAGGTACCACGTCGGCTCAGGCCTTACACACCTTGACTCGGGTGCTTCCCACTCCTTCTTTCGAGTTGTGGTCTCCCTGGCGGACCCCTCTGGGGGTCTTGTCCTTGCCCACTTCTCCACTGTCTTGCCGTGTCCGGCAGCCCCTTCTGGCACCCCTCGTTCTCTACGAACTTGGTGAGTGGTGCTGATCTACAGGATGGGGGGGTTGACCAGTTCACTCCTGCGAGTCAGCGAGTGACCCACTGTACGTGTGCTCGGACGGGCCGACACTTGGCCACGTTTACCCGTCAGCCGGGGTCGAGCCTGTACACACTGACTACAAAGTCTCCTCCGGTTGCTGAGTCTGGTCAGGTAGCTTCATCGGGTCAGGTGTTTGCTGCAGCGTCCTAGTCTGGTCCTGAGTCTGCTCCCTGCTCGTGTCGTCTCCTGTCCCACCAGACTCTCCTTTGGCACCACCGCCTTGGTCACCCCTCCCTGCCTCGTCTCCGAGGCATGGCCTCCCGTGTCCTTGTCTCTAGTCTCCCCCGGTCCCTCCCTCCCCTCCCTCCGTGACCTGCCCCTACCTGCATTCCCTGCGTCGAGGGGCGACAGCGCGCCGCTCCTCACTCCTCCGAGTTTCCTCCGATAGAGGCTCTGCTTCAGACTCTTCACATGGACGTGTGGGGCCCCGCCTGCCTCCGTGGCAAGGGTCACGAGCATTACTTCCTGTTGGTGGTTGACGACTACTCGCGTTACACCACGGTGTTCCCATTGCGAAGCAAGGGTGGCGTCACTGAGGTGTTGATCGACTGGATCCGCGCAGCTCGTCTCCAGCTCAGAGAGAGTTTCGGCTCGGACTTTCCTGTTCTGCGTCTGCACTCTGACAAAGGCGGGGAGTTTTCCTCTGCCCTTCTGGGAGCCTTCTGTCATGCACAGGGCATCCGCAAGACCTTCACGCTTCCGGCCTCTCCACAGAAAAATGGGATTGCTGAGTGCCGCATTGGTATGGTCATGGACGTCACTCGTACGTCCATGATCCATGCGGCTGCTCCCCATTTTCTGTGGCCGTTTGCGGTTCAGTACGCAGCGCATCAGATCAACCTTCAGCCCCAGGTCTCCTTGCTAGAGACCTCCCCAACCTTGCGGTAGATGAGGAAGGTTGGCGATGCGTCTGCGTTTCGGGTCTGGGGATCTCGGGCGTTTGTCCACAACTTGTCTGCGGACAAGGTGTCCCCCCGTGCTGTTCCCTGTGTCTTCCTTGGCTTCCCCCCTGACGCGCCTGGTTGGCAGTTTTACCACCCCACCTCGCGCCGTGTTCTGTCCTCCCAGGCAGTCACCTTTGACGAGTCGGTGTCATACTACCGTCTCTTCCCCTACCGCACTGCGCCCCTCCCCCCGCCACCGCTCTTCCTTGCGCCAGGTCCCCCCCCGGTAGACGCCCTCCCCCCTCAAGGTCCTGCCCCGTCAGGTGTATCCCACGTAGACGCAGTCGAGCCTGTTGAGGTAGCTGTTGACTCTGGTGCTACTAGGGGTGCTGAGCCTGGTGGTGCTGAGTCTGGGGGTGCGGAGCCTGGGGGTGCGGAGCCTGGGGGTGCTGGGCCTGGGGGTGCGGATCCTGGGGGTACCAAGCCTGGGGGTGCTGAGCCTGGGGGTGCGGAGCCTGGGGGTGCTGGGTCTGCTCGTGTGGCCTCTGGCGGTGCTGGGTTTGGGGCCCCTTCGTGTGCTTCGTCGAGGCAGGAGCTACCCTCTCCACAAGAGCTGCGCGAGTGGTTTGCCCGGCGCTAGAGCCGTGCTACTCGAGCTGGAGGTGCTGCTGTTACTGCTAAACATGGGGTCGGCACTGGAGTTACTTGAGCCACTAAACCTGGAGGCGCTCGTTATGGCGGTACTGGAGCTGCTGGGCCTAGGGGTGCTGCTGAGGCTGCTGGAGCTGATGGTCCTGCTGGAGTTGGTACTGCTGGAGCTGCAGGTGCTGCTGGCGCTGGTGCGTCTGAGGGTGCTGGAGTTGGCGCTGTTGGAGCTGGAGGTGCTGCTGGCGCTGGTGCTGCCGCTGGGGGTACTGGTGCTGTCCCTGCTGGTTCTGGAGGCGCTGCACATCCACGGTTGTACTTCGTTCCGCTCCTTGAGCAGGTTCTTGGTCTCTCGCCCTCTACTGGTCCTGGTCCTCCCTTAGAGTGTCCACAGCCTGTCCAGTCGCGGTCACAGTTACAGCCCGCCTCCCCGCTGCCTGCTCCTTCTCCCTACACTGGTCCTACAGGAGGTCTTGCTGAGTATCGTGAGCCTGCGTCTCGTCCTGCATCGCCTGTTCGTGCTACTCGCACTAGTAGTCGTGCTCCGCGTCCGCGTCCTCCTCCTGTCCCTGGCACACACCAGATGGCACTGCGTCCTTCCACTGCTCCTCTGCGTGTCCCGTTTTCGTCTCCTCCAGAGTCCTCTCTTCCTGTTCTTGCTGACCCGGAGTCTGACTCTCTTCGTGCCGCCAGTCCTACTTTCACGCGTCTCCTGGCTACTGTTCTCACTGACCCTTCCTTTGAGTCCACTGCTGCGTCTGCCTTGGTTGCTGAGCTTGTCGACTTTGCTGCTCGCTGTCGTCTAGACTACGCTGCTAGTCTTGTTGCTGAGTCTCAGTCTGTCTGTCCTCCGTTCGTCGGGGGTGAGTGTGCTCTTAGCCAAACGTCCTTGAGGACAGGCAGGAGGAGTTCCAGTGTTTTGCTGATCCTTTGCCTCATCTCCTGTCCACGCTGATTGCCCCTGAGGGAGACCCGGCGGCCAGTCTACGGTCTCCGTCAGGCGCCCCGTGAGTGGCACGACACACTGAGGACTACACTTGCGGCTCTTGGGTTTGCTCCTTCTACCGCCGACCTGTCGCTGTTTCTGCGCACCGACACCTCTTTGCCGCTGTTCTACATCCTCGTGTACGTCAACGACTTGGTCTTTGCCACTACTGACACTACTGGACTCGCCCACGTGAAGTCCGAGCTGTAGAAGAGACACACGTGCACAGACTTGGGTGAAATGCGCAGCTACCTTGGCTTGCAGATCACCCGGGACAGAGCACAGCGCACCATTACCCTGACTCAGTCACCCATGGTGCAGCAGGTCCTTCAGCGCTTCGACTTCACGTACTCCTCGCCTCAGGCCACTCCTCTGTCTACTCGCCACTCGCTCTCAGCTCTGCCTTCGGATGAGTCCGTAGAGTCGAGTTGCCCGTACCCAGAGCTTGTTGGCTGCCTCATGTACCTGATGACCTGCACACGACCTGACCTTGCATACCCTCTTAGCATCTTGGCACGCTATGTTGCTCCTGGGAGACACCGACCAGAGCACATGGCTGCAGCGAAGAGGGTGTTGCGCTACTTGTGCAGTACGTCGGGCATGGGGCTAGTGCTTGGAGGGCGATGTTCTGTGGTCCTCACATGTCACGCACACGCTTCTTGGGCTGACGACCAGGCTACGCAGCGGTCGTCACAGGGTTACACCTTCAGCCTTGGTTCCGGCTCTGTTTCGTGGCGGTCTACCCGCTCGTCTTCTGTTCTCGGCTCCAGCTGTGAGGTTGAGATCTACGGGGGGGCCATGGCTGCACAGGAGCTACGCTGGCTCACCTACCTGCTGACTGACCTAGGAGAGCCGCCTCGTTCTCCTCCAGTTCTGTACGTAGACAACAAGGCCATGCTGGCCTTGTGTCGGGAGCACAGATTGGAGCACAGAACGAAGCACATTGCTCTTTGCTACTTTCTTGCTCGTGAGCTGCAGCAGCGTGGTCAGCTCCGCCTTGCTTATGTTGCCTCTAAGGCCAGCACTGCTGATATCTTTACCAAGGCAGTTCCGCCTTGTGATCATCAGCGCTTCTGTACGATGCTAGGTCTTGTGCCTTCTTGGCCTCACTTGCTCACTTCTTGACCTTGCTTGTACTGTGATCTTTCTATACTTACACTTGCTTGTTTACCTTTATATCTGATCTTGCATGTGAGCTGGCCTTGTGGCCTTGAACTTGTGCTCGGAATGTGTGGTGACGTTGTGATCCACCCTGAGCTTGCTTTACTTTGCTTGACTGGTCTTGTGACCTCTTGTTCTCCCCCACTTTGCCTATGGGGGTGTGTCTGTCAAACATGATATATGTTGTGTTAGTTTAGGCTACAGTGGGTTAGCCTTTAGGCGGTACACAATTCTAGGGTTAGGTACTTGTACTCATTTCACTGCTAGTTCATTCATTCCTGTTCAATGATTCCAACATGGTACAGAGCAGGTCCTTCCTAGGACCGAATTTTTCTAAGGGCCCACCACTACGCATCTACCTACCTACCTACCTACCTGTGCCCTAGGGCGCCTCGACGTGTCACGCCCCTAGAGGCCCCTCTTGACGGCCCCGCGCTAGCCCCGTTCAGGCCCCGTCGGCCCCATGCCCGCTCTCCCTAGCGGCCCCGTTCAGGCCCCGTCGGCCCCTTGCTAGCCCCGTTCAGGCCCCGCGCTAGCCCCGTTGAGGCCCCGTCGGCCCCCTTTCAGGCCCCGTCGGCCCCGCGCTAGCCCCTCTCAGGCCCCGTTGGCCCGCGCTAGCCCCGATTCAGGCCCGTCGGCCCCGTTTCAGGCCCCGTCCGCCCCGCGCTAGCCCCTCTCAGGCCCCGTCGGCCCGCGCTAGCCCCGTTTCAGGCCCCGTTGGCCCCGTTTCAGGCCCCGTCGGCCCCGCGCTAGCCCCTCTCAGGCCCCGTCGTTCCGCGCTAGCCCCGTTTCAGGCCCCGTCGGCCCCGCGCTAGCTCCGTTTCAGGCCCCGTCGGCCCCGTTTCAGGCCCCGTCGGCCCCGCGCTAGCCCAGTTCAGGCCCCGTCGGCCCCTTGCTAGCACCGTCAAGGCCCCGTTTGGCCCCGCGCTAGCCCCGCCCAGGCCTCGATCGGCCCCGCGCTCGCCCCTCTAGGGCCCCAACCGACCCGTGCCCACCACCTAGAGGCCCCGGGCGGCCCGTTCCCGCCGCAGCACACGAGGGAGAGCGGGCGGCCCGTCCCCGCTGTGACCCGAGCCGCGCGACCCGAGCCGCGCGCCCCGAGCCGAGCCGCGCGCCCTGAACCGAGCCGCGCCACCCAGCCGAGCCGCGACCCGACCTAAACCGAGCCGCGCCGCCCTGCCCTACCTGGTTCGTCCTACCTGCTTCTTCTACTGCTACTGCTGCTATTTCTACTGTTCCTATGGCTAGCCCACAGGTTCTCGTGTTTGATGCTGAGGGCCGCCCTGTGAAGTTTGACACCTGGCTCGATGACCTGCACCTCTACCTACAGCTCACAGCCAAGGATGACATCTCACTGTACGATCACGCCCTAGGCCATGTCACTGCCCCTGCTGCTACTGCTGACAGCACTGCTCGCTCATAGTGGCAGACTCGTGATGCCCACGCTCGCTTCGCCATTCGCAACTCCCTGCTGATAGACGAACGCGAGCACTTTGGTCAGCACAAGACTGCACAGGCACTGTACACAGCTGTAGTTGCTCGCTACTCCTCACCTGCCTCTGCCGCACCAGGCTGTCTCTCCCTCCCCTACCTGTTTCCCGACCTGGCCTCCTTTCACACAGTCGCTGACCTCATCACGCACCTCCGTACTAGTGAGGGCCGCTTCTGTGCCGCCATGCCTGCTGAGTTCCTTGCCACACACCCCCCTCCACTCTGGCTCACTCTCTACCACCTAGTCACCCGCCTCCCTGACACACTGCGTGCTGTCAGGGACCACTTCCTAGCTCGTTGCCCCACTGAGCTCACCATTGCCCTCCTCGAGAAGGAGCTACTTGCAGCTGAGACTAGCATAGTCGCTGTAGGTGCCTCTCGTGGCAATCCCCGTACCCCGTTCTTTGAGGGGTGTTCTCCTTCCCCCCTTCTTCCCTCTGTCGCCTCTGCTGCTGCTGTCGACCTTCTTGGTACTGAGAAGGTCGGCGCTGCGTCTGCCTCGAGCGGACGCCGCAGCGGCAAGGGCAAAGGGGGCAAGGGTGGTGGCGGTGACGGCGCGGGAGGCGGCGGTGGGGGCGGTGGAGGCAGTGGGGGTGGTGGCTCGGCTGGAGGGGCGAGTGGTAGCGGTGGGGTTGGTGGCGGCAGCGGCGGGGGAGGTGGCAGGAGTGGAGGCGGCGGTTGGGGTGGCGGAGGACGAGGCAGCGGCAGGGGTTGGGGTGGTCGAGGAGGTGGCAGCGGTGGTGGTGGCCGTGGAGGCACTGGCGGTGGCCAGGGCCAGCAGCACACTCCCTCGCCCCAGGAGGTCCGTGAGTGGTACTCTCAGCACGGGGGTGGGGGTGGTCTTAGCTGCACGTACGTCATTCGCACTGGTGACCGCACTGGTCAGCAGTGTGGACGACCGCACGCCACACAGCGCTGCTTCTCTCGTCTCGACAACGCTTGGCGTGTTCAGTTCCCTCAGGTCACTGAGCTGCCCCGCTGGCTTGATCTCCTGAAGAAGGGGATTGATATCTATGCTCTAGACTTTGATGCTATTCTATTTGCCATGTATGTGGTGTCTACTAGTGGAGAGGGTGCTGAGTACTTGTGTGTGCCGCCCGACATGGGCATTAGGGCCAGTGCGTCTGCCGCTCCAGGTACTCGCGTGTCGGCTACCCCAGGTGGCTGGTGAGGCTGCTGCTCTAGGTGCTCGTGTGTCTCCCCCCCTTGGTACTGCGTCGACTGCCGCACTGCACACCTTCACACTGGACTCAGGTGCTTCTCGCTGCTTCTTTCGTGACCGCACTGCCCTTGAGCCGCTTGCTCGGCTAGTTGCTGTCTCCCTTGCTGACCCCTCTGGGGGTCCGAACATTGCGACCTCTTCCACTGTCCTTCCCTGCCCTGCGGTCCCGTCGGGCACACTGTCAGGTCTCCACCTCCCCTCGTTCTCTACGAACTTGGTGGCGGATGTGCATTCCAGGACGGGGGTGTTCACCAGTTCACCCCTGCCTACGAGCGCGTGACACACTGCACGTGTGCTCGTACGGGCCGTCACTTGGCTACCTTCACTCGGCAGCCGGGGTCGGACCTGTATACACTGACTACTGAGTCCCCTCAGGTTGCTGCGACTGCGTCCGCGTCTGCGTCAGGTCAGCTGTCCGCCCCCTGCTCGTGTCGCTCTTTGGCACACGAGACTGTCCTCTGGCACCACCGCCTTGGCCACCCGTCTGTGCAGCGGCTTCGTGCCATGCACTCCCGGTACCTTGTCTCTGGCCTGCCCAGGGTCCTTCCTGCCCTCCCACCCTCGCCTGCTCCTACCTGTCTCCCCTGTGTCGAGGGACGGCAGCGCGCCGCTCCTCACTCCTCCTCGTTCCCCCTGACGACTGCTCCCTTGCAGACACTCCACATGGACGTGTGGGGCCCAACCCGCGTCCGTGGTCAGGGTCAGGAGAGGTACTTCCTGATAGTTGTTGACGACTACTCGCGCTACACCTCGGTCTTCCCCTTGCGCACCAAGGGTGAAGTCCCTGATGTCTTGATCCCTTGGATCCGCAGAGCCCGTCTCCAGCTCAGCGAGCGTTTTCACTCGGACTTTCCTGTCCTGCGCTTGCACTCTGACAGAGGTGGTGAGTTCTCCTCCGACCTCTTGACAGCCTACTGTGCTGAGCACGGCATTGAGCAGTCGTTCACGCTTGCGGCTTCTCCACAGCAGAATGGGGTTGTGGAGCGCCGCATTGGCCTGGTCATGGAGGTCGCCCGTACCTCCTTGATCCATGCGGCTGCCCCCCACTTTCTGTGGCCGTTTGCGGTCCGGTACGCTGCGCATCAGCTCAACCTCTGGCCCCGTGTCTCCTTGCCGGAGACCTCGCCCACGCTGCTGTGGACGGGGGAGGTTGGTGATGCGTCGCGTTTCCGGGTCTGGGGGTCTCGAGCTTTTGTCCGCGATTCGTCTGCGGACAAGCTCTCCTCCCGTGCTGTTCCCTGCGTCTTCCTCGGCTTTGTCCCGGAAGCGTCTGGTTGGCAATTTTACCACGCCACCTCGCGCCAACTCTTGCCCTCCCAGGACGTCACTTTTGACGAGTCCGTCCCCTACTACCGCCTCTTCCCCTACCGCACTGCCCCGCTCCCCCCCCCCCGCCTCTCTTCCTCGCGCCAGGTGCTGCTGTTGCAGACCCCCTCCCCCCTCAGGGTGCCGCTCCCTCACGTGTGTCTCTGGTAAACCCGGTTGAGCCTGTTGAGGTAGCTGTCGACTCTCGTCCTGCTGGGGGTGCTGAGCCTGGGGGTGCTGAGCCTGGGGGTGTGGAGCCTGGGGGTGTGGAGCCTGGGGGTGTGGAGCCTAGGGGTGTGGAGCCTGGGGGTGTGGAGCTTGAGGGTGCTGAGCTTGGGGGTGTGGAGCCTCGTGGTGCTGAGCTGCGGAGTCCGGAGTCTGGGGGTTATGAGTCTGGAGGTACTAGGCCTGGGAGTCCTGCACCTGGAGGAGCCCTCTCCTCGGAGCATCTGCGTGCGTGGTACTTAGAGTACTGCAGCCTCCAGAGAGGTACCGCTCGAGCCGGACGTACTACTGGGACTGGTGCTAGTGCTTCTTCTCCCGTTCGGGAGCTCCCCTCCCGCGAGCGGATCCGTGAGTGGTACGAGCGGCGCTGCACTCTTCGGAGTGGCGTGCCTCGTGTTACGGACCCCGCTGCTGTTGGAGCTGCTGCTGGTGCTGAGGACCCGGGCCTTGGAGCTGCTGCTGGTGCTGAGGACCAAGGCGTTGGAGCTGCAGCTGGTGCTGCGGACCCGGGCGTTGGAGCTGCTACTGGTGCTGAGGACCCGGGCGTTGGAGCTGCCGCTGGTGCTGAGGACGTGGGCGCTGGAGCTGCTGCTGGTGCTGCGGACCCTGGTGCGGGTGTCCCTGCTGGCTCTGGTGTCGCTGCTCGGTCTCGGCCGTACTTTGTTCCGCTCCTTCAGCAGGTTCTTGGTCAGCTTCCTCCTCCTTTTCCTCCTCCCTCCTTAGCGTCTCCTCCGCCTGTCCAGCTGCAGTCGGCGTTACCGTCTGCCTCCTCCCTCCCTGGTCCTGCTCTTTACACTGGTCCGACTGAAGGTCTTACTGAGCGGCGTGAGCTTGCGTCTCGTCCTGCGTCGCCTGAGTCTCGTCCTGAGTCGCCTGTCCGCACTGCTCTCTCTATTAGTCGAGTCCAGCGTCAGCGTCTTCCTGCTGTCCCAGGCACTCACCGGATGGCGCTTCGTCCGTCCACTGCTCCACAGCGTGTCCCACTGCCGTCTCCTCCTGCTTCCTCTCTTCCTGCTCTTGCTGACCCTGGGTCAGACTCTCTTCGTGCTACCAGTCCTACTGTCACGCGTCTCCTGGCTACTGTAGTCACTAACCCTTCCTTTGAGTCTGCTGCTGCGTCTGCCTTAGTTGCTGAGCTTGTCGACTTTGCTGCTCGCTGTCGTCTAGACTACGCTGCTAGCCTAGTTGCTGAGTCTCAGTCTGTCTGTCCTCCGTCCGTCGGGGGTGAGTGTGCTCTTCGCACTGACGTCCTTGAGGACAAGCAGGAGGAGTTTGAGTGCTTTGCTGCCGCTGTGCCCCATCTCGTGTCCATGCTTATTGCCCCTGAGGGAGACCCGGATGCACCAGACATCCCGACCCCACGCTCTTACGCAGAGGCGATGGCCGGTCCCTACTCCTCTCAGTGGCAGTCAGCCATGGACACAGAGATGGCTTCCTGGAAGTCTACAGGCACCTACGCCGACGAGGTTCCCCCACCTGGGGCAAACATCGTCAGTGGCATGTGGATTTTCAGGGTGAAGCGGCCGCCGGGCTCTCCGCCTGTCTTCAAGGCGCGTTACGTTGCACGAGGCTTCAGTCAGCGAGAGGGAGTTGACTTCTTCCAGACCTTCTCCCCGACCCCGAAGATGACCACTCTTCGGGTTCTGCTGCACGTCGCCGCTCAGCGAGACTACGAGCTCCACTCGCTTGACTTCAGCACTGCTTTCCTGCAGGGCAGCCTGCACGAGGAGATCTGGCTGCGCCGTCCACTTGGCTTCACTGGGTCGTTCCCTCCTGGTACCCAGTGGAGCCTCCGACGGCCAGTCTACGGTCTCCGCCAGGCGCCTCGTGAGTGGCACGACACACTGAGGACTACGCTTGCGGCTCTTGGGTTTGCGCCTTCTACTGCTGACCCGTCGCTGTTTCTACGCACCGACACCTCACTGCCGCCGTTCTACGTCCTTGTGTACGTCGACGACTTGGTCTTTGCTACTGGTGATACTGTGGCACTCGCCCACGTGAAGTCGGAGCTGCAGAAGAGACACACGCGCACAGACCTGGATGAACTGACAAGCTATCTTGGCTTGCGGATCACCTGGGACAGAGCACGCCGCACCATCACCTTGACTCAGTCACACATGGTGCAGCAGGTCCTTCAGCGCTTCCGCTTCATGACTCCTCGCCTCAGCCCACTCCTCTGCCTACCGGTCACTCGCTCTCAGCTCTGCCTTCGGATGAGTCCGTAGAGCCGAGTGGCCCGTATCCAGAGCTTGTGGGTTGCCTCATGTACCTCATGACCTGCACTCGACCAGACCTTGCATACCCTCTCAGCATTCTTGCACGCTATGTCGCTCCTGGCCGTCACCGGAAGGAGCACATGGATGCAGCTAAGAGGGTGTTGCGCTACTTGTGCAGTACGTCGGGCATGGGGCTAGTGCTTGGAGGGCGAGTCCCAGTTGTTCTCACTGGGCACTCAGACGCTTCTTCGGCAGACGACCAGGCTACTCAGCGGTCGTCACAGGGTTACTCCTTCAGTCTTGGCTCTGGTTCTGTTTCTTGGCGTTCTACTCGCTCCTCTTCTGTTCTCAGCTCCAGTTGTGAGGCTGAGATCTACGCCACAGCCATGGCGGCCCAGGAGCTACGCTGGCTCACCTACTTGCTGACCGACCTTGGAGAGCAGCCTCGTTCTCCTCCAGTGCTGTACGTCGACAACAAGGCAGCCATTGCCTTGTGTGAGGAGCACAGACTGGAGCACGGAACGAAGCACATTGCTCTGCGTTACTTCCTTGCTCGAGAGCTGCAGCAGCGTGGTCAGCTTCGCCTGCGTTACGTGGCCTCTGAGGCCAAAACTGCTGATGTGTTCACCAAGGCGCTTCAGCCTTGTGACCATCAGCGCTTTTGCACTCTTCTAGGCCTTGTGCCTACTTGACCTCACTTGCTTACTTCTTGAGTCTGTTTGTACTGCGATATCTATATATATCCCTGCATGTTTACTCTTGTTAAGTTGTGATCATTGTACCTTTTGCTCTATTATAAACATGCATGTGAACTGGTCTTGTGACCACTTGCTTGTGCTCGGAATTTGTGTGGTATCCTTGAGATCCACCCTGAGCTTGTTTTGCCTTGCTTTGCCTTGACTAGTCTTGTGACCCCTAGTTCTCCCCCACTTTGCCTATGGGGGTGTGTCAAACGCGACAGCAACTACAGCGGTATTACTACTGGCCGGAGCTGCTGACCGACGTACATCACCACGTCGGTTCGTGCCCTATGTGCCAGGTGATAAAGAGCTCGCGCAAATGAAAGGCGGGGCAGTTGCAGCTGATCCCACCGCCCGAGCGCCCCTGGCAGCAGGTTACCATGGATTTTGTCACGGGGTTACCTTCGAAACCTGGGGGTAACGACGCGGTTATGTTCGTCGTTGACAGACTGACGAAAATGGCTCATTTCGCTGCGTGCAGGAAATTGATCTCAGCCGAAGAAACCGCTCGTCTGTTCATCGCAGTCGTCGTTCGACTACACGGGAGACCAGCCGTGATCATGAGGGACTGCGATATGAAGTTCACCAGCAACTTCTGGAAGAACCTCTGGGAGCAGTTCGGGACCAGGCTACAGTTCAGTTTGTTGTACCACCCCAAGACCGACAGTGAAACGGAGCAGACCAATCAGACGATGAAGTAGTTGATTCGGGCCACGTGCGATGACCCGACAACTTGGGCGCAACAACTGCCGGTGATCGAGTTCGCCTACAACAACGCCACATCAGCGACAATGCAGCAGTCTCCGTTCTACCTGAACCATGGGCAAAACCCTACAGTGCCCATGACGCCGAGTCCGGACAACCCAACGCCACGTGCACAGCAATTTAATGAGATTCTGCAAGCTGCCCGCACCAGAGCCGCCGACGCAATTAAGCAAGCCAACATCATCGCTAAACGCAACGCTGACCACCACCGCCGCCCCGTCACGTACCAGTCAGATGATTACGTACTGCTCGACACACAGAACTTAAGACTGCCCGTTGTGCCAAAATTATGATCACGCTACTGTGGACCATTCCAAATCAGCCACTTGATCACCCTAGTGACAGCCCACTTACTGTTGCCGACAGACTGGTACATCAGCCCATCATTCCACGTCAGCCTGCTTCGCCCCTATATCCCAACCACGAGCCAACTCCCTCGTCACCGCCCGCCATCCATGACTCGCCCTACATCGGAGCCGATCATCGAGCTCGAAAATATTCTAAGCCATCGGATTTGACACCCTACGGGAATCGGGAGGATCGAGTTCTACGTTTGCTGGGAGGATTGCACGCCAACTTAGGATAGCTGGGTGCCCCTTGCAAACATTGAAAACCACCCTGTAATGCAAGTGTACCTGAGGAGCCGGGGTTTCCGCGATATACACGCACTCGCATAGCGGAGGGGGCTTCTTGAGGGGGGGGGGGGGGGGGGGGGGGGGGGGGGGTGGGGGGCTAGTGTAAGGTATTTTCTCGATATTCCTTACTGCAACCTACAACATCGCGTACAGCAACAGCCGTTGTTCGCCCGATTCTGCTAACGGGGCTTCGCCAACTTCGCGCGCACTGTTTCACCAAACCTTGCTCCGCTAGAGCAGCCAAGTCGGCCTACGCTTTGGGACTAGCCCAAACCTCGCGCCAACGTAGCACTAGCTAGATCGCACGCACCACGTTACTGTTTGCATGTTTTGCTTATAAGTATTCGCTCGTGTCGTCGCTCATACTTTGTACTCGTTTAACAACTTAGTGCAATCCTCGCTATCTCAATTTATTGCACCCGTAACAGGGGCCTAAAATTTACACGGACGAACACCTGAAACATCGGAGCCAGCTGGAATCGAATAGGCGACCTATCGTGTAACAGACTGTCGCTTTACCCGCTACCACACTTCATGTAAGATGAGCCGGAGTATAAACATACAAGTAGTTTTTGCGCCACTTCGGTTTTGCCAGCCAATTTGGCCCATGATGTCCACTGCCACCTTCGCCATCTGCTTGTACTGTGCTGTAACAGTTTCGCACCATGCAGCTGGCAGCGACTTGCACTGCCAGCCACTTGCAGCTGCACCCCGGCATTACACACTTCAAATGTGGAGAGCATTTTGATTCCCGCTAAAATAACACGTGCGAAATATACAGGATTGTACGTAATGTAACACTGACCTGCCAGGGTACTGTCAAATGTAGCACTGACATTTTAGGAAACCTCACCCTTTGCAGCCCTGACAATTCAAGGCAAATTTTGATTTCCTAAAAACTGCCCTGAGGCCTCAGTGTTCCCCCAAACGAATCTGAGGGCCTCATGGAGTGGGGGAACAGGATAGAATAGAACACTAAATGGTACATTGAAAGTTGTGCTTGTTGTAGTGTAGATATGGAGTTTTGATAAGGGAAAAAGCAAGATCACTGTAAACGCAAGAACCAGGAGGTTGTGGTGGCACACCCATTCGTGCAGGGGGGTGGGGAGAATGAAACACAAGCGCCGTCTGTCCTCCAATAGCTCACCATTCTTTGCCAATTCCACCCACCCCTCGTAGCGCCTCTTGGCCACCCACGGCCACTCGGCCTTGCCTCCCACTCACGATGCGCTTACACTCTCTAATTGTGCGAAAATTGCGACGTTCCCGTTCTCCCCAACCTATTCCTCCCTCCTCCCAAATCCGCAGCTCTTCCTTCACCATCCTCCCTCCTCTCCCTCACCTTCCCAACTTCCCCGAACACCACTCACCCCACCCCCCGCCCATTCACCTGGAGTGGTGTCGATTGAGGTACCTACCTCAGCCAGCACGGGAGCATAAGCAATTGTTGCCCCAGTTCAACCCCTCCTCCTTCCCCAGCCGTCTCCCTTCACAACCACCCCCCACCCTTTCAACTTAAGCGGCAGAGAACGAGGCACATACCTCCACCAGCACAGGAACAATCCCCCCAGTCCAACCCCCTAACACTCCCCCACCCCCCTTCCTTACCCATTACCCTACCCCGCTTCCCTTGCGGTGAGTGTGTCAGCTAGTGGCGTTTTCCTGAGGGGCACCAGCACAGACAGGGAGGGCACTGCTGCCCTGCAGCACCACACTTTTCCCAAGACACCCGCACACTACCCTCACACGCTTCTCCCTTTATCCTCACGCTGCCCAGTGACGGAAATAGAGTTTTGGCATCGCCCTCGCTTGGGCGAAGCCGACGTTGTGGTCAGGTGCGCGGGAGGTGCGGCAAACAGTTTTGCAGAGGTCGACATCGAGCTGGCGTGCATGTTGGCAAGGTGGTTGACCTACGGGCGACCGCTGCAATGCCGCCGTCGATGGGAGCCGGCGGCCTACTTCGATAAAGAGGTCGTCGACCTACGTAAGTCCGTCAGAGACGCCGTCGACGGTGTGGTTCGACGGCAGCAGCTGACCGTGCTGGTCACCTGCGAATGCAACACTGGCAGATTGCTCAGCAGCAGCGTTGGCGCGCCGCCCAGTCGCAGCGTTGGCAAGCCGATGAATTGCTCTGTTGGCAGGTCGCTCTTCCGCAACGCTGGCGCGATGCCTCTACGCAACGCTGGCAGACTGTCGACCGTGCTGCACTGGTTGTTGTCAAATGTCATATCTGCTACATTTTGTTTAGGCTATAGTGGGGTAGTTACTATGGGGTACAGTAAGTTTAGGGTTTCCTACTTGTACCCAACTCTTTCCTAGTTCAATCACTCTTGTTCATTCTGACATGGTATCACGAGCCTAGGTTGCCACCTAGGACCGCTTACTACTTCGGGCCCACTATTCCGCTAGAAGCGCCCTCGTGCGCCCTACCTTACGTGCGCCCTCGTGCGCCTTTCTCTCCTCGTGCGCCCTCGTGCGCCTCGCCCTTCGTTCTGCCTGCGCGCCGTCCTGCAGCCCTTCTGCTGCCCTAGGCCAGTGCGCCACCCCTGCAAGCTAGTAAGGCCCTCGAGCCGCCCCTGCAGGTCCGTGAGGCCCCCCGAGCCGCCTCTGCAGACCCGTCAGGCCCCCGAGCCGCCTCTGCAGACCCGTCAGGCCCCCGAGCCGCCTCTGCAGACCCGTCAGGCCACCGAGCCGCCTCTGCAGGCCCGTCAGGCCCGAGAGCCGCCCCTGTAGGCCCGTCAGGTCGGCGTGCTGCCCCTGCAGGACCTCGCCGCCCCTGCAGGCCCTCGCCGCCCGCACGCAGCCTCTGCAGGCCCGTCACGCCAGCGCGCAACCCCGTCAGGTCGCGGTCGCGGCCCTGTCAGGCCGCAGTCGCAGCCCCGCCTGGTCGCTGACACGGCCCCACCCTGCCGCGGTCGCGGCCCCGCCCTGCCGCCGACACAGGCGCGGCCCTGCCCTGCCGTGACGCGGCCCCGCCAGCCCTGCAGCTGACGCGGCCGCGCCCTACTGCTGACGCGGCCGCGCCCAGCTGCTGACGGGTCGTCGCCCCCCTGCCCGCCGCGTCGCCCTGCCCGCGGCGTCGCCCCTGCTCGCGTCGTCGCCCCCTACCCGCCGCGTCGCCCCTGCCCACGGCATCGCCCTGCCCGCCGCGTCGCCCTGCCCGCCTCGTCGCCCCTGGCCGCGGCGTCGCCCTGGCCGCGGCGTCGCCCTGTCCGCGGCGTCGCCCTGCCCGCCGCGTCGCCCCTGGCTGCGGCGTCGCCCTGGCCGCGGCGTCGCCCTGCCCGCCGCGTTGCCCTGCCCGCCGCGTCGCCCCTGCCCGCGGCATCGCCCTTGCTCACTGCATCGCCCTGCCCTACCCCACACCTGGCCCCTGGAGCAGCCGCCCCTGGAGCAGCCGCCCCTGGCCCCTGGAGCAGCCGCCACTGCAGCACCCGCCCCTAGCCCCTGGAGCAGCCGCACCTGCAGCCGCCCCTGGCCCCTGGAGTGGCCGCCCCTGCAGCAGCCGCCCCTGGCCACTGGAGCAGCCACCACTGCAGGAGCCGCCTCTGGCCCCTGGAGCAGCCGCCCCTGGAGTAGCCGCCCCTGCAGCAGCGACCGTCTCGGACCACTCGGGCCAACACTGCTGATATATTCACCAAGGCACTCAGTCTGGTGATCATCAGCGTTTTTGCACTATGCTATGGCTTGTGCCCACTTTTCCTCACTTGCTGTAGGCTTTGCTTGTATTGTGATCTATATATATATATATACCTGCATGCTTGCTTTGCTAGGTAGAGATCACTGTGATGTTTGTGTTGCATATATGCCTCTGCATGTGAACTGGCCTTGTGGCCCTTTGCTTGTGCTCAGTGAGTGTGGTGACTTTGTGATCCACCCTGAGCTTGCTTTGCCCTCCTTGACTGGTCTTGTGACCCCTCGCTCTCCCCCACTTTGCCTATGGGGGTGTGTCAAATGTCATATCTGCTACAGTTTGTTTAGGATGTAGTGGGGTAGTTACTATGGGGTACAGTAAGTTTAGGGTTTCCTACTTGTACCCAACTCTTTCCTAGTTCAATCACTCTTGTTCATTCTGACAGTTGTCGACCGAGCTTGCTCGCTAGGTTGCTAGGCTCTGATGCTGTCATTCTTGCCATTGTTTATTTAATCATTATGTAATTCCAACTTTTCTAATGAAACTCTTGCCAATTCTTCCGTGAAAATGCTGGTGCTAGAGAACACAGGCAAAGCTACGATCACGTACACAACTCGTGCCAACCCCACAGTCTAGCTCCCACCGTTGTAGAGTGAATCTCTGCACCTCCCCCATCCCCCATACGCTTTCTACGCTCACTGCTTACCTCGCATGGCATTCGCACATGGCTACTGCCAGCCAGGGGGAGACGGTCCGCCGTCTCCCGCGCCTACCCTCTCTCCCACCCTCTATGGCGTTGAAACGCGGCTGCTGCCCGCCGTGGTGATGTTAAGCGGTGGCTACCAGCCTAGGGGGCATGGGAGCAACATTCCGAAGGGCAGGGAGGGCACTGGTTGCCAACCATGGGGCACACTCCCCTCAACCCCCCCCACACCTTCTCCCGCTCCTCCCATCCCCTCACTCCCCTAGGTTCCTTACTCTCCCTCGCGTGGTATGGTGATGGCATGCAATGGCTACCATCCCAGGGGCAACGGTAGCAGCATTCTCCCCTAGTACAAAGCAAGCCCGCTCCCCACACTGCCACCTGTAACGCCCCGCTACACCATTGGGCCAGAACGGTGATTCTTCATAGGCGCAACGGATGCATTTGCACCCTTCGTGAGCGCCAGCAGGCGTTACACTCGTCCTTCCCAACCCCCCCTAGCGCCCCCCCCCCCCCCCCCCCCCCTTGCACCCGCTGGCTTCCTTACTCCTGTACAACTTGCATGGTGTTGACAAGCAGCAACTGTGAGTGTAACGCGCGACCTATGTGACCATCTAACAAACCCCTCCTAGTCAACGTCGAGAAGAGTCTCGACAGGAAATTAGACTACGATGGTTGGGTTGGTTAGGTTGGGAAGGGTTGTTGGTTGAGAAATTCCAACCCTCAAATTTGAGGATTGGGGATTTTCCAACCCAACCAAATGAGATTGAAATGTTGGATTTCCAACCAATCAGAATTTGATTGTTGTTGAATCAGAACGAGAAAAGGGCAGAACTGCTCTATGAGTAATGATTTGGGAGGATGATTAAACGCGGGTTGTATGATGTATGGCGGGTTAAGGGCAATTTGCAGGTAGATTATGCTATGGTGAGAGAGGGGGAGACGGGGGAGAGGGTTGACAAAAGCATGAGTAAGCGATAAGCATGGGACAGAGGTGAGGAGACAGAGGTGGTCCTGACAAGTAGGCGTAATCAGGTGGTGAGAAGAGGGGGTGATGAATCACCCGCCATCGTTCAAGCAAAACATATTTATGGTATGTGCAGGGGAGGGAGGAAAGGGGGTTGGGGGAGGTGTGTGAAAGAGAGTAGGGTGAAGGTTATTTGTTTGAGACTCGAAAAGCGCCCCTAAACTCGGATGTTGAGAAGATGGGGGAGACTGCTGACATTGTAGCAAGTGAGGGGGGGTGGGGGGTGTGAGAGAAGCAGGAGGGCAAGGGGAAAGGAGTTTATATAGAGCACGAAAGGGCCTGGATGAATGTTCTTTTAGAAAGGGAGGGGAATTCCGTTCTCTCAATGCTCTTCAGCCAATTCTCTTCCAATACTGTCCCACTGCTCCTTTCATCGTAAAGAATAATTTCAACTATGGCCAATCCAGACCATCTCACTCATCCTTGTCAATCTTCATATTTACCAGTCAATCACATCTCCTTCATCACCACAATAGACCATACCAGCTTCACGTGTTCCATACTGAGAATGCTTTTTTTTGGTGCCTCAAACACTTTCGCCTCACTCAACTCGCCTTCCTGCCACCACCACAACAGACCAGCTTATAGCAACTTCACAGTTTAGTCCAGCTTAGCAGCTAAATATCAGTTCTGGAACTCATCTCTATCTGTGATAGTACAACGGCTTATGCTGGCTTTGCTAGCTTGCCTGGACTTTATTATGCTATTACTAGTTTGGGTTTTATTTATCGATTTCCTAGTTTAGGTGCATTCCTATATTTTATTATAGTTATAGCACCGAACCATGTTACGTATACCACACTCAAGCATATTCGGTTTCCACCGTATTGTCACAATGTTATTATCTAGCCTGTAGTGGGGTGCTCTATAGCGAGTACAACCCTGTTAGGGTTTGCTATATGTATCCCAACTGCTGCTAGTGAAACCCCTCCTTTCTTCATTTCTCTCTTGCCTAGCTAGCTAAACCCTAGCTATGAGTCCTCACTATGCTTACTATCTTAACATGCTATCAGAGCATCTACGCTCCTGGCCTGTGGGCCCACCTAACTACTTCCGCTGCTACTCTGTCTGTTGCACGCCCCGTGGCGTGCGACTCCTTCTTCCTGCCGGGTTTAGGGTTTAGGGTTTAGGGTTTTCTGACCGCCGTGCGCTCGCGGCGCGCGGCGGTTTTCTGCCCGCCGTGCGCCCCAAGGCGCGCGGCGGTTTCCTACCTTAGGGACCCGCGCGCGGCCCCCGCCCTTCTCGTCGCGGCGCCCTGGGGAGCACGCGCGGCCCCCGCCCTGCTCGTCGCGGCGCCCTAGGGAGCACGCGCGGCTCCCACCCTTCACGTCGCGGCGCCCTAGGGAGCCGCGTGCGGCCGCTCCCTGCCCCGTGGTGGCGCCCTGGGGGCCGCGCGCCACCCCTGGAGCTGCGCGCGGCCCCTCGCTGCCCCGTGGTGGCGCCCTGGGGAGCACGCGCGGCCCCCGCCTTTCAGGTCGCGACGCCCTGGGGAGCCGCGCGCGGCCCGTCGCTGCCCCGTGGTGGCGCCCTTGGGGCCGCGCGCCGTCCTCCTCGCCGTCCCCCGCGCTCCTACCCCGTGCCACCCGCTTTAGGGTTTGGGGGTGGGGAGTGTGGGGGGGACGGTTGTGGGGGTGCCGGTTGTGTGCGCCGTCCCCTGCTCCTCCTCCTCCTCCGTCTCCCGTTGCTGCACCTGCCGCTCAGGGGGGTGGGTGTGTGGGAGCCGAAGGAGTGGTGCTAGGGGGGTGACGTGGGAGTGGAGTTAGGGGTTCAGCAGGGGGTATGTGTCAAGGGTGTGGGTCAGTTGGAGGAGGTTGTGTGGAGGTAGCTGTCGTGTCGCCTGCAGCGCCTGTAGTCCGACGCCCTTGCTTCGATAGCGAGTGAGCCTGTTGCACCAGTCGCCAGTGGGTCCGTTGTGTGAAGTTTAGAACGAGAGAATGATTGAACTATGAAAGAGTTGGGTACAAGTGCTAACCCTAATTGGGTTGTACCCCTTATGGGCTACCCCACTACAGCCTACACAGATGTATAAGCTATAATGTTCTGACACGTTGCTCCTGCCGCTCGTCTTAGCCGCGGAGCTAGTCACTCCAGTAGTCCGTCGCCCTTGCTTCGGTAGCCACTGAGTCAGTCGCTCCTGTGCCCGTGCCTCTGCAGCTTCAGTCGTTGCCTCCCATCTTCTCTCCGTCCACAGTACTCTCCTCCTCCTCACTTGCCCTTTGTGATAGCCTCTAGCTTTGCTTGCCATTGTGAACCTGCTCTATGACTGTGTGCTCTGCTGATTACACCCCACTTTGGCTATGGGGGTGTGTCAGAATGTTATTATCTAGCTTGTAGTGGGGTGCTCTATAGCGAGTACAGCCCTGTTAGGGTTTGCTATATGTATCCCAACTGCTGCTAGTGAAACCCCTCCTTTCTTCATTTCTCTCTTGCCTAGCTAGCTAAACCCTAGCTATGGCTCCTCACTATGCTTACTATCTTAACACGTATTTCTTTCTACTGAGTTCGGGAAGGTTCTGTTCGGGACACTTAGCGACCCTCAGAACATTCGCGTAACACCTAGGTTATCTGCCTTGTGTTGAGCCTATATATAGCCTCGTATTGTGCCCAAGTGGATCATTCAATTACAACTCTCGTTTCTGAGCTCGATCCTAGATCCTCACACTTGGTAATCAGAGCCGCCAAGTATTTTCGGCCACTAAAACCGAGTCTTCAAAATTCCGCGGGGGCGACGACTGTTAAACACCAATTTCGTGTATGTAAAATTGGTTCCGTGCTTTTCACTCCCTCTCGTTTTCGGTTTTTGGATGCGCAATGTCAGGGATGGAGGGTCAAGGCGACAATTACGCGACCACCCACAACATCGCCAGCCTTTGCACCGATGTGGAGCAGACGTAGGCGGCAATCAGGCGAATTGAAGCCCTCCCGACAAACCAATCGGTAGCCGCCACTGCAGCAGTCAATGCAGCAGCGAATGTAGCAACGACAGCGGTAGCAGCAGCAGCGACACCGACAATTCACGGACCAGTGGTACAACCTATGCCGAACCTCGAAGCAGCTCGCCCGAGGCTCCCTGAAGCGTTCGATCCAAGCGCGAAAGGATCGGACGTTCACGATTCGTGGCAACCCTCGAAATTGATTTCGAAGCCATTGGCTGTTTGACCCCGACACACGATGCAGCAAGGATTCGGCTGTAGCGACACTGTTGCGAGCACTCAAGTGGATTTACTACAGTGACGTGGCCTACGAGGAGAAAACGTGGGCGCTGTTTTGGGCAGATCTCATCGAACGATTCGAGCCGATAAATTCGGTGTACATGGCGCGACAGCAGATTCACCGACACAAGCAACTGGCGAGTGTAGCACTGTATACGCAGTAGATGGAGCAACTTTTCAACCGCATCACCGACCTGTCCGAAGGCAAAAATATCCAAGTATACATAGAAGGGTTAAAAATGGAGATTCGGTGACAGGTCATCGCCGCGAACTACAGTAGCTACCGCGACATCGTACGTGCAGCCGAACAATACGACGCGTTGACGCGAGGTCAACCCGAAACACGACGATACGTGCCGAACCGTATATTTGGCACGGAGCGATCGACACCCCTCACGTTCGCCGAACACATGGAAATCGACAAATTTGAAGCGAAGCAGCAACCGACAAGATGCGAATTTTGCGGCGCAGCCGGACATCAAATATCGTCGTGCTACAAAATGAAAAAAGCACGTGCGGCACTTCTGGGCGGCAATCAAATATTGTCATGCTACAAAATGAAGAAAGCACGTGCGGCACTTCTGGGCAACAATAGTACAGCACCCCCGAATTAAATAAACGGGAATCGCCAGTAGCCGCGGATCGACCTGGCGATCGCGTAAAGATCCGAAAAGGGAAAAAGGGCGACGACGTGACGACTTCGGAGCGGGCAAAAAGAGGAGAAAATGATGGCGCGAATATAAAACGTCAAGACCGGCCGACATCGGGGGGAATCGCTGAGGCAAATGGAGGCTCCACGAAAACAGACTCTGCACCTACTAGGAAACTCCAGCCGAACACCCACGAAAGTAAGAATTCGTTAAAGTTATCCTGCAAATGTACTTTGACAAAGATTATTACATCTCGTGGTTTTCAAGCCATTGAGAAATTTAGGGGAGAGTTAGAGGCCATGAAAAAGCCTTCTGACATTATTCAGGTTCCTGAGAAGTTGGGCATGCGGAGAGTCACTACACAACCCGAGTGGACTACGGAGGAGGGCACGGGGTTCTGCGAGTGGTTGTAGCTTTGCACTAGCGTTATTACTGCTAGCTGTGTTCACAAAGAAGTTTGGCAAGAATTCCACTAAGGAAATTTGAAAGAACAACTTGCAATGAAAGGTTGATAGTACAAATGGACATGCATAATGAAAAGACTAGAATGGCATGCAAAACCTAGCGAGGGCGAAATCTGCCAGCGCAGTAGAAGAGCGGCTTGCCAACGTTGCAGCAGAGTGATCTGCCAACGTTGCACTTCGCGCGGTCTGTCAGCACTGCAGTCGCAGGTGACTATCTGCAGTCGCAGGTAACTATCTGTAGTCGTAGGTTGCCTATCTGCGCAGATGTGCGCACCTACCAAGTAGGTGCAGGTTGGCGGTTTCACCGTCAGGCACATTGCGTAGGTGCCAGGTAGAAAACGTGTCGTCGGTTTCGCCAGGTGCACACCGTCGACCACGTGATGCCGTTCCGCAGGTAGAACTTCGCCAAAACCTCCTGGGCGAGAGTTCGCACGCCTTCAAAGAGTTTCGCACAACTCTGCAACTTGAGTCGATCAGCTCGACATCGCTCGGGCGAACAGCGTTCGCCGAGCAGAGCTCCTCAACCCGAACTCTTCGACCAGAGTTCCCCGACCAGGATCGTCGACTAGCGCTCCTCGACGGGAGGTTGTTGTGCAGAGATCGTCGACCGTAGCTCGTCGCGCAGAGCTTGCCGACCAGATTTTGTCGAGCAGAGCCTGCTCGACTGCAACTTCCGTCGAACTGCAGAAGCCCATTTCGTCGACCAATTCGTCGCGAACTTCTCGTCGACGGCGAGATTGGCTGCACCCAAGCGAGGGCGGGGCCTTTCTCTTTGACACTCCCCTGCCCAGCTCACGCTTGGGCATCCACACACAAGGTCCACCCAGAACCTAGAGGGATAGAATACAAGGGGAATTTTCCTTCTACGTGCACCCAATACATAGCATGCAGATCACCACACCAGCCGTGCAGAAGGGCTCGACACCTACTGCTGCACATCGTCATCCCCGTCGCCCACGTCGGCCAGACGCACTTGGCCGATTGCGACGGAGCATTGGTTGAAAGCCGGAAAATGCAGCGCCTTCGTCAGAAAATCTGCCGGCTGCTCGGTGGTCGGGATGTACTGCAGAGCAATCTTCCTGCGCTTCACCATCTGCTGCAGCCATGCGTAGCGTCGCTCCATGTGCTTGAGGTTGCCATTGAGCCCCAAGCCTTCTGCAACAGTGATTGACGACTGATTGTCCACGTGCAGAACAGTCGGCTTCCTTGGGTCGAGCAGACGGAATTCTGCAAGGAGGAAGCGCAGATGGCGAGCCTCCTTGCCAGCTTTGGTGGCTGCGACGTACTCTGATTCAGACGAGGAAAGCGTCGCGCACTTGATGCGCTGGCTCGACCAAGAGACTGCGGCACCTCTGAAGATGAGAACGTAGCCGCCCGTGCTCGTCCGATTCTGCTTGTCGCCAGCGTCGTCGGCATCTGCATAGCCGACCAGACACAGTGACTCTGGTCCGCCGCCGAACTCCAGAGTGGCGTGACGAGTTTTAGCAAGGTAGAGCCGACAGCAATCGACCTTACGCCAGTGGTTGTCGCTCCGCACGGTCAGGCCGGATCGGAGCTTGCTGTCAGCGAAGGCAATGTCAGGCCTCGTCATTGTGGCCGCAAACAGCAGCGAGCCAACCTTCTGCCGATACTCTGCTTCCTCGCGCGACTGGAACTCCTCGTCGTCGAACAGCAGCTCTGCGTAGGCGTCGACGGAGACCGGCGTTTTTGGCACTTGCCCGATCTGCTCCTCGTCAACGAAGCGCCAACGCAGCTTGTCAACGTAGACTTGCTAGTGAAGCCACAACTTTCGCGCAGGACCGTCGCGCACGATTTTGAGCCTGAGATACTTCTCGACCGGGCTGATTTCGCGCAGCTCGAAGGCGGCCTCCAGCAGCTCCTTCAGTTCCTTCAGCATTGCAGTGCTGCTGCTTGCAGCGAGCAGGTCGTCGACGTAGACGAGCACCCAGCATGCCACTCCGTCGTCACCGACCTTGAAGTAGAGCGCTTCGTCTACCTGGCTCTTGGTCGAACCAGCGCCGATCAGCACCGCGTCGAGCGCAAAGTACCACATCAGCGGACTCTGCTTCAGCCCGTACAAGCTCTTCAGCAGTTTGCAGACGCGATCGGTTCCGTCATTGAAGTAGTCGGGCTGGTACATGTAGAGGACGTGATCCAGCTTGCTCTGCAGAAACGCAATTTTCATGTCCAGCTGCATCAAGTGCAGGTCGAGGACTGCTACGATGCTGAGGAAGATCCGCAGAGTTACGTAGCTCCCCACCGGTGCATGCGTCTTGTCGTAATCTACGCCGTAGACCTGCGTGAAACCTTTCACCACCAGGCGCGCCTTCTCGCGGGCGACCGTCTCCTCGACATGGTACTTCATCGTGAGTACCCAACGATTCTTCATCACGTTGATACCGCGCGGGCGCTCGACCAGCTCCCACGTTCCGTTGGAGATGAGACTCTTGATCTCCTCATCCATGGCAGCCTTCACCTCCTTGCCTTTCCAGCTCGCCAACGCCTCCTTCACCGTCATGTTGGCGATGTCCCAGCGATGCTCTGGATCGGCGTGCATGTCAGGGTCGAGCTCGGGCAGATTGATATCGTCCTCTGCGTCGTCGAGCAGAGTGCTGTAGGCCGTCGGCGGCAGACAAGCGTGGTAGCTCAGCTTCTCACGCGGCTTGCCGATGTTGGGGCAGGTAGAACGGCGCGGTTTCTCCTTTTTAATCGTGACTTCTACCACGTCGTCGTCTCGGACTACCCCCCTTCTCTGCCACTAGCCGCACCAATGTCTTCCACAACGTCATCGCTCGATGAGTCGTCGTCAAACTGCTCCCCTGTCGGTAGCTCCTCTACCGACGGCTCCCAGCAGCTTCTCTGCCAACGGCTCCCCTGAAGCTGGCGCCTCTGTTAGCGGCTTCTCCGCAGTCTGCTTTGGCGCCTCTGCGAAAAGCTTCTCTACAAGTGGCACCTCTGCCGACGGCTTCGCTGAAGTTGGCTTCGACGCCGATAGCTCCCCTGTCGTCTGCCGCTTCTTGTCGCTGACTTTCTCGGCGTCACGTCAACCACCAGCGATGCAACCGGTCGGCGCTGCAGGCGACGCACCAAGTATCCCCTCATCGCCGGCAGCCGACGAGGGCAAAACAGGAGGAGGGAGTGGGACTTCCTCTACGTCCTCATCATCAGACGTCGGCGAGCAAAGGAGGCATCTCCGAGGAGGAATCCTGCGGCGGGGCATACGGCGTCCGCGTCGATGCCGGCCCGTACTCGGCCTTCCACTTCTCCAGCGACATGTTATCGTAGAAGATTGCTTCGACCGTTGTGACGACTTTGTTGACAGTCAGGTCGAGCACCTCCCAGCCCTTGCTCTCTGCCAACACTCCGAGGTGAAGACCCCAACGAGCCTTCGGCGCCAGCTTCCCGTCGCGCTGCTGCTCGGGGACCATGAACTGCACCATGCAGCCCCACACCCACGCCAGAGTCAAATCCGGCTTCTTCTCAAACAGCAGCTCGTGCGACGTTATCCCCTTTGGCATAGAAGCACGCTCGAGATAGTTGCGAACCCAGACGGCCTATCGTTGAGCGAGGTGCCACCTGTGATGCTTCATGCCCATGTGCAGAAGCATCGTTCGCACAGCCTCGACCACCGTGCGCATCTCTCGTTCTGCCATCCCGTTTTGCTGTAGAGTGTAGGGGCACCTCAGATTGTGGAGGATGCCTTTGTCCTCGACGAGGTCGGTGAAGGCGCGACCGAGGAACTCCCCTCCGTGGTCCGAACGCAACTTCTTCACCGTCTTCGACGTCTGCCGCTCCACCTCCTTCAGCCATTTGTCGAAGACGGCCAACACGTCGCTTTTCTTCGCGATCGGGCGAACCCATACGTAGCGAGTCTTTTTGTCCTTTACTAGAAAAAAAAAGAGGCTGCCATCGTTGGCGGCTACCCGAAATGGCCCACAGAGGTCAATGTGCACCACATCAAGCTGCTTCTCGGCCTCACCTTGCAGAGCAATGGTGCCTCTACCTTCGACGCTCGGAAGTGCCTCGTTGAAGCCGCGAACGTGGCGAACATCTCCGCTCGGCTGCATCTCGACGAAGGCCTCTTTTGCCCCCATCAAATGGTGGGAGCAGCCGCTGTCGAGCAGCACAACGGTCGGATTGGCTTGCACAGCAGCAGCGACCGCCTTGAAGTCTTTGCAAGCCTCCAGCGCCAACGAGATCATCCGCTCCACCACGGTGACCATCGAGCACGAAGCCTCCTCGCCACGAGCATTGCCGCCAGAGGACTGCACATCCTTTTTGCGTCGAAGACGTCTTCGACGGCTGCTTCTCATTGCGCGGCTGGTTGTCCCGACGACAACACCATCTCCCTTTATGTGGTTGGCATCCCGGTCGTCGTCAGACTCGTCTCGGTCGGGTCAGTCGTACGAGAAGTGGTCGGGAGCATCGCAGATGTAGCAGCGACGGCCTTCTCAACGCGAGCCACTGCTGCCGCGACATCCACCTTTCGCCGACTTCCCGCGGTCGGCGCCCTCCGTTGATTTCGCGGTCGATGAATTCCAGCCACCACCTTCGGCAGACCTCCCATGCTGCCTCTGTTGGCGTCTCTGCTTTGCCAGGGCGACGTAGTTGACCTGCGGAAGCAGTTCTGCAGATCGCTCAGACTCCTGCATGAACTCGTCCTGGATGATGTGGCTCAAAAGCGAGTCCTCGTTCAGAGTCTCGCGCGTGCCGGGGATCGTCAACATTCGACGCATCAAATTGTAGCCCGAGGGGATGCTACTGATGACATGCGTGACATACGATGCCACCGAGTAGTCGACGCCGTCCATCCGCAGATCGCCCAAGACTTGCCGCGCTCTATTGCATTACCCGCTCGTGTGAGAACCACGAGGAATGAATGACTAAGGAATGAGTGTGATACAAATGAAAAAACCCTAGAATTGTGTACCCCTTAGTATCTAACCCGCTATAGCCTACACAGGCTAGATCATATAAGTCTGACACACCCCCATAGGCAAAGTGGGGGAGAACAAGGGGTCACAAGACCAGTCAAGCAAAGCAAAGCAAAGCAAGCTCAGGGTGGATAACAACGTCACCACACATTCCGAGCACAAGTTCAAGGCCACAAGGCTAGTTCACATGCAAGATTATGTATAAAGGTAAACAAGCAAGTGCAGGTATAGATAGATCACAGTACAAGCAAGGTCAAGAAGTGAGCAAGTGAGGCCAAGTAGGCACAAGACCTAGCATCGTACAAAGCGCTGATGATTACAAGGCGGAAGTGCCTTGGTAAAGATATCAGCAGTGTTGGCCTGAGAGGCCACGTAAGCAAGGCGCAGCTGACCATGCTGCAGCAGCTCACGAGCAAGGAAGTAGCGAAGAGCAAAGTGCTTCGTTCTGTGCCCCAGTCTATGCTCCCGACACAAGGCCAGCATGGCCTTGTTGTCTACGTACAGAACTGGAGCAGAACGAGGCGGCTCTCCTAGGTCAGTCAGCAGGTAGGTGAGCTAGCGTAGCTTCTGTGCAGCCATGGCCCCTGCGTAGATCTCAGCCTCACAGCTGGAGCCGAGAACATAAGACGAGCCGGTAGACCGCCACGAAACAGAGCCGGAACCAATGCTGAAGGTGTAGCCCTGTGACGACCGCTGCGTAGCCTGGTCGTAAGCCCAAGAAGCGTCTGCGTGACCAGTGAGGACCACTGAACGCTGCCCTCCAAGCACTAGCCCCATGCCCGACGTACTGCACAAGTAGCGCAACACCCTCTTCGCTGCAGCCATGTGCTCTGGTCGGTGTCTCCCAGGAGCAACATCGCGTGCCAATATGTTGAGAGGGTATGCAAGGTCAGGTCGAGTGCAGGTCATCAGGTACATGAGGCAGCCAACAAGCTCTGGGTACGGGCCACTCGGCTCTACGGACTCATCCGAAGGTAGAGCTGAGACCAAGTGGCGAGTAGACAGAGGAGTGGCCTGAGGCGAGGAGTACGAGAAGTCAAAGCGCTGAAGGACCTGCTGCACCATGTGTGACTGAGTCAGGGTAATGGTGCGCTGTGCTCTGTCCCGGATGATTTGCAAGCCAAGGTAGCTGCGCAGTTCAACCAGGTCTATGCACGTGTGTCTCTTTTGCAGCTCGGACTTCACATGGGCGAGTCCAGCAGTGTCAGCAGTGGCAAAGACCAAGTCGTCGACGTACACGAGGATGTAGAACGGCGGCAAAGAGGTGTCGGTGCGTAGAAACAACGACAGGTCGGCAGTAGAAGGAGCAAATCCTAGAGCCGCAAGTGTAGTCCTCTGTGTGTCGTGCCACTCATGAGGTGCCTGCCAGAGACCGTAGACTGGCCGCCGGAGGCTCCACTGGGTACCAGGGGGAAACGACCCAGTAAAGCCAGGTGGGCGGCGCAGCCAGATCTCCTCGTGCAGGCTGCCCTGTAGGAAAGGTGTGCTGAAGTCAGGAGAGTGCAGCTCGTAGTCGCGCTGAGCGGCTATGTGCAGCAGCACCCAAAGAGTGGTCATCTTTGGGGTGGGAGAGAAGGTGTGAAAGTAGTCAACTCCCTGCCGCTGACTGAAGCCTCGAGCCACGTAACACGCCTTGAAGACAGGCGGAGAACCCGGCGGTCGCTTCACCCTCAAAATCCACATGCCACTGACGATGTTCGCCCCAGGTGGGGGAACCTCGTCGACGTAGGTGCCTGTGGACTTCCAGGAAGCCATCTCTGCGTCCATGGCTGACTGCCACTGTGAGGAGTAGGGACCCTCGATCGCCTCAGCGTACGATCGAGGAGTCGGGATGTCTGGTGCATCCGGGTCTCCCTCAGGGGCAATCAGCATGGACACGAGATGAAGCAAAGCAGCAGCAAAACACTGGAACTCCTCCTGCCCGTTCTCAAGGACGTCCCTGCTAAGAGCACACTCACCCCAGATGGACGGAGGACATACAGACTCAGACTCAGCAACAAGACTAGCGGCGTAGTCAAGACGAGAGCGAGCAGCTAAGTCGACAAGCTCAGCAACTAAGGCAGACGCAGCAGTGGACTCAAAAGAAGGGTTAGTGACAACAGTAGCAAGGAGACGCGTGACAGTAGGACTGGCCGCATGAAGAGAGTCAGACTCCGGATCAGCAAGAGTAGGAAGAGAGGAATATGGAGGAGACGGCAACGGGACACGCAGAGGAGCAGTGGAAGGACGCAGTGCCATCTGGTGTGTGCCCGGGACGGCAGGAGGACGCGGACGCGGAATACGACGACTAGTATGAGCAGCATGAACAGGCAACGCAGGACGAGACGCAGGCTCACGACGCTCAGCAAGACCTCCAGTAGGACTAGTGTAGGGAGAAGGAGCAGGCAGTGGGGAGGCGGGCTGTAACCGTGACTCAGACTGGACAAGCGGCGGACACTCTAAGGAAGGAGCAGGACCATCAGAAGGCGGGAGACGAGGAACCTGCTCAAGGAGCGGAACGAAGTACGGCCGCGGCCGCGTAGCGCCTCCATAGCAAGCAGGGACAGCACCAGCACCCCCAGCGGCAGCACCGCCCAACCCAGCACCCTCAAAAGCACCACCGCCAGTAGCACCTCTAGTGCCAACACCCCGAGCAGCTCCAGCTCCAGTCGGACCACCGGAAGACTCAACAGCCACGACTCCATCACCTCCAGCAGAACCTGCTCTAGAAGCACCGCTAGCAGCTCCAGCACCAGGAGCACCCCCAGGCCCAGCAGCTCCAGTACCTCCAGTACGAGCATTTCCGGGACCCGTGGCACCAACACCCTCAGTAGCAGCAGAACCTCCAGCTCCAGCAGTACCTCCAGCTCCAGCAGTACGGCTCGAGCGTCAAGCAAACCACTCTCGCAGCTCCTGTGGAGAGGGTAGCTCCCACCAGGACGAAGCACCCAAGGGACCTCCAAACCCAGTACCGCCAGACTCCACACGAGCAGGCCCAGCACCCTCAGGCTCCGCAGCCCCAGGCTCAGCACCCCCAGACGCAGCACCCCAAGGCTCAACACCCCCAGGCTCAGCACCCCCAGGCGCAACACCCACAGTCTCAGCACCCCCAGGCTCAGCACCCCCAGGCTCAGCATCCGAGTCAACAGCTACCTCGAGAGGCTCGACTGCGTCTACCTGGGACACACCTGAGGGGGGAGGACCCTGAGTGGGAAGGGGGTCTAACGGAGGGGGACCCGGCGCGAGGAAGAGCGGCGGCGGGGGGAGGGGCGCAGTGCGGTAGGGAAAGAGACGGTAGTAAGGAACCGACTCTTCAAAAGTGACGTCCTGGGAGGACAGAACACGGCGCGAGGTGGGGTGGTAACACTGCAAACCAGGCGCGTCTGGGGGGAAGCCAAGGAAGACGCAGGGAACAGCACGGGGGGACAGCTTGTGCGCAGACAAGTCGCGGACAAAAGCCCGAGATCCCCAGACACGAAACGCAGACGCATCGCCAACCTTCCCCATCCAGCGCAGAGTAGGGGAGGTCTCCCGCAAGGAGACCTGGGGCTGAAGGTTGATCTGATGCGCCGCGTACTGAACCGGGAACGGCCACTGAAATTGGGGGGCAGCCGCATGGATCATGGACGTACGAGCGACGTCCATGACCATGCCAATGCGGCGCTCAGCAATCCCATTTTGCTGTGGAGAGGTCGGAAGCGTGAACGTCGGGCGGATACCCTGTGCACGACAGAAGGCTCCCAGAAGGTCAGAGGAAAACTCTCCGCCTCTGTCAGAGTGCAGACGCAGAACAGGAAAGTCCGAGCCGAAACTTTCTCTGAGCTGGAGACAAGCTGCGCGGATCCAGTCGATCAACACCTCAGTGACTTCACCCTTGCTGTGCAAGGGGAACACCGTGGTGTAACGCGAGTGGTCGTAAACCACCAACAGGAAGTAACGCTCGTGACCCTGGCCACGAACGCGGGCGGGGCCCCACACGTCCATGTGAAGAGTCTGCAAGGGAGCCTCGGTCGGCGAGAACTCGGAGGAGTGAGGAGTGGTGCGCTGCCGCCCCTCGACGCATGGAACGCAGGTAGGGGCGGGACTTGGAGGGAGCGGAGGGAGGGACCGGGGGAGACAAGAGACAAGGTAACGGGAGGCCATGCCTCGAAGACGAGGCAGGGAGGGGTGACCTAGGCGGTGGTGCCAGAGGAGGGTCCGGTGGGACAGGAGACGACACGAGCAGGGAGCAGACTCAGGACCAGACCTGGACGCTGCAGCAAACACCTGACCGGATGCATCTACCTGACCAGACTCAGCAACCGGAGGAGACTCAGTAGTCAGTGTGTACAGGCTCGACCCCGGCTGACGGGTAAACGTGGCCAAGTGTCGGCCCGTCCGAGCACACGTACAAAGGGTCACCCGTTGACTCGCAGGAGTGAACTGGTCAACCCCCCCTATCCTGTGGATCAGCACCACTCACCAAGTTCGTAGAGAACGAGGGGAGGTAAAGACCTGACAGGGTGCCAGAAGGGGCCGCCGGAGCACCCCTCAAAGAAGGGGGAACGCGGGTCACCACGAGAGGCTCCTATAGCGACTATACTCTTCTCAGCTGCCAGGAGGCGCTCCTCGAGGAGGTCAACGGTGAGTGTAGTGGGGCAAACAGAGAGGAAGTGGTCCCTGACTGAACGAAGGGAGTCAGGGAGCCCGGTGACTAGGTAGTAGAGGGTGATGTACATGGGGGGGGGGGTTCTTGGCGCAGAACTCAGCAGGAAGCGCAACGCGGTAGCGGGCGTCACTAGTGCGAAGGTGTGTAATGAGGTCAGCGACTGTGGGGAAGGCGGCGAGGTCAGGGAACAGGTATGGCAGCATGAGGCGGCTAAGGGCAGCAGTGGCAGGGGAAGAGTAGCGTGCAACTACAGCGTCGTACAAGGTCTTAGCACTCTTGTACTGACTAACGTGCGCGCGCTCAGAGGACGGCAAGTGACTACGCACAGCAAGACGGGCAACAGCATCGCGTGTGGTGCAGTGTGAGCGAACAGTGCTGTCAGCATCGGTAGCAGGGGCAGTAGAGGCGCCAGACGTGAGATCGAACAGTGAGAGACCGTCTTTCCTATCGCACTGTAGGAAAAGCTGCCGATCATCGACCCAGACCTCAAAGTCGACAGCCCGACCCTGAGCACTAAAGACGAGAACGCTAGGGGTAGCCATGACAGCAGTAGTAGCAAGCTAGGGGCAGTAGCAGCAGGCTAGGAGGAGCGCAGTCGCAGAGGCGCGGCTCGGCGGTGCTCTTACCAGGGCGGGTGGGTAGAGTGCCGCAAGTGGTGGGGCAGGGCCGAGGCGCGCCGGCAGGGATAGGGCTGCAACAGCTGCAGCCTAAACCCTAAACCTTGCTGTTGGCGGCGGCACCTGCTGCGGCCCCGGTAGCGGCGCGGGCGGCTTCTCAGAATCCCAACCACTAGACCATTGGGATAAAAGGGCTTGTTTAAGTAGCGGGTCAGTGCGCCCATAACCCCCCAGGCAACCGTGCCTGTAACCCTTCCCTAGGATCAATCGGGGATCACTAGTGGACCTCTGACACCCCCCCTCACTGGGATGCCCGAAGTGCATACACCGGGATTCGAATTCGAGACCTTCGCTCTGGATATCATCTCAGAATCCCAACCACTAGACCATTGGGATAAAAGGGCTTGTTTAAGTAGCGGGTCAGTGCGCCCATAACCCCCCCAGGCAACCGTGCCTGTAACCCTTCCCTAGGATCAATCAAGGATCACCAGTGGACCTCTGACACGGCTGTCACGGCAGCGGCGGCGGCGGCTGCTCCGGGCGGTGGCGGCGGCGGCCGCGGCTCCGGCAGGAGCGGCGGCGGCTGTCACGGCAGCGGCGGCGGTGGCTGCTGCTGTCAGCGGCGGCGGTGGGTGCTGCTGTTGGCGGTGGCGGCGGCGGCTGCTGCTGTCACTGCACCGGCCGCGGCGGCTTCTGCTGTCGGCAGCGGCGGCGGCGGCGGCCCCGGTAGTGGTGGCGGTGGCTGTGACGGCGCGACGGCTGCTGCTGCTGGGGTGACGACGGCGGGGCGGCAGGGCCGTGAAGGAGCCGAGAAGGGGCCGCGTTGTAGCCAAGAAGGGGCCGCTAAGGGCGGCAAAGGGGCCACGAAGGGCCGTGAAGGGGCCGCGAAGGGCGGCGACGGGGCCGAGAAGGGGCCGTGAGGGGCCTCAAAGGGCGGCGACGGGGCCGAGAAGGGGCCGTGGAGGGCGGCGACGGGGCCGAGAAGGGGCCGCGCAGGGGCCGCGAAGGGCGGCGACGAGGCCATCAACCCTGCACCAGAGGCGAGCAACACCTCAAAATGACTATGAAGGTTAGTAGATGAGCAGCGCAAAATTCCGCCCAGAGTTCAGAGTCGTCTGCCTCTGGCGTCCCAACATTGCTGTCGACAAACTTCTTCAATCTGGTGATTTCCAGCTCAGGCTCGATGGATTCAATCCACGTGATAAAATCGTGTCGACCTTCGAGCAGCCTCAGCACAACAATCTTGTCCGCCGAGAAATTAAAATAACCGTACGCCGGCGCGATGCCTCCGTCTCGACCAGCCGACGCAAGAGTTGCCGAAGTCGGCCTGACTCCGCTCCGCAGAGGAGATTGACGTCGCCCATCGATATTGCCGTTCGAGCTGCCTCCAGTCACAGACGATCGCAGCACTTGTGCATGCACTCTGCCAACGCTGACGTCGGCGAGCCATATCACTCCGCGAACCCTCGTGCTTCCACTGCCGACAACATTGCCGCCATCACCTTCGTTGTGCACGGGTCGAGGAGAGGCGGACCGTTCGCTTCTGCACGGGGAGGGGGATGCTCACGCGCCCACTGCGCACGAGTTCCAAGGAGCAGAATCTCCAAGTCCGCCTCGCCGTACCCCCTATCCTCGTAGTGTGCCCGAACACTAGCCTCTCTTGCCTGCAGGGTATTTTCTACACATGCTTCGACCATGGGGTTGACCATGGTGACTAAGACGGCTGCCGGCCTAACAACAACTCACGTAATGAACGCAGGAGTCGGCTATCTGAAGGTCGCGTGTTCAATCCACGCTCACCACACCATGCGGAGAGTCACTTTACAACAAGAGTGGACTACAGTTGTGCGAGTGATCGTAGCTTTGCACTATCGTTCTTACTGCTTGCTGTGTTTTCAGAGAAGTTTTGTAAGAAATCCACTAAGGAAAGTTGAAAGAACAACTTGCAAAGACTAGAATGGCATGCAGAACCTCAGCAAGGGCGAAATCTGCCAGCGCAGTAGAAGAGCGGCTTGCCAACGTTGCAGCAGAGTCATCTACCAACATTGCACATCGCGTGGTCTGCTAGCACTGCAGCCGCAGGTGACTATCTGCAGTTGCAGGTGACTATCTGCAGTCGCAGGTAACTATCTGCAGTCGCATGTTGTCTATCTGCGCAAATGTGCGCACCTACCAAGTAGGTGCAGGTTGGCGGTTTCACCGTCAGGCACATTGCGCAGGTGCCAGGTAGAAAACGTGTCGTCAGTTTTGCCAGGTGCGCACCGTCGACCACGTGATGCCGTTCTGTAGGTAGAACTTCGCCAAAACCTCTTGGGCAAAAGTTCGCACGCCTCCGCAGAGTTTCGCACAATTCCACAAATTCGGTCGATCAGCTCGACATCGCTCGGTCGAACAGCGTTCGCCGAGAAGAGCTCCTCGACCCGAACTCTTCGACCAGAGTTCCTCGACCAGGATCATCGACCAGCGCTCTTCAACGTGAGCTCGTCACGCAGAGATCGTCGACCAGAGCTTGTCGCGCAGTGCTCGTCGACCAGATTTTGTCCAGCAGAGCCTGCTCGACTACAACTTCTGTCAAACTGCAGAAGATTATTTCGTTGACCAATCCGTCGCGAACTTCTCGTCGACAGCGAGATCGGCTGCGCCCAAGCAAGGGCGGGGCCTTTCTCTTCGATAGGGCAAAGCATTACGGAGCGTCGAAAAGGGTGGTGCGTTTTGTGGAGTCAATATTCTCTCCCCGCAGCACAGTGTTAAGGCTCCCGGATGCCCAAAGGTGAAGCCTACACAGCTCTAAAGGCTTAGAGGGACTTCTAGGCCCAGGAGAAGTTTTTTTAGCCTCGGAAAAATCCTCCTACCTCCCAGGTGAAGTTGGACAGTGCTGAGTTAGGTATAAGAAATAGGGATGGTAATATCTTTGATGTACCCTTTGATCCTATCAATGAGACCCTCTTTGGCTACTCAGCGCAGCAAGAAACACTTCTCCTCGAGGTGTTATGCAAAGGATGACGCCTCCAGGCACTAGTGGACAGCAGTGCATCTCACTCGATGTGTGACCGCGGAACGTGGAAGAAAATTGGAGAACCTTCAGAGGAGACCAAGTTCACGGCAACAATGGTAGACGGTACGAAACTTCCCATCCACGGCAAAGCATCACTGCAGCTGCACATAGGGGCGCTGAGGTGGAAGCCGACGTTGCCGATCACGAACATCAAGGGTTTAGATATCATCTTGGGGCGAAATGTCTTGAAGCGGCTCAACCCTGAAATCGACTGGGTCAACACGAAGGTGTGCATTTGCAACAACGGGAAACGAGTGGAGCTACGAAGCTGGACGGATACAGGGAACGTTCCTGAAACAACACTGGCCTGTTCAAACGGATGGTGAACAAGAGAGACATGGGTTATTTAGCACTGGCTATGGCAGCAGCAGAGGAGGAGGAGCTGAAAACATAGCTACCCACAGCAGTAAAAGAGGTGTTCGAGCGGTACAAAGATATCATGCCCGGCGACCTACCTCAGGCGTACCTCCTGCGCGCACCCACGAGCACGAGATCGTGGAGGAACCAGGTGCAAAACCCGTCTCATGCGCACCATACCAACTGAGTCCGACAGAAATATTAGACATGAAGAAGCAGATAGAGTATCTACTGAACAAACAACTGATCCGCCCATCCACCTGTCCCTACGGTGCACTAGTTCTCTTCACTCCAATACGAGACGGGAGTTTACGGATGTACATCGACTACCGTGCACTAAACAAATAGACAGTTAAAAACAAATATCACATACCACGCATAGATGACCTACTGGACCAACTGCGTGGTGCAACAGTCTTTTCAAAGCTAGACCTACGGTCGGGTTACTCGCAGATCAAGATGGCGGACAACTTGGGCCACAAGACAGCGTTCTGTACCAGATACGGCTCCTACAAATATTTGGTGATGCCATACGACCCTTGCTGGACGAGAACATGAACATGAATGAACACGTAGAGCATCTGCGGAAAGTCTTCGAAATCCTGCGAGAAACAAGTTCTACGTGAAGATGTCAAAGAGCAACTTCGCCCTGAAGAAGGTGCAGTTCCTCGGGCACATGGTGAGTGCAGAGGGCGTACACGTGGACCCGCAGAAAATCAAAGCCGTGAAGAAGTGGAAAGTACCAGAGAACGTGAAGGAGTTGCAGCAGTTCCTAGGCTTCGCCAACTACTACAACAGGTTCGTGCCGCAGTACGCTACGATGGCACCGCCACTGACCGACCTACTGGAAAAGGATTCTCCCTACAAATGGGATACTCCTCATCAGCAAGCTATGGAGCAGCTACAGACAGCACTACTACACCGCCAGTACTCATCCTACCGTATCGAGAGAAGGACTACGCAGTGGAAGCAGACGCTAGTGACCAAGCAGTCGGAGCAGTATTGATGCAGGATCACGGACACGGTTTGCAGCCCATCGCCAACCTCAGTAAAAAGCTACACGGAGCAGAACTGAACTACCCATCCATGACAGAAAAGCCTTAGCGATAGTCATAGCCTTCAAGGCGTGGAGGTGCTACCTAGAGGGAGCCAAAACTACTGTCTATACTGACCACTGCAGTCTCAAATACCTGAAGTCGCAGTCGATGCTCTCACGACGACAGGTGCAGTCCGGTACACTGCACATCAGCTCAACCTCTGGCCCCGTGTCTCCTTGCCGTAGACCTCGCCTACACTGCGTTGGACGGGAGAGGATGGCGATGCGTCAGTATTCCGGGTTTGGGGCTATCGTGTCTTTGTCTGCGATACCTCCGCGGACAAGCTCTCCTCACACGCCGTTCCCTTCGTCTTTCTTGGCTTTCCCCGTGACGCGCTTGGCTGGCAGTTTTACCACCCCACTTCGCGCCATGTCCTACCATCTCAGGACGTCACGTTCGACGAGTCGGTTCCCTTTTACCGTTTCTTCCCCTACCGCACTCCCTCTCTCCCCCCCCCCCCCCCCCCCCCGCCGCTCTTCCTCGCTCCAGGTCCCCCTTCGGTAGACCCCCTCCCCCCTCAGGGTCCTGCTCATTCAGGTGTGTCTCAACTAGACCCACTCCCCTTGGTTGAGCCTATTGAGGTCACAGGTGACTCTGGTGCTGCTCAGGGTGCTGCGTGTAGGGGTGCTGAGCATGCGGTTGTTGAGCCTGAGCGTGCGGAGCCTGGAAGTGTTGAGCCTGAGCGTGCACACGGACAACAAGCCGAGTGCAAACCGTAGGGTTGCACCCAAACCCCCCCCTCGGATTGTTGGCCTTAGGATCTGCTCTTCTCAGTTCAGAGCCATCCCAGCCAGCTTGCAGCACTTCCAATGCTGCTGCTCCACCAGCCTCTTAGTCATCATGTCAGCCGGCTGCCCCGTCGTTTTCACGTAATGCAACTCAACTTCACCCGCGGCCACCATGCTCCTCGTCCAATGCCACTTCACCCTCATGTGCTTGGTGAGGCCATGCAACACAAGGTTCTTAGCAAGAGCACTGGCACCCTGGCTGTCACAGTAGAGTGGGGTAGGTCCTTGCTGCTCCTCCCCCAATTCAGCCAACAAACGCCGCTGCCACACAATCTCCCGTACCGCACGGAAGAGTGCCATGTACTCGGACTCCACCGAGCTCAATGCTTGGTCCACTTGCTTCTTGCTTTTCCAAGCATAGGGGCCTCCACCAACACAACAGATGAAGCCTCCAACACTTGTCATGTCTTCTGGTTCTGATGCTTATGAAGCATCTGAGTAGGCGGTGAGGAACAAACGCCCGGGTTCTACACCATCCGCGCCCTTTTGGCGCCTTTGCGCCGCCACCGACTATTGCAGCCCAACGGTCGCAGTTTGGCCAAGGTACTTGGCCACCCTCATTCTAGCTGCTACCTGCTCCTTATTAGGGCATTGCACAACCCTTGCTAACTGCCCGGTAGCAAAGGCAACGTCCGGCCGAGTGTTTACTGCTGCATACATGAGGCTGCCCACCAACGGGTGAAAACAGCGCCTCTCCTCTTCACCAACGCTCTCCTCCTCTTGTCCCTTCACACACTTGAAACCAGAGGGAAAAGGTGTAGCCACATGACCTTTACTCTGCCCAAAGTTGGCAGCCAACGCCTCCAGGTACTTCCGTTGGTGCACCCGCATGCACCGCTTCTCCACGTCGCGTTCGATGTGGAGGCCGAGGTAGAAGTTCACGTCGCCAAGTGCCTTGCACTTGAACTTGTCCTGAAGCTTCAGCATCACCTCCTTCACAAGGTCAAAGGAGGGTGAGAAGATGAGGATGTCATCCACGTACACCACCATGAAGCTCCTCTGCTCCCCCTCGCCAAGCATGAACAAGGAGTGATCGGCCGTTGAGGGAGTGAAGCCGATCCCCTCCAAAACTTCTCGCAACTTCAAGTACCATTGCCTAGGGGCCTGCTTCAGCCCATAGAGGGCCTTCTTCAGCTTCCACACTCTGCCAATACCGTCATCAGACCCCTCTAGCTGCGCCAAGAAAATCTCTTCTTCAAGGATGCCGTTGAGGAACGCGGTTGTCACGTCCATTTGTTTCACTGTCCAGCCTTTGATGGCAGCCCTCGAGAGTAGAGTTCGCAGCGTCGTTGGCTTCACCACAGGAGCAAACAGCTCCTTGAAGTCCACCTTCTCCTTCTGCTGGTACCCCTTGGCTACAAGCCTAGACTTGTAGCGCTCGATCTTGCCGTCGACGTCCGACTTGATCTTGAAGAGCCACTTGGACGTAATCGCCTTACGCCCCTTTGGTAGCTTCGCCAATTCCCACGTGTCATTCTCCTCAATGCTCGTCAGCTCACTCTCCATTGCCTTCTTCCACTCCTCAGCATCACTACTCTCCAAGGCCTCATTGAGAGTTGCTGGTTAACCCGGCATCTCCACCGGAGAGAAGAGCACGTGAGCACACTCCTCGTAGTCACTCTCCTCGTCGTCTCGGACCATCATTGCCACTCCGGCCAGGGCTGACTTGCCCTGCTTTCCCGTTGCATCATAGGTCAGACTATTTGGGGCTTGAACTCTCCTCTTGCCCCTTTCTTCCTCCTCAGCAGCAGGGAATTGAAGGCCTTGGCGTTGCTGTGGGGTGACTGGGATCCGTGGAGCACTTGTAGCGCGTGAAGGAAGTGTTGGTGCACGCTTGCTCTCTTGCTGCACCTCCTCCTGTTCTCCCTCTGCATCCTTGGCCTCCTCTCCCCCATTCACAAGGGATGACTGCCTTATGGTAGTGCTGCCGCTGCTCAGCTCCATAGACAGCTCCACGTGCTCCAGGCCGGAAATCTTCACCTCCCCAAACCGCATGCCTATCTTTGCCTCGTTCTCCGCCTTCCAATCCTTGTACATGAGGTTCTCCATGAACTTGCAGTCCCTGCTCACCATGAACTTCTTGGTGAATGGGTCCCAAAGAAGCCATCCCTTGCTGTTTTGAGCCATGCCCAAATGCACAGCCCATATCGCCTTGGCACCAAGCTTGTTGTGCCGAAGATGCTTAGGTACGAGCGCCATGCACATGCACCCGAACAACCGAAGCATATCCACCTTTGGCTTCCTTCAAATCCACTCCACATAGGGCACCCATTTGTCTGCTCCCACATGAGTCAAGGCTCTGTTCTTGGCCACACACGCGCTCCGCACCGCATCAGGCCAGAAATAGTCGGGTAGCCCGGCTTCCTTAAGCAACCCGCGTGCCGTCTCCGTGATTGTGCGAATCGCTCGCTCGGCAATGCCGTTCATTGCAGGGGAGTATGGCATGGTAAGGGAGTGCCTTATCCAATTCTTCTTCAGCTACAGTCCGAACTCCTTGCTCAGAAACTCTCCCCCTCGATTGGTGCGAATTGACTCAACTAGCCGGTCTTGTTGCCGCTCCACCATCGACAACCAATCGGTCTTCATCGTTTCAGCCACACTGCTCTTCTTAGCCAGCACATACACCCAGGTCATGTGGGTGTAAACGTCAACAATCGTGAGGAAATATTCAGCTCTAGCACCTCCAAGCTTCAGGGGGCCCACCACGTCCATCACCAACTCATCAAGTGGTGCCCTCGCCGTCGCCTCCGAACTCGATAACGAGAAACGAGTGATGGCTTGCATGCACGTCAGGCAGCCAAGTACCTCATCGGGCTCCCCCTTCACACGTATGCCAGCAACCATCTCATTCTTCACTAGCTGCTGCAAGATGGGCAGGGCCACATGCCCCATGCGCCGATGCAAGGTGAGCCAATCACACTCCCCCGTAGCCGAAGTTAAATTGGAGAATACCGCACTCGCAATAGCGCCCCACATGCTCTCTCGGTAGTCCTCCTCCGCTGCTGCCTCGAGGTTCTCCTCACCCTTGTGCTGCTCCTTGGCTGCTGCACCATTCTCCTTAGGATCACCGAGCTTGCTGGTCCCTCCAGGTTTGCTCTTCTTGAGCTCGTTCTCCTTGGCACGATCGTTCGTGCCATAGCCACTACAAACCGCTTCGCCCTTGGCGCTGATGCTTGCTGCCACTTGCCTCTCCTTAGGCATGGGGACCACAGGGATCTGCCACATCTCGTTGTAGACATCCCTATCCTCATGGAGGTCCCAAAGAATCCACTCGCCAAGCCTTGCGGTGTAGGACTTGGCTCCCTTTGAGTTCGTGTCCATACCGGCCTTTGCCAATCGCCGCACAGAAATCAGGTTTGCAGCAAGGCTGGGCACCCAAAGCACATTCTTGATGCCCACCATCTTCCCATCAGCACCCTTGAACATGGCCTTGCCCATGCCTTTCACCTCTGCTTGCTGCCCCAAAGCCGATGTGACATGCTTCACTGGTGACGATTCAAGTTCGGTGAGCAAGTCCGCGCGAGGTGTCATGGTATAGGTAGTGCCACTATCGATCACCAAATAGTCCAGGGGATGTAGGGTGACCTTTCCAACAACAGCAGGCTCCTCGAAGCCCTCATCCTCCTCCGGATCAGCTGGTGCTTCCATTGAGACGTAGAAGAATTGACCCGGGAACCGATCGTCCCTCGACTCGCTCTCGTTGTCTCCGTTCTTCATATTTGCAGCACCACCTCCGCAACCGCCACGGCCTCCACGGCCTCCTTCTCTCCCTCATCCTGCTCCTCTACCCTCCTGACCTTGAGCAGGGGTCCAACCATTAGGGAGTTTGTAGCAATCGCGCCACATATGTCCGCTCTTGTGGCAAAAGTGCCACTCGCCGTCGAATCGGCCGCGACTGCATCCGTAGCTCTTGTCGTTGTTGCCGTAACCGCCACTCCCGCAGCCTCTTTTGAAGTTGTTGCTACCAAATCTGCCCCCACCTTGTCCTCCGCCTCTTCCACGACCGTACCCCCGACGGATGCTTGCTGCCCCGGCGCCATCCGCACTCGCCAACTCACGGCGGCAAAAATCCTCTTGAAGGATTGCTCCCTTTACATCTTCGAACGAGAGGCAGAGCAGATCTCAGTTGAGGTTGATGATGAGCGAGAACCATGACTCTGGGAGTAAGGCCAGCAACTTGGTCTTCTTCTGGAGCTCACTGTAGTTCAAATCAGCTCCCTCAAGCCGCGTCAGCAAGTCGAAGAATTTCTGCACCCCTTCTTGAACCGCTTCATCCTCGTCAATTCGTAGCGATGCCATTTGCCGTTCCAACACCACAGCTACCGCCGCTGTTGTAGGAGCGTGTACACCCTTGAGAGTGTTAGGGACTAAGGACGGAGTCTACCAAGATTAAGTGCCTAAAATTCTCAAAATCGTTGGCTTAGAATTCTGGACAGAAAAGTCGCGCTCACAAGAAACGCCGTCGACGAAAAACGCACCGTCAAAATTTCAGATATGTTGTAGCTCTACTTCGTGGCTACAATTTCCAAGTTGATTCGTACAAAACGGTGAAGTATTTCTTGAGTTATCATTTTCGGCGCACTAGGGGATATGCTGCCACAGAAGTTTAACTCAATCACAAAGGTCTCATAATTTCACAATTACTACACAAGAGAGTTAGAGTAGCACTAAACCAGGTGGAAGGGATGAGTAGGATGAGAGGGAAGGTCCCAAGAGAGTCCCCAACCAAGGAAACCCCATGCCACACAATTCCCTTCCCCATAGGCAACCCAACTTTGACCTTTGTCACTATCCCAACCTCCACAATCCACCTCAACCCAACTTGGCCACACTTGCCAACCTGGTTTCGTTTCACCCAACCACTTGGCAGCATCTACAGTGATGTTGACGAATTTCCCAACCCCCAAAAGTATGAACCCCTTATGGAGTCAACCCCACAACTTCCCAAAGTCACCACAACCAAATATGAAAAGCATGCGAACTTCAACGTTCGTAACTTTCTTGTTCGTGCTCCGATTGAAGCGATACTTGGTTCGTCGGAAAGCTCATGAGCAGAGGAGTCACTTCAGATATCTGCTCAAGCCAAATAACATTCACTCACACTCAGAAAATTCAAACCACACAAAACACAAATTCTTGCACACGCTCACACCACGCATGCAACGCACGAACATATGATGGAGGCAGACAGACGTGAATGCATATGATAGCATCACATAACAAACTCCCCCTCTGGCTGCCAACCATCATCCCACATGCCATAGCTCAAGCATGCACCCTCAATGCACACTCATCCCAGCAAGCTCCATGCCCTTCCAATGCTCAGATTCAGCCAGGCGCTTGGTGAGGATGTCAGCCGCCTGCTGATGGGTCTTCACAATCTCCAGTCGCACCTCCTTGTCCAGGAGCCTCCTCACCCAGTGCCACTTGGGCCTGATGTGCTTTGTCAGCCCATGAAGGCAGGCGTTCTTGGCAAGCTTCACTGCCGATTCATTGTCACAGAACATGATTGTCGGCTCCCTCTAACCAACTCCAATCTCCTCCAACAAACGCCTCAGCCACACCACCTCCTTTGCCCCATGATGTAGGGCCATGTACTCTGTCTCACACGAGGACTGCCCCACCTCGTTCTGCTTCTTGCTGCGCCAGCTCACTGCACCACCTCCAAACAGGCACACATAGCCCCCAATGCTGGTGCCATCCGCCTTCACAGAGTTGAAGCTGGCGTCGGTGTAGCAAGTCAAGAGCATCTCCCCTTTGCTCAAATCAGCTGCACCCCTCTGCAGCCTCTGTCTCATAGCACTGTACTCCAAACCCACCGATGCCGTAGCGCTCACATAGCGGACCAACCTCTTGGCCGCTTCCAGCTGCTCATGACTGGGACGTACAACCACACTTGCAAGCCTGGATGTAGCAAAGGTAATGTCAGGCCGCGTGTGGTTAGCCGCATAATTGAGTGCCCCCACCATGGAATGAAACAGTTTCCTGTCACTCTCACCCACCACCTCCTCATCAGCACAGGGCTCCACTGTGAACCCTGAAGGCAGTGGGGTGGCTGGCTTCCCTCCATTTTGCAGCCCATACTTCTCAGCCAGCCCCTCACAGTACTTCCTTTGGTGCAACCTCAACACTCCCTTGTCAAGGTCCCTCTCCACATGCATCCCCAGGTAGTACTTCACATCTCCCATCTTGGAACACTTGAGCTGCATCTCTAGCATCTCCTCCACACGCTCAATCATTGCAGACGACTCAGAGAAGAGCAGGATGTTGTCCACACATACCAGGAGCATGAGAAACTGCTCCTTCTCTTGTAGCAGGAACAGGCTGGGGTCACACTCACTCTTCTTGAACCCCCCACCCAGTAGTGTCTCCTCTAGCTTGTGGTACCATGCACGAGGAGCCTGCTTCAGGCCATAGATGGCCTTCTTCAGCCTGCACACCCTGCCGCTCCCATCTTCCAAACCCTCAGGCTGTAACATGTACAGCTCCTCCAGAATGATCCCATTGAAGAAGGCGGTGGTGATGTCCATCTGCTTCACCCGCCATCCACGGTTTGCTGCCATTGCCTGTGACACTTTCAATGTTGTGCCTTTCCCCATAGGAGCAAAGATCTCGTCAAAATCCTTCCCCTTTGTCTGCTGAAACCCCTTAGCCACAAGCCTTGACTTGTAGCGGGTCAGCTCCCCATCTGGTCCGTACTTATGCCTGAAGATCAGCTTGGAAGAAATGGCCTTCTTCCCAGGTGGCAGCTCACACAGCTCCTACGTCTCGTTCTCCACCAGAGAGTCATACTCCTCCTTCACACTCTGCTTCCATTTTTCAGCATCCGGCCCGCTCAATGCTTCAGCTAGCGTCTTGGGCTCAGGAACGGCTGCCCAGTAGCAGTGTGCTATCTCATCCTCATCACACTGCTCAGCCACACTCCCAGCCCTTACCACCTTTGGCTTGCCAAAGCTCGGATAGGTCAGCCGGTTAGGAGGGCGCACATCCCTTCTAGGACGGTCAGTCGGACGTGCGGCACCTTGTGGAGCACCTTGCTGCTGCTGCTGCTGCGGCTGCTGCTGCTGCTACTGTTGCTCCTCCACCTCAGGTTCTCCCCCATCCTCAGTCACCCCAGAGATTTCCTCCTCTGAGACAGTGACCTGCACTTGTCTCGAAGGCTGCTGCACCTCATCGGCCTCAATGATCAGTGGTGTAGTAGGAAGCTTCTGCTGCTGCTTCTTCCACTCCTTATAGTACAAGGATTCAAGGAACTTCACATCCCTTGACACAGTCAGCGGCTGGCGGGTCAAATCCCTTATCAACCAGCCCTTGTGATCCTTAGCAAGCCCCAAGTGCACACCCCATCTCCCAGAAGCTTCCAGCTTTCCCCTCTTCTCCTTAGGCACATGAAACACCACCATGCACCCAAAGGCTCTCAGCATGTTGACCGCTGGTGCACTCCCATACCACTTGGTGTAGGGGACCCACTGCTTGTCCCCCACAGTCACCAGCACCCTGTTCTTCACAAGGGCCACCTGCCGCAGTGCAGTCACCCAAAACGGATCCGGCAGCTCTGCACGTCCAAGGAGAGTTCGAGCACCTTCTTGCAGAGTCCGGTTGAACCGCTCAGCCACGCCGTTCTGCTCAGGGTTGTAGGGCACCGTAAGCTTATGCTAGATCCCCTTCTTCTTCAGCACAGCCTCAAAATCAGTGCCAATGAATTCTCCTCCGTTGTTGGTGCAGATCACCTTCACCTTATGACCGCTCTCCCTTTGAGCTCTCGGCATCCACTCCTTGAGAACAGCCGCTGCCACCTCCCCCTTCGTCTTGAGAGGGTACACCCACACCGCACGCGTATGGTCGTCCACAATGGTCAGGAAATAGTGGCTGCCCGAGAGAGAAAGGGCCCTCGTGGGGCCCACCACATCCATGTGCACTAGTGCAAGTGGTGCCTTGGCAGGTCCTGTGCTGCTGCTGAAGGGAAACTTCGTGAATTTGGTCTCAAGGCAGGTAGGGCAGCTCCCAATCTCCTTTTCTCCCCCCTTCACCTCCAGCCCCTTCAAGTACCCTTCCTTTACCAATTTCTGCAGCATAGGAATGTTCACATGGCACAGCCTCTCATGCCACGTCTCCCAATCAGCCTCACCACTCCCAGATGAAGCCTTTGCCCATGCAGCTGTCACATCCACACCAGCAAGCACCTCACAATGTGGCTGCTGTGGCTGCTGCACCTTCTTGACTACATCTAGGGCCCCAGCAGCTGGTGCAGTCTCCTCCCCTCCCGCAATTGCTTTAGCCGTTGCCGCTGCCTTTGCCGTTGCTGGTGGTTTCCCCTTCCAAGCGATGATGGGCAGCTGCCACAGGTCCTTGATGCAGCTGCTCTTCTCCTCCAAGTTCCACAGCAGCAACTTCCCAAGCTTTGCACGGCAGCTGGTTGGGCCGAATGTCACTTTGGCCTTGCTTTTCTGCAGCTGGCGCACGGAAAGAAGGTTAGCGGACAAACCTTCAACCAACAGCACATTCCCCAGCCCCACAAGCCCCCCATTGGCTCCCATTACCTTGGCATTCCCCACACCAATCACAGGGAGCAAAGCACCTGAAGCGGCAGCCACAAACTTTATCTTCCCAGGGGGCTTTTCCTCGTCAAGCAAATCTGCCCGTGGGGTCATGTGACTTGTGCAACCTGAATCTATCACCCACTGGGTAAGGGGATGCATAACAACCTTCCCAACTGAACCCACATCACCCCTACTCCCTTGCACATCCTCAACCATGAGGAATATCCCAGGGTCGGCTTTCCCTTGTGCACCATCACCTTGTGCACCTGAACCTTGCACAACGCCACCTCGTGCACGTTCACCACCTGGCGGCTTCATGCCTGGAGGGGCCCATCCTTCAGGCCGGCTGAAACACTTGAACTATGGGTGTCCAGCCTTCTTGCAGTACCAGCACGCACCCTCCACTCGGGTGCTCCCCCTGCCACCAGAGCTCCCATGCCCCTCATTGTAGTCACCTCGGCCTCTCCCTCTGCCAAAGCCTGTCCCACGGCCTCGGCCTCTCCCTCCCCCTCTTCCTCTGCTGCCTCATGCAGCTCCATATCCCTCAGCAATTTTGTTGGCAGCACCACCTCCCATGTGGCGCTTGCGGAAGTCCTCCTGCAGAATCTGCTGCCGTAGCCACTTAGGCGTCCATTTGTCCTGCTGAACGTTGAGGGTGGGGATGAGGTTGTCCCACGAGTTGTCGAGCACCGAGATGATCTTGGTGCACTGTTGCATCTGCAACACCTCGCTCCCCGCCGCTGCCATCCTCGCATAGGTGTCCTTGATCTTGTCAAGGACCGGTTTCACATCATCTCCCGGTTTCATGGAGAGGGCAGCCAACTCCTTCTCCAACACAATCACCATCGGCAGCGTGTTGGGCTGAATCACGTCGCGTAGCAGCTTCCATGCCCTCGGTCCGGAATCATCCAACTCCACCAAATCCTTGATGTGCTGGAACATGTCGTTGTTGACCGATTGGAGGATGAGGTCGTACAGCACCGCGCTCTTCTCAATCCACCGATCGCGGGCTTCTCCTTCCCTCGGCATCTTCTCCTCTCCCATTGCAATTTTCAGCAGCTTGTAGCGCTTGAAGGCGCTCCGCATCCGCGCGCTCCATTCCTCATAGTTGGAGCCATCCAAAGCTTCAATCTTGGATGGTGGCGGCTCACTCCTCTTCTCAGTTGCATCTCCACTCCCTTGATTCATCTCCTCTGCTCCCAATCAGAGGTTTCAGCTCCCCCCTTTGCTGGTCACAATGTAGATCCACACAATCTTCACGAGTGTCGGCGCCAACGAAATTTCGGCAGAGTTTCCCCTTAGCGGAAGCCACATCCAACCTCCAGAACTCCACTTAGGCACGCCCACAGGCCATGGTGGGTCTAGGAGGGTCTTCACACTTCAGTAGACTCTCCACAAAGTCTTTAATGAGCTCTGATACCACTTGTTAGAGACTAAGGACGGAGTCTATGAAGATTAGGTGCCTAAAATTCTCAGAATCGCTGGCTTAGAATTCTGGACAGAAAAGTCGCGCTCACAAGAAACGCCGTCGACGAAAAACGCACCGTCAAAATTTCAGATATGTAGTAGCTCTAGTTTGTGGCTACAATTTCCAAGTTAAATCGTACGAAAAGGTGAAGTATTTCTTGAGTTATCAATTTCGGCGCACTAGGGGGTATGCTGCCACAGAATTTTAACTGAATCACAAAGTTCTCGTAATTTCACAATTACTACACAAGAGAGTTAGAGTAGCACTAAACCAGGTGGAAGGGATGAGTAGGATGAGAGGGAAGGTCCCAAGAGAGTCCCCAACCAAGGAAACCCCATGCCACACAATTCCCTTCTCCATAGGCAACCCAACTTTGACCTTTGTCACTATCCCAACCTCCACAATCCACCTCAACCCAACTTGGCCACACTTGCCAACCTGGTTTCGTTTCACCCAACCACTTGGCAGCATCTACAGTGATGTTGACGAATTTCCCAACCCCCAAAAGTCTGTACCCCTTATGGAGTCAACCCCACAACTTCCCATAGTCACCACAACCAAATATGAAAAGCATGCGAACTTCAACGTTCGTAACTTTCTTGTTCGTGCTCCGATTGAAGCGATACTTGGTTCGTCGGAAAGCTCTTGAGCAGAGGAGTCAATTCAGATATCTGCTCAAGCCAAATAACATTCACACACACTCAGAAAATTCAAACCACACAAAACACAGATTCTTGCGCACGCTCACACCACGCATGCAACGCACGAACATATGATGGGAGGCAGACAGACGTGAATGCAAATGATAGCATCACATAATAGAGAGCAGCCCATGCCTTTGGTCCCTTCTCTGGTTCATGCTGGAATGGCTTGATGTGACTGATTTGGCTGCTCCCCAACGCTTGCCCAAGTAGGAGGTAGCCTTGTGCGCTCTTCCGCACCCACGGGCTCCTCTCCGGGTCGTTATCAGGGCAATTCTCCGTACCTTCCATCACCTCCAGCAGGTCTTAGTGATCAAACACGTTCTCCATTCTGAAGGACCACTCAGCAAATATGTCACCGTTGAACTTGTCAAGCCCGAACACTCTGGGTTCATCCCTAGAAGGTCCAAGAGTAGGTTGATTGGGCCCCATGGCTGAATCACGGGGTTGACCTTGTGCTTGGGGTCCTCCACTGCCTCCAGCACCTCTGTCACCCCTTTCTTCAGGTCCAGCCATCGTCGTAGCCGCTCCAAGGGGCTCTGATACCACTTGATATAGTCACAGTAGGCTTCAATGTGCCTAAAAGCGAAAGATAGAGTGCATAGTCGGATTTCTGCACAGCGGCTTTAAACGTTTATAGCGTTTTGGTCACAGCTTCAAATGACCTGATTCAAATTGGATCTGGAGTGACGTAACGTCGCCAACAATAGGCAATTTAGATCGCATGATTTCATCAATTATTGACGATACAGCGTCGGTTTGAACGAACAGCACTATGGCAGCCACTATGGTCTTAGAACACAAGATAGGAAGAGTTACGAGTTGGGTATGACTTGTCAACGGGAGTTGTGTGTTGGCCCTGTCCTCGCTTGGGCTGAGCCGACTTCGTGGTCGGGTGTGAGGGGAGCAACCGACTTGCAGCAGAGGGCGAGCTGGTTGACGAGGAGGTCGACCTGCACGGGGGCCACTGCATGGGCGCCGAATTCAGGGTGGCGCCGACTTTAGGGAGGTTGATTTGGGAAGTCGACTTGCGGAGGGCGTCAATTTGGTGACGCCAACTTGGGGCAGCCGACTTGGGTGGTCGGCTGACAGGATTGCTAGTCGACCTGGTGGTTGGTTGACCAGGCGTGCTGGTCGACTTGATGGTTGGTCGACCAAGCGTGATGTCGACCTGGTGGTCGACGGAGGAGGGGCCGACGTCGACCACGACTCAGGACGCCGAGCAGCTGGGCGTCAAGTAGTAGGGCGTCAACTTGGTGACGCCGACTTTGCGTAGCCGACTTGGGTGGTCGGCTGACAACTGCGCTGGTCGACATGGAACTGGTTGACCAGGGGTGCTGGTCGACGTGGAGCTGGTCGATCAGAAGTGACGTCGACCTGGAGCTGGTCGACCAGAGGTGTGGTCGACCTGGTGAGGTCGACTTGGGGTGGTCGTCGACTTGGGAGGTCGACGCGCACATACAGGAGCAGCTGGTCGACGTGGTTGCCCAGTCGACCAGGTTACCTAGGTGACGAGGTTCTGCGGAGGAGTGTGACGGTCGCCCAGGTGAAGTTGGCGAGTCCGACCTTGGTGGTGGTATCCCGAGGTCGACGTGGCTGATCAGATGCAGTCGTCAACGCCAGGTTGACTTGGTGTGTGCGCTGTGCAGGTGACAAGGCTCAGCACGCCAATCATCTACGAGAACCTGCGAAGCTGGTGCGATGCTGTACTACGGGAGCTACGCTGGCATGCCGTCGACCTGCAGCATTGGCACGCCCTCAACTTTGCACTGCTGGAGCGCGGTCGACCAAGTCGTGCTGGAACGCAATCGACCATGCTGTGCTGGCAGTCGACCGACCTGAATGCTCTTGCCATGCCAACTTCTTTGCACCATTGTTGTCAACTTTCTCTAGTGAAACTCTTGCCAAATTGCCCTGTCAACTAGCAAGCAGTGTGTGCACTAGGAAAACGACTAAGGACTAACGAACGCAGAGATCACTCGAGCACCCATGCCTAGCCCGTAGTCTAGCTCCCGTTGTAGTAGTTATCTCCGCATGGTGCGGTGAGCGTCGACGGCACACGACTTACCTTCAGTCAGGTCAACGTAGTGGTTACTTACCTAAGTTGCGCGTAGGCCGGCAGCCGTACAGTCCCTAGCGTGCGCGTATGTGACACAGAGGTGATGGACACCCTGGAGGGACGGCTGGAGGATGCGAGGAGACGCTATGAGGCCCAGGAGTATGGGGCGATACCCTGTGCGGTCATCGAGGCTGGACTCCGCACCATGTGGGCGACAGAGCATCCCCCTTCTCGACCGGCTTCTCCTCAACCGATGACCAACGAAGGCAACGTCGACGTGGGCGTCAACGCCGGAGGTGGCCAAGTCGGCAGCAATGCAAAAGGCACATCGAGGCAGTGTGGTGTGATTCACACCGATGAAGTCGGCGGCGTTCAGGCGCGAGCGGTGCAGTCGTCGGCGGCTGCAGGCTCCTCGCAGGGCGACGTCGGAGGACGACGAAACAGATTGTTGCCGATGTCGGCGACCCAGGTGACGGCGAGCGGGATTGCACCGAGCTACGGCTACTTCAAGTTAACGCCGGACAGGATCTTGTTCACCCCGCCGCTCGTTGGTCGACTCGACATACTAACCTGGAAGGAAGCCATCGAGCCCCAGCTGGAGATGGCCGGGCTGTTCAGCTTTGCTAGAGGCACCGTGGCGACGCCAGACGACCGCGACTTGCTTGGGAGCTTCGCGCCGTGCAACTGTTGACCTTCACGGCCATTTCGCGGTGCTGCTCGCCAGGCGTGCAGATCGCCTTGAAGTGGTGCCGAGAGTACCTCGACGCCGGCCACCGGGCGTGGCACTTTATCGAGTTGACCTACCAAGTCAACGACGACTTGTTCATCGCCCAGCTGGAGGGGCAGCTGACGCACCTGCGTATGGGCGACGGGGAGATGGCGACCGACTACCGCAACCGAGCCCGGCGAATTCTCGCCACCATCAGGATGGCCAGCGCGCAGTACTCAACGGCGTTGTATGTCATCCACGTCATGCAGGGACTCTCGAGCAGCTACATCCTCCTGAAGCGTCTGTCTATGGCACCGAGCACGAGGGCGACGCTCAATGAGGACAACTTGACCTCGTACATCCTGCAGGACGAGGCGATGCAGGAGGCTCAGCGGTCGTAGGAGCTCTTGGTGCAGTCAAACTTCGTCGCCCCGGCGAAGCAAGGTGGCCAACCGGGGCAGCGCGGGCAGTCTGGCGGCGGTGGTAGCAGTGGCTGGAAGCCGGCCAAGGAAGTCGACAAGAAGAAGTCGACCAAGGACAGCGGTCAAGGAGGAGGAGGTCGACGTCGGGAGTGCTGGCTGTGCAGCGACCCCGACCACCTCTCCTTCGAGTGCCCCGACCGCAGTGACTCCGACGACGCCAAGGGAGGCCGCGGGAGGTCTGGTAGCCGTCGTCCTCGTCGAGGAGGAAACAAGCTACGCAAGGAGAAGCAGTCGACCAAGTCGACCTCGGCGAAGGACGCCGACTCCTCTGCTGGCGGCAAGGCGCGGGAAGACAAGACGGCGTCGTGTTCGCTGGTCGGCGTCGTGTAGCCGACCGTCTCGCTCGTGCAGGAGGCCGAAGAGGACTTCCAGGCGGTGGCGGCAGCTGTGCAGGCGAACCCGGCGGTGGTCCTGCTTGATAGCGGCTGCTCCCACCACCTGATGGGGACAAATGAAGTCTTCGTCGACCTGCAGCCGAGCGGCTCCATCAAGCACGTGCGCGGCTTCAATGGGGCGCTGCAGAACGTCCAGGGCCGCGGAACTGTCGCCCTGCAAGGGGAGGCTGGGAAGCAGGTGCTCATCCCCGACGTGCTGTACGTCCCGAATGTGCGGGCCAGTCTGCTGTCGTCCAACCAACTGAAGGAGCACGGCGTGAAGCTGCAAGAGGACGGCGACGGGATGCTGCTCGTCTCGGCAGCGGGACAGGTTCTCGGTCGGGCGACGTACTCTGGGTGTGTCCTCTGCACCGACCTACGTCCCTGCTCAACGAAGTCGACGTGGCCCACGCCGGAGGTTGTGGCCCTACGGGCGATCATCTCGACGAGGAAGTCGACGCCGGATAGGATGCACGCGAGGCTTGCACATGTTAGCATGGACACCATCCGGAGCTCAGCGAAGCACGAGGTCGCCACTGGGCCGGACCTCAAGTCAGCGTCGGGCGCCGACTCACCGTGTGTCTCGTGCGTCGGCGGGAAGCTAGCGTGGCACACCTTCCCCGACCAAGGCTCCGACGCCGACGACGTGCTGACCGTCGTGCACATCGACCTGTGCGGGCCGTTCCGCGTGGCTGCCAAGGACGGCAGCTTGTACTTCTTGCTGCTGAAAGACTGCAAGACCCGCTACTGGGTGAGGTCGGTCGCCAAGAAGTCGGATGTGCTACTGGGATTCCTGAAGTGGCTGGTGTTGGTGAAGAGGTAGACGAAGAATTCGGTGCTGATGCTTTGCTCCGACCGAGGAGGGGAGTTCCTCGGGAAGAAGTTTACCGACTTCGTGGACGACAAGGGGATCGTCCACGACCTCACCTGCCCGTACACCCCGCAGCAGAACGGCATGGCGGAGCGGGAGATGAGGACGGTGGTGGAGTCGGTGCGGACGATGCTGCTGCACATGGGCGTGCAGCACCACTAGTGGCACCTCACTCTGCGACAGGCTGTGTGGGTCCGCAACTGCCTTGAGAGGTCGACGCTGCCGCCGGGGACAATGCCGTACCAGCTGCTCACCAGGCAGAAGCCCGACATGTCGCTGGCACGGGTGTGGGGTTGCATGGCCCAGTTCCTGGTTCGCGAGTAGTAGTGTGGCGGAAAGCTAAAGCCGAAGGCCAAGTGGGGCCTTCACCTCGGTGTGTCGGCGGAGAGCAAGGGCTGGGAGCTCCTCGATATCGCCGACAACCGGGTGGTCACCACGTCGGACGTGGTGTTCTATGAGGATATGTCGCTAGAAGTGTGGAAGTCGTAGCACGTGCCGGTGTCAGGACGGACGTCGACCACCCCGCCGACTGACTCCTCGACGGCGATGCTGCCTCTTCTCGCCGAGATCGGTGAGCTTGTTGGTGAGGACGCCGAGGCCGTCCGCCCTCCTTCTCCTCCCACTGCATCCCATGCCCCTCCCCTCGTGGCTGACCTGCACAGGCTGACCCCGATTCGGCCTCCGGCGATGAGGGGAGTAGTGGGACGTCGCCTTCGGCGCTGGCCAAGAACATCGCCGGTGGTCGACGTGACGAGCAGCAAGTCGACATGGGAGTGAAGTCGACGTTGTAGGGGAGGAACAGGTCGAGGAGGAGCAGCCGACTTGGATGAAGTCGGCGAAAAAGGCAGCTGGGCAGCAGCCGACAGGGGAGCAGGCAGCGGTGACGCCGACCACGGAGCAGTCGGCAACCAGGCAGTCGGCAGAGGTGCTGACTACAGGGGAGAGGTCAGCCAGGAAGACGACCAAGGTGCAGCAAGACGACGAGGGCAGCGAAGCCGGTGACGGAGGAGGGGATGCCAAGGAGTCCACCAAGAGTGACGTGGTGGAGGTTCGGCCTGAACCCCGGAAGTCAAACCGGCTTCGGAGGCCGCCGGACTTCTTCGTCCCCGCTGCCTTCACCATGGTGTACGACGTGGACGACGACGACCTGGCGTATGACGACGCTGAGGAGGATGAGGAGTTTGCGGAGCTCGACCCCGACATGCATGCCGACCCCGAGCACCGTTGGGACATCTCGACGATGACGGTGAAGGAGGCGTTGGCGAGCTGGAAGGGCCCGGCGGTGAAGGCTGCCATGGAGGAGGAGATCCGCAGTCTCATCAACACGGGCACTTGGGAGCTGGTCGAACGCCCGACGGGAGTGAACATCATGAAGAACCGGTGGGTGTTGACGACGAATTACCACGTCAACGACACCGTCGAGCGCGGGAAGGCAAGGATGGTCATGAAGGGCTTCACTCAGGTGTATGGCGCCAAATACGACGAGACGTTCGCGCCGGTGGGCAGCTACGTCACGTTGAGGATCTTCCTCAGCATCGTCTCTGTCCTCAACCTCAACCTGATGCAGCTCGACATGAAGAACACCTTCCTGCAGAGCAAGCTCGACCGGGTGCTCTACATGTCCCAGCTGGACTACTTCAACGACGGAACCGGCCGGGTGTGCAAGCTGCTGAAGAGCCTCTACGGCCTGAAGCAGACGCTGCTGCTGTGGTACTTGGCGCTCAACGACATGCTGGTCGGTGCCGGGTCGACGAGGCTCTGTACTTCAAGGTCGGCGACGATGGAGTGGCCTCCTGGGTACTGGTCTATGTCGACGACCTGCTCGCCGCCAGCAGCAGCACCGAGATGCTGAAGGAGCTGAAGGAACTGCTGGAGTCCGCCTTTGAGCTCCGTGAGATCTCGCCGGTGCAGAAGTACCTCGGGGGACTTTACTGCCTTTGTGGACGGCAAGGGGATCGTCCACGACCTGACCTGCCCATACACCCCGCAGCATAATGGCATGGCAGAGCAGGAGATGCGGACGGTGGTGGAGTCGGTGAGAACGATGCTGCTACACATGGGCGTGGAGCACCACTGGTGGCACCTCGCTCTGCGGCAGACCGTCTGGGTTCCCAACTGCCTTGAGAGGTCGGCGCTGCCGCCGAGGACAACGCCGTATCAGCTTCTGACCAGGAAGAAGCCCGACTTGTCTGTGGCGTGCGTGTGGGGCTGCATGGCACAGTTACTGGTCCCTGAGCAGCAGTATGGTGGGAAGCTGAAGCGGAAGGCCAGGTGGGGGCTTCATCTCGGCGTGTTGTAGGAGAGCAAAGACTGGGAGCTCCTGGACATGGTGTTCTACGAGACCATGTTGCTGGAGGTGTGGAAGTCGGAACGGGTCAACCCGCCGACAGACACCTCGACAGCGACGCTACCTCTGCTCACCAAGGTCGGTGAGCTTGCTGATGAGGACGCTGAGAACGTCCGCCCTTCTCCCCCTACCCCTGCTCCTCGTGCCTCTCCCCTTGCAGCCGACCTGCGTGAGCTGACTCCGGTGTCAGCCTCCGGCGATGAGGGGAGTCGTGGAGCGCCGCCTATGGTGCCGGCCAAGAGCATTGCCGGTGGCCGACGTGACGTCCAGCCAGTCGGCACAGGAGTGAAGTCGATGGCGATGGGGGAGCAGCAAGTAAAGGAGGTGCAGCCGACTTTGGTGAAGCCGGCGAAGGAGGCATCGGCAGGGCAGTAGCTGACAGGGGAGCAGGCAGCTGTGCAGCCGACCAAGGAGCAGTCAGCGACATGGCAGTCGGCAAGGGAGCCGACTGCAGGGGAGAAGCCGGCAGGGAAGCCGACTGAGGTGCAGCAAAACGACAAGGGCAGTGAAGCCTGTGATGATGGAGGGGAGCAGTCGGGCGCCGATGAGTCTACCGACAGCGACGTGGTGGAGGTCCAACCGGGACCATGGCAGTCAGGCTGAATTTAGAGGTCGCCCGACTTCTACGTACCGGCTGCTTTCACCACAGTGTACGATGAGGTCGACGAGGACCTACTGTGCGACGACGCCGAGGAGGATGAAGAACAACCGAAGCTCGATCCCGACATGCACGCCGACCCCGAGAACCGTTAGGACATCTCCACGATGATGGCGAAGTAGGTGTTGGCAAGCTGGAAGGGCAAGGCAGTGAAAGTTGCCATGGAGGAGGAGATCCGCAGTCTCATCAGCATGGGAACTTGGGAGCTGGTCAAACGCCCACCTGGGGTGAACATCATGAAGAACTGGTGGGTGCGAACGACGAAGTACCGCATCGGCATCACCGTCAAGCGCGAGAAGGCGAGGCTGGTCATGAAGGGCTTCACGCAGGTGTATGACAAGACGTACGTGCAGCAGAGTTCCGGGAGCTGGACGCCAGGACGCCGACCGTCCTCCGGGTGGACAACAAGTCGGCCATCACACTCGTCGAGGGCATGGGGTTGACAGGCAACCTTAAGCATATGGAGCGGCGACATGCCTGCCTGCAGCACATGGTGAAGCGGGGAAAGTTCTCGCTAGAGTACATCCCGACCGCTGAGCAGCGGGCCGACTTCCTGACGAAGGCGCTGCACTATCCGGCCTTCAACCTGTGCTTCGTCGCAATCGGCCAAGTGCGCCTGGCCGATCTGGGCGACAGTGACGACGCCATGTAGTAGTAGGTGCCATGCCCTCTTGCACGGCTAGTGCGGTGGTCGTTGTGCTGTTTATTGGGTGCACGCGGACGGGCTATTCTTGGAGTCGTACTACCGTGTGTGGGCTGGAGGCCCAAGCGTGAACGCGATAGGGGAGTGTCAACGGGAGTTGTTGTTGGCCCCGTCCTCGCTTGGGTGGAGCCGACTTCAGAGTCGGGTGAACGGGGGTGTGCAACCGATTGGCAGCAGCGAGCAAGCTGGTCGACGAGGCTGGTCGACTAGCACGGGGCTGCTGGAGCACTGACTTTGGGAGGGCACCGACTATGTTGGTCGACCTGAGAAGAGGCACCTGGTTGACATGGTTGCCTAGTAGACCAGGTTACCTGGGGCGACGGGGTCTGCGAGGTGTGCGATAGTAGTCCATGTAGATTGGCGAAGTCGACCTGCGGTTCAGTGGCACATGGTCGACATGGCTCCCAGGTGGAACCGTCAACATGTGGTCGACCTGTCACCTGCGCAATATGTGTGGCGGTGCACGTTGTGCTCAACCGTCACGTGGCACCTGCAAAGTAGGTGCTGTCAGAATCCCAACCACTAGACCATTGGGATAAAAGGGCTTGTTTCAGTAGCGGGTCAGTGCGCCCATAACCCCCCAAGCGAACGCGCCTGTAACCCTCTCCAGGATCAATCGGGCATCCACAGTGCAGATCTACTGACACCCCCCCCACACTGGGAGGCCCAGGACTAAGCACAGCGGCAACGGCCTACATGTGCATACACCGGGAATCGAACCCGAGACCGCTCTGATACCATGTCAGAATCCCAACCACTAGACCATTGGGATAAAAGGGCTTGTTTCAGTAGCGGGTCAGTGCGCCCATAACCCCCCAAGCGAACGCGCCTGTAACCCTCTCCAGGATCAATCGGGCATCCACAGTGCAGATCTACTGACAGGTGCGCCCACATGCACACATGGAGGCCTGATGCTGGTGTGCTGGCACGTCAACCTTGCAGGTCGGCTGAGGACGACTGAGGATGCCTTAGGACGCCTGAGGTCGCCTGAGGTCGCCCACCTGGCAAGTCGCCCTCGTACAGTGCTGGTGTTCAACTTGGCTGTGGGCTAGGCTACTACGCTTCGAATGTAGTCCATGTTACCAATCTTATTGCTATCATTGTTGTCATATTTTTCTAGTGAAACTCTTGCCAAATTCTCCCGTGAACTAGCAAGTAGTGAGAACGCAAGGAAACGACTAAGGAACGAGCGCAGAGATCACTCTAACCCCGTGCCTAGCCCATAGTCGCGCTCCAGTTGATTAAGTTATCTCCGCAGGCATACCACCCACAAATCGACGGGCAAACCAAGTGGACCAATCAGACGATCGAGTAGTTGATCAGGAGAAACTGCCCCGACCCCGCTCACTTGGAAACTTCACCCGCGATGCTGGAGTTCGCGTTCAAAAACGCCCCGTCTAGCACGACTAATCACTCCCCGTTCTCTCTAAATTACGGGATGGACCCGGTGGTACCAACCACAACTACACTCGACACAAGGAAACAAGGAAATTCGGATCACAAGGAAATTTGCCAAATCAGCAGCTTCCCTGCATTCGTGAACTCTCTCTCCGCCATGGCTCCTAGGAGAACTTCACAATAAGCAATGTGCAGCTTAACTCAATCGGTTTCTTTATGTGACTATGTTTTAAGGTCTACTCATCAAGAACTTTATTACGACACCACTTTGTGTTCAAACAACAAACATTGGCTCATCGTAAAAGCTTCTATAAAGATCTGTTGTTTCAGGTGAAAAACTGGTTTTAAGCTCAAGAGGCATTGAGTTACTCCAAGGAAGTTAAAATGGTCGGGCTTATGGCAGATCGTCACCTATGATGGCACCTGAAGGACAAAACGGACTCATCATAACGTGCAAACTCGAAGTACAAGGTAGCAGGGCAACTTAATGTTTTTCGTTTATCAACCTTTTCTGCCATCAATAGACAACGTGCAAGAAAGGAAGCTCCTATTATCTTTCCATTTAACGTGGCTCCAGGATTATCCGATGTGGCAAAATATGGTTTAGATGCCGATTGCAAGAAAACGTTATGTTTGACAGGAGCTAGACAAGAAGAAGCTGTTATTTTTACCATAGCTGGAAACAACGATCTGATTCATCATGAAATACTTGAAGACAGTTGCTTCAATGGTTGGGTGACAAAAAAGGACGTGGTAGAAGACTATGAATTTCTTCAAAGATCTAAACAAGAAAGCTCGGTGGATAATATTGGAAGGCTACAAGATGCATTCATGCCGCTAGAAGAAGCTGATCTATGGGGTCTCACGAGTAACAAACCATTCTCATCAACTACACAAGGTGGCGTTTTTACCATGAGATGTAGCTTGAGCTATGTCAGGAAGAGCAGGAGAGGAGCAGCAGCGGCAGCAAACCTACCTCGTCATAGGCGTCGGAAAACATTCATAAGATTTCGTGCAACTTTCCCGTGGCTAGCTCACCATAGCTACCACTTTCTACCACTTCAATGGCAAAACATGGGTTGCTGGAACCACCTCACTCAACCACTCAGTGGCTGTGAAAGAACAAGGAAGTGAATGCACTCGGAAACAGGTGGTTACAAGTAGGAAAACCTAAAAGTGTTGTACCCCATATTGTCTACCCCACTACAGCCTACACAGACTATAGCATATAAGTTTTTCACACCTCCATAGGCAAAGTTGGGGAGAACAAAAAGTCACAAGACCAGACAAAAAAAGCAAAGCAAGCTCAGAGTGGATCACAACGTCACCACACATTCCGAGCACAAGTTCTAGGCCACAAGGCCAGTTCACATGCAGGATCATATATAAAGGTAAACAAGCAAGTGCAGGTATAGATAGATCACAGTACAAGCAAGGTCAAGAAGTGAGCAAGTGAGGCCAAGTAGGCACAAGACCTAGCATCATACAACAACGCTGATGATCACAAGGCGGAAGTGCCTCGGTAAAAATATCAGCAGTGTTGGCCTGAGAGGCCACGTATGCAAGGCGCAGCTGACCACGCTGCTGCAGCTCACGAGCAAGGAAGTGGCGAAGAGCAATGTGCTTCGTTCTGTGCTCCAGTCTGTGCTCCCGACACAAGGCCAGCATGGCCTTGTTGTCTACGTACAGAACTGGAGCAGAACGAGGTGGCCCTCCCAGGTCAGTCAACAGGTAGGTGAGCCAGCGTAGCTCCTGTGCAACCATGGCCCCCGCGTAGATCTCAGCCTCACAGCTGGAGCCGAGAACAGAAGACGAGCGGGTAGACCGCCACGAAACAGAGACGAAACCAAGGCTAAAGATGTAACCCTGTGACGACCGCTGCGTAGCCTGGTCGTCAGCCCAAGAAGCGTCTGCGTGACCGGTGAGGACCACTGAACGCCCCCCTCCAAGCACTAGCCCCATGCCCGACGTACTGCACAAGTAGCGCAACACCCTCTTCGCTGCAGCCATGTGCTCTGGTCGGTGTCTCCCAGGAGCACCATAGCGTGCCAAGATGCTAAGAGGGTATGCAAGGTCAGGTCGTGTGCAGGTCATCAGGTACATGAGGCAGCCAACAAGCTCTCGGTACGGGCCACTCGGCTCTACGGACTCATCCGAAGGCAGAGCTGAGAGCAAGTGGCGAGTAGACAGAGGAGTGGCCTGAGGCGAGGAGTACGTGAAGTCGAAGCGCTGAAGGACCTGCTGCACCATGTGTGACTGAGTCAGGGTAATGGTGCGCTGTGCTCTGTCCAGGGTGATCTGCAAGCCAAGGTAGCTGCGCAGTTCACCCAGGTCTGTGCACGTGTGTCTCTTTTGCAGCTCGGAATTCACGTGGGTGATTCCAGTAGTGTCAGCAGTGGCAAAGACCAAGTCATCGACGTACACGAGGATGTAGAACGGCGGCAAAGAGGTGTCGGTGCGCAGAAACAGCGACGGGTCGGCAGTAGAAGGAGCAAAGCCAAGAGCCGCAAGTGTAGTCCTCAGTGTGTCGTGCCACTCACGCGGCGCCTGGCGGAGACCATAGACTGGCCGTCGGAGGCTCCACTAGGTACCAGGAGGAAACGAACCAGTGAAGCCAGGTGGGCGGCGCAACCAGATCTCCTCGTGCAGGCTGCCCTGCAAGAAAGCTGTGCTGAAGTCAAGAGAGTGAAGCTCGTAGTCGCGGTGAGCGGCTATGTGCAGCAGCACCCGAAGAGTGGTCATCTTCGGGGTGGGAGAGAAGGTCTGAAAGTAGTCAACTCCCTGCCGCTGACTGAAGCCTCGAGCCACGTAACGCGCCTTGAAGACAGGCGGAGAACCCGACGGCCGCTTCACCCTGAAAATCCACATGCCACTGACGATGTTCGCCCCATGTGGGGGAACCTCGTCAACGTAGGTGCCTATGGACTTCCACGAAGCCATCTCTGCGTCCATGGCTGACTGCCCCTGTGAGGAGTAGGGACCCTCGATCGCCTCAGCGTACGATCGAGGAGTCGGGATGTCTGGTGCATCCGGGTCTCCCTTAGGGGCAATCAGCATGGACACGAGATGAGGCAAAGCAGCACTAAAACACTGGAACTCCTCCTGCCTGTCCTCCACCGCCACCTCCACCGCCCCCGCCAGCCCCTCCAGCGCCCTTGCCCCCCTTGCCCTTGCCGGTGCGGCGTCTCCCGCTAGGGGCAGACGCATCGCCGACCGACTTGGTGCCAGTGAAGTCGACGGCAGCAGCAGAGCCAACAGAGGGCAAAAGGGGGGAGGGGGAGTACCCCTCTAAGAAGGGGGCACGAGGGTCACCACGAGAGGCTCCTACAGCGACTATACTCTTCTTAGCTGCCAGGAGGCGCTCCTCGAGGAGGTCAACGGTGAGTGTGGTGGGGCAAACAGAGAGGAGATGGTCCCTGACGGAGCGAAGGGAGTCAGGGAGCCGGGTGACTATGTAGTAGAGGGTAATGTACATGGGGGGGGGCGGGGGGTTCTTAGCGCAGAACTCAGCAGGAAGCGCAGCGCAGTTCCAGGTGTCACTAGTGCGAAGGTGCGTAATGAGGTCAGCGAGTGTGGGAAAGGCGGCGAGGTCAGGGAACAGGTACGGCAGCATGAGGCGACTAAGGGCAGCAGTGGCAGGGGAAGAGTAGCGTGCGACTACAGCGTCGTACAAGGTCCTAGCACTCTTGTACTGACTGAAGTGCGCGTGCTCAGAGGACGGCAAATGACTACGTACAGCAAGACGGGCAGCAGCATCGCGTGTGGCCCACTGTGAGTGAATAGTGCTGTCTGCATCGGCAGCAGGGGCAGCAGAGGCGTTAGTCGTGAGATCGAACTGTGAGAGACCGTCTTTCCTATCGCACTGTAGGAAAAGCTGTAGATCATCGACCCAGACCTCAAAGTCAACAGCCTGACCCTCAGCATCAAAGACGAGAACGCTAGGGGTAGCCATGACAGCAGTGGCAGTAGGCTAGGGGTAGCAGCAGCAGTAGCAACAGTAGGGGTGCGGCTCGGCGGTTCTCTTACCAGGGCAAGTGGGTAGAGGTCCGCAAGTGGTGGGGCAGGGCCGAGGCGCGCCGGCAGGGACGGGGCCGCTAGAGGGCGGCAGAGGATTGTTGATCCTCTCTGCAGGGCAGGGCCCGGACGCCGGCGACGGCCCCTGCTGTCGGCCGCGGCGGCGGCTGCAGTCGGCTGCTGCGGCAGCTGCGGCCCCGGCAGTGGCGGCAGCGGCTGCTGCTGTCGGCGGCTGCAGCGGCTGCAGCCCCGGTTGTGGCGGCGGTGACTGCTGCTGTCGGCGGCTGCGGTGGCTGTGGCCCCGGCTGTGGCGGCGGCGGCTGCTGCTGTCGGGGGCTGCGGCGGCTGCGGCGGCTGCGGTCCCGGCAGTGGTGGTGGCGCCTGCTGCTGTCGGCGACACCGGCGGTGACGGCGGGGCGGCAGGTCCGTGAGGGAGCCGAGAAGGGGTCGCGGAGGAGCCGAGAAGGGGCCGCTAAGGGCGGTGAAGGGGCCGCGAAGGGGCCGTGAGGGGCTGCGAAGGGTGGCGACGGGGCCGAGAAGGGGCCGTGAGGGGCCGCAAAGGGCGGCTATGGGGCCGAGACGGGGCCGTGAGGGGCCGCGAAGGGCGGCGACGGGGCCGAGAAGGGGTCGCGTGGGGCCGCGAAGGGAGGCGACGGGGCCGTGAAGGGCGGCGACACGGCCGCGAAGGGCGGCGACGGGGCCGTGAAGGGGCCGCAAGGGGCCGCGAAGGGGCCGCGAGGGGCGGGAAGGGGCCGCGAAGGGCCGTGAGAGGCGCCGCGAAGGGCCGTGAGAGAGGCCGCGAGGGGCCTTAAGGGGGGCGTTGTCAACTTATATTTGTAGCTGCCTGTAGCTGTAGTTAGTGTAGTTATTTAAACTTTGTGCGGTGGTGCACCTTATGTGTTTCCTTTGCTATATGTACTTCGAGCCCTATAGTGAAGCACACATTCTCCCAACTTTTCTCAACTCACTCGATACTCTCCCCTAGGGCAAAACCCGCTCGACACCTAAGTACGGGCCTAGGCTACTAAGCCTAGGCCCTTCCTTTCAACTTAGCCTCTTATTCTAACATGTTATCGGAGCATTTTTACGACCTGGCCTGTGTGCCCGCCTTACGCTTCCGCGATGAGTTTTCGGTCGCGCGCCTAGGGCGCGTGACGATTTTTAATTAGTCCCGCCCACGTGTGTGTGGCTCCTTCTCTGCCCGTCGCGCGCCCCGTGGCACGCGACGGTGCCCTTCATCTGCCCATCGTGCGCCCCGTGGCACACGATGGTGCCCTGCTCGTCGTGCGCCCCTAGGCGCACGATCGGGCCCGTTTTCTTCTCCTACCCGTCGTGCGCCCCGTGGCACTGGCCCGCGACGGGCCTTTCCGCCCCTGCACTCCCTGGAGCCGCCCCTGACCCATCTGCACCGACACCTTTTCGCCGCTCTGCGGCTTTCTTCCTTCCCACCCCTCTCCTCCTTTGTCTCCCTGCATCCGTGGGGAGGAGGGTATGGGGGTGGAGGGTGTTGGAGTGTGGCGTCACCTCTCTCCCTTCCCCTCCTCCTTCTTTCAGTCCCACCGCTGCAGCTGCCGCTGGGGGGGGAGGGTGTGAGGATGTGGGGGAGCAGGGGGAGTGGTACCGGGGTGGCGGGTGTGAGGCAACATGCAGCCATCCCTCCACCTCTCCTCTCTTCCCCCTTTCTCTGCTGCTCCTGCAGCAGTGTGGGGGAGGGGAAGGAGGAGGGTGAGGAGATGGAGGGGGTGACCACTTAGTGTCAGCCCGCCTGCATTACCTGCTGTTGCTTGCCTTTTATTTTGCATGTGTACACCTGCAGGTTGCATTCTGCACATACTCTTGCTGCAGGCAGTTATGGGGGAGTGTCAACTTATATTTGTAACTGCCTGTAGCTGTAGTTAGTGTAGTTATTTAAACTTTGTGTGGTGGTGCACCTTATGTGTTTCCTTTGCTATATGTACTTCGAGCCCTATAGTGAAGCACACATTCTCCCAACTTTTCTCAACTCACTCGATACTCTCCCCTAGGGCAAAACCCGCTCGACACCTAAGTACGGGCCTAGGCTACTAAGCCTAGGCCCTTCCTTTCAACTTAGCCTCTTATTCTAACAGGCGTGACGGGCCGCTAAGGGCAGGCACACGGGGTGCGACTCGGGTAGGAGCGTAGCGCGCTCTGGGCAGGAAAAAAAAAATCGATCGTTGTGGGCCCTAGGAAACGTTCCCACTAGGGAACCTTCTCTATACCATGTGAAAGAACAAGGAAGTGAATGCACTGGGAAACAGGTAGGTACAAGTAGGAAAACCTAAAAGTGTTGTACCCCATATTGTCTACCCCGCTACAGCCTACACAGACTATAGCATATATGTTTGACAGTGGCGACTGCTCAACCAAACCTGAAGGCAACCACGCGGCAAAAAAATGTTCACGGATTACTAGATCTGAAATGTGGCAACTATGCAAAGGAGGCCCCAATCGGGCAAGATAATGTTTTTAGGCATTTGACTTTTAGACCTCCGTAGAAATCTGCGAGGGTACGGTGGTAGACACTACCTAAGCCCTCTAGCTCCGGTTACGACCGACGGTGTTTTTGCGTTGTATAATGCATTTTCACACTCAACAACTCAGTCCTGAGATCGCAAACATTTGTGACGGAACTACAGGAGATTCGCGATAAGGCAGCCAACGCAATTTGCAAGGCTAACACCACTGCTCGGAAAAATACACAAATTTTCCGCAACGTAAAATCGTCATGGCAGCTGGGCAACTAGTCCTCCTCGACACTAAAAATCTCCGACTGCTTAACCCGAACAAGCTCCTGCCACGATTTTGTGGACCCTTCAAGATTATTCAGATGGTAGCACCTATCACCGCGAATTTTCTCCGACCCGACGACTGGAGTATACGTGATGCTTTCCACGCCAACCTCCTTCGCAAATTTGTGCCTGCCACGACAGACATCGCGCGCCAGAATGCCGCCCCGATAGCCCGACCAGTTTCGGAACCGACACTTGACCTGTCCAAATTTTTTGCGCATGGTGTTCGGCTCGACGCTTCTGGACGCCTCGTGAACTTCTTAGTTCGTTGGACTGACCGCACCAGTGACGACGACACTTGGGTGCCATCCATCTCGCTTGAAGCGTTCCCGCTCGTTGGTGATTATCTTGCCCACGAGCGCCTAAACCCTGCTACGCAATGGCAAGGCTGCCCCGCGTTGCCTTCGGTCTTTCGATCGCCAAACCTGCACCCAACCTCATTTTCTCGAGGTTCCTCCCTAGCTAGGGTAATCACTATATTAGCGCGTGCCTTCATTGTATTGTTAGTCCATTGAGTCACAGCCGCATTATTCGTTATTCCGCGCACTCTATTTTACAGTCCATAACATCGTGCATGCAGTTAAGGGCTAGTGTTAGAATTATGTTCTTATATATAGTTGCATAGTATCACCAAAAAAAAAAATATGTTGGTGATATACCCCTCTTTGCCACCTTCCCTACTAATAACCTGTTACCTCTCGACATGATTCAATCCTCTTTGCTTGGGTAAACTCTCTCGCCATGTCCAGGCCTCATAAACCTAGTTTTTAAGTTCAACATAACTATGACTTGGTATAAGAGCAAAGGTCTTGGGTTCGAATCCCCATATATGCACATGCTGGTACTGCCGCTGTGCCAACTCAAAGGCCAGCCCTGTGAGAGGGGGACCAGCACTGGGGATGCCTGATTGATCTTATGGAAAGGTTACATGATCGCTGGCCTAGGGTTTATGGGCGCACTCACCCGAGTGGGTTGTTTTTTTGCAATGTCAGTCGCAATCCAATGAAGTTTGGACACAATGTTGACCAAGCCCTTTTCGTGCCTGACCACACAGTAAGTTCCAACATTGTGCACGAAAGGCAAGGCGCGAGTGAGTCTCGGCCATTTCAAGTTGGAGTTGGGTTCACAATTTTGCACTCTGGTTTTAACAAACCCTTTTATCATAGTGGTCTAGTGGCTGGGATTTGACATACTACCACACATATGAAACGCATAGCGTATGTATGATACTACAAAGTAAATATTTTTTTTACCCTAAAATAAAACCAACTGTAACAGCCTTTTACCTTGGAGAACAATGTAATAAATGTTTTAGCCTAGTGCGGTCAGCCTTTAAAATTTTATACGCTGTATTAGTTAGGCTATCAGAAAAAATGCCCTAAGCAACAGGGCCCAAAATATTAGGGTAAAATACCCTGATTGCCTTGATGGGCGACCATTTTTTGAGAGTTACCCTTTCAAAATCAAGCTTCCATAATTTTTACCCTGACGCAAAAAAAAATATGTTTTGTTTTACACTGATAGCGATTTTGGCTAGCCTGACGGTTTCAGGGTTCGGTGTACATCACCCTGATATCGAAACTTTCTTAGCGCGGATCAGCCCATAGGTCGCGTGCTGACAAACTGAACCACTCCCATATTGCCGCCGTTGTCGCTTATGGCCACAAGCGCAAAACCGTCAAAATCTGTCGGCGGCATGCCAGGACGTTCTATTGGTTGTGTGACCCACAGTATAGCCAACGCACCCCTGAATCATGCCACACCACGCCCCACGCCCAATGCCAGTAGCGCGTTAATGACAGGTTTGTCGTGTCCTATGCATCAAATTGTCGTCCTTGTTTTGCAGTAATAGCCATGCACTTACAAAGATGAACAACATGCATCGATAATAGGCTAATTACAAAAATACCCTGGTAAGATCAGTGTAATGAACATTTTACCTTGCTACCATCAGGGTACGAATTCTTTTACTCTACGGGTCAGAGTAAGGGGGGCCTGGAACCCTGATTTGTCAGGGTGGGCCTAAACAATGGGCCCTGCTAAGCAATCAGGGTCGGCCTGGCTGAAACCTTGATTTGCCAAGGTCACCTAAAACCAGGCCCCTAGATTTTAGCCTTTTTACGCCGATTTAGCCTTTCTTAAGCCCTTTTTTTAGTACCAAGGTTGAATATGCTGCGATCAAGAGTTGATCAACCTTAGGATCACTTCACGAAGGTTCGCACACGATTGAATGGTAGTGGTGGGCCCCTGGCCTCAATTCAGAGTGGATGTAAAATGATTTAGATGATAAAAACATGCAAATACAAACATATAAATTCTTACACGGGAATACGAAACGACCTAGACTAGCCATGTACATTCCCTTATTGCAGCGATATTCAACCGTGCGACTCCAGACAGTTACGAAACTGTCCAAGCAGAATCCTCGCCATTGCTGCTGCTTGATGCTGTCTGCTCCGACGGTCCAGATGTTCCATAACTGTACGCGCCTCTTTGCATCATTCCGTCTCTTCGCATTCAACCTCAGTATTGTAGGCTTCGGTTGCTGCGGTTAGGAGTGCTTAGTGTCTTTCTCATTCTACTATTTGTAGCAGATTATGCAGTCATTTCACAAGAAAACTTGGTAATTTTTAAAAGTTTTAGTCGAACATGCCACCTTTGGCTGAATTTAAGCATAGAATAGCCAGTGAAATCTGATTTTTCAGCATACACCATCACCAAATAGTCTTTAAATAGGCTAGGAAGTGAGTAACAAGAAAGATGTGTGATTAAGGAGGAACAAGGAGATACAAGTGTCGACCTAAAGTGTTGTACCCTTTAGAGGGCAACTCACTGTAGCCTATCTAACAATATATGGAAGATATAAACATTTGATACACCCCCATAGGCTAAGTGAGGGGCATCAAAGCAAACAGGGTGAACAGATGGTCACAAGACCAGTCAAGACAGGAAAAAAAGCAAGCTCAGGGTGGATCCCAAGGAGACCACACAAATTTCGAGCACAAAGCAAGCGGCCACAAGGCCAGTTCAAGAGTTCACTAGAATATATAGAAAAGCAAAACAAATAGAGCAAACAACAAGGCTATAGTAGTCAAGGGTGTCAAACATTATATGTTTATGTGGTTCTAGGCTGTAGTGGGTTACACCTTAGGGGGTACACCAGATTAGGGTTTCATATTTGTACTCTTGTTCCTCTTAGTCACATCATTCTCGTTTCTCATTCTGACATGGTATTACGAGCCTAGGTTTCACCTAGGACCGAAACGTTAGGGCCCACCGTTTCCGCTAGCCGCACCCTAGTGCGCCGCCTTTTCCTAGCGCCCTCGTGCGCCTCGTTCCTCGCGTCGCCCTTTAAGGCCCCTCACGGCCCCTCGCGTCGCCCCTTAAGGCCTCTCACGGCCCCCCCTTACGACCCCGCGCTAGCCCCGAACGGCCCCGTGCGGCCCCCGCGCTAGCCTCCCCCGGCCCCTTACGGCCCCGCGCTAGCCTCTCACGGCCCCCGAATGGCCCCGCACTAGCCCCGAACGGCCCCTTGCGGCCCCCGCGCTAGCCTCTCACGGCCCCTTAAGGCCCCGCGCTAGCCTCTCACGGCCTCCGAATGGCCCCGCACTAGCGCCGAACGGCCCCCGAACGGCCCCCGTGCTCGCCTCGAACGGCCCCCCGCGCTCGCCCCTCTACGACCGAGCCGCGCAGCGCGACCCGAGCCGAACCGCGCGACCCGACCGAGCCGCGCCGCCCTAGCCGAGCCGCGCCGCCCTAGCCGAGCCGCGCCGTCCTAGCCGAGCTGCGCCCTCCTTACCTGAGCAGCAGGGCCAGTACTGGACTGAACTGCTCCTACTGCTACTGCTACTGCTACTGCTACTGCTACTGCTACTGCTACTGGTGCTGCTACTTCAGCTATGGCTAGCCCTACAGTTCTCTCGTTCGATGGTGAGGGCCGCCCGATTAAGTTTGAGACCTGGCTCGATGATCTGCACCTGTTCCTCCAGCTCACTGCCAGGGAGGATGTCTCGCTGTACGATCATGCACTAGGCAAAGCTGCTGCCCCTGCTACTGATGCTGACGCCACTACCCGCTCCCAGTGGCAGACTCGTGACGCCCACGCTCGCTTCGCTATTCGCAACTCCCTGCCTCTAGATGAGCGCGAGCACTTCGGCCAGCACAGGACTGCCCAGGCACTGTACACTGCTGTAGTTGCGCGCTACTCCTCCCAAGCCTCTGCTGCGCTAGGCCGTCTCTCGCTTCCCTACCTGTTCCCTGACCTGTCCGCCTTCCAGACAGTCGCTGACCTCATCACGCACCTCCGCACTAGTGAGGCCCGCTTCCGTGCCGCTATGCCTGCTGAGTTTCTTGCCTCCAACCCTCCCCCGCTCTGGCTCACTCTCTACCACCTAGTTACCCGCCTCCCTGACACTCTGCGTACAGTCAGGGACAGCTTCCTAGCCCGCTGCCTCACTGAGCTCACCATTGCCACCCTCGAGAAGGAACTCCTTGCAGCTGAGAAGAGTATTGTAGATGTAGGTGCCTCTCGTGGTGACCCCTGCACCCCTTTCTTCGGGGGGTGTTCCCCCTCCCCCCTGCTCCCCTGTGTCGCCTCTACTGCTGCTGTCGACCTCCTTGGTGCTGAGCAGGTCGGGTCTGCGTCCGCTCCCAGCGGGCGCCGCAGCGGCAGGGGCAGGGGAGGCAAGGGCGGTGGGGGTGATGGCGGGGGAGGCGGTGGTGGGGGTGGTTGCGGCGGTGGGGGCGGTGGCGGGGCTGGAGGGGCTAGTGGCAGCGGTGGGGGTGGTGGAGGCAGCGGCGGCGGCGGTGGCCGGGGTGGGGCCGGTGGTGGTGGCGGCGGAGGACGTGGCGGCGGCAGGGGCGGTGGTGGTCGTGGTGGCGGCGGCGGTGGTGGTCGTGGAGGCTCTGGCACTGGCCAGAGCACGCAGCACCCTCAGTCCTCCCAGGAGCTTCGTGAGTGGTACTTACAGCACGGGGGTGGGGGGGGTAGCCTTAGCTGCACGTACGTCATCCGCACTGGTCGCCGCAAGGGACAGGCGTGCGGGAGGGCGCACACTGCGCAGCGCTGCTTCTCTCGCCTAGATGACGCTTGGCGTGCTCAGTTTCCTGACGCTCCTGAGCTCCCTCAGTGGGCTGATCTCCTCAAGAAGGATATCGATATCTATGCTCTTGATTTTGATGTTATTCTCAAAGCCATGTATGCATTGACTATTAGTGGAGAGGAGGACCAGTACCTGTGTGTTCCGCCTGACCCAAGCATCCGCACGAGTGAGGCTGCCGCCCTAGGTGCTTGCGTGTCTGCTGCCCCAGGTGCTGGTGAGGCTACTGCTCTAGGTGCTTGTGTGTTCGCCACCCCAGGTACTACTGAGTCCACTGAGGCACTGCACACCTTCACTCTAGACTCAAGCGCTTCGCGCTGTTTCTTTCGTGACCGCACTGCTCTTGAGCCCCTTGCTCGACCAGTTGCTGTCTCGCTCGCTGACCCCTCAGGGGGTCCGGTCATTGCGACCTCCTCCACTGTCCTTCCTTGTCCTACTGTCCCGTCGGGCACACTGTCAGGTCTCCACCTCCCCTCGTTCTCTACGAACTTGGTGGCGGGCTGTGCGCTTCAGGATAGGGGTGTTCACCAGTTCACCCCTGCCTCGAGCGCGTGACACACTGCACGTGTGCTCGGACGGGCCGTCACCTGGCTACCTTCACTCGGCAGCCGGGGTCGGACCTGTACACACTGACCACTGAGTCCCCTCAGGTAGCGGCGTCTGCGTCTGCGTCAGGTCAGCTGTCAGCCCCCTGCTCGTGTCGCTCTCTGGCGCACAAGACAGTCCTCTGGCACCATCGACTTGGTCACCCGTCAGTGCAGCGCCTTCGGGGCATGCACGCCCAGTACCTTGTCTCTGGTCTTCCTCGGGTACTCCCTCCCCTCCCACCCTCCCTTGCTCCTCCTTGTCTTCCCTGTGTCGAGGGGCGGCTGCGCGCTGCCCCTCACTCCTCCTCGTTCCCCCCGACGACTGCTCCTTTGCAGACGCTCCACATGGACGTGTGGGGCCCAGCCCGCGTCCGTGGTCAGGGCCAGGAGAGGTACTTCTTGATCGTCGTTGACGACTACTCGCGCTACACCACGGTCTTCCCCTTGCGCACCAAGGGTGAAGTCCCTGATGTTCTGATCCCTTGGATCAGCAGAGCACGTCTTCAGCTGCGAGAGCGTTTTCGCTCGGAGTTTCCTGTCCTGCGCTTGCACTCTGACAGAGGTGGCGAGTTCTCCTCCGACCTCTTGGCAGCCTACTGTGCAGAGCACGGCATTCACCAGTCGTTCACGCTTCCGGCCTCTCCACAGCAAAATGGGGTTGCTTAGCGCCGCATTGGCTTGGTCATGGAGGTCGCTCGTACCTCCTTAGTCCACGCGGCTGCCCCCCACTTTCTGTGGCCGTTTGCGGTCCAGTACGCTGCGCATCAGCTCAACCTCTGGCCCCGTGTCTCCGCTCCGGAGACCTCGCCCACACTGCTGTGGACGGGGGAGGTTGGCGATGCGTCACGTTTCTGTGTCTGGGGATCCCGAGCTTTTGTTCGCGACACGTCTGCGGACAAGCTCTCCTCCCGCACTGCTCCCTGTGTCTTTCTTGGCTTTGTCCCGGATGCGTCTGGCTGGCAGTTTTACCACCCCGCCTTGCACCGCGTCTTCCCCTCTCAGGACGTCACTTTTGACGAGTCCGAGCCCTTCTACCGCCTCTTCCCCTACCGCACTGCCCCGCTCCCTCCCCCGCCTCTCTTCCTCGCGCCAGGTGCTGCAGTGGTAGGCCCCCTTCCCCCTCAGGGTGCCGCTCCCTCAGGTGTCTCTCAGGTAGACCCGGTTGAGCCTGCCGAGGTAGCTGTCGACTCGCGTCCTGCTAGAGGTGCTGAGCCTAAGCGTGCGGAGCCTGCGCGGGCGGAGCCTAGGGGTGCTGAGTCTGGGGGTGCTGAGACTGGGGGTGCAGAGCCTGGGGGTGCTAAGACTGGGGGTGCTAAGACTGGGGGTGCTGAGCCTGGGGGTGCTGAGTCTGGGGGTGCTGAGCCTGGTGGTGTTGCAGTTGACTGTGAGGCGCCTGGAGGACCTCCCTCTTCGCAGCAGCTACGTGAGTGGTACTCACGGTACTGCAGCCTCCGACAGGGTGCGTCTCGGGCTCGTGGTGCTACTGGAGTTGGTACTCGTGTTTCCCCACCACGGCGGGAGCCGCCCTCTTCCCCACAGCTTCGAGAGTGGTACGCTCGGCACATCAGTCTCCGGAGCGGAGCTGCTGGTGCTGGGGTCCCCGGAGTTGACGCTGCTGCGGGTGCTGCGGACCCTGGTGCTGGAGGTGCTGCTGCTACTGGCGGTGCTGCTGGAGGTGCTGCTCGTACTGAGGACCCGGGCGTTGGAGCTACTGCGGGTGCTGCGGACCCTGGTGCTGGAGGTGCTGCTGGTGCTGCTGGAGGTGCTGCTACTACTGCTGGAGTGGAGGACCCGGCAAGTGGAGCTTCTGCTGGTCCTGAGGACCCTGCCGCTGGTGTCTCTGCTGGTGCTGAGGACCCGGGCGTTGGAGCTGCTGCGGGTGCTGCTGACCCTGGTCCTGGAGGTGCTGCTGCTGCTGGCGGTACTGCTGGTGCTGCTGGAGGTGCTGCTGGAGGTGCTGCTGCTGGTGCTGAGGACCCTGCCGCTGGTGACGCTGCTGGTTCGGGAGTTGCTGCACGGCCTCGGCCGTACTTCCTTCCACTCCTTCAGCAGGTTCTTGGTCAGCTTCCTCCTCCCACCTTAGAGTGTCCGCAGTTTGTCCAGTCACAGCCACAGTTACCGCCTGCCTCCCCTCTCCCTGTGCCCGCTCCTTACACTGGTCCGACTGGAGGTCTTGCTGAGCGTCGTGAGCCTGCGTCACGTCCTGTGTCGCCTGCGTCTCGTCGAGCGTCGTGTGTTCGTGCTGCTACCTCTGGTCGTAGTGTCCAGCGTCAGCGTCCTCCTGCTGTCCCTGGCACTCACCAGATGGCTCTTCGTCAGTCCACTGCTCCACAGCGTGTCTCTCTCCCGTCGCCTCCTGCGTCCTCTCTTCCTGCTCTTGCAAACCCGGCGTCCGACTCCCTTCGCGCTGCCAGTCCTACTGTCACACGTCTCCTAGCTACGGTTGTCACTGACCCTTCCTTTGAGTCCGCTGCTGCGTCTGCCTTAGTTGCTGAGCTGGTCGACTTTGTAGCTGCGTGTCGTTTAGACTACGCTGCCACTCTTGTTGCTGAGTCTGAGTCTGTCTGTCCTCCGTCCGTCGGGGGTGACTGTGCCCTTGGCACTGACGTCCTTGAGGACAGGCAGGAGGAGTTTGGTTGCCTTGCTGCTGCTTTGCCCCATCTCGTGTCCATGCTTGTTGCCCCTGAGGGAGACCCGGATGCACCAGACATCCCGACCCCACGCTCTTACGCAGAGGCGATGGCGGGTCCCTACTCCTCTCAGTGGCAGACAACCATGGACGCAGAGATGGCTTCCTAGAAGTCCACAGGCACCTACGTCGACGAGGTTCCCCCACCTGGGGCGAACATCGTCAGTGGAATGTGGATTTTCAGGGTGAAGCGGCCACCGGGCTCTCCGCCTGTCTTCAAGGCGCGTTACGTTGCGCGAGGCTTCAGTCAGCGTCAGGGAGTTGACTTCTTCCAGACCTTCTCCCCGACCTCGAAGATGACCACTCTTCGGGTTCTGCTGCACGTCGCTGCTCAGCGTGACTACGAGCTCCACTCGCTTGACTTCAGCACAGCTTTCTTGCAGGGCAGCCTGCACGAGGAGATCTGGCTGCGCCGTCCACCTGGCTTCACTGGGTCGTTTCCTCCTGGTACCCAGTGGAGCCTCCGGCGGCCAGTCTACGGTCTCCGCCAGGCGCCACGTGAGTGGCACGACACACTGAGGACTACTCTTGCGGTTCTTGGGTTCGCTCCTTCTACTGCTGACCCGTCGCTGTTTCTACGCACCGACACCTCACTGCCGCTGTTCTACATCCTCGTGTACGTCGATGACTTGGTCTTTGCCACTTCAGACACAGCTGGTCTCGCTCACGTGAAGTCCGAGCTGCAGAAGAGACACACGTGCACAGACCTGGGTGAACTGACAAGCTATCTTGGCTTGCGGATCACCCGGGATAGAGCACGGCGCACCATTACCCTGACTCGGTCACACATGGTGCAGCAGGTCCTTCAGCGCTTTGGCTTCACGTACTCCTCGCCTCAGTCCACTCCTCTGCCTACGGGACACTCGCTCTCAGCTCTGCCTTCGGATGAGTCCGTAGAGCCGAGTGGTCTGTATCCAGAGCTTGTGGGCTGCCTCATGTACCTGATGACCTGCACGCGACCTGACCTTGCATACCCTCTCAGCATCTTAGCACGCTATGTCGCTCCCGGCCGTCACCGTAAGGAGCACATGGATGCAGCTAAGAGGGTGTTGCGCTACTTGTGCAGTACGTCGGGCATGGGGCTAGTGCTTGGAGGGCGAGACCGGCCTGTTCTCACTGGGCACTCAGACGCTTCTTGGGCAGACGACCAGGCTACTCAGCGGTCGTCTCAGGGTTACACCTTCAGCCTTGGCTCTGGCTCTGTCTCTTGGCGTTCTACTCGCTCTTCTTCTGTTCTCAGCTCCAGCTGTGAGGCTGAGATCTACGCCACGGCCATGGCTGCCCAGGAGCTTCGCTGGCTCACCTACCTGCTGACGGACCCTAGAGAGCAGCCTCGTTCTCCTCCAGTGCTGTACGTCGACAACAAGGCAACCATTGCCTTGTGTGACGAGCACAGACTGGAGCACAGGACTAAGCACATTGCTCTGCGTTACTTTCTAGCTCGAGAACTACAGCAGCGTGGTCAGCTTTGTCTGCGTTACGTGGCCACTGAGGCCAACACTGCTGATGTGTTCACCAAGGCGCTTCTTCCGCCTGTTGACCATCAGCGTTTTTGCACTCTTCTAGGCCTTGTGCCGACTGGACCTCACTTGCTTACTTCTTGACTTTGTCTGTACTGTGATCACTATACATATATATATATATATATATACCTGCGTGTTTACTCTTGCTAGGTTGTGATCATTGTACTTCTTGCTCTATTATAAATCTGCATGTGAACTGGTCTTGCGACCGCTTGCTTGTGCTCGGAATTTGTGTGGAATCCTTGAGATCCACCCTGAGCTTGTTTGCCTTGTTTTACCTTGACTGGTCTTGTGACCCCTAGGTCTGCCCCACTTTGCCTAGGGGGGTGTGTCAAACATTATATGTTTATGTGGTTCTAGGCTGTAGTGGGTTACACCTTAGGGGGTACACCAGATTAGGGTTTTTATATTTGTACTCTTGTTCCTCTTAGTCACATCATTCTCGTTTCTCATTCTGACAAAGGGCCTACCTCAACAAGCCCCAACTACACACAGAACCTGTGGTGGTCACTAGGCGCCAAGGCCTTGGTAAAGACGTCGACAATGTTGGCCTCTGAGGCCACAAAGTCCAAGCGCGACTGGCCGCGTCGCTGCAACTCTTGCAGGAGGAAGTACCTCACGTCAATATGCTTCACTCTGCTCTCCAGTCAAGGCTCTCGACTCAGGGGGGTCATGGCCTTGTTGTCAGCGTACAAGGTCAGTGCAGAGCGAGGCCGCTCACCAAGGTCGGCGAGCAAGAAGGTCAACCAGCGAAGCTCCTGTGCCGCCATGGCACCAGCGTAGATCTCTGCCTCTGCACTGGACGAAGCCACAGACGACGACCGTGTAGACCTCCACAACACAGCACCAGCACCCAGATTGAAACAGTAACCCTGAGTCAAACGCTGAGTCTCTACGTCGTCAGCGTAGGAAGTGTCACAATGACTGGTCAACACAGCTGGCTGAGTCCCTCCAAGCACAAGCCCTATGCCTAATGTAGTCGCCAGGTACTTTGCCACCCTCACAGCAGCCGTCCAGTGAATAGGACGGTGTCTCCTAGTCGCAACAAAGCGAGAGAGGACGCTGAGGTGAAAGGCGAGGTCCGGTCGAGTACAAGTCATCAGGTACATGAGGCAGCCCACAAGCTCTACGTAGGGGCCACTAGACTCAAAGGGCTCGTCGGGAAAAGGGCCAGTGAGTTGGTGGTCAACAGCAAGAGGAGTGGGCTGTGTGGTGGAGAACTGAAACCCAAACCGCCGAAGGACCTGCTGCACCATGTGTGACTGGGTCAGTGTGATGGTGTGAGCGGCTCTGTCCCTGGTGATCTGCAGGCCAAGGTAGCGCGGCAGTTCAACCGAGGTCTGTGCACTTCGGATTTCACCTTAGTCAAAGCTGCCCTGTCTACTGTAGCAAAGACCAAGTCGTCAACGTGAGTGGAACCAGTGCGAACAAACAACGACGGGTTGACAGAGGAAGGATGGAACCCAAGGTCACAAAGCGTTGAGCGAAGAGTTTCGTGCCACTCACAGGGCGTTTGGCGGAGACCGTAGACTGGCCGCCTCAGGCTCCACTGGGTCCCAGGTGGGAAGGTGTCAGTGAAGCCAGGAGGACGGCGCAGCCAGATCTCCTCGTGTAGATGGCCCAGAAGAAACGCAGTGGAGAAGTCAAGGGAGTGCAGCTCGTAGTCTCGCTGTGCTGCTACGTGCAGTAACACCTGAAGAGTAGTCATCTTCAGGGTCGGGGCGAAGGTCTGGAAGAAGTCAATTCCCTCATGCTGATTGAAACCCCTAGCCACGTAGCGCGCCTTGAACACAAGCGGTGAACCAGGCAGCTGCTTCACCTTGAAGATCCACATGCCATCGACAATGTTCGCCCTGAGAGTGGGAACTGCGTCGAGGTACGTGCCTGTGGATCTCCAAGACGCTAGCTTTGCATCCATGGCCGCTTTCCACCGAGAGGCCCACTCCTCTGACACTGCCTCACAGTACGTGCGAGGTGTCGGTATGTCAAGGGCGTCGGGATCTCCCTCAAGGGAAAGCAGCATGGCGCAAAGAGAGGGGGAAGCGGCTGCTAAGAACTCCAACTCAAATTGCCTGTCCTCTAGGACATCACAGCCAATGGCAGACTCACCCCCAACGGACAGAGGACGGGGGGGTGGAGCAGCCACCACACGTGTGGCGTAGTCAAGACGGCGGGTGGAAGCAAAGGCAGCGACAGCGACAGTAAGAGCCGAGACAGACGACGGAGAGGCACGAGGGTCGGTGACAAGAGAGGCAAGAACACGAGAGACAACAGGGCGAGCAGTACGGTAGTAGTCAGTGATAGGGTGAGAGGAAACGGTGAGAGATGACGCAGGAGGTGAGGGGAGAACAGACGCAGGCGGAGAATGACGAGGAGGAGAATGAAACAAGACGGTGCGGAGGTCGGCAAGAGGAGATGAGGGCCGAGCACGTGGAGGACAACGACTGGTCCGGTAGTGCCGGACAACAGGAGGATGCGACGGTGACTAAGGAGAGAAAACAGCCGAAGTCGAGTCCGGAGGAGGAAACGTAGGACCGTACGCGGTAGGAGACTGTGAGTGAACACGAGGAGAGGAAACAAGACCAAGGGCCCAAAGGCCACTCACAGGAGGGAACAGCTGCTACAAAAGTGATGGCTGCTGCTGCTGCTGCTGCTGCTTCTGGTCCAACCGCTGCATCTCGTGCCTCTCCCGCGCCAACTGCTCCTGCTCCTCGGTGAAGATATCAGCAGCGTTGGCCTCAGAGGCCACGTACGCAAGACACAGCTAACCACGCTGCTGTAGCTCACGAGCAAGGAAGTAGCGAAGAGCAATGTGCTTCGTTCTGTGCTCCGTCTCTGCTCCCAACATAAGGCCAGCATGGCCTTGTTGTCTACGTACAGCCCTGGAGGAGAACGAGGCGGCTCTCTGAGGTCAGTCAGCAGGTAGGTGAGCCAGCGAAGCTCCTGTGCAGCCATGGCTCCTGCGTAGATCTCAGCCTCACAACTGGAGCCGAGAACAGAAGACTGGCGAGTAGCCCGCCACGAGAAAGAGCCGGAACCAAGGCTGCAGGTGTAAACCTGTGAAGACCGCTGCGTAGCCTGGTCGTCAGCCCAAGAAGCGTCTACGTGCCCGGTGAGGACCACTGGACTCTGCCCTCCAAGCACAAGCCCCATGCCCGACGTACTGCACAAGTAGCGCAACACCCTCTTCGCTGCAGCCATGTGCTCCGGTCTGTGTCTCCCAGGAGCAACATAGCGTGCGAGAATGCTAAGAGGGTATGCAAGGTCAGGTCGTGTGCAGGTCATCAGGTACATGAGGCAGCCAACAAGCTTTGGGTACGGGCCACTCGACTCTACGGACTCATCCAAAGGCAAAGCTGAGAGCGAGTGGCGAGTAGACAGAGGAGTGGCCTGAGGCGTGGAGTACGTGAAGCCGAAGCGCTGAAGGACCTGCTGCACCATGTGTGACTGAGTCAGGGTAATGGTGCGGCGTGCTCTGTCCCGGGTGATCTGCAAGCCAAGGTAGCTGCGCAGTTCACCCAGGTCTGTGCACGTGTGTCTCTTCTGCAGCTCGGACTTCACGTGGGCGAGTCCAGCAGTGTCAGCTGTGGCAAAGACCAAGTCGTCGACGTACACGAGGATGTAGAACGGCAGCAAAGAAGTGTCGGTGCGCAAAAACAACGACGGGTCGGTAGTAGAGGGAGCAAGCCCAAGAGCCGCAAGTGTAGTCCTCAGTGTGTCGTGCCACTCATGCGGTGCCTTGCGGAGACCGTAGACTGGCCGTTGGAGGCTCCACTGGGTGCCAGGAGGAAAAGACCCAGTGAAGCTAGGTGGCCGACGCAGCCAGATCTCCTCGTGCAGGCTGCCCTGTAAGAAAGCAGTGTTGAAGTCAAGAGAGTGCAGCTCGTAGTCGGGGTGAGCAGCTATGTGGAGTAGTACCCAAAGAGTGGTCATCTTTGGGGTGGGAGAGAAGGTCTGAAAGTAATCAACTCCCTGCCGGTGACTGAAGCCACGAGCCACGTAACGCGCCTTGAAGACAGGCGGAGAACCCGGCGGCCGCTTCACCCTGAAAATCCGCATGCCACTGACGATGTTCGCCCCACGCGGGGGGAACCTTGTCAACGTAGGTGCCTGTGGACTTCTAGGAAGCCATCTCTGTGTCCATAGCTGCCTGCCACTGAGAGGATTAGGGACCCTCTATCGCCTCCGCGTAAGAGCGCGGAGTCGGGATGTCAAGTGCATCCGGGTCTCCCTCAAGGGTAAGCAGTACGGACACGAGATGAGATGAAGCAGCAGCCAAACACTAGAACTCCTCCTGCCTGTCCTCAAGGACGTCCGTGCTAAGGGCACACTCACCCCCAACGGACGGAGGACAGACAGACTCAGACTCAGCAACAAGACTAGCAGCGTAGTCTAGACGACAGCGACCAGCAAAGTTGACGAGCTCAGCAACTAGGGCAGACGCAGCAGTGGACTCAAAGGAAGGGTCAGTGACGATAGTAGCAAGGAGACGCGTGACAGTAGGACTGGCAGCACGAAGAGAGTCCGACTCTGGGTCGGCAAGAGCAGGAAGGGAGGACTCAGGAGGAGAAGGCAAAGGGGCACGCAGAGGAGCAGTGGACGGACGTAGAGACATCCGGTGCATGCCAGGGACAAAAGGAGGACGCTGACGCGAACCACGACCACTAGTGCAAGCAGGACGGACAGGCGACGCAGGGCGAGACGCAGGCTCATGACGCTCGGCAAGACCTCCAGTAGGACCAGTGTAGGGAGAAGGAGCAGGCAGTGGGGAGGCCGGCTGTAACTGTAACTGTGACGGGACAAGCTGTGGACACTCTAAGGGAGGAGGAGGACCAGTAGAAGGCGGGAGACCAAGAACCTGCTGAAGGAGCGGAACGAAGTACGGCCGAGGCCGCGCGGCGACTCCAAACACAGCAGTGACATTACCAGTACCCCCAGCGGCAGCATCAGCGCCAGCAGCACCTCCAGCTCCAGTACCTCCAGCAGCACCAGTAGCACCCCCAGCAGGACCGCCTCCAGGACCGACAGCAGTAGCCTCAGCGCCAACACCCTCAGCAGCTCCAGCTCCAGTCGTATCCGCAGGCCCACCAGCTCTAGTACTCCCAGTACGAGCACCTCCGAGACCCGCGGCACCAGCACCCTTAGCTGCCGAAGAACCTCCAGCTCCATCAGCACGCCTCCAGCGCCGGGCAAACCACTCGCGCAGATCCTGTGGAGAGAGTGGCTCCCGCCGAGACGAAGCACCCGAAGAACCTCCAGGCCCAGCACCGCTAGACGCCAGACGAACAAGCCCAGCTCCCTCAGGCTCCGCACCCCCAGGCTCAGTACCTCCACGCGTAGCACCCCAAGGCTTAGCACCCCCAGGCGTAGCATCCCCAGGCTCAGTACCCCCAAGCTCAGCAGCCCTAGTGGTAGCACCCCCAGGCTCAGCAACCCCAGGCTCAGCACCCCCAGTAGTAGCACCCTCAGGCTCAGCACCCCCAGGCATAGCACCTACACGCTCAGCACCCCCAGAGTCAGCACCCCCAGGCTCAGCACCCTGAGCAGCACCAGAGTCACCCACAGCAGCACCAGAGTCACGCGCCAGGCTTGACTGCGTCTACCTGGGACACACCTGAAGGGGCAGGACCCTGAGGGGGGAGGGGGTCTACCGGGGGGGGACCTGGCACAAGGAAGAGCAGTGGCGGGGGGAGGGACGGAGTGCGGTAGGGGAAGAGGCGGTAGTAGGGGACCGACTTGTCAAACGTGACGTCCTGGGAAGACAAAACACGGCGAGAGGTGGGGTGGTAAAACTGCCACCCTGGCGCATCAGGGGGGAAGCCAAGGAAGACGCAAGGAGCAGCACGAGGGGACAGCTTGTCCGCAGACAAGTTGCGGACAAACGCCCGAGATCCCCAGACACGGAACGCAGACGCATCGCCAACCTTCCCCGTCCACAGCAAAGCTGGGGAGGTCTCCGGCATGGAGACTCTGGGCTGAAGGTTGATCTGATGCGCCGCGTACCGAACCGCAAACAGCCACAGAAAATGGGGGGCAGCCGCATGCATCATGGACGTACGGGCGACGTCCATGACCATGCCAATGCGGCGCTCAGCAATCCCATTTTGTTGTGGAGAGTCGGGAAGCGTGAAGGTCTGGCGGATGCCTCGTGCACGACAGTAGGCTCGCAGAAGGCCATAGGAGAACTCTCCGCCTCTGTCAGAGTGCAGACGCAGGACAGGAAAGTCCGAGCCGAAGCTCTGCCTGAGCTGGAGACGAGCTCCGCGGATCCAGTCGATCAACACCTCAGTGACATCACCCTTGCTGCGCAAGGGGAAGACTGTGGTGTAACGCGAGTAGTCGTTAACCACCAGCAGGAAGTAGCGCTCGTGACTGAGTCCACGGACGCGGGCCGAGCCCCACACGTCCATGTGAAGCGTCTGCAGCGGTGCCTCTGTCGGAGGAAACTGGAAGGAGTGAGGGGCAGCCCGCTGCCGCCCCTCGACACAGGGGACGCAGTTAGGGCCAGGCCCCGGAGGAAGGGGAGGGAGGGACCGTGGAAGACCAGAGACAAGGACACGAGAGGCCATGCCTCAGAGACGAAGCACGGAGGGGTGACCAAGACGGTGGTGCCAGAGGAGAGTCTCGTGAGACAGGAGGCGACACGAGCAGAGGGCAGACTCAGGACCAGACCTGAACGCTACAGCAAACACCTGACCCGACGCAGCAACCTGACCAGACGCAGTGACTGGAGGAGACGCAGTGGTCAGTGTGTACAGGCTCGACCCCGGCCGACGTGTAAACGTGGCCAAGCGTCAGCCTGTACGAGCGTCTGTGCAGTTGGTCACCCGCTGACTCGCACGAGTGAACTGGTGAACCCCTGCATCCTGTAGGTCAGCACCACTCACCAAGTTCGTAGAGAACGAGGGGAGGTAAAGGCCAGAGAGGGTGCCAGAGGGGGCCGCCGGACACAGGAGGACAGTGGAGAAGTGAGCAAGGACAGGACCCCCAGAGGGGTCTGCCAGAGAGACTGCAAGTGGCCGGCCAAGCGGCGTGAGTATGGTGCGGTCTCGAAAGAAGGAGCGAGAAGCTTCCGAGTCAAGGGTGAAGGTGTGGGAGGCCGAAGCCGACGCAGTACCTGAGAGAGTAGACTCACCAGCACCTGAGGGAGCAGACATACGAGCACCTAGAGCAGCAGCCTCGCTAGCACCTAGAGCAGCAGCCTCACCAGTACCTAGAGCAGCAGTCTCAATGCCCGGGACGGGCGGAAAACACCGGTAACAGTCACCCGCATCACTAATAGTCACAGCATACATGGCAGCAAGAATAGCATCAAAGACAAGGTCAAAGACAGCTAATCCCGCCCTAGACAGCTCGCCCCAGCGGGGGATCTCAGCGGCCTCCGGGAACTGGTGACGCCAAGCGTCCGTCAGGCGGCCAAAGCAGCGCTGGGTGGAGTGCGCACCCCCGCACTGCTCACCCGCGCGGTCACCGGTGTGTAGGACGTAGGTGCACGAACCAGTACCCCCACCCCGCTGGCGTGCACCGTACCACTCACGGAGCTGCTGAGGGGGGGGGATGTCACGAGTGCGCTGCTGCTGCTGCTGCTGCTGCTGGCGCTGACCACCACCGGAGCCGACCCTCTGCGCAGCGCCACCCCGACCAGCTCCACCTCCTCCGCCACCGCCTCCTCCACCGCCGCCACCTCTCCCACCTCCGCTCCCACCGCCACCACCGCCGCCGCCTCCGCCTCCACTGCCGCCACCGACACCTCCACCCCCGCCACCACCCCCACCACCACTCCCACCCCCTCCGCCGCCTCCACCGCCGCCTCCACCGCCCCCGCTAGCTCCTCCAGCGCCCCGGCCCCCCTTGCCCTTGCCAGAGCGGCGTCTCCAGCTAGGGGTAGACGCCTCACCGACCGACTCAAGACCAACGAGGTCGGCTGCAGCAGCAGAGGCAGTAGAGGGCAAAAGGGGGGAGGGGGAACACCCCTCAAAGATGGGGGTGCGAGGGTCCCCACGAGAGGCTCCTACAGCTAGTATGCTCTTCTCTGCTGCTAGGAGGGCCTTCTCGAGGAGGTCAACGGTGAGAGTGGTGGGGCAAACTGAGAGGAAGTGGTCCCTGACTACGCGAAGGGAGTCAGGGAGCCGAGTCACTATGTAGTAGAGGGTGATGTACATGGGGGGGGGGGTTCTTGGCGCAGAATTCAGCAGGAAGCGCAGCGCGGTAGCGAGTGTCACTAGTGCGGAGGTGCGTAATGAGGTCAGCGACTGTGGGAAAGGCAGCAAGGTCAGGGAAGAGATACGGTAGCATGAGGCGGCTCAGTGCAACAGTGGCAGGGGAGAAGTAGCATGCAACTACAGCTTCGTACAAGGTCCGAGCACTCTTGTACTGACTAAAGTGCGCACGCTCAGAGGTAGGCAGGTGGCGACGCACAGCAAGACGTGCAGCAGCATCGCGTGTGGCCCACTGTGAGCGAACAGTGGCGTCAGCATCAGCAGCAGGGGCATGAGAGGCAACGGAAGTGAGGTCAAAGAGGGAGAGACTGTCTGCCCTATCGCACTGTAGGAAAAGCTGCAGGTCATCTACCCAGACATCAAAGTCAATGGCCCGACCCTCAGCGTCAAAAGCGAGGACACTAGGGGTAGCCATGACAGTAGTAGACTAGCAGCGCAAACAGTAGGGTAAGGGCAGTGCAGTGACAGAGGCGCTGCTCTTACCGCACAGGGCGGCTCGGGCGGCTCGGCGGTTCGGCGGCTCGGCGGCTCGGCAGCAACTGCGGCTCGGCGACTCGGCGGCTCGGCAGTACGGCGGCTCGGCAGCTCAGCGACCCGGCGGCTCGGGCGGCTCAGGTGGGGCGGCGGCTCGGGCGGCTCAGGTGGGGCGGCGGCTCAGGTGGGGCGGCGGCTCGGGCGGCTCAGGTGGCTCGGGCGGCTCGGCAGTAGGTCGGCGGCGCCGGCGGCTCGGTGGTGACGGCAGGGCTGCGTGGGGATGGCGGCGGGGCCGGTAGAGGCAGCGCCGGGGCCGGGAAGGGTAGCGCCGGGGCCGCAGTGTAGGTGACGGGGCCAGCAGAGGCGGCGCCAGGGCCGGGAAGAGCGGCGCCGGGGCCGAGAAGGGCGGTGCCGGGGCCGCAGGGGTAGGCGACGGGGCCAGCAGAGGCGGCGCCGGGGCCGGGAAGGGCGGCGCCAGGGCCGGGAAGGGCGGCGCCGGGGCCGCAGGGGTAGGCGACGGGGCCGCAGGATAGGCGCCGGGGCTGCAGGGTAGGCGACGGGGCCAGCAAGGTCGGCGACGGGGCCGCAGGGTAGGTGCCGGGGCCGCAGGGTAGGCGCCGGGGCCAGCAGGGTAGGGGACGGGGCCGCAGGGTAGGCGACGGGGCCGCGAGGGTAGGCGCCGGGGCCGCAAGGGTAGGCGACGGGGCCGCGAGGGCGGCTTGGAGGGGTTGCTAGGGCGGCTCGAAGAGGCCGCGAGGGCGGCGCGAAAGGGCCGCAAGGGCGGCGCGACGCGACGGGGCCGCGAGGGCGGCGGAACGGGGCCGCGTGGGCGGCACGACGAGGCCGCGAGGGCGGCGCGACGTGATGGGGCCGTGAGGGCGGCGCAACGGGGTCGCAAGGGCGACTCAACGGGGCCGCTAGGGAGGCGCGACGCGACGGGGCCGCTAAGGGCGGCGCGACAGGGTCGTGAGAGGGGAGCGCGACTCGGGCAGAGGCTGAGCGCGCTCCGGGCAGGAAAAAAAACGGTGGGCCCTAGGAACAGTTCCCATAGGGGAACTTGCTCTATACCATGTGAAATTGAACGAGGATGATTGAACTATGAAACAATTGGGTACAAGTACTAACCCTAATTGGGTTGTACCCCTTATGGGCTACCCCATTACAGCATACACAAAAGTATAAGCTATAATGTTCTGACAATCATCTCAGTGTTTTTCTCCAAGTCTAAATGCTTGATCATGCAGGAGAAATCCAGAGCTTTCCAACGATACCAAGATCGCCTTATTCCGACCAAGATCGCCCAAGTTACAAGATTTCCAAGCTTTGGGAATTCTATCTCATTTTGAGATGTTATCTACAGTGGGCGATTATTGGGACATGACTATAAAGGGATCTTTGGTTGAGTGGTTAGGAAGGCAACTTTGACTTTTAGATTGGGGTGGCTAGAAGTTTCTTGCATGGGTTGCAAATGTTGCAACACCTAGGCAAAATCCAACTAGATTGGATTTTGCATGTGACACCTCAAGGACCTCATAATGAGGATTGCATCCTTGCTGCTAGGAAGGTTCCTACCATCCTTCTCTAGCTCTTGGAGAACCCCTTCCCTCTCATGGTTCTCTCGGAAGTCCCTAACTCCTACATTCCATGCCTTGATGCTTGTACTTCCTCCACCATTCTAGTCATGCGGTTGCTGGACGTTTTTACTTGGTTCTCACTCAATAGACCATCCAAACAACTGATTCAACTTGGAGATGGTAGCTAAGCCTTCGGCACAACATCCTACCGAGCGGATTTGCGTTTAGTTGAGAAATGAGTTTGTCGTAAGTTCTCAAAGTGACGGATCCTGAACAACATTGAAACGGCTGGAGCGAGAACGGTTGGAGCTAGAACGGCTGGAGTACAGCTGGCTGGAGCTAGAAACGGCGAGCTAGGGCCGGCTGGAGGTAGGAACGACCGGAGCTAGAGACCGTAAGTGCGGCTGTTGGCTGCTGCTAGTAGAACCACTGGCAGTAGAAAGTATGTGCGGCCATAGGGGCTAGGAGCGAGGAGTGCCAAGTGGGACTAGGTGAGGTACTGCCGGAGTACGGAGGAAAGCTCAGCTAGGAACGCCAGTCTAGTATCTAGCGGATCTGGGAGCTAGCTGAGCTAGGAGCAGGCGGCTGGAGGAGGCGGGGCTGATGAGCCGATCGAGGAGCCAGAGAGTTGTTGAAGGGGCTGGCGGAGCGAGGAGAGACCCAGCTAAAAACGAACGCCAAGATTAGCCTAAACAGCTAGGTGAAGCGGCCTCCAGCCGTGACGGTGCGAAACACTGTGAGTATGAGTGACGCGAGTGTCGAACCAACGGAGGTCGGGTGGTTCTGGGTGGTGTGCACGCGTGATGAGGGGTTGTGAGTGGTTGGAAGGGGTTGTGAGCGATTGAAAGGGGCTCTGAGCCGTTGGAAGGGGTTGTGAGCGGTTGGAAGGGGCTGTGAGCAGTTGGAAGGGGATGTGAGCGGTTGGAAGGGGCTGTGGGCGGGTGGGAGGGGATAGCTGGCGGCTAGCTGCTGATGGCTAGCAGCTGCTGGCGGCTAGCTGCTGCTGGCGGCTAGCAGCTGATGGCGGCTAGTTGCTGGCGGCTAGCTGCTGCTGGCGGCGAGCTGCTGCCTAGCCGTGCTGCTACAGTAGCACGCGCTGCTGCCTAGCCGTGCTGCTGCAGCAATGCACGCGCTGCTGCTGCAATGCGAGCGCTGGTGCTACAATGCGCGTGCAGCAGTGGCGTGCGCGACTGCCGCAGGCTAACGCGCGCTGCTGCTGCTGGTGCGTGTGTGCCTGCTGCTTGCACGCGCGGCTGTTGCGGGCTAACCAAGACTACGCGGGCCCGCGGGGGGGGGGGGGGGGGGGGGGGGGGGGTCCTTTATGGAGCGCGACAAAACGAGGGGCCAGCGGGGCCCTTTGAACGCGACGAAAAACGAGGCCCGCGGGGGCCTTTGAACGCGACGAAAACGAGGCCCGCGGGGGCCATCTTACCCGCGACGAACCGGAGCCTAAGGGACAGGCGAAAAATAACCTACAATAATACCATCTTAAAATAGGCTAGGAAGTGAGTATCGAGAAAGATGTGTGAGTTGAGTATGGAGGAACAAGTGTTGGAAACAATAGTTCCTAAGCGCCTCTGTCGTGTCGAAACACTAAGGCACAAGCGAAGTAGAGCATATCGAGGCACCAGCAAGTCAACCCTAAGAGGTTGAAGTAACCGCTGGAGGTTACGCGAAAGTCAAAGGTAAGCGACCTTTGACCTGACAAATGCAGCGCGACAGCAAGGACACACAACTGACTCTTTACAGAGCAGTTGCCCGAGTCGTCACTGTATCGAACCGCAACAGCAACAGTAAAGTAGTTATAACTGTGTCTCTTCATATTCTCTGTATTCATATATAATCTTGTATCTCTTTGCTTTAATCGATTCACTTTGCCCTCACATACTAGCGCAAGGTGGTTCACAAACTCTTTATTAAGACGCTTCCGCTACTACATCAACTCTACCCAGAATTCACCTCTGCAAAGATCCTAAGGGCTTTCTCAGCCCAAGGGGGAATTCGACTTATATACCAACAGTGTCAATCAGCATGGCTACACAAAAGGGAAGGAGCAACTCCAACGGATCCCAGGGGCACTACTCCTACTCCACCTCCTGCCTCTGGCCTACAGACAGAGGAAGGCACGGCAACAAGACCCAGAGCAACATCTACAGAGACTCCCGCAAATCATCGTGCAGACTTCGACCAGAGCATGATGGAGAAGTTCTTCTCCTTCATGTCCTTCTACGAGCAACATCAGCAATCGGCACCTGCACAATCACACAACAGCAACAACAACGGAGCAACACCCATGAGTCTCGAAGGCTCATCGTATGCACGAGGAAATCAGCAACAACAGCCTACCTTTGCTCCGTACGAGCGTGGATCCATCAGCTTCATGCCACACCCACAGCCCTCACCTGGACAAGAAAAACAACTGGACGCACTGCAAGTTCAGTCGCAGTTCGCACATGTTCTGAAGATGCAGACGTCAAGACCTTTCGATGGAAAGGATTTCTCCACCTGGTCGTTCGAGTTTGAGCTGATGATGGAAGGCGCGCAAATACTCGGGTTCTTTGACGGGTCCTTGCCATACCCAACAAACGACACACAGTACGAGAAGCAGCAGTACACCTATCAGTCAATGATGGCGTACACGATCCTACTGAGAAATATCACCCCGACTCAACAGCAAAACATAAGGACTTACCGAGGTTACGGTAACTCCGCGGAGCTCGCGTACAACCACCTGAAGAGCCTGTATCAAGCAACAGACAGTGTAAGTCAAAGTCGGTTAATGGCACAACTGACAACGGTTGAAATGAAACCAGGGGAGAAAGGAATGGCGTATATCAGTCAATGTCGCGAATTGCGCGACAAGCTTCTTCGATGCGGAGGGTCGATTTCTGAAGACGCCTTCGTGACAGTCATCATCGGTGGCCTCGGTCCTCAATGGCGCGCCACAAAAGCCATCCTCCGAGCTCACGGAAGAATCTCCAAAGCAGCGCTCTGCGCCGAAATCCATGCCGAGCAGCAAGACATGGACCTGCAAGAAGAACGACACAAAAAGAAGACTTCAGCACCAGAGTTCGCGTTCCACACCCAGCGACGCTACAACGACAACAACAACCGGCAGCAACAACTGAAGCCAGTACCTCCGTTCTGCCACATCTGCAAAACTTCAGGACACCCGCGCACGCACTGCCCGAATCGTCAACAATCAACAACCCCGCAGCGGCAACTTCGGCCTTCAAGCAGCCAAGTCGCCTCAACGCAGACAAATCCTACGACTCAGATTCAAGCTTCAAAGACTTCAACAGGACAACCTGCACAAGAAGCAAGAAACATTGTCAGCTGCATGACAAAGATAGCAGACTCCTGCATCACCGAGTCACCACCACACTACTCACCGGAAAAACAACTCGACGAAACTACACCCCGCCGCGAGTCACTTCAGCCGAACCCGACATACGCCGCCATCGCTCAAAGCGAACCATCCGGAAGGGACACTTGGTTCTTGGACAGTTGCTGCGGACAGCACATGTGTTCCTCAGGACGCTTCGTTCAACGAGAACACCAGCTTCAACGCGAAGTCGTCATTATAGTCGCCAACAACCAAAACCTGCGAACACGACGACAAGGCGTAGTTCAACTTCAATCAAGGGAAACAAACGTCGTACTACAGATGTCAAAGGTACTAATCGCGGAGGGACTCGGCTACAACTTACTGAGCGTCAGCCAGCTGATGGCAAAGGGGATTCATCTCGAAGCAGACAGTACCACTCAAGAATTCAAGCTGTATCACGGGAGAGGAGGACTCTACATCGGCAGGGCGGTCCTCAAGAACAACGTCTTCGTTCTTGATTTTGTCCCTGACCTTGGCACTGCCGACAGCGACGCCATCGTAAACTTCACCGACTGGACACACCCTCCGGACCTTGATTCAGACTTCAGTCCAGAAGGCTTCTGGTACTCACACACCATCCCTGAAGCAGAAAGAACAAGGGCGTTAGCAACAATCCAGACAACATCGGCAGCAGCAGAGACAACATCGGCAGCAGCAGAGACAACATCGGCAGCAGCAGAGACAACATCGGCAGCAGCAGAACCATCAACGGCAGCAGCAGGAATGCCAGTTGCTGGTCCTTCAACGACACCACTCCTCATCGACGACACACCACCAACACCAGCGCAACAACTGCACCCAGCACCACGAGAAGTTCATCGCAGCACCAACTTCACCGCCAGCTTCTACTCCAACTCCGACATGTACCGACGATCACCCGGACATCGCGCCAACGAAAGCACCTGGCACGCACGGTTGGGACACCCAAGCAACACAGTATTAAACAATACAATAAGAGCAGGAGTACTTGACAAGGACTCACTCCTACTAACCGACGGACGAGAACTTCAACGAGCGCGAGGAACGTGCTTCACCTGCCCTGAAGGCGACTTACCGCATCGACCATTCGCGTCACATCACAACCCAAGCGCTCCCGCGTACGCACCACTCGAGAAGGTGTATAGCGATATCATGTTCAATCGGGAACCAGGAAAAGTCACATACAACTACACGATCACCTTCATCGACGCCGCCACCCGTTACGTCTGGCACCTAAACCTACCCAGCCGCGACATGGCATTCGCAGCCTTCGTTGCCTGGCTACCAGTAGCAGAGAGAGAGTCGGGCGTACAACTGAAAAGCTTCCAGTCAGACGGAGGAGGAGAATACACCTCTCAGCGGTTCAAGCAGTACCTGGCGGAAAGGGGAATCAAGCAGCTCATCTCCCTTCCCTACGCCCATCAGCAGCAAGGAGTAGCAGAGAGAATGAACAGGACCCTGCAGAACACCATGCGCAAACTGCTACGTGGCATGCGGCTACCCAACCACCAATGGCCTGCAGCAATGGACCACGCTGTCATGCTGCACAATTTGCTGTCGTCGTCATCGCTTCCGAACAACGCATCACCGCATCTGCTATGGACAGGGAAACAGGGCAGCACAAAAATGTTACGAGTTTTCGGGTGCATGGTACAGTACCGACCCCCAGCAGCACGAGCGGGCCGATTTTCTCAACGAGCACAGTGGGGACTACACCTGGGCATCGAAAAGAACTACAACGCGTGGAAAATCTTCGACGTCCATTCAAACGAAACAGTAGCAGCACGTGACGTAATTTTCTATGAACGACTCACGCTCCAGACGTACCTTGCCAACTTGCAAGAAGACGAAGACCCCACAGGTGGCCTTCGTGGTGACCGAGCCTTTGCCTCAGCAGCGGACGAAGCAGACTGGGACGAGCAGAATGTGGACAACGCATCAAAAGAAGCCGGACCTCTTCCGTTCTGCTCCGTCGACGTTCCCATGGACGAAGACAACCCTCGCGAAAGTGCCAACGCCGAAACCTTCTACCACTTCGCCGACAACGGTTACGTAACACCTGCGACAGTCAACACCAACGAAGCAGAACGAGTAGGACCAAATTTCATACCTGATCCAGAAACGGGAGACGAAGCAGCTTATCCCGAGGATGTAAATCTTCCCCGCTACTCATAGAGTGGACTGCAGATCCTCGGGCTCGTCATCGCAGTCCACGGCTCCGTCGCTCCTAAAGAGCCTGCGACGGTTCAGCAGGCTCTGGGGGGGGAACATAAAGAAAAATGGCGCGAAGCCATGGACAAGGAGCTAAAGGCACTGGAGGAACGCAACACGTGGAAGGTGGTTCCTATCGGTGTGGCACGGAACAAGACAGTACTCACCGGAAAATGGGTCTTCCGTGTGAAGACAAAGGCCGATGGCACCATCGACAAATTCAAAGCACGCTGGGTCGTTCGTGGCTTCGACCAAGAGCACGGCCGCGACTTCACCGAAACATTCGCTCCAGTCCGCCGACACACCTCGCTACGCATCCTTCTCGCGATCGCCACCATGAAGAAGAAGAAGCTAAGGCAAATCGACGTCGCCAATGCATTCCTCTACGCACCCGTTGACGCCGAGATCTTCGTCGAGCTACCACACGGCTCCAGCACGGACTCGAAACACGTCTGTCAACTACTCAAGTCACTCTACCGCATCAAGCAAGCCCCGCGACTATGGCAACAATACCTACACGCTCGTCTCATTCGCATCGGCTTCAAGCAACTACCGCACGACCAGGGCATGTACCGGCTCTCGAAGGGTACCGACTACGTCCTGCTAATCGTCTACGTAGACGACCTACTCTACATTGGCTCAACCGAAGGTATTACAACCTGGTTCGAAGGGGAGTTACAACAAGACCTCACACTCACAGTCTCACCTACCGTCACACAGTACCTCGGCCTCAACATCCGAGAAGAAGAAGACGCTATCTATCTCAGCGCCACGAAATACGCTGACACCATCGCCAAGCGTTTCGCACTCACACCAACAGCTATCTCCACACCGTACCGCTACACGACAGTAAACAAGGAAGGCTCCGCTCTACTCAAGCCCGCCGGCATCCGCGACTACCAGAGAAAGCTGGGCTGCCTTCTCTTCGCAGCAGTCACCTGCCGCCCAGATCTATCCTACTCTGCAAGCCAGCTCGCCACCTACCTCAAGAGGCCTGAAGCGGAACATCTGGCGGAGCTCGACCGCGCTCTTCACTACCTTGTTAGTACCCCGACGGTCCGACTGACTTATCATAAGAACGCAACTACAACGCCTAAGCTAATCGGCTACGTCGACGCAGACCACGCAGGGGACTCCGACAACAGGCGATCACGCACCGGCTACATCTACCGTCTCGAGCCTATCGGGCCTATTGCCTGGCAATCGAGCAAGCAAGAACTAATTGCTCTCTCGTCAGCTGAAGCAGAATATATTGCACTCTGCTCAGCCACCAAGGAAGGACTCTATCTTCGCGAGCTACTGGAACAAGCGAAGTTAGCCGAGTTACACAACTTCACCCTGTTCTACGACAACCAGTCGGCAATTCGCATCGCCAACAAGAACGGCTTCGCGAACAGGACGAAACACATTGCCCTACGATACTTCTTCGTGAAGGACGAGATCGAGAAAGGAAGGCTTGAACTGTCATACTGCCCCACGTCCGAGATGGCAGCTGATTACCTGACCAAGAAGCTCGGAAAGCAGAAGTTCGAATATTGCATGCTGCTGACTGGACAGAGCCACGTCAGCGACACTCCAGAAGCGAAGGGGAGTGTTGGAAACAATAGTTCCTAAGCGCCTCTGTCGTGTCAAAACACTAAGGCACAAGCGAAGCAGAGCATATCGAGGCACCAGCAAGTCAACCCTCGGAGGTTGAAGTAACCGCTGGAGGTTACGCGAAAGTCAAAGGTCAGCGACCTTTGACCTGACAAATGCAGCGCGACAGCAAGGACACACAACTGACTCTTTATAGAGCAGTTGCCCGAGTCGTCACTGTATCGAACCGCAACAGCAACAGTAAAGTAGTTATAACTGTGTCTCTTCATATTCTCTGTATTCATATATAATCTTGTATCTATTTGCTTTAATCAATTCACTTTGCCCTCACATACTAGCGCAAGGTGGTTCACAAACTCTTTATTAAGACGCTTCCGCTACTACATCAACTCTACCCAGAATTCACCTCTGCAAAGATCCTAAGGGCTTTTTCAGCCCAACAACAAGGAGGTGTCGACATGAAGTGTTGTACCCTGTAGAGGGCAACTCATTGTAGCCTATCTAACAATATATGGAAGATATAAACATTTGACAAATAGGGCCCTGCTCGCAAGCATGCGTTACTGTTTATTTTCCTCGCTATAAATGTTTGATCCTGCCTTGGATCACATTGTATGGTACTCGTTTGACTCTTCAAGTGCAATCCTAGCTCGCTTCATCAATTGCACGAAATTTGAGTACAACCCTGGAAGTATATCTGGAAACATTAGGAATGGAAATTTCTTGTTTTTCGATGACTGGCGGGTCACACTCTAGCAATACTTCCCGCCAGACTGACACTTTTTAAATTTCGAGTGGCTTGAGACGCGAGCAGAGTTGGGGGCAGAGGCAGCGAGTGATGAGATCGAGGGACGTGCGCAAGCGAGCATCCTGCTGCTCCGATTGCTCCGTTTCTCCCTCCTTCGAAAAGCAGGAATGCCTTCACCATCTCTCCCAAGGTTCAACAAAAAAATCACTCACTAGGTCCCGTCACTATTCCATTCACTCCCACACACGTCGTATCTTACCGCACAAGTACCGATAGTGCAAGATCTCTCTTCCGTTCGCAAACAAACTAGTTTCATACCAACCGCGCACGCAGGATGGGCGATGTTCAAAAGCGCGCGTTGCACGACATTTCGAACGAACTTATTCAGCTGACTACGTAGGAACTTCCCGCATATTTTTCCGTGGCTTGTCGTTCATTTCCAGCCCTTGTTCGGCCTGAATTCAGGATCTGTCGTTTCGCCGTTTTCGTTCTCCGCTTCTGTGCTCTGCCTCGGACCCCTTAGTCGCCGTCGCGCAGTCAGCCACCGCCACTCTGCCTCTCCGCTGCTCCGCAGCTTTGCCAGTCTGCCGCTCCGCTGCTCCACCGTTCTTATGCTCGCTTCCCCGTTCAGCTCGCGCTGTCCCCTCCGGCGTCGCTGCTGCTTCGCATCAATTCTCGTTCCCGACTAACGCTCTGCCCGTCGCCCTCTTCACCATGTGCGACCATCGCAGGGAGCGCGAGGAGCGGCTCAAGGCCACGCCAGCAAACGAGGATGGCGCCGTCGAGTCGCGCGAGGTCAACGGCCAGGTGGGAGAGAGAGTCGCGCGAGGTCAACGGTCAGGTGGGAGAGACGGGGACAGCCGTGGAGAATCCACCTGTACCTTGCTAGTTGGTCGTTTCCCTTCTCCGCTCATCGCGATGCTCGTCCGCCATTGTCTCCTCTCATGCGCACCTAAATCGTGAACCCTGAATGCTTCGATTGTGTACCCTGAATGCTTCGATTGTGTACCCTGAATCCTTCGATTGTGTACCCTGAATGCTTCGATTGTGTACCCTGAATGCTTCGATTGTGTACCCTGAATGCTTCGATTGTGTACCCTGAATGCTTCGATTGTGTACCCTGAATGCTTCGATTGTGTACCCTGAATGCTTCGATTGTGTACCCTGTATGGAATGCTTCGATAGGCGGCAGTGAAGCGGCTGCAGACGAGTTTTGTGGAGAGCGGGGTGAGTGCGGCGCTGCTGCGCTATCTGAGCGACACGGGGCCGCTGCTGCTGCAGGACTCGTGGGACCTGCCGCGCAGCAACGACGACGCTGGTGAGCGGAGAGGCGCGAGAGTGGTCTCGCTACCCCTGCGACGTATCGCATGCTCGCATAGCTGCGAGGCGTCGTCGCAGCTCTCGTCGTCCACGGCGGGCGACGTCGTCCGCAGCGCTTCAGCGACACACTGCCGCTGGAGCGAGAATGAGGCGCACAGGGAAACACTGAGCGAGCGAACACGATGCACGAGGCACGATGCACGATCCCACTGCGCGCATCCCACTGCGCGCATCCCACTGCGCGCATCCCACTGCGCTCATCCCACTGCGCGCATCCCACTGCGCGCATCCCACTGCGCGCATCCCACTGCGCGCATCCCACTGCGCGCATCCCACTGCGCGCATCCCACTGCGCGCATCCCACTGCGCGCATCCCACTGCGCGCATCCCACTGCGCGCATCCCACTGCGCGCATCCCACTGCGCGCATCCCACTGCGCGCATCCCACTGCGCGCATCCCCCTGCGCTCATCCCACTGCGCTCATCCCCCTGCGCTCATCCCCCTGCGCTCATCCCCCTGCGCTCATCCCCCTGCGCTCACCCCCCTGCGTGCACCAGAGGCGGCACGGCAGCAGCTCAAGGCGGCCAACAGCGACGCACAGGCGATGGCAGACAAGAGATGCGACGCCCTGCGACACGCGTGCGAGCAGCTGGGGCAAGGTGAGCCGCTGGGGGTGTGTGGTGCATGGTTATGTGTGGTGCACGGTTGTGTGTGGTGCATGGTTATGTGTGGTGCATGGTTGTGTGTGGTGCATGGTTACGTGTGGTGCATGGTTGTGTGTGGTGCATGGTTATGTGTGGTGCATGGTTGTGTGTGGTGCATGGTTACGTGTGGTGCATGGTTGTGTGTGGTGCATGGTTGTGTGTGGTGCATGGTTGTGTGTGGTGCATGTTTATGTGTGGTGCACGGTTGTGTGTGGTGCACGGTTGTGTGTGGTGCATGGTTGTGTGTGGTGCATGGTTGTGTGTGGTGCATGGTTGTGTGTGGTGCATGGTTGTGTGTGGTGCATGGTTGTGTGCGGTGCATGGCCGTGTGTGGTGCATGGTTGTGTGCGGTGCATGGCCGTGTGTGGGGCATGGTTGTGTGCGGTGCATGGCCGTGTGTGCTGTATGCGTCACAGATAGTGCAGACTTGCCGTCTGCCCATGCCCACATTCGCATTGCCCACCTCCCACCACCACCCATGCGGCCCAATGGTCCACGTGTCAGAAGTGGAGAGGATGGAGGAGCTCCACGTGGACGACCAGCTCAGCGCGCTCTCCATCGAGGTACGCCTCTTTCCCTGCCCCAATTCTCGCTGCCCCAATGCTCGCTGCCCCAAAGCTCGCTGCCCCAATGCTCGCTGCTCCATTGCTCGCTGCTCCTCGCTCCCCTCTCTGCACTGGCAGCTGGCAGTGCTGGAGGAGGCGGAGGCGGCGCTGCAGCAGGCGGAGGAGGCGGCGGGGCAGGCGACGTGCAGCGCACAGGGCGAGGGCTCCGAGGTGCGGGCTGGGTGTGTGTGGGCGCACGGGGGCCGGGGTGAGGGGAGGGTGTGGGCGCAAGGGTGTTTGGTGAGGGAGGGTGTGGGCGCGGGGTTGTTGGGATGATGGGAGGGCGTGGTGTGGGTGGCAGAGGGCTGGGGTGGCATTGGGCAGAGGGTCCCTGGAGGGAAATGCCGGAAAGGCAAGAATGTAATGGCAGCAGAAGCAGGACTTGGAATATGGAGGCGCATTGATGAGGCAGAGGAAGCAGTGGGTTGCACGAGGGCGGAATGGCTCTCTGTAAGTGGTCAGCTCTTGCTGCTCGCTCCCTCAAGCACCTTATACCCTGCTGCTCACACACACGTCCCCTCCCTCTGCCCCTCTCTCCCTCTCTTCATCGCCCACCACCAGGCGGCGCAAGTGGCGGCGCTCACCCGAGTGAAGGCAGAACTGGCGGCGTCTCTGCAGCGCTGCGCCGCCGCTGAAGGGCTCTCCTCGCACCTCGCTGCTGCTGCTGCTGCCACACAAGCGGTGAGACAAGGCCGCTGCTGCCTCTCGCTTCCCCACTTGTCCCCCGTGTCTCTCATGCCTTTGCCCCCTTTGCACGTGCGCCTCACACCACTTCTCCTCTGTGCTGCACCCCCCCCCCCCCCCTCCCGTGCAGAGCGAGGAGCAGAGCCACCCCGCAGAGAGGCACACGAGGAGCGCCGGGTGAGTTGCTGCCACACACGCGGGCGTGCGTGGGTGGGGTTGGCCGCATGCCTCTCACTGCCTCATGCGCCAGTGGATACGAACTGCACTTGCACGCTCTCTTGCGCTGATGCTCATGCTTTCATCCTTTGCCATCCCCTCATGCTTTCATCCTTTGCCATCCCCTCATGCTTTCATCCTTTGCATCCCCTCATGCTTTCATCCTTTGCATCCCCTCATGCTTTCATCCTTTGCCATCCCCTCATGCTTTCATCCTTTGCTATCCCCTCATGCTTTCATCCTTTGCCATCCCCTCATGCTTTCATCCTTTGCCATCCCCTCATGCTTTCATCCTTTGCCATCTCCTCATGCCTCCCTTCCTGCGCACCCAAAACCCTGCTCTCCTCATTCAAGCATCTGCTCTCCTCATTCAAGCATTCCACCCTCTCAGTAAACCCTGCCCTTGCCCCCTCTTTCCCCTCCCCCTCCACGCACCCACTGTCCTACCCGCCCCTCGGCCCCATGCAGCCCATCACCCACCGCCACATTCAGTGGCACTAGCAGCAGCACGCAGCAGACGGCAGAGCAAGGCAGCCACGCGCAGGCAGCAGTGCAGCAGCTGGCAGAGCTGCTGTGCCCCGCCACCCTCACCGCCCAGACTGCCCGCTCCCTCTCTCTGCGCCTCCCCCTCCCCTCCCCCCACTCGCTTCCAAGCCCGCCACTCACGCGTGAGGCAGCCGCTTCAGGCAGTGCAGCAGCACGCGCATGTGCCCCTGCCACGGGGAAGGCAGGGCTGCCTGCTGTGGTGTTGGGCGGTGCAGGGGAGGGCAGCATGGGGGAGGGCAGCAGTGCGACAGTGGAGGTGGCTGTGCTGCGTGGAGGGCACGTTGCTGCTGCATCCATTGTGAGCCACCTTTCTCTGCCTGTCGTGCCTCCTTCCTCCCCGCCCTCCCCTCCGCTGCCTGCCTGTCTTCTTCCTCACCTTTCAGTGCGACGCTCTCACTTAGCCTCCCACATGCTGTGCTTCGTCCCTGAGAACATTTATATGTATCAAGCTAAAAATTCTATCTTTTTACAATGTCCCCATTGCCACGGCATCCAGGTCCCAGTTCCCATGCGCCCTGTCCCCCCACCTCCGCATGTGCGCTGCACGCCCCTCTCCTCTCGTCCACATGCCATCACCCCCCTTCCCGTGCGCCGTTCCCTCCCCACCCTGCAGGAAGCCCCAGGACTCCCCCAACGCTCGCTCCCTCTGCAACCCTCCACCCACGCTGCTGACAGGTGCGCCTCCCATGCCATGCCGTACTGTACTGTGCCATGCACTGCCATGCCATGCCATTCCATCCCATGCCATGCCCTGGCATGGGCTGCACCCGCTGCCTCTGCCCCGCACACCTCATGCGTCTCCCCTCTCTGCCTGCCTTGCAGCGCCACAGGGGCCAACCAGCAGCATCCAGGCGGAGCAGGAGTGCCGGTGGCAGCAGCAGTGGCGGAGGCGGCCTGTCTGCTGCGCCTGCTGGCGCTGCGCCGGGCACACATGGCAAATGCCCTCGCCACCGCGCCCTTTCCCCCCCGGTATGCCACGTCCGCTGCAGCCTCTTCGTCCGCTGCAGCCTCTTCGTCCGCTGCAGCCTCTCCGTCCGCTGCAGCCTCTCCGTCCGCTGCAGCCTCTCCGTCCGCTCCATAAACTTTCATGTGAACAGCATACTTTACTTTCTCCCATCCCTCGTGCCTTCACCTTCTCTCGTCACATCTCCTCTCCTCTCCTCTCCTCTCTGCTCATCTCCTCCCCTCCCCATCTCTCCTCTCTTCTCCTCTCCTCTCCTCTCCTCTCCTCTCCTCTCCTCTCCTCTCATCTCATCTCCTCGCATCTCCTCTCTTCTGTCATGCCCCATGGGAGCGCAGGTACATGGTGGAGATGGCGGGGGAGGGCGCATTCAAGGTGAAGTGGGCCAACGGGGCCACCCTCACCCTCACCGCCTGCAACGACTGGCCAATGCCAGGCGGCCACCTGGCAGTGGCTGACGTAGAGCTGCCCCACACAGCGCAGTCGGGCGAGGAGAGGCAGCAGCTGCTCTCGCTGCTCTCCACGGCCGTGGTGAGCTCCCTGTGCTGGGCGCCTCTCAGCTCACTGCGCCCATTACCACTCTCCACGCACCACAGCACGCATTGCCCTCTGAGGCTGTTGGTTCCTTCCTGGGTGTGTGCGTCAGGGAGCAAGCGAGGCTGGTGCAGGTGCAATGGCATCTGAGAGGCACATGATGATGTCATGTGGTTGCAGGGTAGTTGTGAAAAATCTCAAGAATCCCGTGCAAGGGGCCTTGTGAGCTCTGAGCATGGGCTTGCGGCACCGTGCTGTGTGAATGCTCACTGCTCTTTCCCACACACACCCCACCCCCCTCACCAAGCCATGGCAGGGCGACGCACAGCGGCAGGATGACACACCTCCGGCCCCTCCGGCCCTGTCCGCCCTGGGCGGTGTGATAGCAGCGGCAGGGGCATGCCTGCGCAAGGCCATGATGGTGGCGCTCAAGACATCGTGATGCCATGCTGACGTGGTGGCATGCTGACGTGGTGGCATGCTGACGTGATGGCATGCTGATGTGATGGCATGCTGACGTGATGGCATGCTGACGTGATGGCATGCTGACGTGATGGCATGCTGACGTGATGGCATGCTGACGTGATGGCATGCTGACGTGATGGCATGCTGACGTGATGGTATGCTGACGTGATGGCATGCTGACGTGATGGCATGCTGACGTGATGGCATGCTGACGTGATGGCATGCTGACGTGATGGCATGCTGACGTGATGGCATGCTGACGTGATGGCATGCTGACACAGTGAGGGATGCGTGGGCGCTGTGTGGTCAAATTGTTGTACATTCACACAGAACCTGTGCTGTCTGTGATGGTGGTGCCGATGCTGATGCTGATGGTGATGCTGATGCTGATGCTGATGCTGATGGTGCTTGTAGAAACATGCTCACGGAGGAGAGCATGAAGGAGTGAGCAGCATTGGCATGGTAGGAGCAGTGAAGTGGTGGCAGGTGCTGTGATACCTCATCAGGTGCTGTGATACCTCATCAGGTGCTGTGATACCTCATCAGGTGCTGTGATACCTCATCAGGTGCTGTGATACCTCATCAGGTGCTGTGATACCTCATCCATGCACCTGTGCACCAGCGCTCCACACACTCATCAGTGGGTTTGACTTGATCATGAAGTGTGGCCCTACAATAAGAGCATGCTGAATGTGATGCCACAGTGGTAGTTACTTCAACGCATACCCAACGTGCATTGCTGAGCCACCCCATCCTCCAGCAAGCTGGCATGCGCGGAATTGAGTTGATGAACCAAGGCAATGAACTCAGAGGTACACTAGAGTAGATATGCACTGCACATGCAATAGTAGTGAAGGTGAAACAGCATGAGGAGGTGAGTGCTGATTGCAGCTGTACCTCTGCTCTTGCTGGCTTGGCCTGTCAAACTATATACATGCTTTATAATTGGGTGTAGTGGGGTAGCCATTGTGGGGTACAACCCCTTCAGGTTCATACTTGTACCAAACTCTCTCGATACTGCACCTGCTGAGGCCTTGCACACCTTCACGCTTGACCCAGATGCTTCCAGCTGTTTCTTTCGTGACAATACTGCTCTCACACCAGTCCCTTCACATGTTGCAGTCTCCCTGGCTGACCCCTCAGGGGGCCCAGTTCTTGCATGGTCCACCACTGTGCTCCCGTTCCCGGCGGTTCCGTCTGGCTCACTATCAGGTCTCCTTCTCTACGAATTTGGTGAGCACTGCTGTCCTCCAGAATGCGGGGGTTGGCACCTTCACCCCTGGTCAGCAGCGTGTGGCGATCTGTACGTGCTCCCAGACCTGCCGCCACCTGGCCACGTTTACCCGTCGGCCAGGGTCGAGTCTTTACACACTGCAACTGCGCCTCCTCAGGTAGCTGCTACTGGTCAAGTGTCTGCGTCAGATCAGGTAGCCTCCCCTTGTAAGTGTCACTCCCTGTCGCATCAGACTCTTCTCTGGCACCACCACCTGGGTCACCCCTCCTTGCCACGTCTCCGTGGCATGCACCGTAGTCTCCTTGTGTCTGGTCTTCCCAGGTCTCTCCCTCCCCTCCCTGCCTCGCCTGCGCCGCCCTACCTTCCTTGCGTCGAGGGGCGGCAGCGCGCTGCTCCTCACTCCTCGTTTCCCCCGACAAAGGCTCCTCTACAGACCCTCCACCTGGACGTGTGGGGCCCAGCCCACGTTCGTGGACAGGGCGGTGAGCGGTACTTTCTGCTGGTTGTCAACGACTACTCGCCTTACACCACGGTCTTCCCCTTGCGCACCAAGGGTGAGGTCCCTGCTGTCCTGATCCCTTGAATCCGAGAAGTTCGTCTCCAGCTCTGCCGCAGGTTCCGCCAGGACCTGCTTGTCCTGCATTGCACTCTGACAGATGTGGTGAGTTCACCTCCGACCTCTTGCGGGCCTTCTGTCAGGGGGAGGGCATCGAGCAGTCGTTCACGCTTTCGGGCTCACCGCAGCAAAATGGGGTTGCTGAGCGCCGCATTGGCTTAGTCATGGAGGTCGCTCGTACCTCCTTGATCCATGCGGTGGCTCCCCATTTTCTGTGGCCGTTTGCGGTCCGGTACGCCGCGCAGCAGCTCAACCTCTGGCCCCGTGTCTCCTTGCCGGAGACCTCGCCCACACTGCGTTGGATGGGGGAGGTAGGCGATGCGTCGGTGTTCCGGGTCTGGGGTGCTCGTGCCCTTGTCCGCGATACGTCCGCGGACAAGCACTCCTCCCGCACCATTCTCTGTGTCTTCCTTGACCTTGTCCCTGACGCGCCTGGCTGGCAGTTTTACCACCCCACCTCGCGCCGTGTCTTCCCCTCTCAAGACGTCACCTTTGACTAGTCGGTTCCTTTCTACCATCTCTTCCCCTCCATCACTGCCCCTCTCCCTCCCCCGCTGCTTTTCCTCGCTCCAGGTCCCCCTCCGGTAGACCCCCTCCCCCCTCAGGGTCCTGCTCCTTCAGGTGTGTCTTAGGTAGACCCGCCCCAATTCGCTGAGCCTGTAGAGGTCACTAGCGACTCAGGTGCTGCTGCGGGAGGTGCTGCTGGGGGTGCTGAGCCTACACATGAGGTGCTGGGCAGTGCGGAGCCTGGGGGTGCTGAGCCCGTCCGTGAGGTGCTGGGGAGTACGGAGCCTGGGGGTGCTGAGCCTATGAGTGCGAAGCCTGGGGGTGCTGAGCCGGAGGGTGCCGGGTCGGGGGGGGCTGAGTCTGCTGGCGTTCCTCTGGGTCTCGTTTCACAATGCGGGCCTGTCCACCACAGCAGGCACGAGAGTAGATTGCGTCGCGTACCCGCTTGAGGAGTCGTGCTGCTAAAGTTGCTTGTCGTGGAGGCGCTGGGAGTGCTGGTGTCTCTAGTCCTGGAGGCGTATTGTGTGGGGATTTAGGATCGAGCTCAGAAAAGAGAATGAGAATTGAGTCGAATTGAATGATCACCTGGGTACAACACGAGGCTATATATAGGCTCGACACAAGGCCCCGTAACCAGGTGTTACGCGAAGGTTCCGCGGGTCCCGAAGCGTCACGAACAGATCCTTACCGAATTCGGTAAAAGGCAATTCGGTGGCAACCGAAAAGCCAGAATTCGGTGCACGCAACCTAGCTCGGTGCTATAACTATAATAAAATATAGGAAGCACCTAGCCTAGGAAATCAAGCAATTCATGCATGCATATGATTATCCTATGCTAGAAATAGCATGATAAAGTAAAGGCAAGCAAGCATAGCTGGCATAAGCCGTCGTACTCTCACACGTCCCCCCCTCAAAGCTGGGTGACGTGAGATACACCCTGCTTGACAAGATAGTCCTTAAGAGCACGGCGTGCGTTGCCCATATCAGCTTCTGCAACCCAACTATCCTCAGTGGGGTCGTATCCCTTCCAGCGTATCAGGAACTCGAGGGTCTTGCCGCCGCGGCGCCGATGAGAGAGAACGCGCTCGATCTCGTACTCGGGTTCATCCTGCACAAGAACAGGTGGAGGTGGCGGTAGCTGCCGTCCCTGGAACTGTTGGTTGGGGTCCTTGTAGGGTTTTAGTAGCTGCACTTGGAAAGCGTTGTGAAGCTTCCAAGTATTTGGTAAGCGCAAGCGAAATGTAACTGGTGTCATCTGTGCCTCAACGAGAAAAGGACCACAGAAGCGAGGCCGGAGTTTGGATGGGAGGTGAGACAGGTTCAAGTTGCGCGTATCAAGAAGCATCTGATCTCCGACTGCTACTGAGTGATCACGTCGCTGACGATCGGCATACTGCTTCTGGGAGGTCTCCATCGTGGTGAGTCGTCGCTGAGTTTTCTCCCATAGCTGCTGCATGGTGGTGATGAAGTCATGTGCGGCTTGGACGTGTGCCGGTGTAGTTGGCTGCTGTGGTTTGAGTGGTTCCCGTCCGTAACACAGGAAGAAAGGAGTTTTCCCTGTGGCCGCATGTGAGGCGTTGTTGTAAGCGAACTCTAGGGTTGGTAACTGTGTGTCCCAGTGGCTGATGTCGTCCTTGCAAGCTGTGCGCAGTAACTGTTCAACCACTTGATTGAGTCGCTCTGTCTGTCCGTCAGTCTGGGGGTGGTATGCTGAAGACATTGCAAGCTTTGTCCCCAACAGTCCCATGAGCTCCTTCCAGAACTTACTGGTGAATTTTGGGTCTCTATCTGAGATGAGTGTAGCGGGGATGTCGTGGATGGTGATGATGCGGTTGAAGAAGAGGCGAGCAGTTGCTTCAGCTGTAGTTGTGGCGTTGGTCGGTATGAAGTGACCCATTTTGGAGAACTTATCGATGACTACGAGGATGGAATCGTGCCCCCGTGAAGTCGAAGGAAGTCCTGTGATGAAGTCGAGGCTAACGACCTGCCATGGCTGCTCCGGTACGGGTAGAGGCTGAAGTAACCCTGCTTTTTTCTGCTTGCTACTCTTCATCCGCTGGCACGTGTCGCAAGAGATGACAAACTGCTGCACGTCTGCTGCCATCCCGGGCTAGTAGTAATACTTCGCTATCCCTGCTAACGTTTTGTTGCTCTCGAAATGTCCCGCGTATGGTACGTCGTGAAACTCCTCCAATAGGATCTGCCGTAGCGAGGCGTAGTTTGGTACCCAAATCTTTCCTGAACCCTTCCTTACAGCTTAGTCTTTCTCCCACTGTAATAGCTTCTTTGTCTATGCTGTAGCGATCTCTGCGTCCACGGAGTACCCATGTTGGAATAGACCCTTGAGCAGAGGGTTCATCCCGTCGAGTTGGATGCCTGCTACATGTCCGGGGCGGCTCAACGCGTCTGCCTTGTTGTGTAGCCCGGGCTTGTAGACGATGTCGTAGTGGAAGTGAGCTTCCAGGAAGTCCACCCACCGCACCTGTCGTCGTGAGAGCGTCGGCTGCGACTTCAGGTATTTGAGACTGCAGTGGTCAGTATAGACTGTAGTCTTGGCTCCCTCTAGGTAACACCTCCACGCCTTGAAGGCTATGACTATCGCTAAGGCTTCCTTGTCATGGATGGGGCAGTTCAGTTCTGCTCCGTGTAGCTTCTTACTGAGGTAGGCGATGGGCTGCAAACCGCATCCGTGATCCTGCATCAGTATTGCTCCGACTGCTTGGTCACTAGCGTCTGCTTCCACCACGTAGTCTTTGTCTGGGTCTTGTAGGATGAGTACTGGCGTTGTAGTCAGTGCTGTCTGTAGCTGCTCCATGGCTTGCTGATGAGGGGTATCCCATTTGTAGGGCGTATCCTTTTTCAGTAGGTCGGTCAGTGGCGCTGCTATCTTAGCGTACTGCGGCACGAACCTGTTGTAGTAGTTGGCGAAGCCTAGGAACTGCTGCAACTCCTTCACGTTCTCCGGTACTTTCCACTTCTTGACGGCTTCGATCTTCCGTGGGTCCCCGTGTACGCCCTCGGCACTCACCATGTGCCCGAGAAACTGCCCCTTTTCAGGGCGAAGTCGCTCTTCGGCAGCTTCACGTAGAACTTGTTTTTCCGTAGGATCTCGAACACCTTCCGTAGATGCTCCACGTGCTCCTTCATGTTTTTGGAGTAGATGAGAATGTCGTCCAGGTACACCACCACGCACTCGTCCGGAATGGGTCGTAAGATGTGATTCATCTCCGCCTGAAACGTTGCTGGTGCATTGCAGGGTCCGAACGGCATCACCAAGTATTCGAAGGAGCCGTATCTGGTACGGAACGCCGTCTTGTGGATCGAGTTGTCCACCATCTTGATGTGCCAGTAGCTCGACCGTAGGTTCAGCTTCGAGAAGACTGTTGCACCACATAGTTGGTCCAGTAAGTCGTCGATGCGCGGTATGGGGTACTTGTTTTTAACTGTCTGTTTGTTCAGTTCGTGGTAGTCGATGCACATCCGTAGACTGCCGTCTGGTTTTGGAGTGAAGAGAACTGGTGCACCGTAGGGAGAGGTGGATGGGCGGATCAGTTGTCTGTCCAGTAGATACTCTATCTGTTTTTTCATGTCTCTCAGTTCAGTCGGACTCTGTCGGTATGGTGCACATGAGACGGGTTTCGCACCTGGTTCCTCCACGATCTCGTGCTCGTGGGTGCGTGCTGGAGGTACGCCTACAGGTAGGTCGTCGGGCATTATATCCTCGTATTGCTCGAAGACCTCCTTTACTACTGCAGGTAGCTCGGAACTCGGCTTCTCCTCCTCTGCTGCTGCCATAACCAGTGCTAGGTAACTCGTGTTACTCTCGTTCACCGTCTGTTCGAACCATGCCAGTGTCGTTTCAGGAACGTTCCGTGTATCCGTCCAGCTTTGTAGTGCTATCCGCTTCCCGTTGTTGTAGATGCACACCTTGGTGTTGACCCAATCGATCTCGGGGTTGAACCGCTTCAGAAAATCTCGCCCCAAGATAAAATCTAATCCTTTGATGTTGGTGACTGGTAGCTTCGGCTTCCACCTCAACGCACCTATATGCAGCTACAGTGATGCTTTGCCGTGGATAGGAAGCTTCGTACCGTCCACCATGGTTGCTGAAAACTGGGTCTCTTACGTCTCCAATTTTCTCCAATGCTTCGCGGTCACACACCGAGTGAGATGCACCGCTGTCCACCAGTGCCTGGAGGCGTCGCCCATTGCATAACACCTCGAGGAGTAGTGGTTTCTGCTGCGCTGAGTAGCCAAAGAGGGTCTCGTTAATAGGATCATAGGGTACATCAAACTTAATACCTTCCCTTTTTCCTATACCTGACTCAGCGCTTTCCAACTTCACCTGGGGGGTAGGAGGATTTTTCCGAGGCTTGTATAATTTCTCCTGAGCCTGGATGTCTCCTCTAAGCCTTGGCAGCTGTGTAGGCTTCACCTGTGGGCAACGGGGAGGCTTAACACTGTGCTGTGGGGAGAGAATATTAACTCCATGGAACGCACGACCCCTTTCTACGCTCCGTAGTACTTTGCCCAACTTCTCAGGTACCTGAATAATTTCTAAAGGCTTTTTCTTGGCCTCTAGACCTCCCCTGAATTTTTTTGAAGACTTGTAAACCACGAGAAGCAATATTCTTCGTTAGTGTCAGGCATATATGCTATAGTCTGTGTAGGGTGTAGTGGGGCACTTCATATGGGGTACAACACTTTAGGGTTTGCTACTTGTACTCCCCTTTCTGCTCAATGCATTCATTCTCGTTTCTCGTCATGGTATCGAGCAGGTTCCCTAGTGGGAACGCTACCTAGGGCCCACCACGATAATTTTTTTTTTCTTGCCCGAAGCGCGCTTCACTCCTGCCCGAGTCGCGCTCTGTGTGCCCTCCATCCCCTCGCGCCGCCCTTACGGCCCCTCGCGCCGCCCTTACGGCCCCTTCACGCCCCTCGCGTCGCCCTTACGACCCTCGCGCGGCCCCTTTCGGCCCCTCGCGGCGCCCTTTCCGGCCCCTTACGGCCCCGTCTAGGCCCCTTGCGACCCCGCTACGGCCCCGTCTAGGCCCCTTACGGCCCCTCCGCGGCTCCGTCTAGGCCCCTTGAGGCCCCGCTACGGCCCCGTCTAGGCCCCTTACGACCCCTCCGCGGCCCCGTCTAGGCCCCTTGCAGCCCCGCTACGGCCCCGTCTAGGCCCCTTACGGCCCCTCCGCGGCCCCGTCTAGGCCCCTTGCGGCCCCGCTACGGCCTCGTCTAGGCCCCTTACGGCCCCTCCGCGGCCCCGTCTAGGCCCCTTGCGGCCCCGACGCCGCCACGTGCGGCCCCGTCGCCGCCACCAGCGGCCCCGTCGCCACCACCTGCGGCCCCGTCGCCGCCACCTGCGGCCATGCAGCCGCCACCTGCGGCCTCGCCGCCACCTACGGCCCCGACGCTGTCACCTGCGGCCCCGTCGCCCTCCCCTAGCGGCCCTGTCACCGCTCAGCCGCCCAGCGACCGAGCCGCCGAGCAGCCCAGCAGCCGAGCTGCCCTGCCGCCGAGCCGCCCAGCAACCGAGCCGCCCAGCAGCCGAGCCGCCCTGCCGCCGAGCCGCCCAGCAGCCGAGCCGCCCAGCAGCCGAGCCGCCCTGCCGCTGAGCCGCCGAGCCGCCCTACTGTCGAGCCGGTGCTGTTCCTACCGGTGCTCCCCGGCCCTCCTTCCTCGGACTGGTGAGCTCACTTCCTGCTAGGCCACTGCAAACATGGCTACCCCCAGTGTCCTTACTTTTGATGCTGAGGGCCGTGCCGTTGACTTTGAGGTCTGGGTCGATGACCTCCAGCTGTTTCTCCAGTGCGATAGGGCAGACGGACTCTCTCTGTTCGATCTCACCTCTGGTGTCTCTCCTGCCCCGCCTGCCACTCCTGACAGCACTGTTCGCTCACAGTGGGCCACACGCGATGCTGCTGCTCGTCTTGCTGTGCGTTGCCACTTACCGACCACTGAGCGTGCACACTTTAGCCAGTACAAGAGTGCTCAGACCTTGTACGACGATGTAGTTGCACGCTACTCTTCCCCTACCACTGCTGCACTGAGCCGCCTCATGCTACCGTACCTCTTCCCTGACCTTGCTACCTTTCCCACAGTCGCTGACCTCATTACGCACCTCCGCACTAGTGACACTCGCTATTGCGCTGCGCTTCCTGCTGAGTTCTGCGCCAAGAACCCCCCCCCCCCCCCATATACATCACCCTCTACTACATAGTCACCCGGCTCCCTGACTCTCTTCGCGTAGTCAGGGACCACTTCCTCTCAGTTTGCCCCACCACTCTCACCGTTGACCTCCTCAAGAAGGGCCTCCTAGCAGAAGAGAAGAGCATAGTCGCTGTAGGAGCCTCTCGTGGTGACCCTCGCACCCCCGTCTTTGAGGGGTGTTCCCCCTCACCCCTCTTGCCCTTTGTTGCTTCTGCTGCTGCGGCCGACCTCGTTGGTTTCGAATCGGTCGGCGCTGCGTCTGCCCCTAGCGGGAGACGCCGCACCGGCAAAGGCAAGGGGGGCAAGGGCGCTGGAGGGGCTAGCGGGGGTGGTGGATATGGTGGTGGAGGCAGTGGAGGGGGTGGGGGTGGTGGTGGGAGTGGTGGCGGGGGTGGAGGTGTCGGTGGCGGCAGTGGAGGCGGAGGCGGCGGCGGCGGTGGCGGAGGGAGCAGAAGCGGCGGAGGTGGCGGAGGAGGCGGAGGTGGAGGAGACGGCGGAGGCGGCGTCGGCAGCAGTGGACCTGGTCGCGGCTCTGCGCAGAGGAGTGGCTCCGGTGGAGGTACGCGCCAGCACCAGCAGAGCAGTCGTGAGACCCTGTCCCCTCAGCAGCTTCGTGAGTGGAACGCTGCGCGTCAACGCGGTGGGGGTACGGGTCCCTACACCTACGTTCTCCGCACCGGCGACTGCGCTGGTGAGCAGTGCGGGGGCCCGAACTCCACCTAGCGCTGCTTCGGCCGCCTGACGGACGCGTGGCGTCACCAGTTCCCTGGGGCCTCTGAGATCCCTCGCTGGAGGGAGCTGTCTAGGGCGGGGGTTGCTATCTTTGATATTGATTTTGATGCTATTCTTGATGCCATGTATGCTGTTGATGATAGTGTTGCGGGTGACTGTTACCTGTGTGTACCGCCCGACCCGGGCATTGAGGCTGTTGCTCTAGGTGCTGGTGCGTCTGCTGCCCCAGGTGCTAGTGCGTCTGCTGCCCCAGGTGCTGGTGAGTCTGCGCTCTCAGGTACTACGTCGGCTCAGGCCTTACACACCTTCACCCTTGACTCGGGTGCGTCCCGCTCCTTCTTTCGAGACCGCACAAGTCTTACGTCGCTCAGTCGGCCGGTTGCAGTCTCCCTGGCGGACCCCTCTGGGGGTCCTATCCTTGCTAGCTTCTCCACTGTCTTACCGTGCCCGGCAGCCCCCTCTGGCACCCTGTCAGGTCTCTACCTCCCCTCGTTCTCTACGAACTTGGTGAGTGGAGCGGACCTACAGGATAGGGGGGTTGACCAGTTCACTCCTGCGAGTCAGCGGGTGACCCACTGCACGTGTGCTCGGACAGGCCGACACTTGGCCACGTTCACCCGTCGGCCAGGGTCGAGCCTGTACACCCTTACTACTGAGTCTCCTCCGGCTGCTGAGTCTGGCGAGGTAGCTGCGTCAAGTCAGGTGTTTGCTGCAGCGTCCAGGTCTGGTCCTGAGTCTGCTCCCTGCTCGTGTCGTCTACCGTCCCACCAGACTCTCCTTTGGCACCACCGCCTTGGTCACCCCTCCCTGCCTCGTCTCCGAGGCATGGCCTCCCGTGTCCTTGTCTCTGCTCTCCCTTGGTCTCTCCCTCCCCTACCTCCGGGGCCTGGCCCTACCTGTGTCCCCTGCGTCGAGAGGCGACAGCGCGCCGCCCCTCACTCCTCCGAGTTTCCTCCGACAGAGGCTCCGCTGCAGACTCTCCACATGGATGTGTGGGGCCCCGCCCGCGTCAGTGGGCAGGGGCGCGAGCGGTACTTCCTGCTGGTGGTTGACGACTACTCGCGTTACACCACAATCTTCCCCTTGCGCAGCAAGAGTGACGTCACTGAGGTGTTGATCGATTGGATTCGCGCAGCTCGTCTCCAGCTCAGGGAGAGTTTCGGCTCGGACTTTCCTGTTCTGCGTCTGCACTCGAACAGAGGCGGGGAGTTTTCCTCTGCCTGTCTGGGAGCTTTCTTCGTGCGTAGGGCATCCGCGAGACCTTCAGGCTACTGGCCTCTCCATAGCAAAATGGGATTGTTGAGCGCCGCATTGGCATGGTCATGGACGACGCTCGTAGGTCCATGATGCATGCGGCTGCCCCCCATTTTCTGTGGCCGTTTGCGGTTCAGTACGCCGCGCATCAGCTCAACCTTCAGCCCCGGGTCTCCTTGCCAGAGACCTCCCCCGCCTAGCGGTGGAACGGGAAGGTTGGCGATGCGTCTGCGTTTCGCGTCTGGGGATCTCTGGTGTTTGTCCGCGTCTTGTCTGCGCACAAGCTGTCCCGCCGTGCTATTCCCTGCGTCTTCCTTGGGTTCCCCCCTGACGCGCCTGGGTGGCAGTTTTACCACCCCACCTCGCGCCGTGTTCTGTCCTCCCAGGACGTCACCTTTGACGAGTCGGTGCCTTACTACCTTCTCTTCCCCTACCGCACTGCGCCCCTCCCCCCGCGGCCGCTCTTCCTTGCGCCAGGTCCTCCCCCGGTAGACCCCCTCCCTCCTCACGGTCCTGCCCCGTCAGGTGTGTCCCAGGAAGACGCAGTCGAGCCTGTCGAGGTAGCTGTTGACTCTGGTGCTGCTAGAGGTGCTAAGCCTGCACGTGCCGGGTCTGGGGGTGCTGAGACTGGGGGTACTTAGACTGGGGGTGATGAGTCTGGGGGTGCTGAGTCTAGGGGTGCTGAGCCTAGGGGTGCTGGGTCTGGGGGTGCAGAGCCTGGGGGTGCAGAGCCTGGGGGCGCTGGGTCTGCTCGTGTGGCCGCCGGCGGTGCTTTGTCAAGGCGGGAGCCGCTCTCTCCACAAGAGCTGCGCAAGTGGTTTGCCCGCCGCTGGGGACGTGCTGCTGGAGCTGGAGGTGCTCCTCTTGCTGCTGGTCCTGGAGGTGCTCGTACTGGCGGTCCTGGAGCTGCTGGGGCCACTGGAGTTGGTCCTGCTCGAGCTGCTGGCGGTGCTGGTGCTGCAGGAGCTGGAGCTGCTGGGGGTGTTGTCGCTAGTTTTTCTACTGGCCCTGGTGCGTCTAGGGGTGCTGCTGAGGCTGCTCGAGCTGGAGCTGCTGGAGCTGGAGCTGCTAGGGGTGTTGGCGCTGGCGGTACTGGTGGCACTAGTGCTTTTGCGGGTGCTGGAGTTGGCGTTGTTGGAGCTGGAGGTGCTGCTGGCGCTGGTGCTGCCGCTGAGGGTACTGGTGCTGTCCTTGCTGGTTCTCGAGGCGCTGGGCAGCTGAGGTCGTACTTCGTTCCGCTCCTGGAGTAGGTTCTTGGTCTCCCGGCCTCTACTCGTCCTGCTCCTCCCTTAAAGTGTCCACAGCCTGTCCAGTCGCAGTCACAGTTACAGCCCGCCTCCCCTCTACCTGCTCCTTCTCCCTACGCTGGTCCTACTAGAGGTCTTGCTGAGCGTTGTGAGCCTGCGTCTCGTCTTCCGTCGCCTATTCGTGCTGCTCGCACTAGTGGTCGTACTGCGCGTCCACGTCCTCCTACGGTCCCCGGCACACACTAGATGGCGCTGCGTCCTTCCACTGCTCCTCTGCGTGTCCCGTTACCGTCTCCTCCAGAGTCCTCTCTTCCTACTCTTGCTAACCCGGAGTCTGATTCTCTTCGTGCTGCTAGTCCTTCTGTCACGCGTCTTCTGGCTATTGTTGTCACTGACCCTTTGAGTCCACTGCTGCGTCAGCCTTAGTTGCTGAGCTTGTCGACTTCGCTGCTCGCTATCGTCTAGACTATGCTGCTAGTCTCGTTGCTGAGTCTGAGTCTGTCTGTCCTCCGTCCGTCAGGGGTGAGTGTGCTCTTAGCACGGACGTCCTTGAGGACAGGATGGAGGAGTTCTAGTGCTTTGCTGCTGCTTTGCCCCATCTCGTGTCCACCCTGATTGCCCCTAAGGGAGACCCGGATGCACCAGACATCCCGACTCCTCGATCGTACGCCGAGGCGATCGAGGGTCCCTACTTCTCTCAGTGGCAGTCGGCCATGGACGCAGAGATGGCTTCCTGGAATTCCACAGGCACCTAGGTTGACGAGGTTCCCCCACCTGGGGCGAACATCGTCAGTGGCATGTGGATCTTCAGGGTGAAGCGGCCGCCGGGTTCTCCGCCTGTCTTCAAGGCGCATTACGTGGCTCGAGGCTTCAGTCAGCGGCAGGGAGTTGACTACTTTCAGACCTTCTCTCCCACCCCGAAGATGACCACTCTTGGGGTGCTGCTGCACATAGCTGCTCAGCGCGACTATGAGCTTCACTCTCTTGACTTCAGCACAGCTTTCCTGCAGGGCAGCCTGCACGAGGAGATCTGGCCGCGCCACCCACCTGGCTTCACTGGGTCGTTTCCTCCTGGTACTTAGTGGAGCCTCCGGCGGCCAGTCTACGGTCTTCGCCAGGCGCCCCGTGAATGGCATGACACACTGAGGACTACACTTGCGGCTCTTGGGTTTGCTCCTTCTACAGCCGGCCCGTCGCTGTTTCTACGCACCGACACCTCTTTGCCGCCGTTCTACATCCTCGTGTACGTTGACGACCTAGTCTTTGCCACTGCTGACACTGCTTGACTCGCCCACGTGAAGTCCGAGCTGTAGAAGAGACACACGTGCACAGACCTGGGTGAACTGCGCAGCTACCTTGGCTTGCAGATCACCCGGGACAGAGCACAGCACACCATTACCCTGACTCAGTCACATATGGTGCAGCAGGTCCTTCAGCGCTTCGGCTTCACGTACTCCTCGCCTCAGGCCACTCCTCTGTCTACTCGCCACTCGCTCTCAGCTCTGCCTTCGGATGAGTCCGTAGAGCCGAGTGGCCCGTACCCAGAGCTTGTTGGCTGCCTCATGTACCTGATGGCTTGCACACGACCTGACCTTGCATACCCTCTTAGCATCTTGGCACGCTATGTTGCTCCTGGGCGACATCGACCAGAGCACATGGCTGCAGCGAAGAGGGTGTTGCGCTACGTGTGCAGTACGTCGGGCATGGGGCTAGTGCTTGGAGGGCGGCGTCAAGTTGTCCTCACTGGTCACGCAGACGCTTCTTGGGCTGACGACCAGGCTCTGCAGCGGTCGTCACAGGGTTACACCTGCAGCCTTGGCTCCGGCTCTGTTTCGTGGCGGTCTACCCGCTCGTCTTCTGTTCTCAGCTCCAGTTGTGAGGCGGAGATCTACGCAAGGGCCATGGCTGCATAGGAGTTACGCTGGCTCACCTACCTGCTGACTGACCTAGGAGAGCCGCCTCGTTCTCCTCGAGTTCTGTACGTAGACAACAAGGCCATGCTGGCCTTGTGTCACGAGCACAGACTATAGCAGAGAACGAAGCCCATTGCTCTCCGCTACTTCCTGGCTCGTAAGCTGCAGTAGCGTGGCCAGCTACGCCTCACCTACGTGGCCTCTAAGGCCAACACTGCTGATATCTTTACCAAGGCCCTTCCGCCTTGTGATCATCAGCGCTTCTGTACTGTGCTAGGTCTTGTGCCTACTTGGCCTCACTTGCTCACTTCTTGACCTTGCTTGTACTGTCCTCTTTCTATACCTGCACTTGCTTGTTTACCTTTATATATATGATCTTGCATATGAACTGGCCTTGTGAGAGTTCGACGGCTTATGCCAGCTATGCTTGCTTGCCTTTACTTTATCATGCTATTTCTAGCATAGGATAATCATATGCATGCATGAATTGCTTGATTTCCTAGGCTAGGTGCTTTCCTATATTTTTTTATAGTTATAGCACCGAGCTAGGTTGCGTGCACCGAATTCTGGCCTTTTCGGTTGCCACCGAATTGCCTACTACCGAATTCGATAAGGATCTGTTCGGGACGCTACTCACCCCGCGGAACTTCTGCGTAACACCTGGTTACGGGGCCTTGTGTCGAGCCTATATATAGCCTCGTGTTGTACCCAGGTGATCATTCAATTCATTTAATACATATTCTCTTTTCTGAGCTCGATCCTAGATCCTCACACTTGGTAATCAGAGCGGGTTTACACGCGAGGTCTTCAATCGCTTAGTTCCGGCATTTGAAAAACCGCGGGGGCGAGGACGGAAGCGCAGATACGGGTATGTGAAACCAGTTCCGCGCAATTTTTCTCAGTCCCCCTCGATTCGGTTTTCGAACACCCCTCAGATTTAATGGTGGAAAGGTTGGAGTTTCGACCGTTCGATCGAGTTCCATCTTAACGGCCCAGAAGATTTCGCCCTAAAACATTGGAATCTGGAGCGTCGGATTGATTTTCTCCTCAACGGCCAAGATCTGAAGCGAATTTTGCCTACGGGATTTTTACGCGACCTACAGAATTTGCGCTCGGCGATCCTACAGTCAACTTGACTCGCAGTAAGTCGACCAGCACCTAGAATTCGATTATTTTTGTCGCGCATCTTCCTGTAAATCGCCAAATGGAGGGGAAAGGAGATATTTCAGTACAGAAAATCGCGGAGTTACGTGTTGAGCATAAGCAAATACATGCGGCGCTCCCACGACTCGAAAAAACTCCTTGCCAACCAGTCGGCAACCGCCACAGCAGCAGCAACAACAGTAGCCGCAGCAGAAGCAGCGGAAACACCGACAATTCTACATGCGACAACGGCAGCAGCTACAGTTAACCTCGAAGTAGTGAAGCCGAGGCTACCGGAGGCGTTCGATCCTACAGTAAAAAGGAACGACGTTCGTCGATTTGTAGCTGAACTCGAATTTTACTTCGAAGTTGTAAGATGCACGACCCCGACAAAAGACGCAATGCGCATACGGCTCGCAGCAACACTGTTACGAGGCCCTGCTCAGAGTGGATCAACAACAGAATAGTCCATGGCGAGGGGACGTGGGCGTAGTTTCCGGCAGCACTGATCGAACAGTTCGACACGTTGAACAGTAGCTACTACGGAACACGACGCAACAAGCCAACTAGTGGCATGGGACGATTGGCACCACCCACGACTGCCGACCCGATGGAGAACGACGAGGGCGATGTGGAGCAGCGGCTAGCAAATAATGCGACGTGTAAATTTTGCGGCGCTACAGGACATCGTATCTTGGCGTGTTGGAAAATGAAGAGAAGGTGTGCGGAGCTGAAGGACAAGAACACCGCGACACCCCCGAAGTAGAAAACGGACAACGTGGCAACTTCAGAGAAGGAGAAAAAAGGAGAATATGGTGGCGCAAATTTAAAAACGTCACGACCAGCCGGCACCAGGGGAAATCGCCGAGACTAATGCAGGATCCGCGAAACAAGACCCTGCACCGACCGGGAAACTCCAGCCATATACCCCGACAAGTAAGAATACTACTTCTCGTGGGTTTCAAGCCTTTATTAAGGGAGAGTCAGAAATTAAACCGGTTCCGGGTATTATGGGGCCCCTAATCCAGAGCGCTAATATGGGTCAAGCGTTCCGAGGAGTTAATATTTGACAAGAAACGAGAATGAATGACTAAGGAATGAAAGTGGTACAAGTATGCAACCCTAGAATTGTGTACCCCATATAGGCTACCCCACTACAGCCTACACAACATTATAATTTGACACACCCCCATAGGCAAAGTGGGGGAGAACAAGGGGTCACAAGACCAGTCAAGCACAGCAAAGCAAGCTCAGGGTGGATCACAAAGTCACCACACATTCCGAACACTAGTTCAAGGCCACAAGGCCAGTTCACATGCAGGAGTATATATATATATAGAAGGCTAGACAAGCAAGAGCAAGGGTATATATATGTAACAGCACAAGCAAGGTCAAGAGGTGAGCAAGTGAGGCAAGACAGGCACAAGACCAAGCTGAGTGCAGAAGCGCTGATGATCACAAGGCGCAAGTGCCTTGGTGAAGATATCAGCAGTGTTGGCCTCAGAGACCACGTAAGCAAGACGGAGCTGACCACGCTGCTACAGCTCACGAGCAAGAAAGTAGCGAAGAGCAATGTGCTTCGTTCTGTGCTCCAATCTCTGCTCTCGACAGAAGGCCAGCATGGCCTTGTTGTCTACGTACAGCACTTGAGGAGAACGAGGCACCTCGCCAAGGTCAGTCATTAGGTAGGTGAGCCAGCGAAGCTCCTGTGCAGCCATGGCCCCGGCGTAGATCTCAGCCTCACAACAGGAGCCGAGAACAGAAGACGAGCTGGTAGCTCGCCACGAAACAGAGCCGGAACCAAGGCTGAAGGTGTAACCCTGTGACGACCGCTGCGTAGCCTGGTCGTCCGCCCAAAAAGCGTCTGCGTGCCCAATGAGGACCACTGGACTTCGCCCTCCAAGCACAAGCCCCATGCCCGACGTACTGCACAAGTAGCGCAACACCCTCTTCGCTGCAGCCATGTGCTCCGGTCTGTGTATCCCAGGAGCAACATAGCATGCGAGAATGCTAAGAGGGTATGCAAGGTCAGGTCGAGTGCAGGTCATCAGGTACATGAGGCAGCCAACAAGCTCTGGGTACGGGCCACTCGACTCTACGGACTCATCCGAAGGCAGAGCTGAGAGCGAGTGACGAGTAGGCAGAGGAGTGGCCTGAGGCGAGGAGTACGTGAAGCCGAAGCGCTGAAGGACCTGCTGCACCATGTGTGACAGAGTCAGGGTAATGGTGGGCTGTGCTCTCTCCCGGGTGATCTGCAAGCCAAGGTAGCTGCGCAGTTCACCCAGGTCTGTGCACGTGTGTCTCTTCTGCAGCTCGGACTTCACGTGGGCGAGTCCAGCAGTGTCAGCTGTAGCAAAGACCAAGTCTTCGACGTACACGAGGATGTAGAACGGCGGCAAAGAAGTGTCGGTGCGTAGAAACAACGACCGGTCAGCAGTAGAGGGAGCAAACCCAAGAGCCGCAAGCGTAGTCCTCAGTGTGTCGTGCCACTCACGCGGTGCCTGGCGGAGACCATAGACTGGCTGCCGGAGGCTCCACTGGGTGCCAGGAGGAAAAGTCCCAGTGAAGCCAGGTGGGCGGCGCAGCCAGATCTCCTCGTGCAGGCTACCCTGCAAGAAAGCAGTGCTAAAGTCAAGAGAGTGAAGCTCGTAGTCAGGCTGAGCGGCTATGTGCAGCAGCACCCGAAGAGTGGTCATCTTCGGGGCGGGAGAGAAGGTCTGAAAGTAATCAACTCCCTGCCGCTGACTGAAGCCACGAGCCACCTACCGCGCCTTGAAGACACGCGGAGAACTCGGCGGCCGCTTCACCCCGAAAATCCACATGCCACTGAGGATGTTCGACCTAGGTGGGGGAACCTCGTCAACGTAGGTGCCTGTGGACTTCCAGGAAGCCATCTCTGCGTCCATAGCTGCCTTCCACTGAGAGGAGTAGGGACCCTCTATCGCCTCCGCGTAAGAGCGCGGAGTTGGGATGTCAAGTGCATCCGGGTCTTCCTCAGGGGTAAGCAGTACGGACACGAGATGAGGTGAAGCAGCAGCCAGACACTAGAACTCCTCCTGCTTGTCCTCAAGGACGTCCGTGCTAAGGGCACACTCACCCCCGACGGACGGAGGACAGACAGACTCAGACTCAGCGACAAGACTAGCAGCGTAGTCTAGACGACAGCGAGCAGCAAAGTCGACGAGCTCAGCAACAAGGAGGAAGCTGACGCGAACCGCGACCACTAGTGCGAGCAGCACGGACCGGTGACGTAGGGCGAGACGCAGGCTCACGACGCTCACCAAGACCTCCAGTAGGACCAGTGTAGGGAGAAGGAGCAGGCAGTGGGGAGGCCGGCTGTAAGTGTGACGGGACAGGCTGTGGACACTCTAAGGGACGAGGAGGACCAGTAGAAGACGCGAGACCAAGAACCTGCTGAAGGAGCGGAACGAAGTAAGGGCGAGGCCGCGCGGCGACTCCTGACACAGCAGGGACAGCACCAGCACCCACAGTGGCAGAACCAGCACAAGTAGCAGCTCCAGCTCCAGTACCTCCAGCAGCACCAGTAGTACCCCCAGCAGGACCGCCGCCAGTACCGACAGCAGTAGCCTCCGCGCCAACACCCGCAGAAGCTCTAGTTCCAGAAGTACCCACAGGTCCAGCAGCTCCAGTACTCCCAATACGAGCACCTCCTCGACCCGTGGCACCAGCTCCCTCAGCACTCCAGTACTCCCTATACCCGCAGCATCTCCAGCTCCAGCAGCTCGCCACCAGCGCCGGGCAAACCACTCACGCAGCTCCTGTGGAGGGAGTGGTTCCCGGCGAGAAGAAGCACCCGGAAAACCAGTAGGCCCAGCTCCCTAAGGCTCCGCACCTCCAGGCTTAGCACCTCCAGGCGTAGCACCCCCAGGCTCAGCACCCCTAGGCTCAGCACTCCCAGGCGTAGCACCCCCAGTCTCAGCACCCCCAGACTCAGCACCCCCAGGCTCAGCACCCCCAGACTCAGCACCCCCAGGCTCAGCACCCCCAGTCGTAGTACCATCAGGCTCAGCACCCCCAGGCGTAGCACCCACACGCTCAACACCCCCAGAGTCAGCACCCCCAGGCTCAGCACCCTCAGCAGCACTAGAGTCACCAGCGACCTCGACAGGCTCAACAGCGTCTACTTGGGACATACCTGAAGGGGCAGGACCCTGAGGGGGGAGGGGGTCTACCGGGGGGGGACCTGGTACAAGGAAGAGCGGTGGCGGGGGGAGGGACGGAGTGCGGTAGGGGAAGAGACGGTAGTAGGGGACCGACTCCTCGAACGTGACGTCCTGGAAGGACAGAACACGGCGAGAGGTGGGGTGGTAGAACTTCCACCCTGGCGCGTCAGAGTGGAAACCGAGGAAGACGCAAGGAGCAGCACGAGGGGACAGCTTGTCCGCAGACAAGTCGCGGACAAACGCCCGAGATCCCCAGACACTGAAACGCAGACGCATCGCCAACCTTCCCCGTCCACAGCAAAGTTGGGGAGGTCTCCGGCATGGAGACCCTGGGCTGAAGGTTGATCTAATGCACCGCGTACCGAACCGCAAACGGCCACAGAAAATGGGGGGCAGCCGCATGCATCATGGACGTACGGGCGACGTCCATGACCATGCCAATGCGGCGTTCAGAAATCCCATTTTGCTGTGGAGAGTCCGGAAGCGTGAAGGTCTGGCGGATGCCTCGTGCACGACAGTAGGCTCGCAGAAGGTTAGAGGAGAACTCTCCGCCTTTGTCAGAGTGCAGACGCAGAACAGGAAAGTCCGAGCCGAAGCTCCGCCTGAGCTGGAGAAGAGCTGCGCGGATCCAGTCGATCAACACCTCAGTGACATCACCCTTGCTGCGCAAGGGGAAGACTCTGGTGTAACGCGAGTAGTCGTCAACCACCAGCAGGAAGTAGCGCTCGTGACCCTGTCCACGGACGCGGGCTGGGCCCCACACGTCTATGTGAAGCGTCTGCAGCGGGGCCTCTGTCGGAGGAAACTGGGAGGAGTGAGGGGTAGCCCGCTGCCGCCCCTCGACATAGGGGACACAGGTAGGTCCAGGCCCCGGAGGAAGGGGAGGGAGGGACCGGGGAAGACCAGAGACAAGGACACGGGAGGCCATGCTTCGGAGGCGAAGCAGGGAGGGGTGACCAAGGCGGTGGTGCCAGAGGAGAGTCTCGTGAGACAGGAGGTGACACGAGCAGGGGGCAGACTCAGGACCAGACCTGGACGCTGCAGCTAACACCTGACCCGACGCAGCTACCAGACCAGACGCAGGGACTGGAGGAGACGCAGTGGTTAGTGTGTACAGGCTCGATCCCGGCCGACGTGTAAACGCGGCCAAGTGTTGGCCGGTCCGAGCGTCCGTGCAGTGGGTCACCCGCTGACTCGCAGGAGTGAACTGGTGAACCCCCGCATCCTGTAGGGCAGCACCACTCACCAAGTTCGTAGAGAACGAGGGGAGGTAAAGACCAGACAGGGTGCCAGAGGGGGCCGCTGGACACGGGAGGACAGTGGAGAAGTGAGCAAGGATAGGACCCCTAGAGGGGTCTGCCAGGGAGACTGCAACTGGCCGACCAAGCGGCGTGAGTGTGGTGCTGTCTCGAAAGAAGGAGCGAGAAGCCCCCGAGTCAAGTGTGAAGGTGTGGGAGGCCGAAGCCGACGCAGTACCTGAGAGCACAGACTCACCAGTACCGGAGGAAGCAGACGCACTAGCACCTAGAGCAGCAGCCTCGCTAGCACCAAGAGCAGCAGCCTCACCAGCACCTAGCGCAGCTGTCGCAATGCCCGGGTCGGGGGGGGAAAGCCGGTAACAGTCACCCTCCTCACTAATAGACACAGTATTCATAGCAGCAAGAATAGCATCAAAGTCAAGGTCAAAGATAGCTACCCCTGCCCTAGACAGCTCGCCCCAGCGAGGGATCTCTATGGCCTCTGGGAACTGGTGACGCCAAGCGTCCGTCAGGCGGCCAAAGCAGCGCTGGGTGGGGTGCGCACCCCCACACTGCTCACCCGCACGGTCGCCGGTGCGCATGACGTAGGTGCACGGACCAGTACCCCCACCCAGCTGGCCTGCAGAGTACCACTCATGGAGCTGCTGAGGGGACAGGGTCTTCCGACTGGGCTTCCGCTGCTGGCGCTGACCACCACCGGAGCCACTCCTTTGCGAAGAGCCAAGACCTCCTCCTCCTCCTCCTCCGCCACCGCCTCCTCCACCTCCGCCACCTCCACCACGTCCGCTCCCATCGCCACCGCCGCCGCCGCCTCCACCTCCACTGCCACCGCCGACACCTCCACCCCCGCCACCACTCCCACCACCACCCACACCCCCTCCACTGCCTCCACCGCCGCCTCCAACGCCCCTGCTAGCTCCTCCAACGCCCCTGCCCCCCTTGCCCTTGCCAGAGCAACGCTTCCCACTAGGGGTAGACGCCGCACCGACCGACTCCAGACCAACGAGGTCGGCCGCAGCAGCAGAGGCAACAGAGGGCAAGAGAGGGGAGGGGGAACACCTCTCAAAGATGGGGGTGCGCGGGTCACCAGGAGAGGCCCCTACAGCGACTATGCTCTTCTCCGCTGCTAGGAGGGCCTTCTCGAGGAGGTCAGCTGTGAGAGTGGTGGGACAGACTGAGAGAAAGTGGTCCCTGACTACGCGAAGGGAGTCAGGGAGGCGGGTGACTATGTAGTAGAGAGTGATGTACATGGGGGGGGGGTTCTTGGCGCAGAACTCAGCAGGAAGCGCAGCGCGGTAGCGAGTGTCACTAGTGCGGAGGTGCGTAATGAGGTCAGCGACTGTGGGAAAGGCAGCAAGGTCAGGGAAGAGGTACGGTAGCATGAGGCGGCTCAGTGCAACAGTGGCAGGGGAGGAGTAGCGTGCAACTATATCGTCGTACAAGGGTGAGCACTCTTGTACTGGCTAAAGTGCGCACGCATAGAGGTAGGAAGGTGGCGACGCACAGCAAGACGTGCAGCAGCATCGCGGGTGGCCCACTGTGAGTGAACAGTGGCGTCAGCATCAGCAGCAAGGGCAGGAGAGGCACCAGAGGTGAGGTCAAAGAGAGAGAGTCCGCCCGCCCTATCGCACTGTAAGAAAAGTTGCAGGTCATCTATCCAGACGTCAAAGTCAATGGCCCTACCCTCAGCGTCAAAAGTGAGGACACTAGGGGTAGCCATGACAGAAGTAGACTAGCAGCGCAAACAGTAGGGAAAGGGCAGTGCGGAGAAAGAGGCGCTGCTCTTACCGGAGAGGGCGGCTCGAGCGACTCGGCGGTGCGGGCGGCTCGGCTGCTGAGCGGCTCGGCTGCTGGGCGGCTCGGCTGCTGGGCGGCTCGGCTGCTGGGCGGCTCGGCTGCTGGGCGGCTCGGCTGCTGGGCGGCTCGAGTGCTGGGCGGCTCGGCTTCTGGGCGGCTCGGCGGCTGGGTGGCTCTGCAGCTCGGCTGCTGGGCGGCTGGGCTGCTCGGCGGTTCGGCTGCAGGGCGGCGCGGCTGTCGACTGCTCGGCTGGGTATGGCGGCTGGGGCAGCTCGGGTTGCGGGCGGCGCTGTAGCAGGCGACGGGGCCGCAGATAAGGGCGGCGGGGCCGCAGGTAAGGTGGCGGGGCCGCAGGTAAGGTGGCGGGGCCGCAGTGAAGGGCGGCGGGGCCGCAGGTAAGGTGGCGGGGCCGCAGGTAAGGTGGCGGGGCCGCGGCGAAGGGCGGCGGGGCCGCAGGTAAGGTGGCGGGGCCGCAGGTAAGGTGGCGGGGCCACAGCAGCAGGCGACAAGGCCGCAGGTAAGGGCGGCGGGGCCGCAGGTAAGGGCGGCGGGGCCACAGGTAAGGGCGGCGGGGCCGCAGGACAGGGCGGCGGGGGCCGCAGGTAAGGGCGGCGGGGCGGCTGGTAGGGTGGCGCGCCCGCAGGTAGGTGGCAGGGCCGCGGGTGAGGGCGGCGCGAGGGGCCGCGGAGGTCGGCGGCGTGCCGTTACGGGCGGCATAAGGGCGGCGACGGGCCGCTAAGAGTGGCAACGGGCCGAGTAGGGCGGTGTCAGGCCGCGAAGGGCGGCGACGGGCTGAGTAAGGGCGGCGCGAGGGAGGCCGCTAGGGGCGATGCGACGGGGCCGAAGGAGGCCTAGGACGGGCGCGACGGTAGAGAGGGCACACGAGGCGCGACTCGGGCCTAAGCGAAGTGCGCTCCGGGCAGGAAAAAAATAATTTCGACTTGGTGGGCCCTAGGAACAGCTCCCACGAGGGAACCTGCTTGATACCATGAGAAGAAACGAGAATGAATGACTAAGGAATGAAAGTGATACAAGTAGGCAACCCTAGAATTGTGTACCCCATATAGGCTACCCCACTACAGCCTACACAACATTATAATTTGACAATATTCTCTCCCAGCAGCACTGTTTAAAGGCTCCCTGTTCCCCACAGATGAAGCCTACACAGCTGCCAAGGCTAAGTGGAAGGTTCCTGGCCCAAGAGAAGCCGAATCGGCCTCGGATAAATCCTTCTAACCTTTCTCAGTTGAAAACTGATACTGAAGCTGCATCTTCGAGCGCAGGACCTAGGGATAACATATTCGACGTACCCTACGATCCTATAAGCGATACCATCTACGGATACTCGGAGGAGCAGCAACCACTACTACTCGAGGTGATCTGCAACGGGCGTCGCCTCCAGGCCCTGGTGGACAATGGTGCGTCCCACTCGGTGTGCGACCGCGGGACGTTGGAGAAAATTGGAGCATCCTCAGAAGAAACCCAGTTTACAGCAACGATGGTGGACGTTACGAAGCTTCCCATCCACAGCAAGTCAACACTGCAGCTGCAGATAGGGGCGTTGAGGTGGAAGCCGACGTTGCCGATCACGAACATCAAGGGATTAGATTTCAACTTGGGGCGAGATTTTCTGAAGCGGTTCAACCCCGAGATCGACTGGGTCAACCGGAAAACGTGCATCTACAACAACAGGAAACGAGTGGAGCTGCGAAGCTGGACGGATACAGGGAGCGTTCCTGAAACGACACTGGCACGGTTCGAACGGACAGTGAACGAGAGTAAGACGGGTTACTTAGCACTGGTTATGGCAGCAGCATAGGAGGAGGTCTTGGAGCAGTACAAGGATATAATGCCCGACGACCTACCCGCAGACGTACCTCCAGCACGCACCCACGAGCACGAGATCGTGGAGGAACCAGGTGCGAAACCCGTCTCACGTGCACCATACCGACTGAGTCCGACCGAGCTGATAGACATGAAGAAACAGATAGAGTATCTACTGGACAGACAACTGATCCGCCCATCCACCTCTCCCTACGGTGCACCAGTCCTCTTCACTCCAAAACCAGACGGCAGTCTACGAATGTGCATCGACTACCGTGCACTGAACAAATAGACAGTTAAAAGCAAATACCCCATACCGCGCATAGACGACCTACTGGACCAACTGCGTGGTGCAACAGTCTTTTCGAAGTTGGACCTACGGTCGGGTTACTGGCAGATCAAGATGGCGGACAACTCAATCCATAAGACGCCGTTCTGTACCAGATACGGCTCCTACGAATACTTGGTGATGCCGTTCGGACTCTGCAACGCACCAGCAACGTTTCAGGCGGAGATGAATCACATCTTACGACCCCTGCTGGACAAGTGCGTGGTGGTGTACCTGGACGACATTCTCATCTACTCCAAGAACATGAAGGAGCACGTGGAGCATCTGCGGAAGGTGTGTCAGAATCCCAACCACTAGACCATTGGGATAAAAGGGCTTATTTAAGTAGCGGGTCAGTGCGCCCATAACCCCCCAGGCAACCGTGCCTGTAACCCTTCCCTAGGATCAATCGGGGATCACCAGTGGACCTCTGACACCCCCCCTCACTGGGATGCCCGAAGTGCATACACCGGGATTCGAACCCGAGACCTTCGCTCTGATACCATGTCAGAATCCCAACCACTAGACCATTGGGATAAAAGGGCTTATTTAAGTAGCGGGTCAGTGCGCCCATAACCCCCCAGGCAACCGTGCCTGTAACCCTTCCCTAGGATCAATCGGGGATCACCAGTGGACCTCTGACAAGGTGTTCGAGATCCTGCGGAAAAACAAGTTCTATGTGAAGCTGTCCAAGAGCGACTTCGCCCTGAAGAAGGTGCAGTTTCTCGGGCACATGGTGAGTGCCGAGGGCGTACACGTGGACCCGCGGAAGATCGAAGCCGTCAAGAAGTGGAAAGTACCGGAGAACGTGAAGGAGTTGCAGCAGTTCCTAGGCTTCGCCAACTACTACAACAGGTTCGTGCCGCAGTACGCTAAGATAGCAGCGCCACTAACCGACCTACTGAAAAAGGATACGCCCTACAAATGGGATACCCCTCATCAGCAAGCCATGGAGCAGCTACAGACAGCACTGACTACAGCGCCAGTACTCATCCTACAAGACCCAGACAAAGACTACGTGGTGGAAGCAGACGCTAGTGACCAAGCAGTCTGAGCAGTACTGATGCAGGATCACGGACGCGGTTTGCAGCCCATCGCCTACCTCAGTAAGAAGCTACACGGAGTAGAACTGAACTACCCCATCCATGACAAGGAAGCCTTAGCGATAGTCATAGCCTTCAAGGCGTGGAGGTGTTACCTAGAGGGAGCCAAGACTACAGTCTATACTGACCACTGCAGTCTCAAATACCTGAAGTCGCAGCCGACGCTCTCACGACGACAGGTGCGGTGGGTGGACTTCCTGGAAACTCACATCCACTACGACATCATCTACAAGCCCCGGCTACACAACAAGGCAGACGCGTTGAGCCGCCCCGGACATGTAGCAGGCATCCAGCTCGACGGGATGAACCCTCTGCTCAAGGGTCTATTCCAACATGGGTACTCCGTGGACGCTGAGATTGCTACAGCACAGACCAAGAAGTTGTTCCAGTGGGAGAAAGACTTAGCTGTAAGGAAGGGTTCAGGAAAGATTTGGGTACCGAATTACGCCCCGCTACGGCAGATCCTATTGGAGGAGTTTCACGACGTACCTTACGCGAGACATTTCGAGAGCAACAAGACGTTAGCAAGGATAGCGAAGTATTACTACTGGCCTGGGATGGCAGCAGACGTGCAGCAGTTCGTCACCTCTTGCGACACGTGCCAGTGGATGAAGAGTAGCAAGCAGAAAAAAGCAGGGTTACTTCAGCCTCTACCCGTACCGGAGCAGCCATGGCAGGTCGTTAGCCTCGACATTATCACAGGACTTCCTTCGACCTCATGGGGGCACAATTCCATCCTCGTAGTCATCGATAAGTTCTCCAAAATGGGTCACTTCATACCGACCAACGCCACAGCTACAGCTGAAGAAACTGCTCGCCTCTTCTTCGACCGCATCATCACCATCCACGGCATCCCCGCTACACTCATCTCAGACAGAGACCCCAAATTCACGAGTAAGTTCTAGAAGGAGCTCATGGGACTGTTGGGGAAAAAGCTTGCAATGTCTTCAGCATACCACCCCCAGACTGACGGACAGAGAGAGGGACTCAATCAAGTGGTTGAACAGTTACTGCGCACAGCTTGCGAAGACAACGTCAGCCACTAGGACACACAGTTACCGACCCTAGAGTTCGCTTACAACAACGCATCAAATGCGGCCACAGGGAAAACTCCTTTCTTACGGACGGGAACCACTCACACCACAGCAGCCAACCACACCGGCACACGTCCAAGCCGCACATGACTTCATCACCACCATGCAGCAGCTATGGGAGAAGACTCAGCGACGACTTACCACGATGCAGACCTCCCAGAAGCAGTATGCCGATCGTCAGCGACGTGATCACTCAGTAGCAGTCGGAGATCAGGTGCTTTTCGACACACGCAACTTGGACTTGACTCACCTGCCGTCCAAGTTCCGGCCTCGCTTCTGTGGTCCTTTTCTCGTTGAGGCACAGGTGACACCAGTTACATTCCCCTTGCGCTTACCAGATACGTGGAAGCTTCACAACGCTTTCCATGTCCAGCTACTGAAACCCTACAAGGACCCCAACCAACAGTTCCAGGGACGGCAGCTACCGCCACCTCCACCTGTTCGTGTGCAGGATGAACCCGAGTACGAGATTGAGCGAGTTCTCTCTCATCGGCGCCGCGGCGGCAAGAACGTCGAGTTCCTGATACGCTGGAAGGGATACGACCCCACTGAGGACACTTGGGTTGCAGAAGCTGATATGGGCAACGCACGCTTTGCTCTCAAGGACTATCTTGTCAAGCAAGGTGTATCTCACGCCACCCAGCTTTGAGGGGGGGACGTGTGAGAGTACGACGGCTTATGCCAGCTATGCTTGCTTGCCTTTACTTTATCATTCTTTTTCTAGCATAGGATAATCATATGCATGCATGAATTGCTTGATTTCCTAGGCTAGGTGCTTTCCTATATTTTATTATAGTTATAGCACTGAGCTAGGTTGCGTGCACCGAATTCTGGCCTTTTCGGTTGCCACCGAATTGCCTTCTACCGAATTCGGTAAGGATCTGTTCGGGACGCTACGCGCCCCACGGAACCTTCGCGTAACACCTGGTTATGGGGCCTTGTGTCCAGCCTATATATAGCCTCGTGTTGTACCCAGGTGATCATTCAATTCATTCTATTCACATTCTCCTTTCTCAGCTCGATCCTAGATCCTCACAGCTTTCCTACAGGGTAGCCTGCACGAGGAGATCTGGCTGCGCCGCCCACCTGGCTTCACTGGGTCATTTCCTGCAGGTACCCAGTGGAGCCTCCGGCGTCCAGTCTACGGTCTCCGCCAGGCGCCTCGCGAGTGGCACGACACACTGGGGACGACTCTTGCGGCTCTTGGGTTTGCTCCTTCTATTGCTGACCCGTCGCTGTTTCTACGCACCGACACTTTGCTGCCGCCGTTCTACATCCTCGTGTGCATCAACGACTTGGTGTTTGCCACTGTTGACACAGCTGGACTGGCCCACGTGAAGTCAGAGCTGCAGAGGAGACACACGTACACAAACCTGGGTGAGCTTCGCAGCTATCTTGGCTTGCAGATCACCCGGGACAAAGCACGTTGCAACATTATATTGACTCCGTCACACATGGTGCAGCAGGTCCTTCAGTGCTTCGGCTTCACCTGGTCCTCGCCATAGTCCACTACCCTGGCTACAGGTCACTCGCTCTCAGCTCCACCTTCGGACGAGTCCATATAGCCGAGTGGCCTGTACCCAGAGCTAGTGGGTTGCCTCATGTACCTGATGACCTGCACTCGTCCTGACCTTGCGTACCCTCTTGGCCTTCTGGCATGCTACGTGGCTCCTGGTAGGCACCGAAATGTGCACTTCGATGCTGCAAAGAGTATACTGCGCTACTTGTGCAGTACATTGGGCATGGGGCTCGTGCTTGGAGGGCGGAGCTCAGTTTTCCTCACTGGGCACTCAGACGCTTCTTGGGTTGACGACCTGGCTACGGAGCGGTCGTCACAGGGTTACACATCCAGCCTTGGCTCTGGCTGTGTTTCTTGGCGGTCTACACGCTCGTCTTCTGTTCTCAGCTCCAGTTGTGAGGCCGAGATCTCCGCCACAGCCATGGCTGCACAAGAGCTACGCTGGCTCACCTACATGATGAACGACTTGTGAGAGAGGCCTGGTTCTCCTCCAATTCTGTACGTCGACAACAAGGCTGCCATTGCCTTGTGTCAGGACCACAGAGTGGAACATAGAACGAAGCACATCGCTCTGCGTTACTTCCTTGCTCGAGAGTTGCAGCAGCGTGGTCAGCTTCGTGTCGCTCACGTGCCCACCTGGGCCAACACGGCTGATGTGTTCGCCAAGGCTCTTCCGGCTGGTGATCATCAGCGCTTCTGCACTGCTCTAGGCCTGGTGCCTACGTTTCCTCACTTGCTGTAGACTTTGGTTGTACTGTGATCTCTATACCGTCATCGCCCGGATATAAGACATATATGTCTTATCTCGTACACAACTCAAAATGCTTGGGTTATGTTGTATTTGGGACGGTTTAGGGTGTCTTATATGTCTTATAAACGGACAAAGAACCATTTAGAAGATACCCTCTCGCTGTACAATTGCCCCTAACCCCTACACTGGCTTAACTCGTACACACAAATAGGTGTCTTATAATGAGACTAGCCTGTTTATAAGAGACACCCGGATAATAGACAACCCCTGTCTACTATTCGGCACTGTCTTCTATCCGGGCGATGACTGTATATATATACCTGCATGTTTACTCTTGCTAGGTAGTGATCACTGTCCTCTTGTTGTTGCATATATACCTCTGCATGTGAACTGGCCTTGTGGCCCTCTTGCTTGTGCTTGGAGTGTGTGGTGACGTTGTGATCCACCCTAAGCTTGCATTGCTTTTTCTTGGACTGGTCTTGTGACCCCTTGTTCTCCCCCACTTTGCCTATGGGGGTGTGTCAAACTGTCAAATCATATATGCATGTTTAGGTTATCTAGGCTGTATGGGGGTTAGCACTAGGGGGTACAACATTTCTCTCGACATTCTTCTTGTACCCCCCCCTCCCTTGACCTAATGACACATTCATGCCTAGATTCTAAGATGGTATCTAGAGCAATAGGTCTTTAGGACCTAAGATTAGGGCCCACCCGTTACCACGTTACCTACCTTGCCTGTTGCCCGCGCGCGCCTTGACTACACGCGCGCGGCCCCCCTTTTTTTTTTCCCGCGCGCGCCGCTTAAGCAGCCCGCGCGCAGCCCGTTTAGGCCCGTTTTCGGCCCCGCGCGCTACGTCAGCCGCCCGCGCAGCCTGCTGCCAGCCCCGCGCGTCGCCTCCCCCGGTGACGGTGCGCTGCCCCCCGTCGCCCGTCACGACGCCTGTGGGACCCGCGCGCTGCCCTGCACCAGCTATGCCGCCCCTAGAGTAGCCGCCCCTAGACCCAGAGCAACCGCCCCTGGCCCCTGAAGCAGCCGCCCCTGGTGCAGCCGCCCCTGGACCCTCGAGCAGCCGCCCCTGGACCCAGAGCAGCCGCCCCTGGCCCTTGAAGCAGCCGCCTCTGGAGCAGCCACCACTGGACCCAGAGCAGCCGCCCCTGGCCCCTGAAGCAGCCGCCCCTAGTGCAGCTGCCCCTGGCCCCTGAAGCAGCCGCCCCTGGTGCAGCTGCCCCTGGACCCTCGAGCAGCCGCCCCAAGACCCAGAGCAGCCACCCCCGGCCCTTGAAGCACCCGCCCCTGGTGCACCCGCCCGTGGACCCTGAACCAGCCGCCCCTGGTGCAGCCGCCCCTGGAACCTCGTGCAACATCCCCTGGACCCAGAGCAGCCGCCCCCGGCCCCTGAAGCAGCTGCCCGTGGAGCAGCCGCCCCTGGACCAAGAGCAGCCGCCCCCGGCCCCTGAAGCAGCCGCCCCTGGACCCTCGAGTAGCCGCCCTTGGACCCAGAACAGCCGCCCCTGGCTCCTAAAGCAGCCGCCCCTGGACCCTCGAGCAGCTGCCCCTGGACCTAGAGCAGCCGCCCCTGGCCCCTGAAGCGGCCGCCCCTGGTGCAGCCACCCTTGGACTCCGTGCAGCCGCCTCTGGACCCCGCGACGCCGCCCCTGGACCCGTGACGCCGCCCCTGGACCACGTGCAGCCCCCCGCCGAGCGCCGGCCCTGCTTGCCCGGCGAGCGCCTGCTCTTCCCGCCACTGGTAAGCACCTGCCTTGTTAGCGCTGCCGTGCCATCTGCCTGCCTGTCTGCCTGCCTGCCTGCCATCCTGCCTGCCTGCCTGCCTGTCTGCCTATCGTTCCTGAGCCTGAGTCTGACCGCACCCGTGCTGCTCACCCTACTGTCACGCGTCTGCTAGCCACAGTTGTCACTGACCTATCGTTTGAGTCTACTGTTGCGTCTGCCTTAGTCGCTAAGCTTGTTGACTTTGCTGCTGCCTGTCATCTAGACTACGCCGCTAGTCTTGTTTCTGAGTCTGAGTCTGTCTATCCTCCGTCCGTCGGAGGTGAGTGTGCCCTTAGCACGGACGTCCTTGAGGACAGGCACGAGGACCTTGAGTGTCTTGCAGCCGCTGCCCCTCATCTCGTGTCCATGCTGCTTGCCCCTAAGAAAGACCCAGATGCTCCGGACATCCCCACCCCGCGCTCTTGCGCTGAGGCGATCGCGGGTGAGTAATCCTCTCAGTGGCAGACAACTATGGATGCAGAGATGGCATCCTGGAAGTCACTAAGTCGTTCCCTCCTAGTACCTAGTGGAGCCTCCGGCGGCCAGTCTACGGTCTCCGCCACGCGCCACGTGAGTGGCACGATACATTGAGGACGACACTTGCGGCTCTTGGGTTGACTCCGTCGACTGCTGACACGTCGCTGTTTCTGCGCACCGACACTTCGCTGCCGCCGTTCTACATTCTCGTTTACGTCGACGCCTTGGTCTTTGCCACTGCTGACACCGAGGCTCTCGCCCTGGTGAAGTCGGAGCTGCAGAAGAGACACACGTGCACAGACCTGGGTGAGCTGCGCTGCTACCTTGGCTTGCAGATCACCCGGGACAGAGCACACCGCACCATCACCCTAACTCAGTCACACATAGTGCAGCAGGTCCTTCAGCGCTTCGGCTTCACCTGGTCCTCGGCACAGGCCACTCGTCTGGCTACAGGTCACTCGCTCTCAGCTCCACCTTCGGACGAGTCCGTAGAGCCGAGTGGTCCTTACCGAGAGCTAGTTGGCTGCCTCATGTACCTGATGACCTGCACTCTACCTGACCTTGCGTACCCTCTTGGCTTTCTAGCTCGCTAAATGGCTCCTGGTCGGCACCGAAAGGTGCACACGGATGCTGCTAAGAGGGTACTGCGTTACTTGTGCGGTACATCGGACATGGGGCTCGTGCTTGGAGGACGGGGCGACGTTGTCCTTACTGGCCACTCGGACGCTTTTTGGGTTGACGACCTAGCTACGCGTCGGTCGTCACAGGGTTACACCTTCAGCCTTGGCTCTGGTTCCGTTTCTTGGCGTTCTACACGCTCATCTTCAGTTCTCAGCTCCAGTTGTGAGGCTGAGATCTACGCAGGGGCCTCTCGTGGTGACCCGCGCACCCCCATCTTTGAGGGGTGTTCCCCCTCCCCTCTCTTGCCCTCTGTTGCCTCTGCTGCTGCGGCCGACCTCGTTGGTCTGGAGTCGGTCGGTGCGGCGTCTACCCCTAGAGGGAAGCGTCGCTATGGCAAGGGCAAGGGGGGCAGGGGCGCTGGAGGAGCTAGCGGGGGCGGTGGAGGCGGCGGTGGAGGCAGTGGAGGGGGTGGAGGTGGTGGTGGGAGTGGTGGCGGGGGTGGAGGTGTCGGCGGCGGCAGTGGAGGCGGGGGCGGCGGCGGCGGTGGCGATGGGAGCGGACGTGGTGGAGGTGGCGGAGGTGGAGGAGGCGGTGGCGGAGGAGGAGGAGGAGGAGGTCATGGCTCTTCGCAGAGGAGTGGCTCCGGTGGTGGTCAGCGCCAGCAGCAGCAGCGCAGTCGAGAGACCCTGTCCCCTCAGCAGCTCCGTGAGAGGTACTGTGCACGCCAGCGGGGTGGGGGTACTGGTCCGTGCACCTACGTCCTGCGCACCAGCGACCGTGCGGGTGAGCAGTGTGGGGGTGCGCACCCCACCCAGCGCTGCTTTGGCCACCTGACGGACGCTTGGCGTCACCAGTTCCCTGAGGCCACTGAGATCCCTTGCTGGGGCGAGCTGTCTAGGGCAGGGGTAGCTATCTTTGACCTTGACTTTGATGCTATTCTTGCTGCTATGTATACTGTGTCTATTAGTGAGGAGGGTGACTGTTACCGGTGTTTCCCGCCCGACCCGGGCATTGGTACTGCTGCTCTAGGTACGGGTGAGGCTGCTGCTCTTGGTGCTAGCGAGGCTGCTGCTCTAGGTGCTAGTGCGTCTGCTTCCTCCGGTACTGGTGAGTCTGCGCTCTCAGGTACTGCGTCGGCTTCGGCCTCCCACACCTTCACACTTGACTCGGGGGCTTCTCGCTCCTTCTTTCGAGACCGCACCACACTCAAGACGCTTGGTCGGCCAGTTGCAGTCTCCCTGGCAGACCCCTCTGGGGGTCGTGTCCTTGCTCACTTCTCCACTGTCCTCCCGTGTCCGGCGGCCCCCTCTGGCACCCTGTCTAGTCTTTACCTCCCCTCGTTCTCTACGAACTTGGTGAGTGGTGCTGCCCTACAGGATGCGGGGGTTCACCAGTTCACTCCTGCGAGTCAGCGGGTGACCCACTGCACGGACGCTCGGACAGGCCAACACCTGGCCACGTTTACACGTCGGCCGGGGTCGAGCCTGTACACACTAACCACTACGACTCCTCCTGTCCCTGCGTCTGGTCAGGTAGCTGCGTCGGGTCAGGTGTTTGCTGCAGCGTCCAGGTCTGGTCCTGAGTCAGCCCTCTGCTCGTGTCGCCTCCTGTCTCACGAGACTCTCCTCTGGCACCACCGCCTTGGTCACCCCTCCCTGCTTCGCCTCCGAAGCATGGCCTCCCGTGTCCTTGTCTCTGGTCTTCCCCGGTCCCTCCCTCCCCTTCCTCCGGGGCCTGGCCCTACCTGTGTCCCCTGTGTCGAGGGGCGGCAGCGGGCTACCCCTCACTCCTCCCAGTTTCCTCCGACAGAGGCCCCGCTGCAGACGCTTCACATGGGCGTGTGGGGCCCAGCCCGCGTCCATGGACAGGGTCACGAGCGCTACTTCCTGCTGGTGGTTGAAGAATACTCGCGTTAGACCACAGTCTTCCCCTTGCGCAGCAAGGGTGATGTCACTGAGGTGTTGATCGACTGGATCCGCGCAGCTCGTCTCCAGCTCAGGCGGAGCTTCGGCACAGACTTTCCTGTTCTGCGTCTGCACTCTGACAAAGGCGGAGAGTTCTCCACTGATCTTCTACGAGCCTACTGTCGTGCACGAGGCATCCGCCAGACCTTTACGCTTCCGGATTCTTACGCGGAGGCGATAGAGGGTCCCTACTCCTCTCAGTGGCAGGTAGCTATGGACGCAGAGATGGCTTCCAGGAAATCCACAGGCACCTACGTTGACGAGGTTCCCCCACCTGGGGAGAACATCGTCAGTGGCATGTGGATTTTCAGGGTGAAGCAACAGCCGGATTCTCCGCCTGTCTTCAAGGCGCGGTACGTGGCTCGTGGCTTCAGTCAGCGGCAGGGAGTTGACTACTTTCAGACCTTCTCTCCCACCCCGAAGATGACCACTCTTCGGGTGCTGCTGCAGATAGCCGCTCAGCGTGACTGCGAGCTTCACTCTCTTGACTTCAGCACTGCTTTCTTGCAGGGTAGCCTGCACAAGGAGATCTGGCTGCGCCGCCCACCTGGCTTCACTAGGACTTTTCCTCCTGGCACCCAGTGGAGCCTCCGGCGGCCAGTCTACGGTCTCCGCCAGGCCCCGGGTGAGTGGCACGACACAGTCAGGACTACGCTTGCGCCTCTTGGGTTTGCTCCCTCTACTGCTGACCCGTCGCGGTTTCTGCGCACCGACACTTCTTTGCCGCTATTCTACATCCTCGTGTACGTCGACGACTTGGTCTTTGCCACAGCTGACACTGCTGGACTCGCCCACGTGAAGTCCGAGCTGCAAAAGAGACACACGTGCACAGACCTGGGTGAACTGCGCAGCTACCTTGGTTTGCAGATCACCTGGGACAGAGCACAGCGCACCATTACCCTGACTCAGTCACACATGGTGCAGCAGGTCCTTCAGCGCTTCGGCTTCACGGACTCCTCGCCTCAGGCCACTCCTCTGCCTACTCGCCACTCGCTCTCAGCTCTGCCTTCGGATGAGTCCGTAGAGTCGAGTGGCCCGTACCTAGAGCTTGTTGGCTGCCTCATGTACCTGATGACCTGCACTCGACCTGACCTTGCATACCCTCTTAGCATTCTCGCACGCTATGTTGCTCCTGGGAGACACAGACCGGAGCACATGGCTGCAGCAAAGAGGGTGTTGCGCTACTTGTGCAGTACGTCGGGCATGGGGCTTGTGCTTGGAGGGCGGAGTCCAGTGGTCCTCACTGGGCACGCGGACGCTTCTTGGGCAGACGACCAGGCTACGCAGCGGTCGTCGCAGGGTTTCACCTTCAGCCTTGGTTCCGGCTCTGTTTCGTGGCGGGCTACCCGCTCGTCTTCTGTTCTCGGCTCTAGTTGTGAGGCTGAGATCTACGCCGGGGCCATGGCTGCACAGGAGCTTCGCTGGCTCACCTACCTGCTGACTGACCTTGGCGAGGTGCCTTGTTCTCCTCCACTGCTGTACGTAGACAACAATGCCATGCTGGCCTTGTGTCGAGAGCAGAGACTGGAGCATAGAACGAAGCACATTGCTCTTCGCTACTTCCTTGCTCGTGAGCTGCAGCAGCGTGGTCAGTTGCGACTTGCGTACGTGGCCTCTGAGGCCAACACTGCTGATATCTTCACCAAGGCACTTGCGCCTTGTGATCATCAGCGCTTCTGCACTCAGCTTGGTCTTGTGCCTGTCTTGCCTCACTTGCTCACCTCTTGACCTTGCTTGTACTGTTACATATATATACCCCTGCTCTTGCTTGTCTAGCCTTCTATATATATATGTACTCCTGCATGTGAACTGGCCTTGTGGCCTTGAACTTGTGCTCGGAATGTGTGGTGACTTTGTGATCCACCCTGAGCTTGCTTTGCTGTGCTTGACTGGTCTTGTGACCCCTTGTTCTCCCCCACTTTGCCTATGGGGGTGTGTCAAATTATAATGTTGTGTAGGCTATAGTGGGGTAGCCTATATGGGGTACACAATTCTAGAGTTTCATACTTGTATCACTTTCATTCCTTAGTTATTCATTCTCGTTTCTTCTCACTAACCTCTCCTCGAAGAACTCGCACTTGGAACCCTTGGTCATTAATCTGTGCTCGTCTAAAACCTTAAACACCGCTTCCAGATCTGCTAAGTGCTGCTTCTTATCCCGAGTGTACACTAGGATGTCGTCGAGGTAAACTATTACACATTTATCTAAGAGCGGCCTAAATGCCTCGTTCATAGTCATCTGAAAAGTCGCCAGTGCGTTGGTCAGCCCGTGTGAGGATCTAGGATCGAGTTCAGAAAAGAGAATGAGAATTGAGTCGAATTGAATCGAATTGAATGTCCACCTGGGTACAACACGAGGCTATATATAGGCTCGACACAAGGCCCCGTAACCAGGTGTTACGCGAAGGTTCCGCGGGTCGCGAAGCGTCCCGAACAGATCCTTACCGAATTCGGTAGAAGGCAATTCGGTGGCAACCGAAAAGCCAGAATTCGGTGCACGCAACCTAGCTCGGTGCTATAACTATAATAAAATATAGGAAAGCACTTAGCCTAGGAAATCAAGCAATTCATGCATGCATATGAGTATCCTATGCTAGAAATAGCATGATAAAGTAGAGGCAAGCAAGCATAGCTGGCATAAGTCGTTGTACTCTCACACGTCCCCCCATCAAAGCTGGGTGGCGTGAGATACACCCTGCTTGACAAGATAGTCCTTGAGAGCACGGCGTGCGTTGCCCATATCAGCTTCTGCAACCCAACTGTCCTCAGTAGGGTCGTATCCCTTCCAGCGTATCAGGAACTCGAGAGTCTTGCCACCGCGGCGCCGATGAGAGAGAACGCGCTGGATCTCGTACTCGGGTTCATCTTGTATGAGAACAGGTGGTGGTGGCGGTAGTTGCCGTCCCGGGAACTGTTGGTTGGGGTCCTTGTAGGGCTTCAGTAGCTGGACATGGAAAGCGTTGTGAAGCTTCCATGTATCTGGTAAGCGCAAGCGGAATGTAACTGGTGTCACCTGTGCCTCAACGAGAAAAGGACCGCAGAAGCGAGGCCGGAGTTTGGATGGGAGGTGAGACAGGTTCAAGTTGCGCGTGTCAAGAAGCACCTGATCTCCGACTGCTACTGAGTGATCACATCGCTGACGATCGGCATACTGCTTCTGGGAGTTTTGCATCATGGTGAGACGTTGCTGAGTCTTCTCCCATAGCTGCTGCATGGTGGTGACAAAGTCATGTGCGGCTTGGACGTGTGCCGGTGTAGTTGGCTGCTGTGGTGTGAGTGGTTCCCGTCCGAAACACAGGAAGAAAGGAGTTTTCCCTGTGGCCGCATGTGATGCGTTGTTGTAAGCGAAATCTAGGGTTGGTAACTGTGTGTCCCAGTGGCTGACGTCCTCCTTGCAAGCTGTGCGTAGTAACTGTTCAACCACTTGATTGAGTCGCTCTGTCTGTCCGTCTGCTTGCTGCTCTTCATCCGCTTTTTTCTGCTTGCTGCTCTTCATCCGCTGGCACGTGTCGCAAGAGGTGACGAACTGCTGCACGTCTGCTACCATCCCGGGCCAGTAGTAATACTTTGCTATCCCTGCTAACGTCTTGTTGCTCCCGAAATGTCCCGCGTAAGGTACGTCGTGAAACTCCTCCAATAGGATCTGCCGTAGCGAGGCGTAATTCGGTACCCAAATCTTTCCTGAACCCTTCCTTACAGCTAAGTCTTTCTCCCACTATAATAGCTTCTCGGTCTTTGCTGTAGCAATCTCTGCGTCCACGGAGTACCCATGTTGGAATAGACCCTTGAGTAGAGGGTTCATCCCGTCGAGCTGGATGCCTGCTACATGTCCGGGGCGGCTCAACGCGTCTGCCTTGTTTTGTAGCCCGGGCTTGTAGACGATGTCGTAGTGGAAGTGAGTTTCCAGGAAGTCCACCCACCGCACCTGTCGTCGTGAGAGTGTCGGCTGTGACTTCAGGTATTTGAGACTGCAGTGGTCCGTATAGACTGTAGTCTTGGCTCCCTCTAGGTAACACCTCCACGCCTTGAAGGCTATGACTATCACTAAGGCTTCCTTGTCGTGAATGGGGTAGTTTAGTTCTGCTCCGTGTAGCTTCTTACTGAGGTAGGCGATGGGCTGCAAACCGCGTCTGTGATCCTGCATCAGTACTGCTCCGACTGCTTGGTCACTAGCGTCTGCTTCCACCACGTAGTCCTTGTCTGGATCCGGCAAGATGAGTACTGGTGCTGTAGTCAGTGCTGTCTGTAGCTGCTCCATGGCTTGCTGATGAAGGGTATCCCATTTGTAGGGCGTATCCTTTTTCAGTAGGTCGGTTAGTGGCGCTGCTATCTTAGCGTACTGCGGCACGAACCTATTGTAGTAGTTGGCGAAGCCTAGGAACTGCTGTAACTCCTTCACGTTCTCTGGTACTTTCCACTTCTTGACGGCTTCGATCTTCTGTGGGTCCACGTATACGCCCTCGGCACTCACCATGTGCCCGAGAAACTGCACCTTCTTCAGGGCGAAGTCGCTCTTTGACAGCTTCACGTAGAACTTGTTTTTCCGCAGGATCTCGAACACCTTCCGCAGATGCTCCACGTGCTCCTTCATGTTCTTGGAGTAGATGAGAATGTCGTCCAGGTACACCACCACGCATTCGTCCAGCAGGGGTCGTAAGATGTGATTTATCTCCACCTGAAACGTTGCTGGTGCGTTGCAGAGTCCAAACGGCATCACCAAGTATTCCTAGGAGCCGTATCTGGTACGGAACGCTGTCTTGTGGACGGAGTTGTCTGCCATCTTGATCTGCCAGTAGCCCGATCGTAGGTCAAGCTTCGAAAATACTATTGCTCCACGCAGTTGATCGAGTAGGTTGTCTATGCGCGGTATGGGATATTTTTTTTTGACTGTCTGTTTGTTCAGTGCGTGGTAGTCGATGCACATTCGTAGACTGCCGTCTGGTTTTGGAGTGAAGAGAACTGGTGCGCCGTAGGGAGAGTTGGATGGGCGGATCAGTTGTCTGTCCAGTAGATACTCTATCTGTTTTTTCATGTCTGTCAGTTCAGTCGGACTCACTCGGTATGGTGCACGTGAGACGGGTTTTGCTCCTGGTTCCTCCACGATCTCGTGCTCGTGGGTGCGTGCTGGAGGTACGCCTACAGGTAGGTCGTCGGGCATTATATCCTTGTACTGCTCCAAGACCTCTTTTACTGCTGCAGGTAGCTCGGAACTCGGCTTCTCCTCCTCTGCTGCTGCCATAACCAGTACTAGGTAACCCGTGTTACTCTCGTTCACCGTCTGTTCGAACCGTGCCAGTGTCGTTTCAGGTACGTCCCCTGTATCCGTCCAGCTTCGCAGTGCTATCCGCTTCCCATTGTTGTAGATGCACACCTTGCTATTGACCCAATCGATCTCGGGGTTGAACCGCTTCAGGAAATCTCGCCCCAAGATAAAATCTAATCCTTTGATGTTGGTGACTAGTAGCTTCGGCTTCCACCTCAACGCACCTATATGCAGTTGCAGTGATGCTTCGCCGTGGATAGGAGGCTTCGTACCGTCCACCATGGTTGCTGAAAATTGGGTCTCTTCCGCCTTCTCTCCAATTTTCTCCAATGCTCCGCGGTCACACACCGAGTGAGATGCACCGCTGTCCAGCAGTGCCTGGAGGCGTCGCCCATTGCATAACACCTTGAGGAGTAGTGGTTTCTGCTGCGCTGAGTAGCCAAAGAGGGTCTCGTTAATAGGATCATAGGGTACATCAAACTTAATACCTTCCCTTTTTCCTATACCTGACTCAGCGCTTTCCAACTTCACCTGGGGGGTAGGAGGATTTTTCCGAGGCTTGTATAATTTCTCCTGAGCCTGGATGTCTCCTCTAAGCCTTGGCAGCTGTGTAGGCTTCACCTGTGGGCGACGGGGAGCCTTAACACTGTGCTGCGGGGAGATAATATTAACTCCATGGAACGGACGACCCTTTTCTACGCTCCGTAGTACTTTGCCCAACTTCTCAGGTACCTGAATAATTTCTAAAGGCTTTTTCTTGGCCTCTAGACCTCCCCTGAATTTTTTGAAGGCTTGTAAACCACGAGAAGCAATATTCTTCGTTAGAGCATCTTTATAGGATACTTTTAACGAATTCTTACTTTCGTGGGTGTTCGGCTGGAGTTTCCCGGTCGGTGTAGAGTCTTTTTTCGCGGAGCCTCCATTTGCCTCGGCGATTTCCCCTGATGCCGGCCGGTCGTGACGTTTTAAATTTGCGCCATCATTTTCTCCTTTTTTCACCCGCTCCGAAGTCGCCACGTCGTCGCCTTTTCCTGCTTTTTGGATCTTTACGCGATCGCCAGGTCAATCCGCGGCTACTGGCGATTCCCATTTTTTTACTTCGGGGGTGCTCCACTGTTTCCGTCCCGGAGTGCCGCACGTGCTTTCTTCATTTTGTAGCACGACAAAAACAGATGTCATGCTGCGCCGCAAAATTCGCATTTTGGCGGCTGCTGCTTCGCGTCGTATTTGTCGATATCCATCGGTTCGGTGAACGTGGGGGGTGCTGATCGCTCCGTGCCGAATGTACGGTTCGGCGTGAAGCGTCGTGTTTCGGGTTGACTTCGAGTCAGCGCGTCGTATCGCTCGGCAGCACGCACGATGTCTCTGTAGCTGTTGTAATTCGCCGCAATCACCTGCCGCCGAATCTCCATTTTTAATCCTTCGGTGTACGCCTGGATTTTTTCGCCTTCGGTCAGGTCGGTGATGCGGTTGAACAGTAACTCCATCTGCTGCGTGTACTGTGTTACACTATTGTATTGTTTGTGTCGGTGTATCTGCTGCCGCGCCATGTAGGTTGTATTAATTGGTTCGAAACGCTCGATTAAATCTGCCCGAAACTGCTGCCACGTTTTCTCCCCGCGGGCTACGTCGGTGTAGTAAATCCATTCGAGAGCCGGTCCACGTAACAGTGTCGCTGCGAGCCGAATCCTTGTTGCGTCGTGTTGCGGGGTCGAATAGCCAATGGCCTTGAAGTAAATTTCGAGGGTGGCCACGAATCGCCGGACGTCGGATCCCTTCGCGCTTGGATCGAACGCCTCCGGGAGCCTCGGTCGTGCTGCTTCGAGGTTCGGCGACAGTGGTGCCACTGGTCCGTGAAATGTCGGTGTCGCCACTGCTGCTGGAGTTGTCGGTGCTGTTGCTGTGGCGAACCCTGGTTGGCTTGTCAAAAAAGCCTCGAGTCGATGAAGCGTCGCCTGCGTCTGCTCTATGTCGGTGCGGAGGCTCGCGATGTCGCTCGTAGTCGCGTAGTTGCCGCCTTGGCCCTCCATTTGGTGATTTATAGGAAGATGCGCGACAAAAATAATCGAATTCTAGGTGCTGGTCGACTTACTGCGAGTCAAATTGACTGTAGAATCGACGAGCGCAAATTCTGTAGGTTGCGTAAATCTCCCTTAGGCGAAATTCGCGTCCGATCTTGGCCGTTGAGGAGAAAATCGATCCGACGCTCCAAATTCCAACTTTTTTGGGCGAAATTCTCTGGGCCGCTGAGATGAAACTCGATCGAACGGTCGAAACTCCAACCTTTCCACCAGTAAATCTAAGGGGTGTTCGAAAACCGAATCGAGGAGGACTTAGAAAAATTGCGCGGAACTGGTTTTACATACCCGTATCGGCGCTTTCGTCGTCGCCCCCGCGGTTTTTAAAGGCCGGAACTAAGCGGTTGAAGACCTCGCGTGTAAACCCGCTCTGATTACCAAGTGTGAGGATCTAGGATCGAGTTCAGAAAAGAGAATGAGAATTGAGTCGAATTGAATCGAATTGAATGTCCACCTGGGTACAACACGATGCTATATATAGGCTCGACACAAGGCCCCGTAACCAGGTGATACGCGAAGGTTCCGCGGGTCGCGAAGCGTCCCGAACGGTTCCTTACCGAATTCGGTAGAAGGCAATTCAGTGGCAACCGAAAAGCCAGAATTCGGTGCACGCAACCTAGCTCGGTGCTATAACTATAATAAAATATAGGAAAGCACCTAGCCTAGGAAATCAAGCACTGACAGCCCGTTTCATTGTGATGGCGTTGACGTGTACCGTTGAAGACTCGGGCGACTGCCAGCGAGGTAGCTCGACCCAGGTACCACTACTTCGCACGGTGCAGCTACCCATCGTCCAGTCAATTCGCGGGTTATACCGTCGCAGCCAATCACGTCCTGGTAAAATATCGTTCCCAACCTGTGTCGTTGCGAGCATTTTCTGTGTAAACCCGAGATTTCCCCCGCAGCGGACTTGAACTCTCTCTACCTTTTCCCGTATGGCCAGTGGCGTGCCGTCGACTAAGCGTGCGTCTATCTCCGGTAAGCAACGGCTAACTGTCAGCTGAGAAACTGAACGAGAATGAAAATGACCAAGAGAAATTTGGGTACAAGTACAAACCCTAGAAAGTTGTACCCCATATGTGCCACCCCACTATAGCCTACACTAGCTATGTCATATGAATCTGACACACCCCCATAGGCCAAGTGGGGGAGAACAAGGGGTCACAAGACCAGTCAAGCAAAGCAAAGCAAGCTCAGGGTGGATCACAAAGTCACCACACATTTCGAGCACAAGTTCAAGGCCACAAGGCCAGTTCACATGCAGGATTACAAATATATATAAGGATAGACAAGTAAGAGCAGGTGTATATATATATCAACTGTACAAACAAGGTCAAGGGGTGAGCAAGTGAGGCAAGGTAGGCACAAGACCCAGCTGAGTACAGAAGTGCTGATGATCACAAGGCGCAAGTGCCTTGGTGAAGATATCAGCAGTGTTGGCCTCAGAGGCCACGTAGGTGAGGCGCAACTGACCACGCTGCTGTAGCTCACGAGCAAGGAAGTAGCGGAGAGCAATGTGCTTCGTTCTGTGCTCCAGTCTCTGCTCTCGACACAACGCCAGCATGGCCTTGTTGTCTACATACAGCACTGAAGGAGAACGAGGCGGCTCTCCGAGGTCAGTCAGCAGGTAGGTGAGCCAGCAAAGCTCCTGTGCAGCCATGGCCCCGGCGTAGATCTCAGCCTCACAACTGGAGCCGAGAACAGAAGACGAGCGGGTAGCCCGCCATGAAACAGAGCCGGAACCAAGGCTGAAGGTGTAACCCTGTGACGACCGCTGCGTAGCCTGGTCGTTAGCCCAAGTAGCGTCTGCGTGCCCAGTGGGGACCACTGGACTCTGCCCTCCAAGCACAAGCCCCATGCTCGACGCACTGCACAAGTAGCGCAACACCCTCTTCGCTGCAGCCATGTGCTCCGGTCTGTGTCTCCCAGGAGCAACATAGCGTGCGAGAATGCTAAGAGGGTATGCAAGGTTAGGTCCAGTGTAGGTCATCAGGTACATGAGGCAGCCAACAAGCTCTGGGTACGGCCCACTCGACTCTACGGACTCATCCAAAGGCAGAGCTGAGAGCGAGTGGCGAGTAGGCAGAGGAGTGGTCTGAGGCGAGGAGTACGTGAAGCCGAAGCGCTGAAGAACCTGCTGCACCATGTGTGACTGAGTCAGGGTAATGGTGCGGCGTGCTCTGTCCCGGGTGATCTGCAAGCCAAGGTAGCTGCGCAGTTCACCCAGGTCTGTGCACGTGTGTCTCTTCTGCAGCTCGGACTTCACGTGGGCGAGTCCAGCAGTGTCAGCTGTGGCAAAGACCAAGTCGTCGACGTACACGAGGATGTAGAACGGCGGCAAAGAAGTGTCGGTGCGCAGAAATAGCGACGAGTCAGCAGTAGAGGGAGCAAACCCAGGAGTGTAGAGTGTAGTCCTCAGTGTGTTGTGCCACTCACGCGGTGTCTGGCGGAGACCGTAGACTGGCTGCCGGAGGCTCCACTGGGTGCCAGGAGGAAACGACCCAGTGAAGCTAGGTGGGCGGCGCAGCCAGATCTCCTCGTGCAGGCTGCCCTGCAAGAAAGCTGTGCTGAAGTCAAGAGAGTGCAGCTTGTAGTCGCGGTGAGCAGCTATGTGCAGCAGTACCCGAAGAGTGGTCATCTTCGGGGTGGGAGAGAAGGTCTGAAAGTAGTCAACTCCCTACCGCTGACTGAAGCCACGAGCCACATAACGCGCCTTGAAGACAGGCGGAGAACCCGGCGGCCGCTTCACCCTGAAAATCCACATGCCACTGACGATGTTCGCCCCAGGCAGGGGGAACCTCGTCAACGTAGGTGCGTGTGGACTTCCAGGAAGCCACCTCTGTATCCATAGCTTCCTGCCACTGAGAGGAGTAGGGACCCTCTATCGCCTCCGCGTAAGAGCGCGCAGTCGAGATGTCAAGTGCATTCGGGTCTCCCTCGGGGGTAAGCAGTACGGACACAAGATGAGGTGAAGCAGCAGCCAAACACTGGAACTCCTCCTGTTTGTCCTCAAGGACGTCCGTGCCAAGGGCACACTCACCCCCGACGGACGGAGGACAGACAGACTCAGACTCAGCAACAAGACTAGCAGCGTAGTCTAGACGACAGCAAGCAGCGAAGTCGACGAGCTCAGCAACTAGGGCAGACGCAGCAGTGGACTCAAAGGAAGGGTCAGTGACGACAGTAGCAAGGAGACGCGTGACAGTAGGACTGGCAGCACGAAGAGAGTCCGACTCCGGGTCAGCAAGAGCAGGAAGGGAGGACACAGGAGGAGAAGGCAAAGGGGCACGCAAAGGAGCAGTGGACGGACGTAGAGATATCCGGTGCGTGCCATAGACAGGAGGAGGACGCTGACGCGAACCACGACCACTAGTGCGAGCAGGACGGACAGGCGACGCAGGGCGAGACGCAGGCTCACGACGCTGAGCAAGACCTCCAGTAGGACCAGTGTAGGGAGAAGGAGCAGGCAGTGGGGAGGCCGGCTGTAACTGTGACTTTGACGGGACAGGCTGTGGACACTCTAAGGGAGGAGGAGGACCAATAGAAGGCGGGAGACCAAGAACCTGCTGAAGGAGCGGAACAAAGTACGGCCGAGGCCGCGCGGCGACTCCAGAGACAGCAGGGACAGCACCAGTACCCCCAGCGGCAGCACCAGCGCCAGCAACACCTCCAGCTCCAGTACCTCCAGCAGCACCACAAGCACCCTCAGCAGGACCTCCTCCAGGACCGACAGTAGTAGCCTCAGCGCCAACACCCTCAGCAGCTCCAGCTTCAGTCGTACCCGCAGGCCCAGCAGCTCCAGTACTCCCAGTACGAGCACCTCCAGGACCCGCGGCACCAGCACCCTCAGCAGCCGAAGAACCTCCAGCTCTAGCAGTACGCGTCCAGCGCCAGGCAAACCACTCGCACAGCTCCTGTGGAGAGAGTGGCTCCCGCCGAGAGGAAGCACCAGGAGAACCTCCAGGCCCAGCACCGCCAGACGCCACACGAGCAGGCCTAGCTCCCTCAGGCTCCGCACCCCCAGGCTCAGCACCCCTAGGCGTAGCACCCCCAGGCTCAGCACCCCCAGGCTCACCACCCTCGGTGGTAGCACCCCCAGGCTCAGCACCCTCAGGCTCAGCACCCCCAGGCGTAACACCCACACGCTCAGCACCCCCAGAGTCAGCACCCCCAGGCTCAGCACCCTCAGCAGCACCAGAGTACCAGTAACCTCGACAGGCTTGACTGCGTCTACGTGGGACACACTTGAAGGGGGAGGACCCTGTTGGGGGAGGGGTCTACCGGGGGGGGACCTAGCACAAGGAAGAGCAGTGGCGGGGGGAGGGACGGAGTGCGGTAGGGGAAGAGGCGGTAGTAGGGGACCGACTCGTCAAACGTGATGTCCTGAGAGGACAGAACACAGCGAGAGGTGGGGTGGTAGAAATGCCACCCTGGCCCGTCAGGGGGGAAGCCAAGGAAGACGCAAGGAGCAGCATGAGGGGACAGCTTGTCCGCAGACAAGTCGCGGACAAACGCCCGAGATCCCCAGACACGGAACGCAGACGCATCGCCAACCTTCCCCGTCCACAGCAAAGCTGGGGAGGTCTCCGGCATGGAGACCCTGGGGTGAAGGTTGATCTGATGCGCCGCGTACCGAACCGCAAACGGCCACAGAAAATGGGGGGCAGCCGCATGCATCATGGACGTACGAGCAATGTCCATGACCATGCCAATGCGGCGCTCAGCAATCCCATTTTGCTGTGGAGAGTCCGGAAGCGTGAACGTCTAGCGGATGCCTCGTGCACGTCAGTAGGCTCGCAGAAGGCCATAGGAGAACTCTCCGCCTCTGTCAGAGTGCAGACGCAAAACTTGAAAGTCCGAGCCGAAGCTCTGCCTGAGCTGGAGACGAGCTGCGCGGATCCAGTCAATCAACACCGCAGTGACATCACCCTTGCTGCGCAAGGGGAAGACTGCGGTGTAACGCGAGTAGTCGTCAACCACCTGCAGGAAGTAGCGCTCGTGACCCTGTCCACGGACGCGAGCCGGGCCCCACACGTCCATGTGAAGCGTCTGCAGCGGGGCCTCTGTCGGAGGAAACTGGGAGGAGTGAGGGGCAGCCCGCTGGCGCCCCTCAACACAGGGGACGCAGGTAGGGCCAGGCCCCAGAGGAAGGGGAGGGAGGGACCGGGGAAGACCAGAGACAAGGACACGGGAGGCCATGCCTCGGAGACGAAGCAAGGAGGGGTGACCAAGGCGGTGGTGCCAGAGGAGAGTCTCGTGAGACAGGAGGCGACACGAGCAGGGGGCAGACTCAGGATTAGACCTGGACGCTGCAGCAAACACCTGACCCGACGCAGCTACCTGACCAGACGCAGTGACTGGAGGAGACGCAGTGGTCAGTGTGTACAGGCTCGACCCCGGCCGACGTGTAAACGTGGCCAGGTGTCGGCCTATCCAAGCGTCCGTGCAGTGGGTCACCCGCTGACTCGCAGGAGTGAACTGGTGAGCCCCCGCATCCTGTAGGTCAGCACCACTCACCAAGTTCGTAGAGAACGAGGGGAGGTAAAGATTAGACAGGGTGCAAGAGGGGGCCGCTGGACACGGGAGGACAATGGAGAAGTGAGCAAGGACAAGACCCCTAGAGGGGTCTGCCAGAGAGAGTGCAACTGGCCGGCCAAGCGGCGTGAGCGAGGTGCGGTCTCAAAAGAAGGAGCGAGAAGCAACCGAGTCAAGGGTGAAGGTGTGGGAGGCCGAAGCCGACGCAGTACCTGAGAGAGCAGACTCACCAGTATCTGAGGGAGCAGACGCACGACCACCTAGAGCAGCACCCTCGCTAGCACCAAGAGCAGCAGCCTCACCAGTACCTAGAGTAGCAGTCTCAATGCCCGGGTCGGGCGGAAAACATCGGTAACAGTCACCCTCATCACTAATAGTCACAACATACATGGCTGCAAGAATAGCATCAAAGTCAAGGTCAAAGACAGCTACTCCCGCCCTAGACAGCTCGCCCCATTGGGGGATCTCAGAGGCCTCAGGGAACTGGTGACGCCAAGCGTCCGTCAGGCGGCCAAAGCAGCGCTGGGTGGAGTGCGCACCCCCGCACTGCTCACCTGCGCGGTCGCCAGTGCGTAGGACTTAGGTGCACGGACCAGTACCCCCACCCCGCTGGCGTGCAGCGTACCACTCGTGGAGCTGCTGAGGGGGGGGGATGTCACGAGTGCGCTGCTGCTGCTGCTGCTGGCGCTGACCACCACCGGAGCCGACCCTCTGCGCAGCGCCACCCCGACCAGCTCCACCTCCTCCGCCGCCGCCTCATCCACCGTCGCCACCTCCGCCACCTCCGCTCCCAGCGCCACTGGCGCCGCCGCCTATGCCTCCACTGCCGCCACCAACACCTCCACCCCCGCCACCACTCCCACCACCACCCCCACCCCCTCCACTGCCTCCACCACCACCTCCGCCACCCCCGCCAGCCCCTCCTGCACCCTTGCCCCCTTTGCCCTTGCCGTTGCGGCGTCTCCCGCTCGGGGTAGACGCAGCACCGACCGATTCGAAACCAACGAGGTCGGCCGCAGCAGCAGAGGCAACAGAGGGCAAAAGGGGGGAGGGGGAACACCCCTCAAAGACGGGGGTGCGAGGATCACCACGAGAGGATCCTACAGCGACTATGCTCTTCTCTGCTGCTAGGAGGGTTTTCTCGAGGAGGTCAACGGTGAGAGTGGTGGGGCAAACTGAGAGGAAGTGGTCCCTGACTACGCGAAGGGAGTCAGGGAGCCGGGTGACTATGTAGTAGAGGGTGATGTACATGGGGGGGGGGGGTTCTTGGCGCAGAACTCAGCAGGAAGCGCAGCGCGGTAGCGAGTGTCACTAGTGCGGAGGTGCGTAATGAGGTCAGCGACTGTGGGAAAGGCAGCAAGGTTAGGGAAGAGGTACGGTAGCATGAGGCGGCTTAGTGCAACAGTGGCAGGGGAGGAGTAGCGCGCAACTACAGCGTCATACAAGGTCTGAGCACTCTTGTACTGGCTAAAGTGCGCACGCTCAGAGGTAGGAAGGTGGCAACGCACAGCAAGATGTGCAGCAGCATCGCGTGTGGCCCACTGTGAGCAAACAGTGGCGTCAGCATCAGCAGCAGGGGCAGGAGAGGCACTAGAGGTGAGGTCAAAGAGGGAGAGACCGTCTGCCCTATCGCACTGTAGGAAAATCTGCAGGTCATCTACCCAGACGTCAAAGTCAATGGCCCGACCCTCAGCATCAAAAGCGAGGACACTAGGGGTAGCCATGACAGCAGTAGACTAGCAGCGCGAACAGTAGGGTAAGGGCAGTGCAGTGACAGAGGCGCTGCTCTTACCGGACAGGGCGGCTCGGGCGGCTCGGCGGCTCGGCAACTCGGCGGCTCGGGCGGCTCGTGCGGCTCGTCAGTACGGCGGCTCGGCAGCAACTGCAGCTCGGCGGCTCGGCGACCCGGCGGCTCGGGCGGCTCAGGTGGCGCGGCGGCTCGGGCGGCTCGGGTGGATCGGGCAGCTCGGCAGCAGCTCGGCGGCGCCGGAGGCTCGGTGGTGACGGCGGGGCCGCGTGGGGACGGCGGCGGGGCCGGGTGGAGCGGCGGCGGGGCCGGGTGGAGCAGCGTCGGGGCCGGGTGGAGCGGCGTCGTGGCCGGGTGGAGCAGCGTCGGGGCCAGTAGAGGCGGCGCCGGGGCCGGGAAGGGCAGCTCCGGGGCCGCAGGGGTAGGCGACGGGGCCAGCAGAGGCGGCGCTGAGGCAGGGAAGGGCGGCGCCGGGGCCGCAGGGGTAGGCGACGGGGCCGCTAGGGCGGCTAGGAGGGCGGGGGTCGCGAGGGCGGCTTGAAGAGGCCGCGAGGGCGGCTAGAAAGGGCCGCGAGGGCGGCGTGAAAGGGCCGCGAGGGCGGCGCGACGCGACGGAGCCGCGAGGGCGGCGGATCAGGGCCGCGAGGGCGGCGCGACGCGGCCGCTAGGGCGGCGCGACGTGAAGGGGCCGCGAGGGCGACGCGACGGGGCCGCAAGCGCGACGCGACAGGGTTGAAAGGGCGGCTCGACGGGGCCGTGAGAGGGGAGCGCGACTCGCGCAGTGTAGAGCGCGCTCCGGGCAGGAAAAAAAAGGTGGTGGGCCCTAGGAACAGTTCCCATAGGGGAACCTGCTCGATACCATGAGAAACTGAACGAGAATGAAAATGACTAAGAGAAAGTTGGGTACAAGTACAAACCCTAGAAAGCTGTACCCCATATGTGCTACCCCACTATAGCCTACAGTAGCTATGTCATATAAATCTGACATCAGCTGCAGTTTTCGTGCGGTTGCGGTATTAACTAAACTGTGGCTTGCTCCTCCGTCGATAAAAATCTTCACTGCTGCTCCCTGTATTTTCCCGTGGATCAGTACTGGGCAATCCGTCGCTGTACCCTCCTTATTCTTCCGAGTCCGATCGATAGCATGAATCGGTACTGTGATTCGGTGAGGGTCGGTGGGGTTGGGCGAGCAGGCAGTCTCTTTCAGAATCCCAACCACTAGACCATTGGGATAAAAGGGCTTGTTTCAGTAGCGGGTGAGTGCGCCCATAACCCCCCAGGCGAACGCGCCTGTAACCCTCTCCAGGATCAATCGGGCATCCACAGTGCAGATCTACTGACACCCCCCCACACTGGGAGGCCTAGGACTAAGCACAGCGGCAACGGCCTACATGTGCATACACCGGGAATCGAACCCGAGACCGCTCTGATACCATGTCAGAATCCCAACCACTAGACCATTGGGATAAAAGGGCTTGTTTCAGTAGCGGGTGAGTGCGCCCATAACCCCCCAGGCGAACGCGCCAGTAACCCTCTCCAGGATCAATCGGGCATCCACAGTGCAGATCTACTGACAGTCTCGTCAGTAGTTGGCCCGATTCCTACTGACTGCTGGCGTTTCCCTGCTTTGGAGACTCCCTACCTTGCTCTGCTCCGCGGCGCCTTAGCTCCTCTGGGCATTTGCTCTTGCGATGGCCCGGCCTGTTGCAAGCAAAGCAGCGCCCCTTGTTAGTAGAGCTACACTGTGAAATCCCCGATCGATTCTGACAACAAGCCCTTTTATCCCAATGGTCTAGTGGTTGGGATTCTGACATGGTATCAGAGCGGTCTCGGGTTCGAGTCCCGGTGTATGCACATGTTGGTCGTTGCCACTGTGCTCAGTCCTGGGCCTCCCAGTGTGGGGGGGTGTCAGTAGAGCTACAGTTTGAGATCCCTGATGGATCCTAGAGGGGGTTACAGGCGCATTTGCCTGGGGGGTTATGGGCGCACTAAGTCGCTACTGAAACAAGCCCTTTTATCCCAATGGTCTAGTGGTTGGGATTCTGACACCTCTTAAACGGCGCGGCAGCTGCATTCGTCGCAACAGTGTGTACAGTGGCGTGCTCGATCGGTCCCCGAGGACGATGCCCATAGTAGGACCCCGGTTTCGGACGGCGTAAAATGTCGATTTTCTCGGCGAGCGCGAGAATCTCGTTGAAGTTCGAGAGCCCGCATAGCATGATTTCGTGCAAGATGTCCGGCTTCAGCCCTCCGACGTAACGGTCCACCCGCTCCGCTTCGTGCATGTAGCCGACTTGCTCGCATAATGCAAGAAAACCACTCGTATAGTCTTGAACCGATCCAAGCTGCCGCCAAGTGCGCAATCTCTGACGCGCCGAAATAGAAGCTCCGATCGGCTCGAAGCGCGCCCGAAGCCCTGCGCACCACGCATTCCACGTGCTGTATTGGGCGGTCTCGCAAAATGAACTCCAGGTGACAGCTGGGCCCATGGGCCCTTCCTCTTGCGACGGTGGCTCGTAGGCGCGTGGCGACGTCACGATGACTCGCCACCTGTCCATGACGGGGCCCCTTGGCAGCGAAACGGCATACCGAATCTTCGCTGCGTCCGACTCGACGCAATTCGCGTCGAAGAAGACGTTCATCGTGAAGACCCACGATTGAACCGTCGGATCTCCACGCTGGCTCGGGTCGAAGCAGGGCGGGCGTTGCGGCTTGAGTGGCATTGGTGCCATAATGGCCTGTTCGCCACTTGTCGCCGCGAACTCCACGTGCCGACGGGCTTCGCGAGGCTCCCGCGGGCTTGGTGCGACCCTCTTTCCTCCCATGCCAGGCATCGGCTGGGCGGCGCCATCGCTGGCTGCGCCTGAGCGCTGTCCCACGCTGTTCTTTTTTGTTGGTGTGCCGGACGAGATTGTCAGTAGATTTGCACTATGGATGCCCATTGATCCTGGAGAGGTTTACAGGCGCGTTCGCCTGGGGGGTTATGGGCGCACTGATCCGCTACTGAAACAAGCTCTTTTATCCCAATGGTCTAGTGGTTGGGATTTTGACATGGTATCAGAGCGGTCTCAGGTTCGATTCCCGGTGTATGCACATGTAGGCCGTTGCCGCTGTGCTTAGTCCTGGGCCTTCCATTGTGGGGGGGTGTCAGTAGATCTGCACTGTGGATGTCCGATTGATCCTGGAGAGGGTTACAGGCGCGTTCGCCTGGGGGGTTATGGGCGCACTGACCCGCTACTGAAACAAGCCCTTTTATCCCAATGGTCTAGTGGTTGGGATTCTGACAGAGATGACGATCGGCTCGTCTGATTGTGCAGATGCATTTGTCGGTGCGTGTGGTGGCGCTGGAATGCTCATCGTTGATTGCTGACGCGCGGAGTCACGTTCCGCCGTGAGCGTCGCAATTTCGAGCGCCGAATCTTCAAGTTGGCGCACCAGACGGTCGAGCTGCTCCTGCATCAATGTGGCGAGCGTAAATTCGGCCATGGCGGGGGTGTCGGGCGAGCTCAGCGAGAGCCTCGGTCGTGGCCGTGCGTGCTTACGAGAGAGCACTACGAGCGGCGGTGCTGTGTCGCTGAGAGACGTCTACCCCCCCAAAAAATTGAGATAGTGGGGAAGCAAAGGTGTGGGTGCGGTCCGAGAGGAGATCGTAGGCTCTGAATACCAAGTGTTACGAGTGCAATTGAGTGAACGAACGAGAATTGCACTATCGAAGCAAGAGTACAATGAGCGAAGGCATGAGCGAAGAATATATAGCGAAACTACAGTGGTAACGGTAATGGACTGTGGTTGTTGCGCGACGGGCCTGGGACTGAGGTTTGGGAAAAAAGTGTCGAAGCGGAGGCCCGGAGCGCGGGTTACCCGCCGAGCCGTGAGGTCGGGGTGCGATGTGCGTGTTGGGCTGAACGCCTTAGGATCTTTAGAAGAGTTAAAGTCTGAGTAAATGATGTAGTAGCGGAAGCGTTTGAATAAAGTCCTTGAACCACCTTGCGCTAGTATGTGAGGGAAAAGTAAGTTAATTAAAGCAAAGAGATACAGGAATATATATATATGAGTACAGAGAATATGAAGAGACATAATTGTGACTGTTTCACTATTACGGTTCGATACAGTGCGACTCGGGCAACTGCTCAATGTCGATTCAGTTGTGTGTCCTTGCTGTCGCGCTGCATTTGTCAGGTCAAAGGTCGCTGACCTTTGACTTTCTCGTAACCTCCAGCGGTTACATTAACCTCCGAGGGTTGACTCGCGGTGCTTCGATATGAGCTGCTTCGCTTGTGTCTTGAGTTTCGACATGACAGAGGCGCTTAAGACTATTTGTTCCCAACACTCCCCTTCGCTTCTGGAGTGTCACTGATGGTGACGTGGCTTTGTCCAGTCAGCAGCATGCAGTACTCGAACTTCTGTTTTCCGAGCTTCTTGGTCAAGTAGTCAGCTGCCATCTCAGACGTGGGACAGTAGGATAGTTTGAGTTTCCCTTTCTCGATCTCGTCTTTCACGAAGAAATATCGCAGGGCGATATGCTTCGTTCTGTTCGCGAATCCGCTCTTGTTGGCGATGCGAATCGCAGATTGGTTGTCGCAGGACAGAGTGAAGTTTGGTAACTCGACTAACTTCGCTTCTTCCAGCAGCTCGCGAAGATAGAGTCCTTCCTTGGTGGCTGAGCAGAGTGCGATATATTCTGCTTCAGCTGAGGAGAGAGCGATAAGTTCCTGCTTGCTCGATTGCCAGGAGATAAGTCCGATAAGTTCGAGGCGGTAGATGTAGCCAGTGTGGGAGCGTCTGTTGTCTGAATCGCCGGCGTGATCGGCATCGACGTAGCCGATTAGTTTCGTCGGTGTAGTTTTACTCTTGTAGTACGTCAGGCCGATCGTTGAGGTGCTCACGAAGTAGTGGAGAGCGCGGTCGAGTTCCGCCAGGTGTTCTGTTTCGGGCCTTTTGAGATAGGTAGCAAGTTGACTTGCGGAATAGGACAGATCTGGACGGCAGGTGACGGCTGCGAAGAGAAGGCAGCCCAGCTTCCTCTGGTAGTCGCGTATTCCGGCGGTTTTGAGTAGAGCGGGACCTCCTTTGTCGTTCCCTGCCGTGTAGCGGTATGGCGTGGAGATAGTGGTAGGTGTGAGCAAGAAGCATTTGGCGATAGTGTCGGCATACTTTTCGGCGCTGAGATAGATCGCGTTCTCTTCTTCGCGGATGTTGAGTCCGAGGTACTGAGTGACGGTAGAGGAGACCGTGAGTGTAAGATCCCTCTGCAGCTCCCCTTCGAACCAGGTGGTGACGTCGTCGGTGGAGCCAATGTAGAGTAGGTCGTCGACGTAGACGATCAGCAGGATATAGTCGGCGTTTTTGGTGAGTCGATACATTCCTTGGTCGTGAGGTAGTTGGCGGAATCCGATGCGAGTGAGGCGAGTGTGTAGGTGCTGTTGCCACAGCCGCGGGGCTTGTTTGATACCGTAGAGCGATTTCAGTAGCTGGCAAACTTGGTTAGGTTCCCCGTGGGTACCGTGTGGGAGCTCGACGAAGATTTCGGCGTCGACGGGTGCGTAGAGGAACGCGTTGGCGACATCGATTTGTTACAGTTTCTTCTTCTTCATAGCGGCGATCGCGAGAAGAATTCGGAGTGAGGTATGTCGGCTGACCGGGGCGAATGTCTCGGTGAAGTCTTGTCCGTGCTCCTGGTCGAATCCACGCACGACCCAGTGTGCTTTGAATTTCTCGATTGTACCGTCTGCCTTTGTTTTAATGCGGAAGACCCATTTCCCGGTGAGGATGGTCTTGTTCCTTCCCACACTTATGGGAACGACTTTCAAGGTGTTGCGTTCCTCCAACGCCTTTAACTCTCTGTCCATGGCTTCACGCCATTTCTCCCTGTGTTCCCCCCCCAGAGCCTGCTGAACTGTCGCAGGCTCTTTAGGAAGAGCATTGCCGTGGACTGCGGTGACGAGGCCGAGAATCTGCAGTCCAGTCTGTGAGTAGCGGGGGAGAGTTGTGTCCTCGGGATAAGCTGCTTCATCTCTCGCTTCTGGGTCGGGTATGAAATTCGGCCCTATCCGTTCTGCTTCGTTGGTGTTGAGTGTCGCAGGTGTTACGTAACCGTTGTCGGCGAAGTGGTAGAAGACTTTGGCGTTGGCGCTTTCGCAAGGATTTTCTTCGTCCATAGGGACATTGACGGAGCAGAACGGTAGAGGTCCGGCTTCTTCTGATGCGTTGTCGACATTCTGCTCGTCCCATTCTGCTTCGTCCGCTGCTGAGGCGAAGGCTCGACCACCACGAAAGTCACCTGTGGGGTCCTGATTTTCGTGCAAGTTGGCGAGGTACGTCTGAAGCGTGAGTCGTTCGTAGAAGATCACGTCACGTGCTGCTACTGTTTCCTTGGAGTGGACGTCGAAGATTTTCCACGCGTTGTAATTCTTTTCGATGCCGAGGTGTAGTCCCCATTGTGCGCGTTGTGAAAATCTTCCCGCTCGTGCTTCTGGGGGTCGGTACTGTACCATGCACCCGAAAACTCGTAACATTTTTGTGCTGCCTTGTTTCCCTGTCCACAGCAGATGCGGTGATGCGTTGTTCGGAAGTGAGGACGACGACATCAAGTTGTGCAGCATGACAGCGTGGTCCATTGCTGCAGGCCACTGGTGGTTGGGTAGCCGCATGCCACGTAGCAGTTTGCGCATGCTGTTCTGCAGAGTCCTGTTCATTCTTTCTACGACACCTTGCTGCTGATGGGCGTAGGGAAGGGAGAGGAGCTGCTTGATTCCTCTTTCTGCCAGGTACTGCTTGAACCGCTGAGAGGTGTATTCGCCACCTCCGTCTGACTGGAAGCTTTTCAGCTGTGCTCCCGACTCTCTCTCTGCTACTGGTAGCCAGGCGGCGAACGCTGCGAGTGCCATGTCGCGGCTGGGTAGGTTTAGGTGCCAGACGTATCGAGTGGCGGAGTCGATGAAGGTTATCGTGTAGTTGTAAGTAACTTGTCCTGGTTCTCGATTGAAGAGAATATCGCTGTACACCTTCTCGATTGGTGCGTACGCGGGTGCGCTCGGGTTGTGGTGAGGAGTAAACGGTCGATGTGGTAATTCGGCTTCGGGGCAGGTGAGGTAAGTTCCTCGTGCCCGTTGAAGTTCTCTGCCATCGGGTAGTAGTAATGTATCCTTGTCTAGGACTCCTGCTCTTATTGTATTATTTAACACGGTGTTGCTTGGATGTCCCATGTGTGCGTGCCAGATGTCTTCGGAGGCGCGGTGTCCGGATGAGCGTTGATACGCATCGGAGTTGGAGTAGAAGCAGGCGACGAAGTTTGCGCTTCTGTGGACTTCTCGTTGAGTTGGATTCAGCTGCAGTGCGAGTGTTGGTGGTGCTTCGTCAACGAGAACTGGTGTCGCTGACGATGGTTCTGCTACTGCCGATGATGTTTCTGCTGCTGCCGATGTTGTCTCTGCTGCTTCTGCTGCTGCCGATGTTGTCTCTGCTGCTGCCGGATGTTGAATTGTTGCTAACGCGCGTGTTCGTTCTGCTTCAGGGATGGTATGCGAGTACCAGAAGCCTTCCGGGCTGAAGTCTCAATCAAGATCTGGAGGGTGCGTCCAGTCGGCGAAGTTCACGATGGCGTCGCTGTCTGCGGTGCCCAGGTCTGGGACGAAGTCAAGGACAAAGACGTTATTCTTCAGAACCGCCTTTCCGATGTAGAGGCCGCCCTTCCCGTGGTACAGTTTGAACTCCTGGGTGGTGCTGTCGACTTCCAGGTGTATGCCTTTCTGTGAGAATTGAAATGAGAATGAGTGAACTATGAAATAAAGTGAGTACAAATATGAAACCCTAATTGGTTGTACCCCCTATGGGATACCCCAATATAGCCTACACAACAGCATAAGCTATAATGTTCTGACACACCCCCATAGGCAAAGTGGGGGAGAACAAGGGGTCACAAGACCAGTCAAGCAAAGCAAAGCAAAGCAAGCTCAGGGTGGATCACAAAGTCACCACACAGTCCGAGCACAAGGTCAAGGCCACACGGCCAGTTCACATGCAAGAGTACACACATATATATAAAGCTAGACAAGCAAGAGCAGGTATATATACATGTGAGAGTACAAGCAAGGTCAAGAGGAGAGCAAGTGAGGCAAGACGGGCACAAGACCCAGCTGAGTGCAGAAGCGCTAATTATCACCAGGCGGAAGTGCCTTGGTGAAGACATCAGCAGTGTTGGCCTTAGAGGCCACGTACGCAAGCCGCAACTGTCCACGCTGCTGTAACTCACGAGCAAGGAAGTAGCGGAGAGCAATGTGCTTTTTTCTGTGCTCCAGTAGCTGCTCTCGACACAAGGCCAGCATGGCCTTGTTGTCTACATACAGGACTGGAGGAGAACAAGGCGGCTCTCCAAGGTCGGTCAGCAGGTAGGTGAGCCAGCGAAGCTCCTGTGCAGCCATGGCCCCGGCGTAGATCTCAGCCTCACAACTGGAGCCGAGAACCAAAGACGAGCGAGTAGACCGCCACGAGACAGAGCCAGAACCAAGGCTGAAGGTGTAACCCTGTGACGACCGCTGCGTAGCCTGGTCGTCAGCCCAAGAAGCACTAGCCCTGGACCACTGGACCACTGGACTCCGCCCTCCAAGCACTAGCCCCATGCCCGACGTACTGCACAGGTAGCGCAACACCCTCTTCGCTGCAGCCATGTGCTCTGGTCAGTGTCTCCCAGGAGCAACATAGCGTGCGAGAATGCTAAGAGGGTATGCAAGGTCAGGTCGTGTGCAGGTCATCAGGTACATGAGGCAGCCAACAAGCTCTGGGTACGGGCCACTCGACTCTACGGACTCATCCGAAGGCAGAGCTGAGAGCGAGTGGCAAGTAGACAGAGGAGTGGCCTGAGGCAAGGAGTACGTGAAGCCGAAGCGCTGAAGGACCTGCTGCACCATGTGTGACTGAGTCAGGGTAATGGTGCGGCGTGCTCTGTCCCGGGTGATCTGCAAGCCAAGGTAGCTGCGCAGTTCACCCAGGTCTGTGCACGTGTGTCTCTTCTGCAGTTCGGACTTCACGTAGGTAGGTCCAGCAGTGTCAGCTATGGCAAAGACCAAGTCGTCGACGTACACGAGGATGTAGAACGGCGGCAGAGAGGTGTCGGTGCGCAGAAACAGCGACGGGTCGGCAGTAGAAGGAGCAAACCCGAGAGCCACAAGCGTAGTCCTCAGTGTGTCGTGCCACTCACGTGGCGCCTGGCGGAGAATGTAGACTGGACGCCGGAGACTCCATTGGGTACCAGGAGGGAAAGACCCAGTGAAGCCAGGTGGGCGACGCAGCCAGATCTCCTCGTGCAAGCTGCCCTGCAAGAAAGCTGTGCTGAAGTCAAGAGAGTGCAGCTTGTAGTCACGGTGAGCAGCAACGTGCAGCAGTACCCAAAGAGTGGTCATCTTCGGAGCGGGGGAGAAGGTGTGAAAGTAGTCAACTCCCTGCCGCTGACTGAAGCCACGAGCCACGTAACGCGCCTTGAAGACATGCGGAGAACCCGGCGGCCGCTTCACCCTGAAGATCCACATGCCACTGACGATGTTCGCCCCAGGAGGGGGGACAGCGTCAACGCAGGTGCCTGTGGACTTCCAGGAAGCCATCTCTGCATCCGTAGCTGCCCGCCACGGAGAGGAGTAGGGACCCTCTTTCGCCTCCGCGTACGAGCGCGGAGTCGGGATGTCAAGTGCATCCGGGTCTCCCTCAGGGGTAAGCAGTACGGACACGAGATGAGGTGAAGCAGCTGCCAGACACTGGAACTCCTCCTGCGTGTCCTCAAGGACGTCCGTGCCAAGGGCACACTCACCCCCGACGGGCGGAGGAAAGACAGACTCAGACTCAGCGACAAGACTAGCAGCGTAGTCCAAGCGACAGCGAGCAGCAAAGTCGAGGAGCTCAGTAACGAGAGTAGACGCAGCATTAGATTCGAAAGAAGGGTCAGTGACAACAGTAGCAAGGAGACGCGTGACAGTAGGACTGGCAGCACGAAGAGAGTCCGACTCCGGGTCGGCAAGAGCAAGAAGAGAGGACTCAGAAGGAGAAGGCAAAGGGGCACGCAGAGGAGCAGTGGACGGACGCAGAGACATCCGGTGCGTGCCAGGGACAGGAGGAGGACGCTGACGCGAACCGCGACCACTAGTGCGAGTAGCACGGATAGGCGACGCAGGGCGAGACGCAGGCTCACGACGCTCAGCCAGACTTCCAGTAGGACCAGTGTAGGGAGAAGGAGTAGGCAAAGGGGAGGTAGGTTGCAACTGTAGCTGGGACGGGACAGGCTGTGGACACTCTAAGGGAGGAGGAGGACCAGTAGAAGGTGGAAGACCAAGAACCTGCTGCAGGAGTGGAACGAAGTACGGTCAAGGCCGCGTGGCGACGCCAGAAGCAGCAGGGATAGCACCAGAACCCTCAGCAGGAGCACCCGCTCCAGTAGCACCACCAGTAGCTCCAGAACCTCCAGCAGCACCAGGAGCACCACCAGCAGGACCGCCAGCGGTAGTCTCAGGGCCAACACCCGCAGCAGCACCAGCTCCAGTCGACCCCGCAGGCCCAGCAGCTCCAGTGCTCCCAGTACGAGCACCTCAGGGACCCGCGACAGTAGCACCCTCAGTAGCCGACGAAACTCCAGCACCAGCAGCACGGCTCCAGCGCCGGGCAAACCACTCGCGCAGCTCCTGTGGAGAGAGTGGCTCCCGGCGAGACGTAGCACCCGGAGAACCTCCAGGCGGAGCACCTCCAGTAGGAGCACCCGCTCTAGCAGCACCTCCAGGAGCTCCAGATCGTCCAGCAGTAACAGGAGCACCCCCAGCAGGACCGCCAGTGGTAGTCTCAGCGCCAACACCCTCAGCAGCACCAGCTTTAGCCGAACCTGCAGGCCCAGCAGCTCCAGTACTCCTAGGACAAGCACCTCCAGGACCCGCGAGAGCAGCACCCTCAGTAGCCGACGAACCTCTAGCACCAGCAGCACGGCTCCAGCGCTGGGCAAACGACTCGCGCAGCTCCTGTGGAGAGAGTGGCTCCTGGCGAGACATAGCACCCGGAGAACCTCCAGGCGGAGCACCTCCAGGCTCAGCACCCCCAGGCTCTGCACCCCTAGGCTCAGCACCCCCAAGGCTCAGCACCCCCAGGCTCAGCACCCCCATGCTCAGCACCCCGAGTAGCCAAAGAACCTCCAGTACCAGCTGCACCGCTCTATCCCCGGGCAAACCACTCGCGCAGCTCCTGTGGAGAGAGTGGCTCCCGGCGAGACGAAGCACCCGGAGAACCTCCAGGTGGAGCACCTCCTGACTCAGCACCCCCGGACCCGGCACCCCCAGGCAAAGCACCCCGAGGCGTACCACCCCCAGGCTCAGCACCCCCAGGCACAGCACCTCTAGGCTCAGCACCCTCAGCAGCACCAGAGTCACCAGTGACCTCGACAGGCTCGACTGCGTCTACCTGGGACACACTTGAAGGGGCAGGACCCTGACGGGGGAGGGGGTCTACCTGGGGGGGACCTGGTACAAGAAGAGCGGGGGCGGGGGGAGGGACGGAGTGCGGTAGGGGAAGAGGCGGTAGTAGGGGACCGACTCGTCGAACGTGACGTCCTGGGAGGGCAGAACACGACGAGAGGTGGGGTGGTAGAACTTCCACCCAGGCGCGTCAGGGGGGAACCCAAGGAAGACACAAGGAGCAGCACGAGGGGACAGCTTGTCCGCAGACAAGCCGCGGACAATCGCCCGAGATCCCCAGACCCGGCACACCGACACATCGCCAACCTTGCCCGTCCACAGCAAGGCTGGGGAGGTCTCCGGCCTGGAGACCCTGGGGTGAAGGTTGATCTGATGCGCCGCGTACCTAACCGAAAACGGCCACAGAAAATGGGGGGCAGCCGCATGCATCATAGACATACGAGCGACGTCCATGACCATGCCAATGCGGTGCTCAGCAATCCCATTTTGCTGCGGAGAGTCCGGAAGCGTGAAGGTCTGACGGATGCCCCGTGCGCGACAGTAGGCTCTCAGAAGGCCAGAGGAAAACTCTCCGCCTCTGTCCGAGTGCAGACGCAGAACAGGAGAGTCCGAGCCAAAGCTCTGCCAAAGCTGGAGACGAGCTGCGCTGATCGAGTCGATCAACACCTCAGTGACATCACCCTTGCTGCGCAAGGGGAAGACTGCGGTGTAGCGCGAGTAGTCGTCAACAACGAGCAGGAAGTAGCGCTCGTGACCCTGTCCACGGACGCGGGCTGGGCCCCACACGTCCATGTGAAGCGTCTGCAACGGGGCCTCTGTCGGAGGAAACTGGGAGGAGTGAGGGGCAGCACGCTGGCGCCCCTTGACACAGGGGACATAGGTAGGGCCAGGGCCCTGAGGAAGGGGAGGAAGGGACCGGGGGGGACCAGAAACAAGAAGACGAGAGGCCATGCCTCAGAGCCGAAGCAGAGAGGGGTGACCAAGGCGGTGGTGCAAGAGGAGAGTCTCGTGAGACAGGAGACGACACGAACAGGGGGCAGACTCAGGACCAGACCTGGACGCTGCAGCAAACACCTGACCCGATGCAGCTACCCTACCAGGCTCAGCAACTGGAGGAGACGCAGTGGTCAGTGTGTACAGGCTCGACCCCGGCCGACGAGTAAACGTGGCCAGGTGTCGGCCTGTCCGAGCGTCCGTGCAGTGGGTCACCCGCTGACTCGCAGGAGTGAACTGGTGAACCCCCGCATCCTGCAGGTTAGCACCACTCACCAAGTTCGTAGAGAACGAGGGGAGGTAAAGACCAGACAGGGTGCCAGAGGGGGCCGCCGGACACGGGAGGACAGTGGAGAAGTGAGCAAGGACAGGGCCCCCAGAGGGGTCTGCCAGAGAGAGTGCAACTGGCCGACCAAGTGGCGTGAGTGTGGTGCAGTCTCGAAAGAAGGAGCGGGAAGCCCCTGAGTCAAGGGTGAAAGTGTGAGAGGCCAGAGCCGACGCGGTTCTTGAGAGAGCAGACTCACCCGCACCTGAGGAAGCAGACTCACTAGCACCTAGAGCAGCAGCCGCACCTGCACCTGGAGCAGGAGACACACTAGCACCCAGAGCAGCAGCCGTACCAGTAGCTAGAGCAGCAGGATCTATACCCGGGTCAGGCGGTACGGACAGGTGACCGGCACGGTCAGCACTAGTAGGCAATGCATACATGGCAGTGAGAATAGCATCATAGTCAAGAGCAAATATATCTACCCTCTGCCTAAGCAACTCGTTCCAGTCGGGGAGCTCAGCCTCGTTGCCAAACACGGTACGCCAGGCGTCGCTCAGACGGGCAAAGCAGCGGGACGGTGTGTGACTAGCTGTCCCACAAGGCTGACCAGTCTGAGCACCAGTGCGAATCACGTGAGAGCAGCGAACAGAACTGAGAGACCCTCTACTCTAAGCGTACCACTCACGAAGCTGCTGGGGTGTGAGAGACGCGCGTGGGCATCGTTGGAGCTGCATCTGGCCGCCGCCAGTAGAAGCAGGAGCAGGAGTAGCAGCAGTAAGGCAGGCAGCCAAGCAAGCCGTAGGCAGCGCGCTAGTAAGGCAGGGGCTCACCAGTGGTAGGAAGAGGACGCTCGACGACTCGGCGACTCGGCGACTTGGCGGCACGGCGGCACTGCAGCAACTGCGGCTCGGCGGCTCGGGCGACTCGGGCGGCTCGGCTGCTCGGGCGACTCGGGCGGCTCGGCGGCTCAGCGCGGCGGTACGGCTGCTTGGTAGGAACTGCAGCTTGGCGGCTCGGCGACCCGGCGGCTCGGGCGGCTGGGGCGGCTCGGGTGGCTCGGGCGGCTCGGGCGGCTCGGGCGGCTCGGGCGGCTCGGGCGGCTCGGGCGGCTCGAGTGACTCGGCACTAGCTCGGCGGCGCGGTGGTGACGGCGGGGCCGCCTGGGGACAGCGGCGGGGCCGGGTGGAGCGGCGACAGGGCCAGCAGAAGCGGGGCCGGGTCGGTGCAGGGCTGCGGGGCCGCAAGGGAGGTGGCGGGGCCGCGGTGGAGAATGACGGCAGGGGCCGCGACGAAGGGCGGCAGGGGTCGCGACAAAGGGCGGCAGGGGCCGCTACGAAGGGCGGCAGGGGCCGCAACGAAGGGCGGGGCCGCGACGAGAGTGGCGGGGCCGCGACGAGAGATGGCGGGGCCGCGTCGAGAGGTGGCGGGGCCGCGACGAGGGGCGGGGCCGCGACGTAGGGCGGGGCCGCGACGTAGGGCGGGGCCGCGACAAGGGGCGGGGCCGCGACGTAGGGCGGGGCCGCGACAAGGGGCGGGGCTGCGACGTAGGGCGGGGCCGCGACGTAGGGCGGGGCCGCAACAAGGGGCGGGGCCGCGACGTAGGGCGGGGCCGCGACAAGGGGCGGGGCCGCGACGTAGGGCGCGGCCGCGACGTAGGGCGGGGCCGCAACAAGGGGCGGGGCCGCGACGTAGGGCGGGGCCGCGACAAGGGGTGGGGCCGCGACGTAGGGCGGGGCCGCGACGTAGGGCGGGGCCGCGACAAGGGGCGGGGCCGCGACGTAGGGCGGGGCCGCGACGTAGGGCGGGGCCGCGACGTAGGGCGGGGCCGCAACAAGGGGCGGGGCCGCGACGTAGGGCGGGCCCGCAACAAGGGGCGGGGCCGCGACGTAGGGCGGGCCCGCAACAAGGGGCGGGGCCGCGACGTAGGGCGGGGCCGCGATGTAGGGCGGGGCCGCAACAAGGGGCGGGGCCGCGACGTAGGGCGGGGCCGCGACAAGGGGCGGGGCCGCGACGTAGGGCGGGGCCGCGACGTAGGGCGGGGCCGCGACAAGGGGCGGGGCCGCGACGTAGGGCGGGGCCGCGACGTAGGGCGGGGCCGCAACAAGGGGCGGGGCCGCGACGTAGGGCGGGGCCGCGACAAGGGGCGGGGCCGCGACGTAGGGCGGGGCCGCGACGTAGGGCGAGGCCGCAACAAGGGGCGGGGCCGCGACGTAGGGCGGGGCCGCGACAAGGGGCGGGGCCGCGATGTAGGGCGGGGCCGCGACGTAGGGCGGGGCCGCAACAAGGGGCGGGGCCGCGACGTAGGGCGGGGCCACGACAAGGGGCGGGGCCGCGACGTAGGGCGGGGCCGCGACGTAGGGCGGGGCCGCAACAAGGGGCGGGGCCGCGGCAAGGGGCGGGGCCGCGACGTAGGGCGGGGCCGCGACGTAGGGCGGGGCCGCAACAAGGGGCGGGGCCGCGACGTAGGGCGGGGGCGCGACAAGGGGTGGGGCCGCGACGTAGGGCGGGGCCGCGACGTAGGGCGGGACCGCAACAAGGGGCGGGGCCGCGACGTAGGGCGGGGCCGCGACAAGGGGCGGGGCCACGACGTAGGGCGGGGCCGCGTCGTAGGGCGGGGCCGCAACAAGGGGCGGGGCCGCGACGTAGGGCGGGGCCGCGACAAGGGGCGGGGCCGCGACGAAAGCGGTGGGGTCGCGCGCCTCGGGGCGCGCGCCAGAAAGAAAATCGCCGCGCGCCGGTCGCACGCCGCGGGGCGTGCGACAGATCGAGTGTGAAAACAAAGAACGAGAATGGAATGACTATGAACGAAGTGAGTACAAATAGGAAACCCTAATTGGGTTGTACCCCCTATGGGATACCCCACTATAGCCTACAGAAACAAGTAAGCTATAAGTTCTGACACACCCCCATAGGCAAAGTGGGGGAGAACAAGGGGTCACAAGACCAGTCAAGCAAAGCAAAGCAAAGCTCAGGGTGGATCACAAAGTCACCACGCATTCCGAGCACAAGTTCAAAGGCCACAAGGCCAGTTCACATGCAAGATCATATATAGAGATATACAAGAGCAAGAGTATATATATGCGAAAGTACAAGCAAGGTCAAGAGGAGAGCAAGTGAGGCAAGACAGGCACAAGACCCAACTGCGTGCAGCAGCGCTGATGATCACAAGGCGCAAGTGCCATGGTGAAGACATCAGCAGTGTTGGCCTCAGAGGCCACGTACGCAAGTCGCAGCTGTCCACGCTGCTGTAGCTCACGAGCAAGAAAGTAGCGAAGAGCAATGTGCTTCGTTCTGTGCTCCAGTCGCTGCTCTCGACACAAGGCCAGCATGGCCTTGTTGTCTACGTACAGGACTGGAGGAGAACGAGGCTGCTCTCCAAGGTCGGTCAGCAGGTAGGTGAGCCAGCGTAACTCCTGTGCAGCCATAGCCCCAGCGTAGATCTCAGCCTCACAACTGGAGCCGAGAACAGAAGACGAGCGGGTAGCCAGCCACGAGACAGAGCCGGAACCAAGGCTGAAGGTGTAACCCTGTGACGACCGCTGCGTAGCCTGGTCGTCAGCCCAAGAAGCGTCTGCGTGCCCAGTGAGGACCACTGGACTGCGCCCTCCAAGCACTAGCCCCATGCCAGACGTACTGCACAAGTAGCGCAACACCCTCTTCGCTGCAGCCATGTGCTCTGGTCGGTGTCTCCCAGGAGCAACAAAGCGTGCGAGAATGCTAAGAGGGTATGCGAGGTCAGGTCGTGTGCAGGTCATCAGGTACATGAGGCAGCCAACAAGCTCTGCAAACGGGCCACTCGACTCTACGGACTCATCCGAAGGCAGAGCTGAGAGCGAGTGGCGAGTAGGCAGAGGAGTGGCCTGAGGCGAGGAGTACGTGAAGCCGAAGCGCTGAAGGACCTGCTGCACCATGTGTGACTGAGTCAGGGTAATGGTGCGGCGTGCTCTGTCCCGGGTGATCTGCAAGCCAAGGTAGCTGCGCAGTTCACCCAGGTCAGTGCACGTGTGTCTCTTCTGCAGCTCGGACTTCACGTAGGCGAGTCCAGCAGTGTCAGCTGTGGCAAAGACCAAGTCGTCGACGTACACGAGGATGTAGAACGGCGGCAGAGAGGTGTCGGTGCGCAGAAACAGCAACGGGTCGGCAGTGGAAGGAGCAAACCCAAGTGCCGCGAGCGTAGTCCTCAGTGTGTCGTGCCACTCACGTGGCGCCTGGCGGAGACCGTAGACTGGACGCCGGAGACTCCACTGGGTACCAGGAGGGAAGGACCCAGTGAAGCCAGGTGGGCGACGCAGCCAGATCTCCTCGTGCAGGCTGCCCTGCAAGAAAGCTGTGCTGAAGTCGAGAGAGTGCAGCTCGTAGTCACGGTGAGCAGCAACGTGTAGCAGAACCCGAAGAGTGGTCATCTTCGGGGTGGGGGAGAAGGTCTGAAAGTAGTCAACCCCCTGCCGACAGCGCGCAGCAAAGTCGACAAGCTCAGTGACAAGGGCAGACGCAGCAGACGACTCGAAGGAGGGGTCAGTGACAGCAGTAGCCAGGAGACGCGTGACAGTAGGACTGGCAGCACGAAGAGCGTCCGACTCCGGGTTGGCAAGAGCAGGAAGAGAGGAAGCAGGAGGAGAAGGCAAAGGGGCACGCAGAGGAGCAGTGGACGGACGCAGTGACATCCGGTGCGTGCCAGGGACAGGAGGAGGACGCTGACGCGAGCCGCGACCACTAGCGCGCTCAGTACGAACAGGCGACACAGGACGAGACGCAGGCTCACGACGCTCAGTAAGACCTCCAGTCGGACCAGCGTAGGGAGAAGGAGCAGGCAAAGGGGAGGCAGGCTGTAGCTGTGGCTGTGACCGGACAGGCTGCGGGCCCTCTAAGGGAGGAGGAGGAGGTGTAAGACCAAGAACCTGCTGCAGGAGCGGAACAAAGTACGGTCGGGGCCGCGCGGCGACGCTAGAAACAGCAGGAACAGCACCAACAGCCCCGGCAGGAACACCCACTCCAGCAGCACCTCCAGCAGCACCACCAGAAGCTCCAGAACCTCCAGCCGCAGCACCAGGAGCACTGTCAGTCGTGCCGCCAACGGCAGGCTCAGCGCCAACACCCTCAGCAGGACCAGCTCCAGGAGAACGCTCAGACTCAGCAGCTCCAGCACCCACAGTGCGAGCGCCGGCGGGGCGCGCAGCAGCAGTACCCTCTGCACCAGCAGCACGCCTCCAGCGCCCGGCAAACCACTCACGCAGCTCCTGTGGGGAGAGTGGCTCCCGGCGAGACGAAGCACCCCCAGGCACAGCACCTCCAGGCTCAGCACCCCTAGACACAGCACCCCCAGGCTCAGCACCCCCAGGCTCAGCACCCCCAGGCACAGCACCCCCAGACTCGGCACCTCCAGGCTCAGCACCCCCAGGCACAGCACCTCCAGGCTCAGCACCCCCAGACTCGGCACCTCCAGGCACAGCTCCCGCAGCAGCACCAAAGTCACCAGTGACCTCGACAGGCTCGACCGCGTCTACCTGGGACACACCTGAAGGGGCAGGACCCTGAGGGGGGAGGGGGACTACCGGGGGGGGACCTGGTACCAAGAAGAGCGGGGGTGGGGGGAGGGACGGAGTGCGGTAGGGGAAGAGGCGGTAGTAGGGTACCGACTCGTCGAACGTGACGTCCTGGGAGGACAGAACACGTCGAGAGGTGGGGTGGTAAAACTGCCACCCAGGGGCGTCGGGGGGGAACCCCAGGAAGACGCAGGGAGAAGCACGAGGGGACAGCTTGTCCGCAGACAGGTCGCGAACAAACGCCCGAGATCCCCAGACTCGGAACGCCGACGCATCGCCAACCTTCCCAGTCCACAGCAGAGCTGGGGAGGTCTCCGGTCGAGAGACCCTGGGGTGGAGGTTGATCTGGTGCGCAGCGTACCTGACCGCAAACGGCCACAGAAAATGGGGAGCAGCCGCATGCATCATGGACGTACGAGCTACGTCCATGACCATGCCAATGCGGCGCTCAGCAATCCCATTCTGCTGCGGTGAGTCCGGAAGCGTGAAGGTCTGACGGATGCCTCGCGCACGACAGTAGGCACTCAGGAGTCCAGAGGAGAACTCTCCGCCTCTGTCCGAGTGCAGACGCAAAACAGGGAAGTCAGAGCCAAAGCTCCTCCGAAGCTGGAGACGAGCTGCGCGGATCCAGTCGATCAACACCGCAGTGACCTCACCCTTGCTGCGCAAGGGGAAGACTGTGGTGTAACGCGAGTAGTCGTCAACCACCAGCAGGAAGTAGCGCTCCTGACCCTGTCCACGGACGCGGGCTGGGCCCCACACATCCATGTGAAGCGTCTGCAACGGGGCCTCTGTCGGAGGAAACTGGGAGGAGTGAGGGGCAGCACGCTGGCGCCCCTCGACACAGGGGATACAGGTGGGGCCAGGGCCCGGAGGGAGGGGAGGGAGAGACCGGGGAAGACCAGACACAAGGACTCGCGAGGCCATGCCTCTGAGCCGAAGCAGAGAGGGGTGGCCAAGGCGGTGGTGCCAGAGGAGGGTCTCGTGAGACAGACGACGGCACGAGCAGGGGGCAGACTCAGGACCAGACCTGGACGCTGCAGCAAACACCTGACCAGACGAAGTGACCCTACCAGACTCAGCACCTGGAGGAGAAGCAGTGGTCAGAGTGTACAGGCTCGACCCTGGCCGACGTGTAAACGTAGCCAGGTGGCGACCTGTATCCGCCTCCGTGCAGTGGGTCACCCGCTGACGAGCAGGGGTGAACTGGTGGACACCCGCATCCTGGAGGTCAGCACCACTCACCAAGTTCGTCGAGAACGAGGGGAGGTAAAGACCAGTCAGGGTGCCAGAGGGGGCCGCCGGACACGGGAGGACAGTGGAGAAGCGAGACAGGACAGGCCCCCCAGAGGGGTCAGCCAGGGACACCGCAACCGGCCGACTCAGCGGCGTGAGAGTGGTGTGGTCCCGAAAGAAGGAGCGAGACGCTCCAGAGTCAAGGGTGAAGGTGTGAGAGGCCGAAGCCGACACAGTACCTGAGAGGGCAGACTCACCAGCACCTGAGAGCACAGACGCACTGGCACCTAGAGCAGCAGCCTCACTAGTACCTGACGCGGCAGTACCAATGCCCGGGTCGGGCGGAAAACACCGGTAACAGTCATCCTCATCACTACCAATCGCAGCATACATAGCAGAGAGAATAGCATCAAAATCAAGATCATAAATAGCTACACCAGCCCTAGACAGCTCTCCCCAGCGGGGGATCTCAGCTGCCTCCGGAAACTGCTGACGCCAGGCGTCAGTCAGGCGGCCAAAGCAGCGGCGGGCAGTGTGGGCGCCTCCACACCTCTCCCCTGCACGGTCACCGGTGCGGAGAACGTAGGGGCAAGGACCAAGCGCACCACCACGCTGACGCTGCGAGTACCACTCACGGAGCTGCTGAGGGGCGGGGACGGTGCGAGAGCGCTGCTGCTGCTGTGGCTGCTGCTGCGGCTGCTGCTGCTGCTGCTGCTGCTGGCGCTGACCACCCCCGGAGCTGCTCCGCTGAGACGAGCCACTCCGACCCCCGCCTCCACTGCCACCCCCGCCTCCACCGGCACCCCCGTCTCCACCTCCACCTCCCCCACCAGGACCGTCGCTCCCACCGCTCCCACCGCCTCCTCCGCTACCACCTCCGCCGCCACCTCCGCCTCCACCGCCGCCACCAGTACCTCCACTCCCGCCACCACCCCCACTGCCACCCCCACTCCCCCCGCCACCCCCACCGCCTCCTCCACCGCCCCCTCTAGCTCCACCCGCTCCCTTGCCCCCCTTGCCCTTGCCAGCGCGACGTCTGCCGCTGGGGGCAGACGCCGCGCCGACCGACTCAAAACCAGTGAGGTCGGCCGCAGCGGCAGAGGCGACAGAGGGCAGCAGGGGGGAAGGACCACACCCCTCAAAGATGGGGGTGCGAGGGTCACCCCGAGAGGCCCCTACAGCGACAATACTCTTCTCAGCCGCTAGCAGGGACTCCTCAAGGAGGTCGACAGTGAGAGTGGTTGGACAGACAGAGAGAAACTGGTCCCTAACGACACGAAGGGACTCAGGGAGACGGGTGACGAGAAAGTAGAGAGTGATGTACATGGGAGGAGGGTTCGAAGCGCGGAACTCAGCAGGAAGGGCAGCGCGGTAGCGGGTGTCACTAGCACGGAGGTGGGTAACGAGGTCAGCGACAGTGTGAAAGGAAGCGAGGTCAGGGAAGAGAAACGGTAGCATGAGGCGGCTAAGGGTAGCGGAGGAAGGGGAGGAGTAGCGTGCAACTACAGCGTCGTACAAGGCCTGAGCGGTCTTGCACTGACTAAAGTGGGCACGCTCAGAGGAAGGGAGGTGGCGACGCACAGCAAGACGTGCAGCAGCATCGCGGGTCGCCCACTTGGAGCGAACGGTAGAGTCAGCATCAGCAGGTGGGGCAGGGACAGCGCCAGAGACAAAGTCAAAGAGAGAGACCTCATCTATCGCATCACACAGTAAGTACAGCTGCAAGTCTTCAATCCAGACGGCAAAGTCAATGGCCCTCCCCTCAGCGTCAAAGGTAAGAACATTGGGGGTGGCCATGACAGCAGCTGAAAATCTCACCGGGCGGGGAGAGGCAGGTAGGTCAGCAGCAGAGGAACAGCAGCACGGCTCCGCAGGCGGCTCGGGCGGCGCGGGCGGCTCGGGCGGCACGGGCGGCTCGGCGGCGGCTCGGCGGCGGCTCGGCGGCGGCTCGGCGGCGGCTGCTCGGCGGCGGCTCGGCTGCTGCTGGGCGGCGCGGGCGGCTCGGGCGTCACGGGCGGCTCGGCGGCGGCTCAAGCGGCACGGGCGGCTCGGCGGCGGCTCGGGCGGCGGCTCGGCGGCGGCTCGGCGGCGGCTCAGCGGCGGCTCGGCGGCGGCTCGGCGGCGGCTCGACGGCGGCTCGGCGAAGGCTCAGGCGGCGGCGGCTGCTGCTGGGCGGATCGGCGGGGCCGCGTAGCAGAGTGGCGGCGGGGCCGCGACCGAAGAGAGCGGCGGGGCCGCGTAGCAGAGGGCGGCGGGGCCGCGTAGCAGAGGGCGGCGGGGCCGCTACCGAAGAGAGCGGCGGGGCCGCGTAGCAGGGGGCGGCGGGGCCGCGTGGCAGAGGGCGGCGGGGCCGCGTAGCAGAGGGCGGCGGGGCCGCGTGGCAAAGGGCGGCGGGGCCGCGATCAAAGGGCGGCGGGGCCGCGTAGCAGAGGGCGGTGGGGCCGCGTAGCAGAGGGCGGCGGGGCCGCGTAGCAGAGGGCGGTGGGGCCGCGAGGCAGAGGGCGGCGGGGCCGCGATCGAAGGGCGGTGGCGGGGCCGCGTAGCAGAGGGCGGCGGGGCCGCGATCGAAGGGCGGCGGGGCCGCTAGGGAAGGGCGGCGGAGCCGCGAGGGGAAGGGCGGCGCAACGGTCCGCTAGGGGCGACACGACGGGTCGCTAAAAAAAAAAAAAAAAAAAAAAAAAAAAAACGCGCCTCGGGGCGCGGTTCGGTGGGCCCTAGAAGCAGTCCCTAGGAGGGAACCTGCTCTGATTCCATGTGAAAACAAAGAACGAGAATGGAATGACTATGAACGAAGTGAGTACAAATAGGAAACCCTAATTGGGTTGTACCCCCTATGGGATACCCCACTATAGCCTACAGAAACAAGTAAGCTATAAGTTCTGACATCGAGTAGCAGCGGAAGCAGTAGTAGGGCCTTAGGAACAGTTCCCACGAGGGAACCTGCTCGATACCATGTGAGAATTGAAACGAGAATGACTGAACTATGAAATGAAGTGAGTACAAATATGAAACCCTAATTGGTTGTACCCCCTATGGGATACCCCACTATAGCCTACACAACAGCATAAGCTTTAATGTTCTGACACTTTCGCCATCAGCTAACTGGCGCTCAGTAAGTTGTAGCCGAGTCCCTCTACTATTATGACTTTCGACATTTGTAGTACGACGTTCGTCTCCCGTGACTGAAGCTGTACTATGCCTTGTCGTCTTGTTCGCAGGTTCTGATTATTGGCGACGGTGATAACGACTTCGCGTTGAAGTCGGTGCTCGTGTTGAACGAAACGTCCTGAGGAGCACATGTGTTGTCCGCAACAACTGTCCAAGAACCAAGTGTCTCTTCCGGATGGCTCGCTTTGAGCGATGGCGGCGTATGTCGGGTTCGGCTGAAGTGACTCGCGGCGAGGTGTGGTTTCGTCAAGTCGTTCTTCTGGTGAGTAGTGCGGCGGTGATTCGGTGATGCACGAATCTGTTGTCTTTGCCATGCAGTTGACGATGTTTCTTGCTCCTTGTGCAGGTTGTCCTGTTGGAGTCGTTGAGGTTTGAATCTTTGTCGTGGGAGTTGCTTGCGTTGAAGTGACTTGGGAGCTTGAAGGCCGAAGTTGTCGCTGTGGTGTTGTTGATCGCTGGCGATACGGGCAGTGCGTACGAGGATGCCCTGAAGTCTTGAAGATATGGCAAAACGGAGGTACTGGCTTCAATTGTTGTTGCTGCCGATTGTTGTTGTTGTAGCGTCGCTGGGTGTGAAACGCTAACTCTGGTACTGACGTTTTCTTCTTATGTCGTTCTTCTTGCAGGTCCATGTCCTGCTGTTCAGCATGGATTTCGGCGCAGAGTGCTGCTTCAGAGATTCTCCCGTGTGCCCGTAATATGGCGCGAGTGGAGCGCTAGTGAGGGCCAAGACGACCGATGACAACCGTGACAAAGGCGTCTTCTGAAATCGATCCTCCACATCGAAGAAGCTTGTCGCGCAGTTCGCGGCAGCAACTGATATATGCCATGCCCTTCTCGCCTGGTTTCATTTCGATTGTTGTCAGCTGCGCCATTAACCGGCTTTGGTTTACGCTGTCTTTTGCTTGATACAGGTTCTTCAAGTGGTTGTACGCGAGCTCCGCGGAGTTACCGTAGCCTCGGTAAGTCCTTATGTTCTGCTGTTGAGTCGGGGAGATGTTCCTCAGTAGTATTGTGTACGCCATCATCGATTGATAGGTGTACTTCTGCTTCTCATACTGCGTGCCGTTTGTTGGATATGGCAGGGACCCGTCGAAGAAGCCAAGGATCTGCGCTCCTTCCATCATCAGCTCGAATTCGAACGACCAGGTAAAGAAATCCTTCCGGTCGAAAGGTTTTGTCGTTTGTAGTTTCAGAACATGCGCGAATTGCGACAGAACTTGTAGTGCGTCCAGTGCTCTTTCTTGTCCCGGTGCAGGTTGTGGTTGCGGCATGAAGCTGACGGAGCCGCGCTGGGGCTCGTACGGAGCGAAGGTAGGTTGTTGATGTTGATTCCCGCGTGCGTAGGATGAGCCATCGAGACTCATGGGCGTCACGTTGTTGTTGTTGTTGCTGTTGTTTGATTGCGCGTGTACTCCTTGCTGATGCTGCTCGTAGAAGGACATGAAGGAGAAGAGTTTCTCCATCATACTTGGATCGAAGCCGCGCCATGGTTTGCAGGTGTTTCCGTAGACCCAGCTGCTGGTCTAGTTGTTGTCCTTTCCTCTGTCAGTAGGCCAGAGGCAGGAGGTGGAGTAGGGGTAGTACCCGGAGAGCCGTTGGAGGAGCTCCTCTCCTTTCTAGCAGACATGTCTTCTTGATGTATTAAGTGTTGAAGAGAAATTTTTAACTCTAACCAGCTCTGATACCATGTTGGGCTGAACGCCCTAGGATCTTTAGTAGAGTTAAAGTCTGAGTAAATGATGTAGTAGCGGAAGCGTTTGAATAAAGTCCTTGAACCACCTTGCGCTAGTATGAGAGGGCAAAGTAAGTTAATTAAAGCAAAGAGATACAGGAATATATATACCGTATTACCCCGGACATACCACCCGCCGAAATAGAGCACCCCCCGGGTGGCTTGTGCGGGGGGGCTGCTATAGCGGGCCTCATTTCTACTATACCCCCCTTTTGGGGCGATCTGATGTAGCACCCGGGGGGTGGGTGTTATGTACGGGTAATATTGCAGTTTTTGCAAATATACACTGTGGTTGACGGCGAACGTGCACTGTACTTTGGGTGGCACATTGTGGGCGATATTCGTGGCTGTGTGGTGCCAAGTCACACTGACGTGTACTTTCGCGTACACTTGTCCAGTTTTATGGCAGGCGAACTTCAGAAGAACCGTGATCTGACCCAACAGCTTGTGTGACTTCAGTACAGTAAAATCACGACTGCCAGCTTGGTTGTGTGTTCTGTTTGATTTCGACCGGCCAGGGAAGTGAGGCGTGGGAGGGAAATGGGAGAAATTTGCGTGATTGGCTACAACACTGATTTCTTGCTCTGAACCCTGACAACTCTGAGTAAGTCGTTGTTGGACACTGACCAATCAGAGTAGCAAACCTACGAAATATGTGCCCTCATAATCCAGGGAGAATTTTTTTCCCGAAATCAGGGGGGCCCGAAATGAAACGTCAGCCCTGGGGGGTGTGTCTTCTTTCCAATCAGGGCCTGACTGTGGGCCTTGTTGGAGCTTGCAATGTGGCAGCTAACCCACGAGACTAACGTTATCGCCCAGTCCTCGGTTTTGCGCACCCAACCAACAATCTACCACCGCGTCAAACATGTACATTTTGTTCTCAACCTTTTGTGCTCTAAAAAGAATATACATTATGTAACGACCCGGGTGCAATGTAGCCTTTTCCGATGACAAGACCCCCCCCCTTTTTTTTGTGTAGTTATCATAGCACCCTAGGGTGGTATGTCCGGGGTAATACGGTATGAGTACAGAGAATATGAAGAGACATACCGTAATTGTAACAGTTTTACTGTTGCGGTTCGATACAGTGCGACTCGGGCAACTGCTCAATGTCGAGTCAGTTGTGTGTCCTTGCTGTCGCGCTGCCTCAGGTCAAAGGTCGCTGACCTTTGACTTTCTCGTAACCTCCAGCGGTTACGTTAACCTCCGAGGGTTGACTCGCGGTGCTTCGATTTGAGCTGCTTCGCTTGTGTCTTGAGTTTCGACACGACAGAGGCGCTTAAGACTACCGTATTTGTTCCCAACAGTGCGAAGGTGGCGGGCGGATTGTCGGTGCGAGGGTTGCGAGTGGTAACGGTGCTGACTGTGGTGCTACAGTGATGTACGCGTTGAGCAGGGATGCTAAGGAAAAGGAATTTTCCTTACACATAACATAAACGCCGGCGCTTATAATTTTACCATATTATAAGCCCACCCCCTAAAAAAAACATGTTTTATTAGTGCCCCCCATGGGGGCATATCCGGGGTATGACGGTAGTTCTTCTAACATGGCCTTGCTGCAGATGACCCGACACAATCACAGGCAGAACGATTTCATTCCAGGCCACGAGACATGGTGGCACTCAACGCAAGCAAGAGTGCAGCAGGCAAGACGAAGGAGCAGAGCCAGCGACAATGAGGATGATGAAATGTGAGCAGCAGTGGCTCTAGTCAGTGCAGTGTGTGCTGCAATTTGAGCAATAACTTGAATTCCCCAACTCCTGGAAAAAACCCGACGTGAGAGCTCGAAATGTCATCTCCACGTGCCCTGAAAGAACACGATGCCGCAGACCCTCCCTCCCTGCTGGCTACACTACACAAACTCAAACGTTTCTACAAGGGCTGCCTTGTCTTTCAATCACACAAATCTGTGCAGTTAATCCGGGGGGCTCTATCTCCCAACGCTTCTCTGCGCAGCCCGAGCCTCCGCCTCAGCTTCGGCAGCAGCAGCCTCGAGCTGAGCCCCCATGGCTTCAAGGCCTGCTAGCATGTGAGCGCGCTCCTCCTGCTGCACCTCCTCCACCGCACTGCACTGCACTGCTGCCGGCTGGCGCCCCTCCCGAATGGCCCGGCGCCACTCCTGCACCGCCCGCTCCTCCTCCTCCTGCTCCGCCCGTGTGAACTCCGCCTGGTGGTGGGGTTGGGGGGGAGAGGGAGAAGGAGAGGGGGCAGGGGTGATCAGATGAAGGGTTGTGGAGGTCGGGCGATTGCACAATGAGGTGACATGCACAATGAGGTGACATGCACAATGAGGTGACATGCACAATGAGGTGACATGCACAATGAGGTGACATGCACAATAAGGTGACATGCACAATGAGGTGACATGCACAATGAGGTGACATGCACAATGAGGTGACATGCACAATGAGGTGACATGCACAATGAGGTGACATGCACAATGAGGTGACATGCACAATGAGGTGACATGCACAATGAGGTGACATGCACAATGAGGTGACATGCACAATGAGGTGACATGCACAATGAGGTGACATGCACAATGAGGTGACATGCACAATGAGGTGACATGCACAATGAGGTGACATGCGCAATGAGGTGACATGCGCAATGAGGTGACCTGCGCATAGGAAAAGGGAGACAAAGCAGGAGGGGAGGCGAGGATGAGGGGAGGCGAGGATGAGAGAGTGAAGAACTGCCGCCACCACAGCGCCTCTCGCCATCCACTGCAGCACCCCTGCCGCACACAGCAAATCGACGCATCACCTCACCTCACATCACCGCTCACCCCGCTGCATCAGCTCGCACCACCTCACATGACCTCACATCGCCTCACCTCACATCACCTCACATCGCCTCACCGCACATCACCGCTCACCTCCACAGCATCCCTGGCCTGTCGTTTGGTCAGTCCCTGCTGCTGCATCAGCTCCAGCTGCCGCCACGCGAACCGCCGAGCCACTGGCGGGTCGAAGCCCTGCAGCCTGCCACAGCGGTGCGATGCGGTGACACGCGGTGACAAGGGTGACGTGGGGTGACGTGGGGTGAGATGGGGTGAGATGGGCTAACATGGTGGGGGTGATTGGGCGATGGGGTCAGTACAATGAGAGACGTGTCCCGGCAGCAAGGGAAGTGGCAGCGCCTCACCGGTATGCCTGCAGCTTGGCCTCAGGGTGTCTTGCGTAATACGACTCCACTAGAGGGTCCTCTGGGAACTCTATCCTCCGCGCCTTGGGGCAGCGCCGCGCCTTGGGCTGTGGAGGCACTCTGAGCAGGAGGAAGGGGGGAGGGGGAGAGGCGCGGGAAAGATGCGGAGTGGGAGAAGCGGAGGGAGGGGGAGAAGTGGAGGGGGAGGGAGGGGCAAAGGAAGGGGACTGGGGATGGGCGGGAGAAAGGGAAGAAAGAGATGATCCTGAACGAGGTCCGGCGCTGGGCTGCACGGCACTGCACTGCACTGCACTGCACTGCACGGCACTGCACTGCACTGCACTGCACTGCACTGCACTGCACGGCACAGCACTGCACTGCACTGCACTGCACTGCACTGCACTGCACTGCACTGCACTGCACTGCACGGCACTGCACTGCACGGCACTGCACTGCACTGCACTGCACTGCACTGCACTGCACTGCACTGCACTGCACTGCACTGCACTGCACTGCACGGCACGGCACTGCACGGCACTGCACTGCACGGCACTGCACTGCACTGCACTGCACTGCACTGCACTGCACGGCACTGCACTGCACTGCACTGCACTGCACTGCACTGCACGGCACGGCACTGCACTGCACTGCACTGCACTGCACTGCACTGCACTGCACTGCACTGCACTGCACTGCACTGCACTGCACTGCACTGCACTACAATGCACTGCACGGCACTGCACTGCACTGCACGGCACTGCACGCCCACCGCGGCACATCACGGCCGCGGCGGATAGCGCGCTGGCAGCTCATCATTCCTCGGCGAGCGCGGCTCGCCTGGCTATTGAGCGTCCTCCCCGTGTCCCCAGACGGTGACGGACCCGCAACTCGCCCTCTTGCTCCGCCCCTCCCAGTCCCCCCACCTCAATTCCCTTCCCCCCATTCCCCCACCCCTCTTTCCCCCACTCCCCTCCCCATCCCCCCCTCCGCCAACATCCCATCCCCCCGCCCCCCCTCCCCACGCACTTGGAGAGCGCGTCGAGCCACTTGGGCGGGTCGACCACGCCGCCGCGCATCAGCAGCCGCGCCTTCTGCAGCAGATCGCCGCGCATAAACGACATGGCGCCGCGCGCTTCTCGTGGCTAGGGCGGGGGAAGCCGGGGGAAGTCCGGGGAAGGCGAAGAATGGGCGAGGGGGAAGGAGCGCTGTTACGGGGCAATCGAGGCGGAGATCGAGACTCTACTGGCGGAGGCGCCGTGGGCGGATGGGCGCGGAAAGGAGGGGAAGGAGCTGGAGGCGGGTGATTGCGCAGCGGCGTCGAGTGGTGCGGCGGTTTAGGGAATGGCGTGCAGGTGCGTAGCAGTCAGCTTCTCCACTCATGAAATCTGCGCAGAGCTGGTAGAGTTCGTGCTGTACTCGTTAGGGAAAAATCGATGCTCTCGTTACAGTTCAATTTAGTACAGCCTTGTAGCAAAAGAAATGAGATTTATTATCTAGCTGCAATACCCTGGCAACTCTTTACCATTTGTTTACTGAGTTTCAGGCAAACGGAAAATAAAACCTGACCAATTCAAAAACTCTCAAACCAGAAAGCACTATGATTTCCAAAGTTGGCGGTAAATCCACTTTGTGAGCACGGTAGTGATAACTAGAAAATTCGCCCTCGTGCAGCACAATGGAATGGACCATTTTCCCACTGCACTACACAAGTGGAACGGCAAGTAGACAAATTCCTGCTGCCACCCCCTTCCCCTCCAATCCCCTGCTCCCCTGTGCGCCAGGCACTCACAAGCGCTGTGGCATACAGGAGGCGCCACGAGGCATGCACCTTCTCAGCATTCCCTTCAATCTCTAATACACGCACTCACTACTGGTGTTCTACTATGTGACCTCCAGCCGACGCAATAAATGGTGCCATGTGTTTAGTTTTGGAGAGCGCGGGCACCAGCCACAGCACCACCCGAGCAGAATTACCAACGGCCACGCGCTGCCACAGCGTGCAATGCTGATGCTGTGGGCACTGGGAGCAGTGAGGAGCGCCCATCTCCCTCTGTACGCCAGTCTGCCAGCCCCCTAAACGGGGCGAGGCATGGCGTGGGAGGCGCATCAAGCGAGCGGGTGGAAGGACGACGGCAGCACCGGCTCCGTGGCCGTGCGCCCCACCCTCACCCCCCCGCCCTCCATGGCCCCCCCGCCCTCCATGCCCCCCACCCCTCCGCTCCCCGCTTCATCCCTTGCGCTCGCACACGCACTCAACCGCTCGCCGCCTAACGCCCCTGCGCCACCCCCGCCTGTGTACCTCCCCCCTGGGTGCGGCGCGGCGGAGTGTGCGGGGACGGGGCGGGTGTGCAGGAAGGTGCCTCCCGGGTGCAGGTGGAGGGGCGTGCCGGGGGCAGAGGACGACAGGCGTGGCGGCGTGCGCCCCACTGACAGCCCGGGGCGCCGCCCAAACGGCACCACGGGGGACACGGCGAACCGTGCACCCGCCACGTGTGCTGCGCTGCCCATGCCCGTGCTGGTGGTGCTGCTGGGGGTGGTGGAGGCGGGGTGGGCAGGCGTGCTGCTCCGCGCGCTGCTGCTCGTCAAGCCAACGCTGCTGCCGTCCCACATGTCCGTTCCCCACCCAATTCCGGCCGTTCGTGGAGAAGCGCCGCTTGACGTTCGGCCCAAGCCTGCAGAGGAGCCTCGGGGAGGGCTGGAAGCTTCAGACCAGGCTTTGCCAGGGTTGGATGAGGGGTGTGATTCGCCGTTGAGGGCGATGACAGGTGGCAGGCTGAGATTGGCCACGAGCGCTGAGAGGTGCTGCGCTGCCTCCACCATCTCCACCGTCCCACTCTGCCCCCCGCTGCCGCCCACACCACCTGAAGAATCACCTGACAGATCACCTGAGCTGGCGTTGTGGTCCAGCCCTGCAGAAGCGGAACCAGGAGCCGCAGCTGTGGCAGCAGCCCCAACTGATCCTCCCCGCCCTGCCTCTGCTGCCCCTGCTTCCTCTGCTGCCTCCTCTCTCCGCCCCCCATCACTGCCTGCTGTCACCCGCCTCTCCCCTGCTCCACTCCCACTCCCCGAGCTCTCCACGGTCCTCCTCCCAAAAAACCAACCAGCCCACCCGCCTCCCCTCCCCCCTGCCGCTGCCGCTGCTCCTTGTGCCGCTGCTGCTCCACTACCCCCTTCCCTGCCACTCCCCGCGCCTTCACTCGCCCGCTGCCCCCACCGAGCGTCTCCTGACTCACCACTCCCAGAAACCGCCGACGAGCCCCGCCCAGCATCCTCAGGGGCGGAGGAGGGCGGCAGCTGGAGAGAGGCGGCGTGGGCGGGGGAGAGGAGCAGCAGGCGCTGCGTGGCGGGCGGCATGTGCGCCCAGAGCACGCGCAGGTCGCCCCTCAGCTTGCCCACTGCAGGGGACTCGCCCGCCCTCCGCCACGCCTGCTCATGCGCTCACACACACCGTGCCCGGGGGATGCAAGGCAGGGGGGGAGAGAGGATGCACACCAGGGTGAAGCTGGTTTTGAAAAAGAATGGGTGAATGCTGAGATGCGCACATCCATACATACACCCAACACCACACCACACCACACCACACCACACACAGCACCCACCCTCGTGCCTCACCTTGCTCTCCACCGCCATGTGCCTCACCTTGCTCTCCACCGCCATGTGCCTCTCAACGCACAGGAACGCCTCCACCAGGTCTGCCTCGCCCATGCCCCCCACCGCCTTCCTCACGTCCGCCCTTAGCCGCGCCGCCCGCCACAGCCGGTGCTGCTCCGCCTCCGCCACGGCGCGCCGCCGCTGAAACCACGGCATGAAGTTCGGCCCTTCCAGGAACCTTCTGTACACCTCCAGCCACCTGCCCGCCTGCAGCCGCTTCGCGAGAAACTTCCCCGGGCCGCGGGCGGCAAGCTGCCCGAGAAACTCCGCGGCGTCGAAGGGCGGCAGCGACGGCGGGTCGCAGTAGGGCGAGGCGTCGGGCGGCGGGGCGGCGGCGCGGAGGAAGGGGCCGAAGGGGGCGAGGAAGTTGGTGGTGAGCTCGATGAAGTGCCGCCGCAGCACCTCGTTGTTCACCATCGCCACCGTCTCCCCGCTCACCCCCGCCCCCCGCCCCCCCACCCCGCCTCCCCCTCCCCCTGTGCTGCCCTCTGCCGCATCGTCCAGCCCTGGCATGCCTGTGACGCCCGCCAGCAGCGAGCCCGCCACGGCGCCCGGCAGGCTGAAGAGAGACGCCGCGGCGGATGGGGGGGCAGACGCCGATGCAGGGCGGCCGCCTTTCCCTCCTCCTGCTGCCACCCCTGCAGCAGCTGCAGCAGCAGAGGCGAGAGAGGTGGCGTCAGCAGGGGAGGCAGCAGCATCAGCAGCATTGGTGGCGGAGGAGCCGGAACGGTGAGTGCGGTGGGAGGCGGAGGGGTGCAGAGCAGTGGAGGCGTCTAGAAGGCGGTTGAGCACGGCGGTGTCGGGCTTGACTGCCGGCACGTGATTGGTCCACAGTGCCTCCCTGTGCTCCCCCATGAGTGACAGCGGCCCCTCCCCCCTCATGCGCGCCAAGCCCTTGCTGCCCGCTGCCAGCATGCTGCCAGGACACACAGAGGGGTGGGGCGTGGATAGGCGTGGGTGCAGATGGATGGAATTGGATGGGGATGGACGAGGGTGGGAGTAAGGAGAGGAGGGGAGGGAAAGGAGTGGTGTAAGACAGCATTGACTGGACTCAACCTTGCATCGTCCACAGCCTGAGAGCACACACACTGCAATGGGTGGGCAATGGGTGGGCAATGGGTGGGCAATGGGTGGGCAATGGGTGGGCAATGGGTGGGCAATGGGTGGGCAATGGGTGGGCAATGGGTGGGCAATGGGTGGGGGTTGAATGCACCGCTGCTAGGCACGGCAGCAGGGGCTGCTGCTGCCGCGCCACTCGAGCACCCCTGTCTGCCCCTCAGCCAAAGCAGTCCCACACACACACCACCTCTGCCCGCCACCCTCAGCACCATGCCTCACCTCAGCAGTCTGCTCTGCCTCACCATGCCTGCTCTGCCTCACCATGCCTGCTCTGCCTCACCATGCCTCACACCCTCCCCCCCCAGCCCCCTACCTCAGCAGCCCGCCAGTGGCCAGGCGTCGCAGCGGCGACTGCTGCTGATGTGGCAGCCGCCCCACGCTCTCCCTCACTGCCACCTGCCCGTTCGGCTGCAAGCTGCCGCCCGCCCCCGCCCCGTACCGCGCCGCCCCCGCCACGCCCTGCCCGCCGTGCGGCGGGCGCCCCACGGACAGCACATGCGGCAGGTGCTTGAGCGCTTTCAGAAAGAAGAGGTTCGTCACCCCCAGCACCACGGCGGGCAGCGCGTCGCCGTCCCTCAGCGCGTTGAGCGCGGGGAAGTCGGGGTCGTGGATGGTGAAGTAGGGGCGGAAGTCCTGCGAGCAGGGCAGGGGCGCGATGAGCCCGACGAGGGCGGCGACGGCCTCGGAGCACTGTGCGGGCGTGGGGGCGATGACGAGCAGCGGCTCGCCCAGCAGCAGCAGCTCCCACAGCACCCACAGCTGCGCCGCCACCCCGCGCAGGATGCCAAACACGTCCGCGTCGTGGAATATGCCCTGCGGGGTTGTGGGATGGGGCGGATGCATGCAGGGGTGGGATGAGCCTAACACGTCACCCTTCTTGGGACTGCAGATGAGAGGGGAGGGGGAAGGGGGCCGCATGGGGAAGGTGAGTGAATGGATGGAGGGGTGATTGGGAGGTGAAAGGAAAACGGTGTATGGAGTGAGGGGTAAGTGGAGGTGCAGTGTTGAAAACATTGGCTTCGGGGAACACTACCATTTTCTATTTGGTAGTGTTCACAGTTTGTTAAGCTAAGCATGTTTCCATTAATGACTTTTTAATCTATTTCTATACTGCTAATAATTTTTTGTCTTTTTAAGAAAATATAAAAAGATAGATCAGAATCAGAAAAAGAATATGGGGGGTATGAGTGTGTGGAGCAGGCTGATGCTGTGTGTGTGGTGCGGGCTGATGCTGTGTGTGTGGTGCAGGCTGATGCTGTGTGTGTGGTGCAGGCTGATGCTGTGTGTGTGGTGCAGGCTGATGCTGTGTGTGTGGTGCAGGCTGATGCTGTGTGTGTGGTGCAGGCTGATGCTGTGTGTGTGGTGCAGGCTGATGCTGTGTGTGTGGTGCAGGCTGATGCTGTGTGTGTGGTGCAGGCTGATGCTGTGTGTGTGGTGCAGGCTGATGCTGTGTGTGTGGTGCAGGCTGATGCTGTGTGTATGGTGCAGGCTGATGCTGTGCTGCCCGTGGTGTTATCTACCTGGCATGACCAGTGGGAACGAATGGAGGGGGAATGGGGAGTGGTGTAGGGAGGGCGAGTGCGGGTATGCTCGTGCGCTACATGCTGTGCGCTACCTGCTGTGCGCTACCTGCTGTGCGCCTGTCTGGCATGACCTAACCTGGGCGGCTCAGCTGGGCGGCTGACTGACCTGGGGCGCGGAGGTGGAGAGGGGGGCGGGCGCCATGGCGGCCGTGAAGTCGTCCAGCGCCGAGTGCGACGCGGGCGGCAGTGTGTGGGCGGGCGGCAGCTGCACGCGCAGGGACGTGCGCGGCCCCACCGGCAGCTCCATCACACCGCCCGCCGCCCCGCCCACTCCCCCGCCGCCCACCACGCTCGGCTGGTACGGCGCAGGCCACAGGGAGACCCACGCGGCCACCTGGACGAACGCGATTGGTCCGCGGTCGAAGTAGAGCGGGCCGACGACCTGGGCGAGGCGGCGGAAGGCGGCGGAGAAGGGGCGCTCGGAGAGCACCACCACCGACTTCTGCTCGCCGCCTCGTGGCAGCCTCTCGTCGTGCCGCTGCCGGTTGAACACAAACCCGTACAGGTATCGCGCCCCGCCCCTCCCCGCCCCCCCTGCTGCTGCTGCTCCGCCCCCAGACCCGCCGTTCCCCCCTCGGTCGTCCTCGTCTTGGCTGTGCGCGGGCATCGCGCGCCTCCCCGCCCCCATGGACGCGGATCTGCCCACCGCCGCTTCCTCCTCCCGCTGCCCCGCGCTCCCCCGCGCGCTGGCGGAGTGTCTCAGCGCGCCAGCCCCCGCCTGCGCGCGCCACTGTACCTCCGCCTCGTCTCCCCCCTCGCCGCCCGCGAGCGGCTCCGTGGCGCATCTGTCGAGCCGCGCGAAGGGCGAGGCGGCGGCGGCGACGAGCCCCGTGGGGCTGGTGAGAGACGACGCGGGCGCGCTGATGCTCTCCGCCATCGCCCCCGCCGGCCCCCCGCCGTGCCCCACGCTAATGCCTCGCCGCGGGGTCGTGCCAGGTGTTGTCGCGCGATTGGTTCCCGGGTCCCACCGCGGCGGGCTGGCGGACTGCCTCCGCGCGGACGCGGCGGACCGCTCTGCCCGACTCGTCGCCCGCGTGGCTGCTCCCCCTGCTGCCCCCAGACCGACACTAGTGTGCACGTGCTGCTGCTGCAGCAGCGGAGATTGCGCGGCGAGCGCACTCCGCCCAGCCCCCTCCCCCGTGCCGTCGCCGCTGCTGCCCGCCCCGTTATCAACCCCACCGCTCGTGGCGGCGAGGGCAGGCGGAACGCCGCGGCGGCGGATGCGGAAGAAGAAGAGGCAGTCGTAGAGCGAGGCGCGCGAGTGCACGGCGGACATGGAGTCGGGGAACGACGAGAACGCCACGTCAGTCTCCTCCTCCGCGCTGAGCGCGCCCGCGGGGAAGAGCGCCTCGACGAGCTGACCCTGCTCGAGGTCGAAGCGCACCGCCGCGAAGCCCAGCAGCCAGCGGCGGAACGCCGGCGGATCCCAGTGCGCGTCCCACTGCGCGTCCGCGCGCCCGCCCGCGCGGGAGGGGGCGGCGGACGGCGAAGCGACGTGCCGCCCCCGGGATTGGCTCGGCATGGCGGGATGGACGATGGCCAGGGGAGCGGGGAATGCGGGTAGGGATGATTAGGAAAGGGGGTCAGGGTGGGGGGGTTGGTAGGCGGTGGAAATGGGTTCGGATCGGCTCAAGGATCATCTAACGCGTCTAGGAATGCGAGGAGGGGCAGGAGAGCCCATTGGCTCATGCGCGTCGCGAACGGACAGCAAACCTAGATGCTGACGTGGATGCCGCGGAGAGGAGGGTTCTTCTGCGACTCTGCTGGACCCGGTGAGTCGCCAATCGCGATTGGGGCGACGAAAGAGATGGCGCGCTACGCGCGAGCTGCGAAATTCATTGGTTCGCAAGTGGAAAGAGACTCCGTTGCTGCACGACCAGTGTGCGGTCATCCGTGTCGCGACGCGCACGCTGATCCCCGCGGCACACGCATTGCGAGCGCGAAACACGTTTCCTTTGCTGCAACCACGCAATCCTCGTGCTACTGCCTTCTCGCTCGTGTTTCACAGCACTAAAACCTCGATTTAAAGCCACAACTTGTGAACTGCCTTGCTCTAGTACTAGTGGGCACTACTAATAGTGGGGAAGCATCATCTCCTGTCCATCACCTCTCAACTCAACCTAATCCATTCAGAGCACCTCTCAACCGTACCGGACCGACAGAAAAATAGCTGGCACCTCCAAAACAGGCAATGTCATATAGCGTCGCCCGAAACGGTGGAGGTAGGCTCCGCGATCGGTGTCGCGGGTGCGTAGTTCAACGACCAGTCGCGAGCATCAGAACCTGACTCGAAATCTCGCTAAAGCGTCACGCAAATCTCGCATCATCTTCTACTTCATCAATATAATGCATCTATTATATTGCTCCTATCAAGGACGAGAAATGGGGGAGATGACTAGAAATGGGAAGGAAAAAGGGGTGAAAAGAGAGGAGAATATAAAATGAGTGGGAATCATGTAATATAAGGAGGACAGAGAGCAAGAAAATATATGATTTGTATTGAGAATGATCACAGCGCGAGCGGCCCCGATAAAGTCAGAAAACGGATTGGAAGAGAGAACAGGGACGACGGAGGAGGCGACGGGAGTACAGCGGGTGGAGGAACATCAGGGGGGCGCGAACAGAAGAGCATGGACTGGATACTAGGAATGGAGGACACTGGGCGAGCACGAAAGAGACGCCGACCCCTGTAGTGGGAGGCACGAGACGAGTCAACAAAAAGGGGAGACATGTGTGAATGAGGAGAGAGACGAGCCGGAGACGAGACCAGAGGAGGAAACGTGGGACCGAAGGTTGGAAAATATGGTGTGGACTCCCAACGTCTACACCCCAAAGAACAACATCCAAAGAGCCGGCACCCATACCGGCAGCACCCCCTGAACCTGCAGTCCTCGGAGATCAGCCGCGGAAGTGACGACTGCTGCGGCAGCAACGAAGGCTGCTGCTGCGACAAAGGCTGCAGTGGCGACAAAGGTTGCTCTGGCTACTTCGAGGACTACGCTGGTGATGGTAAAAACTATGACAATGGCTGCGGCGGGGGCGGGGAACGGTGGGGAGGTGGTGAAGGTGTCGAAATAGAGCCGAAGCAACAGACAAACCTAGTGATTTGCAGAAACTGCCAGTCGACCTAACGGATGACCTGGCATCGATACTGAAGCAGTACATTGGAACCTTTCTAGATGACTTACCGGAAGGACTGCCACATCAGAGACCGCATGACCACAGCATAGAGTTAGAACCGGGGACACAGCCGAGAGTACAGTGATAGTTTCGACTTACCCAACATGAACTGAAGAACTACGGAAGCAGCTTGCACGAGTACAAAAACCATTCACCCGAGTTCGTCACCCTTCGCCACGCCAATACTCTTCACATTGAAGAAAGATGGGGGATTTCGCATGTTCATGTCAGAATGTGATGTTTGTCTACCCTGCAGTGGGGTACTCTATAGCGAGTACAGCCCGAATCAGGGTTTGCTATATGTACTCAACTGCCTGCTAGTGAAAATCCTCTTTCCTGTTACTGATTCTTGCCTAGTCTGTTGACATGCTATCAAAGCAGGCCGACCCTCCTTGGTCGATCCTGTGGGTGGTCCCACCCGATGCTTCCGGTGGTGTCTTGCCTATCGCACGCTCTGCGTACTCGATGTTTGCTGCGTGCCGCGCGCTCAGGGCGCGCGGCGTTTTTTTCTTCCTGCTGGGTGCTCGGGGCGCGCGGCGGTTTCCTACCTCGTCGCCCGTCGAGGCGCCCCCGGGGACCCGCGCGTCGCCCCCCGTTGCCCGATGCAGCCCGCGCGACCTGCGCCAGGCCCGCGCGCAGCCCGTACGGCCTGCGCCAGGCCCACGCGCGGCCCGTATGGCCTGCGCCAGGCCCGCGCGCGGCTCGTACGGCCTGCGCCAGGCCCGTGCGCGGCTCGTACGGGCTGCGCCAGGCCCGCGCGCGGCCCGTACAGCACGCGCGCGGTTCGTACGGCCCGCGCCAGGGTCGTGCGCGGCCCGTACAGCTTGCGCCCAAGCCGCGCACCATCCCCCGAGCTGCTGCCCGCGCACCGCCCCCCGCTGCTGCCTGTGTTAGGGTTTGGGGGTGGCGAGTGTGGGGGTGGCGAGTGTGGGGGTAGCGAGTATGGGGGTGAAGGGTGTGTGCCCCGTCCCCTGCTCCTCCTCCTCCTCCGTCTCCCACTGCTGCAGCTGCCGCTGAGGGGGGTGGATGTGTTGGAGCCGTCGGAGTGGTACGAGGGGGGTGGCGTGTGAGCAATGCTAGGGGTACAGCAGGGAGTGTGTGAAAGGGGTGTGGGACAGTTGGGGGAGGTTGACCGGAGGTAGCCGGTGTGACGCCAGCAGCGCCAGTAGTCCGGCGTTTGAGTACTTCGGTAGCCCAGCGAGCCTGCTGCTGCCAGTCGCCCGTGGGTCTGTTGCTCCTGCTGCTGCTTAGCGCGGAGCCAATCACTCCTGTAGTCCGGAGGTTGAGTGCCCCAGTAGCCACCGTGCGCGCCGTTCCTGTTGCCCGTGTGTCTACGGCTTCACCAGACGCCTCCTATCTCCACTCTTCTCACAGTTCCTCCTCCTCACTTGCCCTCTATGACTGCCTCTAGCTTTGCTTGTATTTGTGAACCTACTGCTCTGCCTGCTTGCTGTGCTGATTATACCCCACTTTGACTATGGGGGTGTGTCAGAATGTGATGTTTGTCTAGCCTGAAGTGGGGTACTCTATAGCGAGTACAGCCCAAATTAGGGTTTGCTATATGTACTCAACCGCCTGCTAGTGAAAACCCTCTTTCCTGTTTCTGATTCTTGTCTAGTCTTTTGACACTTCATATATTACCACATATTGAATAGGGTTACGATCAAGTCCTGTTACCCTATTCCGCAAGACGATGAACTCATTGATCAACTTCGCACAGCCCGCGTTTTCTCTAAGGTCGACCTCCGAAGGAGTTACCATCAAATCTGTGTAAACCTACCCGACTGCCCGAAAACCAATTTTTGCACCCGCTACGGTTCATTCGGATACACCGTCATGCCCTCCGGACTGGCCAACGCCCCCGCCACATTTCAAATGACCATGAACGAAGCCTTCCGCCAACTCTTAGATAAGTATCGTTTACTTAGACGATATCATGACCTACAGCTCAGTTCAGAGCACAACACATATAGGCCATCGAAGCATTTTTTAAGATCCTAGGAAGAAACTGCCTACCGGCCAAAGCCTCTAAGTGTGAGTTTTTACAGGACAGACTGGAGTTTTTGGGCCATATTACTTCACCCAACGGCGTGAAAATTAACTCAGAGAAGATCGTGGCGATTCAAGCATGGCACGCGCCGACAAACCTGACCGAATTGCAAAGTTTTATGGGGTTCGTCAACTACGTGCGACGGTTCGTCCTCGACATGGCGAAGCTGACTGCCCCACTAACCAATCTGCTAAAGAAGGGGGCTGAGTACACATGGGGGGAGAGAGAGCAAAGTGCTTACTTGGCCCTAAAAAATATTTTGTGCTCGTCGTTCGTGCTTCACACTGGTGATCCTCACAGCCCGTTCGAACTGGTCATCGAGGGAAGTGACATCGTTGTGGGAGAAGTATTGTTGCATGGCTTTGGGAACGGCCTTCAGCCAATCGCGTATGGCTCCTGCAAGCTTCACCCGCCCGAAAGCAACGTTCAAATGTCATATCTGCTACAGTTTGCTTAGGCTGTAGTGGGGTAGTTACTATGGGGTACAGTAAGTTTAGGGTTTCTTACGTGTACCCAACTCTTTCCTAGTTCAATCACACTCTTGTTCATTCTGACAGCAACTACCCGATAGACGACCACGAGATGCTGGCGATCGTGCACGCGTTCAAAGTGTGGCGGGGTTACCTCATAGAAGTCGATATTACAGTACAAACAGAATACTGTTCACTATAGTACCTACGTGCCCAACCGAACCTCAATTCGCGACAGATATGGTGGTTGGACTATCCGGAGTCCACTATTCACTACACCGCACGTAAAAAAAGGGGGATCGAATATCGTAGACGCCCTCATCCACTGCCCAACTTGGCGCAATCCTACTTGCCCAAACCAACCGACAGTTAACAGGCCTATTCACCCACGGATATTGCACAGACCCAGTTTTCACCACCAGAAATCCACAGTCACTAACAAAAGCTGAGGGAGAAAATTACGTAAAACCGTGAACCAACTGCATTTAGGTACCCGCATACTGAGAAACTTAGAATGAGAATGAGATGACTATGGAATGAGAGTGATACAAATATGCAACCCTAAAAATGTGTACCCCATATGGGCTACCCCACTAAAGCCTAGACAACATTATAATTTGACACACCCCCATAGGCAAAGTGGGGGAGAACAAGGGGTCACAAGACCAGTCAAGCAAAGCAAAGCAAAGCTCAGGGTGGATCACAAAGTCACCACACATTCCGAGCACAAGTTCAAGGCCAGAAGGCCAGTTCACATGCAGGAGCACATATATATATAAGAGGCTAAACAAGCAAGAGCAGGAGTATATATATGTGACAGTACAAGCAAGGTCAAGAAGTGAGCAAGTGAGGCAAGACAGGCACAAGACCAAGCTGAGTACAGAAGCGCTGATGATCACAAGGCGCAAGTGCCTTGGTGAAAACATCAGCAGTGTTGGCCTCAGAGGCCACGTACGCAAGCCGCAACTGACCACGCTGCTGTAGCTCACGAGCAAGGAAGTAGCGAAGAGCAATGTGCTTTGTTCTGTGCTCCTGTCTCTGCTCTCGACACAAGGCCAGCATGGCCTTGTTGCCTACATACAGGACTGGAGGAGAACGAGGCGGCTCTCCAAGGTCGGTCAGCAGGAAGGTGAGCCAGCGAAGCTCCTGTGCAGCCATGGCCCCGGCGTAGATCTCGGCCTCACAACTGGAGCCGAGAACAGAAGACGAGCGAGTAGCCCGCCACGAAACAGAGCCGGAACCAAGGCTGAAGGTGTAACCCTGTGACGACCGCTGCGTAGCCTGGTCGTCAGCCCAAGAAGCGTCCGCGTGCCCAGTGAGGACCACTGGACTCTGCCCTCCAAGCACTAGCCCCATGCCCGACGTACTGCACAAGTAGCGCAACACCCTCTTCGCTGCAGCCATGTGCTCTGGTTGGTGTCTCCCAGGAGCAACATAGCGTGCAAGAATGCTAAGAGGGTATGCAAGGTCAGGTCGTGTGCAGGTCATCAGGTACATGAGGCAGCCAACAAGCTCTGGGTACGGGCCACTCGGCTCTACGGACTCATCCGAAGGCAGAGCTGAGAGCGAGTGGCGAGTAGGCAGAGGAGTGGCCTGAGGCGAGGAGTACGTGAAGCCGAAGCGCTGAAGGACCTGCTGCACCATGTGTGACTGAGTCAGGGTAATGGTGCGGCGTGCTCTGTCCCGGGTGATCTGCAAGCCAAGGTAGCTGCGCAGTTCACCCAGGTCTGTGCACGTGTGTCTCTTCTGCAGCTCGGACTTCACGTGGGCGAGTCCAGCAGTGTCAGCTGTGGCAAAGACCAAGTCGTCGACGTACACGAGGATGTAGAACGGCGGCAAAGAGGTGTCGGTGCGTAGAAACAGCGACGGGTCAGCAGTAGAGGGAGCAAACCCAAGAGCCGCAAGCGTAGTCCTCAGTGCGTCGTGCCACTCGCGCGGTGCCTGGCGGAGACCGTAGACTGGCTGTCGGAGGCTCCACTGGGCGCCAGGAGGGAAAGTCCCAGTGAAGCCAGGTGGGCGGCGCAGCTAGATCTCCTCGTGCAGGCTACCCTGCAGGAAAGCAGTGCTGAAGTCAAGGAAGTGAAGCTCGTAGTCACGCTGAGCGGCTATATGTAGCAGCACCCGAAGAGTGGTCATCTTTGGGGTGGGAGAGAAGGTCCGAAAGTAGTCAACTCCCTGCCGCTGACTGAAGCCACGAGCCACGTACCGCGCCTTGAAGACAGGCGGAGAGCCCGGCGGCCGCTTCACCTTTAAGATCCACATGCCACTGACGATGTTCGCCACAGGTGGGGGAACCGCGTCAACGTAGGTGCCTGTGGACTTCCAGGAAGCCATCTCTGCGTCCATAGCTGCCTGCCACTGAGAGGAGTAGGGACCCTCTACGGCCTCCGCGTAAGAGCGCGGAGTCGGGATGTCAAGTGCATCCGGGTCTCCCTCAGGGGTAAGCAGTACGGACACGAGATGAGGTGAAGCAGCAGCCAGACACTGGAACTCCTCCTGCCTATCCTTAAGGACGTCCGTGCCAAGAGCACACTCACCCCCGACGGACGGAGGACAGACAGACGCAGACTCAGCAATGAGACTAGCGGCGTAGTCTAGACGACAGCGAGCAGCAAAGTCGACGAGCTCAGCAACAAGAGCCGACGCAGCAGTGGACACAAAAGAGGGGTCAGTGACGACAGTAGCAAGGAGACGCGTGACAATAGGACTGGCAGCACGAAGAGAGTCCGACTCCGGGTCGGCAAGGGCAGGAAGAGAGGACTCAGGAGGAGAAGGCAAAGGGGCACGCAGAGGAGCAGTGGACGGACGCAGAGACATCCGGTACGTGCCAGGGACAGGAGGAGGACGCTGACGCGAACCGCGACCACTAGCGCGAGCAGCACGAACAGGCGACGCAGGACGAGACGCAGGCTCACGACGCTCAGCAAGACCTCCAGTAGGACCAGTGTAGGGAGAAGGAGAAGGCAGTGGGGAGGCCGGCGGTAACTGTGACTGTGACTGGACAGGCGGTGGACACTCTAAGGGAGGAGGAAGACCAAGAACCTGCTGAAGGAGCGGAACAAAGTACGGCCGAGGCCGCGCGGCGACTCCAGACACAGCAGGGACAGCACTAGCACCCCCAGTGGCAGCACCAGCGCCAACTGCACCTCCAGCTCCATTACCTCCAGCTGCACCAGCAGCACCCGCAGCAGTTGCGCCGCTAGGACTCGCAGCAGTAGCCTCAGCGCCAACACCCTCAGCAGCTCCGACTCCAGTCGCACTCGCAGGCCCAGCAGCTCCAGCACTCCCAGGGCTAGCACCTCCGAGACCGGCGGCACCACCACCCTCAGCGGCCAAAGAAGCACCAGCTCCAGCAGTACGCCTCCAGCGTCGGGCAAACCACTCGCGCAGCTCGTGTGGAGAGAGTGGCTCCCGTCGAGACGAAGCACCCGGAGAACCATCAGGCCCAGCACCGCCAGACGCCACACGAGCAGGTCCAGCGGCCGCGGGCTCCGCACCCCCAGGCTCAGCAGCTCCAGACTCAGTACCCCCAGGCTCAGCAGCTCCAGACGCAGCACCCCCAGGCTCAGGACCCCCAAGCTCAGCACCCCCAGTCGTAGCACCCCCAGTGTCAGCACCCCCAGGCTCAGCACCCACTCGCGCAGCACCCCCGGAGTCAGCACCCCCAGGCTCAGCACCCGCAGCAGTACCAGAGTCACCAGCAACCTCGACCGGCTCGACTGCGTCCACCTAGGACACACCTGAAGGGGCAGGACCCTAAGGGGGGAGGGGGTCTACGTGGGGGGGACTTTGCACAAGGAAGTGCGGCGGCGGGGGAAGGGAAGGAGTGCGGTAGGGGAAGAGACGGTAGTACGGGACCGACTCGTCGAACGTGACGTCCTGGGAGGACAGAACACGACGAGAGGAGGGGTGGTAGAACTGCCACCCTAGTGCGTCAAGGGGGAAGCCAAGGAAGACACAAGGAGCAGCACGAGGGGACAACTTGTCCGCAGACAAGTCGCGGACAAACGCCCGAGATCCCCAGACACGGAACGCAGATACATCGCCTACCTTCCCCGTCCACAACAGAGCTGGGGAGGTCTCCGGCATGGAGACCCTGGGGTGAAGGTTGATCTGATGCGCCGCGTACCGAACCGCAAACGGCCACAGAAAATGGGGGGCAGCCGCATGCATCATGGACGTACGAGCGACGTCCATGACCATGCCAATGCGGCGCTCAGCAATCCCATTTTGCTGTGAGGAGTCCGGAAGCGTAAAGGTCTGGCGGATGCCTCGCGCAGGGCAGTAGGCTCGCAGAAGGCCAGAGGAAAACTCTCCGCCTCTGTCCGAGTGCAGACGCAGAACAGTAAAGTCCGAGCTGAAGCTCCTCCTGAGCTGGAGACGAGCTGCGCGGATCCAGTCGATCAGCACCTCAGTGACATCACCCTTGCTGCGCAAGGGGAAGACTGAGGTGTAACGCGTGTAGTCGTCAACCACCAGCAGGAAGTAGCGCTCGTGACCCTGTCAACGGACGCGGGCCGGGCCCCACACGTCCATGTGAAGCGTCTGCCGCGGGGCCTCTGTCGAGGGAAACTGAGAGGAGTGAGGGGCAGCCCGGAGCTGCCCCTCGACACAGGGAACACAGGAAGGACCAGGCCCTGGAGGAAGGAGAGGGAGGGACCGGGGGAGACCAGAGACAAGGACACGGGAAGCCATGCCTCGGAGACGAGGCAGGGAGGGGTGACCAAGACGGTGGTGCCACAGGAGAGTCTCGTGAGACAGGAGGCGACACGAGCAGGGGGCAGACTCAGGACCAGACCTGGACGCTGCAGCAAACACCTGACCCGACGCAGCTACCTCGCTAGACGCAGGGACAGGAGGAGACTCAGTGGTCAGTGTGCGAGCGTTCGAGCAGTGGGTCACCTGCTGACTCGAAGGAGTAAACTGGTGAACCCCCGTATCTTGTAGGTCAGCACCACTCACCAAGTTCGTAGAGAACGAGGGGAGGTAAAGACCAGACAAGGTGTCAGAGGGGGCTGCCGGACACGGGAGGACAGTGGAGAAGTGAGAGAGGACAGGACCCCCAGAGGGGTCTGCCAGGGAGACTGCAACCGGCCAACCAAGCGGCGTGAGTGTGGTGCGGTCTCAAAAGAAGGAGCGAGAAGCCCCTAAGTCAAGTGTGAAGGTGAGGGAGGCCGAAGCCGACGTGGTACCTGAGAGCGCAGACTCACCAGCACCTGAGAGCGCAGACGCACTGGCACCTTGAGCAGCAGCCTCACCAGCACCTAGAGCAGCAGTACCAATGCCCGGGTCGGGCGGGAAACATCGGTAACAGTCACCCTCATCACTAATAGTCATAGCATATATGGCAGCAAGGATAGCATCAAAGTCAAGATCATAGATAGCTACGCGTGCCCTAGACAGCTCTCCCAAGCGAGGGATCTCACTAGCCTCCGGGAACTGCTGACGCCAAGCGTCCGTCAGGCGGCCAAAACAGCGCTGGGTGGGGTGGGCACCCCCACACTGCTCACCAGCGCGGTCGCCGGTGCGAAGGACATAGGTGCACGGACCGAAGCCCCCACCACGCTGACGCTGCGTGTACCACTCACGGAGCTGCTGAGGAGGGGGGATGTCCCGAGAACGCTGCTGCTGCTGGCGCTGACCACCACCGGAGCTGCTCCGCTGCGAAGCACCACCCCGACCAGCTCCACCTCCTCCACCACAGCCGCCTCCACCTCCGCCACCACCGCTGCCTCCGCTCCCACCGCCACCGCCTCCGCCGCCTCCGCCTCCGCTGCTGCCACCGCCACCTCCACCCCCGCTGCCACTCCCACCGCCACCCCCACTCCCTCCGCCGCCTCCACCGCCACCTCCACCACCCCCGCTAGCTCCAACCGCGCCCTTGCCCCCCTTGCCCTTGCCAGAGCGACGTCTCTCGCTCGGGGCAGACGCCGCACCGACCGACTCAAGACCAACGAGGTCGGCCGCAGCAGCAGAGGCGACAGAGGGCAACACGGGGGAAGGGGAACACCCCTCAAAGATGGGGGTGCGAGGGTCACCACGAGAGGCTCCTACAGCGACTTTGCTCTTCTCCGCTGCTAGGAGGGCCTTCTTGAGGAGGTCAACAGTGAGAGTGGTGGGACAGACTGAGAGGAAGTGGTCCCTGACTACGCGAAGGGAGTCAGGGAGGCGGGTGACTATATATTAGAGAGTGATGTACATGGGGGGGGGGTTCTTGGCGCAGAACTCAGCAGGAAGCGCGGCGCGATAGCGAGTGTCACTAGTGTGGAGGTGTGTAATGAGGTCAGCGACTGTGGGAAAGGCAGCAAGGTCAGGGAAGAGGTACGGTAGCATGAGGCGGCTCAATGCAGCACTGGCAGGGGAAGAGTAGCGCGCAACTACAGCGTCGTACAAGGTCTGAGCACTCTTGTATTGACTAAAGTGCGCGCGCTCATTGGTAGGCAGGTGGCGACGCACAGCAAGACGTGCAGCAGCATCGCGCGTGGCCCACAGGGAGCGAACAGTGGGGTCAGCATCAGCTGCAGGGGCAGGAGAGGCGCCAGAGGTGAGGTCAAAGAGAGAGAGACCGTCTGCCCTATCGCACTGTAAGAACAGCTGCAGGTTGTCGACCCAGACCTCAAAGTCAATGGCTCGACCCCGAGCGTCAAAAGCGAGGACACTAGGGGTAGCCATGACAACAGTAGACCAGCAGTGCAACCAGTAGGGGGGAGGGCCGTGCAGTGACAGAGGGGCTGTGCTCACCGGACAGGGCTGCTCGGGCGGCTTAGCGGTAGGGCGGCTCGGCAGCTCGGCGGCTCGGCTGCACGGTGGCTGGGCGGCTCGGTTGGAGGGCGACCCGGCAGCTCGGCGGCTCGGCTGCTCTGCTGCTGGGCGGCTCGGTTGTGCTGCTGCAGGGCGGCGCGGCGGTCGGCGGCTCGGCTGGCAGGGGCGGCTCGGGCGGCGGGCGGCGCTGCAGTAGTTGAAGGCGGCGGGGCCGCAACTGAAGGCGGTGGGGCCGCAAGTGAGAGCGGCGGGCCGAAGGTGAGGGTGGGGATGGGCCGATACTGAAGGCGGCGAGGCCGCAGGTGAGGGCGGCGGGGCCGCAACTGAGGGCGGCGAGGCCGCAGGTGAGGGCGGCGGGGCCGCAACTGAGGGCGGCGATGGGCCGCAAGTGAGGGTGGCGGGGCCGCAACTGAGGGCGGCGGGGCCGCAGGTGAGGGTGGCGGGGCCGCAAATGAGGGCGGCGAGGCCGCAGGTGAGTGCGGCGACGGGGCCGCAAATGAGGGCGGCGTCGGGGCCGCAGGGGAGAGCGGCGACGGGCCGTAGGTGAGGGCGGCGACGGGGCCGCAGTATAGGGCGGCGACGGGCCGCAGGTGAGAGCGGCGACGGGGCCGCAGCTGAGGGCGGCGGCGGGGCCGCAGGTGAGGGCGGCGGGGCCGCAACAGAGGGCGGCGGGGCCGCAAGGGAGAGCGGCGACGGGCCGCAGGTAAGGGCGGCGACCGGGCCGCAGCTGAGGGCGGCGACGGGCCGCAGGTGAGAGCGGCGACGGGGCCGCAGCTGAGGGCGGCGGCGGGGCTGCAGATGAGGGAGGCGGGGCTGCAACAGAGGGCGGCGGGGCCGCAAGTGAGTGCGGCGGGGCCGCAATTGAGGGCGGCGATGGGCCCCAGGTGAGGGCGGCAACGGGGCCGCAGGTGAGGGCGGCGACGGGGCCGCAACCGAGGGCGGCGACGGGCCGCAAGTGAGGGTGGCGGGGCCGCAACTGAGGGCGGCAGGGCCGCAAGTGAGGGCGGCGGGGCCGCAAGGGAGGCCGCTAGGGCGGCTCGACGAATGCAGAGAGGGGAGCGCGACTCGGGGAGCGCGCTCCGGGCAGGAAAAAAAAAAAGGTTCGATGTGGTGGGCCCTAGGCACAGTTCCCTTGAGGGAACCTGCTCGATACCATGAGAAACTTAGAACGAGAATGAGATGACTATGGAATGAGAGTGAAACAAATATGCAACCCTAGAAATGTGTACCCCATATGGGCTACCCCACTAAAGCCTAGACAACATTATAATTTGACACATACTCGCTGTTAAGGGAGTTGCTACTCAAGAGGCACATGATGGAATTACCTCGGGTCATTTCGGGGTTGAAAACATGCGACAGCAACTGCAACGGTACTACTACGTGCCGAAGCTGCTGACCGATGTACAGCACCACGTAAGATGGTGGCCCATGTGTCAGGTGATGAAGAGCTCGTGCAAGTAAAAGGCAAGTCAACAGCAGCTGATTCCGCCACTGAGCGTGCCTAACAGCAATTTACAGGAATGAATGAACTAACAGTGAAATGAGTACAAGTACCTAGCCCTAGAATTGTGTACCCCCTATAGGCTAACCCACTGTAGCCTAAACTAGCACAACATATATAATGTTTGACACACCCCCATAGGCAAAGTGGGGGAGAACTAGGGGTCACAAGACCAGTCAAGGCAAAGCAAGGCAAAACAAGCTCAGGGTGGATCTCAAGGATACCACACAAATTCCGAGCACAAGCAAGTGGTCACAAGACCAGTTCAAATGCAGGTTTATAATAGAGCAAAAGGTACAATGATCACAACCTAACAAGAGTAAACAAGCAGGTATATATATAGAGATCACAGTACAAACAGACTCAAGAAGTAAGCAAGTGAGGTCAAGTAGGCACAAGGCCTAGAAGAGTGCAAAAGCGCTGATGGTCACAAGGCTGAAGCGCCTTGGTGAACACATCAGCACTGTTGGCCTCAGAGGCCACGTAACGCAAGCGAAGCTGACCACGCTGCTGCAGCTCTCGAGCAAGGAAGTAACGCGGAGCAATGTGCTTCGTTCTGTGCTCCAGTCTGTGCTCCTCACACAAGGCAATGGCTGCCTTGTTGTCGACATACAGCACTGGAGGAGAACGAGGCTGCTCTCCAAGGTCGGTCAGCAAGTAGGTGAGTCAGCGTAGCTCCTGGGCCGCCATGGCTGTGGCGTAGATCTCAGCCTCACAAGTGGAGCTGAGAACAGAAGAAGAGCGAGTAGAACGCCAAGAAACAGAATCAGAGCCAAGACTGAAGGAGTAACCCTGAGACGACCGCTGAGTAGCCTGGTCGTCTGCCCAAGAAGCGTCTGAGTGCCCAGTGAGAACAACTGGGACTCGCCCTCCAAGCACTAGCCCCATGCCCGACGTACTGCACAAGTAGCGCAACACCCTTTTAGCTGCATCCATGTGCTCCTTCCGGTGACGGCCGGGAGCGACATAGCGTGCAAGAATGCTGAGAGGGTATGCAAGGTCTGGTCGACTGCAGGTCATCAGGTACATGAGGGAACCCACAAGCTCTGGATATGGGCCACTCGGCTCTACGGACTCATCCGAAGGCAGAGCTGAGAGCGAGTGACCGGTAGGCAGAAGAGTGGGCTGAGGCGAGGAGTACGTGAAGCCGAAGCGCTGAAGGACCTGCTGCACCATGTGTGACTGAGTCAAGGTGATCCGCAAGCCAAGATAGCTTGTCAGTTCACCCAGGTCTGTGCACGCGTGTCTCTTCTGCAGCTCCGACTTCACGTGGGCAAGTGCTACAGTGTCAGCAGTAGTAAAGACCAAGTCGTCGACGTACACAAGGACGTAGAACGGCGGCACTGAGGTGTCGGTGCGTAGAAACAGCGACGGGTCAGCAGTAGAAGGCGCAAACCCAAGAGCCGCAAGCGTAGTCCTCAGTGTGTCGTGCCACTCACGAGGCGCCTGGCGGAGACCGTAGACTGGCCATCGGAGGCTCCACTGGGTACCAGGAGGGAACGACCCAGTGAAGCCAGGTGGACGGCGCAGCCAGATCTCCTCGTGCAGGCTGCTCTGCAGGAAAGCAGTGCTGAAGTCAAGCGAGTGGAGCTCGTAGTCACGCTGAGCGGCGACGTGCAGCAGAACCAGAAGAGTGGTCATCTTCAGGGTCGGGGAGAAGGTCTAGAAGAAGTCAACTCCCTCTCGCTAACTGAAGCTTCGTGCAACGTAACGCGCCTTGAAGACAGGTGGAGAGCCCGGCGGCCGCTTCACCCTGAAAATCCACATGCCATTGAGGATGTTCACCCCAGGTGGGGGAACCTCGTCGACGTAGGTGCCTGTGGACTTCCAGGAAGCCATCTTTGTGTCTATGGCTGACTGCCACTGAGAGGAGTAGGGACCGGCCATCGCCTCTGCGTAAGAGCGTGGGGTCGGGATGTCTGGTGCATCCGGGTCTCCCTCAGGGGCAACAAGCATGGACACGAGATGGGGCAAAGCGGCAGCAAAGCACTCAAACTCCTCCTGCCTGTCCTCAAGGACGTCAGTGCCAAGAGCACACTCACCCCCGACGGACGGAGGACAGACAGACTCAGACTTAGCAACTAGGCTAGCAGCGTAGTCTAGACGACAGCGAGCAGCAAAGTCGACAAGCTCAGCAACTAAGGTAGACGCAGCAGCAGACTCAAAGGAAGGGTAAATGACAACAGTAGCCAGGAGACGCGTGACAGTAGGACTGGTAGCACGAAGAGAGTCTGACCCAGGGTCAGCAAGAGCAGGAAGAGAGGAAGCAGGAGGAGACGGCAGTGGGACACGCTGTGGAGCAGTGGACGGACGAAGCGCCATCCGGTGAGTGCCTGGGACAGCAGGAAGACGCTGACGCTGGACTCAACTACTAGAGAGAGCAGTGCGGACAGGCGACTCAGGACGAGACTCAGGCGACGCAGGACGATACGCAGGCTCACGCCGCTCAGTAAGACCTCTACTCGGACCAGTGTAAGGAGCAGGACCAGGGAGAGAGGAGGCACACGGTAACGCCGACTGCAGCTGGGTAGGCGGAGGACACGCTAAGGAGGGAGGAGGAAAAGAAGGAGGAAGTTGACCAAGAACCTGCTGAAGGAGCGGAACAAAGTACGGCCGAGACCGAGCAGCGACACCAGAGCCAGCAGGGACACCCGCACCAGGGTCCGCAGCACCAGCAGCAGCTCCAGCGCCCACGTCCTCAGCACCAGCGGCAGCTCCAACGCCCGGGTCCTCAGCACCAGTAGCAGCTCCAACGCCCGGGTCTGCAGCACCAGTGGCAGCTCCAACGCCTGGGTCCTCAGCATCAGCAGCAGCTCCTACGCCCGGGTCCTCAGTACCAGCAGCGGCTCCAACGCCCGGGTCCTCAGCACCAGCGGCAGCTCCAACGCCCGGGTCCTCAGCACCAGGAGCAGCTCCAACGCCCGGGTCCTCAGCACCAGCAGCGGCTCCAACGCCCGGGTCCTCAGCACCAGCAGCAGCTCCAACGCCCGGGTTCTCAGCACCAGCAGCAGCTCCAACGCCCGGGTCCTCAGCACCAGCAGCAGCTCCAACAGCAGCGGGGTCCGTAACACGAGGCACACCACTCCGAAGAGTGCAGCGCCGCTCGTACCACTCAAGGATCCGCTCGCGGGAGGGGAGTTCCCGAACGGGAGAAGAAGCACTAGCACCAGTCCCAGTAGTACGTCCGGCTCGAGCGGTACCTCTCCGGAGGCTGCAGTACTCTAAGTACCATGCACGCAGCTGCTCCGAGGAGAGGGCTCCTCCAGGTGCAGGACTCCCAGGCCTAGTACCTCCAGACTCAAAACCCCCAGACTCCGGACTCTGCAGCTCAGCACCACGAGGCTCCACACCCCCAAGCTCAGCACCCTCAAGCTCCACACCCCCAGGCTCCACACCCCCAGGCTCCACACCCCCAGGCTCCACACCCCCAGGCTCCACACCCCCAGGCTCAGCACCCCCAGCAGGACGAGAGTCGACAGCTACCTCAACAGGCTCAACCAGGTCTACCTGAGACACACCTGAGGGAGCGGCACCCTGAGGGGGGAGGGGGTCTGCAATAGCAGCACCTGGCGCGAGGAAGAGAGGCGGGGGGGGGAGCGGGGCAGTGCGGTAGGAGAAGAGGCGGTAGTAGGGGACGGACTCGTCAAAAGTGACATCCTGGGAGGGCAAGACTCGGCGCGAGGTGGCGTGGTAAAACTGCCAACAAGAAGCGTCCGGGACAAAGCCGAGGAAGACGTAGGGAACAGCACGGGAGGAGAGCTTGTCCGCAGACGAATCGTGGACAAAAGCTCGAGACCCCCAGACCCGGAAACGCGACGCATCGCCAACCTCCTCCGTCCACAGCAGCGTGGGCGAGGTCTCCGGCAAGGAGACACGGGGCCAGAGGTTGAGCTGATGCGCAGCGTACCGGACCACAAACGGCCACAGAAAGTGGGGGGCAGCCGCATGGATCAAGGAGGTACGGGCGACCTCCATGACCAGGCCAATGCGGCGCTCCGCAACCCCATTCTGCTGTGGAGAAGCCGGAAGCGTGAACGTTTGCTCAATGCCGTGCTCAGCACAGTAGGCTGCCAAGAGGTCGGAGGAGAACTCACCACCTCTGTCAGAGTGCAAGCGCAGGACAGGAAAGTCCGAGTGAAAACGCTCGCTGAGCTGGAGACGGGCTCTGCGAATCCAAGGGATCAAGACATCAGGGACCTCACCCTTGGTGCGCAAGGGGAAGACCGAGGTGTAGCACGAGTAGTCGTCAACAACTATCAGGAAGTACCTCTCCTGACCCTGACCACGGACGCGGGCTGGGCCCCACACGTCCATGTGGAGTGGCTGCAAGGGAGCAGTCGTCGGGGGGAACGAGGAGGAGTGAGGAGCGGCGCGCTGCCGTCACTCGACACAGGGGAGACAGGTAGGAGCAGGCGAGGGTGGGAGGGCAGGAAGGACCCTGGGCAGGCCAAAGACAAGGTACCGGGAGTGCATGGCACGAAGCCGCTGCACAGACGGGTGGCCAAGGCGGTGGTGCCAGAGGACAGTCTCGTGTGCCAAAGAGCGACACGAGCAGGGGGCGGACAGCTGACCTGACGCGGACGCGGACGCAATCGCAGCAATCTGAGGGGACTCAGTAGTCAGTGTGTACAGGTCCGACCCCGGCTGCCGAGTGAAGGTAGCCAAGTGACGGCCCGTACGAGCACACGTCCAGTGTGTCACGCACTCGTAGGTAGGGGTGAACTGGTGAACACCCCCGTCCTGGAGTGCACATCCGCCACCAAGTTCGTAGAGAACGAGGGGAGGTGGAGACCTTACAGTGTGCCCGACGGGACCGCAGGGCACGGAAGGACAGTGGAAGAGGTCGCAATGACCGGACCGCCAGAGGGGTCAGCAAGGGAGACAGCAACTGGCCGAGCAAGCGGCTCAAGGGCAGTGCGGTCACGAAAGAAGTAGCGAGAAGCACCTGAGTCCAGTGTGAAGGTGTGCAGTGCGGCAGTCGACGCAGTACCAAGGGGGGGAGACACACGAGCACCTAGAGCAGCAGCCTCACCAGCCACCTGGGGTAGCCGACACGCGAGTACCTGGAGCGGCAGACGCACTGGCCCTAATGCCCATGTCGGGCGGCACACACAAGTACTCAGCACCCTCTCCACTAGTAGACACCACATACATGGCAGATAGAATAGCATCAAAGTCTAGAGCATAGATATCAATCCCCTTCTTCAGGAGATCAAGCCAGCGGGGCAGCTCAGTGACCTGAGGGAACTGAACACGCCAAGCGTTGTCGAGACGAGAGAAGCAGCGCTGTGTGGCGTGCGGTCGTCCACACTGCTGACCAGTGCGGTCACCAGTGCGAATGACGTACGTGCAGCTAAGACCACCCCCACCCCCGTGCTGAGAGTACCACTCACGGACCTCCTGGGGCGAGGGAGTGTGCTGCTGGCCCTGGCCACCGCCAGTGCCTCCACGGCCACCACCACCGCTGCCACCTCCTCGACCACCCCAACCCCTGCCGCTGCCTCGTCCTCCGCCACCCCAACCGCCGCCTCCACTCCTGCCACCTCCCCCGCCGCTGCCGCCACCAACCCCACCGCTACCACTCGCCCCTCCAGCCGAGCCACCACCCCCACTGCCTCCACCGCCCCCACCGCCGCCTCCCGCGCCGTCACCGCCACCACCCTTGCCCCCTTTGCCCTTGCCGCTGCGGCGTCCGCTCGAGGCAGACGCAGCGCCGACCTTCTCAGTACCAAGAAGGTCGACAGCAGCAGCAGAGGCGACAGAGGGAAGAAGGGGGGAAGGAGAACACCCCTCAAAGAACGGGGTACGGGGATTGCCACGAGAGGCACCTACAGCGACTATGCTAGTCTCAGCTGCAAGTAGCTCCTTCTCGAGGAGGGCAATGGTGAGCTCAGTGGGGCAACGAGCTAGGAAGTGGTCCCTGACAGCACGCAGTGTGTCAGGGAGGCGGGTGACTAGGTGGTAGAGAGTGAGCTAGAGTGGAGGGGGGTGCGTGGCAAGGAACTCAGCAGGCATGGCGGCACGGAAGCAGGCCTCACTAGTACGGAGGTGCGTGATGAGGTCAGCGACTGTGTGAAAGGAGGCCAGGTCGAGAAACAGGTAGGGGAGGGAGAGACGGCCTGGTGCGGCAGAGGCAGGTGAGGAGTAGCGAGCAACTACAGCTGTGTACAGTGCCTGTGCAGTCTTGTGCTGACCAAAGTGCTCGCGTTCGTCTATCAGCAGGGAGTTGCGAATGGCGAAGCGAGCGTGGGCATCAGGAGTCTGCCACTATGAGCGAGCAGTGCTGTCAGCAGTAGCAGCAGGGGCAGTGACATGGCCTAGGGCGTGATCGTACAGTGAGATGTCATCCTTGGCTGTGAGCTGTAGGTAGAGGTGCAGGTCATCGAGCCAGGTGTCAAACTTCACAGGGCGGCCCTCAGCATCAAACACGAGAACCTGTGGGCTAGCCATAGGAACAGTAGAAATAGCAGCAGTAGCAGTATAAGAAGCAGGTAGGACGAACCAGGTAGGGCAGGGCAGCGCGGCTCGGTTCAGGTCGGGTCGCGGCTCGGCTGGGTGGCGCGGCTCGGTTCAGGGCGCGCGGCTCGGCTCGGGGCGCGCGGCTCGGGGCGCGCGGCTCGGGTCGCGCGGCTCGGGTCACAGCGGGGACGGGCCGCCCGCTCTCCCTCGTGTGCTGCGGCGGGAACGGGCCGCCCGGGGCCTCTAGGTGGTGGGCACGGGTCGGTTGGGGCCCTAGAGGGGCTAGCGCGGGGCCGATTGGGGCCTGGGCGGGGCTAGCGCGGGGCCAAACGGGGCCTTGATGGGGCTAGCAAGGGGCCGACGGGGCCTGAACTGGGCTAGCGCGGGGCCGACGGGGCCTGAAACGGGGCCGACGGGGCCTGAAACGGGGCTAGCGCGGGGCCGACGGGGCCTGAAACGGGGCTAGCGCGGGCCGACGGGGCCTGAGAGGGGCTAGCGCGGGGCCGACGGGGCCTAAAACGGGGCCAACGGGGCCTGAAACGGGGCTAGCGCGGGCCGACGGGGCCTGAGAGGGGCTAGTGCGGGGTCGACGGGGCCTGAAACGGGGCCGACAGGGCCTGAATCGGGGCTAGCGCGGGCCGACGGGGCCTGAGAGGGGCTAGCGCGGGGCTGACGGGGCCTGAAACGGGGCCGACGGGGCCTGAACGGGGCTAGCGCGGGGCCTGAACGGGGCCTTAAAGGGGCCGACGGGGCCTGAACGGGGCCGCTAGGGAGAGCGGGCATGGGGCCGACGGGGCCTGAACGGGGCTAGCGCGGGGCCGTCAAGAGGGGCCTCTAGGGGCGTGACACGTCGAGGCGCCCTAGGGCACAGGTAGGTAGGTAGGTAGGTAGATACGTAGTGGTGGGCCCTTAGAAAATTTCGGTCCTAGGAAGGACCTGCTCTATACCATGTTGGAATCACTGAATAGGAATGGATGAACTAGCAGTGAAATGAGTACAAGTACCTAACCCTAGAATTGTGTACCCCCTATAGGCTAACCCACTGTAGCCTAAACTAACACAACATATATAATGTTTGACAGGAATTACCTCGGGTCATTTCGGGGTTGAAAACATGCGATAGCAACTGCAACGGTACTACTACGTGCCGAAGCTGCTGACCGACGTACAGGACCACGTAAGATTGTGGCCCATGTGTCATGTGATGAAGAGCTCGTGCAAGTAAAAGGTGTCAGATTATCATAGCTGATGCATGTTTGTAGGCTATAGTGGGGTAGCACATATGGGGTACAGCTTTCTAGGGTTGCATTTGTACCCAACTCTGACTTAGTCATTTCATTCCTGTTCATTGATTCTCTCATGGTATAGAGCGGGTCCCTCCTAAGGACCGTTTTTTAAGGGCCCACCCACGATTTTTTTTTTTTTCCTGCCCGGAGCGCGCCCTATTCTCCCCGAGGCGCGCTCCCCCCTAGTGCTTGTCGCGCTGCCCTTGTGGCGCCCCGCAAGTCGCGCGCGCGACTCCCTTTTTTTCGCGCGCGCGGCCCGGGCCCCACGTCGCGCTGGCCTTACGGCCGCGCCGCGCCGCCCTCTCGGCTCTGCTGCGCCCCGCCGCCCTCACGCCGGCCGCGCGGCCTCTTCGTCGCTGCAGCGGGCCCCGTCACCTGACGGCCCCGCCGTCCTCTCTTGACGGCCCCGCCGTCCCCTACTCTCGGCCCCGCCGCTGCACCCTGACGGCCCCGCCGTCCCCTGTCCCGGCCCCGCCGCTGCACCCTGCCGGCCCCGCCGCTGCACCTCTGTCGGCCCCGCCGCTGCACCCTGACGGCCCCGCCGTCCCCTGTCACGGCCCCGCCGTCCCCTGTCACGGCCCCGCCGCTGCACCCTGACGGCCCCGCCACTGCACCAGTCGGCCCCGCCGCTGCACCCTGACGGCCCCGCCATCCCCTGTCCCGGCCCCGCCACTGCACCCTGCCGGCCCCGCCGCTGCACCCTGACGGCCCCGCCGTCCCCTGTCACGGCCCCGCCGCTGCACCCTGACGGCCCCGCCACTTCACCAGTCGGTCCCGCCGTCCCCTGTCCCGGCCCCGTCCTGCCGCCGAGCCGCCCGGGAGACGAGCCGCCCTGCACCCGAGCCGCCCTGCCGCCGAGCCGCCCGGGAGCCGAGCCGCCCTGCACCCGAGCTGCCCTGCCGCCGAGCCGCCCTGCACCCGAGCCGCCCTGCCGCCGAGCCGCCCGGGAGCCGAGCCGCCCAGCAGCCGAGTCACTGAGTCGCCGAGCCGCCCTTCTGCAGAGTTGCCCGGCCTGCCCTGCCTGGTGAGCACAGTCGCACTGTCACTGCGTGCTCTTCCCCTACTGCTTGCACTGCTTCGCTGTCGTCGTCATGGCTACCCCTAATGTCCTAGCTTTTGAAGCTGAGGGTCGAGCCATTGACTTTGAGGTCTGGGTAGACGACCTGCAGTTGTTGTTACAGTGCGATAGGGCAGACGGCCTCTCTCTCTTTGACCTTACCTCTGGCGCCTCTCCTGCTCCTGCTGCTGATGCTGATCCCACTGTGCGCTCTCAGTGGGCCACCCGCGATGCTGCTGCACGTCTTGCTGTGCGTCGCCACCTCCCTACCTCTGAGCGCGCGCACTTTAGTCAGTACAAGAGTGCTCAGACCTTGTACGACGCTGTAGTTGCGCGCTACTCCTCCCCTGCCACTGCTGCACTGAGCCGTCTCATGCTTCCCTACCTCTTTCCTGACCTCTCTGCCTTTCCCACTGTCGCTGACCTCATTACACACCTCCGCACTAGTGACACTCGCTACCGCGCCGCCCTTCCTGCTGAGTTCTGCGCTAAGAACCCCCCCCCCATGTACATCGCTCTCTACTACGTAGTCGCGCGCCTCCCTGACTCCCTTCGCGTCGTCAGGGACCACTTTCTCGCAGTCTGTCCCACCACCCTCACCGTCGACCTCCTCGAGAAGGCCCTCCTCGCAGCGGAGAAGGGCATAGTCGCTGTAGGTGCTTCTCGTGGTGACCCTCGCACCCCCATCTTTGAGGGGTGCTCTCCTTCCCCCTTGCTGCCCTCTGTTGCCTCTGCTGCTGCCGCCGACCTGCTTGGTCTTGAGTCGGTCGGCGCGGCGTCTGCCCCAAGTGGGAGACGTCGCTCTAGCAAGGGCAAGGGGGGCAAGGGCGCGGGTGGAGCTGGAGGGGGCGGTGGCGGTGGCGGCAGTGGCGGCGGAGGGAGTGGGGGTGGCGGCGGGACTAGTGGCGGGGGTGGTGGTGGTGGTGGCAGCAGCGGCGGAGACGGTGGTGGTGGTGCCAGCGGTGGTGGTGGAGGCAGCGGCGGAGGTGGAGGCGGCGGAGGTGGAGGCGGTGGAGGCGGCAGCGGAGGTGGCGGTGGTGGTGGAGGAGGTGGAGCTGGTCGGGGTGGTACCCAGCAGCGTAGCGGCGGTGGTGGTGGCCAGCGCTCGCAGCGGCAGCAGCAGCAGCGCTCGCGGGACATCCCTCCGCCTCAGCAGCTTCGTGAGTGGTACGCTGGGCGTCAGAGGGGTGGGGGTACTGGTCCCTGCACCTACGTTCTTCGTTCCGGCGACCGCGCGGGTGAGCAGTGTGGGGGTGCCCACGCCGCCCAGCGCTGCTTTAGCCGCCTGACGGACGCTTGGCGTCAGCAGTTCCCTAGGGCTAGTGAGATCCCTCGCTGGGATGAGCTTCTTAGGGCCGGTGTAGCGATCTTTGATCTTGATTTTGATGCTATCCTTGCTGCTATGTATGCTGTGACTTATAGTGAGGAGAATGAGGGTTACCGGTGTTTCCAGCCTGACCCGGGCATTGGTCCTGCTGCGCTAGGTGCTTGTGAGGCTGCTGCTCTAGGTGCCAGTGCGTCTGCGCTCTCAGGTACTGGTGAGACTGCGCTCTCAGATACTGCGTCGTCCTCGTCCTCCCTCACTTTCACACTTGACTCCGGGGCTTCTCGCTCCTTCTTTCGAGACCGCACTACCCTTACGCCGCTCGGCCGGCCGGTTGCAGTCTCCCTTGCTGACCCCTCTGGGGGTCCTGTCCTGTCTCACTTCTCCACTGTCCTCCCGTGTCCGGCTGCCCCTTCGGGCACCCTGTCTGGTCTGTACCTTCCCTCGTTCTCTACGAACTTGGTGAGTGGCGCGGACCTGCAGGATGTGGGGGTTCACCAGTTCACTCCTGCGAGTCAGCGGGTGACCCACTGCACGGAGGCACGCACAGGCCGACACCTGGCCACGTTCTCGCGTCGGCCGGGGTCGAGTCTCTACACCTTGACCGTTGAGTCTCCTCCTGTCCCTGCGTCTGGTCAGGTGGCTGCGTCAAGTCAGGTGCTTGCTGCTGCGTCCCGGTCAGGTCCTGAGTCTGCCCCCTGTTCTTGTCGCCTCCTGTCTCACGAGACTCTCCTGTGGCACCACCGTCTTGGCCACCCCTCCTTGCCCCGTCTTCGGAGCATGGCTTCCCGTGTCCTTGTCTCTGGTCTTCCTCAGTCTCTCCCTCCTCTCCCCTCCGGGCCAGGACCTTCCTGTGTCCCCTGTGTCGAGGGTCGCCTCCGGGCTACTCCTCACTCCTCCCACTTCCCCCCGACAGAGGCTCCCCTGCAGACGCTTCACATGGATGTGTGGGGCCCAGCCCCCGTCCGTGGGCAGGGTCACGAGCGCTACTTCCTGTTGGTGGTTGACGACTACTCGCGTTACACCACAGTCCTCCCCTTGCGCAGCAAGGGTGCGGTCACTGAGGTGCTGATCGACTGGATCCGCGAGGCTCGTCTCCAGCTCAGGAAGAGCTTCGGCTCGGACTTCCCAATTCTGCGTCTGCACTCGGACAGAGGCGGAGAGTTCTCTTCTCGCCTTCTACGAGACTACTGTCGTGCACGGGGGATCCGCCAGACCTTCACGCTTCCGGACTCACCACAGCAAAATGGGATTGCTGAGCGCCGCATTGGCATGGTCATGGATGTCGCTCGTACGTCCATGATGCATGCGGCTGCCCCCCATTTTCTGTGGCCGTTTGCGGTGAGGTACGCGGCGCATCAGCTCAACCTTCACCCCCGGGTCTCTCGGCCTGCGATGTCCCCAGCCTTGCTGTGGACGGGGAAGGTTGGCGATGCGTCTGTGTTCCGTGTCTGGGGATCTCGGGCGTTTGTCCGCGACTTGTCTGCGGACAAGCTGTCCCCTCGTGCTGCTCCCTGTGTCTTCCTTGGTTTCCCCCCTGACGCACGAGGGTGGCAGTTTTACCACCCCTCCTCTCGTCGTGTTCTGTCCTCCCAGGAGGTCACGTTCGACGAGTCAGTCCCCTTCTGCCGTCTCTTCCCCTACCGCACTCCTTCCCTCCCCCCTCCCCCGGACTTCCTTGTGCCGGTTCCCCCCCCGGTAGACCCCCTCCCCCCTCAGGTTCCTGCCCCCTCAGGTGTGTCCCAGGTAGACGCCGTTGACCCGGTCGAGGTTACTGGTGACTCTGGTGCTGCTGCGGGTGCTGAGCCTGGGGGTGCTGACTCTGGGGGTGCTGTGCGCGGGGGTGCTGAGCCTGGGGGTGCTACTGCTGGGGGTGCTGGGCCTGAGGGTGCTACTGCGGAGGGTGCGGAGCCTGGGGGTGCTGAGCCGGGGGGTGCTGTGCCTGGAGGTGCTGGGTCTGGGGGTGCTGGGTCGGGAGCTGCTGAGCCTGGGGGTGCTGAGCTGGGAGCTGCTGAGCCTGGGGGTGCTGCGTCTGGAGCTGCTGAGCCTGGGGTTTCTCCTGCTGCTGCGTCTCGCCGGGAGCCCCTCTCTCCACAGGAGCTGCGCGAGTGGTTCGCTCGCCGCTGGAGGCGTGCTGCTGAGTCTGGAGGTGCTGCTGGAGCTGGAGCTGGAGCTTCTTCGACCGTCGAGGGTGCGGGTGCTGCCGGTCCCGGAGCTGCTGGACCTGCGGGTCCTCCTGGAGCTGGAACTGCTGAGGGCGTTGGTGCTGAGCCTACTGCTGTTGGTCCTGCCGCTGGAGGTGTGGGTGGCGCTGGTGCTGTTGCTGAGGGTGCTGGTTCTGTCCCTGCTGAGTCTGGAGCTGCCGTGCGGCCTCGGCCGTACTTCGTTCCGCTCCTGCAGCAGGTTCTTGGTCTTTCTCCTCCAGTAGAGGGTCCACCGCCTGTCAAGTTGCAGTCCCTGTTGGAGCCTTCCTCTCCACTGCCTGCTCCCTCTCCTTACACTGGTCCTACTGGAGGTCTTGCTGAGCGTCGTGAGCCTGCGTCTCGTCCCGCGTCGCCCGTTCGTGCTGCTCGCGCTAGTGGTCGCAGTTCGCGTCAGCGTCCTCCTCGTGTCCCTGGCACCCACCGGATGTCTTAGCGTCCGTCCACTGCTCCTCTGCGTGCCCCTTTGCCTTCTCCTCCTGAGTCCTCTCTTCCTGCGCTTGCCGACCCTGACTCGGACTCTCTTCGTGCTGCCAGTCCTACTGTCACGCGTCTGCTTGCTACTGTCGTCACTGACCCCTCTTTTGAGTCCACTGCTGCGTCTGCTCTAGTCGCTGAGCTCGTCGACTTTGCTGGTCGCTGTCGTCTCGACTACGCTGCTAGTCTTGTTGCTGAGTCTGCGTCTGTCTGTCCTCCGTCCGTCGGGGGTGAGTGTGCTCTTGGCACGGACGTCCTAGAGGACAGGCAGGAGGAGTTACAGTGTCTAGCGGCTGCTTCACCTCATCTCGCGTCTGTACTGCTTGCCCCTGAGGGAGACCCGGATGCACTAGACATCCCGACTCCGCGTTCTTACGCGGAGGCCGTAGAGGGTCCCTACTCCTCTCAGTGGCAGGCAGGTATGGATGCTGAGATGGCTTCCTGGAAGTCCATAGGCACCTACGTTGACGCGGTTCCCCCTCCTGGGGCGAACATCGTCAGTGGCATGTGGATCTTCAGGGTGAAGCGGCCGCCGGGCTCTCCACCTGTCTTCAAGGCACGGTACGTTGCTCGTGGCTTCAGTCAGCGGCAGGGAGTTGACTACTTTCAGACCTTTTCTCCCACCCCGAAGATGACTACTCTTCGGGTGCTGCTGCACATAGCCGCTCAGCGCGACACGAGCTTCACTCTCTCGACTTCAGCACTGCGTTCTTGCAGGGTAGCCTGCATGAGGAGATCTGGCTTTGCCGTCCACCTGGCTTCACTGGGACTTTCCCTCCTGGCACCCAGTGGAGCCTCCGACGGCCAGTCTACGGTCTCCGCCAGGCACCGCGTGAGTGGCACGACACACTGAGGACTACGCTTGCGGCCCTTGGGTTTGCTCCTTCTACTGCTGACCTGTCGCTGTTTCTTCGCACCGACACTTCCCTGCCGCTGTTCTACATCCTCGTGTACGTCGACGACTTGGTCTTTGCCACAGCGGACACTGCTGGACTCGCCTACGTGAAGTCCGAGCTGCTGAAGAGACACACGTGCACAGACCTGGGTGAACTGCGCAGCTACCTTGGCTTGCAGATCACTCGGGACAGAGCACGCCGCACCATTACCTTGACTCAGTCACACATGGTGCAGCAGGTCCTTCAGCGCTTCGGCTTCACGTACTCCTCGCCTCAGGCCACTCCTCTGCCTACTCGCCACTCACTCTCAGCTCTGCCTTCGGATGAGTCCGTAGAGTCGAGTGGTCCGTATGCAGAGCTTGTTGGCTGCCTCATGTACCTGATGACCTGCACACGACCTGACCTTGCATACCCTCTGAGCATTCTTGCACGCTATGTTGCTCCTGGGAGACACAGACCAGAGCACATGGCTGCAGCGAAGAGGGTATTGCGCTACCTGTGCAGTACGTCGAGCATAGGGCTAGTGCTTGGAGGGCGGAGTCCAGTGGTCCTTACCGGCCACGCGGACGCTTCTTGGGCTGACGACCAGGCTACGCAGCGGTCGTCACAGGGTTACACCTTCAGCCTTGGTTCTGGCTCTGTCTCGTGGCGGTCTACTCGCTCGTCTTTGGTTCTCGGCTCCAGTTGTGAGGCTGAGATCTACGCCGGGGCCATGGCTGCACAGGAGCTTCGCTGGCTCACCTACCTGCTGACTGACCTTGGAGAGCCGCCTCGTTCTCCTCCAGTGCTGTACGTAGACAACAAGGCCATGCTGGCCTTGTGTCGAGAGCAGCGCTTGGAGCACAGAACGAAGCACATTGCTCTCCGCTACTTCCTTGCTCGTGAGCTGCAACAGCGTGGTCAGTTGCGACTTGCGTACGTGGCCTCTGAGGCCAACACTGCTGATGTGTTCACCAAGGCACTCGCGCCTTGTGACCATCAGCGCTTTTGCACCGAGCTGGGTCTTGTGCCTGTCTTGCCTCACTTGCTCTCCTCTTGACTTTACTTGTACTGTGACATATATATATACGTGCTCTTGCTTGTCTAGTTTTATATATATGTCTGTACTCCTGCATGTGAACTGGCCTCTGGCCCTGCTCTTGTGCTCGGACTGTGTGGTGACTTTGTGATCCACCCTGAGCTTGCTTTGCTTTGCTTTGCTTGACTGGTCTTGTGACCCCTTGTTCTCCCCCACTTTGCCTATGGGGGTGTGTCAGAGTATTATAGCTGATGCATGTTTGTAGGCTATAGTGGGGTAGCACATATGGGGTACAGCTTTCTAGGGTTGCATTTGTACCCAACTCTGATTTGGTCATTTCATTCCTGTTCATTGATACTCTCAAAAGGCAAGTCAACAGCAGCTGATTCCGCCACTGAGCGTGCCTAACAGCAATTTACAATTGATTTCGTCACGGGGTTACCTTCTAGCCCTGGTTGTATTGACGCAGTCATGGTTGTCGTTGAACGATTGATGAAAATAACTCACTTCAATGCATGCACAAAATCCATTTCAGCTGAGGAAACCGCTCGCATTTTCATCGCGACTGTCGTTCGCTTGTACGTGATACCAACCGTGATCATCAGCGACTGCGACACAAAGTTCACAAGCAAAATATGGAAGAAGATATGGGAGTAGTTCGGAACCCTGCTACAGTTTAGTTCGTCGTACCACCCCAAGACCGACGGTCAAACGGAGCGGACGAACCATACTATGGAGTAGTTGATTTGTGCCACGTGCGACGACCCAACATCCTGGGAGCAGCAGTTGCCGCTGATCGAGTTAGCCTACAACAACGCCACGTTAGCAACGACACAATAGTCACCGTTTTATCTTAACTATGGGCAGAACCCCATAGTTCCCATGACGCCGAGTCCGGACAACCTAACGTCACGCGCACAACAATTTGCAGAGATTCTGCAAGCTGCCCGAACGCGCGCAGAAGGGGCGGTAAAAAAAGCAAACACAATCACAAAAAGGAATACCGATCGCCACTGTCGGCCTAAGACGTATCAGTCAGGAAGCTACGTGATGCTCGACATGAAGAACTTAGGCTTGCCTGTTGTACAAAAACTTCACATGCACTACTATGGCCCATTCAAATAAGCGATATGACAACGCATGTCACATCCTATCTTCTGCTACCCGCCGACTGGTACATGAGCTCGTTGTTCCACGTCAGCCTCATTCGCCTGCCATCGACGATGCGTCCTGCATCGGAGCCAATCGTTGAGCCTGAGAAAATCCCGAGCCTTCAGATTCGACACCCCACGGGAGTTCGGAGGATTGAATTCCTCGTTCGCTGGAAGGGCCGCACCCCTATAGAGGACAGGTGGGTGCCCCTGCCAACATTTGAAATCACCCTACTCTGCAAGTGTACCTGTGAAGATGGGGATTCCGCGATATACATGCACTCGCGTAGAAGAGGGGCTTCTTGAGGGGAGAGGGGGGAGGGGGGAAATAGTGTGAGGATTTTTTCGACATTCGTTACCGCGTGCTTCAACACCGAATACAGGACCAACCGTTTCTTCTCCCGTTACCGCTGACGGGGCTTTGCCAACTTCGCGCACGCCATTCACCAAACCATGCATCGCCGGACTGGCCCGAGTCGTCCTATGCTTCGGGACTAGCCCGAACCTTGTTGCCAGCATCGCATTATCTAGGTCGCACGTACCGCGTTACTGTTCGCATATTTTGATTATATATGTTCGCTTATGCCTTCTCTTACATCTTCTACTCGTTTGCCAACTTAGTGCAATCCTCGCAACCTCGATTCTATTATGAGTTGTACTAAACAAAGTGCACGGAAGACTATCTAAAGAGGCTGTGTTTACACAATGAATCACATTGAGTGAAGGGAGCGTTTACAGGGCGAAAATGGGTTAGGCGAGGAGCTCGCGACGTGCGAGGGTTGGAAGTGTAGCAATTGGTGCGGGGCGACTCAGAAGTGGTTCGGACTGAAACTGTAGGCCGAACCCAACTTACTCGAAGTGCTCGTGCTGTCCTCGCAAGGAGAAGACTACAGTAATGAATTTCCATATTCATTACAGTCTCCCACCTTCTAAATACGACCCCCCTTTTACGTAGCCGAGTCTTGTAGTAGCGTGAAAACTGCAGATCTTCGGTTGAAGGTGGATTTGACGGCTCGGAAGGGCGTTGAATGTCGAGCTGGTGCGTGGCTAACCATTTGACCAGGCAAAATTTGAAAAGGTTGGAATGTGAGCCATTGATGTAGCGCATGTAGATCGGACGGTATTGATGCACGTGGTGTTGGCGAGAGTTTTGACGTGATGTCAGATGCTGGCGAACAGGAACCGTTGATGATGATGGTTTAATTGCGAGCGCTCGTCGTGCTGAATGTGTCTGATGGAGATGTCAGAAACCGCCTCTCTCTCTCCCTAACCCCCCTACCCCCCCCCCCCCCCCCCCCCCCCCCTCCCCCTCCTTTGAAAGGTCCGAATTCGGCATTTTCCGAACTCAACTAGGAGGTCCTTCTGGCACAAAACGCCTTTGCACCCTATCAGCATAGCCTTTTTGGTGCAGCCAGATCTTCCCTGCTTCCCTGTCTTTGATCAGCTCCAAACCCAGGTACTTTCTAATAGGGCTGATCTCTTGCAGCTGGAAGACAATTTCAAGCAGTGCCTTGAGCTCCGCCAGGTGCTCCTTGCTGCGGCTCGTGGCGACCTGGTTCTTCGACCGTCCTGCGTCGACTAGCACTTCGTCAAGGGCCTCGTACCATGACATTGGAACCATAGCGTCGTAGAACTCAATTTCTTCCGTGAAGAGAGGGCGGTCGAGTTTCGCATTCAGTAATGCTTTCGTCATGTCAAGTTGCATCAAATCCAAGTGTCTGCTAGCCAGCCACATTCGACTAATGCATCCGAGCGGATCCATAGCTTTCGACGTGGGCAAATGTAGCGTCGAAGTCGTTTTGGGTCTGCGTGTAACCTCTGACGATAAGTCGACCCTTCTCTCGGTCGACCGTATCGTCTGGGCTGTACTTCGTCGTCAAAACCCATAAATTCTTCATGACATTTACCCTAGGTGGACGAGGTACCAGCTCCCAAGTCTCTTTGTCGTAGAGAGTTTGGATCTCTGCATCCATTGCTGCCCCGATTGCCGCACCCTTCCAGCTTTGTAAAGCTTCTGCGACTGTCATGGTCAAAATGTCCCGTCGACGATCCGTGTCGACGACACACTTGTCAGCAGAGTCAAGCTCTTTTTGCACTACATCCTCATGCATGCCGTTGAGCGAAGTCATCGTTAACAGTGTTAGTGCTTCGCGGAAGATACCTGAAGATGATCATCCGCAGGTCCTTCTTCCGCAGGTTGCTCTTCCGCGGTAATTTCTTCTGCAGGTAGCTCTTCTGCGAAATTTTTATTTCACAAGCAGCTCGTCTGAGGATCGCTCCTCTGCCGGTGTTTTGTCTGCAGGAGGAGTTTGTGGCAAGGCAGAGAGTTGAGCTCAAGCAGACAGAGGGCGACTTTGGTCGAGGAGTCGACGTGGGCACGAGCAGAGAGGTTGGTGCCTTAGTCATTTCTTCATCATCGTTGTCATCATCCGCAAAATTTGTTGGGAATAATTGTCAACCGGAGTTGTGTGTTGGCCCCGTCCACGCTTGGGCGGAGCCGACTTCGTTGTCGGATGTGGGAGGTGCAGCTGACCTGTAGCAGTGGGCGCCGACTTGGGTGGGCGCCGACTTCAGGAGGTCGACTTGGGAGGTCGACCTGGCAGGGCGTCGACCTGGTGAAGCCGATGTGGTGCGGTCGGCTGACAGCTGTGCTGGTCGACCTGGAGCTGGTCGACTAGGGGTCTGGTCGACCTGGAGCTGGTCGGCCAGGTGTGTGGTTGGCTTGGTATGGTCGACCGGAGGTGGTCGTCGACTTGGGTGGTCGACGGGCACGAAGAGGAGTGGCAGCGACTTTGGGGCCGCCAACCTGGGGAGTGGCCGACTTGGTGAAGTCGGCTGGTGGTCGTCGACTTAGGCAATTGACGAGCATATATAACTTCTGGTCGACTTTCCCCGAAAAAGTCAACGCCGACCTGGTGGTTTCCAGGTCGACCAAGTTACTCAGGCGACGAAGTTCTGCAGACGTGTGCGACAGTCGCCTAGGTGTAAGTGGCGAGCCCGACCTCGGTGTGGTATCCTGAGGTCGACGTGGCTTACCAAGAGCAGTCGTCAGCACGAGGACGATCTGGTGTGTGCGCTGTGTAGGTGACAAGACACAGCCCGCCAATTATCTGCAAGCACCTGCGAAGTGGGTGCGGTGCTATCCTGCGGATGCGACGCTGTGCAGCCGCCTTGCTGCAGCGTTGGCACGCTGTCAACTTGAAGTGCTGGCAGGCCACGACTTTGCTCTGCTCGAGTGCGGTCGACCAAATCGTGCTAGAACGCGGTCAGCTGTGCAGCGGTGGCAGTCGATCGACCTGCATGCTAGCTCTGATGTAGTCAGTCATCTATCATTATGAACTCTTGCCTATTCTCCCCGTGGACTAGCAAGTAGTGAGAGCACAAGGAAACGACTAAGGAACGACGCTACAATCACTCCTACCCCGTGCCTACCCCGTAGACTAGCTTCCGTTGTAGTATTTTTCTCCTCTATAATGATACATTGCCGAGCGCAGCACGGTCGATGGTGGGACTTTGCTTCGTCGCCTTCCACTGCGCTAGAGACATTATCTCATACAAGATGGCTTAGATAGTGGTGATCAAACGGTTGCTCGACAAGTCGAGAACCAACCACCCCTAACTTGTCAACGAGAGTGTTGTGCGGCCCCGTCCTCACTTGGGCGGAGCCAACCTCGTGGTCGGATGTGGGGGGGCTGCAGCCTATCTGCAGGCAGTGGGCACGGGAGCCACTACAAGGGCGCCGAGCTGGAGGGCGCCTGGCTGGAGGGCGCTGGACAGGAGGACGCTTACATGGGCGCTGGGTCAACGTCCTGGACGCCTGAATGGTCTTCTAGGAGCCTGGTCGACGTCCTCGGCGTCTGCATGGCGTCCTGGGAGGCCGGACCCCGACCTGGGCGTCTAGTCGGCGTCCTGGGAGACTGGACGCCGCCCTGGAGGTCTGCACGGCGTCCTGGGCGCCTGGACGGCGACCTGGGTGTCCGGACGTCGTCCTGGATGCGTGGACGCCGGACTGGGGACGCCGGGCATGTGTGGCAGGATACGGACTGAGCTGGTTGACCAGGCGTGGTTGCCCTGTCGATCGGGATACCCGGGCGACGTGCGCGAAGGTCGCCGAGGTGACTTCTGTGAGGCCGACCTCGAGGGTGGTATCCCGAGGTCGACGTGGCTGGTGGGTGCAGTCGGTGGCGTGGAGTCTGCCAGGCATCTGCGCTATGCTCGTGACAAGATGTGGAGCGCCAACCAGCTGCACGCACTTGCGAAGCAGGTGCACCGTTGTCGTGCGGGTGCAACGCTGTACAGCCGACTTGCTGTAGCGTTGGCACACCGTGGACTTGCAACGTTGGCGCACCGCTACTCTACAACGATGGAGCGGTGCGAGCGCTGCTGCGCTAGAGCGCGGTCGACCATGTTGAGCTGGAGGTCGACCAGCAGCCTAGCTAGCTCTGATGTAGTTTGTGTTGCCAATGTTGTTGCAGTAATTGTTGTGAACTTTTGCTAGTGGAACTCTTGCCAAATTCCTCCGTGAACTAGCAAGTAGTGCAAGTACGAGTTAACGACTAAGTGAACAAACACAGAGATCACACAAGCACCCGTGCCTAGCCTGTAGTCTAGCTCTCGCTGATAGAGTTATTTCCGCATGGTGCGATGAGCGTGGACGGCACCGCGACGTAGTTCAGTCTAGCCGACTTTGCATTTACCTATCGTGTTTGTAGGTGTCAAACATTATATATGTTGTGCTTGTTTAGGCTACAGTGGGTTAGCCTATAGGGGGTACACAATTCTAGGGTTAGGTACTTTTACTGATTTCACTGTTAGTTCAATCATTCATGTTCATTCATTTCAACATGGTATGGAGTAGGTCCTTCCTAGGACCGATTTTTTTAGGGCCCACCACTACCTACCTACCTACCTACCTACCTGCGCCCTAGGGCGCCTCGGTTTTCACGGCCCTCTAAGGCCCCGCGACCCGCGACCCGCCCCTTAGCGACTCGCGCGCCGCCCCTAAGGCCCCGTCGGCCCACGAGCTCGCCCCTTACAGCCTCGCGCTCGCCCCTTAGCGACCCTGTCGGCCGCGCGATCGCCCCTAGAGGCCCCTGTCGGCCCCGCGCTCGCCCTTAGCGGCCCCTTACGGCCCCGCGCTCGCCCCTAGAGGCCACGAACGGCCCCGCGCTCGCCCTTAGCGGCCCCTTACCGCCCCGCGCTCGCCCCTAGAGGCCCCGAACGGCCCCGCGCTCGCCCTTAGCAGGCCCCTTACGGCCCCGCGCTCGCCCCTAGAGGCCCCGATCGGCCCCGCGCTCGCCCTTAGCGGCCCCTTACGGCCCCGCGCTCGCCCCTAGAGGCCCCGAACGCCCCCCCCCCCCCCCAGAACGAGCCGCCCGACCCGAGCAGCCCGAACCGAGCCACCCAGCCTGAACCGAGCCGCCCGAACCAAGCCGCCCAGCCCGAAGCGAGCCGCCCAAACCGAGCCGCCCGAACCGAGCCGCCCGAACCGAGCCGCGCCGCCCAAACCTAGCCGTGCCGCACTTCCCGAGCCGCGCCGCCCTTCCCGAGCCGCGCCGCCCTACCTGAACCGAGCCGCGCTGCCCGTACTGGACCGAGCCGCCCTACCTGAGTCGCACTGCCTACTGTTTTTGGGGTGCCCCTACTGCTATTACTCCTACTACTGCTATGGCTAGCCCTCTTGTACTGGCTTTCGATGCTGAGGGCCGCCCAGTGAAGTTCGAAACCTGGCTAGATGACCTACACCTCTTCCTATAGCTCACTGCCAAGGAGGACATCTCACTGTACGATCACGCCCTAGGCCATGCTCCTGCTCCTGCTGCTATTGCTGACAGCACTGCCCACTCACAGTGGCAGACTCGTGACGCCCACGCTCGCTTCGCTATTCGCAACTCCCTGCCGATAGATGAGCGCGAGCACTTTGGGCAGCATAAGACTGCACAGGCACTGTACACTGCAGTCGTTGCCCGCTACTCCTCACCGGCCTCTGCCGCACTAGGCCGTCTCTCTCTTCCCTACCTGTTCCCCGACTTAGCCTCTTTCCACACAGTCGCTGACCTTGTTACCCACCTCCGCACTAGTGAGGCTCGCTTCCGCGCCGCCATGCCTGATGAGTTCCTTGCCAAGAACCCACCCCCACTCTGGCTCACTCTCTACCACCTAGTCACCCGCCTCCCTGACACTCTGCGCTCAGTCAGGGACCACTTCCTAGCTCGCTGCCCCACTGAGCTCACCATTGCCCTCCTCGAGAAGGAACTCCTTGCAGCTGAGGCTAGCATAGTCGCTGTAGGTGCCTCTCGTGGCAACCCCCGTACCCCGTTCTTTGAGGGGTGTTCTCCTTCCCCCCTTCTTCCCTCTGTCGCCTCTGCTGCTGCTGTCGACCTCCTTGGTGCTGAGAAGGTCGGGACTGCGTCTGCTTCGAGCGGGTGCCGCAGCGGCAAGGGCAAAGGGGGCAAGGGCGGTGGCGGTGACTGCGGGGGAGACGGTGGTGGGGGCGGTGGCGGCGGTGGGGGTGGTGGCGCGACTGGAGGGGCGAGTGGCAGCGGTGGGGGTTGTGGCGGCAGCGGCGGGGGAGGTGGCAGGGGCGGAGGCGGTGGTGGGGGTGGCGGTGGACGCGGCGGCAGCAGGGGTTGGGGTGGTCAAGGAGGTGGCGGCGGCGGTGGTGGTCGTGGAGGCACTGGCGGTGGCCAGAGCCAGCAGCACACTCCGTCGCCCCAGGAGGTCCGTGAGTGGTACTCTCAGCACGGGGGGGGGGGGGGGGGGGGGTGGCTTTAGCTGCACGTACGTCATTCGCACTGGTGACCGCACTGGTCAGCCGTGTGGGGGACCGCACGCCACACAGCGCTGCTTCGCTCGTCTCAACGACGCTTGGCGTGTTCAGTTCCCTCAGGCCACTGAGCTGCCCCGCTGGGTTGATCTTCTGAAGAAGGGGATTGATATCTATGCTCTAGACTTTGATGCTATTCTCACTGCTATGTATGTGGTGTCTACTAGTGGAGAGGGTGCTGAGTACCTGTGTGTGCCGCCCGACCCGGGCATTAGGACTAGTGCGTCTGCCGCTCCAGGTACTCGCGTGTTTGCTACCCCAGGTGCTGGTGAGGCAGCTGCTCTTGGTGCTTGTGCGTCTGCCCCCCCTGGTACTGAGTCGACGGCAGCACTGCACACCTTCACACTAGACTCAGGTGCTTCTCGCTGCTTCTTTCGTGACCGCACTGCCCTTGAGCCGCTTGCTCGGCCAGTTGCTGTCTCCCTCGCTGACCCCTCTGGGGGTCCGGTCATTGCGACCTCCTCCACTTTCCTTCCCTGCCCTGCGGTCCCGTCGGGCACACTGTCAGGTCTCCACCTCCCCTCGTTCTCTACGAACATGGTGGCAGGTAGTGCACTCCAGGATGGGGGTGTTCACCAGTTCACCCCTGCCTACGAGCGCGTGACACACTGCACGTGTGCTCGTACGGGCCGCCACTTGGCTACCTTCACTCGGCAGCCGGGGTTAGACCTGTACACACTGACCACTGAGTCCCCTCAGGTCGCTGCGTCTGCGTTTGCATCTGCGTCAGGTCAGCTGTCTGCCCCCTGCTCGTGTCGCTATCTGGCGCACGAGACTGTCCTCTGGCACCACCGACTTGGCCACCCGTCTGTGCAGCGGCTTCATGCCATGCACTCCCGGTACCTTGTCTCTGGTCTTCCCAGAGTCCTCCCTCCCCTCCCATCCTCGCCTGCTCCTCCCTGTCTTCCCTGCGTCGAGGGGCGGCAGCGCGCCGCTCCTCACTCCTCCTCGTTTCCCCTGACGACTGCTCCCTTGCAGACGCTCCACATGGACGTGTGGGGCCCAGCCCGCTTCCGTGGTCAGGGTCAGTAGAGGTACTTCCTGATAGTTGTTGACGACTACTCGCACTACACCACGGTCTTCCCCTTGCGCACCAAGGGTGAGGTCCCTGATGTCTTGATCCCTTGGATCCGCAGGGCCCGTCTCCAGCTCAGCGAGCGTTTCCACTCGGACTTTCCTGTCCTGCGCTTGCACTCTGACAGAGGTGGTGAGTTCTCCTCCGACCTCTTGGCAGCCTACTGTTCTGAGCACGACATTGAGCAAACGTTCACGCTTCCGGCCTCTCCACAGCAGAATGGGATTGCAGAGCGCCGCATTGGCCTGGTCATGGAGGTCGCCCGTACCTCCTTGATCCATGCGGCTGCCCCCCACATTCTGTGGCCATTTGCGGTCCGGTACGCTGCGCATCAGCTCAACCTCTGGCCCCGTGTCTCCTTGCCGAAGACCTCGCCCACACTGCTGTGGACGGGGGAGGTTGGCGATGCGTTGCGTTTCCGAGTCTGGGGATCTCGAGCCTTTGTCCGGGATACGTCTGCGGACAAGCTCTCCTCCCGTGTTGTTCCCTGCGTCTTCCTCGGCTTTGTCCCGGACGCGCCTGGTTGGCAGTTTTACCACGCCACCTCGCGCCGAGTCTTGCCCTCTCAGGACGTCACTTTTGACGAGTCCCTCCCCTACTACCGCCTCTTCCCCTACCGCACTGCCCCGCTCCCCCCCCCGCCTCTCTTCCTCGCGCCAGGTGCTGCTGTCGTAGACCCCCTCCCCCCTCAGGGTGCCGCTCCCTCAGGTGTGTCTTAGGTAGACCCGGTTGAGCCTGTTGAGGTAGCTGTCGACTCTCGTCCTGCTGTGGGTGCGGAGCCTGGGGGTTCTGAGCCTGGGGGTGTGGAGCGTGGGGTTGCTGAGCCTGGGGGTGCGGAGCCTGGGGGTGCGGAGCCTGGGGGTGCGGAGCCTGGGGGTGCGGAGCCCGGGGGTGCTGAGCCTTGGGGTGCGGAGCCTGGGGGTACTGAGCCTGGGAGTACTGAGCCTGGGGGTGTTGAGCCGCAGAGTCCGGAGTCTGGGGGTTCTGAGTCTGGAGGTCCTGAGCCTGAGGGTCCTACACCTGGCGGAGCCCTCTCCTCAGAGCAGCTGCGTGAGTGGTACTTCCAGTACTGCAGCCTCAAGAGAGGTTCCTCCGGCGCAAGGCGTATTACAGGGACTGGTGCTACTGCTTCTCCTCCTAGCCCAGAGCTCCCCTCCCGTGAGCGGATCCGTGAGTGGTACGAGCGGCGCTGCACTCTTCGGAGTGGCGCGCTTGGTGTCGCGGACCCCGCTGCTGCTGGTGGTGCTATTGGCGCAGGAGACCCTACTGGTTGTGCTGGTGCTGCGGCCCCAGAGGTTGGAGCTGTTTCTGGTGCTGCGGACCCGGGCACTGGAGCTACGGCAGGTGCTGCGGACCCGGGCGCTGGTGATGCTGCTGGTGCTGAGGACCCGGGCGTTGGAGCTGCTGCTGGTACTGAGGACCCGCGCGTTGGAGCTGCTGCTGGTGCTGAGGACCCTGGAGCTGGTGCTGCTGCTGGTGCTGTGGAGTCGGGCGTTGGAGCTGCTGCTGGTGCGGAGGACCCTGGCGCTGGTGTCTCTGCTGGTTCTGGAGTCGCTACATGGCAGCGGCCGTACTTCGTTCCGCTCCTTCAGCAGGTTCTTGGTCTCCCGCCTTCTCTCGGTCCTCCTTCTCCCTTAGAGTGTCCACAGCCTGTCCAGTCACGGTTACAGTTACAGCCCGCCTCCCCACTGCCTGCTCCTTCTCCCTACACTGGTCCTACTGGATGTCTTGCTGAGCGTCGTGAGCCTGCGTCTCGCCCTGCGTCGCCTGTCCGTACTGCTCGCACTAGTGGTTGCGATTCGCGTCAGCGTCCTCCTCCTGTCCCTGGCACGCACCGGATGTCTCTGCGTCCGTCCTCTGCTCCTCTGCGTGCCCCTTTGCCTTCTCCTTCTGAGTCCTCTCTTCCTGCTCTTCCCAACCCGGAGTCGGACTCTCTTCGTGCTGCCAGTCCTACTGTCACGCGTCTCCTTGCTACTGTCGTCACTGACCCTTCTTTTGAGTCCACTGCTGCGTCTGCCCTAGTTGCTGAGCTCGTCGACTTTGCTGCTCGCTGTCGTCTAGACTACGCTGCTAGTCTTGTCGCTGAGTCTGAGTCTGTCTGTCCTCCGTCCGTCGGGGGTGAGTGTGCCCTTGGCACAAACGTACTTGAGAACAGGCAGGAGGAGTTCCAGTGCTTGGCCGCTGCTTCACCTCATCTTGTGTCCGTACTGCTTACCCCTGAGGGAGACCCGGATGCACTTGACATCCCGACTCCGCGCTCTTACGCGGAGGCGATAGAGGGTCCCTACTCTTCTTAGTGGCAGGCAGCTATGGATGCAGAGATGGCTTCCTGGAAGTCCACAGGCACCTACGTTGACGCTGTCCCCCCTCTTGGGGCGAACATCGTCAGTGGCATGTGGATTTTCAGGGTGAAGCGGCCGCCGGGTTCTCCGCATGTCTTCAAGGCGCGTTACGTGGCTCGTGGCTTCAGTCAGCGGCAGGGAGTTGACTACTTTCGGACCTTCTCTCCCACCTCGAAAATGACCACTCTTCGGGTACTACTGCACGTAGCTGCTCACCGTGACTACGAGCTACACTCTCTTGACTTCAGCACTGCCTTCCTGCAGGGCAGCATGCACGAGGAGATCTGGCTATGCCGCCCACTTGGCTTCGCTGGGACTTTTCCTCCTGGCACCCAGTGGAGCCTCCGGCGGCCAGTCTACGGTCTCCGCCAGGCACCGCGTGAGTGGCACGACACACTAAGGACTGCGCTTGCAGCTCTTGGGTTTGCTCCCTCTATTGCTGACCCGTTGCTGTTTCTACGCACCGACACTTCTCTGCCGCCGTTCTACATCCTCGTGTACGTCGACGACTTGGTCTTTGCCACAGCTGACACTGCTGGACTCGCCCACGTGAAGTCCGAGCTGCAGAAGAGACACACGTGCACAGACGTGGGTGAACTGCGCAGCTACCTTGGCTTGCAGATCACCCGGGACAGAGCACGCGGCACCATCACCCTGACTCAGTCACACATGGTGCAGCAGGTCCTTCAGCGCTTCGGCTTCACGTACTCCTCGCCTCAGGCCACTCCTCTGCCTACTCGCCACTCGCTCTCAGCTTTGCTTTTGGATGAGTCTGTAGAGTCGAGTGGTCCGTATGCAGAGCTTGTTGGCTGCCTCATGTACCTGATGACCTGCACACGACCTGACCTTGCATACCCTCTTAGCATTCTCGCACGCTATGTTGTTCCTGGGAGACACCGACCAGAGCACATAGCTGCAGCAAAGAGGGTGTTGCGCTACTTGTGCAGTACGTCGGGCATGGGGCTAGTGCTTGGAGGGCGGAGTCCACTGGTCCTCACTGGTCACGCAGACGCTTCTTGGGCTGACGACCAGGCTACGCAGCGGTCGTCACAGGGTTACACCTTCAGCCTTGGTTCCGGCTCTGTTTCGTGGCGGGCTACTCGCTCGTCTTCTGTTCTCTGCTCCTGTTGTGAGGCTGAGATCTACGCCGGGGCCATGGCTGCTCAAGAGCTTCGCTGGCTCACCTACCTGCTGACCGACCTTGGAGAGCCGCCTCGTTCTCCTCCAGTCGTGTACGTAGACAACAAGGCCATGCTGGCCTTGTATCGAGAGCAGAGACTGGAGCACAGAACAAAGCACATTGCTCTCCGCTACTTCCTTGCTCGTGAGCTACAGCAGCGTGGTCAGTTGCGGCTTGCGTACGTGGCCTCTGAGGCCAACACTGCTGATGTCTTCACCAAGGCACTTGCGCCTTGTGATCATCAGCGCTTCTGCACCCAGCTGTGTCTTGTACCTGTCTTGCCTCACTTGCTCACCTCTTGACCTTGCTTGTACTGTTACATATCTATATATATATACCTGCTCTTGCTTGTCTAGCCTTATATATATATGTACTCTTGCATGTGAACTGGCCGTGTGGCCTTGAACTTGTGCTCGGAATGTGTGGTGACTTTGTGATCCACCCTGAGCTTGCTTTGCTTTGCTTTACTTGACTGATCTTGAGACCCCTAGTTCTCCCCCACTTCGCGTATGGGGGTGTGTCAAACATTATATATGTTGTGCTTGTTTAGGCTACAGTGGGTTAGCCTATAGGGGGTATACAAATCTAGGGTTAGGTACTTGTACTGTTTCACTGTTAGTTCAATCATTCCTGCTCATTCATTTCAACAGTAGGCCGGCAGCCGTGCAGTCACTAGCGTGCGCGTAGGTGACAGAGAGGTGATGGACACCCTTGAGGCACAGCTGGAGGATGTGAGGAGACGCCATGATGCCCAAGAGTACGTGGCGATACCCTGGGAGGTTGTCGAGGCTGGACTCTGCTCCGTGTGGGCAAAGGAGCACCCCCCTTCTCGACCAGCCTCTCCTCAACCGGTGAGCAACGAAGGCGGCGTCGACGTGGGCGTCAACACCGGTGGTGGCCAAGTCGGCAGCAGTGCGGGAGGCACGTCAAGGCGGCGAGGTGTGATTCATGCTGATGAAGTCGGCGGCGTTCAGGCACGAGGGATGCAGTCGGAGGCGGCTGCAGGCTCCTTGCAAGGCGACGCCGGAGGGCGTCGAAGCGGATTGTCGCCGATGTCAGCAACCCAAGTGGCGGCGGGCAGGATTGGGCCGAGCTACGGTTACTTCAAGTTACGCCGGACAGGATCTTGGTCACTCCCCTGCTGGTCGGGCGACCCAACATTTTCACCTGGAAGGAAGCTATCGAGCCCCAGCTGGAGATGGCCGGGCTGATCAGCTTTGCTCGAGGCACCGTGGCGACGCCGGAGGACTCCAACATGCGTGCGGAGTTCCTCGTCGTGCAGCTGCTGACCTTCTCGGTCATTTCGCGGTGCTGCTCGCCGGGCTTGCAAATCGCCTTGAAGTCGTGCAGGGAGTACCTCGACGCTGGCCACCGGGCGTGGCACTTCATCGAGTCGACTTACCAGGTTACCGACTTGTTCATCGCCCAGCTTGAAGGGCAGCTGCCTGCGTATGGGCGACCAGGAGACGGGGACCGACTACTGTAACCGGGCTCGGCAAATTCTTGCCACCATCAGGATGGCCAGTGCGTAGTACTCAACGGCGTCATATGTCACGGACATCATGCAAGGACTCCCGAGCAGCCACAACCTACTGAAGTGGCTGCCGATGGTGCCAAGCACGCGGGCGATGCTCAACAAGGACACCTTGACCTCGTACATCCAGCAGGAGGCTGAGCGGTCCCAGAAGCTCCTAGCACAGGTGAACTACATCGCCTCGGAGAAGCAGGGTGGTCGACCGGGGCAGCGCAGACAGTCTAGCGGCGGTGGTAGCAGTGGCTGAAAGCCAACCAAGGACACCGACAAGAAGAAGTCGGCTAAGGATAGCGGTCGCGGAGGAGGAAGTCGACGCCGGAAATGCTGGTTGTGCGGCGACCCCGACCACCTCTCCTTTGAGTGCCCCGACCGCAGCGGCTGTGACGACGACGACGCCAAGGGAGGCCGCGGGAGGTCTGGCAGCTCTTGTCTTCGTCGAGGTGGCAACAAGCCGCGCAAGGAGAAGCAGTCGACCACTTCGACCTCGGCGAAGTACGTCGACACCTCTACTGGCGGCAAGGGGCGAGACGACAAAGCGGCGTCGTGCTCGCTGGTCGGCGTCGTGGAGCCGACCATCTCGCTAGCGCCGGAGGCCGGCGAGGACTTCCAGGTGGTGGAGGCAGTTGCGCAGGCGAACGCGGCGGTGGTCCTGCTCGACAGCGGCTGCTCGCACCACCCGATGGGGATGAAGGAGGCCTTCGTCGCCCTGGATCCGAGCGGCGACGTGAAGCATGTGCGCGGCTTCAATGGGGCGCTAGAGGACGTTCAGGGCCGTGGCACTGGCGCTTTGCAAGGGAAGGCCGGGAAGCAGGTGCCCATCCCCGACGTGCTCTACGTCCTTGACGTGCGAGCGAACCTGCTTTCAGCCAACCAGCTGAAGGAGACCGGTATGAAGCTGCAGGAGGACGGCGATGGGATGTTGCTCATCTTGACGGCGGGAGAGGTGCTCGGTCGGGCAACGTATACCGGGCGTGTCCTCTGCACCGACTTGCGTCCCTACTTGGCGGAGTCGACAACCCCCACGACGGAGGTCGTGGCCTTGCGGGCGATAGCCTCGGCGATGAAGTCAACGCCGGACAGGCTTCACGTCGGCATGGACACCATCAAGAGCTCGGCAAAGCACGCGGGCTGGACCTCAAGTCGGCGTCTGGCGCCGACTCACCGTGCGTTTTGTGCGTCGGCGGGAAGCTGGTGCGACACATCTTTTCCAACAAAGGCTCCGACGCCGGCAACGTGCTGGCCGTCATGCACATCGACCTGTGCGGGCCCTTTCATGTGGCTGCAAAAGACGGCAGCCTCTACTTCTTGCTGCTGAAGGACCGCAAGACCCGCTACATGTGGGTGCGGCTGGTCGCCAAGAAGTTAGATGCGTTGCGGGAGTTCATGTAGTGGCTGGCGGTGGCTGAGAGGCAGACGAAGCGGTCGGTATTGATGCTGTGCTCTGACCGGGGAGCAGTTCACCGACATCGTGAACGACCAGGGGAGATCGTCCACGATCTGACCTGCCCATACACCTCACAGCAGAACGGCATGGCGGAGCGGGAGATGCGCACGGTGGTGGAGTCGGTGAGGACGATTCTGCTGCACATGGGTGTACAGCACCAGTGGTGGCACCTCGCTCTGCATCACGCCGTCTGGTGTCAACATATATTTTATATGTGTTGTTTATGTTAGTCTAGGTGTGACATTCATATTTCCTAGAGTTAGGGTTAGGTCGCATATATCTTGCTTGTTTTCACTTTCCTTAGTCAACACTTAACATGGTATAGAGCAATAAAAAGATCCCATGGGCCCACCGCCCCGTAACGTGCCCTAGCCCGAAGCGCCCTAGCCCGAAGCGCCTTAGCCTGTAGCGCCCCGTCAATCCGTGTCTCGTAGTGCCCCGTACCTAGCGCGCCAGTCGTTTTCCCGTCGCCTCACCCGTCAGATCCGTCCCGTCGTTTCTCTCCCCCCTCCCCCCCGTCGCGCCCTGCCCGTTTTCCCCCATCGCGCCCGACCTTTTCCCCCCGTCGCGTCGCCCGTACATCCGCTCGCGTAGTCGCACGCACCCGTACGAACGGTCGGGCGCGCAGCCGCGTGCGATGGCCCACACAGCAGCACGCGCAGCTGCTCGCCCGTCCGCTCGCACGGTAGCCCATGTGGCCTGCGCGCCGCGCCACCTGCAACCCGTCCCACAGACTTCCCCGTAGCTCGACGCCCCACCCGTCCCCACCGCCTTAGCCCGCTGCCCCAGCCAGAATAGCCGCCCCTTCCCAGTTTTGCCGCCCCAACCAATTCTGCCGCCCTCACCCGTTCCCACTGCCTCACCTGTAGCCCGCTGCCCCAGCCACATCTGCAACCCCACCCGTTCCAGTCACCTCACCCAAAATCAGCCGCCCCACCCGGTACTCTCCACCCTGCAAAACCGCACAGAACCGCACAGAATCGCGCAGAACCGCACAGAACCGCACAGAACCGCACTAAACCGCACAAAACCACGCAGAACCGCACTGAACTGCACAGAACCGCGCAGAACTGCACCCGCTGCCCCACCTGTACCAGTCAGAGCTGCCCCCCACGACCTGAATCCTTCGCCTCAAGAGCTGAGACCCGCCACCAGCAGCACTAGTAGCAGCAGTTTAGGCTGCCCCCAGCAAAACCAGAAGCAGTATAGGCTGCCCCAGCGCTCGAGCAGCAGCTTAGGCTACCGCCAGCGCACCATCAGCAGCTTAGGCTGCCCCCAGCAGAACCAGCAGCAGCATAGGCTGCCCCCAGCGCACCATCAGCAGCTTAGGCTGCCCCCAACACAACCAGCAGCGGTTTAGGCTGCCCTCAGCGGAACCAGCAGCAGCATAGCCTACCGCCACCAGCAGTTTAGGCCCACCTGCCAGAACCACCCCCATTTCTAGTTTCTCACATGGCGTGTACTAGTGCTCTACAGCAGCAGGGCCAGCAGCAGCACTCTCAACAATGGGGACCTGCGGGTCCAAAGTTTGGCGCCCCTAGTAGTGGCTCAGCTAGCAGTGGGAGAGACATCGGCCCCTGTGGGTACCAGGCCCTGGCAGGCCTTGGTGCTGGCACTACCTGCTGGAGTCCTGACCACTCTGCGTCCAGCTGCTACCGTCAACTCGACGACCTCCACCGTGAGCGTTTTGGTCCTCACGCTATTATACCGCACTGGCCCTCGCGTCTTCGCCAGCGCACTGCTGCACTAGTTGAGTCTCACCTACCCGGTCTAGGACCTTTCTCGGCTGCACGAGTAGAGACCTGTGTTTCCAGTCTTGGTGCGTGTGTTGTTTCCAGTCCAGGCATCTCTGAGCGCCTTTGTGTAGGAGCTGCAGCTACCACCAGCATTTGTCGCTGGCTCGAGTGCGACCTCACAGACTGCACAGCTTTCTTTCACCCTAGACTCTGGAGCGTCCAATTGTTTCTTTCGTGATTGCATTGACCTCACACCACTGCGCACTCCAGTCACTGTCGCCTTGGCTGGCCCCAGCGTGGGACCTGTAGTTGCCCACAGCACCACCACTCTTCCGTGTCCAGCGCGTCCCTCAGGGTTTCTCACAGGTTACTACACCCCCTCATTCTCCAGGAACCTGGTGGGTGTCAGTCACCTCCACGACCTGGGTGTAGTTACTACTTTTCCACTGGACGAGCCTGTTGCCTCCTGGACAGTAGGTGCCACTGGGGCGCCTCTTGCCACTTTTCACAGAGAGCCGGGATCTGGTCTGTACTCACTACACACTGGGTCCCACCACACTAAGTCAGGTCTGGTCAGGTTAGGTCAGGTAGCTGCTGTCTCGTGCGACTGTCGGTCACTCACCCACCCGTCGGTCCTCTGGCACCACCGTTTAGGTCACCCGTCGTTCCCACGTCTCAGTAGAATGGTACGTCACCGTTTGGTCTGTTGGTGCAACCCTACGGTTTGCACTCGGCTTGTTGTCCGTGTGCGTGCATGTGTGTGTGTATGGAATGGTATGAGGGCATGAGATAATATATATTTCATGCTTATAATTGTGTGTGAATGTTGAGTCATGATATCGAGTGTGTGTGTCGAGTCAATAGCGAGTTATCGCTAGACGCGTGTTACGCGGTCGTTTGTGTCTCGCGCGCGGTTTTTATTTTTGTCGTGCGCGGTTTCTATTTTGTCCTGTGTCGAACGTTCGGTGTGTCGCAGGTGTGTGCAGCAGACCCATCAAGAACTCAAGAATGAGTTTGTGATGAAGAGCCCGAGCCTTGGTGTCAAGCCTCAAGTGATTTCGAAGCTCGCCAAAAGGGTACACCTCAAGATATTGAAGATAGTTACATTACTTTGTGTAGTGTAACATTTCACTTGGTGTAGGCCCTAGTGAAGGGTAGTTTCGAGACCCTTCGTGGTTGGGGACAGTGTGGCACTGTTCTACATCACTGTACCTCGGCTCTTGGGGTTTGTAGGAGCTGGGAGTCATTCCCAACTCGTAACTCTTCATATCTCTTCCTATTTTGTGTTCTAAGAATATAGTGGCTGCCATAGTGCCGTTCGTTCAAACCAACGCTGTGTCGTCAATACTTGGTCAAATCAAGCGATCTAAATTGCCTAGTGTAGGCGAAAATAAGACGCTCCAGATCCAAGTTGAATCAAGTCATTTGATGTTGTGACCAGAATGCTATGAACGTTTGAAGCCGCTGTGCAGAAATCCGACTGTGCACTCTATCTTTCGTTTTAGGCACATTGGAGCCTACTGTGACCATAACAAGTGGTATCAGAGCCCCTTGGAGCAGTTTCGACAATGGCTGGACCTGAGGAAAGGGATGGCAGAGGTGCTGGTGGCAGAGGAGAAGCCCAAGCTCAAGGCTAACCCCGTGATTCAGCCATGGCGCCGGTGCAATCAAGTGTTGGCCCATCTAGGGATGAGCCTAGAGTGTTTGGCCTTGACAAGTTCAATGGTGACAACTTTGCTGAGTGGTCCTTCTGAATGGAGAACATATTTGACCACTATGACCTGCTGGAGGTAATGGAAGGAACGGAGAAGCGTCCCGAGAACGACCTGGAGAAGAGCCTGTGGGTGCGGAAGAGCGCACAAGGCTACCTCCTACTTGGGCAAGCGTTGGGGACCAGCCAAATCCGTCACATCAAGCCTTTCCAGCGTGAACCAGAGAAGGGACCAAAAGCGTGGGCTGCTCTCAAGGGTGTACACGCTCCTGCAACAGCGGCGGTAGCTGTGGTGTTGGAACGGCAAATGGCGACACTACGAATTGAAGAGGATGAAGCGGTTGAAGAAGGGGTGCAGAAATTCTTCGACTTGTTGACGCGGCTTGAGGTAGCTGATTTGAACTATATTGAGCTCCAAAAGAAGACCAAGTTGCTGGCCCTACTCCCTGAGTCATGGTCCTCGCTCATCATCAACCTTAATCGCGAATTGCCCCGCCTCTCGCTTGAAGACGTGAAGCGAGCTATCCTTCAAGAGGATTTCCGCCGCCGTGAGTTGGCGAGTGCGGATGGCGCTGGGGCAGCGAGCATCGGCCGTGGATATGGTCGAGGAAGAGGTAGAGGATGAGGGGGAGGAAGGTTTGGTGGCAGCAACTTCGGCGGAGGCCGCGGGAGTGGCGGTTACGGCAGCGACGACAAGAGCTACGGACGCGGTCGCGGCCGATTCGACGGCGAGTGTCACTATTGCCACAAGAGCGGACACATGTGGCGCGACTGCTACAAACTCCCTGATGGTTGGACCTCTGCTCAAGGCCAAGAGGGCAGAGGAGCAGGAGGAGGGAGAGGAAGAGGCCGTGGAGGCCGTGGCGGTCGCGGTGGCGGAGCTGCAAACATGAAGAGCGGAGACAACGACAAGGACCCGAGCAACGATTGGTACCCGGGTCTATTCTACTTCGTGTCGACGCAAGTACCGACTAGTCAAGAGAAGGATGAAGGCTTTGAGGAGCCAGCAGCTGTGGGGAAGGTGACTCTACACCCTCTGGACTATTGGGTGATCGATAGTGGCGCTACCTATAGCATGACACCTCGCCCGGACTTGCTCACCGAACTCGAACCGTCACCGGTGAAGCATGTCACATCAGCTTTGGAGCAGCGAGCGGAGGTGAAAGGCATGGGCAAGGCCATGTTTAAGGGTGCTCATGGGAAGATGGTGGGCCTCAAGAACGTGCTTTGGGTGCCCAGCCTTGCTGCCAACCTGATTTCCGTGCGGCGGTTGGCAAAGGCCGGCATGGACACGAACTCAAAGGGAGCCAAGACCTACACCGCAAGGCTTGGCGATCGGATTCTTTGGGACCTTCATCAGGACAGAGATGTCTACAACGAGATGTGGCAGATCTCTGTGGTCCCAATGCCTAAGGAGAGGCAAGTGGCAGCAAGCATCAGCACCAAAGGTGGAGCGGTTGGTAGCGGCGATTGCGCGGACGGTCGCGCTAAGGAGAAGGAGTCCAAGAAGTGCAATCTTGGAGGGACCAGCAAGCTTGGTGAACCTATGGAGAGAGGTGCAGCAGCCAAGGAGCAGCAAAAGGGTGAGGAGAACCCCGAGGCAGCAGCGGAGGAGGACTACGGAGAGAGTATGTGGGGCGCTATTGCGAGCGCGGCATTCTCCAATCCAACTTTGGCTACGGGGGAGTGTTATTGGCTCACCTTGCATCGGCGCATGGGGCATGTGGCCCTGCCCATCTTGCAGAAGCTAGTAAAGAATGAGATGGTTGCTGGCATACGTGTGAAGGGGGAGCCCGATGAGGTACTTGGCTGCCCGACGTGCATGCAAGCCAAGTTCACCCGTTTCCCATTCTCTAGTTCGGAGGCAACGGCTAAGGCACCACTTGATGAGGTGGTGATGGACGTGGTGGGCCCCCTGAAGCTTGGAGCTGCTGGAGCTGAGTACTTCCTCACTATTCTGGCCGAGAATAAGACGCTCCAGATCCAAGTTGAATCAAGTCATTTGATGTTGTGACCAGAACGCTATGAACGTTTGAAGCCGCTGTGCAGAAATCCGACTGGGCACTCTATCTTTCGTTTTAGGCACATTGGAGCCTACTGTGACTATAACATGGTCTTAGTCTCCCAGCGTTGCTTGCCCCGCTTCCTCGCTCGCCTGCGCCGCTGTGCCCTCCTTGCGTCGAGGGTCGGCAGCGCACCGCTCCTCACTCCTCCTCGTTCCCCCCCACCACGGCTCCTTTCCAGACCTTGCACTTGGACGTTTGGGGCCCTCCACTGTCCTTGGCCAACGTCAGGAGCGCTACTTCCCGATTGTGGTGGACGACTACTCCCGCTACACCACGGTTTTCCCCTTGCGACGGAAGGCCGACGTGCCTACCGTCCTCGAGCCGTGGCTATTAGCGTGGGGTGGCGCCCAGGGCCTGTGTGGGCTTCGCCTACACTCGGACCGTGGTGGTGAGTTTTCTTCCACTCGCCTAGAGACGTTCTGTCAGGGTCGGGGAGTCATTCAGTCTTACACGCTACCAGCCTTGCCGTAGCAGAACGGGGTAGCCGAGCGACGCATCGGCCTGGTCATAAAGGTTGCCCAGACCTCCATGTGCCATGCCGGTGCCCCTCAGTTCTTGTGGCCTCAGGCAGTCCGCTACGCTGCGCACCAGCTGAACCTATGGCCCAGTGACGCACGGCCACGGGTGACGCCGGTCTTCCTCTGGTCAGGTTTACAGTGCGTAGCAGCTGACTTCCGCGTCTGGGGTTGTCTGGCTCACGTTCGCGCCCTTGGCGCGAACAATTTGTCTCCGCGCACTCGTGCCTGCGTCTTTCTTGGCTTCCCTTTGGACGCCTCCGGCTGGGTGTTCTACGACCCGGCCACCTGCGGGTTCTTCGCTTCTCAGGACGTCACGTTCGACGAGTCTGTCTGTTACTACAGGAGTCGCCCCCACCAAGGTTCTGAGGTCTTTCCCCCCTCGCTGTTCCTCACCCTTGAGCCCCCCCCAGTCGGCCCGGTAGCCCCCCCCGCTTCGCGTCCTGCCCTGTCAGGTGTGTCGCACGTCACTCCGCAGTCGTCCCCCCCCGCAGCGTCCAGTCCCTGTCGTGTCTTCGGGTGCAGGAGGTGCAGTTGCGGAGGGTGAGGGTGCTGGGGCTGCAGGAGCTGGTGGTGTCGGTTCTGGGGGTGCAGTGGGTGTGGGCATGGAGGTCACTCCCGTGGAGGACACGGCAGCCTCGAGTCGGCGGCCTTGCCCCGCGTCACCCCCTGGCTTCCCGGCCGTCCCGCACTTCCCTCCTCGTTCTCCTCTGCGTCCGGTTGCTGCGGAGCCTGGGGGTGTTCCTACGGGAGGTACTAGAGGCCCCGGGGGTGGCGCTGGCGGAGGTGCTGGTTCTGGGGGTGCTGGAGCTGGAGGCACTGGCACTGTGGCGCCTACACCGCGCACTGTCCGTTTCCTGACCCGTGAGCAGCGTCTCCTCCGGTTGGAGAGGGAGGAGCGTGAGCCGTTTGAGAGGGCACAGCAGCAACAGCAGCGGCGGCAACAGCAGCAGCAGCAGCGGCGGCGGCAGCAGTAGCTGCTACAGCAGCAGGAGAGAGTAGAGGAGGAGTTACAACAGTAGCATGAGAGGGTAGCGCAGGAGTCCTGGTTGCAGCAGCGGGTGCAGCTGCAGCCGCAGCAGGAGAGGGTAGAGGAGGAGTCACGGCCGCACCTGGAGAGGGTAGAGCAGGAGTCCCACCCGCAGAAGCAGGTGCAGTTACATCAGTTGGAGAGAGTAGAGGAGGAGTCACGGCCGCACCATGAGAGGGTAGAGCAGGAGTCCCACCCGCAGCAGCAGGTGCAGTTACAGACCCAGCAGGAGAGAGTACAGGAGGAGTCACGACCCCTGCAGGAGAGGGTAGCGCAGGAGTCCCGGTCGCAGCAGTGGGTGTAGCTGCAGTCACAGCAGGAGAGGGCAGAGGCAGAGCCACAGGAGCAGCAGCAGGGGCCGGTACCGTCACAGCAGACGCCAGAGGAGGCGGAGCAGCAGCGACTGCGACTACGCGACCTCCCCGACCCAGCACCTGCACGCTTTGTTCGTGGTCCCCTACTGTCCCCTCCTGTTCCCCCTGTTGAGTCCCTTTCCTCGTCCCAGTGGACTCGTCGTTCTCCCCTTAGTCGTGCTGTGTCCCCAGAGCGTCGTCGGTCCCGTTACCGTGCAGACGGTCCGTTCCACCTTGTTCTTCGCTCTCGTGTCCCACCTCCTCCTGTCCTTCCACAGCCCCCTGAGTCGTCCCTCACTGTGCTTCATGACCCGTTGTCTGACTACCTCCGTGCCTCCTGTCCTGTCGTCTCCCGTAATTTGGCCACGTTGGTCACTCACCCGACTCCACCTCTGTCGTCTGTCTCAGCTCTTGTTACCACAGTCGCTGGCTTTGCCTCTTCCCACCGCCTTGACTACGCCTCTCACGTGGTGAGTGGCCCTTCTCGTTCTCCGTTCTCTCGGGGTGCTCTTGTCTTTCCCTTGGAGGTCCTTGAGGACAGGCTGTTCGAACTTGGTTTCCTTGCGGCCGCTGTTCCTCATCTCTGCGCCATGCTACTTGCCCCTGAGGGGGATCCAGACGCCCTTGACATCCCGATCCCTCGCACTCACGCCGAGGCGGTCTCGGGACCCTGGGCTTCGTACTGGATAGCAGCTGAGGAGGCACAGATGGCATCTTATAGGTCCATAGGCACTTTCGTCGACGCAGTCCCACCACCTGGGACGAACGTCGTTAGTGGCCAATGGCTCTACAAGGTGAAGCGACCGCGTGGATCACCACCTATGTTCAAGGCGCGCTATGTGGCGAGAGGCTTCAGTCAGCGAGAGGGGGTGGACTTCTTCCAGACCTTCGCTCCCACCCCAAAGATGAGTACTCTTCGGGTGTTGGTGCATATTGCAGCCCAGCGCAACTACGAGTTGCACTCCTTGGACTTTTCCACCGCGTTCCTTCAGGGGAGCCTGCACGAGCAGATCTGGCTGCGTCGCCCGCCTAGCTTCACTGGCTCTTTCCCACCTGGGACCTAGTGGCAGTTGCGTCGACCAGTCTACGGCCTGCGTCAGGCTCCACGTGAGTGGCACGACACACTTCACTCGACCCTTGCAGCGCTTGACTTCTTTCCGTCGTCTGCTGACCCGTCACTGTTCGTTCGTCGTGGCTCGACCCCGTTCTTTCTCCTGGTCTACGTGGACGGTCTGGTCTTCGCCACTCTCGACCGACGCGGGCTGGCCTCCATGAAGGAGGAACTGCAGAGGAGACACACTTGCACTGACCTTGGTGAGCTGCAGCACTACCTTGGCCTGCAGATCACCAGGGACAGGGCAGCTCGCACCATTACGCTGACTCAGTCGCATATGGTCGAGCAGATCCTCACGCGGTTTCGCTTCCCGTTCTCCAAGGTACAGCTCACCCCTCTTGGTGTGGATCATGTGCTCACGGCTCCACCTTCGGACAAGTCATTTGAGTCCAGTGGTCCATATCCTGAGCTGGTGGGTTGTCTCATGTACCTGATGACCTGTACTCGCTCAGACCTAGCTTACCCTCTTAGCGTTCTTGCGCGTTTTGTTGCGCCTGGGAGACACCGACCTTCCCACTGGTACGCTGCTAAGAGGGTGGCAAAGTATGTGGCGAGTACATCAGGCATGGGACTTGTCCTTGGAGGGAAGCAGCCAGTTACACTCACAGGTTATTCGGACTCGTCGTGGGCCGACGACGCGGAGACGCGTCAGTCTACACAGGGGTACTCCTTTAGCCTCGGGGCAGATGCTGTCGTGTGGCGGTCGACTCGGGCGTCGTCCGTCGCCGGTTCCAGCGGTGAGGCAGGGGTGTACGCTGCGGCCATGGCCGCTCAGGAGCTTTGCTGGCTGTCTTTCCTTCTCACCAACCTTGGTGAGCGGCCTCGCTCTCCCCCGGTCTTGTTCGCCGACAACAGGTCTGCAGTCCTGTTGTGTGAGGAGCCCCGTCTGGTCGGGAAGGCGAAGCACATCCAGCTTCGTTACTTCCTTCTGCGTGAGTTGCAGCAGCGTGGCCAGGCACTCGTACGACGTGTAGTCTCTAAGGCCAACACGGCAGATGTCTTCACCAAGGCATTGGTGCCTTGTGACCACCAGCGTTACTGCACCCAGCTTGGCCTTGTGCCTGCCTGTCCTCACTTGCTTATATAGAGATGATTTGTCAGCACACTCCGCCAGGCACCCCGTGAGTGGCACGACACACTGAGGACTACACTTGCGGCTCTTGGGTTTGCTCCTTCTATAGCCGACCCGTCGCTGTTTCTGCGCACCCGCACCTCTTTGCCGCCGTTCTACACGAGGGTGTACGTCGACGACTTGGTCTTTGCCACTGCTGACACTGCTGGACTCGCCCACGTGAAGTCCGAGCTGCAGAAGAGACACACGTGCACAGACCTGGGTGAACTGCGCAGCTACCTTGGCTTGCAGATCACTTGGGACAGAGCACAGCGCACCATTACTCTGACTCAGTCACACATGGTGCAGCAGGTCCTTTAGCGCTTCGGCTTCACGTACTCCTCGCCTCAGGCCACTCCTCTGTCTACTCGCCACTCGCTCTCAGCTCTGCCTTCGGATGAGTCCGTAGAGCCAAGTGGCCCATACCCAGAGCTTGTTGGCTGCCTCATGCAGGGGAGAAGTCGGCTGGGACGCCGACTGAGGTGCAGGAGGACGCTGAGGACAGCGACACCGGGGATGATGGAGGGGACGCCGAGGAGGTCCAGCCGAGACCACGGCGTACAGGCCGACTTCGGAGGCCGCCCAACTTTCTTCGTCCCCGCTGCCTTCACAACGGTGTATGACGTGGACGATGATGACCGGCTGTACGACGAGGCTGGAGAGGATGAGTAGTTTCCGGACCTCGACCCCGACATGCATGCAAACCCGGAGCACCGTTGGGACATCTCGACGATGACGGTGAAGGAGGCCTTTGGCGAGCAGGAGAGCCCGGCGGTGAAGGCCGCCATGGAGGAGGAGATCCGCAGCCTCATCAACATGGGCACTTGGTAGCTGGTCGAACGCCCGCCGGGAGTGAACATCATGAAGAACCGGTGGGTGCTGACGACGAAATACCACATCGACGACACCGTCGAGCGCGAGAAGGCGAGGCTGGTCGTGAAGGGCTTCACCCAGGTGTATGGCGCCGACTACGGCGAGACGTTCACGCCGGTGGGCAGCTACGTCACGATGAGGACCTTCCTCAACATCGTCGCCGTCCTCGACCTCAACCTGATGTAGCTCGACATGAAGAACGCCTTCCTGCAGAGCAATCTCGACTGGGTGCTGTACATGTCCCAGCCGGACTACTTCAACAATGGAACCGGCCGGGTGTGCAAGCTGCTGAAGAGCCTGTACGGGCTGAAGCAGTCGCCGCTGCTGTGGTACTTGGCGCTCAATGACGTGCTGGTCGGCTCCGGGTGGAAGAAGAGCCAGGTCGACGAGGCTCTGTACTTCAAGGTCGGCGATGACAGAGTGACCTGCTTGGTGCTGGTCTACGTTGACGACCTGCTCACCGCTAGCAGCAGCCCCGCGATGCTGAAGGAGCTGCTGGAGGCCGCCTTCGAGTTGAGCAAGATCTCCCTGGTGCAAAAGTACCTCGGGCTGGAGATCATGGCTGCACCAGCAAGGCTACGCCGACAAGCTGCGTAGGCGGTTCATTGACGAGGAGCAGACTGTGTGCACTCCAAAGACGCCGGTCTCGGTCGACGCCTACACTGAGCTCACCTTCGACGACGAGGAGGCGCAAGCGCGTCAGAAGGAGGAGTACCGACAAAAGGTCAACTTGCTGCAATTCGCGGCCTCGCCTACCTCGCCAACACCCGCGACACCGCCCTGGAGTTTGGCGGTGGACCAGAGTCGCTGGAACTGGTTGGCAACATGGACGCCAACGACGCCGATGACAAGCAGAATAGGACGAGCACGGAAAGCTACGTATTCGTCTACGGAGGGGCCGCAGTCTCCTGGTCGAGCCAGCGCATCAAGTGTCCAACGCTGTTGTCGTCCAAGTCGGAGTACCTGGCGGCCACCGAAGCCGTCAAGGAGGGACGCCGCCTTCGCTTCCTCCTCGCAGTGTTCCGGCAGCTATATGCCGGGAAGCCGACGGTCCTTCGTGTGGACAACAAGTCGGCCATCACGATTGCCGAGGGCATGGGGTTGACGGGCAACCTCAAGCACATGGAGCGGCGACAGGCCTGGCTGCAGCACATGGTGAAGTGCAGGAAGTTCATCCCGACCGCTGAGAAGTCGGCCGACTTCTTGACGAAGGCGCTGTACTACCCGGCCTTCAACCGGTGCTCTGTTACAATTGGCCAAGTGCGCCTGGCCGATGTAGGCGACGTTGACGACGATGTGCAGCAGAAGGTGCCATGCCCTCTTACATGGCTGGTGTGGTGACCGGCTTGCTGCGTGTTGTATGCACTCCGCTGATCTTTTCTCCGATCAGTGCTGCCTTGTGGGCTGGGAGGCCCAAGCGTGAACGTGGCAGGGGAGTGTCAACGGGAGTGTTGTGTGGCTCTGTCCTTGCTTGGGTGGAGCCGACCTCGTGGTCGGATGTGCAAGGGCTGCAGCCGACCTGCAGGCAGTGGGCACGGGGGCCACTGCAAGGGCGCCGAGCTGGAGGGCGCCTGGCTGGAGGGTGCCAGGCAGGAGGACGCCGACGTGGGCGCCGGTTCAACGTCCTGGACGCCTGAATGGCGTCCTAGGAGCCTGGTCGACGTCCTGGGCGTCTGCACGGCGTCGTGGGAGGCCGGACGCCGACCTGGGCGTGTGGTAAGCGTCTTTGGAGACTGGACGCCGCCCTGGATGTCTCCACGGCGTCCTGGGCGCCTACACACCGACGTGGGTGTCTGGACGGCGTCCTGGACGCCTGGACGCCAGACTGGGAATGCGGCCGCATCGCCTTACCTTCGCACCGGCCCCGTCGCCCTACCTTCGACCCGGCCCTGCCGTCCTACCTACGGCCCCGCCCGAACGCCTACGCAGCCAAGCCGCCCGCGCAGCTACGCCACCCGAGCCGCCCGAGCCGCCCGAGCCGCCTGAGCAGCTGAGGAGCCGAGCCGCGGGTGCCGCCGAGCTGCAATTGCTACCGAGCCGCCCGAGCTGCCCAAACCGCCCTGTCTAGTGAGCGCAGCGCCTCTGTCACCGCACTGCCCCTGCTCTACAGTTAGCGCTGCTAGTTTACTGCTCTCATGGCTACCCCCAGTGTTCTCACTTTTGACGCTGAGGGTCGGGCCATTGACTTTGACGTCTGGGTAGATGACCTGCAGCTTTTCCTACAGTGCGATAGGGCAGACGGTCTCTCCCTCTTTGACCTCACCTCTGGTGCTTCCCCTGCCCCTGCTGCCGATGCCGACGCCACCGTTCGCTCACAGTGGGCCACTCGCGATGCTGCTGCACGTCTTGCTGTGCGTCGCCACCTTCCTACCACTGAGCGCGCGCACTTTAGTCAGTACAAGAGTGCTCAGACCTTGTACGACGCTGTAGTTGCGCGCTACTCTTCCCCTGCCACTGCTGCACTGAGCCGCCTCATGCTACCGTACCTCTTCCCTGACCTTGCTGCCTTTCCCACAGTCGCTGACCTCATTACGCACCTCCGCACTAGTGACACTCGCTACCGCGCTGCGCTTCCTGCTGACTTCTGCGCCAAGAACCCCCCCCCCATGTACATCACTCTCTACTACTTAGTCCCTCACCTCCCTGACTCCCTTCGCGTAGTCAAGGACCACTTCCTCTCAGTCTGTCCCACCACTCTCACTGTTGACCTCCTCGAGAAGTCCCTCCTAGCGGCCGAGAAGAGCATAGTCGCTGTAGGGGCTTCTCGTGGTGACCCGCGCACCCCCATCTTTGAGGGGTGTTCCCCCTCCCCCCTTCTGCCCTCCGTTGCCTCTGCTGCTGCGGCCGACCTCCTTGGTGATGAGTCGGTCGGTGCGGCGTCTGCCCCTAGCGGGAGACGCCGCTCTAGCAAAGGCAAGGGGGGCAGGGGCGCTGGAGGAGCGAGCGGGGGCGGTGGAGGTGGAGGTGGAGGCGGCGGGGGGAGTGGGGGTGGAGGTGGGAGTGGAGGTGGGGGTGGAGGTGTCGGTGGCGGTAGTGGAGGCGGAGGCGGCGGCGGCGGTGGCGGTGGGAGCGGAGGTGGCGGAGGTGGTGGCGGTGGAGGAGGCGGCGGAGGCGGCGGTAGTAGCGGAGGCGGCGGAGGCGGCGGAGGCGGCGGGGGTGGCGGTGGAGCTGGTCGCGGGTCTACGCAGAGGAGTGGCTCCGGTGGTGGTCCGCGCCAGCAGCAGCAGTGCGGTCGTGAGACCCTGACCCCTCTGCAGCTCCGTGAGTGGTACACTGCACGCCAGCGGGATGGGGGTTTTGGTCCGTGCACCTACGTCCTGCGCACCGGCGACCAAGCGGGTGAGCAGTGTGGGGGTGTGCACCCCACCCAGCGCTGCTTTGGCCGCCTGACGGACGCGTGGCGTCACCAGTTCCTGAAGGCCACAGAGATCCCTCGCTAGGGCGAGCTGTCTAGGGCGAGAGTTGCCATCTATGATCCTGACTTTGATACTATCCTTTCTGCCATGTATGATGTGTCTATTAGTGATGAGGGTGACTGTTACCGATCCGGGCATTGAGACTGCTGCTCTAGGTACTGGTGAGGCTGCTGCCCAAGGTGCTTGCGACGCTGCTGCTCTAGGTGCTAGTGCGTCTGCGCCCTCAGGTACTGGTGAGTCTGCGCTCTCAGGTACTGCGTCGGCTTCGGCCTCCCTCACCTTCACCCTTGACTCTGGGGCTTCTCGCTCCTTCTTTCGGGACCGCACCACACTCACGCCGCTTAGTCGGCCTGTTGCGGTGTCTTTGGCTGACCCCTCTGGGGGTCCTGTCCTGTCTCACTTCTCCACTGTCCTCCCGTGTCCGGCGGCTCCCTCTGGCACCCTGTCAAGTCTCTACCTCCCCTCGTTCTCTACGAACCTGGTGAGTGGTGCTGACCTACAGGATGGGGGAGTACACCAGTTCACTCCTGCGCGTCAGCGGGTGACGCACTGCACAAAGGCTAGCACAGGCCGACACCTGGCTACGTTTACCCGTCGGCCGGGGTCGAGCCTGTACACAATGACCACTGCGTCTCCTCCGGTTGCTGCGTCTGGTAGGGTAGCTGCGTCGGGTTAGGTGTTTGCTGTAGCGTCCAGGTCTGGTCCTGAGTCTGCCCACTGTTTGGTCGTCTCCTGTTGCACGAGACTCTCCTCTGGCACCACCGCCTTGGTCACCCCTCTCTGCTTTGGCTTAGAGGCATGGCCTCCAGTCTTCTTGTTTCTGATCTCCCTCGGTCCCTTCCTCCCCTTCCTCAGGGCCCTGGCCCTACCTATGTCCCATGTGTCGAGGGGCGCCAGCGGGCTGCCCCTAACTCCTCCCAGTTTCCTGCGACAGAGGCCCCGCTGCAGACGCTTCACATGGACGTGTAGGGCCCAGCCCGCGTCCGTGGACAGGGTCACGAGCGCTAGTTCCTGCTCGTTGTTGACAACTACTCGCGTTACACCGCAGTCTTCCCCGTGCACAGCAAGGATGATGTTACTGAGGTGCTGATCGACTGGATCCGCGCAGCTCGTCTCCAGCTCAGGCAGAGCTTTGGCTCGGACTTTCCTGTTCTGCGTCTGCACTCGGACAGAGGCGGAGACTTTTCTTCTGGCCTTCTGAGAGCCTACTGTCGCGCACGAGGAATCCGTCAGACCTTCACGCTTTCGGACTCAGCGCAGGCTAATGGGATTGCTGAGCGCCGCATTGGCATGGTCATGGACGTCGGTCGTACGTCCATGATGCATGCGGCTGCTCCCCATTTTCTGTGGCCAATTGCGGTGAGGTACGCGGCGCATCAGATCAACCTACACCCCAGGGTCTCCAAGCTGGAGACCTCCCCAGCCATGCCGTGGATGGGGAAGGTTGGCGATGCGTCGGCGTTCCGGGTCTGGGGATCTCGACCGTTTGTCCGTGACTTGTCTGCGGACAAGCTGTCCCTTCGTGCTGCTCCTTGCGTCTTCCTGGGGTTCCCCCCGACGCGCCTGGGTGGCAGTTCTACCACCCCACCTCTCGTCGTGTTCTGTCCTCCCACGACGTCACGTTTGACGAGTCGGTTTCCTACTACCGCCTCTTCCCCTACCGCACTCCGTCCCTCCCCCCGCCGCCGCTCTTCCTTGTACCACGTCCCCCTCCGGTAGACCCCCTCCCCCCTCAGGGTCCGTCCCCTTCAAGTGTGTCCCAGATAGACGCAGTCGAGCTTGTTGAGGTCACTGGTGACTCTGGTGCTGCTGAGAGTGTTGAGCCTGGGGGTGCTGACTTTGGGGGTGCTGAGCCTGGGGGTGCTGAGCCTGGGTGTACTGAGACTAGGGGTGCTGAGCCTGGGGGTGCTGAGTCTGGGGGTGCTGCGCCTGGGAATGCTGAGCCTGGGGGTGCTAAGCCTGGGTGTGCTGAGCCTGGGGGTGTTGAGCTTGGAGGTGCTCCGCCTGGAGGTTCTCCGGGTGCTTCATCTCTGCGGGAACCACTCTCTCCATGGGAGCCGCGCGAGTGGTTTGCCCGGCGCTGTAGCCGTGCTGCTGGTGCTGGAGGTTCTTCGGCTACTGAGGGTGCTGTTGTCACGGGTCCCGGCCGTGCTCGTACTGGGAATACTGGAGCTGCTGGGCCTGCGGGTTCGACTGGAGCTGGTGCTGCTGAGGGTGTTGGAGCTGAGATTACTGCTGGCGGTCCTGCTGCAGGTACTCCTGGTACTGCTGGAGGTTCTGGCGCTGCTGGTGGTGCAACTGGAGCGGGTGCTCCTGCTGGGGGTACTGGTGCTGTACCTGCTGTGTCTGGCGTCACCGCGCGGCCTCGACCGTATTTCGTTCCTCTCCTGAAGCAGGTTCTTGGTCTTCCGCCTTCTACTGATCCTCCTCCCTCTTTAGAGTGTCCAGAGCCAGTCCCGTCACAGTTACAGTTGCAGCCTCCCTCCCCTTTGCCTGCTCCTTCTCCCTACACTAGTCCTACTGGAGGTCTTACTGAGCGTCGTGAGCCTGCGTCTCGCCCTGCGTCGCCTGTCCGTGCTGCTCGCGCTAGTGGTCGTGGTTCGCGTCAGCGTCCTCCTCCTGTCCCTGGCACGCACAGGATGTCTCTGCGTCCGTCCACTGCTCCTCTGCGTGCCCCTCTGCCTTCTCCTCCTGAGTCCTCTCTTCCTGCACTTACCGACCCAGAGTCGGACTCTCTTCGTGCAGCCAGTCCTACTGTCACGCGTCTCCTGGCTACTGTTGTCACTGACCCTTCTTTCGACTCCACTGCTGCGTCTGCCCTAGTTGGTGAGCTCGTCGAATTTGCTGCTCGCTCTCGCCTAGACTACGCTGCTAGTCTTGTCGCTGAGTCTGAGTCTGTCTGTCCTCCGTCCGTCTGGGGTGAGTGCGCCCTTGGCACGGACGTCCTTGAGGACAGGCAGGAGGAGTTCCAGTGCTTGGCCGCTGCTTCACCTCATCTCGTGTCCGTACTGCTTACCCCTAAGGGAGACCCGGATGCACTTAACATCCCGACTCCGCGCTCTTACGCGGAGGCGATAGAGGGTCCCTACTCTTCTCAGTGGCAGGCAGCTATGGATGCAGAGATGGCTTCCTGGAAGTCCACAGGCACCTACGTTGACGCTGTCCCCCCTCCTGGGGCGAACATCGTCAGTGGCATGCGGATCTTCAGGGTGAAGTGGCCGCCGGGTTCTCCGCCTGTCTTCAAGGCGCGTTACGTGGCTCATGGCTTCAGTCAGCGGCAGGGAGTTGACTACTTTCAGACCTTCTCTCCCACCCCCAAGATGACCACTCTTCGGGTACTACTGCACCTTGCTGCTCACCGTGACTACGAGCTGCACTCTCTCGACTTCAGCACAGCTTTCTTGCAGGGCAGCCTGCACGAGGAGATCTGGCTGCGCCGCCCACCTGGCTTCACTGGGTCTTTCCCTCCTGGTACCCAGTGGAGTCTCCAACGTCCAGTCTACGGTCTCCGCCAGGCGCCACGTGAGTGGCACGACACACTGAGGACTACGCTTGCGGCTCTTGGGTTTGCTCCTTCTACTGCCGACCCGTCGCTGTTTCTGCGCACCGACACTACTCTACCGCCGTTCTACATCCTCGTGTACGTCGACGACTTGGTCTTTGCCACAGCTGCCACTGCTGGACTTGCCCACGTGAAGTCCGAGCTGCAGAAGAGACACACGTGCACAGACCTGGGTGAACTCCGCAGCTACCTTGGCTTGCAGATCACCCGGGACACAGCACGCCGCACCATTACCCTGACTCAGTCACACATGGTGCAGCAGGTCCTTCAGCGCTTCGTCTTCACGTACTCCTCGCCTCAGGCCACTCCTCTGCCTACTCGCCACTCGCTCTCAGCTCTGCCTTTGGATGAGTCCGTACAGTCGAGTGGCGCGTATCCAAAGCTTGTTGGCTGCCTCATGTACCTGATGACCTGCACACGACCTGACCTTGCATACCCTCTTAGCATTCTCGCACGCTATGTTGCTCCTGGGAGACACCAACCAGAGCACATGGCTGCAGCGAAGAGGGTGTTGCGCTACTTGCGCAGTACGTCGGGCATGGGGCTAGTGCTTGGAGGGCGGAGTCTAGTAGTCCTCATTGGGCACGCAGATGCTTCTTGGGCTCACGACCAGGCTACGCAGCGGTCGTCACAGGGTTACACCTTCAGCCTTGGTTCCGGCTCTGTTTCGTGGCGGGCTACTCGCTCGTCTTCTGTTCTCGGCTCCAGTTGTGAGGCTGAGATCTACGCCGGGGCCATGGCTGCACAGGAGCTTCGCTGGCTCACCTACCTGCTGACCGACCTTGGAGAGCCGCCTCGTTCTCCTCCAATCCTGTACGTAGACAACAAGGCCATGCTGGCCTTGTGTCGAGAGCAGAGACTGGAGCACAGAACAAAGCACATTGCTCTTCGCTACTTCCTTGCTCGTGAGCTACAGCAGCGTGGTTAGTTGCGACTTGCGTACGTGGCCTCTGAGGCCAACACTGCTGATGTCTTCACCATGGCACTTGCGCCTTGAGATCATCACCGCTTCTGCACCCAGCTGGGTCTTGTACCTGTCTTGCCTCACTTGCTCACCTCTTGACCTTGCTTGTACTGTTACATATATATACGTGTTCTTGCCTGTCTAGTCTTATATATATATGTACTCCTGCATGTGAACTGGCCTTGTGGCCTTGAACTTGTGCTCGAAATGTGTGGTGACTTAATGATCCACCCTGAGCTTGCTTTGCTTGACTGGTCTTGTGACCCCTTGTTCTCCCCCACTTTGCCTATGGGAGTGTGTCAGAACATATAGCTTGTGCTTATTGTGTAGGCTATAGTGGGGTAGCCCATAAGGGGTACAACCAAATTAGGGTTAGTACTTGTATTCATTTCATTCATAGTTCATTCATTCTCGTTTCAAACTTCTCACCAAGGTCTGAATGTGTAGTGAGAGAATTGTCGTAACAACTGAAGTGCAGTAGCAGTTGTCGCTACCTTGGCGTTATCAAGACCGCGAGCGATGGCAGTGTACTTAGAGCAGGCGTTGGAGAAATCCTCCACTCAAGTTTTGTTTTGAAACAAATAAGAACAAACAATTATGATAACTCTACTGCCCCATGTTCTTTTCCTACAATCTTGCAAACCCTTTTTCCTTGTGACGCGGACACCACGTCTCCCCCCTTTTTTATGTCAGAACTTGGCGGGCTTGCAATTCGCCGACGAAAAAATTTGATATATTCATGCGAGTCTTTATGCCGGTCCTGATCTGAGGTTTAGTAACAGCGTGGACACGCTCGTTGGAAGTGTGTGAGTCAGCTTGCTGCTCGATCATTAACTTTGGCGACTTGAGCTGCTCGAGTTGCCTGCTGCTTCACGAACCGTCGCTCACCACGTGCCTGGTTTTCTCAATGCCCAACCACCTCCCTTGAGCTGGAATGTTACAGATTTTCAAGCGAGTGTTCAGCTTAGCGCTGATCTCGCTCAAAACGCGAACACTGATGAACTAGCTGCTCGAGTGACACCCAATCAGCTCCTTCGAACATTGGCGTTCTGAGCAGCGATGTTTTGAACATTAGTGCTATGACAGAGAACTGCAACCTCATTGGGCAATGTTCATTTCGCCAATCCCACTTTGGACACCACGTTTTCATCCGTGCCTTGCTCCCATTGCTCAAATATTGCCCTCCAATTTCAGGGATTCGCCCTTTTGCCTCAGCTGTAGTTGAAAAAACCTTGTTGACTTCCCAGCGATAGTAGGAGACACGTTTCTTAGCTTCAATATGAATGGTGCAAATGCACACCCTAAATGCAAATGAAAGTGAAATTGGCAAATTGATTTACATCAGTAATAAACAAAACTCCCCCTCGATCTGTCGATATTATGCTACGACCAACCTGTTTCTATCTCGTCTGTTCCCCACACCTTTCGCACACGCTGCTCCAGCTTCCTTCAGCACCCAATGTAAACTTGATAACCTTTGCTGCTTAACACTCAACCTTGATTTGCCTCCTTCAGCTTTCAAGAATCAGCTTCTGCCCTAAGACAACTGCTTTCAGCTTCATCCTGTAGAGAATGCTATTCTACGGGAGAGCTGAATCGTATGGGACGCATGGACAGAGTTTTGGTAGTAACTATTGATAGAGTGGTTGGTTGTTTTGGTATAATTCGAGCATCGTTTCATTAGGAAAAGTTGATTGAATATGATTATGATACAAGCAAAGAGAACCAAATAGAAAAGACAATGGACCCTAAGAGACATTCCTCAACAAGCATACACCTTTGCCGAGTTCGCAACGGCAAACACATGCAACTTTCATTTGAGTTGGCAGTTGCTCAGGTCTACAACATTCATAGATGTATACGTTTTTTGGGTTAGTAAAAACGTGTTTCAGGTTCAGTTTAATTACTGGTTCATATTTTCATGGGGAGTACAATTTTCGAAAGCGTCTGATTGGTCGACGCTTTCTGTTTCATGATTGGTCGAAATTCACGCACATTGCACATTTTGGAGACAAGTTAACTTGGTCGCCCAGAAACGCTTTGCCCGACGATGTCTTTGTCGGGCTCAATTATGTCGACTAGCGTTTCGTCGAAACGCCGATTTCTGCAATTTCGTTGATCAGTGAGGCTCGTCTTCGACGACGATGTAATCTTGTCGACCAATACAACGTCGACGAGCAATTTTGCAAACTAGCAAAAACACTTTGACATCGACGAATTAATGTCATCGGCACAGATAAAAGTTGCCAAAGTCGCCAATGACCATGAAACGAAGACCGTTGTGCTCCGAAAATCATGGCCGACTTCGACCAAGCAAGGGAGGGGGGGGGGGGGGGGGGGGGGGAGGGGTGGGGGGGGGCTTTTCTCCTCGACTCATCCCACGCTTAGCGACTCCCAAAATTCCCGTGGTTGTTGTCACATATTGTATTGCATCACTCTCACACGACCCGGGCTTAACAGTATCGCTCCCCCCCCTATTCCACTTGCTTCAGTGCCGCTGAGTAGTTAGTACTACATCCCAAGGTTTTTCGATACAGTGCTTAATCACCTTCAGATTGGTGGCGAATGCCGATTCTTCTTGGTTCCCCAGAGCTTCACTATTTTTCGTCACCTTTTATTGAATCATTCTTGTTCACAACATGTTCTTCTCAAAGGATACTTTTGTCCCGCCCAACACGGCCAGCGTTTGCTCCTACAGCAACGATTGCTCTCAGGTTCATCCTGTATTTGGACGTGTCTATGCCCCTGCTGCATGTGGTTGCCTCGAACACTCCATTGGTCTTGCCTGAGCCAGACCCATCAGCACATTTCTTCCCCATCTTTCCTCGTTTCTTCGAAATCTCATCGGCCGACTCCTTACTCAGCCGCTCAGCTTCACCCAACTGTAGTGGTGGCACGACTTCAAGCGTCTTCACTCTTGCAGTAGCCTTACTCCCCCTAAGTGCAACCCGCCTCTTAGCCTTGTTCTTATTCATCCTCGTGCATGACGTGATAACCTTCACCTTCTGCTGTTGTTGCCCATGGTCTTTCTCCCCCTGCTACGCGGAAGAATTGCCTGGCTGCTCTTCCTTTAAATCGATCCCTTCTCCATGCGCAATCCATTGCCAAGTTGACACCATGCTTCCCGCCTTCTTTCCCAACTTCGTTCAAGTAGCTTGGGTCCTACCAATCTGGCCGTTCGTCACAGTGCAGCCACATGTCATTCTGATAAGACCAACAATTTCCTTGAAAACCACTAAATCTGCTTCTGTAGTTATTCTTTGATAGTCCCCTATTCCAACTTCCATAGTTACGCATATTATCTCCCCTTCCACTAAAATCAACATTCCGTCTCTCGTAAACTTCTCCAATTTCTTGAAATCTGGCCATATTGTCTTGCTGTGTGTGAACATCTTTTTCTCCTCGGCTCCGTCTGTTCCTCTAGCAAGTTCCCTACATCCAAATCAACCACTGCCATCATCCACGTTCTTCATCTGTCACCTTTGAAAATCCTCCTCCAGAACCTTACTCCTCACCCACTCAAGAGTCCACAACCCTTGATTATGTGGGAGGCTTATTCCGCTCGTAAAGTGTATACATGATTCGGGCAATAACGGCAACATCTTCAAGCACTTCGTTTGTTCAGGATACACTGTGCCAACCATCGTCTTCTTCACATATATATCTCACATTATGTCAAGCATTGTCTTTAGCGGCTCCCCTTCATTCACCAGTAGCAAAGACAACTCCCTTTCTAGCACTAAAGTAGCGGCAATCGATGTCGGCACATGCAAGTCCTTGAGGACAGTCCACGCCTTCAGTCCACAATCTGCTTCCTCCAGCAGATGCATGATGTTTGCTCATTTATTCAGCTCCAAACTCCGAGACAGAAGGTAATATCCCACGGACGCTTACTCGTCCCTTTCTTCTTGCATAGCAGAATTGTTAGGCCTTTCTTCCTTCCCAGTCATCACCTTGAGTAGTCCCACCTGCCTGAAGTACTGTTGCATCTTCCACACCAAATCATTGTATCCCGTGCCGTTGAACCTCTCAACCGTGAAGTTCCCCACGACCTCCTTTAGCAGAAAGACCATGGCTGGTTCTTGCCATCCTTGGTGCTGAAACCTCGTTACTTGGCCTCCATAGCTTTGGCTTGAGGACCCTTCTGCCCCATTAGTACCCATGGCGGTCTAACAGCAACGACGTTCAACCCAAGCTTTGATACCACTTGTTAAGATTAATGCGTACAAAACTAGCTATTAACGGTCGTTAGTTGAGATTAAAATTCTCTCCTCGGGGTCACCTCCGAGGGTCCGAGTGTGTAGAAAGTGAATTGTCATAACAGCTGAAGTGCGGTAGCAGTTGTCGATTCCTTCGCATTGTCAAAACAATAAGCTATGGCAGCTTACTTGCACCAGGCGCAGGAGAAATCTTACACTCATTTTATGTTTTGAAACAAACAAGAACAAACAATCTATCCTAACTCTTGTGCATCCAGCTCTACCATATTTTTTTTTTCCAACAATCTTGCAAACCATTTTCCTCGTGACGCGTACACCGCATTTCCCCACATTTTTTTTCTTTTTCGGAACTTGCGATTTGCCGACGAAACACGTAGAAATGTTTGCGCAAGTCTTTATGACGGTCCTCATCCGGGGTAGATTTCCCGCCACTGTAGTAACGACTTGGATGCGTCCATTAGAAGTATGTGAGTCAGCTCGCTGCTCGATCATTAACTTTGGCGACTTGAGTTGCTTGAGTTTGTTGCTGCTTCACGAACCGTCGCTCGCCACGTGCCTTCTTTTCTCAATACGCAACTCATAGAAAGCGAGCTGATCAAGAGTGTGTAGCAAAAGATCGAGTCAGCCAATTTCGACAAAACATTGCGTGCAGCTCACGCAACCTAAAAATATAAGCAGGTACACGTTAGAAATTTCATAATCTCTACGCTCCATTATGATAAAGCACGCATAGAACCAGGATCTAGGATAATTGTTGTCGCGATATAAGTGTGACGGGGTATTCTGGCAGAATCACTTGGCGGCCATGGATTAGCTATAGCAAGAGTTCAGATCTCAAAACTGACGAGCTTGACAATCCATACCATCCCAATCCTCGCCGTACAACAATCCCCAAAAACCCAAAGTTCCAAAATAGCAACACCAAAGGTGTTGTAGTGAATGGCAAAGGTTCGTTGGTGCTTGTTGGGTGCAAGTTCAATTCCAGCTCACAACAAGTGTAATAACCACATTTTGCCCAAGCCCTTAGCCCACAACTGCGACCTTATTGGTCAATGTTCATTTCGCCCCTCCCACTTTGAACACCACGATTTCATCCGTGCCTTGCTCCCATTGGTCGAAATTGCACTCTACTTTTAGGGATTCGCCCTTTGCCTCAGCTGTAGTTGAAAAACCTTGTTGACTTCTCCGCGATAGTAGGAGATTCATTTCTCCTTAGCTCTAATATGAAAACTTCATATGCACACCTTGTATAAAGTGAAATCGGCATATTAATTTACATCAAATTATTTATGTTATCTATATGAGCGACATTCGGCAAGAAAGGCGTGGATACGTAACCGATTGATTGTCAGTCTTGCAAACTCCATCGAAAATGAGACTCATGTTTTGATTACGTTAGCACCGCCGCCGGCTTTGTCGTCTTGCTTAGGCCATTGTCGCAATTCTCTCAAAACTCCCATACGGCTGCTCCTCCTCTTATAGTCATAATAGGATTCAATGTGCCTAAAACGAAAGATAGAGTGAACATTCAGATTTCTGCACAGCGGATTTTAATGTTCACAACGTTGTGCCAAATGACATGCTACAAATTGGATCTAGAGCGTCTAGAATAAACAATTTTGATCGCACGATTTCATCAAGTATTGACGACACAGCGTCAGTTTGAACGAATGGCACTATGGCAGCCACTATAGTCTTAGAACACAAATTAGGAAGAGTTACTAGTTGGGAATGACTACCAGCTCCTAGAAATCCCAATAGCCGAGGAACAGTGATGTGGAACAGTGCCGCACTGTCCCCAACCACGAAGGGTATCGAAACTACCCTTCAGCACCTCTAGCAGCACCAGATTCAACAGCTACCTCGACAGGCTCGACTGCGTCTACCTGGGACACACTTGACGGAGCACGACCCTGAGGAGGGAGGGGGTCTACCGGGGGAGGACCTGGCGCAAGGAAGAGCGGCGGCGGGGGGAGGGGCGTAGTGCGGTAGGGGAAGAGACGCTAGTAAGGCACCGACTCGTCAAAGGTGACGTCCTGGGAGGACAGAACACGGTGCAAGGTGGGGTGGTAAAACTGCCACCCAGGCGCGTCAGAGGGGAAGCCAAGGAAGACGCAGGGAACAGCACAGGGGGACAGCTTGTCCGCAGACAAGTCGCGGACAAATGCCCGAGATCCCCAGACCCGAAACGCAGACGCATCGCCAACCTTCCCCGTCCACCACAAGGTGGGGGAGGTCTCTGGCAAGGAGACCCGGGGCTGAAGGTCGAGCTGATGCGCTGCGTACTAAACCGCAAACGGCCACAAAAAATGGGGGGCAGCCGCATGGATCATGGACGTACAGCGACGTCCATGACCATGCCAATGCGGCGCTTAGCAATCCCATTTTGTTGTGGAGAGGCCGAAAGCGTGAAGGCTTGGTGGATACCCTGTGCTTGACAGAAGGCTCTCAGACGGGCAGAGGAAAACTCCCCGCCTCTGTCAGAGTGCAGACGCAGAACCGGAAAGTCCGAGCCGAAACTCTCTCTGAGCTGGAGACGAGCTGCGCGGATCCACTCGATCAACACCTGAGTGACGTCACCCTTGCTGCGCAAGGGGAAGACTGTAGTGTAACGCGAGTAGTCGTCAACCACCAACAAGAAGTAACGCTCGTGCCCCTGGCCACGGAGGTGCGTAATGAGGTCAGCGACTGTGGGAAAGGCAGCAAGGTCAAGGAAGAGGTACGGTAGCATGAGGCGGCTTAGCGCAGCAGTGGCAGGGGAAGAGTAGCGTGCAACTACAGCGTTGTACAAGGTCTTAGCACTCTTGTACTGGCTAAAGTGCGCACGCTCAGTGGTCGGTAAGTGGCGACGCACAGCAAGACTGGCAGCAGCATCGCGTGTGGCCCACTGTGAGCGAACAGTGCTGTCAGCAGTAGCAGGCGGGGCAGGGGAGGCACCAGAGGTGAGATCGAACAGGAAGAGTCCGTCTGCCCTATCGCACTGTAGGAACAGCTGGAGGTCATCGACCCAGACCTCAAAGTCAACAGCACGACCCTCAGCATCAAAGGTAAGGACACTGGGGGTAGCCATGACTGCAATGGCCTAGCAGGGAGTGATCTCACCAGTCCGAGTAAGTAGGGTCGTGGCGCGCCGGTAGGAACAGTAGTAGCTCGACGGCAGGGCGGCTCGGCGGCTCGGCTGCTGGGCGACTCGGCGGCTCGGCGGCTCGGCGGCTCGGCTGTTGGGCGACTCGGCTGTCGGGCGGCTCGACGGCTCGTTTGCTGGGCGGCTTGGCAGCTCAGCGGCTCGGCTGCTGAGTGGCTCGGCTGTCGGGCGGCTCGGCGGCTCGTTTGCTGGGCGGCTCGGCGGCTCGGTGGCTCGGCTGCTGGGCGGCTCGGCGGCTCGGCTGGCGGGCGGCTCAGCTGCTGGGCGGCTCGGTAGAGGCGGCGACGGGGCCGGCACAGGCGGCGATGGGTCCGCTAGGGGCGGCGACAGGGCCGCGTAGGGAGGGGAGCGAGGACGAGGCCGCTAGGGGTGGCTACGGGTCCGCGTAGAGGCGGCGACGGGGCCGCCGAATGGCGGTGATGGGGCCGCATAGGAAGGGGAGCGGCGACGGGGCCGCGTAGGAAGGGGAGCGGCGACGGGGCCGCTAGGGGCGGCGACGGGGCCGCGTAGGGGCAGTGACGGGGCCGCGTAGGTAGAGGGGCGGTGACGGGGCCGCTACGGGCGGCGATGGGGCCGCGTAGGGGCAGCGACGGGGCCGCTTAGGTAGAGGGGCGGCGACGAGGCCGCTAGGGGCGGCGACGGGGCCGCGTAGGGGCGGCGACAGGGCCGCTAGGGGCGGCAACGGGGCCGCGTAGGGGCGGCGACGGGGCCGCGTAGGGGCTGCGACGAGGCCGAGAGGGGCCTGGAAGGGCGGCGAACAAGGCGCGCCTCGGGCAAGAGCGACTGACGCTCCGGTCAGAAGAAAAATTCAGTGGTGGGCCCAAGGAAGCGTTCCCACTAGGGAACCTACTCTATACCATGTGAAGAAACGAGGAATGAATGAACTAGCACAAGGTTGGGTACAAGTAGGAAACCCTAGGAAAGTGTACCCCATAGTGTCTACCCCACTATAGCCTAGACAAGCTATATGATATGAGTTTGACAGTTTCATCTATGACCATTTGCGTTTTCTTAACATTTTTTGCCAGTTATAAGTGACTGATTACATGAAAACGTTTTATCAATCGCGTTGTAAGGAAAATTCCTTTTCCTTACTTCGTGCCCTTACTTACCGCGTACATGACTGTTCCCGCCACCTGCAACCAAGCGTAAAACATTACCCGCTCGCGACACTCGCCTCGACCACTGTTCTCGCCACTCTACACCTCGCGACCCAACCTCACGGTTTGGTTGGTAACCCGCGCTATGATCCCCCGCCTCGACATCTCCCAACCTAGGTGCTAGGCCCGTAGCGCACCCCAATTTCTCGCACTACCGTTACCACGCTAGCTTGGCTATATATTCTTCGCTCATGCCTTCGCTCAATATACTGTTCTACTCAAATATCGCTCGCTCGCTTAAATGCAGTTGTAACACTTGGTATTCAGAGCCTACGATCTCCTACCCACACCTTCCCTTCCCCACTATCTCAGTTTCTGGAGAAGGTATACGTCTCTCAGCGCCCAAGCCTCGCCGCTCGGGGGCTCTATCGTAAGCATACACGGCCACGACCGAGGCTCTCGCTGAGCTTGCTCGACACCCCCGCCATGGCTGAATTCAACCTCGCAACGCTGATGTAAGAGTGCCTCGATGCGCTCGTGCACCAACTCGAAGAATCGGCACTCGAAATTGCGACATGTCAGTAGATCTGCACTGCGGATGCCCGATTGATCCTACGGGGGGTTACAGGCGCGTTTTCCTGGGGGGTTATGGGCGCACTCTGACCCGCTACTTAACAAGCCCTTTTATCCCAATGGTCTAGTGGCTGGGAATCTGAGATGGTATCCAGAGCGAAGGTCTCGGGTTCGAATCCCGGTGTATGCACTTCGGGCATCCCAGTGCGAGGGGGTGTCAGAGGTCCACTGGTCATCCCCGATTGATCCTAGGGAAGGGTTACAGGCATGCTCGCCTGGGGGATTATGGGCGCACTGACCCGCTACTGAAACAAGCCCTTTTATCCCAATGGTCTAGTGGTTGGGATTCTGACATGGTGTTAGAGTGGTCTCGGGTTCGAATCCCGGCGTATGCACATGTTGGCCGTTGCCGCTGTGCTCAGTCCTGGGCCTCCCAGTGTGGGGGGGTGTCAGTAGATCTGCACTGTGGATGCCCGATTGATCCTACGGGGGGTTACAGGCGCGTTTGCCTGGGGGGTTATGGGCGCACTCTGACCCGCTACTTAACAAGCCCTTTTATCCCAATGGTCTAGTGGCTGGGATTCTGACATGGTATCAGAGCGAAGGTCTCGGGTTCGAATCCCAGTGTGTGCACTTCGGGCATCCCAGTGCGGGGGGGTGTTAGAGGTCCACTGGTGATCCCCGATTGATCCTAGGGAAGGGTTACAGGCATGTTGGCCTGGGGGGTTATGGGCGCACTGACCCGCTACTTAACAAGCCCTTTTATCCCAGTGGTCTAGTGGCTGGGATTCTGACACGACACTCACGGTGGAACGAGACTCTGCTCGACAACAATCAATGGCAAATGCACCTGCCAATACACCCGTGGAATCGAATGAGCCGATTGTCATCTTGAATAGCATACCTTCACACCACGAGAGTGTGTTACAGCGCTCAGGCGCAGCCAGTGACGGCGCCGCCCAATCGAGTCAGAGGTCCACTGGTGATCCCCGAATGATCCTAGGGAAGGGTTATAAGCACGTTGGTCTGGGGGGCTATGGGCGCACTCATATGCTACACAAACAAGCCCTTTTATCCATGTGGTTAGTGGCTGGGATTCTAACATGATATCAGAGCGAAGGTGTCGGGTTCGAATCCCAGTGTGTGCACTTCGGGCATCCCAGTGCGGGGGGGGTGGCAGAGGTCCACTGGTGATCCCCGATTGATCCTAGGGAAGGGTTACACGCACGTTGGCCTGGGGTGTTATGGGCGCACTCACCCGCTACACAAACAAGCCCTTTTATCCCATTGGTTAGTGGCTGGGATTCTGACATGGTATCAGAGTGAAGGTCTTGGGTTCAAATCCCAGTGTGTGCACTTCAGGCATCCCAGTGCGGGGGGGTGGCAGAGGTCCACTGGTGATCCCCGATTGATCCTAGGGAAGGGTTACACGCACGTTGGCCTGGGGGGTTATGGGCGCACTCACCCGCTACACAAACAAGCCCTTTTATCCCAGTGGTTAGTGGCTGGGATTCTAACATGGTATCAGAGCGAAGGTGTCGGGTTCGAATCCCAATGTGTGCACTTCGGGCATCCCAGTGCGGGGGGGGGGGGGTGGCAGAGGTCCACTGGTGATCTCCGATTGATCCTAGGGAAGGGTTACACGCACGTTGGCCTGGGGGGTTATGGGCGCACTCACCCGCTACACAAACAAGCCCTTTTATCCCAGTGGTTAGTGGCTGGGATTCTAACATGGTATCAGAGCGAAGGTGTCGGGTTCGAATCCCAGTGTGTGCACTTCGGGCATCCCAGTGCGGGGGGGGGTGGTAGAGGTCCAGTGATGATCCCCGATTGATCCTAGGGAAGGGTTACACGCACGTTGGCCTGGGGGGTTATTGGCGCACTCACCCGCTACACAAACAAGCCCTTTTATCCCAGTGGTTGGTGTCTGGGATTCTGACAGATCGATGCCTGGCATGGAGAGAAATAAGACCTCACCAACCACGAATGCACCTGATGAAGCCCGTCGGTACGTCGAATTTGCAGCAATGATCGGCAACGACGACATTGGCGCACCAATGCCGCTCAAGCCGCTACGCCCGCCCTTCTTCGAGCTAACGTAGAGGTCTGACGATTCAAATGTGAGTCTTCACGATAAACGTCTTTTTTTTACGCTAAGTACGTCACGTCGGATGCAGCGAAGATACGATATGTTGTTTCACTGCTGCGGGGCCCCGCCATGGACTGGTGGTGAGTCATCGTGACGTCGCCATGCGCCTACGAGCCGCCATTGCAAGAGGAAGGTCCCACGGGGCCAGCTGTTACCTGGAGTTCATTCTGCGAAACTGCCCAACGCAACACGTGGGATGCGTGGTGCGCAAGGCTTGGGGTGCGCTTCGAGCTGATTGCGGCTTCTATTTTGGCGCGTCAGTGATTGCGCACTTGGCGGCAACTCGGGTTGGTTCAGGACTACACCATCGATTTTCTCGCACTATGTGAGCAAATTGGTTACATGCACAAGGCGGAGCGAGTCGATCGTTACTTCAGTGGGCTGAAGCCGGACATCTCGCACGAAATAATGCTTCGCGGGCTTTCCAACTTCCTCGCGTTCGCCGAGAAAATCGACATCCTACGCCGTCTGAGACCGGGTTCCTACTGCGGACATCGCCCTCGGGGACTGACAGAGCACGCCACTGTACACGCGGATGTGGTGAGCGCAGCTGCCGCGCCATTCAAGGGGTGCTACTTTGCTTGCAACAGGCCGGGCCATCACAAGAGCGAATGCCCAGAGGAGCAAAGGCACCGCGGAGCAGATCAGGGGAGGGAGTCTGGGAGGCAGGGAAACGCCAACAGCCAATAGAGATCAAGCCCAGTAATGACAAGACTCATTGCTTGCCCGACCCTACTGACCCTCACCGAGTCACAGTACCGATTCACGCATTCGATCAGGCACGGCTGAAGAAGGAGGGTACAGCGACGGATTGCCCGATTCCGATTCATGAGAAAATAGAGGGGGTAGCAGTAAAGATTTTTATAGATAGGGGAGAAAGTCACAGCTTAGTTACTACCGCAACTACTCCAAAATTGCATCTCACACTTAGTCGCTGCTTACTGGAGATCGACGCACGCTCAGTTGACGGCACGCCTCTGGCCATACGGGAAAAAGTGGAGAGAGTAAAAGTTCGCTAGGAGGGGAAACTTCGGGTTTACACAGGAGATGCTCGCGACGATGCTGGATGGGCACGATATTTTACTGGGACGTGATTGGTTGCGACGCTACAATCCGCGAATTTACTGGACGACGGGTAGCTGCATTCTGCGAAGAAGTGGTAACTAGGTTGTGTTAAACTATATGTGCTGATTGTTGTGTAGGCTGTAGTGGGATAGCCCATAAAGGGTACAACACAAATTAGGGTTTCCTACTTGTACCCATCTTGCTGCTAGTTCATTCATTTCCTGTTCGTTATTCTGACATGGTTTGAGAGCAGGTCCTAGCCTAGGACCGACTTCTTAGGGCCCACCGAGTAGCGCTACCCCACCCGTCGCGTCACTGTGATCGTGTTGCCTTGCCCTGCCCTACCCTGCCCTGCCCTGCCCTGCGCCGCCTGCTGCAGCGTGCACTGCTTTGCCTGCGCGCCGCCTGCTGCAGCGCGCCCTGCTTCATCGCGCGCCGCCTGCAGCAGCGCACCCTGCCCTGCCCGCGCGTCGCGTTGCCGCGTCACCCTGCCCGCGCGCCGCGTTGCCGCGTGCCCTGCTCTGCCCCCGCGCCGCGCTGCCGCGCGCCCTGCTCTGCCCGCGCGCCACGTTGCCGCGTGCTCTGCCCTGCCAGCGTGCCGCCATTGTGCGGCCTGCCCTGCCTACGCGCCGCGCTGCCGCGCGTCCTTCTCTGCCTGCGAGCCGCGCCACCGCGCGGCCTGCCTAGCCTGCGCACCGCGCTGCCGCGCGCCCTGTCTTGCCGCGCGCCTCTGCCCTTCTCGCGCGCCGCATCGCCGTGCGCCTCTGCCCTGCTCGCGCGCCCCTGCCTTGCCGTGCGTGCCTCTGCCCTGCCGTGCGCGCCTTGCCCTGCCGTGCGCGCCCTGCCCTGCCGTGCGCCCTGCCCTGTTGTGCGCGCCACGCGCCGCTCTCTACTGCACTACTACTAGCGCGCTCCCCAGCCTAGCTCGCAATGGCCACTCTTAATGTTCTCACCTTCGATTCGAAGGGCCGCCCTATAGTGTTCAATGCGTGGCTAGACGACTTACAGTTGTTCCTGCTGACAGACTCTAAGGACGGTACCTCGGTGTTTGACCTCACTTCTGGTGCCTCGCCTGCCCCTGATGCCACAGCTGATAGTGCGACCTGCTCACAGTGGCTTAAACGTGACGTTGCTGCTCGCCTAGTCGTTTGCAACCACCTACCGTTAGCCGAACGCACCCACTTTGGCAAGCATAAGACAGCAAAAGCACTGTACGACGCTGTAGTCGCTCGTTACTCCTCCCCGGCCACTGCTGCTCTAGGCCGCCTTCTCCTTCCCTACCTGTTCCCACACCTGTCCGCCTTTGCCACAGTAGCCGACCGAGTCACTCACCTCCGCACTAGTGACACTCAACCGTGCTGCGCTCCCTGCCGAGGTTCTCACCAAGAACCCCCCCCCCCCATGTACATCACGCTCTACATAATAGTCACCCGCCTCCCTGACTCTCTTACTGCAGTTAGGGACCTCCTCCTAGCACTTGACCCCACGGACCTCACTCGAGAAGCACCTCCTAGTAGCTGAGACTAGCATAGTCGCTGTAGGCGCTTCTCGTGGCACTATTCGCACCCCCTTCTTTGAGGGGTGTTCGCCCTCCCCCCTTCTCCACTCAGTCGCCTCTGCTGCAGGTGTTGACTACCTTCGTGCTGAGAAGGTAGGAGCTGCATCTGCCCCTAGTGGGAGGCGCCGCAGCGGCGGGGGCAGGGGAGGCAGGGGAGGTGGGGGTGGCAGAGGTGGAGGCGGTGGTGGGGGCGGTGGAGGCGGTGGTGGGGGCGGTGGTGGAGGAGGTAGAGGTGGTGGGGGCGGCGGGGCAGGTGGCGGCGGTGGTGGCGGCAGTGGGAGTGGTGGCGGCAGTGGTGGTGGCGGTGGTAGTGGCGGCAGTGGAGGTGGAGGCGGCGGCAGTGGGGGCGGCAGGGGTGGCACCAGCCAGAGGGGAGGCCTTGGAGGTGGCGGCAGTGGGAGCGTCAGCCCCTTTCGTCTCAGGAGCTCCGTGAGTGGTTTGCTCAGCGTGGGACGGCTGGGGGTAGTGGTCTCTGCCTGTATGTCATTCGCACAGGTGTCCGCACCGGTCAAACATGCGAGAGGTCTCACACTCAGCATCGCTGCTTCTACCGCCTTACCGACACCTTCCGCGCAGAGTTCCCCGATGCGGCTGAGCTTCCCAACTGGACGACGCTGCTTAGGCAGAATGTTGATATCTTTGCTCTAAACTTTGATGCTATCTTATCTGCCATGTATGCATTGTCTGTTAATGCTGAGGGTGAATGTTACCTGTGTATGCCGCCAGACCCAGGTATAGAGGCTGCTGCTTTAGGTGCTAATGAGACTGCTGCCCTAGGTTCAGGTGAGTTTGCTCTCTTTGGTACTGCGTCTCCTGCAGCCCTACACACCATGCTTGACTCAGGTGCTTCCCGCTGTTTCTTTCGCGGGAGTACCACAGTCACACCACTTACTGCACCTGTTGTTGTGTCTTTTGCTGACCCCTCTGGGGGCCCAGACCTTGCAAGTTCCCCCACTGTTCTGCCCTGTCCGGCGGTTCCGTCTGGGTCACTGTCCGGTCTCCACCTCCCCTCAGTCTCTATGAACTTGGTGAGCACAGCAGTCCTCCAGGAAGCGGGGGTTGACACCTTCACCCCTAGACGGCAACGTGTGGCGATCTGTACGTGCTCCCAGACCGGTCGCCACCTGGCCACGTTCACCCGTCGGCCTGGATCGAGTCTGTACACACTGACTACTGCGCCTCCTCAGGTAGCTGCGTCTGCGTCTGCGTCAGGTCAGCTTGCTGCCCCCTGCTCGTGTCGCGCCCTGTCGCACCAGACGCTCCTTTGGCACCACCGTCTTGGTCACTCCTCAATGGCACGCCTTCGTGGCATGCACTCCCGTCTCCTTGTCTCTGGTCTTGCCAGGTCTCTGCCTCCCCTCCCACCCTCGCCTACCCCTCCCTGCCTTCCCTTTGTCGAGGGGCGGCAGCGCGCCGCTCCTCACTCCTCCTCGTTCCCCCTGACAGAGGCTCCCCTGCAGACTCTCCACGTGGACGTGTGGGGCCCAGCCCGTGTCCGTGGACAGGGTCACGAGCGGGACTTTTTGCTGGTTGTAGATGACTACTCGCGTTACACCACGGTCTTCCCCTTGCGTCCCAAGGGGGAGGTCCCTGATATTTTGATCCCTTGGATCCGCGCTGTTCGTCTCCATCTCCTCGAGTGGTTTGAGATGGACCTTCGAGTCCTGCGTCTGCACTCTGACAGAGGTGGTGAGTTTTCCTTCGACCTCTTGCGGGTCTTTTGTCAGGCGGAGGGCATTCGCCAGACGTTCACGCTTCCAACCTCTCTGCAGCAGAATGGGGTTGCTGAGCGCCGCATTGGCTTAGTCATGGAGGTCGCTCGTACTTCCATGATCCATGCGGCTGCCCCCCATTTTCTGTGGCCGTTTGCAGTCCAGTACGCTGCGCATCAGCTCAACCTCTGGCCTCGTGTCTTCTTGCCGGAGACCTTGCCCATACTGCGTTGGACGGGGGAGGTTGGCGATGCATCGGTGTTTTGGATCTGGGGATGTCGAGCCTTTGTCTGCATTACGTCCGCGGAGAAGCTCTCCTCCCGCACCGTTCCCTGTGTCTTCCTTGGCTTTGTCCCTGACGCGCCTGGCTGGCAGTTTTACCACCTTACCTTGCGCAGTGTCCTGCCCTCTCAGGACGTCACGTTTGACGAGTCGGTTCCCTTTAACCGTCTCTTCCCCTACCGCACTGCCCCTCTCCCCCCCCCCCCCCCCGCCGCTCTTCCTTGCACTAGGTCCTCCTCCGGTAGACCCCCTTCCCCTCAGGGTCCAACTCTCTGAGGTGTGTCCCAGGTAAACCCTGTCGAGCCTGTGAAGGTCGCTGTCGACTCTGTTGCTGCTAGAGGTGCTGAGCCTGTGGGTGCAGGACCTGGGGGTGCTGGACCTGAGTGTGTGGAGCCTAGGGGTGCTGAGCTTGAGCGTGCGGAGCCTGGGGGTGCTGAGTCTGAGGTTGCAGAGACTGGGGGTGCTGAGCCTACGGGTGCGGAGCCTGGGGGTACTGAGCCTGAGCATGCGGAGCCTGGAGGTGCTGAGCCTGGGGGTGCTGAGCCCGAGTGTGCTAAGCTTGGAGGCCCTTCGGGTGTCTTGTCGTGGCTGGAGTCTCTCTCTCCACTGCAGCTGCGCGAGTTGTTTGCTCGGCGTTGGAGCCTCCGCAGTGGTGCTACTGGAACTCAAGCTGCTGGAGCTGCTGGAGCCACTAGTCCCGAAGGTGCTCGTACTGGGGGTACAGGAGCAGCTGCGGCTGGAGGTACTACTGGAGCTGCTGGAGGTGCTGGTGCTGCTGGAGCTGGAGCTGCTAGAGGTGCTGCTAGAGCTGGAGCTGCCGAAGGTGCTGGAGCCACTAGTCCCGGAGGTGCTCGTACTGGGGGTACTGGAGCTGCTGAGGCTGGAGGTACTACTGGAGATGCTGGAGGTGCTGCTGGAGCTGGAGCTGCTGGAGGTACTAGAGCTGCTGGAGCTGGAGGTGCTTATGGAGCTGGAGCTGGAGCTGGTGGAGGTATTGGTGCTGTCGGTGCTGGTGCTGGGGGTGCTGTGCGACCGGGACCGTACTTCGTTCCACTACTTTAGCAGGTTCTTGGTCTCCCGCCATCTGCTGACCTTGCACCTCCCTTCCTGTGTCCACCGCCTGACAAGTCCCAGCCACAGCTACTGCCAGCCTCTTTGCTGCCTGCTCCTTCTCCGTACACTGAGCAGCCCGGAGGTCTTACTAAGCATGGTGAGCTTGCATCTCGTCCTACGTCGCCTGTTTGCGCTGGTCGCACTGGTCATCGTGTTCCGCATCCGCGTCCGCGTCCTCCTCCTATCCCCGGCACGCACCAGATGGCACTTCGTCCTTCCTCTGTTCCACTGCGTATCCTTCTGCCGTCTCCTCCTGTGTCCTCCCTTGCTGGCGGTCCGGACCTGGAGTCTGACTCCCATCATGCTGCAAGTCCTACTGTCACGCGTCTCCTGGCTACTGTTGTCACTCACCCTTCCTTTGAGTCCACTACTGTGTCTGCCTTAGTTGCTGAGCTTGTCGACTTTGCATCTCGCTGTCGTCTATGTTGTTCAGGATCCGCCACTTTGAGAGCTTACGACGAACTCAATTCTCAAATAAACGCAAATCCGCTCGGTGGGATGTTGCGCCTTAGGCTTAGCTACCATCTTCAAGTTGAATCAGTTGTTAAGATAGTCTATAGAGTGAGATCGACTCGAAAACGTTCAGCAGCCGCATGACTCGAATGGTGGAGGAAGTACAAGCATTAAGGCATAGAATGTTGGAGTTGGGGACTCCAAGAGAACCATGAGAGGGAAGGGGTTTTCCAAGAGCTAGGGAAGGATGGTAGGAACCTTCCTAGCAGCAAGGATGCAACCCTCATCATGAGGTCCTTGAGGTGTCACATGCAAAATCCAATCTAGTTCGATTTTGCCTAGGTGTTGCAACATTTGCAACCCATGCTAGAAACTTCTAGCCACCCCAATCCAAAAGTCAAAGTTGCCTTCCCTAACCACCCAACCAAAGATCCCCTTTATAGTCATGTCCAAGAAAGCACCCAAATTAGATATAACCCCAAAAGGGTAATAAGAAATCCAAGTCTTGGAAGTCTTGTAACTTGGGCGATCTTGGTCAGAATAAGGAGATCTTGGTATCGTTGGAAAGCTCTGGATTTCTCCTGTATGATCAAGCATTTAAACTTGGAGATTAACACAGAGATGATAATATCCAACAGCCATGCGCAATGATATATGCTCATGCAAACAATGCACGAATGAATAGCACGAGCACTCGCAGGACGTTAGGATGACATGCACTCAGAATGACGTGCATCCAACAAACTCCCCCTCAGACTAACGGACTGCATGCACATACACTCACACACATGCAAACTCTCATGCACACAATCACGCATGCACTCATGACACTGCTGCCCACACTAGTGCAATGCCATGCCACACATTTTGGCACACTTCCAATGTGCGCTCTCAGGAAGTCTCTTGGTGAGAAAATCTGCCGCCTGCTTCGTAGCCTTCACATGGTGAAACTCAACAATCCCCTCCTTCACCATCTGCCTCACCCAGTGCCCCTAGATCTTCATGTGCTTGTTCAGCCCATTCAGGATAGGATTATTGGCCATGCCAATAGCAGCCTCGCTGTTGGAGAAAAGAGGTGTAGGTCCCTCCTGTTCAGCTCCCATGTCCTCCAGCAGCTTCCTCAGGAGCACGATCTCCTTGATGGCATGGTACATCGCCATGTACTCTGCCTCTGGAAGACTGAGCAATCTCACTCTGCTTCTTGGACCTCCAGCTCACTGGTCCACCTCCAACCATGCACACAAAGCCGCCAACTGATGACCGATCCTCCTCCTCTGAGGTGTATGTAGTGTCGGTGAAGCACGACAGCTTCAAGGTTCCAGGCGTGACCCCATCTACTCCAATCTATTTCTGCTGACGGCCAACTGCAAACTGATCACCAGGAGATGCCGTTGATCTGAGGTAACACACCAAGCACTTTGCCACATCCAACCGCTCCTCAGTGGGCCGCTGCACAACTTTGGCCAGCTGCCCCACTCCGAATGAAGCATCAGGTCGCGTATGCATAACTGCATACATCACAGTCCTAATGAGTGACTGGTACTCATGTTGCTGCTCATCCTCGAGTACATCCTCCTCCTCAGCTGCCTTCTTTAGTTTGAAGCCCGCAGGGAACGGTGTCATCACAGTGCGACCCCCAGTCACACCATACCGCTCCATGACACCATAGATGTAGTGTGGCTGATGCACCTTCAGCCACCTCCTCTCAACATCCCTCTCAATCTGCAGCCCCAAGAAGTAGTGGACATCCCCCAGCATCTTGCACTTGAAGTTTTCCATCAGCAGCTTCTGTGTCCTCTCAATCTGCTCCATGGAAGGTGAGAACAGCAGTATGTCATCGACATACACCAGCAGCAAAAGCAGCTGCTCCCCCTCTCCAAGCAGAAATAAGCTGTGATCCGCCTGTGACGTCTTGAAGCCTCCACCCAGCAGCACCTCCTCCAGCTTCTCGTACCAACACCTGGGCGCTTTCTTAAGGCCATAGATGGCCCTCTTAAGCTTGCACACCTGGCTGGTCCCATCCTCATAGCCGTCGGGCTGCGCCATGTATATATCCTCCAGCAGCACTCCATTGAGGAACGCAGTGGTGATATCCATCTGCTTCACGTGCCATCCTTTCACAGCTGCGCCAGCCATCGAAGTCCTCAGTGTAAGTGGCTTAGCATTGGGAGCAAAGATCTCCCCAAATTTGACCTTCTCTTTCTGCTAAAACCCCTTGGCGACCAAACGGCTCTTGAACCGCTCCAACGCACCATCAGCACCACTCTTCACCTTGAAGACCCACTTGCTGCTGATTGTCCGTCGCCCCTCGGGTAACTCAACAAGCTCCCAAGTCTCATTCTCAATGAGACTGTTGAACTCCGCATCCATGGCAGCCTTCCACTCCTCCTTCTAGGGTCCACTCAGTGCCTCCTCCAATGTGGCTGGTTCTCCAAGCAGAGGTGTGAAGAAACAGAATGCCATCTCCTCATCATCTCCCTCGTCCGCCTGAACTGCCACGGCACCTTACTTGGGTCCTCCCAAACGGCTATACTTCAGCCTTGAGGGTGCTGCTGCCACTCTCTTCTTGCGGGTTGCAGTCTGCTGCCCATGTGGTGAAGCTCTTCTCTGCACACTCCTCTTGGTGACCTTGGCGTTTGCAGCAAGCTCGGGCTGAGTTGGTGAGTCCACACGTGCAGACTCATCCTCCAACCCCTCCTCTGTAGCAGGACCAGAAACTTGCTGCTCACCACTGCCACTATGGTCACTAGTCAGCTGAACCTCCTCCACTGCAGACCGCTCAAACTCCTGCAGACGCAAGCCAATCTGCACCTGCTGCTGCTGCTGCTGCCAGTCCTTGTACATGACGTCCTCCACAAAGTTGACATCACGGCTGACTAGCGTTCTCTTGCTCTTCGGGTCCCACATCAGCCACCCCTTCGAGTCAGGAGCCATCCCAAGATGGACAGCCCACACAGCAGCAACTTCTAGCTTGTGCCTCTGCTCCTTAGGCACCATCACAAGCCCCATGCAGCCCCACACCCACAGGATGTCAATGGATGGCTTCTTTTCAAGCCAATGCTCGTACGGCACCCAATGCTTGTCACCAACATGCGTCAAGACCTTGTTCTTGACCGTGATGACATGGCGAACGGCGTCAGGCCAGAACTTGTAGGGTATCCTGGCAGCCCCCATCAGAGTCTTAGCCGCCTCGCCAATGGTTCGGATGGCACGTTCAGCAATGCCGTTCTGCTGCAGTGTTCTGGGGCAGGTTAGTTGGTGCCATATGCCATTCCTCTTGAGAAAATTGGTGAATTCTTCTCCAAGGAACTCTCCACCTCGGTCGCTCCTCAGCACCTTCACCAGCTGCATCGCTTGCCGCTCCACCATCGGCAACCAATCCTCCTTGATTCCCGTTGCAGCATCACTCTTCTTGGACAAGGGACGAGCCCATGTGAATCAGCTCCATTCATCCACCATGGTGAGGAAGTGCAGCACTACCCCAGTCCCCTCCGTCCTCAAAGGACCCACCAGGTCCATGTGCACCACCTCCAATGGTGCCTTGGCTGATCCCTCTGCACGTGGAAACGGGAACCGCGCAAACTTGTTTTGCATGCACGCCTCGCAGCTGCCATAGTGAACGCCATCTCCTTGCAGTTGCAGGCCATGCACGCACTTCTCCTTATGCATCACCTCCAATGTAGAAACTGTTACAGACTAAGGACGGAGTCTACGAAGATTAGGTGCCTAAAATTCTCAAAATCGTTGGCTTAGAATTCTGGATAGAAAAGTCGCGCTCACAAGAAACGCCGTCGATGATAAAGTTCACAATCAAAACTTCACCAAACTCAGATATGTTGTAGCTCTACTCCGTGGCTACAATTCTCAAGTTGAATCATACAAAAAGGTGAAGTAGTTTTTGAGTTCTCAATTTCGGCGCACTAGGGGGTATGCTGCCATAGAATCTTAACTCAATCACAATAGTCTCACACAAGTTCACAATTACTACACAAGAGAGTTAGAGTAGCACTTAACCAGGTGGAAGGAGTGAGGAGGATGAGAGGGAAGGTCCCAAGAGTGTCCCCAACCAAGGAAACCCCATGCCACACAATTCCCTTCCCCATAGGCAACCCAACTTTGACCTTTGTCACTATCCCAACCTCCACAATCCACCTCAACCCAACTTGGCCACACTTGCCAACCTGGTTTAGTTTCACCCAACCATTTGGCAGCAACTACAGTAGAAAAGACGAATTTCCCAACCCCCAAAAGTCTGTACCCCATATTGAGTCAACCCCACAACTTCCCACAGTTGCCACAATCAAATATGAAAAGCATACGAACTCCAACGTTCGTAACTTTCTTGTTCGTGCTCCGATTGAAGCGATACTTGGTTCGTCGGAAAGCTCTTGAGCAGAGGAGTCACTTCCGATATCTGCTCAAGCCAAAAAACATTCACACAAACTCAGAAAACCAAACCACATCGAACACAAATTCTTGCACACGCTCACACCACGCATGCAACGCACGAACATGTGATGGGAGGCAGACAGACGTGAATGCATATGATAGCATCACATAACAGAAACAGCCACGTGTGCGAGCCGCCGATGCCAAGTCTCCCAATCCGCTGGGCCGAGGTAGCCGACACCTTCACCGCCGCGCTTCCTCCAATCAGCTCCTCTCCTTGCACACATCTCTGCTCCTCCTCAGTGACGCTCTCCTCCATAGATGCCGCGGCTGCCGCCTTGCCTGATTTCCGCCTTAGTAGGACCCGGATCTGCCACATCCGCTTGTGGACATCCCCTTTCCACTGCAGGTTCCAAATCAGCCGCTCATTGTTGTAGGCACGATAGGGCTTCAAGCCAATCGTCCCGGTGTTCACACCCGCATCTCCCAACCGGCCGGTAGAAATCAGGTTCGCGCACGAGTCTGGCACCCACATCACGTTCTTCAGCCGTACGAGCTCTACATCCGCTCCCATGAACTTGGCGCACCCCATGCCCATAACCTTGGCCTTGGCGCCCGTCGCGGATTTGACCGTAGAGATGGGTGCGGGCTGAATCTCATCGAGTAGGTCCGCACGAGGAGTCATGTGCCAGGAGCTTCCCGAGTCAATCACCCAATGGGTGAGGGGGTGTAGGAGAACTTTGGCAGCCATAACGAGGTTGGTTGCGCTTTCGTTTACGAAGAAGAAGAACCTAGCCTTTCGCTCCTCCAATTTGCCGCCTTTCTCCTCATCCTTCCCCTCTCCACTAGCTCCCATGACTCCCCCACCCCTCTTGCCACCATGCTGGTTGCTTGATGAAGGCGGGGTCCAATCCTTGGGTCGTTGGTAGCACTTCCGCCAACGATGTCCGCGCTTCTTGTAGTAGAAGCACACCTCCCCTTGACCCCCGCCGCCATCCTCCTTAGGGTTGTCCTTGTTCTTGCCCTTCCACTTTTTCTTGAAGCCACTCTTTCCACCTCCAACTCCATAGCCAGCCCTCTCCTCCAAGCGCTCCACACTCCGCCGCCGCAAGTCCTCCTCTAGGATGCGCGCGCGAATATAATCCACGCTCCACTGAGGCTGTTGAGAGTTCAGGTTGATCGCAAGTGCCGACCATGACTCCGGCAGCCGTATCACAATCTCCACGCATTGCACGAGCTCTGGGTACACCACACCGCCGCCTTGGAGCTTCGTCAAGATGTCGCGCATCTCATCCAACACCGGTTGCATCGGCTCTCCATCAACGAACTTGATGTCGGGCAGCCGCCGCGCGAGTATCACAATGCCGGTGAGTGCACATCCAGAAGCGTCCTCCAAGCCTTGGGGCCACACTCTGGATCACCCAAGAGGTCCTTGATGTTGTCAAGTTGTCACCCGCCAACCGCTTGCACCATGAGCATGTACGCGTTGAACGATCGCTACATCCACGCTCCTTTCAACTCCGCGGCCTCCGGCATCTTCTCCTTCCCCTCCACCAGATCCAATAGCTTGTATTGAATGTACATCAGCCTCATGCGGAAGCTCTAATGCTTATAGTCCTCCCCCATGAATTTCTCAGCGGAGAAAACCTTCACACGATCCATGGATGTAGGAGATGGTGTAGAAGTTGAGGGTAGCGTAGGGTTGGCTGGTTGGTGAGTCCCCACTCCTCCACCAGCAACTCCCCCTTGCTCTCCAGCCTCTGTACTTCTTTCCATCTTGCCACTAGCACCTCCGGAGTTTGTACCAACCATATTGAGGCCTTATGAACGGTGAAACTTGTGAAATCGTTTGGAGAGAATTCTGCCAGAAATTTCGTTTCTAAGAAAATCTCCGTCGCGGACTTGATACTTCGAAAAAAAACGTGGTTTGACCACCAATCGAAATTTCGCAAAGAGAGCTACTAGAAAATGGTCTCACTCATCAACATTGGTTGAGAATTCACAACGATTCGACGTCTTAAAGTCGACTACCCACTCTGATACCACATGTTGTTCAGGATCTGTCAGTTTGAGAGCTTAGGATGAACTCAATTCTCAACTAAACGCAAATCCGCTCAATAGGATGTTGCTTCTTAGGCTTAGCTACCATCTCCGAGTTGAATCAATTGTTCAGATGGTCTTTGGAGTGGGAACGACTTGAAAACGTTCAGCTACCGCATGACTAGAATGGTGGAGGAAGGAGTTGGAGTTCGAGACTCCAAGAGAACCATGAGAGGGAAAGGGTTCTCCAAGAGCTAGAAACAGATGGTAGGAACCTTCCTAGCAGCAAGGATGCAACCCCCATCATGAGTTCCTTGAGGTGTCACATGCAAAATCCAATCTAGTTGGATTCTGCCTAGGTGTTGCAACATTTGCAACCTATGCTAGAAACATCTAGCCACCCCAATCCAAAAGTCAAAGCTGCCTTCCCTAACCACCCAACCAAAGATCTCCTTATAGTCATGTCCAAGAAAGCACCCAAATTAGATATAACACCAAAAGGGTAATAAGAAATCCAAGTCTTGGAAGTCTTGTAACTTGGGCGATCATGGTCGAATTAAGGCGATCTTGGTATCGTTGGAAAGCTCTAGATTTCTCCTGCATGATCAAGCATTTAAACTTGAAGAATAACACAGAGATGATAATATCCAATAGCCATGCACAATGACATATGCTCATGCAAACAATGCACGCATGAACAGCACGAGCATTCGGCAGGATGCTAGGATGACATGCACTCAGAATGACGTGAGTCCAACATTCTAGACTACGCCGTTAGTCTTATAGCTGAGTCTGAGTCTGTCTGTCCTCCGTCCGTCGGGTGTGAGTGTGCTCTTCGCACGGACGTCCTTGAGGACACGCAGGAGGACTTTGAGTGCTTTGCAGCTGCTGTACCTCATCTCCTGTCCATGCTGATTGCACCTGAGGAAACCCGGATGCACCAGACATCCGGACCCCGCGCTCTTACGCAGAGGCGATAGAGGGTCCCTACTCCTCTCAATGTCAGTCAGCCATGGCACAGAGATGGCATCCTGGAAGTCCACAGGCACTAACGTCGACGAGGTTCCCCCACCTTGGGCGAACATCGTCCGTGGCATGTGGATCTTCAGGGTGAAGCGGCCGCCGGGTCCTCCGCCTGTCTTCAAGGCGCGTTACGTTGCACGAGGCTTTAGTCAGCGACAGGGAGTTGACTTCTTCCAGACCTTCTCCCCTACCCCGAAGATGACCACATTTCAGGTGCTGCTGCACGTCGCCGCTCAGCGTGACTACGACCTTCACTCTCTTGACTTCAGCACTACGTTCCTAAACGGCAGCCTGCACGAGGAGATCTGGCTGCGCCGCCCACTTGGCTTCACTAGGTCATTCCGTAATGGTACCCTGTGGAGCCTCCGGCGGCCAGTCTACGGTCCCCGCCAGGCACCTCGCGAGTGGCACGACACACTGAGGACGACCATTGTGGCACTTTGTTAGAATCTAGCAGCAGCAATGATGGCACTATGGAAGAGTTGGGTACAAATAAGAAACCCTAAAGTGGGTTGTACCCCATATTGGCTACCCCACTACAGCCTAAATATATATAGCAGATATGACATTTGACACACCCCCATAGGCAAAGTGGGGGAGAGCAAGGGGTCACAAGACCAGACAAGAGAAGCAAAACAAGCTCAGGGTTGATCACAACGTCACCACTCACACTGAGCACAAGCAAAGGGCCACAAGGCCAGTTCACATGCAGAGTTATATATGCAATAACAACAGTATAGTGATCTCTACCTAGCAGAAAAGGCATGCAGGTGTATATATATAGATGACAGTACAAGCAAAGTCTACAGCAAGTGAGGCAAAGTGGGCACAAGGCCTAACAAAGTGCAGAAACCTGATGATCACCAAACGGAAGTGCCTTGGTGAATAAATCAGCAGTGTTGGCCCGAGTGGCCACGTGAGCAAGACGAAGCTGACCACACTGCTGTAACTCTCAAGCGAGGAAGTAACGCAAAGCGATGTGCTTTGTCTTGTACTCCAGTCTGTGCTCCTAACACAAGGTAATGGCGGCCTTGTTGTCGACGTACAGCACTGGAGGAAAACGAGGCCGCTCTCTCAAGTCGGTCAGCAGGTAGGTGAGCCGGTGTAACTCCTGTGCAGCCATGGTTGTGGCGTAGATCTCAGCCTCACAACTGGAGCTGAGAGTTGAAGACGAGCGTGTAGAACGCCAAGAAACTGAACCAGAGCCAAGGCTGAAGGTGTAACCCTGTGACGATCGCTGCGTAGCCTGGTCGTCAACCCAAGAAGCGTCTGAGTGCCCGGTGAGGACAGCTGCGCTCCGCCCTCCAAGCACGAGCCCCATGCCCGATGTACCGCACTAGTAGCGCAGTACCCTCTTGGCAGCATCTATGTGCACCTTTCGGTGCCAACCAGGAGCCACGTAGCGAGCGAGAAGGTCAAGAGGGTACACAAGGTCACGACGAGTGCAGGTCATCAGGTACAAGAGGCATCCCACAAGCTCTGGGTACGGGCCACTTGGCTCTACGGACTCGTCCGAAGGTGGAGCTGAGAGCGAGTGGCCTTTGGCTAGAGGAGTGTACTGTGGCGAGGACCAGGTGAAGCGGAAGCGCTGAAGGACCTGCTGCACCATGCGTGACTGAGTCAGTGTGATGGTGCGGCGTGCTCTGTCCCGCGTGATCTGCAAGCCAAGGTAGCTACGCAGTTCACCCATGTTTGTGCACGTGTGTCTCTTCTGCAGCTCCGACTTCACCAGGGCGAGAGCCTTGGTGTCAGCAGTGGCAAAGACCAAGTCGTCGACGTACACCAGGATGTAGAACGGCGGCAGCGACGTGTTGGTGCGCCGAAATAGCGACGGGTCAGCAGTCGACGGAGCAAACCCAAGAGCTGCAAGTGTAGTCCTTAGTGTGTCGTGCCACTCACGTGGTGCCTGGCGGAGACCGTAGACTAGCCGTCGAAGGCTCCACTGGTTACCAGGAGGGAACGACCCAGTGAAGCCAGGAGGGCTTCGTAGCCAAATCTCCTCGTGGAGGCTGCCCTGTAAGAAAGCTGTGCTGAAGTCAAGAGAGTGAAGCTCGTAGTCACGCTGAGCGACAACGTGCAGCAGCACCCAAAGAGTGGTCATCTTCGAGGTGGGGGAGAAGGTGTGAAAGAAGTCTACTCCCTCTTGCTGTATAAAACCTCGAGGAACGTAACAAGCCTTGAAAACAGGCGGAGGACCTGGCGGCCGCTTCACCCTGAAAATCCACATGCCACTAACGATGTTCGCCCCAGGAGGGGGAACCTTGTCAACGTTAGTGCCTGTGGACTTCATGGCTGTGTGCCACCGAGAGGAGTACTCACCCGCGATCGCCTTAGCGTAAGAGCGCGGGGTCGGGATGTCTAGGGCATCCAGGTCTCCCTCAGGGGCAAGCAGCATGGATATGAGATGAGGCGCAGCGGCTGCAAGACACTCAAGGTCCCCCTGCCTGTCTTCAAGGACGTCCGTGCTAAGAGCAAACTCACCCCCGACGGACGGAGGACAGACAGACTCAGACTCAGCAACAAGACTAGCAGCATGGTCTAGACGACAGGCAGCAGCAAAGTCAACAAGCTGAGCGACTAAGGCAGACGCAGCTGCAGACTCAAACGATGGGTTAGTGACAATTGTGGCTAGCAGACGCGTGACAGTAGGGTGAGCAGCATAGGTGCGGTCAGACTCAGGCTCGGGAACAGTAGGCGGAGAAGACGCAGGAGGGGACGGCAGGGGAACACGCTGCGGAGGAGAAGAAGGACGACGGACTACGAGGTGGGTGCCGGTGACAGCCGGCTGACGCGAACGAGGAACACGACGACTAGGACGACCAGAACGGACAGGCAAGACAGGACGCGACGCAGGCTCACGACGCTGAGTAAGAACCCCTGTCTACTCAGTGTAAGGAGAAGGAGCAGGCAGCGGTGAGCGAGGCTGTAACGGAAGACCAGTAGACGAAGGGGGACAAAGAACCTGGCGAAGCACAGAGTGAGACGTTGGCTGAGATGACGGAGACGGTGGAGCGAAGAACAGGCGCGGCTGTGCAGCGCCACCAGCACCAGCAGCTCCAGCACCCCCAGCAGCTCCAAAACTCTCAGCGCCAGCTCGTCGAGAACCAGCTCCACCAGCAGCAGCACCCCTAGAGCCGACACCTCCAGTCCCAGGGTCTCCAGCAGTAGCACCCTCAGGCTCAGCACCTCCAGCCCCAGCACCTCCAGTACCTCCAGTACGAGCACCTCCGGGACCAGCACCACTCCCAGCTCCAGTGACGCCAGCAGAAGTACCTCCAGCGGTAGAGCCCCGAGCTCCAGAAGCGCGACCCTGACGGCGACCGTACCAGTCGTGCAGCTGCTGTGAGGTGAGAGGCACACGTGGACGAAGGCGGCTACTCCAAGGAGACCGCGCAACAGCAGACTCAAAACCCTCAGCGCCAGCACCCGCAGCAGCTCCAGAACTCCAGCGCCAGCACCCGCAGCAGCTCCAGAACCTCCAGCGGCAGCACCCTCAGCAGCTCTAGAAACTCCAGCTCCAGCACCCGCAGCAGCTCCAGAACCTCCAGCAAAAACAACTCGAGTAGCAGAGTCACCAGCACTAGCACCTCTCGCAGCAGGGCCCCTAGCTCAAGCAACGCGACCCTGACGGCCAATGTACCACTCACGCAGCTGCTGTGGGGAGAGAGGGAGTCGACGACGAGAGTGCAGTGGCGAGGTACCAGCAGAGCGACTATGGAGACGGCCGCCCCGGGGAGACTGCTCACCAGACGCCTCAGTGCCACCAGGTGCAGCACCCCCAGACTCAGTACCCCCAGGCTCAGCAAACCCAGACTCCTCACGTCCAGGCTCAGCACCTCCAATCTCCGCACCCCCAGGCTCCGCACCTCCAGGCTCCGCACCCCCAGGCTCAGCACCCCCAGGCTCCGCACCCCCAGGCTTAGCACCACCAGAAGCAGTACCCCGAGCAGGACCACCCTTAGTAGGACCTGAGTCACCAGTGACCTCAACCGGCGCAGTCAAGGGAGGAGGGTCTACCTGAGGCACACTTGAAGGAGCAGGACCGGGAGCAGGGAGGGGGTCTACTGAAGCTGGAGCTGGAGCTGCTAGAGCTGGTGCTACTGGAGGTGGTGCTGGTGCTGGAGTTGCTGGAGGTACTGCTGGTGCTGGAGCTGCTGGAGGTGCTGCTGGTGCTGGACTTGGACCTAGAGGTGGTGGAGCTGCTGGATCTGCCGGTGGAGCTGAGGCCGCTGGGCTTCCTAGATTTGGTGTAGCTGCTGACCCTGGGTTTGGTGCTGCAGGGGCTGGAGCTGGAGGTGCTGACGCTCGTCCTCTTGCAGGTGCTGGAGCTGACAGTGCAACTGGAGCTGGTGCTACTGGGGGTACTGGAGTTGGCACTACTGGAGCTGGTGGTGGTGCTACAAGAGTTGGAGCTGCTGCTTGGGGTTGTGGTGCTGTCTCTGCTGGTTCTGCAGGCGCTTCTCGACCAGGCCGTACTTCGTTCAGCTCCTTCAGCAGGTTCTTGGTCAGCCTCCTCCTCCTTGTACAGCTCCCTCCTTAGAGTGTCCTCCGCCTGTCCAGTCGCAGGCACAGTTACAGCCTGCCTCGCAACTTCCTCGTCCTTCTCCCTACACTGGTCCGACAGGAGGTCTTACGGAGCGTTGTGAGCCAGAGTCTCGTCCTGTGTCGCCTGAGTCTCGTTCTGCGTCACCTGTTTGTGCTGCTCGCACTGGTCGTCGTGTCCCGTGTCAGCGTCCTCCTACTGTCCCAGGCACTCACCAGATGACGCTTTGTCTTTCCACTGCTCCACGGCGTGTCCCTCTGCCTTCTCCTCATGCGTCCTCTCTTCCTTCCCTTGCTAACCCGGAGTCTGACTCTCTTCGTGCTGCTAGTCCTACTGTCACACGTCTCCTATCCACTGCTGTCACTGACCCTTCCTTTGATTCAGTTGCTGCGTCTGCCTTAGTTGCTGAGCTTGTCGACTTTGCTGCTCACTGTCGTGACCACGCTGCCAGTCTTGTTGCTGAGTCTAAGTCTGTCACTCCTCCGTCCGTCGAGGGTGAGTGTGCTCTTGGCACGAACGTCCTTGAGGATAGGCAGGAGGAGTTTGAATGCTTTGCCGCTGCTATACCTCATCTCGTGTCCATGCAAATTGCCCTTGAAGGAGACCCGGATGCACCAGACATCCCGACCCCGCGCTCTTACGCTGAGGCGATCGCGGGTGAGTACTCCTCTCAGTGGCAGTCAGCCATGGACGCAGAGATGGCATCTTCGAAGTCCACTGGCACTTACGTCGACAAGGTTCCCCCTCAAAGGGCGAACATCGTCACTGGCATGTGCATTTTCAGGGTGAAGCGGCCGCCGGGTTCTCCGCCTGTCTTCAAGGCTCGTTACGTTGCTCGAGGCTTCAGTCAGCAAGAGGAAGTAGACTTCTTCCTGACCTTCTCCCCCACCCCGAAGATGACCACTCTTCGGGTGCTACTGCACTTTGCCACTCAGTGTGACTACGAGCTTTACTCTCTTGACTTCAGCACAGCTTTCTTGCAGGGCAGCCTACACGAGGAGATCTGGCTGCGTCGCCCTCCTGGCTTCACTGGGTCGTTCCCTCCTGGTACCCAGTGGAGCCTCCCGCGGCCGGTCTACGGTCTCCGCCAGGCGCCATGTAAGTGGCACGACACACTAAGGACTACACTTGCGGCTCTTGGGTTCACGCCTTCACTTCGCTGTCGCCGTTCTACATCCTCGTGTACGTCGAAGACTTGGTCTTTGCCACTGCTGACACTGACGCTCTCGCCCTGGTGAAGTCGGAGCTGCAGAAGAGACACACGTGCACAGACCTGGGTGAACTGCGCAGCTACCTTGGCTTGCAGATCACTTGGGACAGAGCACGCTGCACCATCGCACTAACTCAGTCACACATGGTGCAGGAGGTCCTTCAGCGCTTCGGCTTCACCTCGTCCTCGGCATAGGCCACTTCTCTGGCTACAAGTCACTCGCTCTCAGCTCCACCTTTGGACGAGTCCGTAGAGCCGAGTTGTCCTTACCCAGAGCTAGTTGGCTGTCTCATGTACCTGATGACTTGCACTCGTTCAGACCTCGCGTACCCTCTTGGCCTTCTGGCTCGCTACGTGGCTCCTGGTCGGCACCGAAAGGTGCACATGGATACTGCTAAGAGGGTATTGCGCTGCTTGTGCAGTACATCATGCATGGGACTCGTGCTTGGAGGGAGGAGCTCAGTTGTCCTCACTGGGCACTCAGACGCTTCTTGGGTTGACAACCAGGCTTCTCAGTGGTCGTCACGGGGTTACACCTTCAGCCTTGGCTCTGGTTCAGTTCCTTGGCGTTCTACACGCTCGTCTTCAGTTCTCAGCTCCAGTTGTGAGGCTGAGATCTACGCCACAGCCATGGCTACACATGAGTTACACTGGCTCACCTACCTGCTGACTGACTTGGGAGAGCGGCCTCGTTCTCCTCCAGTGCTGTACGTCGACAACAAGGCCACCATTGCCTTATGTGAGGAGCAGAGACTGGAGCACAGAACGAAGCACATCGCTCTACGTTACTTCCTGGCTCAAGAGTTGCAGCAGCGTGGTCAGCTTCGTCTACATTACGTGGCCACTCGGGCCAACACTGCTGATATATTTACCAAGGCACTTCAGTCCGGTGATCATCAGCGTTTTTGGACTAGGCTAGGGCTTGTTCCCACTTTTCCTCACTTGCTGTAGGCTTTGCCTGTACTGTGATCTATATATATATACCTGCATGCTTGCTTTGCTAGGTAGAGATCACTGTGATGTTTGTGTTGCATATATGCCTCAGCATGTGAACTGGCCTTGTGGCCCTTTGCTTGTGCTCAGTGTGTGCGGTGACATTGTGATCCACCCTGAGCTTGCTTTGCCTTTCTTGACTGGTCTTGTGACCTCTTGCTCTCCCCCACTTTGCCTATGGGGGTGTGTCAAATGTCATATCTGCTACAGTTTGTTTAGGCTGTAGTGGGGAAGTTACTATGGGGTACAGTAAGTTGAGGGTTTCCTACTTGTATCCAACTAGGTCCTAGTTCAATCACTTTTGTTTATTCTGGCAAAAACTCCCCACCTCTGTCAGAGTGCAGACGGAGGACGGGAAAGTCTGGCTGGAACCGCTCGCGGAGCTCGAGACGAGCAGCGCGGATCCAAGTGATCAAAACATCAGAGACCTCACCCTTGGTGCGCAAGGGGAAGACCGTGGTGTAGCGCGTGTAGTCGTCGACGACTAGCCGGAAGTACCGCTCGTGGCCCTATCCACGGACGCGGGCTAGGCCCCACACGTCCAGGTGGAGAGTCTGCAGGGGAGCCTCTGTGGGAGGGAATGAGGAGGAGTGAGGAGCGGCGCGCTGCCGCCCCTCGACACAGGGAAGACAGGGAGGAGCAGGCGAGGGTGGGAGGGGAGGGAGAACCCTGGGAAGACCAGAGACAAGGACACGGCGGTGCATGCTGCGAAGGCGCTGCACCGGGGGGTGACCAAGGCGGTGGTGCTAAAGGAGGGTCTGGTGCGACAAGGTGCGACATGAGTAGGGGGCCGACAACTGTCCTGACGTAGACGCAGACGCAGCTATCTGAGGGGACTCAGTGGTCAGTGTGTAAAGGCCCGACCCCGGCTGCCGAGTGAAGGTAGCCAGGTGACGACCCGTCTGAGCACACGTGCAGTGTGTCACACGCTCGTAGGCAAGGGTGAACTGGTGAACACCCGCGTCCTGGAGCGCAGAACCCGCCACCAAGATCGTAGAGAACGAGGGGAGGTAAAGACCTGACAATGTGCCGGACGGGACAGCAGGACAAGGGAGGACAGTGGAGGAGGTCGCACGGACTGGACCCCCAGAGGGGTCTGCCAGAGAGACTGGAACCGGCCGAGTGAGCGGCGCGAGGGTGGTGCTGTCGCGAAAGAAGGAGCGAGAAGCACCAGAGTCAAGTGTGAAGGTGTACAAGGCCTTAGCAGGCGCAGTACCAGAGAGAGCAGACTCACCAGCACCTAAAGCAGCAGCCTCACCAGTACCTAGAGCAGGAGACACACTAGCCCCTAGAGCATACAGCAAAATTTCAGACTGACACAGCCCGGATTGACGAACTGAGGTAGCAGTTAGATTACATGTTAGAGAAAAAACTCATCCGAGCGAGCTCATCACCGTTCGCCGCACTGATACTGTTCACACAAGAAAAGATGGAGGATTCCGCATATGCATCGACTTACCGCGCACTGCACAAGGTAATAGTCAAAACACGATACCCCATCCCCCGTGCAGATGAACTGAAAAAGCAACAACACGAGTTTTTTTCAAATATCGACTTACGGGGAGGTTACCATCAGATTAGGGTCAAACCATCGGACTGCGCCAAAACAGCTTTTGGAACTAGATACAGATAATTTGAGCACAAGAAATGCCATTCTGGTTGACCAGCGTACCGACAACATTTCATATGACCATGAACGAGGCGTTTACGCCACCTTTAAATAAATGCGTGATAATATACCTCGACGACACCCTGGTCTACAGTCGCGACAAGCAGCAGCACTTAGAGGAGTTGGAAGCGGTGTTTAAAGTTTTAAACGAGCACATACTCCTGACCAAGGGTTCCAAGTGCGAGTATTTCCACGACAATATAGAATTTCTGGGCCATGTTATTTTGGAGACTGGAGTTGAGATCGACCCAAAGAAGTTGGACACGGTGAAAACGAGGCATCCCGGACAAACATCACGGAGCTGCAGGGGTTTTTAGGGTTCGTTCTTATGTATGTCGATTCGTCCCCCATATGGCACGGTTAACTGCAACACTAACGGATCTGCTGAGGAAGGGGGTCGCTTTTACATGGGGGGAGAAGGAGCATGCTGCCTTCTCTGCCCTGAAAACTGTTTTCTGTTCACCGCCCGTACTGCGCATCGCCGACCCACACCACCTATTCGAAGAAGTTACATATGCAAGCAACATTGCCATCAGAGCCATTCTGCTACAGGATTCTGCTAACGGCTTACAGCCCATCGCATACGAGTCACAAACACTGCATCTTCCCAAAAACAAAAACACCCGATACACACCACGAAATGCTCGCGATCGCGTATGCATTCAAGGTCTGGCACTGTTACTTGACCGGCGCAGATGTGGCACTACGGACAGACCGCAAATCTCTACAGCACCTCCGCGCACAGCCCAACCTTAACCCACGATAGGTCCGTTGGCTCGACTTCCTTGAGTCCGATTTCCACTACACAGTCATCTACAAAAAGGGAGAATCGAACATCGCCGACGCACTGACTTGCCTCACTGCCCAAATACACGCCATACTACTCGGCCAGACTAGCGCACTGCTTACAAGTCTATTTACCCATGGCTACCAAACAAACCCATTCTTCAGCAGAGGAAATTCGCAACAGTTTGCAGCAGCAAAAGGGGTTTATTACGTAAAAGCTAGTACGGATCGCATCTGTGAAGATTAGAACGAGAATGATTGAACTATGAAACAGTTGGGTACAAGTACTAACCCTAATTGGGTTGTACCCCTTATGGGCTACCCCACTACAGCCTACACAGATGTATAAGCTATAATGTTCTGACACACCCCCATAGGCAAAGTGGGGAGAACAAGTGGTCACAAGACCAGTCAAGCGAAGCAAAGCAAGCTCAAGGTGGATCACAAAGTCACCACACAGTCCGAGCACAAGAGCAAGGCCACAAGGCCAGTTCACATGCAATATCATATACATAAAGGTAAACAAGCAAGTGCAGGTATAGAAAGAGTACAGTACAAACAAGATCAAGAAGTGAGCAAGTAAGGCCAGGTAGGCACAAGACCTAGCAAAGTACAGAAGCGCTGATGATCACAAGGCGGAAGGGCCTTGGTGAAGATATCAGCAGTGTTGGCCTCAGAGGCCACGTAGGTGAGGCGGAGCTGACCACGCTGCTGCAGCTCACGAGCCAGGAAGTAGCGGAGAGCAATGTGCTTCGTTCTGTGCTCCAGTCTGTGCTCCCGACACAAGGCCAGCATGGCCTTGTTGTCTACGTACAGAACTGGAGGAGAACGAGGCGGCTCTCCTAGGTCAGTCAGCAAGTAGGTGAGCCAGCGTAGCTCCTGTGCAGCCATGGCCCCTACGCAGATCTCAGCCTCACAGCTGGAGCTGAGAACAGAGGACGACCGGGTAGACCGCCAAGAAACAGAGCCGGAGCCAAGGCTGAAGGTGTAACCCTGTGACGACCGCTGCAGAGCCTGGTCGTCAGCCAAAGAAGCAACAGCGTGACCTGTGAGGACCACTCGACGTCGCCCTACACGCACTAGCCACATGCCCGACGTACTGCACACGTAGCGCAACACCCTCTTCGCTGCAGCCATGTGCTCTGGTCGGTGTCTCCCAGGAGCAACATAGAGTGCCAAGATGCTAAGAGGGTATGCAAGGTCAGGTCGTGTGCAGGTCATCAGGTACATGAGGCAGCCAACAAGCTCTGGGTATGGGCCACTCGGCTCTACGGACTCATCCGAAGGCAGAGCTGAGAGCGAGTGGCGAGTAGACAGAGGAGTGGCCTGAGGCGAGGAGTACGTGAAGCCGAAGCGCTAAAGGACCTGCTGCACCATGTGTGACTGAGTCAGAGTAATGGTGCGCTGTGCTCTGTCCCAAGTGATCTGCAAGCCAAGGTAGCTGCGCAGTTCACCCAGGTCTGTGCACGTGTGTCTCTTCTGCAGCTCGGACTTCACGTGGGCGAGTCCAGCAGTGTCAGCAGTGGCAAAGACCAAGTCGTCGACGTACACCCTCGTGTAGAACGGCGGCAAAGAGGTGCGGGTGCGCAGAAACAGCGACGGGTCGACTATAGAAGGAGCAAACCCAAGAGCCGCAAGTGTAGTCCTCAGTGTGTCGTGCCACTCACGGGGTGCGTGGCGGAGTGTGCTGACAAATCATCTCTATGTAAGCAAGTGAGGACGGGCAGGCACAAGGCCAAGCTGGGTGCAGTAACGCTGGTGGTCACAAGGCACCAATGCCTTGGTGAAGACATCTGCCGTGTTGGCCTTAGAGACTACACGTCGTACGAGTGCCTGGCCACGCTGCTGCAACTCACGCAGAAGGAAGTAACGAAGCTGGATGTGCTTCGCCTTCCCGACCAGACGGGGCTCCTCACACAACAGGACTGCAGACCTGTTGTCGGCGAACAAGACCGGGGGAGAGCGAGGCCGCTCACCAAGGTTGGTGAGAAGGAAAGACAGCCAGCAAAGCTCCTGAGCGGCCATGGCCGCAGCGTACACCCCTGCCTCACCGCTGGAACCGGCGACGGACGACGCCCGAGTCGACCGCCACACGACAGCACCTGCCCCGAGGCTAAAGGAGTACCCCTGTGTAGACTGACGCGTCTCCGCGTCGTCGGCCCACGACGAGTCCGAATAACCTGTGAGTGTAACTGGCTGCTTCCCTCCAAGGACAAGTCCCATGCCTGATGTACTCGCCACATACTTTGCCACCCTCTTAGCAGCGTACCAGTGGGAAGGTCGGTGTCTCCCAGGCGCAACAAAACGCGCAAGAACGCTAAGAGGGTAAGCTAGGTCTGAGCGAGTACAGGTCATCAGGTACATGAGACAACCCACCAGCTCAGGATATGGACCACTGGACTCAAATGACTTGTCCGAAGGTGGAGCCGTGAGCACATGATCCACACCAAGAGGGGTGAGCTGTACCTTGGAGAACGGGAAGCGAAACCGCGTGAGGATCTGCTCGACCATATGCGACTGAGTCAGCGTAATGGTGCGAGCTGCCCTGTCCCTGGTGATCTGCAAGCCAAGGTAGTGCTGCAGCTCACCAAGGTCAGTGCAAGTGTGTCTCCTCTGCAGTTCCTCCTTCATGGAGGCCAGCCCGCGTCGGTCGAGAGTGGCGAAGACCAGACCGTCCACGTAGACCAGGAGAAAGAACGGGGTCGAGCCACGACGAACGAACAGTGACGGGTCAGCAGACGACGGAAAGAAGTCAAGCGCTGCAAGGGTCGAGTGAAGTGTGTCGTGCCACTCACGTGGAGCCTGACGCAGGCCGTAGACTGGTCGACGCAACTGCCACTAGGTCCCAGGTGGGAAAGAGCCAGTGAAGCTAGGCGGGCGACGCAGCCAGATCTGCTCGTGCAGGCTCCCCTGAAGGAACGCGGTGGAAAAGTCCAAGGAGTGCAACTCGTAGTTGCGCTGGGCTGCAATATGCACCAACACCCGAAGAGTACTCATCTTTGGGGTGGGAGCGAAGGTCTGGAAGAAGTCCACCCCCTCTCGCTGACTGAAGCCTCTCGCCACATAGCGCGCCTTGAACATAGGTGGTGATCCACGCGGTCGCTTCACCTTGTAGAGCCATTGGCCACTAACGACGTTCGTCCCAGGTGGTGGGACTGCGTCGACGAAAGTGCCTATGGACCTATAAGATGCCATCTGTGCCTCCTCAGCTGCTATCCAGTACGAAGCCCAGGGTCCCGAGACCGCCTCGGCGTGAGTGCGAGGGATCGGGATGTCAAGGGCGTCTGGATCCCCCTCAGGGGCAAGTAGCATGGCGCAGAGATGAGGAACAGCGGCCGCAAGGAAACCAAGTTCGAACAGCCTGTCCTCAAGGACCTCCAAGGGAAAGACAAGAGCACCCCGAGAGAACGGAGAACGAGAAGGGCCACTCACCACGTGAGAGGCGTAGTCAAGGCGGTGGGAAGAGGCAAAGCCAGCGACTGTGGTAACAAGAGCTGAGACAGACGACAGAGGTGGAGTCGGGTGAGTGACCAACGTGGCCAAATTACGGGAGACGACAGGACAGGAGGCACGGAGGTAGTCAGACAACGGGTCATGAAGCACAGTGAGGGACGACTCAGGGGGCTGTGGAAGGACAGGAGGAGGTGGGACACGAGAGCGAAGAACAAGGTGGAACGGACCGTCTGCACGGTAACGGGACCGACGACGCTCTGGGGACACAGCACGACTAAGGGGAGAACGACGAGTCCACTGGGACGAGGAAAGGGACTCAACAGGGGGAACAGGAGGGGACAGTAGGGGACCACGAACAAAGCGTGCAGGTGCTGGGTCGGGGAGGTCGCGTAGTCGCAGTCGCTGCTGCTCCGCCTCCTCTGGCGTCTGCTGTGACGGTACCGGCCCCTGCTGCTGCTCCTGTGGCTCTGCCTCTGCCCTCTCCTGCTGTGACTGCAGCTACACCCACTGCTGCGACCGGGACTCCTGCGCTACCCTCTCCTGCAGGGGTCGTGACTCCTCCTGTACTCTCTCCTGCTGGGTCTGTAACTGCACCTGCTGCTGCGGGTGGGACTCCTGCTCTACCCTCTCATGGTGCGGCCGTGACTCCTCCTCTACTCTCTCCAACTGATGTAACTTCACCTGCTTCTGCGGGTGGGACTCCTGCTCTACCCTCTCCAGGTGCGGCCGTGACTCCTCCTCTACCCTCTCCTGCTGCGGCTGCAGCTGCACCCGCTGCTGCAACCAGGACTCCTGCGCTACCCTCTCATGCTACTGTTGTAACTCCTCCTCTACTCTCTCCTGCTGCTGTAGCAGCTACTGCTGCCGCCGCCGCTGCTGCTGCTGCTGTTGCCGCCGCTGCTGTTGCTGCTGTGCCCTCTCAAACGGCTCACGCTCCTCCCTCTCCAACCGGAGGAGACGCTGCTCACGGGTCAGGAAACGGACAGTGCGCGGTGTAGGCGCCACAGTGCCAGTGCCTCCAGCTCCAGCACCCCCAGAACCAGCACCTCCGCCAGCGCCACCCCCGGGGCCTCTAGTACCTCCCGTAGGAACACCCCCAGGCTCCGCAGCAACCGGCCGCAGAGGAGAACGAGGAGGGAAGTGCGGGACGGCCGGGAAGCCAGGGGGTGACGCGGGGCAAGGCCGCCGACTCGAGGCTGCCGTGTCCTCCACGGGAGTGACCTCCATGCCCACACCCACTGCACCCCCAGAACCGACACCACCAGCTCCTGCAGCCCCAGCACCCTCACCCTCCGCAACTGCACCTCCTGCACCCCAAGACACGACAGGGACTGGACGCTGCGGGGGGGGACGACTGCGGAGTGACGTGCGACACACCTGACAGGGCAGGACGCGAAGCGGGGGGGGCTACCGGGCCGACTGGGGGGGGCTCAAGGGTGAGGAACAGCGAGGGGGGAAAGACCTCAGAACCTTGGTGGGGGCGACTCCTGTAGTAACAGACAGACTCGTCGAACGTGACGTCCTGAGAAGCGAAGAACCCGCAGGTGGCCGGGTCGTAGAACACCCAGCCGGAGGCGTCCAAAGGGAAGCCAAGAAAGACGCAGGCACGAGTGCGCGGAGACAAATTGTTCGCGCCAAGGGCGCGAACGTGAGCCAGACAACCCCAGACGCGGAAGTCAGCTGCTACGCACTGTAAACCTGACCAGAGGAAGACCGGCGTCACCCGTGGCCGTGCGTCACTGGGCCATAGGTTCAGCTGGTGCGCAGCGTAGCGGACTGCCTGAGGCCACAAGAACTGAGGGGCACCGGCATGGCACATGGAGGTCTGGGCAACCTTTATGACCAGGCCGATGCGTCGCTCGGCTACCCCGTTCTGCTACGGCAAGGCTGGTAGCGTGTAAGACTGAATGACTCCCCGACCCTGACAGAACGTCTCTAGGCGAGTGGAAGAAAACTCACCACCACGGTCCGAGTGTAGGCGAAGCCCACACAGGCCCTGGGCGCCACCCCACGCTAATAGCCACGGCTCGAGGACGGTAGGCACGTCGGCCTTCCGTCGCAAGGGGAAAACCGTGGTGTAGCGGGAGTAGTCGTCCACCACAATCGGGAAGTAGCGCTCCTGACGTTGGCCAAGGACAGTGGAGGGGCCCCAAACGTCCAAGTGCAAGGTCTGGAAAGGAGCCGTGGTGGGGGGGAACGAGGAGGAGTGAGGAGCGGTGCGCTGCCGACCCTCGACGCAAGGAGGGCACAGCGGCGCACGCGAGCGAGGAAGCGGGGCAAGCAACGCTGGGAGACTAAGACCATGTTATAGTCACAGTAGGCTCCAATGTGCCTAAAACGAAAGATAGAGTGCCCAGTCGGATTTCTGCACAGCGGCTTCAAACGTTCATAGCGTTCTGGTCACAACATCAAATGACTTGATTCAACTTGGATCTGGAGCGTCTTATTCTCGGCCAGAATAGTGAGGAAGTACTCAGCTCCAGCAGCTCCAAGCTTCAGGGGGCCCACCACGTCCATCACCACCTCATCAAGTGGTGCCTTAGCCGTTGCCTCCGAACTAGAGAATGGGAAACGGGTGAACTTGGCTTGCATGCACGTCGGGCAGCCAAGTACCTCATCGGGCTCCCCCTTCACACGTATGCCAGCAACCATCTCATTCTTTACTAGCTTCTGCAAGATGGGCAGGGCCACATGCCCCATGCGCCGATGCAAGGTGAGCCAATCACACTCCCCCGTAGCCAAAGTTGGATTGGAGAATGCCGCGCTCGCAATAGCGCCCCACATACTCTCTCCGTAGTCCTCCTCCGCTGCTGCCTCGGGGTTCTCCTCACCCTTTTGCTGCTCCTTGGCTGCTGCACCTCTCTCCATAGGTTCACCAAGCTTGCTGGTCCCTCCAAGATTGCACTTCTTGGACTCCTTCTCCTTAGCGCGACCGTCCGCGCAATCGCCGCTACCAACCGCTCCACCTTTGGTGCTGATGCTTGCTGCCACTTGCCTCTCCTTAGGCATTGGGACCACAGGGATCTGCCACATCTCGTTGTAGACATCTCTGTCCTCATGAAGGTCCCAAAGAATCCGATCGCCAAGCCTTGCGGTGTAGGTCTTGGCTCCCTTTGAGTTCGTGTCCATGCCGGCCTTTGCCAACCGCCGCACGGAAATCAGGTTGGCAGCAAGGCTGGGCACCCAAAGCACGTTCTTGAGGCCCACCATCTTCCCATGAGCACCCTTAAACATGGCCTTGCCCATGCCTTTCACCTCCGCTCGCTGCTCCAAAGCTGATGTGACATGCTTCACCGGTGACGGTTCGAGTTCGGTGAGCAAGTCCGGGCGAGGTGTCATGCTATAGGTAGCGCCACTATCGATCACCCAATAGTCCAGAGGGTGTAGAGTCACCTTCCCCACAGCTGTTGGCTCCTCAAAGCCTTCATCCTTCTCTTGACTAGTCGGTACTTGCGTCGACACGAAGTAGAATAGACCCGGGTACCAATCGTTGCTCGGGTCCTTGTCGTTGTCTCCGCTCTTCATGTTTGCAGCTCCGCCACCGCGACCGCCACGGCCTCCACGGCCTCTTCCTCTCCCTCCTCCTGCTCCTCTGCCCTCTTGGCCTTGAGCAGAGGTCCAACCATCAGGGAGTTTGTAGCAGTCGCGCCACATGTGTCCGCTCTTGTGGCAATAGTGACACTCGCCGTCGAATCGGCCGCGACCGCGTCCGTAGCTCTTGTCGTCGCTGCCGTAACCGCCACTCCCGCGGCCTCCGCCGAAGTTGCTGCCACCAAACCTTCCTCCCCCTCATCCTCTACCTCTTCCTCGACCATATCCACGGCCGATGCTCGCTGCCCCAGCGCCATCCGCACTCGCCAACTCACGGCGGCGGAAATCCTCTTGAAGGATAGCTCGCTTCACGTCTTCAAGCGAGAGGCGGGGCAATTCGCGATTAAGGTTGATGATGAGCGAGGACCATGACTCAGGGAGTAGGGCCAGCAACTTGGTCTTCTTTTGGAGCTCAATATAGTTCAAATCAGCTACCTCAAGCCGCGTCAACAAGTCGAAGAATTTCTGCACCCCTTCTTCAACCGCTTCATCCTCTTCAATTCGTAGTGTCGCCATTTGCCGTTCCAACACCACAGCTACCGCCGCTGTTGCAGGAGCGTGTACACCCTTGAGAGCAGCCCACGCTTTTGGTCCCTTCTCTGGTTCACGCTGGAAAGGCTTGATGTGACGGATTTGGCTGGTCCCCAACGCTTGCCCAAGTAGGAGGTAGCCTTGTGCGCTCTTCCGCACCCACGGGCTCTTCTCCAGGTCGTTCTCGGGACGCTTCTCCGTTCCTTCCATTACCTCCAGCAGGTCATAGTGGTCAAATATGTTCTCCATTCAGAAGGACCACTCAGCAAAGTTGTCACCATTGAACTTGTCAAGGCCAAACACTCTAGGCTCATCCCTAGATGGGCCAACACTTGATTGCACCGGCGCCATGGCTGAATCACGGGGTTGGCCTTGAGCTTGGGCTTCTCCTCTGCCACCAGCACCTCTGCCATCCCTTTCCTCAGGTCCAGCCATTGTCGAAACTGCTCCAAGGGGCTCTGATACCACTTGTTATGGTCACAGTAGGCTCCAATGTGCCTAAAACGAAAGATAGAGTGCACAGTCGGATTTCTGCACAGCGGCTTCAAACGTTCATAGCATTCTGGTCACAACATCAAATGACTTGATTCAACTTGGATCTGGAGCGTCTTATTTTCGCCTACACTAGGCAATTTAGATCGCTTGATTTGACCAAGTATTGACGACACAGCGTTGGTTTGAACGAACGGCACTATGGCAGCCACTATATTCTTAGAACACAAAATAGGAAGAGATATGAAGAGTTACGAGTTGGGAATGACTCCCAGCTCCTACAAACCCCAAGAGCCGAGGTACAGTGATGTAGAACAGTGCCACACTGTCCCCAACCACGAAGGGTCTCGAAACTACCCTTCACTAGGGCCTACACCAAGTGAAATGTTACACTACACAAAGTAATGTAACTATCTTCAATATCTTGAGGTGTACCCTTTTGGCGAGCTTCGAAATCACTTGAGGCTTGACACCAAGGCTCGGGCTCTTCATCACAAACTCATCCTTGAGTTCTTGATGGGTCTGCTGCACACACCTGCGACACACCGAACGTTCGACACAGGACAAAATTGAAACCGCGCACGACAAAAATAAAAACCGCGCGCGAGACACAAACGACCGCGTAACACGCGTCTAGCGATAACTCGCTATTGACTCGACACACACACTCGATATCATGACTCAACATTCACACACAATTATAAGCATGAAATATATATTATCTCATGCCCTCATACCATTCCATACACACACACATGCACGCACACGGACAACAAGCCGAGTGCAAACCGTAGGGTTGCACCAACAGACCAAACGGTGACGTACCATTCTACTGAGACGTGGGAACGACGGGTGACCTAAACGGTGGTGCCAGAGGACCGACGGGTGGGTGAGTGACCGACAGTCGCACGAGACAGCAGCTACCTGACCTAACCTGACCAGACCTGACTTAGTGTGGTGGGACCCAGTGTGTAGTGAGTACAGACCAGATCCCGGCTCTCTGTGAAAAGTGGCAAGAGGCGCCCCAGTGGCACCTACTGTCCAGGAGGCAACAGGCTCGTCCAGTGGAAAAGTAGTAACTACACCCAGGTCGTGGAGGTGACTGACACCCACCAGGTTCCTGGAGAATGAGGGGGTGTAGTAACCTGTGAGAAACCCTGAGGGACGCGCTGGACACGGAAGAGTGGTGGTGCTGTGGGCAACTACAGGTCCCACGCTGGGGCCAGCCAAGGCGACAGTGACTGGAGTGCGCAGTGGTGTGAGGTCAATGCAATCACGAAAGAAACAATTGGACGCTCCAGAGTCTAGGGTGAAAGAAAGCTGTGCAGTCTGTGAGGTCGCACTCGAGCCAGCGACAAATGCTGGTGGTAGCTGCAGCTCCTACACAAAGGCGCTCAGAGATGCCTGGACTGGAAACAACACACGCACCAAGACTGGAAATACAGGTCTCTACTCGTGCAGCCGAGAAAGGTCCTAGACCGGGTAGGTGAGACTCAACTAGTGCAGCAGTGCGCTGGCGAAGACGCGAGGGCCAGTGCGGTATAATAGCGTGAGGACCAAAACGCTCACGGTGGAGGTCGTCGAGTTGACGGTAGCAGCTGGACGCAGAGTGGTCAGGACTCCAGCAGGTAGTGCCAGCACCAAGGCCTGCCAGGGCCTGGTACCCACAGGGGCCGATGTCTCTCCCACTGCTAGCTGAGCCACTACTAGGGGCGCCAAACTTTGGACCCGCAGGTCCCCATTGTTGAGAGTGCTGCTGCTGGCCCTGCTGCTGTAGAGCACTAGTACACGCCATGTGAGAAACTAGAAACGGGGGTGGTTCTGGCAGGTGGGCCTAAACTGCTGGTGGCGGTAGGCTATGCTGCTGCTGGTTCCGCTGAGGGCAGCCTAAACCGCTGCTGGTTGTGTTGGGGGCAGCCTAAGCTGCTGATGGTGCGCTGGGGGCAGCCTATGCTGCTGCTGGTTCTGCTGGGGGCAGCCTAAGCTGCTGATGGTGCGCTGGCGGTAGCCTAAGCTGCTGCTCGAGCGCTGGGGCAGCCTATACTGCTTCTGGTTTTGCTGGGGGCAGCCTAAACTGCTGCTACTAGTGCTGCTGGTGGCGGGTCTCAGCTCTTGAGGCGAAGGATTCAGGTCGTGGGGGGCAGCTCTGACTGGTACAGGTGGGGCAGCGGGTGCAGTTTTGCGCGGTTCTGTGCAGTTCAGTGCGGTTCTGCGTGGTTTTGTGCGGTTTAGTGCGGTTCTGTGCGGTTCTGTGCGGTTCTGCGCGATTCTGTGCGGTTCTGTGCGGTTTTGCAGGGTGGAGAGTACCGGGTGGGGCGGCTGATTTTGGGTGAGGTGACTGGAACGGGTGGGGTTGCAGATGTGGCTGGGGCAGCGGGCTACAGGTGAGGCAGTGGGAACGGGTGAGGGCGGCAGAATTGGTTGGGGCGGCAAAACTGGGAAGGGGCGGCTATTCTGGCTGGGGCAGCGGGCTAAGGCGGTGGGGACGGGTGGGGCGTCGAGCTACGGGGAAGTCTGTGGGACGGGTTGCAGGTGGCGCGGCGCGCAGGCCACATGGGCTACCGTGCAAGCGGACGGGCGAGCAGCTGCGCGTGCTGCTGTGTGGGCCATCGCACGCGGCTGCGCGCCCGACCGTTCGTACGGGTGCGTGCGACTACGCGAGCGGATGTACGGGCGACGCGACGGGGGGAAAAGGTCGGGCGCGATGGGGGAAAACGGGCAGGGCGCGACGGGGGGGAGGGGGGAGAGAAACGACGGGACGGATCTGACGGGTGAGGCGACGGGAAAACTACTGGCGCGCTGGGTACGGGGCACTACGAGACACGGATTGACGGCGCGCTACAGGCTAAGGCGCTTCGGGCTAGGGCGCTTCGGGCTAGGGCACGTTACGGGGCGGTGGGCCCATGGGATCTTGTTATTGCTCTATACCATGTTAAGTGTTGACTAAGGAAAGTGAAAACAAGCAAGATATATGCGACCTAACCCTAACTCTAGGAAATATGAATGTCACACGTAGACTAACATAAACAACACATATAAAATATATGTTGACACCAGACGGCCTGATGCAGAGCGAGGTGCCACCACTGGTGCTGTACACCCATGTGCAGCAGAATCGTCCTCACCGACTCCACCACCGTGCGCATCTCCCGCTCCGCCATGCCGTTCCGCTGTGAGGTGTATGGGCAGGTCAGGTCGTGGACGATCTCCCCTGGTCGTTCACGATGTCGGTGAACTGCTCCCCGGTCAGAGCACAGCATCAATACCGACCGCTTCGTCTGCCTCTCAGCCACCGCCAGCCACTACATGAACTCTCGCAACGCATCTAACTTCTTGGCGACCGGCCGCACCCACATGTAGCGGGTCTTGCGGTCCTTCAGCAGCAAGAAGTAGAGGCTGCCGTCTTTTGCAGCCACATGAAAGGGCCCGCACAGGTCGATGTGCATGACAGCCAGCATGTTGCCGGCGTCGGAGCCTTTGTTGGAAAAGGTGTGTCGCACCAGCTTCCCGCCGACGCACAAAACGCACGGTGAGTCGGCGCCAGACGCCGACTTGAGGTCCAGCCCGCGTGCTTTGCCGAGCTCTTGATGGTGTCCATGCCGACGTGCAGCCTGTCCGGCGTTGACTTCATCGCCGAGACTATCGCCCGCAAGGCCACGACCTCCGTTGTGGGGGTTGTCGACTCCGCCAAGTAGGGACGCAAGTCGGTGCAGAGGACACGCCCGGTATACGTTGCCCGACCGAGCACCTCTCCCGCCGTCAAGATGAGCAACATCCCATCGCCGTCCTCCTGCAGCTTCATACCGGTCTCCTTCAGCTGGTTGGCTGAAAGCAGGTTCGCTCGCACGTCAAGGACGTAGAGCACGTCGGGGATGGGCACCTGCTTCCCGGCCTTCCCTTGCAAAGCGCCAGTGCCACGGCCCTGAACGTCCTCTAGCGCCCCATTGAAGCCGCGCACATGCTTCACGTCGCCGCTCGGATCCAGGGCGACGAAGGCCTCCTTCATCCCCATCGGGTGGTGCGAGCAGCCGCTGTCGAGCAGGACCACCGCCGGGTTCGCCTGCGCAACTGCCTCCACCACCTGGAAGTCCTCGCCGGCCTCCGGCGCCAGTGAGATGGTCGGCTCCACGACGCCGACCAGCGAGCACGACGCCGCTTTGTCGTCTCGCCCCTTGCCGCCAGCAGAGGTGTCGACGGACTTCGCCGAGGTCGAAGTGGTCGACTGCTTCTCCTTGCGCGGCTTGTTGCCACCTCGACGAAGACAAGAGCTGCCAGACCTCCCGCGGCCTCCCTTGGCGTCGTCGTCGTCACAGTCGCTGCGGTCGGGGCACTCAAAGGAGAGGTGGTCGGGGTCGCCGCACAACCAGCATTTCCGGCGTCGACTTCCTCCTCCGCGACCGCTATCCTTAGCCGACTTCTTCTTGTCGGCATCCTTGGTTGGCTTTCAGCCACTGCTACCACCGCCGCTAGACTGTCTGCGCTGCCCCGGTCGACCACCCTGCTTCTCTGAGGCGATGTAGTTCACCTGTGCTAGGAGCTTCTGGGACCGCTCAGCCTCCTGCAGGATGTACGAGGTCAAGGTGTCCTCGTTGAGCATCGCCCGCGTGCTTGGCACCATCGGCAGCCACTTCAGTAGGTTGTGGCTGCTCGGGAGTCCCTGCATGATGTCCGTGACATATGACGCCGTTGAGTACTACGCACTGGCCATCCTGATGGTGGCAAGAATTTGCCGAGCCCGGTTACAGTAGTCGGTCGACGTCTCCTGGTCGCCCATACGCAGGCAGCTGCCCTTCAAGCTGGGCGATGAACAAGTCGGTAACCTGGTAAGTCGACTCGATGAAGTGCCACGCCCAGTGGCCAGCGTCGAGGTACTCCCTGCACGACTTCAAGGCGATTTGCAAGCCCGGCGAGCAGCACCGTGAAATGACCGAGAAGATCAGCAGCTGCACGACGAGGAACTCCGCACGCAGGTTGGAGTCCTCTGGCGTCGCCACGGTGCCTCGAGCAAAGCTGATCAGCCCGGCCATCTCCAGCTGGGGCTCGATAGCTTCCTTCCAGGTGAAAATATTGGGTCGCCCGACCAGCAGGGGAGTGACCAAGATCCTGTCCGGCGTAACTTGAAGTAGCCGTAGCTCGGCGCAATCCTGCCCGCCGTCACTTGGGTTGCTGACATCGGCGACAATCCGCTTCGACGCCCTCCAGCGTCGCCTTGCAAGGAGCCTGCAGCCGCCTCCGACTGCATCCCTCGTGCCTGAACGCCGCCCACTTCATCAGCATGAATCACACCTTGCCGCCTTGACATGCCTCCCGCACTGCTGCCGACTTGGCCACCACCGGTGTTGACGCCCACGTCGACGCCACCTTCGTTGCTCACCGGTCGAGGAGAGGCTGGTCGAGAAGGGGGGTGCTCCTTTGCCCACACGGAGCAGAGTCCAGCCTCGACAACCTCCCAAGGTATCGCCACGTACTCTTGGGCCTCATGGCGTCTCCTCACATCCTCCAACTGTGCCTCAAGGGTGTCCATCACCTCTGTGTCACCTACGCGCACGCTAGTGACTGCACGGCTGCCGGCCTACTGTTGAAATGAATGAGCAGGAATGATTGAACTAACAGTGAAATCAGTACAAGTACCTAACCCTAGGCTAACCCACTGTAGCCTAAACAAGCACAACATATATAATGTTTGACACACCCCCATAGGCGAAGTGGGGGAGAACTAGGGGTCTCAAGATCAGTCAAGTAAAGCAAAGCAAAGCAAGCTCAGGGTGGATCACAAAGTCACCACACATTCCGAGCACAAGTTCAAGGCCACAAGGCCAGTTCACATGCAGGAGTACATATATATATAAGGCTAGACAAGCAAGAGTAGGTATATGTATATATGTAACAGTACGAGCAATGTCAAGAGGTGAGCAAGTGAGGCAAGACACAACTGACCACGCTGCTGTAGCTCACGAGCAAGGAAGTAGCGGAGAGCAATGTGCTTTGTTCTGTGCTCCAGTCTCTGCTCTCGACACAAGGCCAGCATGGCCTTGTTGTCTACATACAGGACTGGAGGAGAACGAGGCGGCTCTCCAAGGTCGGTCAGCAGGTAGGTGAGCCAGCAAAGCTCCTGAGCAGCCATGGCCCCTACTTAGATCTCAGCCTCACAACTGGAGCCGAGAACAGAAGACGAGCGAGTAGCCCGCCACGAAACAGAGCCGGAACCAAGGCTGAAGGTGTAACCCTTCGACGACCGCTGCGTATGCGGAGATAACTGCAGCAACGGGAGCTAGGCTACGGTCTAGGCACGTGTGCTCGTGTGATCTCTGCGTTCGTTAGTCCTTAGTCGTTTTCCTTGTGCACACACTACTTGCTAGTTCACGGGGAAAGTTGGCAAGAGTTTCACTAGGAAAAGTTCAGAACAATCATCCAATGAAGTTGGCAATGCAAGACTACATCAGAGCAAGCATTCAGGTCGGCCAACTGCCAGCGCAGCTTGGTCGACCGCATTCCAGCACAACTTTGTCGACCGCGCTCCAACAAGGCAAGGTCGACGGCGTGCCAACGTCGCAGGTTGACGGCGTGACAGCGTTGCTCATACAGGACAGCAGTGCACCCTGCTTCGCAGTTGTGTGCAGATGATTGGCGCGCAGAGTCTTGTCACCTGCACAGCGCACACACCACGTCAACCTCGAGCTGACGACTGCCTCTGATCCGCCACGACGACCTCGGGATACCACCACCGAGGTCGGGCTCGCCAACTTCGCCTGGGCGACCGTCGCACTCCTCCGCAGCACTTCGTCACCCAGGTAACCTGGTCGACCAGGCAACCACGTCGACCAGCAGCTCCCGTACGTGCCCGTCGACCTCCCAAGTCGACGACCACCTCCACGTCGACCTCACCAGGTCGACGACACCATCGGTCGACCTCCTCCAGGTCGACATCCCCCCTGGTTGACCTGCTCCTCGTCGACCAGCATAGTCGTCGGCCGACCACCCACGTCGGCCACCCGAAGCTGGCGTCACGAAGTTGACGCCCCGCTACTCGACGCCCAACTGCTCGGCGTCCTGAGTCGAGGTCGACGTCGGCCCCTCCTTCGTCGACCACCAGGTCGAGTCGACCACTAACAGGTCGACCAGCAGTCCGTTAGCCGACTGCCGAAGTCGGCTTCCCCAAGTTGACGTCACCAAGTTGACGTCCTCCGCAGGTCGACACCCAAGTCGACATCCCTGAAGTCGGCGCCACCCTGAAGTCGGCGCCCGTGCAGTGGTCCCCCGTGCAGGTCGACCTCCTCGTCGACTAGCTCACCCACTGCTGAAGGCCGGCTGCTCCCCTCACACCCGACCACGAAGTCGGCTCCGCCCAAGCGAGGACGGGGCCAGTACCCAACTCCCGTTGACACTCCCCTGTCGCGTTCACGCTTGGGCACCCAGCCCACACGGCAGTACAGCTCTGAGAATAGCCCGTCAGCGTGCACCCAACCCACAGCACGCTGGTCACCGCACCAGCCATGCAAGAGGGCATGGCACCTACTGCTGCACGTCGTTGTCGCCGTCGCTCACGTCGGCCAAGCGCACCTGGCGGATTGCGACGGAGCACCGGTTGAAGGCCGGATAGTGCAGCGCCTTCGTCAGGAAGTCGGCCGGCTGCTCAGCGGTTGGGATGTACCTCAGCGAGAACTTCCCGCGCTTCACCATGTGCTGCAGCCAGGCCTGTCGCCGCTCCATGTGCTTGAGGTTGCCCGTCAACCCCATGCCCTCGACGACTGTGATGGCCGACTTGTTGTCCACCCGAAAGACGGTCGGCTTCCCGGCATCCAGCTGCCGGAACTCTGCAAGGAGGAAGCGAAGTCGGCGTCCTTCCTTGCCGGCTTCGGTGGCCGCCACGTACTCCGACTCGGTCGACGACAACGTCGCGCACTTGATGCGCTGGCTCGACCAGGAGACTGCAGCCCCTCCGTAGACGAACACGTAGCCACCCGTGCTTGTCCTATTCTGCTTGTCACCGGCGTCGTCGGCGTCCACGTAGCCGACCAGCTCCAGCGACTTAGGTCCACCGCCAAACTCCAGTGCGGTGTCGCGCGTATTGGCGAGGTAGGCGAGGTAGCGGTCGACCTCGCGCCAGTGCTGGTTACTCCTCACCGTGAGGCCGCTCCCCAGCTTGCTGCAGGCGAAGGCGATGTGCGGCCTCGTCGTCGTCGCCGCGAACGGCAGCGAGCCGACCTTCTGCCGGTACTCCTCTTCCTGCCGCTCCTGTGTCTCCTCATCATCAAAGGTGAGCTCGGCGTAGGCACCGACCAAGACCGGCGTCTTCGGGGTGCGCCCGGTCTGCTCCTTGTCGATCAAGCGCCTACGAAGCTTGTCGGCGTAGCCCTGCTGGTGCAGCCACAGCTTCCCCGCCGACCTGTCGCGGACGATCTCCAGCCCGAGGTACTTCTGCACCGGCGAGATCTCACGCAGCTCGAAGGCGGCTTCCATAAGCTCCTTCAGCTCCTTCAACATCGCGGCGCTACTGCTGGCGGCAAGTAGGTCATCGACGTAGACCAGCACCCAGCAAGCCACTCCGTCCTTTCCGTCCTTGAAGTAGAGAGCCTCGTCGACCTGGCTCTTCTTCCACACGGCGCCGACCAGCACGTCATTGAGCGCCAAGTACCATAGCAGCGACGACTGCTTTAGCCCGTACAGGCTCTTCAGCAGCTTGCACACCCGGCCGGTCCCGTCGTTGAAGTAGTCCGGCTGGGACATGTAGAGCACCCAGTCGAGCTTGCTCTGCAAGAAGGCGTTCTTCATGTCGAGCTGCATCAGGTTGAGGTTGCAGACGGCGACGATGCTGAGGAAGATCCTCAGCGTGACGTAGCTGCCCACCGGCGCGAACGTCTCGTCGTAGTCGGCGCCATACACCTGTGTGAAGCCCTTCACGACCAGCCTCGCCTTCTCTCGCTCGACGGTGTCGTCGATGTGGTACTTCGTCGTCAACACCCACCGGTTCTTCATGACGTTCACTCCCGGCGGACGTTCAACCAACTCCCACGTTCCCATGTTGAGGAGGCTGCGAATCTCCTCCTCCATGGCGGCCTTCACCGCCGGGCCCTTCCAGCTCGCCAACGCCTCCTTCACCGTCATCGTCGAGATGTCCCAACGGTGCTCGGGGTCGGCTAGCATGTCGGGGTCGAGCTCTGGAAACTTTTCATCCTCCTCGGCATCGTTGTACAGCAGGTCGTCGGCCTCATCGTCCACGTCGTACACCGTGGTGAAGGCAGCGGGGACGAAGAAGTCAGGCGGTCTCCGAAGTCGGCCTGAACGCCGTGGTCCTGGCTGGACCTCCTCGGCGTCCCCTCCATCGTTGCTGTTGTCGCTGCCCTCGGCGTCCTGCTGCTCCTCAGCTGGCGTCCCAGCCGACTTCTCCCCTATGGTCGGCTCCCCTGCCGACTGCCCGGTCGCCGACTGCTCCTTGGTCGGCGTCACTGCTGCCTGCTCCTTTGTTGGCTGCTGCTCCTTGACCTGCTTCTCGACCTGCTCCTCCCCTGTTGACGTCGACTGCAATCCCACATCGACCTGCCGCTCGTCACGTCGGCCACCGGGGATGCACTTGGCCGAAGGCGACGTCCCACTACTCCCCTCATCGCCGGAGGCCGACACCGAGGTCAGCCCACGCAGGTCGGCCACGAGGGGAGGGGCAGGGGTCGGAGGGGAAGGGGCAGAGCGGACATCCTCGACGTCCTCAGTAGCAAGCTCACCAACCTCGGCAAGCAGCGGTAGCGTCGCCGACGAGGTGTCAGAGGGCGGGGCGGACGACAAGCGGCCGGACCCGGGCCTGTGCTCCGTCTTCCACTCGGTCAACGACATCTCCTCGTAGAACACCACGTCCGACGTGGTGACCACTCGGTCGGTGTTGACGTCGAGGAGCTCCCAGCCCTTGCTTGCCGCCGACACGCCAAGGTGCAGGGCCCATTTGGCCTTCGGCTGCAGCTTCCCACCACGCTGCTGCTCAGGGACAAGGAACTGCGCCATGCAGCCCCACACCCGCGCCAGCGACAAGTCGGGCTTCTTCCCGGTCAGCAGCTGGTACGGCGTCGTCCCCGGCGGCAGCGTCGACCTCTCATGGCAGTTGCGGACCCAGACGGCCTGCCGCAGAGCGAGGTGCCACCAGTGGTGCTGCACACCCATGTGCAGCAGCATTGTCCGCACCGACTCCACCACCGTCCTCATCTCCCGCTCCGCCATGCCGTTCTGCTGCGGGGTGTATGGGCAGGTCAGGTCGTGGACGATCCCCTTGCCGTTCACGAAGTCGGTGAACTGCTTCCCGAGAAACTCCCCTCCCCTGTCTGAGCGCAGCATCAACACCGACTTCTTCGTCTGCCGCTCAGCCACCGCCAGCCACTGCACGAACGCTTGCAAGGCATCTGACTTCTTGGCGACCGGCTTCACCCACACGTAACGGGTCTTGCGGTCCTTCAGCAGGAAGAAGTACAGGCTGCCATCCTTGGCAGGCACGCAAAACGGCCCGCACAGGTCGATGTGCACGACGGCCAGCACGTCGTCGGCGTCGGAGCCGTGGTCGGGGAAGGTGTGCCGCGCCAGCTTCCCGCCGACGCACGAGACACACGGGGAGTCGGCGTCCGTCGCCAACTTGAGGTCCAGCCCAGTGGCGACCTCGTTCTTCGCTGAGCTCCGTATGGTGTCCATGCCGACATGCGCAAGCCTCGCATGCATCCGGTCCGGCGTCGACTTCGTCTTCGAGACGATCGCCCGCAGAGCCACCACCTCCGTCGTGGGCGGCGTCGACCTCGTCGCGCAGGGACGCAGGTCGGTGCAGAGGACTCGCCCGGAGTACGTCGCCCGCCCGAGCACCTCCCCTGCTGCCGAGACGAGCAGCATGCCGTCGTCGTCCTCCTGCAGCTTCACGCCGTGCTCCTTCAGCTGGCCGGCCGACAGCAGGTTGGCCCGTACACCTGGGACGTACAGCACGTCGGGGATGAGCACCTGCTTCCCGGCCTCTCCTTGCAGGGAGACGGTGCCACGGACCTGAACGTCCTGCAGCGCCCCATTAAAGCCGCGCACGTGCTTGATGGAGCCACTCGGCTGCAGGTCAACGAAGGCTTCCTTCGTTCCCATCAGGTGGTGGGAACAACCGCTGTTGAGCAGGACCACCGCCGGGTTTGCCTGCACAGCTGCCGCCACCGCCTGGAAGTCCTCTCCGGCCTCCGGTGCCAGAGAGATGGTCGGCTCCACGACGCCGACCAGCGAGCACGACGCCACCTTGTCGTCTCGACCCTTGCCGCGTACAACGGAGTCGGCGTCCTTCGCCGAGGTCGATGTCGTCGACTTGTTCTCCTTGCGCGGCTTGTTTCCTCCTCGACGAGGACGACGGCTGCCAGACCTCCCGCGACCGCCCTTGTTGTCATCGTCGGAGTCACTGCGGTCAGGACACTCGAAGGAGAGGTGATCAGGGCTGTGGCAGATCCAGCAGTCCCGACGTCGACCTCCTCCTCCTTGACCGCCGTCCTTGGTCGACTTCTTCTCGACCTCCTTGGTCGACTTCCAGCCACCGCTCCCGCCGCCACCAGGCTATCCGCGCTGTCCTGGTCGGCCTCCTTGCTTCGCCGGGGCGACAAAGTTGGCCTGCGCCAAAAGCTCCTGCGATCGCTCAGCCTCCTGCATCGCCTCGTCCTGCAGGATATACGAGGTCAGGTTGTTCTCGTTGAGCGTCGCCCTTGTGCTCGGCGCCATAAACAGCCGCTTCAGCAGGTTATAGCTGCTAGACAGTCCCTGCATGACATGGGTGATGTACGACGCCGTGGAGTACTGCGCGCCGGCTATCCTGATGGTGGCGAGAATTCGCCTGGCTCGGTTGCAGTAGTCGGTCGCACTCTCCTCGTCGCCCATACGCAGCTGCGTCAGCTGTCCCTCCAGCTGGGCGATGAACAGGTCGTCGGTGACCTAGTACGTCGACTCAATGAAGTGCCACGCCCGGTGGCCAGCGTCGATGTACTCCCGGCACCACTTCAAGGCGATCTGCACGCTCGGCGAGCAGCATCGCGAGATGACCGTGAAGGTCAACAGCTGCACGGCGCGAAACTCCGCACGCAGGTCGGGGTGGTGTTCCCCCGGCGTCGCCACGGTCCCTCGGCCGAAGCCGATCAGCCCGGCCATCTCCAGCTGGGGCTCGATGGCTTCCTTCCAGGTGAGAATGTCGGGTCGACCGACCAGCGGAGGGGTGACCGAGATCCTGTCCGACGTAAACTTGAAGTAGCCGTAGCTCGGCGCAATCCCACCTGCCGTCACCTGGGACGCCGACATCGGCGATACCCCACTCCGTCGACCTCCGACGTCACCCCGCGAAGAGCCTGCAGTCGCCGACGACTGCATCCCTCGCGCCTGAATGCCGCCGACTTCACCGGCGTGTATCACACCTCTCTGCCTCGACGTGCCTCCAGCACTGCTGCCGACTTGACCACCACCAGCGTTGACGCCCACGTCGACGCCGCCTTCGTTGTTCACCGGACGAGGAGAGGCAGGTCGAGACGGGTGCTCCGTTGCCCACATGGAGCAGAGTCCAGCCTCGACGACCGACCAAAGCAAGTCGCCATACTCATTGGCCTCGTGCTTCCTCCTCGCGTTCTCCAACCGTGCCTCTAGGGTGTCCACCACCCCCGCGTCACCTACGGCTCCTACCATAGTGACTACAGCACAGTTGCCGGCCTGCAACTACGAAATAGGTAAGTGGTGTCTACGTCGACCTGACTGAAAAGGTAATTCGTGTGCCGTCCACGCTCACCGCACCATGCGGAGATAACTGCAGCAACGGGAGCTAGGCTACGGTCTAGGCACGTGTGCTCGTGTGATCTCTGCGTTCGTTAGTCCTTAGTCGTTTTCCTTGTGCACACACTACTTGCTAGTTCACGGGGAAAATTGGCAAGAGTTTCACTAGGAAAAGTTCAGAACAATCATCCAATGAAGTTGGCAATGCAAGACTACATCAGAGCAAGCATTCAGGTCGGCCAACTGCCAGCGCAGCTTGGTCGACCGCATTCCAGCACAACTTTGTCGACCGCGCTCCAACAAGGCAAGGTCGACGGCGTGCCAACGTCGCAGGTTGACGGCGTGACAGCGTTGCTCACACAGGACAGCAGTGCACCCTGCTTCGCAGTTGTGTGCAGATGATTGGCGCGCAGAGTCTTGTCACCTGCACAGCGCACACACCACGTCAACCTCGAGCTGACGACTGCCTCTGATCCGCCACGACGACCTCGGGATACCACTACCGAGGTCGGGCTCGCCAACTTCGCCTGGGCGACCGTCGCACTCCTCCGCAGCACTTCGTCACCCAGGTAACCTGGTCGACCAGGCAACCACGTCGACCAGCAGCTCCCGTACGTGCCCGTCGACCTCCCAAGTCGACGACCACCTCCACGTCGACCTCACCAGGTCGACGACACCATCGGTCGACCTCCTCCAGGTCGACATCCCCCCTGGTTGACCTGCTCCTCGTCGACCAGCATAGTCGTCGGCCGACCACCCACGTCGGCCACCCGAAGCTGGCGTCACAAAGTTGACGCCCCGCTACTCGACGCCCAACTGCTCGGCGTCCTGAGTCGAGGTCGACGTCGGCCCCTCCTTCGTCGACCACCAGGTCCAGTCGACCACTAACAGGTCGACCAGCAGTCCGTTAGCCGACTGCCGAAGTCGGCTTCCCCAAGTTGACGTCACCAAGTTGACGTCCTCCGCAGGTCGACACCCAAGTCGACATCCCTGAAGTCGGCGCCACCCTGAAGTCGGCGCCCGTGCAGTGGTCCCCCGTGCATGTCGACCTCCTCGTCGACCAGCTCACCCACTGCTGAAGGCCGGCTGCTCCCCTCACACCCGACCACGAAGTGGGCTCCGCCCAAGCGAGGACGGGGCCAATACCCAACTCCCGTTGACAGCGTAGCCTGGTCATCAGCCCAAGAAGCGTCTGCGTGACCACTAAGGACCAGATGACTCCGCCCTCCAAGCACTAGCCCCATGCCCGGTGTACTGCACAAGTAGCGCAACACCCTCTTTGCTGCAGCCATGTGCTCTGGTCGGTGTCTCCCACGAACAACATAGCGTGCGAGAATGCTAAGAGGGTATGCAAGGTCAGGTCGTGTGCAGGTCATCAGGTACATGAGGCAGCCAACAAGCTCTGGGTACGGGCCACTCGACTCTACGGACTCATCCGAAGGCAGAGCTAAGAGCGAGTGGCGAGTAGGCAGAGGAGTGGCTTGAGGCGAGGAGTACGTGAAGCCAAAGCGCTGAAGGACCTGCTGCACCATGTGTGACTGAGTCAGGGTGATGGTGCGGCGTGCTCTGTCCCGGGTGATCTGCAAGCCAAGGTAGCTGCGCAGTTCACCCAGGTCTGTGCACGTGTGTCTCTTCTGCAGCTCGGACTTCACGTGGGCGAGTCCAGCAGTGTCAGCTGTGGCAAAGACCAAGTCGTCGACGTACACGAGGATGTAGAACGGCGGCAGAGAAGTGTCGGTGCGTAGAAACAGCGACGGGTCAGCAATAGAGGGAGCATACCCAAGAGCGACAAGCGTAGTCCTCAGTGTGTCGTGCCACTCACGCGGTGCCTGGCGGAGACCGTAGACAGGCCGCCGGAGGCTCCACTAGGTGCCAGGAGGAAAAGTCCCAGTGAAGCCAAGTGGGCGGCGTAGCCAGATCTCCTCGTGCAGGCTGCCCTGCAGGAAGGCAGTGCTGAAGTCAAGAGAGTGTAGCTCGTAGTCACGGTGAGCAGCTACGTGTAGTAGTACCCGAAGAGTGGTCATTTTCGAGGTGGGAGAGAAGGTCTGAAAGTAGTCAACTCCCTGCCGCTATCTGAAGCGACGAGCCACGTAACGCTCCTTGAAGACAGGCGAAGAACCCGGCGGCCGCTTCACCCTAAAAATCCACATGCCACTGACGATGTTCGCCCCAAGAGGGGGGACAGCGTCAACATAGGTGCCTGTGGACTTCCAGGAAGCCATCTCTGCATCCATAGCTGCCTGTCACTAAGAAGAGTAGGGACCCTCTATCGCCTCCGCGTAAGAGCGCGGAGTCGGGATGTCAAGTGCATCTGGGTCTCCCTCAGCGGTAAGCAGTACGGACACGAGATGAGGTGAAGCAGTGGCCAAGCACTGGAACTCCTCCTGCCTGTCCTTAAGGACGTTCGTGCCAAGGGCACACTCACCCCCGACGGACGGAGGACAGACAGACTCAGGCTCAGCGGCAAGACTAGCAGCGTAGTCTAGACAACAGCGAGCAGCAAAGTCGACGAGCTCAGCAACTAGGGCAGACGCAGCAGTGGACTCAAAAGAAGGGTCAGTGACGATAGTAGCAAGGAGACGCGTGACAGTAGGACTGGCAGCACAAAGAGAGTCCGACTCCGGGTCGGGAAGAGCAGGAAGAGAGGACTCAAAAGGAGAAGGCAAAGGGGCACGCGGAGGAGCAGTGGACGGACGCAGAGACATCCGGTGCGTGCCAGGGACAGGAGGAGGACGCTGACGCGAATCGCAACCACTAGTGCGAGCAGTACGGACAGGCGACGCAGGGCGAGACGCAGGCTCACGACGCTCAGCAAGACATCTAGTAGGACCAGTGTAGGGAGAAGGAGCAGGCAGTGGGGAGGCGGGCTCTAACTGTAACCGTGACTGGACTAGCGGTGGACACTCTAACGGAGAAGGAGGACCGAGAGAAGGCGGGAGACCAAGAACCTGCTGAAGGAGCGGAACGAAGTATGGCCGCTGCCATGCAGCGACTCTAGAACCAGCAAAGACACCAGCGCCAGGGTCCTCCGCACCAGCAGCAGCTCCAACGCCCGACTCCACAGCACCAGCAGCAGCACCAGCTCTAGGGTCCTCAGCACCAGCAGCAGCTCCAACGCCCGGGTCCTCAGTACCAGCAGCAGCTCCAACGCCCGGGTCCTCAGCACCAGCAGTAGCACCAGCGCCCGGGTCCGCAGCACCTGCCGTAGCTCCAGCGCCCGGGTCCGCAGCACCTGCCGTAGCTCCAGCGCCCAGGTCCGCAGCACCAGAAACAGCTCTAACCTCTGGGGCCGCAGCACCAGCAGAACGAGTAGAGTCTCCTGCACCAGTAGCACCACCAGCAGCAGCGGGGTCCGCGACACCAGGCGCGCCACTCCAAAGAGTGCAGCGCCGCTTGTACCACTCACGGATCCGCTCACGGGAGGGGAGCTCCCGGCTAGGAGGAGAAGCACTAGCACCAGTCCCAGTAGTATGCCTGGCGCCGGAGGTACCTCTCCTGAGGCTGCAGTACTAGAAGTACCACTCACGCAGCTGCTCCGAGGAGAGGGCTCCGCCAGGTGTAGGACCCTCAGGCTCAGGACCTCCAGACTCAGAACCCCCAGACTCCGGACTCTGCGGCTCAGCACCCACAAGCTCAGTACTCCCAGGCTCAGTACCCCCAGGCTCCGCACCCCAAGGCTCAGCACCCCCAGGCTCCGCACCCCCAGGCTACGCACCCCCAGGCTCCGCACCCCCAGGCTCCGCACCCCTAGGCTCCGCAACCCCAGGCTCAGCACCCCCAGGCTCCGCACCCCCAAGCTCAGCACCCCCAAGCTCCGCACCCACAGCAGGACGAGAGTCGACAACTACCTCAACAAGCTCAACCGGGTCTACCTGAGACACACGTGAGGGAGCGGCACCCTGAGGGGGGAGGGGGTCTACGACAGCAGCACCTGGCGCGAGGAAGAGAGGCGGGGAGGGGAGCGGGACAGTGCGGTAGGGGAAGAGGCGGTAGTAGGGGACGGACTCGTCAAAAGTGACGTCCTGAGAGGGCAAGACTCGGCGCGAGGTGGCGTGGTAAAACTGCCAACCAGGCGCGTCCGGGACAAAGCCGAGGAAGACGCAGGGAACAGTACGGGAGGAGAGCTTGTCCGCAGACGTATCGCGGACAAAGGCTCGAGATCCCCAGACTCGGAAATGCGACGCATCCCCAACCTCCCCCGTCCACAGCAGTGTGGGCGAGGTCTTCGGCAAGGAGACACGGGGCCAGAGGTTGAGCCGATGCGCAGCGTACCGGACCGCAAATGGCCACAGAAAGTGGGGGGCAGCCGCATGGATCAAGGAGGTATAGGCGACCACCATTACCAGGCCAATGCAGCGCTCTGCAATCCCATTCTGCTGTGGAGAGGCGGGAAGCGTGAACGACTGCTCAATGCCGTGCTCAGCACAGTAGGCTGCCAAGAGTTCGGAGGAGAACTCACCACCTCTGTCAGAGTGCAAGCGCAGGTCAGTGTGTACAGGTCCGACCCCGGCTGCCGAGTGAAGGTAGCCAAGTGGCGGCCCGTACGAGCACACGTGCAGTGTGTCACGCGCTCGTAGGCAGGGGTGAACTGGTGAACACCCCCATCCTGGAGTGCACTACCTGCCACCATGTTCGTAGAGAACGAGGGGAGGTGGAGACCTGACAGTGTGCCCGACGGGACCGCAGGACAGGGAAGGAAAGTGGAGGAGGTCGCAATGACCGGACCCCCAGAGGGGTCAGCGAGGGAGACAGCAACTGGCCGAGCAAGCGGCTCAAGGGCAGTGCGGTCACGAAAAAAGCAGCCAGAAGCACCTGAGTCCAGTGTGAAGGTGTGCAGTGCTGCCGTCGACTCAGTACCAGGGGGGGCAGACGCACAAGCACCTAGAGCAGCTGCCTCACCAACACCTGGGGTAGCAGACACGCGAGTACCTGGAGCGGCAGACGCACTAGTCCTAATGCCCAGGTCAGGCGGCACACACAGGTACTCAGCACCCTCTCCACTAGTAGACATCACATACATAGCAGTGAGAATAGCATCAAAGTCTAGAGCATAGATATCAATCCCCTTCTTCAGGAGATCAACCCAGCGGGGCAGCTCAGTGGCCTGAGGGAACTGAACACGCCAAGCGTCGTTGAGACGAGCGAAGCAGCGCTGTGTGGCGTGCGGTCCCCCACACGGCTGACCAGTGTGGTCACTAGTGCGAATGACGTACGTGCAGCTAAAGCCACCCCCCCCCCCCCCCCCCCGTGCTGAGAGTACCACTCACGGACCTCCTGGGGCGACGGAGTGTGCTGCTGGCTCTGGCCACCGCCAGTGCCTCCACGACCACCACCGCCGCCGCCACCTCCTCGACCACCCCAACCCCTGCCGCCGCCGCGTCCACCGCCACCCCCACCACCGCCTCCGCCCCTGCCACCTCCCCCGCCGCTGCCGCCACCACCCCCACCGCTGCCACTAGCCCCTCCAGTCGCGCCACCACCCCCACCGCCGCCACCGCCCCCACCAGCGTCTCCCCCGCTGTCACCGCCACCGCCCTTGCCCCCTTTGCCCTTGCCGCTGCGGCACCCGCTCGAAGCAGACGCAGTCCCGACCTTCTCAGCACCAAGGAGGTCGACAGCAGCAGCAGAGGCGACAGAGGGAAGAAGGGGGGAAGGAGAACACCCCTCAAAGAACGGGGTACGGGGGTTGCCACGAGAGGCACCTACAGCGACTATGCTAGCCTCAGCTGCAATGAGTTCCTTCTCGAGGAGGGCAATGGTGAGCTCAGTGGGGCAGCGAGCTATGAAGTGGTCCCTGACTGAGCGCAGAGTGTCAGGGAGGCGGGTGACTAGGTGGTAGAGAGTGAGCCAGAGTGGGGGTGGGTTCTTGGCAAGGAACTCATCAGGCATGGCGGCGCGGAAGCGAGCCTCACTAGTGCGGAGGTGCGTAACAAGGTCAGCGACTGTGTGGAAAGAGGCTAAGTCGGGGAAGAGAGAGACGGCCTAGTGCGGCAGAGGCCGGTGAGGAGTATCGGGCAACGACCACAGTGTACAGTGCCTCTGCAGTCTTGTGCTGCCCAAAGTGCTCGCGCTCATCTATCGGCAGGGAGTTGCGAATAGCGAAGCGAGCGTGGGCGTCACGAGTCTGCCACTGTGAGTGGGCAGTGCTGTCAGCAATAGCAGCAGGAGCAGGAGCATGGCCTAGGGCGTGATCGTACAGTGAGATGTCCTCCTTGGCAGTGAGCTGTAGGAAGAGGTGTAGGTCATCTAGCCAGGTTTCAAACTTCACTGGGCGGCCCTCAGCATCGAAAGCCAGTACAAGAGGGCTAGCCATAGCAGTAGTAGGAGTAATAGCAGTAGGGGCACCCCAAAAACAGTAGGCAGTGCGACTGAGGTAGGGCGGCTCGGTCCAGTACGGGCGGCGCGGCTCGGTTCAGGTAGGGCGGCGCGGCTCGCGAAGGGCGGCGCGGCTAGATTTGGGCGGCGCGGCTCGGTTCGGGCGGCTCGGTTCGGGCGGCTCGGTTTGGGCAGCTCGCTTCGGGCTGGGCGGCTCGGTTCGGGCGGCTCGGTTCAGGTTGGGTGGCTCGGTTCGGGCTGCTCGGGTCGAGCGGCTCGTTCTGGGGGGGGGGGGGGGGGGGGAGGGCGTTCGGGGCCTCTAGGGGCGAGCGAGGGGCCGTAAGGGGCCGCTAAGGGCGAGCGCGGGGCCGATCGGGGCCTCTAGGGGCGAGCGCGGGGCCGTAAGGGGCCTGCTAAGGGCGAGCGCGGGGCCGTTCGGGGCCTCTAGGGGCAAGCGCGGGGCCGTAAGGGGCCGCTAAGGGCGAGCGCGGGGCCGTTCGGGGCCTACGAGGTCGGCCGCAGCAGTAGAGGCAACAGAGGGCAAGAGGGGGGAGGGAGAACACCCCTCAAAGACGGGGGTGCGAGGGTCACCACGAGAGGCTCCTACAACGACTATACACTTCTCTTCTGCTAGGAGGGCCTTCTCAAGGAGGTCAACGGTGAGAGTGGTGGGGCAAACTGAGAGGAAGTGGTCCCTGACTACGCGGAGAGAGTCAGGGAGCCGGGTGACTATGTAGTAGAGGGTGATGTACATGGGGGGGGGGGGGGGGGTTCTTGGCGCAGAACTCAGCAGGAAGCGCAGCGCGGTAGCGAGTGTCACTAGTGCGGAGGTGCGTAATGAGGTCAGCGACTGTGGGAAAGGCAGCAAGGTCAGGGAAGAGGTACGGTAGCATGAGGCGGCTCAGTGCAGTAGTGGCAGGGGAAGAGTAGCGTGCAACTACAGCGTCGTACAAGGTCTGAGCACTCTTGTACTGGCTAAAGTGTGCACGCTCAGTGGTCGGTAAGTGGCGGCGCACAGCAAGGCGAGCAGCAGCATCACGCGTGGCCCACTGTGAGCGAACAGTGGCGTCAGCATCAGCAGCAGGGGCAGTAGAGGCACCAGAAGTGAGGTCAAACAGGGAGAGACCGTCTGCCCTATCGCACTGTAGGAAAAGCTGCAGATCATCTACCCAGACCTCAAAGTCAACTGCCCGACCCTCAGGGTCAAAGATGAGAACACTAGGGGAGGCCATGACAGCAGTAGACAGGCAGTGAGTACAGTGGGGCAGGGCACTGCAGTGGTAGAGGCGCTGCTCTTACTGTCAGAGGTCCACTAGTGATCCCCGTTTGATCCTAGGGAAGGGTTACAGGCACGGTTGCCTGGGGGGTTATGGGCGCACTGACCCGCTACTTAAACAAGCCCTTTTATCCCAGTGGTCTAGTGGCTGGGATTCTGAGATGGTATCCAGAGCGAAGGTCTCGGGTTCGTATCCCGGTGTGAGCACTTCGGGCATCCCAGTGAGGGGGGGTGTCAGAGGTCCACTGGTGATCCCCGTTTGATCCTAGGGAAGGGTTACAGGCACGGTTTCCTGGGGGGTTATGGGCGCACTGACCCGCTACTTAAACAAGCCCTTTTATCCCAGTGGTCTAGTGGCTGGGATTCTGAGACTTACCAGGCAAGTGGGGCGGTCCCGGGCAGGCCGACAGGCGGTAGCGCCTCTGCTGCGGTGCGGCTCGCCGGCTCGGCTGCTGGGCGGCTCGGCGGTCAGGCGGCTCGGCTGTAGGGCGGCTCGGCGGTCGGGCGGCTCGGCTGCTTGGCGGCTCGGCTGCTCGGCGGCTCGGCTGCTCGGCGGCTCGGCTGCTCGGCGGCTCGGCTGCTTGGCGGCTGGGCGGCTCGGCGGCTCTAGCGCTGGGCGGCTAATTGGCGACGGGGCCGCTGAAGGGCGGCGACGGGGCTGCTGAAAGGGCGGCGATGGGCTGCTGAAAGGGCGGCGACTGGCCGCTAAAAGGGCGGCGACGGGGCCGTGGAAGGGTGGCGACGGGGCCGCTGAAGGGCGGCGACGGGGCCGCGGAAGGGCGGCGACGGGGCCGCTGAAAGGGCGGGCGGCGACGGGGCCGCTGAAAGGGCGGCGACGAGGCCGTGGAAGGGCGGCGTCAGGGCCACGGAGGGGCGGCGACGGGGCCGCGAAAGGGCGGCGTCGGGGCCGCGGAATGGCGGCGTCGGGGCCGCTGCAAGGGCGGGCGGCGAGGCCGTGGAAGGGCGGCGACGGGGCCGCTGAAAGGGCGGGGACGGGGCCGCGAAAAGGGCGGTGACGGGGCCGCTGAAAGGGCGATGACGGGGCCGCGGAAAGGGGCCGCAAGGGTGGTGCAAAGAGGGCCGCAAGGGCGGCGCGACGGGGCCGTGAGGACGGCGCGACGGGGCCACTAGGGGCCGTGAGGGAGGCCACTAGAGGCCACGAAGGGGAGTCACACTGGACGCGACTCGGAGAGGAGCCAAGCGCGCTCCGGGCAGGAAAATAAAGGTCGGTGGGCCCTAGGAACAGTTCCCACGGGGGAACCTGCTCTATACCATGTGAAGATTAGAACGCGAATGATTGAACTATGAAACAGTTGGGTACAAGTACTAACCCTAATTGGGTTGTACCCCTTATGGGCTACCCCACTACAGCCTACACAGATGTATAAGCTATAATGTTCTGACAGCATCTTGGGACCGGACTACACATTAGGGCGTGTCCAGCTCGTTCATTTCGGGAAATCTAGTACCTCCTCACGATCCGGGGCTCAAAACTGAACACTGTACCTATAAACGAACGTGCCTTGCTCGAGTCCACCCTTTCTGTCATTCTGGCGCGCGGACACCATCCCCCCACGCAGACTTCAACAGTGCAGGGGCCGTGTGGCAACCAAGGTAACCAGTTCCCTCGTCAACCAAAACGTTAGAATTTTCGCCAGGCCAACACTTCCACTAAAGGTTTTGGCGAGTGTCAGGCGGCACATGCAAAATCAAGCGCGCAATACGATGGGCACTCACTGTAGTGGGCAGGACGCGGTTCTGTACCATTGTTCGATGCGCACGCTGATTCCTGTAACGTGCGTCACACGATTCGAGGTACGTGCAGGGGGTGTGCCGTATCGTGAACGGGAGCTGATCGTGTCTGGCATTTTTGTAAAACTCAGTGTTACAACGCAAATTGTGGTAACTGAAGGGCTTTACGAACAGTAAATGAACGAGCTGGACACCCCCTTATTACGGGAATTACTGCAAAAGGAGGCACATGATGGAGTTAAATCATGATATTTCGGGGTAGAAAAACACGGGGGCACCTGCAGCGATGTTACTACTGGCCCAAGATGCTGACCGCCGTGCAGCAACTCGTGGCATCGTGTCCCACCTGCCAGCCCATGACGTTGTGGCCACAGCAGCCGGCAGGACAGTTGCAGCCGATACCACCACCTGAGCGTGATTGGCAGCAAGTGACAATGGACTTCGTCGCAGGGTTACCGACCGGAGCAAGTCCGAACGACGCGATCCTGGTCGTTGTCGATCGGCTGACAAAGAGGCACATTTTGCTGTCAGAATGTTATATTGTCTAGTCTGAAGTGGGGTACTCAGTAGTGAGTACAACCCTGTTATGGTTTCCTATTGCTATCCCCTCTGCGGGCTAGTCCAATTCCTATTCTGCTGCTTATCATTCTCGTTCGTAACTTTGATATTTGCACCCTGCAAAATACCAATCACCGCCAAAGAAACAGGAGGACTCTTTATCTCTACCGTCGTTCAATTGCACGTGATACTCGTAGCAATCATCAGCGACCGCGATACGAAATTTACTAGCAACTTCTGGTAGAACGTGTAGCAACAATTTGGCACACGACTACAATACTATTTATCGTTCCACCCCAAAACCGACGGCCCGGCAACATGGGAACAGCAGCTGCCGCTCATCGAATTTGCATACAGCAACTCCACACCTGCCACGACGCAGCAATCACCGTTCTACCTCAACTACGGATAGAATCCCATAGTGCCCATGACCCCAAATCCCGACAACCCATTACCACGCATGTAACATTTTGCGGAAATTCTAAAGGCAGCACGGACCCGAGCACCAGCTGCAGAAAAACCAAACATCATTGCTAAACGCAACGGCGACCGCCACCGCCGTCTCGTCACTTACCAGCTTGACGATCTTGTTCTACTCGACACCCAGAACCTCCGCCTGCCCGTCACCCGAAAACTCCGCCCCCGAAATCGCGGGCCATTTCGCATCAGCCACGTGATCACCCTTGTCACCGTCCATCTCCTCCTCCCAGCTGATTGGTACATGAGCCCGTCATTCTACGTCAGCTTGCTCTGGCCATACGTCCCATCCACCAGCCAACTTCCCTACACCCGCCCAGCTAGCATGACATGACCGCCAACAGAGCCAATCATCACACCCGAGGAAATACTGAGCCACCGAGTTCGTGACCTACGTGGAGCTCGCAAAATCAAATTTCTGATCTATTGGAAAGACCGCACACCGACTGAAGACAAGTGGGTGCCCCTGGATAGAATCGAGAACTACCCCATCCTCACCAACTATCTACGCAACCGAATCTTCCAAGACGTACACGCACTCTCATAAGGAGGGCCTCCTTTGGGAGGGGGGTAGTGTAAGGAAAAATCCTTTTCATTACTTCGCGCCCCTGGTTACCGCGTATATGACTGTTCCCGCCACCGACACCCATCAGTAAAACGTTACCCCCTCACGATACTCGCCTCGACCATTGTTCTCGCGTCACCGTTACCACGCTAGCTTCGCTATATATTCTTTGCGCATGCCTTCGCTCAATGTAATGTTTTGCTTCGATAGTGCAATTCTCGCTCGCTCGCTCAATTGCACTCTTAACATGCGTGAAAACACCCTTTGGAGTGACTGTACCTGATTTTTTTATTTACGAATGGCATATTATCCCGAAGAGATCCCGGCGGTTTTGGGTGCGGAGGTGGGTGTGTCCAGCGCGTACAACCAGAGTTTAACACGCGACTCAACCAGAGTGTTCAAGAACATAAGCCGTACTATCAGTCTCTCGTGACATCGTGGCACATGTGCCTGAAAATGCATGCTCCACAACAACCAACAGCTGTAACATCCGTACCTACCCCCCCTGGTCTCGATACATCGAACCAGCAGTGAGGCGGGAAAGGGGTGGAAATGTGATTGGTTGGAGAGGGTTGAATGGAAAACCAACCAATCATATAATTCCTGCAAAATTGAGCCTACATAATTGGTTTGAGTTGGTTCAAAACACAACCCACGTAAGTTCAACTCTGCACTAATTCAACCAATCAAAACGCAGCCCCAAAAGTGAGTCGACAGCATTTCCGCCGCTCACTACAAACACAACGAATAAACATCAAACACAGGTTTGTAATAGCTATGCATTTCTCATCCTTGCTGTCTAAAACATACTTGGTTGAGAATCTCATTTGTTGCCACATGGGCAAAGCCCAAGGAGGTGCACCCCTCCCTCCTTGCCATGGGGAAGGTGGTTGCACCCGAGGGGGTTGTAGGAAGGGGTCTGGGCTGTTGGGCTGAAAAAATAGCCCTTAGGATCTTTGCAGAGGAGAAATCTTGGGTAGAAACTTGTAATAGCGGAAGCGTTTTAATGAGGATTGTGAACCGACCTTGCACTGGTGTGTGAGAGCAAAGTAGATTGAATTAAACAAGCAAAAACAAGGATTTATATAAGAGTACAGGGAATACAAACAGATAGGTAGATAACTGTATTGCTGTTGCGGTTCGATAAAGTGCGACTCGGGCAACTGCTCTGTAACGAGTCAGTTGTGTGTCCTTAACTGTCGCGCTGTGATTGTCGAGTCAAAGGTCAGCGACCTTTGACTTTCTCGTAACCTCCAGGCGATTACCCTAACCTCCGAGGTTGACTCGATGCTTCGTTTGGGACTGCTTTGCTTGGTGCCTTGGGTTTGATACGACAGAAGCGCACTTAGGACTTATTGTTTCCAACACTCCCCTTCGCTTCTGGAGTGTCGCTGCTGGTGACGTGGCCTTGTCCAGTCAGCATCATGCAGTATTCGAACTTCTGCTTTCCGAGTTTCTTGGTCAAGTAATCGGCTGCCATCTCGGATGTTGGGCAGTATGACAGATCGAGTTTCCCTTTTTCTATCTCGTCCTTCAAGAAGAAATAGCGCAAGGCGATGTGTTTCGTCCTGTTTGCGAAGCCGTTTTTGTTGGCGATGCGGATTGCCGACTGGTTGTCGCAGAACACGGTGAAGCTGGGTAACTCGGCTAGTTTCGCTTCTTCCAGTAGTTCGCGAAGGTAAAGTCCCTCCTTGGTGGCTGAGCAGAGTGCGATATATTCTGCTTCTGCTGAAGATAGTGCGATTAACTCCTGCTTGCTTGACTGCCAGGAGATAGGACCGATAGGCTCAAGGCGGTAGACATAGCCGGTACGTGAGCGCCTGTTGTCGGTGTCGCCGGCGTGATCGGCGTCGACGTAGCCGATTAGTTTGGTCGGTGTAGTCACGTTTTTGTGATAAGTTAGTCCGATCGTCGCGGTGCTGACGAAGTAGTGGAGAGCACGATCGAGTTCCGCCAGATGCTCTGCTTCAGGTCTCTTGAGATAGGTAGCGAGCTGACTCGCGGAGTAGGATAGGTCGGGACGGCACGTGACTGCTGCGAAAAGTAGGCATCCTAGCTTCTTCTGATAGTCGCGTATGCCGGCGGGTTTAAGTAGAGTAGATTGCCCCTTTTCGGTTCCTGACGCGTAGCGATAAGGCGTGGAGATGGCGCTTGGTGTGAGACGAAAGCGTTTCGCGATAGTGTCGGCGTACTTCTCGGCGCTTAGGTAGATTGCGTTTTCTTCCTCACGGATGTTGAGCCCGAGGTATTGCGTAACCGTAGAAGAGACCGTGAGCGTGAGGTCTTTCTGGAGCTCCCCTTCGAACCACGCGGCGATGTTGTCGGTTGACCCAATGTAGAGAAGATCCTCCACATAGACGATTAATAGGACGTAATCGCCTCCTTTTGTGAGGCGATACATGCCTTGGTCATGCGGGAGTTGTTTGAAGCCGATGCGGATGAGGTGGGCGTGTAGGTACTGCTGCCACAGTCGCGGTGCCTGCTTGATCCCATAGAGTGATTTGAGTAGTTGACACACTCGGTTGGGTTCGACGTGGGAGCCGTGCGGGAGTTCAACGAAGATTTCTGCATCCACAGGTGCGTAGAGAAATGCGTTCGCAACGTCGATCTGTCGTAATTTCTTTTTCTTCATGGCGGCGACGGCGATGAGGATTCGGAGTGAGGTGTGGCGACTGACCGGAGCGAAGGTTTCGGTGTAATCTCTTCCGTGCTCCTGGTCGAAGCCACGTACGACCCAGCGGGCTTTGAATTTGTCGATGGTGCCATCAGCTTTCGTCTTCACACGGAAGACCCATTTTCCGGTAAGAATGTTTTTATTTTGAGTTACGCCGATGGGAACAATTTTCCAGGTGTTGCGCTCCTCCAGTGCCTTCAGCTCTTTGTCCATAGCTTCACGCCATTTCTCCCTGTGTTCCCCCCCCAGAGCCTGCTGAACCGTCGCAGGCTCCTCAGGAATGCCGGCGCCATGGACTGCGGTGACGAGACCAAGGATTTGCAGCCCAGTCTGTGAGTATCGAGGGAGTTCTGGATCCTCGGGATAAGCTGCTTCGTCTCCCGTTTCTGGGTCGGGCATGAAATTTGGCCCTACCCTTTCTGCTTCGTTGGTGTTGACTGTCACAGGCGTTACGTAACCATCGTCGGCGAAACGGTAGAAGATTTCGGCGTTGTTACTGTCGCGAGGATTATCCTCATCCATGGGTACGTCGACGGAGCAGTATGGGAGAGGTCCGGCTTCTTCTGAGGCGTTGTCGACGTTCTGTTCATCCCAGTCTGCTTCGTCCGCTGCTGACGCGAAGGCTCGGTCACCACGAAAACCACTGGTGAGGTCCCGATTCTCGTGCAAGTTGGCGAGGTACGTCTGAAGGGTGAGTCTTTCGTAGAAGATCACATCACGTGCTGCTACTGTTTCCTTTGTGTGGACGTCGAAGATTTTCCATGCGTTGTAATTTTTCTCGATGCGGAGGTGTAGTCCCCACTGTGCCCGTTGCGAAAATCTTCCCGCTCGTGCTTCTGGGGGTCTGTACTGTACCATGCACCCAAAAACTCGTAACATTTTCGTGCTGCCCTGCTTCCCTGTCCACAGCAGATGCGGTGATGTGTTGTTCGGGAGTGACGACGACGACAACAAGTTGTGCAGCATGACAGCGTGGTCCATTGCTGCTGGCCACTGGTGGTTGGGTAGCCGCATGCCACGTAACAGTTTGCGCATGCTGTTCTGCAGGGTCCTGTTCAGTCGTTCTGCAACACCTTGCTGCTGATGTGCGTAGGGAAGGGAGAGGAGTTGCTTGATCCCCCTTTCCGCCAAGAACTGCTTGAAGCGCTGAGAGGTGTACTCGCCACCTCCGTCTGACTGGAAATTTTTCAGTTGTGTTCCAGACTCTCTTTCTGCTATCGGTAGCCAGGCGGCAAATGCTGCGAGCGCCATGTCGCGGCTGGGTAGGTTGCGATGCCAGACGTATCGAGTGGCAGCGTCGATGAAGGTGATGGTGTAGTTGTAGTTGACTTGTCCTGGTTCGCGATTGTAGAGGATGTCGCTGTAGACTTTTTCGAGTGGTGCGTACGCTGGAGCGCTCGGGT